>OW052087.1:7512500-10012500 GCA_932526535.1 Caradrina clavipalpis
TACGCTAAGTTACCCATCTGCAGTTATCAAGTAAAGTATGGATATTTTGGACAATCCTTTTTGAAAATCCGAAAACGAACATTACAAACGTGCAGTGACGAGACTCCGTCTCAAAATGAGGTTACTACACGTAGAGCATAATTCGCAACTGTGTTATGTGACAGTCAAGATTTATTATTTACTATCGGTTGCCGGGTTGGCAGTCGCCTCGCCCGTCATTTGGACGGGCTATCTGCGCACCGGTGGCTAAATATGACGGCTCAACTATTGTAGACCTATTCGTTAAAAAAAAACAATAAATAATGCTTGGTTTTCCAGTTTCAACCGAGATAGATGAGTTTTACATATCAATTTTGTAGGTGTGGGCGATACTGATCCATACGCTCCGATACATCATTGTAAACTTGATGCTCACATGCAATATGTCAGAAAACGCAATAGATAGTCAAGGTGTAGTAGTAGCGGCTAGTGTATAGGTTACACGAGCTGTGAACACTCCTTGTCGGTCGATACTGGATTAGGTAACAATTCAATTCTGAATTCTGAGCAAACCTGACAGTAACCCGACAGACCTGATTGTAACCCGGGATTTCCAGTTAATAAATCTGATTAAGAAATCATGGCCTGACCTATTTCTATGGGAATAACAGAGCAATAAAACAGGGGTGTGCTGTTTCAATATTTTAGATGTTGAAAGGGGTACCTACCGACCGACCCCTCTCACACAACATTTTTTGCGTCCCTTACTTTTCCACAATATTAAGGGTTTTAGAAAAGTCTATACAATAACAGTAAACGTGACGAAACGTGACATTTTAAAAATTTGCCAGCAGTTGGTAAACTTATTATGAACTTTATACGTCTTCGCTAAATTCAAAAGAAATGTTTTGAACATTTTTCTCTTTTCTGCTAGAAAGTTTGCGAAACAATAAAAAATTCGGCTTCCTTGTTGTGTTATACACCATTGTCCAACATAAAAAAACAGTTTGTTGACCTTTAAGGTCACGTTAAGTTACGTGCACGTTCTACCTGTTGTTTTGATGGGGTTGTTTTAAACAAAAACATCATCATAAACTGGTAAACAACCCGTTTATGTGCCTACGTTTTTGAATAATTAGCTCAATAGAGTGTGCATTGTTTTTGATCATCATGATTCATAGATTTGTGATAAAGTAGTAGCGCGATCTTAATCTAACTTAAAAAAGCTTCAGTTATTATGTCTTGTAAGATGCGAGGTTAATTTATGGATAGTATTATATTCAGGACATAGGCCTCCCCCATCGATTTCCAAAGGGCCGGTTAGAAGCGACCATTTCCAGTAGTGGACGTTCTGTGGCTGATATGATGATGATGATTATAACCAGATTATCTACATGGTTTTTAGATGAAGATGTATTAGGAGCTTGTTACATTTCGTTACATGTCTGCAAGTGCCATTATTTTATAGTTGAAAAACGTTGAAAAGCAGTAAGTAGGTGGTTGTAAACTGTGAAATAATTAACCGGTATTGGGATGTCATTCAGTAAACTAACTGATCGAAATTTGCCATTAGGTTCTAGAAATCAGGGATTCCTCTGCAATAAATCCAATATTTCACTTAGACCCACCATTTAGCGTTAGATTGAAAACTTATTAGTACGAGTATTATACTCTTACTATTAAAAACAAAATTATTTCAAACACAATGTAAATTGTTATCTGAATAAATAAATACAAATTTGCCCACCGTCGCAGGCTTCCCGAGATTCCGGATCTTTCCAAATTAAATGAGCAGCTTGAAGTTGGAATATTATTACTTCTAGACGTTGAGCGTAGCTGTTAGTTTACAAGTCTTGAATCTTTTGACACAATATTTATGTGTTTCATTAGAATAAGAGGCATACTATTTCAGGGGTAAAGATTCTTTGGCAACCGTACATTCCGAAACATGTCCTTTTAGACATGTATTGCTGCCAACGACTAACGTTCAGCGCCAAGCATCAGAATAATAAATGGATTACATTTTCACTATACTTACCATAACCGATGTACCCAACAAAAATATAATCATCACTTCGTCACCTTTATTTTTAGTTTATCTATATGTACAATATAGCTGTTCTGAAACATTATAGGACACCTCAATTTATTTAATTTAAATGTAGGTTTCGTTGAATTAAAATATGAAAAGTCGCGAAAGCCGCCAGTGCCTGGCTAGCAACGATAACGAGTAAGCAGTGACGCTCCATACTTAAGCTCTGCACTAACGTTAATATTTTGGTGTTTTGAGTCTGACACAAAGAACCGGCAACTACCACTGAATATTTGGTTTTCATATGATGAGTATATAATCTACTCACTTCTGTGTAGACGTAGCCACACTGGTTATCTGTTGCATCCACTTGACACACGCTGATCGCCGAACACAAAACTGTTTGCTAGCAACGATACACTGAAGTTTCTAGTAGAACACAAGCAACAATAATAAGTTTTCTTGCAATTTGTATAAATAAAAAAGTTTTTTTTACAAAAGACATTGATGGTATGTTCGGAAGACATTCACGTTGATCCCGTAATTTAATATACATAAAATTTATTTTTGATGACACGTTCAAAACATTCGGCGCGAAATGTTAACTTACTGGAAATCTTCCTGTATTTTCATACAACGATAATAAAATAGCCATAAATGCAATCAGAATAAGATTTTGTTTATATTGGATTCTTTGAAAATATAGGATAACCGCTCGAAAATCAGAAATCCGTATCTATATCTTGTATAGATAAAAATATTAGCACATTTCACTCGTCGATATTCGGCCAGCCAGATTTGATAATCTTAAGTAGATACGTGTACTTCTTTCTCTTAATCAAGTATAGATGATGTATTACTACATATTAATAGAATTTGAGAGACCCACTCAATGATGCCTGAGCCATTACAACACCCACCAGAACTAATGCGATAGTCTATTCGAAGACGAATCCAGCGTCTCAAGATACTCGAGCCAACATCAATCTCTTTAAAATCCTAATAGTTGTAGTTTATTTCAACACTCTAACACCGTCACTTATATTTAGCTCCAGAATTTTTGACAACTACGAAATTAACAGGGTAATGTGCACAATTTTGCCCGTGTCAAGATCAGACGATTCGAATATATACAACCTTGTTATAAAAATAAGAGCCACGCTTAACGTTTGTGGGAGACGAATGGAAGCGTCGCGGAAATTGTAACAAATTATATTGTATATTAACAGTAAGAACAAATAAGCAAGTGGCAATGGGTTAGCCATATTAGCCATAGAACTGCTGGTCGATGGTGTAGAATGTGTAGATGTGTTTTTGAGCGAAGATAGCGAATAGGCATAGGTAAACTAGGGGGCTTCAGGGTAGGCGGTTTTTTTTGGTCTGCCGATTGATATTAACCGAACGCGACATGACTTGTGAATGAAGAAACTCAGACGGAAACCATCAGCTTCAGCCTGTTGAACAGTTTTTAATGAACAGTAAATTAGTTCATTTTGGTTTTGTCCGATTATTTCGTCCGATATACTCCAAGTTCACGCGCGAGGGAAGTCATTCATAGGAATGGCCACTTACATTTACCCAGTTATTGCATGACAGGTGGGCATGATATTATCATGATCGTTCAGTTTGGAAAGGTCTGTATGACAAACTGGAACAGAAAAAAATCTAAAGAAAAATCTAGAATGTAATTATTATTTCTGAAAGGTTGCAGTATTTTTAAGGGTACATCAAATGATCTGAAAACACTTGATTCTGTTCAGTGTTTAAACCTAATGGAAAAGAAGTTCGGTTATTTTGATACATTACATATTCTTGCCTAGTTTACAATACCAATTCCGTTTCTGAATTTCCAGGTTAATATCTCTTGATTTCTAGGTCAGCGCCAGTTTGGATTCGCCGTCAAGTCTTATTAAATTTCATTTATTGTTGTTAGAAACGGGGTGGTTTGAATTTTATATGCTTGTGGAGGTAATTTGATTTCGCTGCTGCAGTTCTATATTAATCTCGGCATGCTTCCGCCCAGTAAGCATTCTGTTTATCGATAGCACATAATAGACTAGTATATCTTACTATGACAGCGACAACGTGTAACCTTGCTAAGTAAAAAAATATAAATGGGGTAACTAATAACTACATTCGCGAATGATTGATTGTATTTCAAGGTATACCGAGATCATTATGGTGTTGTTAAACATTTTATAAAAACCGTTTCCAATCGAGTTTTTAATGTCGAGAAAACTAACCTGTGCTAGCAAATGTCCAATGTCAGTTTTGAAACGACTTGCCCGATTGTCACGCAAGGCAACTTAAAGAGGAAATGTTCAATATGTCTTACTACTTACTTACTTTTGTCTGTACAGATATCTGCACAGACTATAAAGTCTGAGTAAAAATTTTTACTCAGAGGTCTTTACCAAATGTCTGTGCAGACTTTTCATCAGTTCAGACTTCGATTTTAATGAATAAATTAAGTAATTCAATAATCATGAGTTTTGCTCCGACAATCGTACAGACATGTAAGCAGACTTCCGACTTTTCTGATACACTGACATTTGTCTGTACTGATTTGTTGTACAGACAAAGTTTTATAGAAGTCTGTGTTAAGTCTGTGTCGTGTGGATCCACCATTACGCAGATAAAACTCATTCGTATATTCCAGTCAGAATAATGTATTATCATCATAATCATCTGTTAGTATTTACCTTCTCCCTAGCCGCATCATATTACGGGAAGTAGTCCATCGTTTCTTTAAGGTCGTCAGTCACTTATAAACTCGGCAACCCATCACGCTCGAGATTTCTTTTCATGAATTTCCAAACATATGCACTCATTCATTTACTCCCTAACCTCACCGGATCGCCTTGCACGTAGGGTGTCCACACGCGAACGGCGAGTAGTTCACTCTATGACCACCCGCTTATCGCTGTAAGCACGGGGCTTCCAGCTGTTGTTGATGGGGTGTTAACTCGCGGGCTGTGCGATAGGACTACCCGTTGACAACGAGTTGACGTCTAGCGAGAAGGCGGTACTGAACAGGTGCTGGTTGATAAATTTAGTATTTCTATTTATCCAACCAAATTCTTATGTCTAAACTTTTCTCACCACAACTCCCTGTTTCCTCCGCATCATATGCTCGTGACATGTGAACATCATTTTTTTAAATTATGTTCTTAACCTTAGTTGAAATAACAAGTCAACAGTTTCTATGGTTTTTGACTAAAACGCTACTTACGACTGTTTGTAGACAGCGTAACTGTAGCTATTTTTTTAACGTTATTATTTTATAGAACTAGCAATCAAGGGGTGTTTCAATAATCCGGATATTTAAAGTCACTTTTATGGTTGTATCTGCTTCGAGGATTCTGATATAGGTATTTGTCCATAAATGTAAGAATTGCTTTCCCTGCATGTTATAAAATTTCCAAAACAATGCAAATTATCGAAGATTCCTGCACCTGTACCTGCAGCACAATCGGTATATTTTATAGATTTTATATCGATACTAGAAACGGTTGCTATCCGTTTAGAGCCCTGCACGCATTCATCTCTGTTTACATCATCGGTCCGAGCCGCACTGATCATTTTATCGATTGCTATATATTTTTATATTTATGTTCCGTGTGCGTACCGCATCTGGACTGGGCGTGTGTGCCTGCCCTATTTATAAAGTGCGGTTAGTTACCTCAGAGCAGATATAAACTACAGACGTGCCAATGACGAAAAGTATGACTACGAAGTACTGATACCTAGTGAGGCTCGATCTATTACGCTTGTGCCAATGATCTTGTTATCACCACTCGATGTGATGAGGTGTTATGAATGAACATGCTCTCCCACCACACTGCAAGTGGAGTAGTAAAGAGTGGTAGTAGAGTAGAACAGCATGGACATACACAGAATTTCACTTTTTTCACCATGCTATCTGCCAGTCATGATCCAAGCTTGAAAAATTACTTTATTATTACCCGCCCTTTGAATTATGCAGATCATAATTAGCACGCTTTTACATTTGAAGTGTCGACTTTAAGAACTCAGTTTTATGATCATACTGCAGCACGGTGCACAGACCACTCGCTAAGTTCATCATCAGGTTCTATTTAGTAGCGTGTCTGTATATTAATATTCGTCAATCTCTCACACCGTATGTATGGAGTAGCTGGTGTAGTGTAGTGTAGTGTGTCGATTACCTATTGCGTCACTTTTATAAATTATTGTCTGCGATGCCGTTTGCGGTTCACACCGTTTTAACATGATTTTATCAAGGTGGAAATGGGCGAGTCTGCTGCCAGTCTAGGTCGGAACACAGATTTGGCACGTTTACGTGCCTAGCCGACTTTTTCTTCCACTTAAAATATTTTACATTCGTCCGACGATATTTCACTAACCGATCACATGACGGCATTAAATTATCTATTTGAGCACTAATGTAAATTCGAACAGATTTTTCCTACATCACTTTCCGATTGCGAGATCGACCCATTTCACATAACAATAACACCGTAACCTATTTAATGTTGGTAAATATATAGCATTTTTAAGATCGTAACTAGATCAGTGGGGTAACTGGAAACACACTTGTAATTTCAATCTGAAGGATTATAAAGGAAAATTCAACATCCATTGTATCACACGTTAGAAAAATATTGAAAAATTCGTTTGTTCGACCATGTGAATAACGTAATTAACATTTTTTGTCAGAATGAAAGCGATTGACACTGGACGTGTGTTACGCAATTTGCTGCTGATCTAGTGAGATCACGTTAAATCACTATCGAAAGCATTATCTTACGACTGCTTTATTATAATTGTAAATCTGCTATCTTTTATTGCCATCTAGCCCAATGAGTTATTATTTTGGCAGCGTCTGATCGCGGATGCGTTTTGTCTTCTCTATACGTCTAACATAACACTCGGTATTAATAGTGCGCGATAGTCATCTCGTTAGATAGTCCAGGAAATTGGGTCGATGACTCGTTGCCACCGATTGTGCATAATTATACTATCTAGTGCTCTTGCTTATCAGTTATGTTATTTAATTGATAATAATCTGTTTTGGTGTCTATCTCCATGTTAGTGTTAATGAAATTGTAAACGCTCGATCAGCTAAAACTGCCGCACCAATTAATGTGCTAGTTTCTAGATAGGAAGCAGCAATCTAGATACGATATTCAGCGCTGTCATTGACCGACCCAAATTTTCAGGGGGTATGACGTTCGTAACTGAATGACATAGCGCCGCGTTATTTTAGACTTAGACGAGAAAATTTGATTTCGAGGTCACATCAGAGACAGAGATTCGTTGATATTGGAGTTAAATTACGTCATAGGTTGCGCACGCGACGTTTTTTTCGTTAACATTGCCAATATTGGAATTTCGAGCATAGTTTTTGGCAACGAATTGGACTCCTGATTGTAATTAAAGTCTTTAGCGCCTGTGTACTGTCAACCATCTGATACCTAATGATGTTGGTTTATTACTCTTATCTCGAAAGAAGAATTTAATCTCGACTGCATTTTGTACGTAAAATCAAACTCTATGGGCTGTTACACACGGGTGACTGTCGAGAATTTTTATGACAGATTATTTCTATTTTAATTCATATTTAATGGGTCCCGTCATGTGATGAATCATGACTATATATATTTATATACTTAGATAGGCGAATGACTGAAGACAGGGGACACATTGTGATGATGTCAGTAGTAAATACAAGTCAATTAATTAATTTGGCATACATAAATCTGTTGATTTATGCCGCTAATGTAATTTAAGGAATGTCCTATAAGTTTTTCACATTTGAAATATAATACAAATTTCTTTAAATTATTTATTTTGCATATCTAAACTTACGTTATAGTATTCAATATAGGGTAGTTAGAGTACCACAATTTACGTTTTCTTAAAAGTTTTAGTGTATGTTCTAATTTCGAATTTTGTAGCAAACAATACGGACACGGCATTTATAACAATTGCCCAAAAGTCCGTCTGAACTATACTGCCAACAAGATTGCCCTAAATTGGTAATAAGCGCATAATTGGCTCATATGAAATAACTTTTAAGGCATTTTGCTTTTTTATGTTTTTGTATCAATTTGCGTTTAATGCACACGGAGAATTTATCTTTATTATGTTCAATATAATTAATTGTAGTATTTCTGGTTTTAGATTTAAATAACAAAATTAGCATTTTAATCATATACCGTTTGACGGGAGATCCGTTTTACTAAAAATCATCATTTTATTTTAAAGAAATATTATGGTAGACGTTTGTAAAAAAAATAGGAAACCTGCTTTCTCGTGATAGAAGTCTACGACCTCAAATAGCTATCAGTAAGTTTTTTTGTATACCATGCAGGTACACCAATAGCGTACACTACACAATGATATATTATTATGTACACTCTTACCTGAGTTTGTTTTAATGTTCCCGTTTTGTCTAAATGTCATTTATCCTTCGGCAATGGAAACATGTTTTCGTCTTAAATCTGTTTTTGCTCTAAAGTTAGCTTCTTTCCTCTGGCATAAAAATGTGGCCTTGGCTGAAATTGTTGACGTCACGTAGACTGCGCTAACGTCGCTTTAGCGCAGCGTATAGGTTCGCTAAATGTCTACAGTAGATGCGACGATTTCCTTAGCTGTTTAGCGCAATGAACGGGGCAGTTGTTAAGTTGTTGTTGCATCAAGATCGGAAGATTCGGTTGTTGGTCGGCTGTCGTGATGCTTTTGTTACAGTCTCCATCTTCAGCTATCAGCTCCTAGACTAGCATACTAACATTGCAATCTGTTGTATTCATACCTGTTTATAGCATTTCCATTTCAAAGCTGCTGTCCTATAGAAATATTTCCCTCATTGTTCGTACGTATGTATGCCGTTCCATTGTGGGGTCGATACAAAAGTGCTCATTAAAACAATTACATAATGAAAAGCTAATTGGACTGTACAGTACGCGTCCACAACTCGAATATCGGTCACATCCGGAGTGTTCACATAATGAGATACCCACATCGATATCCATTATCAGTTCTGTCTCACCCCTGTACCATGAGAGTATCCCAGTAGCGACAAATGTATCGAAGTGAGCTTGAAAATTCCATATCCCGTTTCGTAATACAGTGTTGCCACTCGTTTTTGAGTGTCAGTCAAACATCTATGCGACTATTATTATTTACTGCAAACGTTTTAGCTTTCTAGCAGAACGCTTTAACAATTAGATACCGATGCTATAGCGAAAGTGATCACCATTTTAGAATTTGTAAATAACAGGTTTTACCTTATCAAGTTATCGACGTAATTTGTAAATGATGCTGGGTACATCGATATATAACATCAGAGAAAAAAGACGTTGTTTATTTCCGCTGCCTGTTATCAACTTTAATTGTAAGGTCAATTGGTGGAAATTGCTTGTTATCCTGCTCATTGGTAGCGGTCAATTAAGTAACATTATTTATTCGCAATATCATTTTTTATTGGCAACATTGTAGTAGGTTGTAAAGGGAACGAGTCAGATTGCGACGAAATGGAGCCGCAGATCAAGAACAGCAGATTAATCGGCTGTGCTGTTTTAGTAATTTCCGAGATATTCATTGGACTTATTTTTTATTACGCTGAACGTTGAATGCTATAAAATGGTACGAATGCTTGGTATCTGGATATCTGGCAGTAATTATGCCAGCTCCCTTGTGCTAATAACTTCCAAAGGCTTGCCAAGAGCCGTCTTGTTTTACGAGGTATAAATGTCAAAAAGTAAAAGATTGTTCTTTGTAAAAAGAATTTTCGGGCTGTGCGATTTAATCACTACATAAAATTTATTTTGAGTGATTGTCATATTATTGTTTAGTAACGGCTGTATTTTGATAATGGGAAAAATGCGAAACCAATAGAACGATCATTCATGTCAAAAAAAAATATATAGGATTCAGAACCTTAACAGCTATATAAGTTCGTTTGCTTGGTCGCGAACCCCGAAGCTATAATTTCTTCACAAAACCCAGTCCATCCTCGTTGGCAGCGAGCTCGCCGGTCCGGCACTGCATGCGCCAGTGACCACGGCACTGACCCTGCACTGGTTCCGTACTGATGCACATACAGCTTCACTTACTGCTGCTAACATGACGTGTTATTGTTCCGAGTCATGCTATTCAACTTCCACGATGTTGGAGTCAAAGAAAAATAAACGTTTTTCAGCTTATTACTGGGTAGTCGTTCCGCTTGTAAAACTTTTATGTGTAGTTCGGAGAGATAGGGCATGGTTACAATTTTTGTATCATATTACCATCGCGTCGTAGGCATGGTTTTTGTAAACCTAGGCATTATTTTACTTTTAGACTAATCATAGGTTTGGGCAGTGGGGGTGTCATCGCGATTCAAACAGCTTTGCGGCCTTAACTGCCAATGCAGCTCCGCGACAGTATTTTTACGCTGCTCACAGGCGGAAGAAATACTTATTACTTTTTATGCTTTGATGCGAATTTCCATTTAAACATAAGTGAAATGGTTTCAGGCGTTACTAATAGACTTTCTACAGAAATAACTTGACCGCCTGTAAACTCACTATTAGAACTGAATTATTGAGTTGTAAGCTATTGATTTGTATGGGAAAGACCACTTGGGTTTACCCATAGAAATAATAAGAGTATGTAGTTATCGCTTACAGAATGATATAGCGACCGCAGCTTGGTGTAATTCGCGTGCGTGTGGATGGTGAATCCCCTTGACTCATGATGTTTATAGGAGTCATAGGCCAATTTATAAACGTTACTGCAATAAACCTTTTATTTTATTAATGAAACATTCGTGAAATCTCAACTCTTTCCATAACGGATATGATTTCAATTACCGCAAATGTAAGCATTCATGCAACTGTTACCTGTTTAAAATTCAAGCAAATGCATTGAAATGACTCCAACTGTATTATGCTCTGCGTATCATTGTTTATTCATTAAATTCATCACTTCCTGGCCAATGATAGTGATTTCAGTTGCAACTTAAAACCTTGCAGGCTATTTTATTTAATGCGAATTTTGATTGTCTGTGCGTATAACTGATAAATTGATATCGCTTTTAAAATTATGTTTCTTAATGCTAATAATTAACCAGATGATTTATATACTATGTGTTCCCTTTGATATGTATTTAAATACAGTACGAAGGTGAAGGTGTTCCGTAAAAGTTGTTAGAGCCATCTGAGAGGAACAAGTCATGGTCTTAGACTGACTTTGGGTAGGTTCTGTGTGACTATGTTTGAGCTCTGTCTGGCATATACGAAAACGCCTAAAGTTGGAACGATCACTGTTAAGTTCCCACACCATTCCTTTTAATTTTATGATAGCAATGAATAAACTGGATAATTTTTCTTTATGCCATTCGGCCAAGCCCTGAATGAGAGGGTATAATTTTAGCAGGCCGTGATAAAAGCCATTTATTACCTAAATATTTTTAAGTACCTTAGGTGACTTTCCTGCCTTACTATTCTGAGAACAAATTCAGAGGTTAAAGTTCTTATGTTGTCAGTTACTTGTGATGGACAATTGGTAAATTTCGATGAAGGAACCACACATCTTTGAGTGGATCTGTCCAGACAGCGGACGCATAATGTCAGTCATCGTAAGCTTAACTCGGAACTCAACGAGCTCAACGACCTGGCGAACATTACTAAATAATGGACATTTGGGTAGGCCGCACATAGTACTGAAACTGCCAGGCAATCATAAATTTCTAGTTAAATTAAAATGGCCCACAAGGCTATGTTGGCCATAATTTGTTACAAAGAATAGTAGTTTCTTCAAATGTCAAACCAAAATAATCATTTAACATACTAGCTTCTGCCAGCAACTTCGTCTGCTTGGTTCTTTTCACCCGGTTTAAGATACGTTTTCGGTTGCTGCTCCGCTCCTATGGCTCGTGGTGTGATGTTATATAGCCTATAGCCTTCCTCTATAAATGGACTATTGAACACATTTTTTTTTATTCCATCCAGTAGTTCCTGATATTAGCACGTTCAACCAACCAAACAAACAAACTCTTCAGCGTTTTAATATTAGTATAGATTAAAATTAAAGATGTACTAAAAAAAAGTTTATATGTAACTGGAACAGTTAGTGGATGATTTTCTTCTTAATAGATCATTTAGGTACTATGACACCGAGTTCTAAAAATGCACAGTAGCTTAAGAAAAGTCGCGTGCACAGTTATTTATTTGCGAAAAAGAAACGTGATCCTAATTAATAATGTTTATAGGTATATACTAAACTTCTGAAACCTTATCTTGACTTAAACAAGTGTGTTGATCGCGGTTTGTTAACCTAATTCATATTGACTTTATAAAGTAGCTTTATAAAAAAAACCCAATTTGTTCTTTTCAGGCTTGCATAGACGATAACTTGGATATGGTGGAGTTCCTCCTGTCACATGGCGCAGACGTAAACCGCGGCGACAACGAGGGCTGGACGCCCCTTCACGCTACTGCATCATGTGGCTTTCTCAGCATAGCTAGGTAATTAAAACTTTGTGTCCATTTTCTTTACACCCAATTGTAGTACCTACAAGTACTGCCAGTGTTGCGGAATTCGTTCGTCAGAGTCACCGCGGCCCTGGAACTCAGAGGGTATTAAGAGGAACGCGCTTGGGTTTTAGTCAGTAAGAGTCTGACATTCCCTTCCACTCCGCCCAGGGCGGAGAAGTCATCTGATGGTTTACTATCCTTCCAAAAAAAAGTATCTAAAAGATAGCTCGTGAGATCTTAGGTAAGTAACACTTCAAAGGTAGAGACATACCAAGAATTTTTATGGGATTAAACTTTTTAATTAGTAATGAGTAACTGTTGGTATGTTTGTCAGTCAAAACTTTTAAACAAAAACAAGGCTTAAAAAGCTTTTAAAATTTCAATAAATTGGTGAGGCCCCTGCCAATCATCTGGGTGGACGAGAAACAAGAACGTACCCCAAACGACGACAGTTTCGGTAGTCTCCCGAATTACAATTTCCTCTCAATCAATAATTACTTATTTGTGCCATAATTATAATTGTGATGAATAACACAACATTGACGCAGCGTGCGACAGAAGATAGGTGACTGTAAACAAAAGGTTGACTCACACTGACCTAATAAGCGGGTTTTCTGTGAACGAAGCTATTCATTGTATTTAGCTAAGAATGATAACAAGTCGTAGTTTATTGTTTTGTAGTTATTCACCAGTTATGGTTTATTGGTTCCATTTTGTGAGTATGTCGTTCTGTTAAACTGTCAAAATCAGGAAGTGTACTTCCGCTGTTATTAGAACCGAAACAATCTCTAAAGCTTTACTACTTTAAGATTTAATGATCTGGAATGAGTGAATCCAAAAAATTAAAGTTATTGATACAGCCAGACTTAACAAGCTAAAGTAGAATTAGACCGGACCTATCAGAAACTAAACCATTTGTTTAGAAATACATATTCTTAAATGCATACCGTGTATTCGAAATCGTAGGCTAGATGAGGTTAGATGGCGCGAACATGCTAATTGTTTAGTTGTTGCATTTAATATTAAATTGGCACTAGGAGTAAACGATACAAATCAATAAACAGAACGATTGTTAATTCGATGCAATTCTTGAAAAAGAATAAACTAGAGCTTTTAAAACAATTTTAGCCTCAAAAACATCTTAAAAAAATAGTATAAAAATGTGCGCATTCAACACGCATTGCTTGTTGTTTTGTATTGGATAGGGGATGTTCGATATTTGACTCAATGCGACGGATCCTGGTTGATCAGATTAGATGAGATTTGTCTTTAGCAGGTGTTAATATAATAACAGAAGCATTCATATAAATACAGTATTAATTATTACCTGTGCTATCAGACAGTGAAATCAGTCACTTTTTTTCTGTAAATCTGTCGTATATCGCCCAGTTTCGAGACCAGCTTTAAGCGTCTCTCGGTCTTGCTTAATTAGGAACGCTTCAGTTTCAAGTTTATAGTTCATACCTATTGTCAAGGCATGGAAACTGCTTTTTTATGTTTTATTTGCTCATCCTCGAAATGGAGACTCGAATAAACTTATAAACTCGTGTATCAAAGTCACACTACCTATGTACGTTTGGTCGCGGACATTCTGAATGTTTCTATCTTACGGTGGTTGTTTCCAAACGTAAGAAGGAACTTCGTTGCACATTAACTGCCACACTCAGAGACGTTTAACGGTTACTTAAGTCGCTCCTTAGTAAAGATTTCTCTTGGAAATCTTTACTAAGGAGCGACTTAAGTAACCGTTAAACGTCTCTGAGTGTGGCAGTATGACCAACAAGGTTAGTGGTATTAAGTAAATGCATAAAAGTATTTGATGAGTAAGAATAATACTACTACACCACTTAAATATAGTATCCACCTACGACTTCATCTGCGTAGTATTTCTTTATGTAACTATGTTTAGGCCACTCTCGACTTCTCGAATATTTTCCTGATGTATTCGAATGATAGATTCTTGGCTCCTAATACTGGGTATTTATTGTTATAATGGTTTAGCTGGCTTGGTTGGGATTGCTAACCATTCGTATGTGTAGCATTGAATTATTCACATTTCGAATGGTGGATAGAATGTTAAGTATATAGATAGATCTCCATCCCCAATCATGCTCTACAAATCAACTTCAGTACATTGGATTTTCTCAAGTTTACACCACTCGCCATGCTTGGCGTTTCATGGTCTCCATTACAATACTCTGCTCCAACGGCCTTCGATCCGATCCGCAACTCTATATACAAAAAACATCAGTTATTTTCAAGAACGTTTTATTCTGGATCTTATCCTTAAATATAATCTCCGAACGTATATATGTCTACTAAGTTTTTATACTAACAACGTACGTGTAACTGTTTCAGATACCTCATAGAGAACGGCGCGGACGTCGCCGCCGTGAACTATGATGGCGAGCTACCCGTGGACATCGCCGAAAGTGATGCCATGGCCGACATGCTGCAGAAGGTCATTGATGAAAAGGGTTAGTACCACTAACAAATACATCTGTTTGTGCTTTGGGACTTACGACATATGTAAAGTTACATGAGTTTCATTTTAGCTGACTGTAGAACTGTAGATACTTATTTACAACACACAGTACCTATGTGGCTAGTGGTAAAAAAGCGTTTGTTTCTGTACATATTCTTCTTCTTAACGTTTCGATGACAAACTATAATTTAGGCATTAGGTATATTGTTGCGGCTCAGAATTTGGCCACTCTGACTGCCTTGTCGGTGGTAGCTATGAATCTTCCTGCGTGCAGCTGTTAGGGCGCGCAGGGCATGATGCGAGATTTGTCATCTCACATCTTGTCCTGCCTGCATTTCTGTAAATGTTGAAAAAATTAAATTCGAAGAACACTTAAATATTCACTCGATTTCCCTTAGACCTAGTTTCAGTTATTGGAGTCCCTTGTTTGTGTTATACTTACCTATTTTTCTTTTTGTTCCCAGGCGTGGACTGCGATTACTACCGCAACGCAGAGATGGATGCCCTGATGAGCGATGCTCGCAAGTGGGTAGCTGAGGGTTACGTGGAGGTGAGAGACGCGAACGGCGGCACCCCACTCCACGTCGCCTCGGCCAAGGGGTACATCGATGTTAGTATTACGGTTATTCATTTAGTAGGTTCTATTTTCTAAGTTCATTGTGTTTTAACTGCCTCGTTGGCCTAGTGGAACTAAGCGCGACTGCTACGCTAGAGGTCTTGGGTTCGATTCCCATGTCGAGCAAAAAGTGATATTGGGTTTTTTCTATGAAATTCTGAGTAGCAGCTCGGAGTTTGGATTTGTGCCCGGTTAATGGCAATAGGCTCGCCCCCTATTTATTACATGGGACTTAAAAACATACCGGCGAACTGTGGGTGTGCATTGGTACACCTCTGCCTAATCCTAATCCTTCGGGGAATACAGGCGTGATGATATGTATGTATTTTCTAAGTTAATCTTGGACATTATGGCGGAAAACTAGACTTATGATTGATATAAGTCTGAAATCGCTAAACCGCCTTGAGCAAGCGTGGTCATTCATGCTTGTCTTTTCTGTACGAAAAGAGCCCTTTGACCTGCAGTGGCAACATAATATGATGGTATCATTATTATGTTGACATTCTTTAGATGTTCTTGAAATAGAAAAGAAAGTTAAATTTGGCGAGATTCCGGTCTTCAGAAATTCGAAAGACACGACACGGTGACTATTAAGTTATGTTTTGACAGTGTATAAATCTTTCTTATTTGATGTCTCTAGGTCGCTAAGATCTTACTAGAGGATTGCAATGCGGACCCAGACTGTGTTGACTTCGAGGGCTGGACACCACTGCACGCCGCCGCCCTCTGGGGGCAGAAAGAGACCACTGGACTATTGCTGAAGTATGGAGCCGACCCTATGTTGAAGAACTATTCAGTAAGTACAGAAATACAGGTACTACATTTTTTTTTAAACTAAGCACCAAAACACTTGCGGGGACAGGACCGATAATATATAGTGAAGGATTCCTAAAAACTCGTATTGTGTGTCGTGGCAAACAGCTCCTACGTTTTTGTCCCCGCCTAAAATGACTTCAAAACTTGGGGAACATGAAATGTGTATAACAATTTGGAACGTACTCGAGAAAAGAACACTCTTACTACATTTGGTTGTTAGTGAACGGGGCGTACAAGACATGTCACCACAGAGCTGTAAAATACGCATTCTGTTCATCAAACTTGGAAATAGCTTTTGTGTGGAATCATTGTTGCGCACAATGTAAGTAACGCACGCAAACTGTGACCAACGATACTGAGGTCGTTGAGATAATTAAAGTTTAGTTTAGAATTTGCTTTCGTAAGAAAATTAAAAAAGAATTGATCTTACAATATCCCACTCATATTTTTAGTAACCATAAACGATATGGTTCTATACTAAATAGAAATCACAATAAGTGGAAGAGCATTAACCGTCAATATTTACGCTAATAATAACTGAGAATATTAACTGAGATCTGAGAAACAGCTTGTATTTTGAAAACAAAACAGGCTAATTGAAAATACGCCTTTATTATTATAATCTACAGAATTCACGTTGTTATTTCTTCCTTATAAATATTATTTTTTATCTCACCATTATACTCGTACATTCACAAACAATATCGTCTTTCAGGGACAAACCTGTATCGAGCTGGTGGACCCGTCGATGTTGACGTTTTTGCACGATGCGATGAATGCTCAGCGTCGCAACAAGAATAACAAACGCAAGCGCAGTCCGCCGCAGCTCGAACCCAAGCGGATCATAGAGCCGCCGGTGCCTGAGAAAGTCGTCAACGGTAAGACAGAAGGTGCTTCCATTCATTTACTATTTATTTCTAAGGGTTGGTTACTGTTTGTCAGTTTTGTTAAGCAAGTTGATGTTCGTAAATACAGTTAGTTACGAGTATTATAGCTCCTTAATATACGGTAATTTTCATAGTTTTAGTCCCACTTTAAACCCAAAATCACTAAACATATTTAGCGCGAAATGTGTTTAAATTATCATTCGCTCTCTGTCACCTTCTAACAATGTAGCATGTGCAATAATGTTCTAAACGTTTAGGCACTAAATGTGTTTAATGATTTTGGTGTAAGTAGGCCTTAGTATTATTGTTCTGCGGTTAATAACACCTTTTGTAAGTTTTACCGACCGACATATGGTTTAGGAAGTCAACTTGCGTAATGAAACTTGCGAGAAGTTACCGTGGCATGAATTTAGTTAGATCCTATCCTTCTCCTATCTGTGGCTGTTGTGTGACGTCGATAAAGGTAAGGAAGGCCTGCAGTGTTCTCACTAAGACCTATAAATAAATGATGTACTTAAAACTCAAAGTTCTTCTCTTTGTTACACTTACGTATATATTCGGGTAATGATCGTCTCTAATTGGGAATATTCGAGTCTTCACACAGTTTTCTGTTTCTATGTGCGGTTGTAGTATAGAGTTTTCTATAAACGGTAACTGTCAAGTTGTTACATGTGTTAAAAATGTTATAAATCTTTGGTTTCTCTATCGAATTTATTGAATGAATCATTCAGCCAACACGTTTGACAATTGATCACATTAGCTTTTGCGTTGATTTTAGTTGGAGAAACTGGGAAAAGACACTGACTGGATACAAAAGGGTGAACGCCTTACCAGTTCTGGATCAAGTACTCGTATTAGATAATAAATTATAAGAATACTTTATTTGAAAACAAAACATACATCAAAAAGCAATTGCGTTACTTCACTCAAATATTTTATGGTTAAGATATCCAGCTCAAGTGAAAAAAGTCCATAATGTTCTTATATCTGCACTTGCAGTAGTTTTTCGCTTACACGTAGTTGTAGTTCCTCGCTTGTAGAAGCCGACCCGAACGACCGATTTTAGACAAAATTGACTAAAATTGGACAGCTTTAAGTATCAGAAAAATTGAAAGTGCTGTCCTAAAGTTTGCTTGATCGTAGCTTGACTCTGCAAACTTTGATCGTTTGAATGCGCTATGAAAGATGTTTCATTATGTCCCATGTAAAATGACTCCACCTATACTAAACTCCAAACATTATTATTGTTTAACAGTATGACTGTTTGTTGTGCTAACCACCACTCGCCCGATGAGCTGGTCGAGGTCGCATTTAACTTCATACTGGTTTGGACAACATCAACCAAAATAATTCGAAAATCATAATGATTTTAAGGAAAAAAATGCTTTTTTAAATACGAAATGTTGTTCAAACCGATCACTCATTCATACATTACCACGACAGACAAGCCGCCGACGCCGGAGGTTCCTAAGACGGAGGGCAAGCCGCCGCGCGGTCGCCCGCCGTCGCCCGAGACCACTGAGTCTTCTCCCGAAGACGCGCCTTCCTGGCGCCGTTCCGCCTCTTTCCGCAGGCAGGCAGACCCGCCTAGTAAGTTATCTAGTACCGTTAGCTCGGGCAGCATTGAACTGTCGATATTTATCACCTCAACACGAAATCGATCATCCGTATCAATCATTTTACTTGTTAAGGCCATCGCTCATTATAACACGAGTCTGACACAGCAAATAATGTGCCGTTCAAGTTAAGACTTTAAATCGTTTTTGACGTTGTGTTTTCCATTAAGCCAGGCTGTTGCCGAGTCGGAGAGGCGCTGTTATAGTGAGCGATAACATTAACCTGTGCCGCGTCCCGTCTGGCAGGCAGGTCGATCCATGTCGACTTCAATGACTATGTTATAAACTGCCAGTCTTCCTTATAAATATAAGACTAACAAAATCTAAACCCTTTTTCAGGGGACAACAACAACAAGACTACGAACGCCGCATCGGACAGCGAGACGATACTCAGGCGGACACACAGCTTCGAGAACGACAAGAGGTACAGATTACATGAGCCGCGTTACATCCTGTCTTATACTTTAATAGTGCACAATGTTTTACGAAGGCGTTCTGTAAAAAGCTAAAGGGTGATAGAGGAAGTAAAACTCTTTCTGAAGGAGCTCCAGGTACTACCACCATATCTATTTGACAGTAAACCGACACCACGTCGGTTTGAACAGGGCGTTACGCAAGCGGCATTGCCGTCTTGAAATGTATAAGTGCTGATTATTTACAGGCAAATGAGACATTTCAGTTTTCTCTCTAGGACGGCAACGGATGCCTATTGAGTTGCAGAAATGTCCATATGCAGACTACACCACTTTTTATAAGGTGTGTTTGCTCATTTGCCATGTTATAACACAAACGAGATTATACATAGTGCCTTATTTTGTTCACAAACAGATTAAGAGCATTTTTTGTTTAAGGATGTTAAACTGTCGATGGGTAAAACTGATGATACCTTATTACCACAAAACTGTGTTTATCAGTTGTTAAAGCTAAACAACACGACTATATGTATGGAGTATGACATAACAATGACTTCAATGAGACACGCGTTGAACATTAACGTTGTGTTCAAGTTCTAGTGGTAAAACGCACAGGCTCGCAGTAACTTGGAAGTCATGTAACAAACCTATCAATCTAAATTAAGATTAACAAATTCGATTTTTACACGACATTACAGCACTAATAAATTAATTATATTTTAAAACTCTTAACGGAATACTATAATTATATGTAGGATGCCGCAAATGGCAGCCAGCCAGGTTTTATTTTTATTGAACGTCTGCAGAAACTGAACTGTTGTGCAATGTTAAAGTATCGCTGTACAAACGAAATTAATTGTTTGTAGTTAAAATTTGGCATGACAACTAAAATATCAATCAGAAACATTCTTAGAGAATTGTGAGCCCGGAGTACTTCTTATTGTAAATATTTGAACGATTTTAACTAGATGGGCAGTCGACCCGCTGAAGGTCGCGTGGTGCCGGCGGATGCAAGCGCCTCAATACAGTTTGATATGGAAATACATAAGAGAGGTCTATGTTATCGGTTATCTTACAACTGGAACGTAGAACTTTAAAATACGACTTAATTGGTAATTTAATGATTAAATAAAAACATGTCTCCCTGTCTCTATAACGTATAAGCGTTACATAATAATATTTCTACATATTAAAAAAAATTGGGTATCAAAGCAACTATATAACCAACTCATTTCTCATCTGTTGAGGAACATCTATTTGCAATGTATATTTTTAATGTTAGCAAATTAGTCGAGCACTTTAATTTCAGTACTACAGTCACTTACTTTTTGTATTATTTTTTACTATACAACATTTTCTTAGTTCCTGTTTTGCTCACAATTCTTTAGAAACGTTAAAAGCCTTTTCAAGTCATGATCAAGGATTTATGGTTAGTGCTAGCATACAAGTAGGCGTGTATTTATGTAATGTGACGTTCCGGGATACTTACTGGGCTTCGACTGAAAGATTCGTGATGTCGCGACAATTGTAGCAACACATTTGAATTATATTATTTTATGACCAAAGCGATGTTTGCTGAATCCCAATAAGTATGACGGAGGGCTTAAAAACTTTGAAAGGTACTTCGGGATGGTTATTTTGGC
Organism: Caradrina clavipalpis; assembly: GCA_932526535.1. NCBI lineage: Eukaryota > Metazoa > Arthropoda > Insecta > Lepidoptera > Noctuidae > Caradrina > Caradrina clavipalpis. The sequence goes on from OW052087.1 coordinate 7,533,490, forward strand.
TTTTTGCGGTCGTCGGCTGAAAGTAAAGTTCTTGCATTCAATAATTGTGCTGCAGTAATGAAGTAACAGCTTATGTGTTGTTCCGTTCTCTTCTTCTCTATGAACATAACTTGAAATCAACACTATTGTCCGTGGAAGTTGGGGACTTCTAAATATTTATGCGGACCTCGCCTTTTTGATTTGCTAGCACTAACCAAAAATATAATGAAATATATAAAAAGTAACGTTTAACAATGTGCTAATGTATGAGTAACAGCTGAAACAAAAAAATAATATTCATTCTTAATTGAGAACAAAAAAAAAAATATTATAATAAGCTTATTTGTAAAATATCCGAGACCTTCCAACAAAAGTGTATTGTGAAACGATGAGAATTGAGTTACTTATGTATATATATACTCTACAACTTATGAATAGATCACTATCTAAATAATGGTTTGAACAATGACAATTCGAATAGTTGAGTAACAAAACATAAAATTATTGATTGAAATCATTCGAACACGAGGCCGGAACATTTCTAACGAGAAATACTTCACTATACACTTTTGGTCCACAATTCACAAAATTGACAGAGAATCCTTGGCAGCCGCCAAGACGAACTTCGTATCTCTATAACATTTAACATCGCATACGCTACGTACATGTCGCATGCTTGTGTGCATTGTAGCTTCTACCAACGGTACCGAGACGTGACCGCACGTATTAAGGCGTCGTCCTGTCCTTCGATACCGCCGGCGCAGCCACCAGCGGAGAGGACAAAACCTCAAGAGCACACTAACCCCGAGAGTACTAACGACGACGTACAAACAAGGTGCTCGTTAAATATAAGCTGGCGATCGATGCGGTTCGTTTCCAACCTTTCATAACGGGTCTTCTTGAACTGAAGGGCATTCGGAATGTTTTCATGCTGCCGCTGTTGTAATTCTATACAGTATAGTGCTTTGTGTGTTTACTGTTTCGGCCCCGAAGTTGCGTTGCTGTTACGGTACGGCCGGTATAATTACAGGCACATCTGGCATTAATTCAGTTTTGTTTTTGGAACGGCAACACATCTGCGTTGCCTCAGGTATTTCAAATGTCCATAGGCGACTGTGGCCATTTCACATGAAGTGGGTTGTCGTGTAACAACTCGACAACATAAAAAAAAACGTAAGCCTAGAGAAGTTGTAGATATTACTTGTCATGTTACAATTTATACGGTGTTTAAAATATTAAGTTAAATACTGTTAATACTGTTCTGATTACAATGTCAGTGAATGTTGTACTATTCTTTATGGGCATCTAGAACTTTCTATTTGCTATAAGTACTTAATTTCCGTGGGGATCTCCTAGTGGGTGAATCTGCGAGGGCAACTAGTATTATTACACCAATAACATTTATTTTCTGATACATTCTTATGAACGAACCGCAATGATCGTTACCATTCATAAAAACATGAATATTTAATATTCAACATAATAACTGTAATTTATGTCCCGCAATGTATGCTTATTAGTTTACTGTTGTTCTATATGTTGCTATATACTTATATATAATGTGTATATATTTTTGTTTATTTAATGCCTACACATATTTGACTCACAACTTTATATACAGTGCCAATATTTAAAACTGACAGAATCTGTCTCTATCTTGTCCTGACACACACTTGATAAAAACATGAAAAGCCGTTAATGCTACTTAATCGATCTCACCCCACTCATGGAGGGAAGTAAATCAATAAGTGCAGTACGGCCGGCGTATCTTGGCAAGTCCGAAGTTAGCCGTTTGGCTGCGCAATGGATCTTGTAGGAACAAAATTGTCTACTGCGCAGCTAATTGGCAAACTTCAGACTCGGCAAGATACGTCGGCCGTACTGTAATACTCGTATTTTGGTTTCTTGGAAATAAAAACCAATAGAAGTATTTTTTTAACTAGCCTGTAATGTCCTGCTGCTGGGCAAAGGCTTCCCCCACATAATATTAAAAAAAAACGAACAGTGTATCTCGCAGGTATCTTACTATTTGTATCCAATACTCAACACCCAATACACAGCTATTATACTATACATTAGCTAAATATGTATCCTGGATGTCGTAGTCAGTGTATACGTTTGCGTACTTAGAATAAACCCAACGGAGAGACGCGAGAGGGATGCGAACACGTGGAGCGGCCCCACCACCACCACCACGAGCGCCAGCCCCACCAACACCACTACCACCACGACGGTCAGAAGGTACGCCAGTTTCTTCCATGTCTGCTTTTATATTCTAGTGTGATTGGAAACTTTTTCTAAGAGAATCTCACGGAACAAAGAGCACATGCTAGAAGATTTCTTTTAAGAACGTTGATGCAGATATGATGCGATCCAAACTTATTGGCGGCTCGGAAGTTAGCTGCATGTGCTGGTTCGCGCTGGTTTATTTAAGTTAATCATAATTTAGACTCCATTCAATTGGGTAGTTGACACCACTAACCATTGATTTCAAGTCACAACTTCTCTAAAATGCACTTTATTTTACCCATGAAAACCGATTAATTTTCATTTTATTGTGAAATTAGATTTTTACTTACTTAAAAATAAATAAATAGCTAGTCAATTGAGTTGGCCACGTAGTGACGTCACGCCGTGCTATTGCCATACAAAATCTGTGGGAAAATCGCGAATTGACAGTTCATAAAAAGTATGTCAATTGATGGTGGTGGACACTACCCAATTATTTCTAGATATATGATATAGAAGTTACTAAATGGAGTCTTAATTATTATAACTAACTTAACTATTAAAGCTAATTTCCGAGCCGGCATTAAATTTGAACCATATTATACCAATCGGCTGTGCTTGCAGGATCGATTGTACTCGTACTTTAAAGGTTATATTGCCTCAGAAAGTGGTGCTGCTATTATGACGTCAAAAGGATCTAAAACTTTACAATGACGAAGAATACTCCTGCATTATTTTCTTGAAATGGCGTTGTGTTGATTTCTTTCAATTTTCTGAATGAAAGCGAGATGTCGCTAGATCAAAACATGACCATTTTTATTGATTCTCTTTACAATAAGTTTTTAACCACACTCAAATAATATTGTTTATGTGTATTTAATGTATTTCATTTAATTTATGTAATAGTTATTTTTTATGTAATTTATAACTGACATTGACTGTATTTTAAGTAATTATATCGAAATTATATGTTCATAAGTAGATAGTCAGCAGTGTGTCTGTGTTAGGTAAGTTGTGTTTGTCTTATAAGCAGGTGTAGATATCAGCATTAGAAACGATTATATAAAAGTAATTGCAGCTTATAAATTGATGGTAGTGAAAAAAGCATCCTGTGTCATTTTACTATAAAATTCACATTTGTGTTACACAAGACAATACATAGTACGGTGTTGTGTTACAACAGTTCCACGGAGAGCGTAGAGTCAAACAGTAGCAATTCTACACCCAGCTCTGCCACGCCGACCAAGTTGTCGCCCGGGAACATATTCAAGAACTTTTTCAAGTAACCGTGATGTTATGTAGAATGCTTGGACACGGAAATTGTGACCTTATATGTTCTGTATAATGTTGATAATAGAATGAGATATCCTTGAATGGATAGTGTATATAAATTGTTATAAGTGTCCCTATCAATGGCAACTTTGTAGTGAGACAAATAGTTAAATACATAGTTTGGCAGTCATAAAGACTTGCCATGTTATTGATGATAATATTTTGAAGAGAAAAGTTGTTTGGTCTGTTGCCTAGATATATTTCAATTTAATACAGTTCTCGTGTTCAAGTTAAGTCGGTTTTATTTGTGTGTTATCATTTGCGCTTCGTCTGTTTGTGCTCGGACGATTTAATTTGCGTTTTTTTAGTCTATAGTTTCTGTGAATATCAAGCATGACAAGTTTGATATTTATTTTGTTTTTAGACGTCTTGCATGTCTAACAGAGTCTTTGAGAACTTGCAATAATTATTTTGATTTTGCTTGTTTTGAGAAATCTTTTACCCAAACAACAAAAAATAACATGGATAATTGAACAGGTCGTTTGTGCCCCCGGTTCGGGATGAGGAGAGTGAAACACAACGCAAAGCTCACGCGAAGCGCGTGCGCGAGACGCGGCGCTCCACCCAGGGCGTCACACTCGACGAAATCAAGTCTGCCGAACAGCTGGTCAAGCAAAAAGCTGGTAATGGCACCACTGAGAGCGCGCCCGCTGCCGTCGTATCGCCCACACAAGAGAACCTCTCGGTACGTACGCAGCGACTGTACAACTAACCCAATAGTTACGGAATTACGGTAGTAGAGGGTTCACAGGACAGGGATTACTAAAACTATTTTTTTTTCTCAAAGTGACTAATCGGTAAAAGGGATAGTGCTATTAACTATTAATGGAAACAAGTTAACACGATATTATTATCCGATATAAATGTTGATTGGACAAAGGTTCTTAATGAACAAAAATGATGAGGACTAGTGTAATTTGGAATGGGGTGATGTTATGGGTTAGTTAAATTAATGTACATATTGTATTGGCTGTAGCAAGCCTTTGATAATTTGTTTTATATTAATCTACAGATCTTGTACTTTAGACACCTTTTTTTTTGCTGTAGAAGACAGGCATGATCGCAAATTGTTAAAGATATACAATTACACTGGTCCTGCAATACTTGTACATACGTTGAGTTTGTATTTTTTTTTTTTGAGTTTTCCGTTTATATATAATTTTACACCGACACTCATTGGTCCAATGTTTGCTTTATTTTTTTATTGTCATGTCGTCTCGTGTTAATTTGACCATCCTGTATATTGTCATGATGTTCATAGACCATACCATTGTGATCCGATAATAGCATTTTTTTAAATGAGAAAGTCGAAATAAAAATTACTGCTGTCATATAATTCCTTTTTATTGGGGTGTGTCGTAAAGAATAAAGAGGTGGTTTATAGTACTTTAACCTCTTACTCTTCTGAAAAATATAATCATATCGAATCAATTGTTCAGTACAATTAGAACTTTAAAAGTAATTAGAACTCCCTAAAGAAAGTTGCATTACAAAAAACAGCAACGAAAAGGGATCCAACTTTCGATTTCCACTCGAATTTACACTGAATTCGAGTTAATTGGTTTATGGGGTGTGTATAGGCGCGCGCGTCAATTCCGAGCGGCGACGTGGCGGTGTCGCTCGCGCTGGCGTGCGCGACGGCGACGGCGACGGCCACCATCGCCGCCAACAGCGAGCGGCGGCCGTCGTGGCGGCTCAGGCTCGACCCCACTAATAAGGTGGCTATAGCACCGCGATGAGCGAATGAGATTGTCGATACACAACTACATTATTTTTTTCCTATGTACCTACTTTTTTTTATTTACTTTTTATTTTTTATGTCGATTATCACATTATAAAATGTGTAGCCGCAATCATTTACCTAACTTGTTTTATTTTTTATTTATTTGCAGTGCATTGTGATCGTGCCTAATGTTACTATTTCATTGTCCAATTTAAATCACAAGAATCCCTTATCGATTCCTGTTGATTATTTAATCTTAATTAACTTATTTGTTTTGAAATGAGGTAGTACATGCGCATACCGCCTTATATTATATTTTAACATAATGAAATAATTGCTAAAAGATAAGGTTTAGTATCGACAAACTCGTTTGACTCAATCGCTGGACGGGACGCGCATGGTGTGAAATAAATTACTTTTCGCAAATCGGTGTTTAAATTCTGATTTTGGGACTATAGTCACTATGAGTAGATATTAAAAAATAATTTGCTGTGTATGGCTTCTTGCGGTAAACTAAAAGTGTTACCGAATTGGTAAAGCTTGTAGTTCCGTTCATTTGAGGGTATAAGCCAGATTCAAATGCAACAGTATTTCAAAAATATAGTTTTAACCCTCTGACCGCCACGCTCGTACCACAAATTGCCACCTTATAAATATTGGATAACGTTATTTTGTATATTTTTTTTTTTTCAAGATAAGTTATTTTCGCACTGTTTGATTTGGACACCGCGTTTACTTTTAGGCATTTGTAATAAGAAACAAATGGAAGTAGCATTATTTATTTGTCCTATATGTACATATGGAATATTCGCGCCGAAACGTCCGTGGCGGTAAAAAGGTTAAATTGACGTAACTAAGCGTACGTTGTCATCATTGCGTGTTCAGTGTCATCTCTCCCAACATCAGAATTCGCGTATTCTTACTATTTCTGGCAGTTATACCTATCGTGCATCACATTCTTGGCGTGCCATTAGTTTATCTTCCTGCACAAATTACACCCAACACAGTAACTCGACTTACTTACCGGATAACGGTAACGTTATAATACAATTCGTCGAAAATACAAATTTCCTAGGGATTACGCTTGAATCAAAGCTGTAGTGGGGTCCTCACTTAACATCTCCTGCAGGGCGGTTAAGTTCAGCCGCTAGCGCTTTATGTGTACCAAAACATTAGGCAATTTCAAAAAAATCTTCATCTTTATAAAATATTTGTGACTAACATCATTATATTACTAGAAATAGAAACAAAGATCAACTAAGTTTCCTATTGTCAAAAGTCCCTTTGTTTTATGGGGTACCTACTGTGTAAGTTACAATAGTCACTTGAAACGGTCAAAAATGAAAGCAAACAATGATACTGTAGCCAGGATTTTATAAAAAACTAATTGAAAAGCGTGTCTGTGGGATTTCTTACCCGTTCTTTTCCATGGAGGCCTACCTATGTTTTCAAAACATAGGTAGGCCTCCATGGAAGCTTCGAACGAGCAACTAGCTTCAACTTTGACTAACTGACCGACTCCTTGAGAATTCACAACTGCCTGTAAATGGTGTAATTGCAATAAATACTTTCACTTTGATATCTAACCGACACAAAGTCGTTTTGACCTCCACTGACAGAAATTCAGATAGTTAAATATATGCTTGCTTAGACGACGAACGCGGGAAGTCGAGTATCTGTGAAGCATACCTTTATTTTCTGTCTTCAGTCACAATTTCTTGTTTGTTTGCATGTATGTTCCACTGGCACCGGTACGAAAATTGTTAGAACCCTTTCCAATTTAACTTGAAAGTAAGATACCATACAACCTTTGTTTTTACTTAGGTGGATGCATGAATCTTATGGTTTATCTCAGATTAGTTAAATAATCCATACATATTTTTTGTTATTTTAGTTCGATGACTAGATGCATAATTATGAAAATATTATAATTTTAGGGAATAGTAGTGTTATGTTTCTCGTTAGTTTATTTGCTTTGCATGCATGCTTTCTTTAAACAACTAAAAATAACATTTAATGCATTTTGCTTGTACACGTACCTATTAGATGTTTTTTTTTGTAATTGCTTGTAATGTGATTTTTGTAGAGTATTTTTTAGTTATAGATAGGTAACGATGCGCTTTATTGAGAATATTTAACAACTACACACCTGTAATAGATATTAAAGAGTTGTTATCATTAACAATATGTGTATCTTGACATAGAAATGTATTAAATAGAGAGAATAGGGAAGTGTTTTCTTCGATGACTCTGCTTAAGATCTTAGTGCACTATTTTGGGGAAGGATTGCATCAAAAGCTTAAACGTTTAAACTAATATTCTATGTAAAATTGATGAGCAGCTCATTCATGAAACATCTGTCTAGCTGCTCCTGAGATAGTAAAAAAAAATGTATACACTTAATATAGACAGATTCCCGAAGAAAATAGTTAAAAATCTGATCTTAACTTTAGTATGCGGATAATTGCAACTCGTAGTAGATCAGCACTTTCTCTCCCACTTTCATTAAATCTTCCTCTAGGCAAACTAATAAGTTTGATTGTTGTAACAGTTTGAGCTAGAGGACGCTGGGCGGTCATCGCCACGGCCAGCCGCCACGGCAGCCGAGGCCACTGTGACGCTCCCATTCCGCCGCCCTCCCACTGGCTCCAACGCCAATACCACCGCCACACATAAGAGCGACAATCGGACAGGTAAATACGGAGCATATATTATTATTTAAAGAAGAATCTAGATTGCGGTCAATAGATCGAGATTAATATTTGAAACATAATCATTTGTGTATATAAATCAATGCGCAAAAATTGATTGGTATACATTTTGAAACAGATATGGTTATAGCAGTATCACAATGCCATCAATCAGTTAAAAACAGTCGACGTCGATCGAACGTGCTCCCTTCTACTTCGATCTGAACGATTACTGTTACGATCTTAATCTAGTTACACCTTAACCTTTTTAACAAAGATGCGATGATGATGATGTGTGGGTGTACATTGGTACACCTCTGCCTAACCCTTCGGGGAATACAGGCGTGATGGTGATGGGATGGCGATGATCCAATTGAAATGTTTGTTCCAGAATCCACTGCCGATGATGAGAAAGGCGAAAGTAGCACGGAAAGCAAATCGTCAGCCCCGGCAAGCACACAGGCCGCGCTAAACGTTATACAGCGCCGGCGCAGGCCAAAGCGGCGCTCCACCGGCGTCGGTCACGTCGACATGGACGTAGGACACTTTTCATATTGCTCTTACATAATATTTAGTATGACTACGTTAAGAATGACCACTCCCTGGTACGCCCTGGTATGGGTTGCCTTAACGTCCGCGCTGTCGTGTGAATAAGTGGTCTCACCCCGCCCCCTCTGTGGCTCTTGTAACAACGAACTAGGCGACTAGCTGGTACGGGGAGCGGGGTTGAGGCCCCACAGTACGTCTGAAGTAGGTACAAATCTTTTAATAATATCTAATGTAAAATAATATATTAAAAACGTGTAAATGGTAAGTCCAGTTAATAAATACAATACAAATAAACCATCTATACGCACCTAACAATCGTTTGGAACTGGCTCGTAGTCTAGCTCGTGTACATTCGTAATTTGGCTTACTGTAGGACTACAACGCGCTACAATAGATATGCGGTCGTTGTAAACAAATGCTTAGAGATTGTAAAGTAGATAATTTGTCTTGTTTATAAAATTAATATTATATTATTAGCACAAACCCATTTTCGTCCCCTCCCATGACTAATATATCCTTCCCGTCCCACCAACGTACGCACTTCGGCTTACTATTTGTTTGTTTATTAACCATTTAAAACCTTTTATTACTATTACTATTTTTTCTATATTTAGTCATTCTTACCATTAGATAACTTTTCAAAATCATGATTGTAAGCATAGCTTTAATTGCATCTAAAAAAAGCGAATGCTTTCTGGCTTCCATATTTCAATTTCTACTTAGATTGGAAGACCAAAGTAGCTTACGTAACTATTTTCTATCTAGTTTTTTTTTGTTAAGATTATATTTATTTGCTGATTGCCTTTGCTCTTGGCAGGCTGGTTCTTAGATTTATTTCGTGCTAGGGCTGGGTACTTACCCGAAGTTAGTCTTATTGTTTTACCTCTTTATTTACAGTTTCGAAAAAGTTCTTATGCCTATACAGCCAATGGTCCTAGCACGCTTTTTTCCGTTTCACTTTACAGGGTGCTCCGTAGCAAAACAGCTCAATTTTTGCATTGAAATAGGTATAATAATAAAAAAGTAGGGTAATTTGCAATACAAATCATAATACGTAGGTACTATGGATGGTGTATCATAGACTTTTAGACATAGGCAAAACTACAAGATGGACTTTTTGTACTTCGCAGTAAGGTCGGCACTTACTTTAACCGTTGCAGCTACGGGAAAACTTTTTAGAATTGTCGTAGTAACATCACTTAAAGACAATTTTTTAAGAATATTTACCGTAGCTACAAGGAGAAAGGAAAAAAAACACAATCCTGAGGTGAACCTACAAATGAAAAAAAAACTGCAAACAAATAAATAATATAAGAAAAACTTAAAACCTAGGTAGGTACCAACTAGGAATAAGCGCCATTGTTATGTGTTTTAATATAAAACCATTTGGTGTCTTATTCATAGTTGTTTTGTACATTTTAAGTTCATTGTGTTCTGTAAACATCTAAAGCGCCGTTCGAATGCCGTGGCATGCACGTGTATGCGTCTGGAACCGCCTACGTCCGACCGGCTGCCGAAGGGGGCGCGAGAGTCGCGGCGCCGTCGGCACCCGGTCGGGGGCGCTCGGGAGCTTCACACGTTACTGCCCGAGCTAGTTGGTGCTGATCAAGGCTTCGGGGCCGCCCGGAGGCTCGCGGACGCGCAACGCTTCGCGCGACACCACCGCCCGCTTCCGTACACGGAACGTATCGTCCCGCGGCGTAAGGTGTGACTCCGCTACCATTATTTTGAACCCAGTCTGCCAAGTGCTTCGGTATTTGTAAGTCGATAGCATACTGAGTAATATTGCCCAGGGCAGCGACGGGTGCTAATTGTACAATTGTTTAAAAAAAGCATTGAATGTAGAAAATAAAGTTAGCAAAAATCACGAACTTCTTTTTAATATTTCATCGTATAGTAACTTTGTTTACGATTAACTTATATTATAACCATTTGTTTAGCATCTATATTAAATAGTTAAATACGCCTCACTGAATAATACAATACAACATTCACTGGCGTAAGCTTTGCGAAGACTATAAGATAAATTATGAATCTTTTTGTTGATAATTAGCGCACCTGCCCGTGTTCTGGACTTTATAAGCATGTTATGATCTCATTGTAGACATAGAGACGTTCTCATCGTGGACTGAGTAGTTACGATCATCGAATACTACAGTTGTACTGCGTTATGGTGATTTCAGACTTGGGTCTAGGGTTCCTCACAATGTCCCCTTCACGTTCCTAGACCTTTGTCTTGAAAGCACTAAAATCCGTATATTGGGTGGGTTTTTGAGACGGCGCAGTAAGGGCAGGTAGTTTAACCGTTATAGTTACAGAAACGTTCCTAGGAGATTATCCATAACTTTTTGAGGTATTCTAATCTGCATTCACAGATTTAGGAAACAACTGTCAGCGAAAAGGAATCTATAATACCTAAAAAATATTTTTTGACGCCTGTCGATCATATTTCATGTAGAGGTCAAAAGGCTATGGGACCATTTAAGGTATGAGTACTAGACATTACAGAAAGGCTTGTGTATAAACACTGCCCAAAAAAGTACCTTTTTTACTACCAAAAAAATCTAAACGGTTACCAAAATGGAAAAATGGTCACCATATAACGTTTTCTAAAATATTATTAAATAAATCCATTTTTTCGTATTATTGGAGGCCTTTAAAGACTCAAGGGTTTAAAAAAAAAATAACCACGAAGTGGATGGTGGTGTCTGTTCGCTCGCTTCACTCGCTCTCTAGACCCCGCCATCCCCTTCTAACCTAACCTGTCCGAGTCGGGGTGCCCCAAGTCCCGAGATAAGTTACGTCGCTGATGTGACACAAATGGAACACAACGGGAACAAAGGAATTTGGTGACCGTTGATCCATTTTAGGAACCAAAAATAATATTTGTGCAAGGTTTGCGATTTTTCTGATGTTATTTAATTTATGTTGGATCATAATATTATATACTTTAGGGCCCTTTTAATAAAGTCAATTGTTTTTTTGAGTTGTTTATTTTATTTGGTGCCTAGTCTTAAAAATATTTTAAAAATATTTTTGGTGACCGTTTAAATTATACCCTTACAGAAATAGCCAAAAACTTTTACCATAAGTGATTTTTTCCAAAATCTGTGAGTGCTGTTCAGAATATCTCAAAAAGTTATGGATGTTCTCCTAGGAACGTTTTCCTGTAACTATAAAGGTTAAGGTACCCGCTCTTACTACCCCGTCTCAAAAATCCATCCTGTATACTTTCGGATCATCACAAAGTGACATCTGCACGTTCGTTCACTCATTTTTCAGATGTATGAAACTGAATGATCACAACTAGGAGTCATACGCAGATAACATCATTCACATTACAACAATTGCATATTGATTCATCTATTCATCTACCCTACTGGGGTCTGCTGGGACTAAAATGTCAGTAATCCTTTTGAACGCTAGAGTGTGAAAGCATCGGCGCCACTGCTACGCCAAGCCATAAATTCAGCGCATTTCGATTAGCAATTTTTGATTGTTTTTCTAGTGAAATGTAATAATGAATATATTTATTTACAATATTTCATTAATATAGTTTAAATAATAGGAAAAAGAAACACAGAAAACTTAATTTAGTATATTTATTTTGTAAGTACTTAAAAATATCGTTTTCTTGTCGGCTGTAGACGACTGTGGCGTGTTTGGCACGTTTTCGTTTGTCGGCTATATCAGACCATTGCGTTCAAAATGTTAACTGACTCAAGAACTTCGTTCCGGACCCCATTATAGGTACAAGTCATTAATTAACCCTATTCAATATTTAAACAATAACGTAATGATTACACGTGTTATTATGATCTATACAACTATTTGGATCGAAATTAAGCAATGCTAATAATGTTGTATATCTGTTATGTAAATGTTAACAACAGTCGTAATTTGTATTTATTTACGAACGATGGCTTTGTAAAATGTCACGCGTATACTGCGGCCTATTTGTTGGATGACTCACAGGATAAACTGTTATTGGGTGAGCTTATTGATACTTTATGTTCACAACCAGGTTTAATACTTCTACTGCTTATTTATGCTTGCTGTGGTCTCCTATAAGTGGAAAAGTACACCAACGTAATACCTTTTCTTTAGCCCTATAGGGAAACTTTAGCTCAAAACGCAATAACGTCTGAACTTGTCTTCTCTTGGAAAGTTACAGAAAAAGTAACACTATTGGAACTAAAAAAAAGGGGTCGATTAAAAAAGTTTATTGTAATTCAAGAGGCGGCAAGTTCATGTCAAACGTTTTATTCCGTTCTGAGACAAAGTTTCCATACATGGCTAAAGTTACCCGCTTTTACCCGGTACCTATACCTTGGAGATCCTAATTAAAAAAGTAAATAAATAAAAAAGTAAATAAGTCAAAAAATAAATGAATCAAAAATAAAAATGAAAATGACAGTAAATAAATAAATACATAAATAAAAATACATAAATCCATCATTGTCTCTCTTCATTTTCTTCTTCAAGCACAAAACTGTTCCGTGTGACAGCACGTACCATCGACCAGCATTACGGCATGTCGACAGTGTGTTGTCAATGTCTGCTTTTAGTGTTAGACAATATCGCACCGTTTGATGTGTTACGTGTCGTGTCGTGTCATGTAGTTACTGAGTGGAATAATGTTGTAATCATTTCTTAATTCAGGTCCTGGATTGAGGTAACAATTTTATTATATTTGGGTGCTAGTAGGTAAACGAAATTGGCGTACAAATGGTTTAATCAAAATTTATGCTCAGGTTGGCCGCCCCTGCCGACACATTCGGATGCCCCGACCGTTCCAGACTGTTTTATTCGATTAAGTATATATAAAAAAAAAACTCTGAAATTAAAATATTTTGTATTTTACTGTATTATATTCTATTCCATAGGGATTATTCAAAATTTGTTTAAATTAGGAGCTCAATCCGAATTCGCGATCAGTATTCTCATATCACACTGTGATTAACGCTTCATACATTTTTAGGACATTGTGAATGACCGCGGCGGAGGCGGCGAGGGCGCTGAGGCCTGTGACGCGGACAATGAAGCACCAAATGTGAGTAAATTTGCTTATTTTTTTAATTTACCCTTTGCTCGAGGTTCACTCCGATCCTAGGGGAAGTAGTTTGTGGAGTCGCATTAAAAGACATGGTGTATTCATGTGCATCATTTAACTCAAATCTGAAGCGTACAAAAATATTTACAAGGGTTATCTACAAACGACTTACCCTTAGCTTTGGTTGAATTTTATGGGTTATGCTCACTTCGTCCCGACCCTTCACGACCCCGCGGCCGTCCCGAATGGAACTAACTGCATATGGGATCAACCGCGAATGGGACTAAGTGCGAAGGGGACCAACCGCGAATGAGACTTACTTCGAACGCGGGAAGAAGTGCGCGTAACTCAATTTTAACAGCAACTCCATATGTTTTATGTATTATCATCAAACCGTTATTTACTAAGTAGTATTGGCTACCACGTGTTTGACTTGCATTGGAGCTTGAGTGGGAATTGATCCAAATCTTATGTTACTTTAGTACGACGATAGCACCATAGTAGGTGATATTGATGGGCTTGTTGAATTAATACTTTTTTCGAAAAGTCAAGCAAATAAAATAATTTGGTCTGTAATATTAAAAAATAAAGCCCTCATGCACCATAATTTTTTCTGACTTAATTGCTAATGAGATGTTAGATTACCAAGTATCGTGCGTAAAGGGCTCGAGTTAGCAACTAATTCTGTGTTAAAAATAACCCTTACTGGTGCCGTCGAGCTTAATAACGTTAATAAAAGTTTAGGTGAACTCCGTGGTCTTAAAACGGATATATCGCCATACATTAAGCCCACGTGTGGAACTAAAATAGTCATATAGATATGAACACGCTCATCATTATGCGTCATGAGAAACTTCAAAATAGCTTCGTTTGGACACGTACCGCTATTTAATTTTAATGAATCCTGTTAGTCACCAGTTCGTAATTTTATAATCCTTGGATTGATCTCGTCTTGGTGGTGTTTCATGTTTGTTTATTAAACCCAATAAAAAGGATTTTGCCGCATTCTCTCCGACCGTTAAGGAACGTCTTCTCAGTGGATGACGAAATAGTTATGACCATAATTGCTTTCCCTTTGAAGAATAATGTACAATTTCTACCGAAAGGACGGCGCATTGTACACGTGCTAAAGAAAATTCAGGCTTCTAAGTAATAGTTAAGGTTCATGTTTACGCGCGGATCTACCAAAGCTTCAGGCAGTATTCATTCCATGCAAACATGAACCTTAACTATACTGTAGAAGCCTGAATTCTCTTGAGCACAAGTAAAATGCGCTCCTGCGCTGCCTGGTTGGTAAATACCGTACATAAGATCTCAAGAAAGATGTGAGTTTAACGCCTTGGTTCTTTAAAACAGACAGGAGACCACGTTATGAATGAATCTTGGGTTTGCTAATGACTGTTCCAAATATCTCTTCAAAATGGAACCGGTAGTTAAAAAAATATCTAAAACAAAAATATTCATGTTTAGTTCGACGGTCGTTGACCGGGAACAACATGTCAACGTCAAAAAAGTTGACACATTCGGATTTTTAGCAGTCTACCAGTTCTAGTGTTTGTATTTATTTACGTCGACCATTAATCCATCACTCCTGATGCTACTTGCATCCGAAACCTCTTTTCACGCATTGCCTGATCAAGGTCAAATAATAATATACATTAACGTCTTTACTCACTACTTAAATCAACCTTACGTATGTGAGACGAGCAATGAATGCGTTTCTTTCCAATAGCCAGAGCTGCTGCCAGAGCTAGAAAAATATGACTTTGTTGTTTGCAATATGTCATGCAGTCGCACCGCCTTAAGCTTGTTTTTTGTCATATTGATATAAGAATTTAAATGAAATTGTACTTTCTTTCTTTCTAGAAGAGATAAAATGATAAATAGCGTGTTTTGAAACTAAAATCCAATTTAATAATAAATATTTCAAGCCCGGAAAAAATACGTGACGTACTAGCCAAGATTCAAATGCAATTATAGATTCATAGTAATTTATCTATCCAATCCATGTAACATCAACATATCAAAACAGTATTCTGTTCACACAGGTCTTGGCTCTCATCGGCATGTTTCGTAATCTCCTAATCCTTACTAATTACTAGAGCACACAAATATCGTGTATTATTGTTTATTGGGTCACTTGACCGCTGGATGTTGGACTGTTTAGACACCTGTTGACGTTATTATTCAAGAAAAGATCGCTAAAATGACGCTGTATATCTGTTGTGAAACGTAACAGTAAAAAGATTCGAGTCTATACATATATCTAACTTTTGATGGCGTTTGCGCATGTTATGCCCACAATATAATCGCGATGCTATACGAACCCTTCAGTAACTGATAGAAACCCAGTAACACAGGGCGAAAACTATATTGCAGCTATCCGTAACATATCGTTAAGATCTAAGAGTAGTGAGATATTGAAGCCATGACAGCAAACAATTAAAATGCTATTGTTATACATTGAACTATCAAAACGTGACAGTAAAAATATGCCACAGCCACACCTTTCGGTGGTGATTAAAATGACACTACAACAAATGATCTATTTAATATTCATTGGCTCAATTCTTTCACAGCGCGCAGCGTTTAGTCAGTCATATTTCAGAAGTATTTTAATAATTCGTTTTTTTTTTACTCGAGAGTCATTTATATAACGAGTCAAGGCATTGCAAGCTTACAAGTCGAACGAGCATAGTATTCACTTATATCAGAGAATGATTCGTATTACTAAATACCCATACGGTCCGGACTCCAGACATGAGTTAATTAGTTCGTACCATGTATTAAAGCCAAAAAAGTAATTAGATGCACTAATTATTTCTTGTTTGCAATTAGCACGTCGTTGTGTCATTAGGCCTGCGAGAGTCCCCGTGACACTCATTATAGTTTACTGACACCTGTTTGTGTGGTATTTAGCTGAACGAGTCTTAAAATGCTGCGTTGAGTGAGTTGTTGAGAACGTTATACATAGAACAGAAGATCTCTCAATGGGACGTATAATTTCGTCGTGTTTCTGTTCTTTGCGGCGGAAACTATTTTCTGAAATAAACCATGAGGCTATTGTAAGCTTCTGACTAATAGATTTACTCAGCATACAAACAGTTTTCCAACTGTAGGTATATCGCATACAGTATATCATTTATAACTACACAACATAGTAAGCTTTAATAATTTACAATGCGTAAATGTGGTACAAGGGTTATGGTTTATATAATATCATCTAAAGTCCGAAGAAAAATATTAGCAGTCAAATTTAAATAATTGACAGGAAACACGACAGTAATTTTTAAAATAAATTGCCTCTGTAATTCGCAAAAAGTGCACAAAATACGCATCACTAGTATTTATGAAAATATTTTTGGGGATACGCGGATATCGCAGCGTCATTTTAGCGGCGTTCACCTCGCCAGTTGACGTCATCGAACAATAGGTGCGGGATATTTCTGGATGTTATATCGTGACTCGTATTAGTCAAATGCTATGAACTCAGCTGGGCCATATGATTTATATCGATCGTTTTAATTCGCGCAAAACTATTTTAGGGACTTTTATTTCTTGTAAGCCATTGGATATCGTTGAACTGATAGATTTCTCCACTGAATTGTTTGATTTTTTCGTTGAAACAGTGAGTTGCCACGTACAGTTCAACATACTCGTAATTATTATGTGATCAAGGCAAATGTTATGAAGTGTTCATTTCGGTAGTTTTATTTGATCCATAGCAGATAGACCGCGTGAGATACAAAAATAAATGCTTCTCTTTCAAGAGGCACAAACTGCTCAAGTGTAAAAGCTTTTCTCTATAACAGTTCTTTGATCTGAGAATTATTTTAAATAGAGTGGTACGTAAAATACCACTGAAAAACATATTCGAATTTAAAAAATTGAGTTCTGTTAATGTTTTTATTAAACTTACTACAAATACACCACATAGCTAGTCCACTATCTGAACTATGTAGTTTCGGAGTAATAACCCCTTGGTATTTTAAACGTCCAGACCAAAAAGAGCCCTAGATTTCCGATGAAATTTTTTGTGTGAAAACTTTAATTGAAAATTGCCAACATTTTTTATTAAATAAATTATTATATTATTATATCATTTATTCAATTAAAATACATATAAATTACATTTTTAAATATTAGTAGAAAATATAAAAACATTTTAAAATATAAAATATAGTAGCCCACCGGCGTCGGGAACAGGGTCCAAGCCACCGGTGGTCAGGGCTCCTGAGAAAGGAATCTCCTAACTATACGCGCCGTGTCTAGGAGAACTTTCTGAATCAAGCCCTTGATCCAGCTGCCCAACGAGAGCCTCCTTAGATGTTGGTCGATATTATTATTATTATTATAAAAACCAATCAAGAAAATTTTAGTTGCAATTTTATGTTTTCCTTTAATCAATTATTTATTTATGTGACTTTGTTTCTAAATAACATCGCTGGTCATCCGATTTCCATGTCTCGGATGTTCCATGTACATTATAATTTAAATTCTCACCTCGATTTTTCTATTAGGATGGTTCTAGGAAAATCTCAAATCAATTATAATTTTTAATATTAGACAGAGAGATATGTTAATATTAGAATCGTGACAAAAAAACAATATTATTCATAGGCTACGCCGCTTACCATTAGGCGGGCCGTATGTCTGTTTGCCACCACAGTGTTATAAAAAAAGAAAATATCCATATAGGTACCATTGTTTCCGAATTATTACACCAACCCAAAGGTTGACAGGAGATATTTCTATTTACGTGCAATATTCTTATATTCTTATACTTCAAAATAAATCAAGGACAAAGTACACAGTTTATTGTTCAGTAACCCTGTTTCCACTTTGAAAACCGTAATGCACATATCATTGCATAAAACCTAATGATAATCAATTATGTTTTGGCACGATAGTTAGAATTCTATTTCTATAGACTGATTACCACTCTGTCTTGGTTGTGCTTGTCAAATAAGAAGTATTTGATAACTCTATCGTGCTATTCCATTATGCATTAGATAGTAACGTGGGTGGCGCACAAAATTAATAGACACTGCAAGTGCAGATACCATTTGATTTACGTGTAGGTTATTTTTATTGTTGATGTAGGTAAGCCCCTCTATATACTTACGAGGCAGTCAATACAATGCCATCCAGTTAAAACTATCTCATAAGAAGCTTTTCTAACGTGTACAAGGTAGAAAAGCTTCTTATGGAACAGGTAAGTACTTCCCTACGCCTGCAGTTCGACGTAAACAATGTTCCATGTTTAGCCCCGATGTTAAATTCTACCGCCTAGTTACTGAAAAGTTCTAGTGATTTATAGCTGAAAATACATAACTTTGTGTTATGCGATTCCAAGGTATTTTTGTGGGAAAAGAAGGCGTTCGCAGTATATAAATACACAAATTCAACGCAGACCTAAATATCCAGTTGTAAACAAAGTTCTCCACACTGATCTCAATTCTCTTTTCATCGTTCTCGATACCCAGATTTTCACTTTTATTCGAGCTGAAATTTACAAATAAAGTCCTACATTTCAATCAACGTAAGATAACACTTTTTTGATTATCTAAAAATGATACATTCATCGAGATATACATATTTACCTGCATATTATTGTCATGTGTGGTGATAATGTGGTATTAGTGAAATATAATATAAAAATTATAAGCCATAGAGTGCGAGTTAGAATTAGGTAGGAAGGGAGGAGAGCACAGTGCCACAGTAATCCTCTTAAAAAACAACTTATTATAAAATTATAATTTTCTCAATCAAATTTCTATAGCGTGATAGTAGTGTCGCTTTTCTTATGTACTAGTATTAAACGGAAGTGAAACCATGTCAATGTTATATGTGAATATCATATCTATATTTAATGTAATTTTTTATTTCTGTTCTTGAAAAAATTATTGATTGTTAACATGCATTGGGAAATATTATAAAGTTGGTTGTTGCAGACACTATATTTTTTTAGCGTCTTTTTAGTACATGGCGTCTATTTGTGACACGGAACTTACATTACAGTCCCAAAATTACTCAGACTTAAAGATACAAACTACCTATCAATATTTTTGTGGTAGTACACGAGACACAGTAGTAACCAGTCAGATCACCAGCTTTGACTGTTTAGTTGCTGGTATGGTGATGCACCTACAAGAAATGTCGGTCCTCCGCCAATATGCGCGACCCGGCAATGATTCACTTGCTAATGTTATGAGTGACACTGCGTTATTTACGAGCTCATGTGCAAGGTTGGTGAAATACGACCATTTTAAAAGGCACTCAGTTTTGGCAACTCATGTCCAGCGTCACAGACTCTAAACATGTGTTTTCTGCAAAATGAATTTGCTCCGGTGAAAGGATCGTGCGTCAAGGGATGTTAATGTTCTGTTTCTCCTTGGGGAATTTATGGCTTGGGGATTTTCCATGTCGGTAGACTAAGTAATTTCAGCTGTCGTTTAGCCAATTTCCTGATAGTAAATGTAATGTTCGTTCGTGTTGCAATGTAGCGCGAACGAAGTGTTTAATATCTACACTTTTAACATCAAAATAAGATTTTGCGCCTGAGTGGGTTTTGCCGAAATATTTGTATGGGTAAAATATGGCCGTCATTTCCGTCTTAAATAATGTTAATGCAATCATCACCACATGTATCACCACAAAATAGATTGGTAGTTACACTACTACGGGATTTAATATCAAAATTTACTATTCGTTACTAAATCAATAGTTTTACGTCTCAGTTCTAATTAGAGAATTTGCGATAAAAATCTCTTCTTGTTAAAGATAACTCAACAGGTTGTCACACTGTCTTCGAATGATAGATTGCGATGCCGATTTTTGAAAGGAGATCTTTTATTATCGATATCTCCATGTAATCTGTGATAACTGTGCTTGCTTTGGCGCCAGTCTGCCTTTTTAGTTCAGTGTTAACGGAGACATGGCTCTGTATATCTAGTTAGTAGAGAAAGTGACGAAATTTTACACGGTTATAAAGTGCCGAGAGGTTATTTACGAATAGTGAAGAAAACGAATTCTCTGATCGACTTATTCGGAAGCAATCTTAAGGCTTATGTAGACTGTGCCAGCAGTCTGAAATTTACGTAGCTATCGTTATCGACTGCCATGAGGCTGCACGTGTGCAGCAATCAGAGTGCAAAACCAATAGAAAGCTTCAATGACGCTGCAGTCATTGTAAAAAATCGAGTGCATAAAAACTAATAAACATATTATATCCAATCGTTTGGATGCTATAAAAGATTAATTGCTTTTAAGCGTTGGACTGCTGCGGCACTGGAACGGTGCCTTGTTGTCTTTTTGGTACTCTAATCATACACCATCGTGCATGCGGAGTACCGGTATCATACGACACTCTTAACGTATCAACTTTATGAACAAAAAAAAAACGGTCCGTGTGCAGTCCAACACCCTCACTGCTCCAGCACTGCAGCAACCCAACACCAAGCGCGTAAATTAAAAGTGCCTTAAGAGTCCTACGTACATTCAAACACCCAAAGATACGCGCGTAAAATGTGATCCTTCTTTGTAGTCGGGTAAAAACCGCCAACAAGGTGCTATCATTGCTAAACAAATAATGTCAAAAGTACGACGCGTCCTGTCTGATAGGCCGATGTTAATTTCCCAATACTCTGTAATGAAACATTGGGTCATATGGTCTAATTGTCTTCACTGCCAAATGTGTCCATGTGACCATTAAGTGAAGTCCTAAATGAACCATATATCTTTCGTGATTCTAGTTAGATTGACGTGACCATTTTCAAAGTTATCTCCATTAGACAGATTCCCCTTGACCACAATTCTTTGTTGCCAAACTATCTATCACCGAATACTAGAGCTCAGACACTTCATTACAAAAACCATTATCTACTGGCACATTTGAACTAATACAAGATTCTGTGTGCACAATCACATATAACATTTTCGTCATTCAGGAAGTTAATTTCAAGTACGTAGAAAGTAATATATTATTTACGTCTCGTGCTCCACAATAAATATCCAGGTTTTTGTGCACAACATGCCAAGAACTGGCATAATTCCAACATCGCTATGAACGACACATAAATTGCGTTTGAGTGGTCACTACTCAACCACGTTTACTGATTTTGTAAACATTGTTATTTATCTACCTATGACTTTTGTTTCGTGTATGTTTTGTCATTTATCGACTTTCAAGAACGGGGCAATTGTAAGTGTTGCTCAAAGTTACCTAAGATTTGATTATAGTTAATGTTAAAATGTGAAAAGGTGCATCAGTCGAATGTCGATTTTATTGCGCATTTCGTTGTTGAAAGATAAGGTAGTGAAACATAGATATATCAAGAGATAAATTATTTAAATTTCTCAAAAATTCTCGATAGATATTAGCTGAACAGACTGCAATGCCTACTTAGCTACACTATTAATCTTAATGTTATGGTTTAAAGTGTGAAGGGAATTCGAGTGAAGTTTAAACAGCATTTCCTGCAAAAGTGGCTAACATGCAACACTAAGGAAGCAAACAATAAACAAAATTGAATTCCTTGAAATACTAAAAGGAATTAAATGTTTTATGAACGGATATTCAAATGTGTCAAAACGTTTGTAAAACAATTCATTGCAGGCTAGGATTTGCTGGCATTCATTACTTGTCAGTCAACTGTCTAAGATAGAACTTGATACATTTATCCCCATTTTTGTTATTCAATGTTTTGACAGTTTGTGATAGGAATGGTGGAAAGGTCGCTTACATTTGTCGACACAGTTAGCAGTTGGAGGGTTTAAACTTTATTCTGCTCACCGCTAGGAATACAGTAAAAAAGGACCATGAAAATCCGACCATTATACAATTCGTTCTACTTGGGGGTATTTTTGGTATAATTGCACTTGACTGATATGTGTGAAACATACCCTTGACCCTTTACTTAGCATTGGAAACTCCAAGAACGAAGTACGGCGTCATTCCTATAATGTTTTCATTAGCCAAGTGCTAAAGCGCTAATTTTATGGTTCACGAACAATTTATAACTACTTTGTCAATGTCCATAATGTAGGACAGACATCGTGTCGTATGCGTAGCGTCTATCGCCCACGTGGAACGCGGAGTTAACAGTCGAGTTTCCCCGAGTCAGTTTCGAAATATATTTTGGTGTGAATGACGAAATTTTGAAAAACGATTTGGCCCCGTCGACTTGACTTCATCGTAGAAAATAGAAGTAGGCCACAAACTCAATGACTTTACCACATAATTGTAGGTTTTCTAGATACATTCTTCTTGTAATCTTAGGAATATCTAAATGTCGGTGATAAAAACTGTAGGTACAAGATTTAGATCACGTTGCGGTTGGCTATATCGCTGAAGGCGAGTGGTTCATAATTTCAATCAAATGTTTAGATAGTTCCCAACATGATAGTATTTGGGTCATCGCTTTCGGAATCCGACACGCGTAAACTTGAAAATAGAATTTATATATAGCTTAATACGAAGACCAGAAACTGATGCTTGTCCCATAAATGAACACTTCGATTGCACGATGTGGTAGCTGTTAAAACGGCAGTGTGCACAGTTTACGATGCACCTACTTCTCTACATCTGCAGGGCTTTTTCGTGTTTAGTGTTGTAATGTTTATAGGAGGTGTGAGCTTATTTTTAGCCTGTGCGTTGTGTACCTGTACGATGAGGGCGGAGGCGCGGGTCGGCCGCGAGTGGCCTTCGATCAGCGCACTAATTATGAAGTAAACCGTCGACTGATTGATGAGGCGTCGCCGATAATAATAGAGGGCTGTAATCTCTATTTGCGTAGTGACGTCCTTGCGGTACGGCGGGTTCGGGCCACCGGCCGGCGCTCCCTGCGCTACGCCGTTATATTTACAGGTGATGGTCTGCATCTGTCTCACGTGTTGGTTGGATATCGCCCTCTCGTCTGAACATGTCAGTGCGTCACCAGCGTCACACACGCGCGATCCTGCCGCCCGCAACGTGGGCTCACACAATATTTTCACATCGCGTAGAATAAAACTCGGGCATCGGTCAGTGTGTTTACGTAGCGCGCGGCGTTCGCCCGCCGATTGTTTTACTAGTTGCTCCCGGTGAAATGTGCAAAAATGAGTCGTAAACAAGATAGGTACACTTCTAGGCCGCGAAGCCTTACTTCGCATTACAGCTCGTCTCCCAGTATGCTGGGAACGATGCTCGGCAGTCAATACAGTCCTTACTCTAACAATTATTCCAACTACAGTTCTAGCGCGTACAGGAACTACAATCCTTACAGTGCGGGTCTAGGGCGGCCATCGTCTAATCTCGGTATATACGGCGGTACGAGTTCAGGGTATGGGGGTGTGTACTTAAGTGGTTCTTCTTTGGGATCGTTGAATTTGATGACGCCAGTGTTAAAAAAGTTAGACAAAAGATTGTTGGCGAGCAAAAAGGACTTTAAGCCTAAGCCTGTGCCGCTAGCGAAGGTTCAGGAGCCAACGGAGGCACCAGGGGAAGTGCCGGCGGTGCTGCCCGCGCCACAGGTGGCAGACGTCCCGCCTGTACGGCCGGAGCGCAAGTCCCGCGCGAACAGAGCCAGCAACTTGGACAAGGAGCGCTCGCGCTCGCTCAGCTCCTTAGAGACATCAGGCGCGCTCGGCTCCCGCTCTCTCAGCTTAAACTCCCTCGCTTCAGATGGATATTGTGTACGTAATGCCCTGCAATACATACATTCTGGTGTTTCGATGACTAAATACAAAACAGAAACAATCTTTAAAATATTCGCAGAACTGCTTTGTTTGTTTACTGATTCAACTAAAATAAACCATTTACAGACACTTTTGAATTGCCAAGCCTGATTCGTAAAAAATCGAATCACGAGTAGATCACGTCTTAATTAAAATATCGGGACCAGTACCCAAGTCCTTTTTTGTTTATTATTTAAATCAGCCTAGAATAGAGTCCAGTAGAAGGATAAAATATAAATACACAATTTTATTTTTCTCATATATTCTCACAGAAAAAAGTATAATTACGTCAGTCCTTGGTGTCATGACGTACAAACATCCGGTTTGCTGTTACTGACAGTTTATTGCTATCTTAAAGACCTCGTTATAATAAATAGGTATCAGTTCATAAAATATTACAATGTTTGGTTGTCATATATTAAAATTCATGTTACTTTGTGTTGGTGGTATTATGTTTGGAAACTTTGTTTGATAACTGTATCCATTTTAAAAATCACAAAACGGGACAAAAAAAGGATCATCTAGAATCTTAGGGAAATATATTAATATCATAGAAATTGAAATTAAAACTGCCTCGTTGGTCTAGTGGTCCTAAGCGCGACTGCTACGCTAGAGGTCTTGGGTTCGATTCCCAGGTCGAGCAAAAAGTGTTATTGGGTTTTTCTATGAAATTCTCAGTAGCAGCTCGGAGTTTGGATTTGTGCCCGGTTATGGCAATAGGCTCGCCCCCTATTACATGGGACCTAAAACATACCGGCGAACTGTGAGTGTACATTGGTACACCTCTGCCTAACCCTTCGGGGAATATAGGCGTGATTGTATGTATTGAAATTAAAATCAGGGACAGCTGTTAGTGTTTAAAAAAACTAAAAACAAAACATTGTTTTGAAACATTGTAAACTTCTTTATTTTTAGAAAAATATATGAATGTACCAGTGTGAGATCCCAAGAAATCGAAGAGAAGAAAAGTGGTTTGTTTTATCGAAAACTTCGATAAATTACTATATTGCTTTCTCAAAGCGTGTTGTAGAAAGTATCCAAGTTCACGAGAACATGATCAAGAACAATCACGTAGTTTTTACAGCTTTGGTGTTAGTTCATCATTTCTATTTAAAAAAGTTTCGTTTATAGTTACTATTTGTTACGAATAAAACTGCGCTTGTGTTCTTTTATTAGATTTGAAATCAATTCTATTCGTTTGAAGTTTTCGCCCGTGGTACCAAGCGATGTTTAATACTTATTGCACGTTTTATTGGTAGTTATCGGAATTATAAAACCAAGACTCAGCAATAGTCATTAAAATCATCAGCAGTTTCTTTTGTTACAAGTTTACAACAATTTTATTCATCCATGAAAGTTTTTATTACCTTTAATCATTCAATGTTGAATATATTATTTATACGTATAATGGACATCAAACCCAACTCATAGCAAAAATTTTTCTTTGTCAAAAAAGTGGTATTATAACAGTAACGATCAGTTTTTAATCACCATGTATTTTACGTTATAACATACTAAAATATTTCTGTGTATCATTCCAGTCTGGCAGCGAACGCACAGATGATAGCGAAGAAAAGGACTATAAAGTGCTTTACGAGGCGTCCCAGAACGAAGTGAGGCGCCTGCGCGCCTTGCTCAGCACCTCCGAGCAACAGTTGCGCGAGGCCCACTCCACTATAACAAGGCTCACACTCGTGGTACGATCATGTTTAGTAGCTATGTGTGGTAGCACTAGGCTTTTCATGTCATTTTATTATTTATTTTTATCCTTTTTTTTCTGATTCAATATAAAACTAGGCTGTTGTAGCCTCCAGCTGTTACCACCGATGTCTTTGTCCCGAGACAAAGAACGTGAAGATTTTCAAATGTATTATTGCACAAGTGTCAATGAAACAGAATTTTATGTTTGACAGTTGATGCTGAAGCTCCGCAATTTGTTGGCCGTTTTAATACTTCCAGTACTAATATTCCATTACCTGTGTTTATTAAAACATTTATGTAGGTTTGAGCGTATTTGGTAGGTATCTAAAGACGTCTCGCGGCGCCTGTCATGCGTTTCTGCTGTTGACGCAGTTATATTGCACGCTCGCTCATTGTTTTTCTATTGAGCCATCAACACTTACTTGTTCCCGCTTACCATCATAGTCCTGCTCCTAAAAACAGCGTAGGACATAACGACATATCCACAAAAGCTTCAGAGAGAAAGCTTATAATATAGAATGTCCTAAATTATAAGCTTTCTCTCTGAAGCTATTGATTAAGAATACTTTCCTCGTGGTTTAAACAATGTCGTATGTTTTTCTACAAGTTGCAATAAGAACTAGTATCAAATAATATTAAGCAACTATTACCTTAACTGTGTATTTCACATACGATGTTGTACACCACACATTATGTGCTTGCAACTGCAACGTTCTAAATTTAGCGAACATTTGTATGCCTATGCAAACGTTATACAGTTTTGTTTTGCACGTGCAATTTATTGATAAATGTGACATTTTTACTTTCACTTCATTTGCTTGTCGTATCTTTTTGTTTGACTTATCATGAAAATCACTGATCAGACAACATGTTAAAGATAAATAATCTTTAAGATGTTGTCCAGTGTTCAGTCACGCGTGCGTGAATTTTCTACCGATGATGTGATTTCATCATCTTACACTAAAAACACAATATACCCGCTATCCTCCTATGTCCTTTTATAAAAAACATTGTGAACCCAGAAATGGACACATTGATATAGTGACTTAATATTTCCAACGTGTGTTTCACCTTCACCGTGAGTACGGCTACGTGTTTTTCTAACGTAATTAGCTCGACTATTTTCGATAGTTTGACTAATTCCCGCCTACGCACGGCACAACACTAATTATTTGCATAGGCAGCTGACAGATTGGCGCGAGTTCTCAACTTTACCATTTATATTAATGGGAGCTTATATGCTATGCTGCAATTACATTTGCAAAGCGACAGTTAGTATTGAGTTTTATTATTATTTTTATGTTTTTTATTTTTTTCACTTTATGTTGGCTTATGTGTTTGTCTCGTGTCGTAAACAGTGTGAAGTACTATTAATCGAGTAGGTGTTTAAAATTACGTTTCTCCTTCCTTGCAGAACCAAAATTCGACGTCCGAGTCCGACAAAAGAGAAAAAAGGGCTGTGGAAAGGAAATTATCTGAAATGGAGGAAGAGCTTAAGGTAACTTTCGAATCATTTTAAATAATGATCAAGGCGGACACATACACAACACATTATATATAATTATCTGCAAACATTAGTTGATATAAAAATATAGCGTAACCGTTAGCTTGTCAAGTTTGAATTAAACCAAAATGGCGGACGTCAAGATAGCTGCTGCCGCCAAAAAAGAAAAAAGGAAATAATAAAATTGACATGTTGGTGTTCGTTTTATAGCAATTGCAAAAACTAAAAGCCGAGAACGAAAGGCTGAGGGCAGAGAATCGTGCCCTTACGCGGGTCGTGAGCAAATTGACCAACTCTGCCGCCAAATAGGTAAATGTGTATGTTAATTGAGCGCCCAGCTCAGTGGCGACACCGTGCGGCTTGCGCCGGAACTAAACCGATCGTCGCTCTCGCTTACACGTTGATATATTCACATTTTTTTCGCACACAAGTACTATTGATATTTTTTGCTAGGCAATCTTACACGTCCCCCTTTTACCATAGTAAATTATTTTGAATGCCGTCACATTTTAGCGACAAAAGCGGTTAATTTTAAAATACACACGCTTTGGCACTGTTATCTTATACACTACCTACTACACTACTTATAAAAAGGTAAAATGAGAACGTGTCTGATCTAACTTGCATAGTATTCCGAGTGAAATTGACAATTTACTCACTTTTACAAGGTTTTTTTTTATACATTTTACACAATGTTTGGCTTTCTAACTTAACTGAGGAATACCGAGTGCTATTAGAAAAAGTTTTTTTTATAAACATTACTAAATACTTCAAAGAGCAAGATTAGATATTTTTTGTAACTAAAACTATAAAGAAGCCGCTAAGGCCGTGATTAATAAACGTTTATTAGCACGTGTTTTGGCTTAGCTTTATATCTGTCATTGTCACACAACTATCAAACTACAACTGCAGAATAAATTAATCCGGATATAAATACGTGAGGGGGCGCCCATTAAATGCAGTTGTAAGACGGCTGCAATAATTGTTTGAATCAGTACTTAATTGGATAGTTGACACCACCAACCAACAATTTCAAGAAACAACTTAAAAAAAAACTTAAAAAACACTTTATTTTACCCCTGAAAATCGATTATTTTTTATTTATTGTAAAATAAGATTTTTACTTGGTTTAAACTCAATAAATAGACAATTGAGTAGGCCTATGAGAGACGTCACAGTTCCATATTGCTGTACAAAATCTATGGGCGAATCACGTTTTGACAGTCAAAAAAGAGTATATCAGTTGATGGTGGTGTCAACTACCTTATTACAAGGGACCATTCAAACAAGTTCCTATCGAACCACACTATCTATTCCACTCATGACACAGGCGTGTGAGCGAGACGGCACGATAGCCAGAGCACAGTCGCGCAGCGTCGCGTATTTGTCAAGCCCCCGCCCCACTATGATTAACAGTGTGATATGGCGAGCATGCTTTGGTACATGTCTAACTTGCGTGCGGAACTCTTGGCGCGTGTACTGGGTCCATGTTACTTGCATGTGACGTCATAATAATGTGTACCCATAGCGTTATCAGGTGTATCTAAACTGCCGTCAATCGATATACACCAGTCAAATAATATAAGGACTCTCAGACATTGACAGTCTAAGCGGAACACAAATAACCGTTTATTTTTTTGGTGGCCAATATTTTACATCCGTTTTTTGTATGATTTAAACCAACGCTTCTTATATGACCAAGGTTTGACCAATATTTTTCCCATGACCGATTTCTGTCCAACATTTAGTTAGACCAAAATATTTTGTGTGACAGATCTTTTTCGAATAGCTCTGATTGTGTGTTAGATGCTATGTTTGTTCTGTTTTCAGCTATTTACGGACTGGTATTTGCGGTATTTACGATACGAGAGGCCACTGGGCTACTCTAAACCATAGATTATTCGTTGAATCAACCCCAACACACATTTTTATTGTTACACATTGTTATTTGTACACTCTACAAATAATACGTGATTTTGTCATTGCTTGTCTGCGAGTAATGGTAAAAAAATATTGCGTACCTTCGCAATTGCTATGATAATTGCCTACGTAGAGCGAAGATTTATTTACTTTTTCCAGCATACCAAATACCAAACAGATTTGACTAGGTCATGTCTTCGATTGACAGCAGTTCAAATACACCTTTACATAAACGTACACTGACCGTCGGTGATCTTCGTCACCAGCATTTGTTGTCTACGTAATGGTAACGTTTCGTATCCGCATTGTTTACGTTACGTGTGCGTGACTTATACGTACACGCGCCTTCATCCATTGTGTTTTATCAGATATTCTATTAATTCATTATGTTTATATTTTATTTACGATAATCATAATAGAAAACGACTGTGGCGACAAAAATGTAACCTAACAATGGGCTTGAATGGGTTATTTTACTGTTATTTTGATGTCATATTGTCAATTGCTTCTTATTATATAAAATATGAATTCACTATTGTTGGTAAATTAATTATCGATTGCATCATCGTATACCTTTTGATGACACGATATTAAAAGCCCATGATCTATACATATAATATATAATAAACTTATAACGTTTACGTTTACGACGTTAACGTTTTATCGAAATGATGAATTACGTAACATGCGTAGTTTGAACGATTGAGGCTTTTTGTCTTAATACCGCATTAAATTATATTTAAGGGCAGTAACAAAATTCTTGAAAGTCTGAATAAAACACAATGTTTAAAACCGTTGGCTACCGTGTGTTGCATGACCTGTGATGCAAGGAATAAACATTACGTGTATTGTATTCGTCAATGAAACATTTGCAGTAATTCCATAATATTATGTCATGCACTGGGTTAAGTCAAAAATAAATATATTCGGATCAACCACCAACCAACAGTTCTACAATCCTTACAACGTTTTATTTAAGTAATTTTCGCCTCAAATGGAATGTTATTAGAGTACAAATTAGCAAAGTAATTGACGGAATTAGCGCGTAATAAGCCCTCAGTTACAAAACGATGCAGCACGTGACATCAAAGGCTTTATAACTATAAGGTTTGAACGACCCTAACATCCACAGCGTTGCGCACTTGTACATATGTGATAATAGCTTTTAGTACAATAATTGACATGTAATTAGGTAATGTATGCTTCAAGTCCCATGCTCGATGAACTGTATAGAAATATGAAGGGTATTAAACTGTCAAAAATGTCGCTGAAATGTCATTGCCGTTGCTCCAGTAGGAAGGTCACGGTATAGAACACATTTTTTTATCTCAGTTTGCCTAACATATAGATCAGTTTTATCAATCATGTATTCAACCTGTTACATTTGTGTGATCCTTCCTGGCACGACCATGGAAGATATCCTTAATTTTAATGCGGTACATATTCATGAAAAAATGTGTACTTTATTGTACTAACGACTTAAAAAAATGTACTCACATATTTTCGCTGTTATAACATATCTACCGTGGCCGTGCTAGGTAGAACCTTTCTGGCACGACCACTATAGATTTAAGGTATTTTTATCAACTTTAACATGAAAAGTTATATAAGTTAATTGTACTGAAATGTTCTCCATTTTATATTTAATTTTAAGCAGTCATTTACCCGTTTTAAAGAGTTTTTTTTCTGCAGTGCAGCTATAGCACTATGTTACGGTATTACTATTTCTAAGTAAGCAAAATAAAAAAACATTTTGCAACACATAATTCTAAAAGCGTGAAATTAATTACATTAAAAATATGAATAAATAAAATAATAATATATGTATAAGTAATATATGCAGTAGTGATATTATCCCGTGTGTGGATATTTAATATTTTTGTTTTAACAACCATATCAAAAATATGCACCTTTCATGAACCTGGGTGAACGCGATCGCACTCGCTAAGAACCAGCTCCGGACCGAGCTAAATATTTTGTAAGACCTTATTTAGCTCGATCGGACAAACGGTTTGGGAGTTACAGTGCCACCAAGAAAATGTGCGAACAGGCGACACACAAACAGACATAAAGAACTTTTAGTATTGGCAGCAATACAATTAATTAAACTCAGCGCCATCTGTAATCGACCGATTAAATTAAATGGATTCGAATGATTTCTTTAATATATTTTTTTGCCATTTTTTTTTTTAATTTTGCTTTCTTAAAAATAGTAATAGCGATATAGTGCTATAGCTGCACTGCAAAAATCTCTTTAAAACAGGTAAATGACTGCTTAAAATTAAATATAAAATGGAGTACATTTCAGTACAATTAATTTATGTAACTTTTCATGTTAAAGTTGATAAAAATACCTAAAATCTATAGTGGTCGTACCAGAAAGGTTCTACCTAGCACGGCCACGGTCGATATGTTATAACAGCGAAAATATGTGAGTACATTTTTTTAAGTCGTTAGTACAATAAAGTACACATTTTTTCATGAATATGTACCGCATTAAAATTAAGGATATCTTCCATGGTCGTGCCAGGAAGGATCACACTTACATTTGTTTAAAACATGAGTGTGGGGTTTGATGCGAATTCTGAATATTTGAATTGTAATATATTAAACTGTTTTCGTATACGCGATGCGTAACACACACGTGATATATTGGATTCGTATACATACAGTTGTGTGTGTTTTCGACATTGACGTTGATAGGTTTAGGCAACAGAGTGATTTCATCTCAAACGCATCATGTGTACACCATTACATGAGTTCAATTTGTAATATAGTCCCTGTTCCTTGAGAGATTGTTATTCTCAAAATTTTGACTAAGTGATCGTCTATTAATCATGTGAGGCTTGAAAGGGGGTTTCAGAAAATATGACAAAGGGGAAGGTAGTGAGAAATCACGTGTATTTTTTTATTGAATACGCGATGCTTAACCGTTATATTAATTTTCCAGAATTAAATTAGATTAAAATGGGATTAAAAGATTATATATTAAAAAAGAATTGCACCAAAGGTAACGTTTGGGTAAGGAAGGGTTTGTGTAAAACCTCACCATGTATCAGGGGTAGGGGATATAAATTAAAAAAATAGCCAAAGCACCACGTGATTAATGGATGACCTCTAAGTACCTACACAGCTAGTGTAAGTATACAGCTGTGTCGCTCCTAATGTTTTGCTCCGTTTATGTCATAAGATTGGTTGTGAGTCTCCCATGTTGTACCCCCGTTTGTGACTTCGTATATACTGTTTGACAATTTTATCTGCGTGTTCATTCAGAAAACCCGTATGTGACAATTCTAAAATTTTAAGATCTAATTTAAATGAGTATCTAAATGTTAATAAAAAATATTCAAAACTCATGTAAATAAATGAATGAAAACGCAGCCTTCTAACACATTACACCAACACTAGTATTCGTGTATTTAATATGCATTACATATACTGACGCAAGTTTTATAAACATCAACAGTATCAACAAACGCTGCAAGCTGAAAACCAGCGGCTGAAGGACGAGAACGGGGCCCTTATCCGGGTGATCAGCAAACTGTCCAAGTGAGCGGCGCGCCCCTCGCACTCGCATCTCCTGCAATCATTTAGTACCATAATATAGTACAGCTCGCCAACTATTGACCGGCAACACGTCCTTTATCGACGTGCTCTTTAGTCTGTTATTTCAAAGGTGTGTCCATAGACAGAGTGATTTTTATTCCGATGTATTCTTTAAAGGGGGATAAATAAGACCTAATTTGCAATACATTTGAACCCGAACTTAACTCGAGACGTAAATGTATGCCACGAAACATTGTTCTTTTTCATTCACGTATTATTTATACACTATTTGGACACTGTTATACCATTTTAGAAAGTTAATGAAATAAGGATGTTTTCCTGTAATTTGTACTTAGTGCCATACATTTATTTTGAATAATATGTTTCTAAAAACAATGGTAGAATCGAGAAATTGTTATAGAATAAACCTAAAGACGTTTTTCCAAAATTATGAGTATTTTTAAGGTTTTAGGAGAAATCATTCGTTCATGGGTTATCAAAAAGTTTAAGACTTAAGTACATGAAATTGAAAACATTTCAAAATACTAAATAACATATATTATCTCTAATTTATCTTCTTTCAAG
Source organism: Caradrina clavipalpis (assembly GCA_932526535.1). NCBI lineage: Eukaryota > Metazoa > Arthropoda > Insecta > Lepidoptera > Noctuidae > Caradrina > Caradrina clavipalpis. The sequence goes on from OW052087.1 coordinate 7,567,017, forward strand.
GAATGCATCGATTTATCGATCAGTCTGTATATTTCGTGTTATTTATTCAATGTTGATAGGCACTTGAAGTAAGCAAAAACGTGTTTAGAATATATTTTATTTAACATGGCCCAAATGGTTCTGAAAGTAATGTGTAAAGTGAATCCGCCAAACTTTATTGCTGCTATATAAAATGATATTTATGAATGTAAGTTATATAAAAAAAAACACGAGTTATTTTATCTCTTCTCGATTAATCGACAACATAAATTATTAATGATCTATTCGCCATTTTAATTTAATATTTTTAATTTATAGTCAACATAAATTTTAGGACAACGCGGCATTGCTAAGTATTCTCAATAACGGATTATCGAGCAATATATTTACAATCAGATGAAATTGACTGCAGTACAAAATCTGTATATTATGCTTTTATGTTTTATAGCAGTCCTTTATTTGTATTTTATGTCCTATATGGTGAACACCATAAGTTTCATGTAAATGACTATTTTATTGTTCCTGACGTTTAGTTTGAATACCGTTCGATGTCTGGCTGTATAGAGGTTTCACAAAACAGCTTTTAAATATCATACACAACACACAACCAATAAATAACACTGACTGTCAAAACTACATCACTTTACCATAGCTGATATTTTGATAATTGACAGATTATTTAGTTAAGATGGTACACGTACTTGCTAGCATGAAAGTTTTTTCGTTGAAAGGGTTCGTTTTTTCCGGTGTAGGTAATGAACAAAACGGTTCTACATATTCTTCTAAATATTTTTAAAATTTCAGCCATGTTGGAATGACGGAGGTCTTTTAACTTCGAGATCTTGACTCTCTAATGATTTATCAATACTAGATGTTGATGAAACTTTTTGTTTACACAAATAACGCATTTGGAACTCCACGCCACCATCAAGTGATATTAATAATATTCTCAAGTTTTACAAATACACACTCCTACCCACACTATTATTTGCTTTCTCTCTCTTGAAGTGAGTATCATATTTCTTGTTTTACTAAGTAATAAATTAAATAAAAAAACTTAAGTACATCAAAATTATAAAGTTACTTACATGACTGTTAGACACGATTTTAACGTAGTTTATTATCAAGACATTTTTATAATTTAATTGGCTTTTATTATTAATCCGTAATAATTTGTCCAACAGCAATAGCATGCAGCTTCCTGAATCACGCCTCTGAGTATCATAAGACTGTTTTTATGATACAACTCATGATCGTTGTGAGTCGGGAAAGACTGGGATTAATCAAAACACAGATTAAAAGTATAGTACATACAACAATTCATTAATACAATACATTAATATATTACTCACTTTTTGAAAGGAAAATCTCCCATAATATTTTTACAATATAAAATGCATTCAGTTTATCTTATTATTTATATTCGAATAAATTTTTGTGTTGACAGCCCCATAATTGAAAAAGGTTAATTTTATGAACTAAAATATGTTAACCTAACCCTTACATAATCTCAAACAATGGATTATCCAAAAAGCATATATAACGCGTGGCTTAGCTAGACATTACATTACGTTTTGCCCAATGGACACTTATATACTGTACATATATATATACAATACCTACGCATTTTAATTGTGTACATGAATTTCTTTCACAACCCCCCTACAGTCAGATTGTCTCGTTATATTGACTTGAGTAATGTGTGTTGTATTGAAAGTGTGTTTTTATATTTAAATACACAACGCAACTTTTTTTTGTTGAAAAAGTATTATGTACTTATTGAACGTCATTCGTACTTAGAGACGTCACCGTGTCAACTAGGACGCATGGACTGTGAATACGAGTAATGCTTCAATTTAATAGTTGTTTGTTTCCAGAAAATTCTAATGCATGTGTTAATAGATGAAGTAAACGGTAGTTTATGTATAAATGACTTTATGATAGTCGAAATTGTTTGTCATACATTCAAAATCATTGTATGGGCTTATACTCACTACCTGCTATTAAAATGGAACGTTACATAAAGTACCACATTTCTCGAGGTGTATTTCTTGTCGATAACTTTTGACATATTCCTAAATAAGTGTAAAGTAGATTAGTTCTTTTTTTAGTAGAGGGCTTGATTCACCCGACTTAAATGTTATATATAGTTATGTATGTCGCCTAGATATTGTGTGTGACGAAACATCTCTTGATTGACAAAAACCTTAAAATTTATTAATGTCAATATCTTCGCAGCATATATATCTCGAATTACTAATATATTAATGTATAGATTTTTTTCTAGGCAATAGTCTATAGCCGATTGGATTGATTTGTGATATATCGATTTTGTACGACAATCATAAAACCTGTTTTTTTGTATTAGCAACATAGACTGTTGATATTTACCTATAAAGTATGAATTTATCGGGGCCATAAGTGAATGTTTATATTATGTTTTGCCTCTTACTGAATAAGGCCTAGCTCCTCTACGGATCAAAACTAGATCGTACGTTCTAATGACTAGTAAACACCTTGTTATTAATTACTCAAATATGTAGGTCTGATATCGTAACCCACGACTCCAGCCGCTCCAGGCCACGGACTCGTACACTGAAACTATTTGACTCGGCCTATGAAACGTGTGTTAGTTACACATATATTTAACGTATTAAGTCACTAGTGTTGAATGTATTATACTATCGAGTACTTTGGCCCCAGCAGGGCACTGAAATGCTAGTCTTAATTAGCGGCGTTATATGCGGTCCAAACGGCCTCGTACCTACGAAATCAATAAAAAAATAAATAAAATAAAAATGTTTGTCTGCATAAATCTTTGCCATATTCTCAGCAATTGTTTGTAATTATGTGGTACTGTTAACAGTTATTGATAGTATCATCTGAGGCTTTCATATCTGTCCAGTCAGATTGTGGTGGAGGTGTCGTTTCTGGCCTACATGAACCGGCCTCGCCACATATTTGTTTGACAATGAATACGTAAATAGGTTTGAAAGACCTCGTATGTTTATGTAACTGTTTATTATCTCAGTTTCTTTGCCGACCTGTAATAAAAATAACGTTAATTATTATTAAAAAGAACGTTTATGTAAGATTGTTAAAAGTAATGTCGTGATGAAGATTGATAAAGATAAAAAGGGACTTGTTAAAGTAGTAAAATGATATTCGTATATTATTAATACTACAAATATTCTGTATACTAATTGTAAACCTACATTTTCTTTAACTTAGTGATCCTGAAAATTTTTGTTCATTTAAGTTTTTATTTATTTGAAAAGAAAGTTAAAATAAACAGTTCTTCATTATGTTTTTGTTTTGTTTTTTCTTTGTTTTTGTTGACAGTGGATTTGTTGGCACTGTAGTTTTCTTTCAAGTATCTCGGTCAGCTCGTTTCTTCCCATTTACTTCCCAAAACACGCTATCTTCCTATATTCCTTTGCGTCACGTTGTCATACCTTAAATTTCCACACTTATCTTTTATTCATGAACGTTTTTTAAAAATTTAAATAAAGATAAACGTCCGTGTTTCTAGTCATTTATGCACCCAGTTTTCCCAAAAAGATGTGCTTTTTATTGTCTCGCTTTTCCTTTTTTTTACCACAAAAGTAAAAAAATGGGACCCTTAAAGGAAAAGCCTCGGGTTTTCTTTTCCAAGATCTATGTATCGTAGGACATTTGGCATAATGTTAGGTCTTGATAACGCACACCCATATCGTAAACTTGGTTGGGTGCGTTTGAACTTAAATAACTAAGTTTTCATTAATGCATCGTGTTTCTAAGGGGGTAAGTACTTAACTGGTCCGTCACCGGCGTCACAGCAATTATAATAATAGTAATACCATTTTATGTGTAGCGCCACATATTATGTGTCTATGACTTACTTATCGATATTAATTCATTACTTTTGAAACACATTGATCTAAAACATATACCTATATAGACTTGGTTTTGTAATTTTTTCTTGGGGAAACCGCAAATAGTATCCCCGCCAAAATAGTTAACCCGCCGCTATGGATAACTATCATTATCCTATTTTTTTTCTACGACATCCACCTAGTCTTTTGCTCTGCACAAGTAAACCAAGATACTAGTAAATTAAAAAAATCGCATGCTCTATCTACCTACTGGATTTCTAACACTAACTTCAAACATTTTGTTTTATTTTATTTGTTACTTTTTTATTTTTGTTTTTAAGTTCTTAAGATTTTTTCGCCGTATAAAATCTACGGGTTTTCTGACGGTTTGGATACAATTTTTCTTGATCACAAAATTAATTAAGTTAATTAAACAAGTTAGTGGTGCCGATTCCCTTGTTCACAAACTTAACAAAAATTAGAGAATTGACATCTCTTACTAACATACAGTGAAAGAAAAGGACGGTAATACTTTAGAACTAAGTTAGAGATGTCAAATTAGTTTTGCCTTGAACTTTTCCGTGTTTTTAATCAATCTGTCATGTCAACTATAATTGTTTAAAGGTTTCAGATCAACTAAAATTGACAAGTCTTATTCATGTCCGTCCCTTTCTTGTTTTATTGGAGAGAATAATAGAAATAGTCTAAATTAAGTTTTGCTTGTGCATAACAGAATCGATACCATTATGAAGTTTTTATTTAAAGCGGGTTACCATTTTGCCTTCGCAATATCCGGTTTAAAAATTAGTCGTACAGGTTTCGAGGATTGCCATAGTAAAAATTTTAAGAAGCAACAAGTTCTATTTCCTATAAGTCGTTCCTTGATAATTAAAATTTACTTCAAATAGAAAATAATAAAATCTGCCAAAATTCTTTTTTAAATAATGTATGCTATTAGAATGACTGACTCGTGCCTTTTTACACGAAGTTCAAGTAGTTAGATTAAATATTAACCAATTTTGGCCTCCCAGGCCTCTAGGATTGCCTTATTCTTTTATTTGGCTTTACGAGTATAGCCTTATAGATCCTTCGCGAAAAATATATTTGCGGAAGCTATTTCAAAATATAACTTATACGCCACGTATAAATTAGTGGAGTGGCCTTTATGACGCCTTAAACCCTTAGAAAAAAGTCTGACCGAATTAACAAAAGGACCTACTCGATACTGCCGTCCTAAGGGTTTTTAACGGAACGTAATAGTCGGATTAAGAATATTAAAATATACCTAACCGCTACCATGTAAGTGCCAACTGTTCTTCCCGCTATGAAGCTTTTGGAAACTTGAGGTACCCACATAAGTACGTAACAAAGACATTTATATACTTATGCTTACTACAGATGGAGGGACAAAGCAAACCAAATAGTAAACAACTGCTTGGCGTCTACTGAAACAGTCGCTCAGTCAAGTTCCATGTCTCTTGGTCGCACTGTGTACAAAAAAAACATGTCGACAGGCGAGACGCAATTTTTACTACTTCAAAAAAATATTTCAAAAAGAAAAAAATACTTCTGGTTATTTTTGGTAGGATTTTATACTTTTTCCAGTATGTATTTTTTTTTATTGGTGACTGACATTGACATGACATTTGCTAAATGCCACCTGTGGTAACACTGAATGAGCTTTATTCAGTAGACTAACAGATGGCGGGCGTTATATTGGAACTGCTTTACCTACCACCTTATGACGTAGGTGTAGGTCAAAGTTGAAGTGTCAATTTGTAACTTTGCTATGTAACGCTAGATGGCCATACTAGGATATTATGAAATCACAACACAATACTTGTTGAATGGTATTTTTTGTGATAGTATCTTTAAATTTCTTTGGTACGTACCTGTTGGAAGTATACTTACTTGTACAGACACTGCTGTCGCTATGCCTACCATCGTCCTTTTGACACGCTTTTCGCTCATAAAATGCCTACTTTAATTTATCTTAATAAAAAGGTGTAAAAAGGCGCATCACATACCCGCTAACCACAAATTATGTGCAACAAACTAAGTGACATTGAGCAAAAAATATTGCAGAAGATCACCTTTTCAATTTTTTGACGCGCGAAACATTGTACTTACTCCTGTAAGCAATAATACAGGGGTCGTGGGGGTGTTTTAAGTTTAGTTAGAACATTTAAAGCTAATTTTCCTAAAGAAATATAAATAAATGTTTGAACCTTTGACTTTCACTACCTCCGTAATATGACGTTTTCCAGGTAAGGTTCAGACCAAACATTGTCTGATGGGAAACGCTTGTGACAGTAATTTCGTTATGTGTCTTTTTACACCAGATACCTACCTATTTACAGATACATAATTATTTATTAAAACGGATATTTTCCCCCTTTTTTGCTACATCTACCATCGCCTTCGTAACACGCTTTTCGCTAGATATTTAGCATTATTTTTTTAAGCATGGTTCAACGACTAAACCTTAAGGAGTCGTGCTACGAGAACTGATGCACTTTTGGCAAACTGATATAATAACTGCAACAAGCGACAAAGGTTCAGTTGTGGAACTATACATTAAGTTGTGCATTATTTATCTGCTCAGTAACGTAAGCGTTAATGTAACGGAACAATTTTCAGAATGAAACGATGAGACTGCAGAGTGACTCCGGTGCTTCAGAACGTGCAAAGCGCCACGCATTGCGGTGCTATCGTCGATGGGTGCAGACGACGCAAGAAGGAAAAAACAAAGAAAAATAATAAGGACGAATAATTTAATAAAAATAAATAAATACTGAATAAATAAAAAATAATAAATACTTATAAATAATAACGCATGCCAATAGAATAATAGTTTTTTTAGTTTTCTTAATTTAATTATTTTTATAATTTTTAAGATGACGAAATACGCTGTTGGTTTACAAAATTAAATTTATTAATAATTTTGATGTGACTTAAAAACAAACATTAACCGCTCTAGTGCTGTAATATAATGTAAAAAGCGCTATTACGCTGCGATATAACCATAAAAGCGTCGCAATAAGAGCGTTACTAGCATTTATTTATTTATTTATAAATATTTCAGGCCTACTGATTTTAACTCTACTCTTTTAACATCATTAGATTCATCCTTAGATTGTCCATCACGAACTTCTCTTTTTCTTCTTTTCTGCAGCTGACAAAATTGAGAACGATATTTTCGAAGGCTAACCGCCTTCGAAAATATCGTTCTCGATTTGGTGTTTCCTTGATTTTTTCATTATTTTGGAGACTTTGTTAATATATTTTCTTAAGTTTTATTTATTGTTAAACGGTGATAAATATATAATTAATAAGACATTCTTTTGATGTATTTTAATATTATTGGCTATGTATTATTATTGTAAACAAAAAGTATGAATAAACAATGATCTGATAATAAAAATATAATAAATGGTAATAAAAAAAAGTCAAACCGCCTTCGAAAATATCGTTCTCAATTTGGTGTTTCCTTGATTTTTTCATTATTTTGGAGACTTTGTTAATATATTTTCTTAAGTTTTATTTATTGTTAAACGGTGATAAATATATAATTAATAAGACATTCTTATGATGTATTTTTATATTGCTGGCTATGTATTATTATTGTAAACAAAAAGTATGAATAAACAATAATCTTATAATAAAATAATAATAATTGGTAATAAAAAAAATTAGACATAATATACTGAAAATAAATTACTTATACAATTTTTGTGTGTTTGTTCTAGATATATATCGTACCTCCTCCTACCTACTGTTGTTCAGGTGTACGTACTATGTACAGTATTAATATAAACAGTTAAAAAATATTAAAGGCATAATAAAATAATCGTAATTTATTTAGGTCAATAAAAACGACTTTTAACATCATTAATTGTGTTCATACATAATAATGCGTAACATTTGAAGGTTGATTCAAAAGTTATTGTCCACAATAATGTTGAAAAATAAGGGCAATTTGATTTTATTTCAAAAGTGATCCTATAAGGGTGCCGTTTTTATCCTTTTGAAGTACGGAACCCTAAAAATAACGTAAATACGTAATACGTAAATATACAGTAAGAAGTTGCATTGATTTTAATCTGAATGTAAAAAATATTGATAGTTTCATGACATTAATTTTTCAATATATTCCATATTTAAAATTATCAGTAGTTCAATGTTTGCATTAATCAATCGATGTTAGAAAAATCACAAATTCAGTAAAGTAGTATTCTACATTCTCGTCACTGTTGGTGGTATATTGGTGTTAGATTTGTGTCTTTTAATTTTGCTCCATTAGTGAAAGGGCACCTAAAGGGAATTAAACAATACTTATCTATAAATATACGCGGTGGCAGGGACATCATAACACTTATTATAGAGTCAGTACCCCGATATCGAATTTGAGATCTAAAATGTAAACAAAGGTGTTGCCAATTTCAAATAATGACCTGAATTGTGCAGTCTGCTGAAAAGTACTATAACCTAGTCCTAAAATTGAAGGCATATCTTAAACAGGTAACATATAACATTGCACACAGTTTTCAACTTTAAAGTGAAGTAAACTACGATCCAAGATTAAAATATAACTGTTTGAAATAAAATCGTGCAAATTATTTTTATGCTAGGTACATTTGGCCTTAATTTTGTGTTTTCAACTAGCAAAACGCAACTTGTTCGTATGAATAATAATATAATGTTTATTTCGTTTCCTAAAGTAACTCCAAATGCTACAAGTAAGACTATCAAAATTATGTTTAATTTCAATAACACAAAATATAAATAAAAATATTAATTACGAAGGAAGGAAATGTTGACTACCCTTGAACTGTCACTTTGACATTTCTTGGTTCACATGTTTGATCTCGAATTCGATTTCTGGGTGTTTAAACACCCCACTGCTGCATTGTTGAAATCTTTCGTCAAATTAAATGAGAGGACATTGTTCTATTGACCGTGCAGGTACATAACATATTGCGATCTTGTACAAAACATCCTCTTTTTAAGTTCTTTAGTTCGTCAAAAAGTTATTTTTGAAATTATCTGTGGCTTATTATTTAGGTATGTATCTAAGTACAAAAAATATTTTTTACATGACTATTTTATTACAATAACAGTTTGATTTACCATGATTATAAATTATACCTATAAATAGGGAGATCTTATGTATTTACATCATTTATCTAATTATGTATTTACTGTCTTTATAGTAATTAAAATTTTATTCTGTTATTTTAATGTAATAAGTCACATGATAGGAAAAATGACGATTGGGATCAACGTTATATTTATGTATTGTAAATAACCATTAGGTAACTGCAAATGTACATATTATATGATGATATTTTTGAATGTAATAAAAAATAAATAAATAGTACCAGCCTATTATTGTCCTACTGCAGTGCAAAGGCCTCTTCTCATATAGGTACTTTACATATATTTTTTAAGAACAAGCGTTTCCCCTTCTCATGGATTTGTCCTTAACGCACCCGCGTTTTACGCGTGTAAGCCATACATATATATGTTTCGTGCGGGAATCGAACCAGCGACACACAGCGCAGCAACCAATCACTCAGCCTCTGCGCCAACCGTGCCGTCATTTGAACTCATATGATGAATATTAAGCTAGCTTTACAGTTAAAAATCCGGTGAAGTACCAGTCGGACTCACATACAAAATGGTTTCGTTTCTTTTTATAGGAATTTCTTTTTCAATAATATTACCAAAACACATTTTGCATACCCACCTTTAGGCTTTTTGAAATACTACCACAAGCTTTTATCATTCACCTTCCAACCTACTTATCCTACGTAATATGCTTTTTTTATATAGATGGGAAATCATCCAATAACTTCCCCCGCCCTGGGCGGGACGGGAGGGAGTGTCAGACTTTTACTGACTAAAATCCATCTATGTTCCTTCATGTGCCCTTTGCGTTCCGGGGGCGCGGTATCTTTCGAACAACCAGCAGCCCTGGCAGGCTACGTTATTACGTAGCCTGTCGGGGCTGCGTTTGCTGAGTTTATGAATCATTACCTATATTTTAAAATGAATTTTAAAACACAATAATTGGTTCCTTTGTAAGATGCGAGACAACCGACGAACACCAACGTAGCGTCGCACATCGCGCTGATTAGCAATTGAATGAAAATGCGCGGTTTGATAGGTACTTGCAGTTCCGCAAGCAGTTGTGAATCCCGCAGGGCCTACAATTACGCTGTATTCCGCTGGATTGCGGGATCCCACTTTGCTGGATTATATATATCTACTCCCTAGGTAACACAGATGTGCTACAATTTTAGAAACAAAGCTGCAATGTCTCTTGCGATGGTCTCGTAGTCAGCAACAAAATTAACATTTCAGTTTTTATATCCTTATTATTGAGCACAATATCAAAGGAAATACAAAATGGATCCAAAATTAAGATAAAATGAACACTTAGGTTTTGCATTAAATTCTGAATGGCAGTGAATTGTGTTATTTCCTGTCTATTTCAATGAAATGTAAAAGTAACAAGGTTTATCGACTTTTGTTGCTGACCGTAGGTACTTCTTGAGAGGATTTTTCTCCGAAGAAAAAGGTTTTTTTAAGTTACAGTTTTTGTACAAAGTTGAAAATAACGGCATGGGGTTCTTCAATAAAGGAGTTTTGAAGTTTTTATGGGGTCGGCAACGCACGAGTGATGCCACTGGTGTTGCAAGTGTCCATAGGCAGCGGTGACCACTTAACATCAGGCGGGCCGTTAGCTTGTTTGCCACCTTCAGAGGTATAAAAAAAAATACACATGTAAGTCCACATTCAGAACATTTATTTAACGAATCTGACTAAATTAAAAAAAAAATATCATACCTACATATAAAATATAACAAAAATATTACTGTATATTATAATGAACACTTATTATTCACAATATTATTAATTAAAATGTCGTTGCTTGTGTAGATACCTACCTACTAAGATATCACTTAAAAATACGTTTTCTATTAAACCATGGCCGCGGCAGTGGTAGGCCCCGGGCCTAAAAATGAAGGCGTCTCCACACACGAACGACATTATCACAAGTATTTTAATGTCATAAGCGTACAGGCCTGCCACACATTTGCGATATTATCAAAGAAGGGATATTTCTACTGGGATATTTTATGTCCCCAGAGATAATATCACACGTGTGTTTAGATAATTTTATAGAAAAATAAATAGTTCTACAGATAAATATACAAATTAAAGCTTTTCTTCACCAGAAACCTGAAAAAGGGTCGCAAAACTCGACAAGACACATATTCGCGTTTTCATTGTTGGTATCATAGTAAATAGTGTCCATAATGATAAGTTCAATGACCCCTTTTTTGTTTATGGTAAACAAAAGCTACGCTTGTCTATCACCCTGGTATTAATATCACTCGTAAGTGGAGATTTCTATAGTCCAACAAGTATAAAGATGTCACCGTACCTATTGCTACCTATTGTATCAAGGTCGATATTGTCGGGAAAAACAATCATTGTAGGGTTAGGCCATGGTCTTTATAATTATTATCTGCTATTCAGCCGCTGAAAATGAATGGGTTGAATGTTCTCTGCTTAAAATAAGTCCAGTTTGTATTAGTTCTTGTAAAAGTAAAAAATAAAACACGTTAAATGAAAAGGTTTCTATCTACATAGTTGTTCGTTTTAAGTTTATAAAGCATAACATGATATGCGTAGTTCGATTTTAATTCATTGTGCAGTCCACACATTGTAGGTCAAATAATTTACAGTTTTTTTGCAGGTAACATATATTTTTACAGGCATTGGGTATTGTATTAGTTAATATTAATGCTAACTTAAATAATATTTATTTACAAAACAATAAATGAAACATAAAGCAATACGGAACAGGCATGTGTTAGTTCACCATTAAACACCGTGATTATTCTAAAATTATTCTGTAATTTTTTAAAACCTACCCACTTAGGTAAGCTCAACCCAATTAAAAGCTAAATAATTCAAAAGGAACAATAAGGACATAAACTAATATTCCATAATTTAAGGCGTTTACAAAAGCATGTTAACAGAATTATTTTGGCATCAAATTCTAATCGCTCGATATACAACAATAAATACATTTTATATCTAAATACCTACATATTATAAAATATTCGCAATACTCTTTGTTCGTATTGAAGGTTTTTGATTAAAAATTATGAACAAAAAGTACACAAAGGACTGCAATTCTCATGTGCCTCTTGAAAGGTAAAGTTAAATTGGTTTCAGAAAACCGAACGATAGACTAGACTTTTCTAGGTAATGTAGGATGGAAAATTAATATGACTGGTGGTCTCCGAATATTATAATGTATACCAATTGAAATAAAATTACATATGTAACGTTGATTCTTTTCATGGGAATCCTTTGTCATCTACGCTCACCCTTACAAAAGTATGAGAATCGCAGTCTTAAATATTTCACACGAATCCAACACATTTACATCTTTGGTACAATACCTAGTAAGGGTTGGTGATCAACTAGCAAATGGAATTCATAACTAACCCTAAAACTATCGTATCGTTTGAACACTCGAGTCAATGGTAACCACTTGAATTAAAGGGAAAATTTACAGGTAACATTTACACTGAGTAACACCAATTTAGCGTCGGATTTGGTTACCTAAAAAGTCTTTCGAGCCACCAGGTGTCGGTCACAGGTCAACGTACGGCGACTCCGTTGATGGTGACGACTGCACTGGGGCCCGTCGGCTCAGGCTCGTACGCGTCCGAGTCGCTTCGCCGTCCGTAGGCCACGTTGTCGGTGATCCTCTCGCTGTAGGGCGAGTCGTACACGTTGTCCGACACGTGGTCGTAGATATGTCGTCCGTTAGAGTCGTGGAGCGTCGCGTAGCTCATGACTGCAGCGTTTTGGTCTTCCTTTCGTTCGGCTCCTTCGATGTTCTCCGTGTTCTTTACTGGTGTTGCTTTTCGGCTAGGGAATTAGATTAATGTTTAATAAGAAATGTAGGAATTAATGTGAATGATTAAGTATAAGTATCTATCATACTCACAGCCTCAAATATATCACTCCAAGCAGCATTAGTAAGAACAGGACTACGCCGCATCCGACGCCGACACTTAGCGGCAACGTTCCGTTCTCAGCGGCCTCGTTGGTAATTATCTCACAGCTAGGTTCTTCGCCGGACCACTTCCCATCGTCCATGCACTTGCGGAGGAATGGCCCAACACGTTGGAATTGCGGCAAGCAATGGTACTCGATAGAGCTGCCGAAGAGTGTGGAACTGTTCGAAATGATGATGCGACCATTCTCGATCGTGCCTGGAGACTTGCAGTCGATGGCTGTGGGCATAAAGGGTAAATTAGAGCGATTGGTAGTAAAAATGTACCAAGATTCAATCGATATTATAGCCGGGATGGATAATTTACAAGCCCTGCTTTAAAACCACCTTGTACATATATATTTGTATATGGATACATACGTATACACACTGGCGGTGCCCCATTCCACACTCCTTTTGGCTTGCAGGTTCTGGTCTGGTTTCCTTGCAATCCGTAGCCTCGTTCGCAGCGGTAGTGGGCTTCTCCTCCAATACTAAGCGTCGAAGTGGCTACTAGTAAGCCTACGCTGCCCTTGATTTGGATCGACGGGTCTGAGCACGTTATTTCTGTTGGAACAAAAAGTAGACTACGGTATAGAGCTGACATAAATAAAAAAATGCTGATTAAAATGGGCATAAACATGGCTGCTTACATAATCTTTCTTTTTCACATTCGCTCGATCTTTTTTAACCAACTACTTATAACGACACACTAAGGCTCTGTGCCCACGACCGATTTTTTTCTGATTTTGACAGATTTTTTAGTCGGCGAGAAGAATTCTGCCAAAAATAAGTCAACATATCGGTTAAGCACATTCGGCTTAAGCAAAACATCTTGTAAAAGAAAGCTGACATTGTCAAATTTTTGCCTAACTCGTACCTTATAAGACCGCTAGAAGCCTACCTTTGCATGCTGGTGCTTCCGAACTCCATGTACCGTTGTCCTGGCACAGTCTCCTCGACACGCCATCAAGCTGCCAATGTTCATGGCACTCGTACAACACCGCTGCGCCATAATAAGTCGCGTTCGTGGCTAGCGTCACTATGCCGTTTTGGATTGGACCTGGGTTACCGCAGTCCACGTCTAAGAAGTAAGGTAAAGATAAGTTTAGTGGTGCCTTTTTGAATTTTGCCTTTCAAAATACAACGTATATGTACCCATATACGTATTATGAAAGGCAAAAGCAAAAAATTACAATAAACGTAAAAAGTATACTGTGAGTGCAGCACTACTTAACCTATAATATCTTATCATCATTTCATTTCACCGAAAGAGTCAACTATTGGAGATAGGCTTCAGGTATTGCCACGACAACCAGTCATACCCCATATTATCTAACAGATCTCCGCTTTCGATTTCTGAGATTAGGTTCTGATTGCTATAAGTTTCTATACTAATAAATACAGGAAAAAATTTTAACCAGTGCGTAAATTTTGCCATAATAAACTTCAACACGTTTTATTAAACACGTATATTTTACTTTGATATGTCTTAGTACTAAAAAAAAAGTTATCGCTTACGAAACATGTATACTTAAAAAGCATATTTTATTGTCACTCGGCGCTAGCGCATTCCCCAGCCCCTCACCCCAGCCATGCGCCCGGGCGGCGGCCAAGAGTTGTCATTGATAGTATGGCGAATAGATTATGTCCATGTTTTGCTTATTTCAAACTCGGTAAGGATGAAATTTTTTTTTTTTTTTTTTTTTTAACTAAACACGGAAATGTTTTCTATTACTGACACTGAACTACCAAAAAAAATTTACGCACTGGTTAAAAACTTATCCTGTATTATGAAGAAGAAAGATTTTTTGTTTGTTTGTTTGTATCGAATAGGCTCTGAAACTACAGAACCGATTCCAAAATTTTTTTCACCAATAGATAGCTACATTATTCTTGAGTAACATAGGCTATATAACACTATGCTAAGACCAACGGGTGCGGTGCAGTAACTTAAGACAAACCGTGGTTGAAATAAGCTACGCGGACGAGATTTAATATAAAATTATTCTCCGAATGAAACTTACATTGACACCTTGGCGTGACTCCGCTCCACTGTCCGTTATCCTCGCACGTCGAGATGCTCTCTCCGACGACCTTGTACCCTCGCTCACAGCGGTACTTGACCAGGGCGCCGATGCGGTAGCTGTTGCCGACGCTGGTGGTGACGGCGGTTCGGATGAGCGTGCGGCCGTGATTCCGGTCGTTGCCCGTCACCGATACGATGCTGTTCTCAGGTACTACCGGGTCGGAGCACCGGATTTCTGGATATCGGAAAATAATGTTGTAAGTTTTTGCGTATATAGGTATATATTTTATGTTATTGGCTGGCAAACAAGCCGACGGCTCACCCGATGTTAAGTGGTCAGCCAGTTACTGCATCTGCAATACCAGAGGCATTGCAAATGCGTATGAATGCGTATTCAAGGTATATTAGGCACCTAAGATTTTGGTGTGTACTTATTAGAATTGGAGTGTATAATGTTAACACCTAAGGTAGTAGGTATTTTGGTTGTCGGCACCATTTGCGCAGCGGTTGAGCGATTGGCTGCTGCGCTGCGTGTCGTGGTTTCGATTCCTGCACGGTACAAATATTTGTAAAGGCTACATATAGCTGTTCCGTTTGTGTATGTGAGATTATGTGTTTGCAAACGCAGCAAAAAAAACTATTTATTGCACAACAGGACATAAGTACACAGTACACTGTGTCTAGCTAGTGAACCAATCTCTCATTTTCAACTGCGCCTTATAGTTACGAATATACTGCCGTCTAGTAAGTTAACATAACATACCATCACGCTTGTATTGTTCAAAGGGTTAGGCAGAGGTGTACCAATATGTACACGCACAGTTCGCATGCCTATGCACGCATGCAATAGCGGCATCCCTCTGCGGTCGCATTCCCGGTTAATGGCAATAGGCTCGCCCTATTAATAACCGGGCACAAATCCTAACTCCAAACTGCTGCTGAGAATTTCATGGAAAAACCCAATAACAGTTTTTACTCGACCTGGGATTCGAACCCAAGACCTCTCGCGTAGCAGTCACGCTATTAAACTCTAGTAAGTTTTATATACATTTATCGTGTTATATCGGTACCAAAAGTTCTTGCTTTCATAAATACGTAATAAACTGCTTACCTTCGCATCTAGGTGAAGAGTCGCTCCATTGGAAGTCTTCAGTGCAAACCCTCCTGACGGGGCCGACGAGCCTGAAGTTTGTAGTACACGAGTACTGAATAACGCTGCCCAGATGAGTGGTCCCATTCAGTAGTTCAGCGGATCCATATGTTAGAGATGGTAGCTTACCACAATCCACATCTAAAAGAGATTAATGATTTAAAGAAATACTTTTATATTTACGTACATTCATATTCAGAAATATCGGTTTGGGACTTCATTTCTTAACTAGAAATTAAGTGCGGTTTAGTTCACAACAGAAACCGATAGATGGCGCTGCCGGAACGTTTGGTAGGAAAGCGTGTATCAGTTCCGCTAGGCCTACAGACATAGATACATAAACTCATGCCTTTTTCCCATGGGGTAGGCAGAAACCACATAACGCCACCTGCTACGTCTCGTCCACGTTCATAAATCTGGTCATACAAGGACTATTTAAATGTTCATTTGTTTTTATCTTTTATTATTTTATTTTTCAACCTTGTCTGTGTACTACTAACACTAGTTTTTAAGGTATTTTACTAACAAAATGGAATATGTTGTTATCCGAAATGAATGAATGCATTATCTAAATATTTTAAAAAATCAATAGTGCGAATGGCTCGTTTGCTAGGGAATACTCACATTCACATTTGGGCGAGTCCCCGGACCACTCTCCATCTTGCTGGCACATGAGGCTTGCCTCTCCGACCAGCTTGTGCCCCTTCTCACAGTGGAAGTCGATGGTGGAATGAACGTTGTAGTCGTAGGCTTCCATGTAGCCGCCTGCAGGCACTTCGGGGTCGGCGCACGATATTACTGTAAGAGAAAGCCAATGATAATCTTGTCGTGGATAGTTTTGTGGGCATGGTTGGCGCAGTGGGTGAGTGATTGGCTGCTGCGTGTCGCGGGTTCGATTGCTGCTCGGAAGAAATTTTTAGTATGGCCTACAGATAGTTGTTCTGGGTCTGGCTGTTTGTGTATGTGAGTTTATGTTTTTGTAAACGCACCTACGACACAGGAGAAATTCCTAGTGTGGGGCAACATTTTACTTAAAAAACTTTTTTATTTATTCTCTTATTTATCAATGTACCATGATTTTACTGCGAGGATCGCCCTGAGGGCATGGTGGAGCACGCTGTGGCGGTGTGCCCCGCTTGGGCGGAGCACTATTGCGTCCTCGTGGCGGCTATCGGCGGCGGCGAACTCTCGCATCCGGCCCTGGTGCAAGCCATGGTCCGGAGCGAGAGGGAATGGAAAGCAGTCACCTCTTTCTGCGAAGCAGTTATGCTAGAGAAAGAGGTGGCGGGACGTCAGAGGCGTAGATCCTCTCGTCCCAGCAGCCGCGAGTCGACTCCCGTCGACCGTAGACGCGGGCCTGTGGATGGTGGGCATTGGGTAGCTCACCGTCCGTACGTTAATTGTTGAGAAACCATGTCCACGGCGCGTTCGTGTTCCACGCGCGCCTCAAAGAGATGTCAGCAAATCAATCGGAGGGATCGCTCTGGGCCGATGCCTGCCGGGGCTGCGGGTTGTTCGAAAGAGACACCGCGCCCCCAGAACGCAAAGGGCACAAGAAGGAACATGGATGGGTTTTGGTCAGTAAAAGTCTGACACTCTCTACCGCCCCGCCCAGGGCGGGAGAAGTCATTTGAATATTTCCCAAACGTAAAACAAAAAAGAGTGGGAGATTATACATGAAGCCCGTCCCCACACTCCATCAGTCATGAGAGTCAGCATGTTAATTATGTTCATTACGACCAAAAAAGAGAAAAAATTACGTGCATCATGCCGTGGTGACGTCACCGGCGTGATCCTGTTTAACAGAATACCATTTTGTAATCTCACTGCGGATTCAGCTTTCTAATTACGAAGTGAGGCTAAGAGAATCGCACTGCTTTATGTAAAGGTCTTTGTTTCAGAATTACTGGAATTCACGTAGCCTGTGTCAATCTAGGGCAACGAGTCAACGACCGACGTATAACGTTATACTAATTACTTCCAACAATTCTCGCTGTATCACTGCACTACATGCTATCAAATTTCTCAAAGGCCATCTATCTGCCTGACGTTGTTATCTCGTTTGCCTATGCTCCAGGAAACTGCTCGGTTTGACCCAGTAGCATTCAATTAAAAATGACGTAACATTGTGCCGGACATATTGATTCATCTATTTTCCAAGTGCATGTGGGACTATTCAAATTTAGGTTTGCCCCAGATGGGTTGATTCCGAGCACTGCCCACGTAGCCTATGCTAAATATCGTCGGCTAATAATACACGGATTTAATTTGCCAATGACTCCGAAATCAGCAGCAACCTGAATTTATTAATTTGCAACCCAGATAAATGTGAGAGTTTCAGAAGATTTTTATTAAAATTATGATAATTATTAATGGCGTCCCCTGATTATTGTCTTAGGTAGGTTGGTACCTAACATTATGACTTAAAATATACTTGAATAAATAATGATATAACTTACATTCACACGATGGGATATCATGTGACCACTTCCCATCCCTGTTGCACGTGAGTGTTTCTGCTCCGGCCAGCCAGTAGTCAGGCTCGCAGTTGAACCGAGCAATGGAGCCGTAGGTTGTTGTGCCGTTGAGCAGTATGAACGAGCCCTTATGTACTTGAGCAGGAGTGCCGCAGTCCACGTACTTGCAGGATGGCGGAGTACCCGCCCAAGATCCTCCGAGAGTACAGGTTACACTCTAGAAATTGGTAGACAGTATTTATAAAAATCCAATGAACAATTACCCGACATTTTTTGTTTTTGGGTACGTTTATAAACAGTAGTTGACACATTTACCTACACAGCCAGATTTGCAGCTTTGTTTGTTCTGCACGGGAACCGAACCCGCGCCTCGACTTGTAGCGTGGCGGCCGTACTTGTACAATTAACTGTTGCATGGCTCAAAAAACGCTATCGTTTGTTGCACCATCTTATTTAATACTCGTGATATGGAATACGGTATCCAAACTACTAAGCTATGCTATTTTACAAAATAATAGGTCATACTACTATGCTACTTAACAAAAGATCAGTTCTGAGAAACACGTTACGCGTCCTAAAATACCGATAAGCCTATCTAACAAGATTTTTTGGAATTTCTTTTATCATCTTCAAGTTTACATACATGCATTTATAAGTAGATGCGTACTTATGACTTTTCCCGAACATCACACTACAATGTACAATGACCGTACAAAGTCCACCTTATTTTGATAACAGTTCCCGTGAACCCCGTGTTCCCCGTATCCAATTAATTGGGGATTGCAAAAGCCAGAGCACAACAATTTTTCGAGTAACCCTTCCATCCACAATATTGTAAAAAAGAACAAAAAAAACTTTCTAGTGTTGCAGGCAAACTGGCATGTAGACAACTGTACACTACTCGTTGTCGAATTTTATCGAATGGAAACAATGTAACAATAAATGAATACCAATCAGTTAGTCCAAATTATAACTTTTTCTAACAAATATAAATTAATTTTGATAATTTTTCGTGTTGTAAAGGTTTAGTTATTTTTTAATAATTAATGCATACTATAAGCACTATATTTAGGAAGAAGAAACTGACTCCTAAAATACAGGTATTATATATCTAGCTGTGGAGTCGGGGCTTTACTTAAACTGTAATGAATGTTATGCAAATAAACAATTATTATTCTTAGTTCTCGAGTAACGTGCCCTAATTAGTGAGTACCTGCTACAGATGTTACTGACTTCTATCTAGGTCATGTTTGGGGTTCTCATGTAAGGCATGTTTCCCGGATCTCGGACAGCCTGTTGAGGCTTGGAAATGGTTAAATTGTTGCCATCAAATAGTTGCAACTGACATAGACATACCATCACGCACGAATTCCCTGAACGGATAGGCAGAGGTGTACAAAGGAACAATGTTCCCACAGTGCGCCGTCCCATGTAATAGGGGGCGGGACTATTGCCATTAACCGGGCACAAATCCTAACTCCAGGCTGCTTTGCTCGACCTGGGAATCAAACCCAAGACCTCTAGCATACCAGTCGCGCTTAGGGCCACTAGGTTAAGGAGGCAGTTTATTAGTTGCAACTGTATTCCATAATATCCCTTAAATTGTGTTTTTAGGTCACCTGAATTAATTCATCCATTTGCTTGTGGTTTGTTTAACCAGCGCTCTTTGTTTTGAGTGCAGCGGTGTGATCGAATTCGGCTGTAGAGCGTGCCGATACCTGAGCACCAGGCTTCAACTATACGATGAGTACATTGTAAAGTTTGCGCTTGATAGTTTCACATTTAAGGGACTTATATAAAATTATTACTTCGATTTGTGGAAAATGAACATTTTATTATTGTTATTTTTTTCGCCCTCATAATATGTACTAATACCTATTACATATTATGTGGTGTGTACAAACATAAGTTTAATACGTAATCAAATATTTGTACTTTTTAGGACTCATTAGGGTTAGGTAAAATAAATCTTACGCAAACTGCACCTCAAGCAGCTAAACATTCGTGCACAAGTATCAACTCGTTCATATTTCGATATCTTTCAACTGTCGAGTTTTGAGGTGAAAAATGTTTGAATTTTCACGAGGTTTTGAGACTTCAGCACCTCAGTTCTTCGAATTATTGAGTGTAGATACCAAAAACCAGTGCCGCTTTTATTTGTCGAGAGTTTTTCTGGGAATATAACAATTACTCCGAATCATAGAGAGGTTCGAATGTTTGAATTAACTGGAACCGACTGTACATCTGTGGTTATAAAACTAGGTTTAAACTGGCCGCTGTAATTAAAGGCCAGCCATTAGTTAGGAGTTTAAATTTAAACTCCCAACTGCACTGCAGCGTATTCACGTGTAATTACATAGGTAATTGTTTAATATGAAATATTGTAAAGCTTGTAGAATTTCTGACCCATTCTTCTCCATGGGACACTACCTTTTGGAAGGGGCAACATTCAATTTCTTTCCGTTTATCGGACTGATTTTTGATAGATTCTTTGTCGGTGAATGAAATCTGTTTAAAATCGGTACGACTATCGGTAAAAAAATCGGTCGTGTTCGGAGACGCTAAGGTATAATTGAAATAAATTCTTGGACTGGTAGTTCACGGATAAAGTGTTGCCACAGAAGTGCGGTCGTCAGTACTTACTCTTAGCAATGTGCAAGTCGGGCCACGCCCAGTATAGGGTTCGGCAGCTGCATATACTCGTATTTTATAAGTTGGTTGACTACTACTACTACTACTACTGCTGTGGCTGTTTCTTAGAACAATCATTTAGCACGCAGGGACAACGACGACACTTGACGCTAACAAATTTAAAGACGGCTGGCGCAGGAGGACCCTCGAGGACCCCTGTCACAGGAGAAATTCCATGATGATGATGGAGCAACGTCTCTTTTGTCAAAAAAAAAAATGTCGCAAACGGATCCCAAACATGTTTTTTATACACTTTCACGATTTTTTTTTTTGACTAAGGAACCTTTTGATCGAGTCTTAAAAATAAAAAAATGTTCCCTTACCGGTGGCCCGAAGAGTATGAATCCGTTCTGGCAGGTGTAAGTAGCCAATGATCCAGCTTTATGACCGTCAACAGCAACGATGGCCCCAGTCACTGGTGGTGGCTCCGGGCACCAGTCGAACAAACACTTAGGAGCTTCCCCACTCCAGATTCCTTCGTCAGCGCACATTCGCATCGCCTCTCCGACCAGGGTATAGTTTTCTCGGCAGGAGTATAGTGCTTTAGCTCCGTGTGTGGTCCTGCCATCGATTAGAGACACTTCTCCGTCTTGGATTGATGTCAATCCACCACAGTTGACATCTGTAAAATTTATTTGGTTTTAGTTTTTTTTTATTATTCAACCATCATACAATCACGCCTGTATTCCTCGAAGGGTTAGGCAGAGATGTACCAATGTACACTCGCAGTTCACAGGAGTTTTTTTTTGAACTCCCATAAATAGGTAGGCATTACATAGCGGCGCCCTAAAAATTTACGAAATGGGTGTCATGGGTATCGAGTCCATGGTTTTCGGGGGCGCTGATGCCGAAAATGAGATCAAATCAAAATTCAAGATGGCGGCCGTCAAATTTTACAAAATATGCGTCATGGGTGTCGCGTCCATGGTTTTTGGGGGTGCTGATGCCGAAAATGAGGGCGACATCTAAATTTAAGATGGCGGCCACGAAATTTTACGAAATATGTGTCATGGGTGTTGTTTGTGTCCATGGTTTTCAGGGGCGCTGATGCCGAAAATGAGGTTACAATCAAAATTCAAGATGGCGGCCGTTAAATTTTGTGAAATATATGTCATGGGTGTCGCGTCCACGATTTTTGGGGCGTTGATGCAGAAAATGAAATTATACGACAAGATACATTACCACTCCCCCTTAGGGTGGGGGGAAGGGGGGGCGGTTGGTATTGTATCAGTCCAGTGGAGACTGGCGTTACGCGGCCATAACTACTGGCTGCCCATCGCTTTGTGTATGCAGTAAAAAAGGCGTGTAAAACCAAAACCCACTTACATTTGCAGCTCGGGGCTGTCCCAGACCAGAAGCCATCCTTCTTGCACTCTCTACTCTTGTCTCCCAGAAGCATGTGACCCTCTGGGCAGCGGTACCCGATGGAGGCTCCAACCTGGTAGGTGTTCCCTTCGATCGTCGTGTTCAGCAGCTTGTCCGGACTCCCGCAAGAGGGAGGCACTGGAGAGAGAGATTCGATATTATGGTCTGTCAGTTCTTAAGAAGTTCTAGTGGTTCGGTTGCGTTATGGGTATTCGCTTATCACGCATAATTATCTGATTTAAAAATGCCGCATTAGCTCGGAAATGTAGGTACAAGTATTAACGGCTGGAAGAACCCAACGCGACGAAAACTGTCATCATTGGAAAAGAAAAGTTTTAGTATTAAATGAAACAACTGTTCTATATAAAAGTGCAAAACCTGCCTGCCCAGCCTTTTCCACAACTATGTTGGGGTCGCCCCCAGTCTACCCAGATGCAGCTGAATACCAGCGTATTACATGGAGCGACTGCCTATGTGATCTCCACAACTCAGTTGCTACTGGGCAACACGATACCTCTTGGTAAGACTGGTTTACAGCCATCGCGGGTTCTGACTATCCGTAACGAGTGTCAAAGATCTACGAATTACAGCCGGGGCCAACGGCTCTACAGGGGTGTCACACTACCAACTTCCAAACTCCGGGCTGCAATTGAGAAATTCCTAATGGAAAAACTCAAAAAACGACGGGTTGCACTCCGGGAGTGCCGACAGAAGTGAAAACTTGAATATTAACGTTGTGCATTTTATTGCGAAGATTTTCGATCAGGTCACGTGTCCTGACGCGAGTTTAACATTTTTTACCCATTCCAAATCAAGTGCACACTAACATATTACTTTTTGCCCGAGCCAGGAATCGAACCCGGGAACCCAAGCTTATCAGTTATCAGTCACGGTTGCGACCACGAGATCGAGAGCAGTGTAAAAGTTCAACACCTACACGGTCTAAAACTAAATGAACGGAACAGCAGATTCTATTTTTAAATAACCTACAAAAATATGAATGCCTTTAGATCCGTCTAGAATCATGCATTGAATCCGCGATAAAAGATGTCGTTACGATGTCTCTTCCAGCCCGTATAAAAACACTTGAAATCTTTTAACTTAAATCTTTCGCAACTTGTGTATTTAAAATAACAATTTAGGTTATGTACTTGCAATAATAAAAATAAACAAACAAACGTCTTTAAATCTATTAATAATTTTGGTTTGATCAAGCCAAGTTGCAATCTTAGCTATTGTTTTACAATCGCATACAGCGCTCCCTAGCGGCAAGTAGTGGAACTGACCGTGATTGAACCGTCGACGTCCCGGCTAGTAGCTGGATGTGCCGATATTAAACTGGTTTATTTTGGTTTTCAAAGGCTACAGGAGTTCAAGTTCAATGAAATTTTTGTTTTGATCTCTTTGTGAGATAGCCGGCTAACCCATTCACGGACCGACTACACAGCGTGCCATAAAATCTAAAAATACCTCGAATTGTATTCGGTCTAACATAAGTTTACACTAGTATACAAGTCTGCGCAAACTACCGATTTTTGACAATTATCGCCGAAGAAATTGTCAAAAATCGGTTCGACAATTGGTCAATAAATCGGTCGCTACAGCTACATTCTTGCAGTCAACACCGATATTTAAAAAAAAAACCGGTTTGGTTATGTACCTACATTAAATGTAGGTACATAACCAAACCGGTTTTTTTTGTGAAAGGAACAAATCCTTACTGTTTTCCAGTAAAGAGTACATAATGGTTACACGAGCGCGAACTATTCTCGGCGACCGCTACTAAAATACCAAACTCAAATTTTAATCTAGGATGTTTTATCACAAAAACTAACTAACGCGTGCTGACTTTACAGCACGTGTGTGTACTTTCCGTGTAACTATGTATCTCTATCCAGTTCTCTTTTAAAACCTTATATTGGATTTAGTGCATACAAAATTTGCATCCCCAAAAAAGTCGTAGATTGGCAAGGGTTAATTACTACAATCACACGATACGATCTCGTGTCACGATGTGTCGTGTCGTGTGTATGTGTAAAAATTTACAAGGTATTATTATTATTATTCTTATCTTTAACGACATTATACATAATGTCGTTAAAGATGATGCACGATATACATTACACGTTTGACATTACAAGTTTGGACTGCCAAACTTTACTTAAATGAACATTTCATATTCTGCAAACTAGATGGCGTTACTAGTGACTGAACTAGATTTTGAGACATAACACAGCGTTACGTAGATTTCTATGATACGAAATTGCATCGTCACACAACGTCGGATCGTGACACGATGTGACGTCGTATCGTGTGATGTGTCCTAGCCCTAACGTGTCAACGTTACATTTGTTTTTCCTTTATATGAGATTTTCATGGTGAAGGTCATCCGTATTTCGCTTCCGCACGTGTGCCTAGTACAGCTTGCATTCAAAATTGGATTTATATGAATAAAAATTTGTGCGAAGCGTTAAAGTTATCCCTTTGATGACGTTGGAGAAAAGGCATGGCTGCACATCAAACATAATTACTCTTGGCGAGAGTCTTTTCAGAAATAATTGTGTCCCACATAACTAGATACAGAATAAGAGAGTGACTAGAAGATATGTCTAGAATTTGCAATTCCGTCTGAGATAACGCTTAGATATCACGGAGAAAAGCCCATTCAAATCAGAACACCATTGCATACTGGCAGTTGTTCATATGACACAAAGTAGATGGATTACCAACATATTTTAAGAAATATTTTACTAATTACGCAAGCGTGTGATAAATTCTCTTGCCTTCTCTGTATGAGAAGAAGCCTTTGCCTTTCTGAGGGACAATAAAATAAGCATGTAATATTTTTATTACGCAAGTCAACTCCTCCGACTTTCTACCACTTACATCCGCGTTACATATTCGTACGCACAGGATAAGTAGGCAATTGGACTTAATATTGCAATAGGTAACACAATGTGTATGCAAATTACATGTAAAATAACATTGCTTGCAGCAAGAACAATTTATAAGTAATTCGCTTGTATGAATATTAATTGTTAGTATGTAGTTAATTACTTGACTTCCTCGTTGGTCCTCTGATGGTCGCAAGCTAGCCTGCTGAGTGTGGTCATCGAGTCGAATCCAATTATGCTAGTTTTTGTTTGGCATTGTCTTAGTTACCATGTGGTTTGTACCATTACAATATAACTGGCATAATGTGAGTATTGTGTAGGAAAACAGACATGTGGTCAGAGCGGCAGTTCTCGTATCTTTAGGAAAGATCGCATTCTCATCTTAAAAATCTTAAATCGCAGTCTGTCAAAAATAACTATCGACATATATTTTGTCATTGATTGCCGCTGAGATGAGATTTAGAGTATTTTAATACGGGAATTTGGGTTCTGATTTGGTGCCAATCTTTTCGTCCCGTGGGTTGCAAAAGGGGCGATCATTATATAAGGTGTATATGCTAGCTAGTCACAGTAAAGGATAGTGGAAAGGGTTTCGGGAAGTGTTAGCTCAAGTTCATAAGTCTAGTTGGTTTATTTTTCAACGAAATTGCTTGTATAATGTGAAACAATAAAGACCCCATTAACGTTTCACGTAAAGCCCAAATTCGCTTCATGGACTACTATGGTTAATGTTAAGTGAAATGTGCGTTTTCAATCATCTTTTACAATGCGCACTGCAAAGGAGTGGAACGCTCTACCTGCGTCTGTATTTCCGAACGCATTCAACCATAATCTCTTCAAAGTTAGAATGAACAGACTTCATTTGGATAAGCTCACTCCATCGTAGACTTTGTCTATGTCATTTCTGACCAAGACTAGAGTCAAGAGCATGCCCATCTCGAATTAAAAAGAAAAAAAAGAAGCAGCAAATAAAAAAAAAATCGCGATGGCTGTCATCGTTATTGGAATGGTCATTATTTGTCGATGACAAAGTTAAGGGTTCGGCTTGAACAGAATCAATGAGTTTGAGTCCCGTAGCAAAGTTCTTTGTTCACGCAATACTGCACCCGCGCCCCGCTGAACCCTGCACCGGACGTTGACCTCATTTACCGAGTTACTGAACATTCGTAGTACTCGATGAAAAATACAAGAAAAAGGAAGTCGTTTATTCTATAAATAGTTTGTCGCTCAGCACTGCAGCGAGTCCCAGAATAACATGAAAAACGTCCCTTATATTATAATTGAGGTTTGCAGCAATCACTGATAGAAAGAAAAAACTCCTAGCGCCAACGCGAAGATGCCGGAAATTTGGTTTTACGTCATCGAAAAACAGAAATAGTTTATCTACAAAATGTAGGTATTTTATTTCATAACTAGCGCTGAAGTTGCCTCGTGTTCCGCCTGAACTGAATTATCAATAAGCTAAGTTACAAATATAACATTTGTAGTCTACATAATAAATGAGTAGTTGGAGGGTTGTTTCAAAATAGCCTCCAAATGTCGATACTGAAATGTCGGAAGTCAGGCACTGGCCGCTGCACCTCGTTGTTAGTTTAGATACTTTGTAAAAATATCTTACAGTAGAACCTTGATTTTCCGAACTAATTAGGACTGACACTAGTTCGGATAATCGAGCTTCTACTGTATTTTTTACTACGACATGACCTATTTAATTCCAGCGTTCGGAGAAGAGGGTGAAAAAGTTAATGCCACCAAGCTTGTTAACTCTGTAATGATGAAAAGAAATTCGCAACGTACCTTCGCGCTGCACATTCGCTTGCAACCATTAGAAAGGGATATGTACCTATGTATGACACTCACGGTACTGGCAGATCCAGTGCAGATAGTCTAGGTTACACCCGACGTCGTTCCATAGCCAGGCTCGCCCGCCGTCGAGGACGACGCAGTTTTGTTCACCATTGTAGTTGTTCGGTTGGTCCTTGCCCCAAGTTGGCTTTTGCACCTGCTCACCTGTAACGTTTACAAAATATGTATTTATGCGATTTAAAAATTTGCATGTACGAACGTTGTCAGGAAAGTTTTTATCCTACGTTATACTGAGTATGTTTGATGATACGACTTAGTGAAACGGTTGGCGCTGTGGCTGAGTGACTCGCTGCTGCATCTCGCGGGTTCTATTCCAGCACGGAACAAATATGTCTGTAGATATGGTGGTATGTAGTATAGCAGTTTGTGTATTTGAGTTAATACATGTGTTTGTTATATAACGCACCCACGACACAGAAGTTTCCATTTGTGTGGGGCAACGCTTAAAAAAAAGGGATAATGATAATTATGCCTTCAATAGTTCTTTTCTAGGTTCCGTACCTAAAGGGTAAAACGGGACCCTATTACTAAGACTCCGCTGTCCGTCCATCTGTATGTGCGGACACACATACAGACAGGCAGTCCGTCTGTCCTCAGGTTGTATATCTCATGAACCAGTAGTATTTTTTACCGATGATGTATTTCTGTTGCCGATATAACAACGAATAAAAACTAAATAATAGAATTAAATAAGTATTTAAGTGGGGCTCCCATACCACAGACATGTTTGTACGGAACCCTTAATGCGCGAGTCCGACACGGACTTGGCCAGTTTTTATTTAAAGTGGGGCAGTTTCTTACCGTCAACCCATTTCCAAGTCCTAGAAGTAAGTCCCGGTTCCTTCTGGGCACCGATCCAGACCAGTTGTGTCTTTAGCTGAGGCTTTCTCCGCTCCAGTTCTTGAATCAAGAAACTCAATGTTGCTCCCTGATAAAACAAAAGAAAAAACCGTTAATTGTTTAAACAGTTATAACCAGTAAGAGAAATTATAACAGCTCGGGGCAGGATGCTTAAAGGTTAAATTATAAATAGTACAATCTGAAAAAGATTCTTAATGAACAATTATTTACAAGATCAATTTATCTATTTATACGATAGGCGGGGGTGGTAGACAACATCATTATCTTAAACAGATAAGACGCAGTAATGTGAACTTGCGTCTTCGACCCCCACTTATGTAAGGGCAAAATATTCCTACTCACATTTCTAAAATAGAAATAGACTTGCCAGACTATTGCAAAACACAACGGACTAAAATAATATTTATGGAATAAGTACCTTCTTACCTAACTAATTTTCATTTTTATAATTAACTATAAAAGGTTTCTTTGCCTTCACTTAGATTTGATGACACTACTCCTGAAAGGTTGGGTGCGCAGTAGGTACTCGTAAGCGGCGTGCTTGTATGACCAGATGTATGAATGTGTACGGGGCGAAAGGAGTATGTAAGGATCGTAGCAGGTGACGTTCTGTAGTTTCAGCTTACTCCCATGGTAAAAGGCGCGAGTTTATGTATGTATGTACCTCAGGTGCTCTATGAAAGTCTTTGAACTCCAAAAGGCTTTTGCTTTTCTTATATTTTACATAGATTTTACTCATAACTATCGATTTGAGTATTCGGAATTTTCCATTACCAAAAACCCCGAAAAAGTAATAAAAGGAAGAAAAACCGGCTAAATGCTACTCCGAATCGCTCACGGAGGGTTCCGTTCCACAGAACAATCCTACTAATTCCTACTAATACCATGGCGCGTGCAGCTGAATACTAGTGTTTTACATGGAACTTCTGTCTATCTGACCTTAACAACTTTGTTACTGGGAACACGATGGTAAGACTGGTTGGCAGACTTTTGGTCTTCTGACTACCCGTTAGGACTAATAAAGATGTAGTTTTTTTATTAGGAGCACCTTTTAATTATTTATTTTCATTTTATTATTAGTAGCCATATCCACTTTGTAATAATTTCGAGTGCTATATTATGTCATTATGGTTGAAAATTATACAGCCCTGTGAAAGACAGACCGCTCCGCTATCTGTCCTCATCTCTATTGATTTGGTACCCTTTAGGTACGGAACTCTTCAAACGGTAAATTTAATAGCTTGAAATAACTGTGCATAACGACTTTCAGACTCACGCACCTACTAATATGCCATTCACGGTGAATCTGATGCGTGATGGAAAACGACAATACCGTTGGTTAGGTAAGGCACTGGGAGCCATCATCTCTTAAAAAATAACACATACTAGCATTCCCCGAAGGTAGGCAGAGGTGTACCAATTCTAATACCAAACTCACTGTTCACTAGTATGTTTTAGGACTCATGTAATAGGGGGCGAGGCTATTGCCATTAACCGGGCACAAATCCTAACTCCGAACTGCTACTGAGTGTTTCGTATAAAAAACCCAATAACAAATTTTGCTCGACCTGGGAATCGAACCCAAGATCTCTAGCGTAGCAGTCGCGCTTAGGACCACTAGGCTTCCGGGGCAGTCTCATAAAACAGTACCGTTTTAATATTGTTTTGTAATTTTCAGCTCTTGGCGCTGAGCCGAGCGTTGAAAATCCAACGAGCAACGCAAAGGAGTATTAAAGTAGTATTGTTTTAAAAGATGGCGGTAGCTAATAGTTTTTTATTTTATTTTGGAACTGGCGTGAACTTTCTTACAATAGTCCATTCTCGTCGAGAGCACAAAAAACTGTGATGCGCTGACTACCGATTCAAAGGAATGCAAATTTCCCCAGGACTTTCCAATTGCATCCTTTTAATAAAAACTTTAATCAAACAAAATTTGAATAAGCCCATAAACTCGACAAGCGTCCACTGTTATACATATTCAGATCGCAATTCACGGCCATGATCAAATGTATCTAGGTATAGTTGCTACAGTATCGCGATGAACTTGAAATGAAAGCATCTGATGCACGATGCTATTGTCCGTACACTATGCGAGGTATTCACACATGGTCACACAGCAATTTGCGTCGGATTGAAACTGGATACCTAAGTATATGTTCAACTTACATATGTAATGAAAATGATCCTCTTGATTAAGACTCACTTCTGCGCATTTTATCTAGAATGTGCGTTTTGGTTTCGATTTCTAGATACGCAATGATATTTATTTATCCGAATATTGTTAAGGAAAAATTAAGGTTCTGATTTTGACCGGTATGTATGTGGGTATGTCTGTATGTTCATCTGTTCCCTCATAACTTCTAAACTACTTATCATATTTTGACAAATTAATGATGTGTAGTTGAAAGCGTCATAATCGTCTGCTGTGTGTGGCTATGTGACGTCACATTGAATTCAAAATGGCGGCTTATAGCGGACATAAAACACGTCATCAGAAAATGAAATTCAAATTATTATAATTATCATGTTTAGTGTCTAATGAAAGGACTTTAAAAATGTGTAGCATTTTGAGAATACCTACCGTTCTTCACGAAGATATACAGAGTTGATCGCAAGATTTTTTCCCTATAGATCCTTCTAAAATAATTTAAATAAAAACATTTACACCACCACTAATCAATTGACGTACTTTTTATGAGCTGTCAAAACGCAATTCCCCATAGATTTTGTATGACAATACTCAACTATGACGTCACTTTTTTGTCGATTCAATTCAGTAACTATTAATTGATTTCAAAGCAACAAAAAATTGATGATAATGGTTATTCAAAAATTTATCGGGTTTTCAGGGCTAAAATAAAGTGTTTTTTTAGTGAAGTTGTGTCTTGGACTTATTTGTTAGTGGTGTCATCTACCCAATTAAACCCGACTACATGAAACAAAAAAAGTATTCTCATCTAAAATTGTTATTGTTAGTGATGTTAAGAAGATAACCGTGGTACCACTACCCGTAGGCCTTACAAACATTTGTTATATGCGGGAACCACTGCCACGGCACCAAATGTGGTGAGTGCTCACTGTGCTGGAATAACACGACCTCGTTCACTACGTACAGACAACGAAAATATGCCTTTGAGCGTTTGAACTACACTAGCAGTTAGACGAGTACGTAATGTGCCAAAAATCAATTGGTTTCTAGGCGGAGTAAATAGTTCGGCGCATCATGCAACCGCCGAGTCCGCCAGCCATTGCGATGCAAATTACTTTCTAATTAACGATTTACAATGAATAAAAACGCATCCATATGATGACTGTTCAATATACTCTGTATGTCATTAATTTCCCTCGGGAGGAGGCTGATAATATTATGGTGACATGACTGAATTGTTGGTATATTATGAGGTAATGTGGGATTGAGTTCGAAGTTGTCTATAATACATATAAATAGCGCGGACACACGTGTAGAAAGTGCGATTTGTGAGTTAATAATTATAGCGACGCGGCACAGATATAAGAAAGAAGGAGACGTGAAATGATCGTTAAAAATGTATCAAAACCTATGTCTCCGGTTTTTCCCTTCCAACTCTTCACTACTACACATGCAGCAATAAGTTATTATTGATAAAAAGCCTATTCTATAGAAACCCTATCCATCCATCCTCATAATTGACGACGTTTATTTCTTTTTATTTTTTAAACTATGACGTCACTTTTAGTCATCCCAATTCACCAACTATTTATTGAAATCAAAGCAAGACTTTTTTATAGTTATTTAAAAATTCATCTGGTTTTCAGGTCTAAGTTAATTTTTGTGAAGTTGTGTCTTGGAATTATTGTTAACAGAGGCGATTTTTTACGAGTAAAATAACACTATTTTAAACGAACTTCGACCTTAGCACCAAATCTTAATGGAGACTAGACGAGTACGTGAGCAAGTGTGTTCGCAAACACAATCTGTCTTCCGTCTCGTAGTCCGATGGCACAGCACTCGGGCGAACCGACGAGAAGTTGGCTGCATGAACCTTTCTAACCTTTCTGAACGACTGAGGTACCTCTCCTCCATCTTGTACACTGCGAGCTGTTAATATTGAACCTATAATTCTTTGCCCAACCAGGAAGTCGAACCCAGGGCAGACACATTAAGAAAGCCGCAAAAGGTTTAGGTTACCTTTTCCTACATTTCCACGACATTGGTACACACATGTTATTTGTCCGGCATTGGGCAATCGTCACCTACATGTATACTTATAATTATTCCGTAGCAACATGATTTTCCTCTTTGATCTTTAGCAATTATTAGAATAAGCCTCTCATAGGTCTTTTCTTTCATTTATTGGTGTATAGTTATTTATTGGTCTTCCTGTGCGTGTCCGTCGTTTCCGGTAGGTACAGCTTATGATTTTGTGTTGCTATGAAACGGTCGGGGACGGCTTAGCGACACGGTTGACGCAGTGGCTCAGCGATTGGCTGCCGTACTGCGTGTCGCGGGCTCTATTCTAACAAATATTTTTTTTGGCCTAATAAAAAATTAGGGTTCCAAGTCTGGTTGTTTGTGTATGTTAGGTTATATGTTTGTAAACGCACCTAGGAGAATTTCCTAGATTTTGAAATAACAAAATAAAGCAAAGAATAATGCTCGTACCTGAAACCCGTGTATCAGATCCCCTCCATGTGACTGGCATTGCTTTCTGGCGTCATCGAAGGACATTCCCTTCGCCACGTTGAACTCATAGCAGTTCCTGGAAAACGCGGCCAGTTCGATCTCCGCCGGGGCTCCGGACGGGGCACAGCGGTCATTGGAGAATTCTGGTAAAAATACATGAACAGTCAGACGTGAAAAAAGAAAGAAAGGTTAAGTATTTAATAGATAATGTCGAGTTTCTTTTTTTTTGAGATAGGAAATCATCAAATGACCCCTTGGGCAGGACGGGAGGAAGTATTAGACTTTTACTAAAAACCATCTATGTTCTTTCGTGTGCCCTTTGCGTTCCGGGGGCGCGGTATCTCTTTCGAACAACCCGCAGCCCCGGCAGGCATTGGCCCTTAGTGGCCCCTTCTGAATTGCTGACGTCTCTTTGAGGCGCGCGTGGAACACGAACGCGCCACCGACACGGTCTGTCGTTAGTTAACGTACGGACGGTGAGCTACCCATTGCTTACCGTCCACAGACCCGCAGATAATGCCGTGATGGCACAGTGTTTAAGGCGCCTGCTTCTGATGCATGAGTTTGCGAGTTTGATACCAGGTAAGTACCAATTAGCAATGTGACTTTTTCAATTCATATATTCTAAGTTTATCATGGACAGCTTTGCTATCGGTAAAGAAAAACATCGTAATGAAACCTGGTCTCGAATTTAAGTCGGAAATCGCCAATTCGCCTTAAACAAGCGTGGTGATCAATGCTCGTGCCTTTCTCAGTATGATTAAAGGCCTTTGCCCTGCAGTGGTGGATAATAATTGGTGTTATTAATATCAGATAAGTGGCAATGCCGGGAGGGGGCGCCCAAGAAACACCTACAATGACTTTATTGGTGAGGTTCTCCAGAAAAGTCAGGTGCGCAGTACTCGTAACCGGCGTGCTTGTATGACCAGATGTTTGAACGTGGATGAGGCGAAAGGAGTATGTAAGGATCGTAGCAGGTGGCGTTCCGTGGTTTCTGCCTACCCCAATGGGAAAAAGGCGTGAGTTTCTGTATGTATGTATAAGTTAAAACATACCTTCAGTAGTGAACACCTCGACTTCACAGAGAGACAAGGAGCCCTCGACTCCCACCAGTTGCAGGAACACATGCTGACCGACCAGCGGCCGCGCGCACGTGAACGTCTTCGTTATACCCTCGTCTGAAACAAAACACATCTCAGTTATCAACCATATTTGGACTGCTTAAGGGGTTCATTTCGTCGAGCAAAAGTGTTGTTAAGATTTTCTTTGAAATTCTCAGTAGCAGCTCGGAGTTAGAATTTGTGCCCGGTTAATGAGAATAGTCTCGCCCCTATTTTATGGGACCTAAACATTCTGACGAACTGTGGGTGTACATTGGTACATCTCTGCCTAGCCCGTGGGTACGTGATGGTATGCAACATTTGGGGGGCGTTTTGTATACCTGGCTCCAGACTTCTGATAGTAGAAGAAACCGTGTGGTTTTAGTCGGTAAGATTCCGATATAGTCCCCCTTTTCCGTCAGATGGACGGTATGTAGAAAAATTCCACACAAAAAATTCTTAGGGATGTCTATCATTTTCAGATGAATTCCAACCAAAATATCAAATTTATTATGTACTTCTTCTCTCGACTTCTGTTGAAAGTTGGTATATTTTCCCGACAAAAAAAATTGCTTATGTACCTATATGCCTATGTATAAAAAAATAGACTATAATCTATCTTGGTGCCAAATTTTATCCAGATCCGTTCAGCCATTTTGGCTTGAATGGGCAACAAACATTCATCTAAACTTTCTTATTTATACCTAGTAAGTAAGACGAAGGTCCTGTGTGGGACTTATGTGGGTCGATTTTGTCAGTATTATAGAAAACCAAAACACTTTACTGAAAGGTCGTGGTCATATATGGTTTCCATCTCTAAACCTGATAAATATTTGGTCCTCATTTATTATCTGTAAATAGGAACCTCGTGTCCATTGTAATAGATACAGTGGCTCTATTTTAGGGACATCTTCGCCACGTGTAGATATATATAATTAATTAGCCAATTCGTCCTCGTGGACAACTTTTTAACGTACCTATATAATAATAATAATAATAATCGGCATTATACGAGTATATAAAGTCCATAGTCCACCTCAAGTCCCCAAAAATCCCCAGTCTTTGCGGTTAAAAAGATATGAAAATTTGTTGTTTACCAAACATTAGAAAAAAAATAAGTATGGAGTTACTTGTCTTTTATTACTGGCTAAACAATCTTATGGAAGACGCTTCAAGGAGATTCAAATATTTTTTCTTAGAAATGTTGACATTAAAATCTCTTTTATAATTTCTTGGATTTCTTGAAAAATGTTTTTTAAAGTTCTTATTGAAATAGCTAATTAGATTTTTTTAAGTCTCTTCAGGGAATATTGCGTTATAATGGAAAGATACAAAGCGTTCATTTTACACACTAAACATAGGTGCGTACAACACTACATGATGCCAAAACACGTTCCTAATAGAGCTACCAATTGTAACAGCAGTGTGCCGTATGCAACATCAATTGAACAAAATTGAACTTTCAACAACCTACGAAAGAAGTTAATTTAAACAGCCTGTTTATGTAACTTTATTTATAGAGGCATCTCTTCCTACTAGACAATTGTCAGTGATTACTGCGTACGCGCCGGTCGCATGTTTGCGCTCGCGTTGGTATCTCGCGAGAGGAGAAATGCACGCTACGGGTGACTATCACACCGCTTTGTGACTGCACAAAATTGTATAAGCTATCTTATGCATCAAATGGTAGGTTTTAATGGTAGCTTTTCTTATAATACCTCGAAAAACTGCCTCGTTAGCCTAGTGGTCCTGAGCGCGACTGCTACGCTAGAGGTCTTGGGTTCGAGTCCCAGGTCGAGCAAAAGTGTTATTAGGTTTTTCTGTTAAATACTCAGTAGCAGTTCGAGTTAGGTTTTGTGCCCGGTTAATGGCAATAGGCTCGCCCTATTACATGGGACCTAAACTTACCGGAGAATTGTGGGTGTTCATTGGAACACCTCTGCTTATCCCTTCGGGAATGCAGGCGTGATGTTACATGCTTTCCTTATAATAATTGACTGTATTCCAGTAACACAGTACCATGGTTTATAGTCATGACGTTTTTCTTGAAAATTTAGGTATTTTCGAGAGAATCTCGAAAATTTTTCCTCAGAGTTTTGATGCTTGTAAACATATTTAGATTTGATTTTAATTACTTACTTTCTTTGAACTTTATACTTGACCCAGTTCTAAATCGTGCAATCGTACAAACTGCACTACAACAACTTCGTTGTTTTATTTTGTTCACCTTGAAACAAATAAAACTTCATAAAATTTCAATAACTCGTAAAGTTTTATTACGAGAACTTTTCTTTGATGTCTACAGGTAAATAAAAATAGCCAATGGTAGGAAAATATTTTGAGGGTATATTACTATATGTTAAACTCTTCTCATTTTTTTTTTAAATTTGCTTTTCTTACCTATTTGTCGGACCGGCAAGGATGCTAAAAACTGCATTTTGCACGTAAAACATAGGTACAGGTCCTCAACGTTTAAAAAATAACACCACCCAAGAATATAACATTTTTAAACATAATAAATCATTTAATAAATCTTCTTGGAAATAAGGGTGAATGTTGTTTATTTTTCCTTATTATGATTCTGTAATGTGTTCTAATAATGTTTAGATTTCCTTATCATAAGTATCTTTTGTTACACTGCTTTCTGAACAAAATAAGAATTATGATTAACAATACTTTATTCGGTAACCATACGCAATATTTCGCTTAATAATGGTTTGAAACATACATAAAAGATGTTAAAAGGTATTGTTGTAACAAAAGGTGCGATTTCTACGATGCCGAGTAAACGTAACAGATTAATCGAGAGGGCAAAGATGAGGCTGTTAGTTTTTAAAGAACAGTATTTTGCTGCGATACTCATAGATGAATTGAAAAAAGGGAATTGTGTATGATTGCTTGAGATAAATATAAATATGAAACTGAGATTTCGAAGTAACAAGTACCTTCTTACTCAAGTAGTTCGACGTAGGGACGTTGAACAATGAAAGGTTATCTGAAATGTTTGGTATAAAATGATAATGAAAAACGTACACAAAACTTTAATTATACTTACTGAACATTTTGCAGTCATGGTCATTTACATTTGCATTTTGGTAGGCACGTGTATCGTTAAGTAAATTGAACAGAATGATTGAACGGTCGGTTTTAAAAGCTTTTATTTTAGTCTGGTTCTGGTGTTGACAATAGTTCCAATGTGAATCTGTGAATTTAACAACTTATCTCTCACTACCCAGCTCTTTATTCTAAACAATACCTACCTATACCGTCTTATTACGAATTTTAGTCAGTCAGAATAAGGTTCTAAATACAAAAACAAGGTAAAGAAAAATTTGGCTATGTTAGTAAAAATGACGGAGAGAGAGTTTGACCTGAGAATGATACATGTTGGACAATAGTTTTTGAGAAAACCCTGTGAGGCTTTTCAACTTCCTTATTATTATTCTACATCGTGATGGCTCAGTTATTAAGGCTCCCGCTTCGCATGCATGAGGTTGAAGGTTTGAGACCGGGAAAGTACTAATATGACTTTTTCAATACTTCTAAGTTTATATTGGCTATTATTGACATCGGTGAAAGAAAACTACGCGAGGAAACTTTGA
Source organism: Caradrina clavipalpis (assembly GCA_932526535.1). Classification (NCBI taxonomy): domain Eukaryota; kingdom Metazoa; phylum Arthropoda; class Insecta; order Lepidoptera; family Noctuidae; genus Caradrina; species Caradrina clavipalpis. The sequence goes on from OW052087.1 coordinate 7,604,633, forward strand.
CTTATCTTTTATAAAAATAACAATGACCGGCTAAATGTGTTGCTAAGCGGAAAATTCGAGAACGGGTGGACCGATATGGCTGATTCTTTTTGTTTCTATTCGTTACTTCCCGGACAAGGTTCTTATGAAGGATTGTTTTTGGAAAATTCGCCGGAATCATCGGAAATATGCGCCAGTGCGATGCAAAGGCGGTTCGCTAGTACTTTATATAAATCTGAAATCGCTCTTACGCCCTGAGCAAACGTGGTAATTTGTACTCGTGGCTTCTGCCTGATTTAATAAAAAAACACCAATATTCCAACAAAACTAGTTAGAACTGAATTTGAGCCTTAATTATGAAGAAAGTGCAAAACTTATACTGAGACCAACATAAGCCTAACCCAGCCACATAATCTCAATTTACACACACACGCATGTACCCAGCCACCAAGACAAAAATTCTCACATCCACTTTGAAAGTTTCCACAATTTACACACTCACAACTAATAGATATTTTTCAAAAGATCTATTTATTTACCTACAATTTGTTTTCTTATTTTGCAATTAATTTTTCTTTTATTTGTTTGCCAATATTTTGCAAACAAATAAAACTAAAATGCTTGCATGCTTCTCTTGCCGTTTATTGTATTTTAGTTTCGAGATATATGAGAGCGCATTGACTGCCATGGAACAAATTTTACTTAGTTTGGAAGCCAAGTGTTTCACAAATACGTATGGCCCTTTTATGTGCAATAAACGATTTTTATTTTGTATGTTTGAGAAGAGGTCTTTACTCTGCAGCAGGACAGTTACAGACTGGTATTATTATTGTCACTTATTTTATTATTGGTCCGCGGTTTTATGTATACATACATACTATAGTTTCTTGCCAGACGATCTACAGCGGAATTAAAACTTGAAAGCTTAGGATTAACAGGTAGTTAAGTGATACTTTATGTAACTTACTTACTTCGGTTTAAGTGTGGGAAGGAAACACGGGGGTGGTATTTAGTCAGTAATAGTCTGACAGACATCAGAGCGGTGGACATCCAAGAGGATTTTCCACCCCAGCGACGAAATAAAAGGGCAGGCTCTGTGGTTGCTTCCTTGCATATTAGTATACTGAAACGTAGTCGTACTTTTAAATCATATATCCATAGAGCCCTTTATAAGAAAACCTAATCGTCCCAAAAAGGAATACCTACGATTTAGTGTTTAGATTGAAAAATGTTCCAGCCATGTTGCCGTCGAGTACAAACTTCATAGTACTTACATGATTAGCTGCTTTTTCGTTAACCCATGTTAAGGAGGATTCTTCAACCTAATGTCAGACAAATTCAAAGACTCTTAAACTTTTAATAATCTTCTAATAATCGGAATATTTGGTTGCAATCAACACACCATAGACCTACATTGTCCTCATCTGCCTAGCCATATCCTAACTATATTGATGTCGGCTTCAGTGTAACCGGATGCTTCTGAATACCAGTATTCAGTCAAACTATCTATAGTTACTAGGTAACACGATATAACCCTTTGTTGGACTGGTTGTTAGACTTCAGGCTACTAACTACCCTTACCGTTCATGAAAGATCTACGAATGACTTGCATACGCTTGGCATAATAGTTCCCAACGGCTTTACGTGGTACGCCATAAATCTATATAAAGAACAAAACAACTTTTAGTTTAACGACTTAATTAACACCATTGCCTTTGCAACACAATACAATTACATAATCGTCATGTATTTCCGTCGCGTTTTTAATTAATCAGTGCCTGCTACGGTGTGACAGGCGGCCATAACTAACTCTTTACAAACACTTATTGGCTGTGGGAATCTTCATTGTCGTTAATAGAAACCGTACTATACTTTAGAAAGCGTAAGTATACTTTCTCGTTGTATTCCACTGGGATTTTTTACACTGCTCCTCAGACATGGCTCTGTGACTCAATCGTTTGAAGCAATGAGGTAATGGATCGAGTGTTAAGCGTGTGCTCGTTTGCTTGAGATTTGAAATCTGATGGGTAATTGTAAATGGTGTTTGTTACAGCGATTTGTATGGTTTTCACGCAAACGAATTTTGATGTAAAAATGTATCCTCTTTTTACTTACGGCTGTAAGTTTTAGTTCTAGGAAAAAATAATCTTTTGCGCATTGAAGATAGTAAGCTTGTGTGCTTATAAGATGTTTATGTACTTTCAGACGAAAAAAACATTATATCCTTTACAATTCTTTGTAGGTCTCACGTAAGTCGTTATTTCTTTATCATAGCTTAATCCAGAAAAGTAAAATATCTACAACAATTGGCACTCTTTGAACTTGACTTTCATTGTGAAACACATTCCGAGTAACGAAATAAATATAAACAGTTATCCACAATATCATAAGCGATAACAAGATTTAAGAAGAAGCGAAACGTTTTATTTGTATCATGTGTTATTGTACGTCCACATAATACAGGCTTATACAGAGATAAGTAGATTTCTACAGATTCTTTTCTTTGAGACATAGTAGTGCAGACAAATTTCGGAGTAAAGGGAAAAGTCGGAGGTACACAAAACAAACCAAGGCTCTCAAATGTTCACACACCATTTGGTATTGTTAGATTACCGACTATCTATTCTACTTACTCACATTCATCAAAACAATAGCACTATGAAAGTTTCATAGCAATCATGCGAGCCGTTCTAGCGTTACCTAAGTCATAAAAACAAACAAACAGACAAACTTTCTTTAGATTATGCAACTTTTACCCACGTCTTATGGCATTTACAGTGCATTAAGTAAACTAGTTCTAAATGGCATTCCCGCTATGTTTCTTTGTTTTTTTTTTGTTATATAATAAGCTATACATTAAAATAGTTTGGCCCGCACTGCCGATGTTAAAAACAATACGCAGTGAAGTGAAAACTATAGTTTATGTAATGTATAAACAATGTTGTTAATTTTACATAATTATTTTAATGTGTGAGGAAGTGATGAGCAGAAGGAGGGCGCGGTAGCTGCCGCGGTTTGTGACGTGAGAAATAGAAACACAAACCTTGTTAAGCTGAGAATAGATATAAAAGTCGTAATAGCCCATTGGTTAAGGTGCTAATGTGGCTTTTTCAATTCATATGTCTTTTACATGTTTATCTTTTACATTACTGACATCGGTGAAGGAAAAATATCGTAAGGACAAATACATACAACATACTCGTACATACATAAACACACGCCTTTTTCCCATGAGGGAAGCAGAAACCACAGAACGCCACCTGCTCCGATCCTTACATACTTCATATTCATACAAACAAGGAAAAATTTACGTAAAATTGTAATATACGTCACGTACTTAAGTACGTTACGTCTGAAATCGCAATCTGCTTCAAATAAGCGTGGTCATTAATACTCGTGCCTTCTCTGAACGAGAAGAGGCCGTTAACCAGAAGCGGTACAGTTATAGGCAACCATGATTTTCATTGTTCTTTTCAAAGACACGAGGAGTTTGCTATCAAAATCAATAGTGCTGGAATGCGGCCTTTTTTATTGTTCTAATTACTGTACTCGCGTTTCTAATTACGAGAACTGGCCTTCAGGTACTGTCTTATTGAGAATCGCTTACGGCTTACCCGCTCCTGTTCTCAATGTAACCTCTACCTCGCGTCACACATACTGGATAATTAGTCCAAGAACTATTGCGAGCGGCCATTATTATCGCTCAACAAATCAAGTGTCCATTCAAGAATGTAGCCACGAAAATATTATGAAACAAAACGAACCTTTGATTTCCGAAAAACATAAAATTAATTATTGTTGACCCTCGATTTTATTATACACCAAATACCGCAATAAATATTACGTTTATGTGAATATTTATACATGCATAGTTATTTCTCGTCCGCATTTTTTGAACTAGAACTTAAAAATGAGGATGGATAATTTGTTTGTGCATGTAGTTCCTTCCTTCTGCCCTTGTATTTGGACTGTTTGATATGAGCAAAGAATAATAGTCTTTTTACAATGAGTGTAAGTATGTCTCAAGTATTTTTTCGATGTTTCCTATTGAGACAATTTTCGGATTTTTTACTAATGTCTAGGCTAGTTTCGCGTCTTCATTTATTTTCAGTACGATATTCACATAATAATATCTCTTACGTATGAAAAAAATAATTTTATTTAAAATTTCATTGTGAGTTTAATTCTTTATTGACCTAATATGACTACATCAGTAGACTACTACTATGCACCTCATCTTTACATAAATTTTAATTGTTGAATGAATGTACCTGAACAAATTTTGATATTTGTTTTTTAAAGATTATATAATGATATGAAGTTTCTTTTATTTTTCATACTAGGTACCTTATGGAAGTAACTATGTATATTTTTTTTGTCAATGACATTCAAAGTTGCCTTTTAAAGGTGTAATTGAATCAAATAGTTTCAGTTTGGCTTTGGAAAGTTACAAATAAAAAAAAACTACTAATATCTAGACTGTGGTTAGTTTCTCGTAACTTTCATTATATTAGGGTTGGGTTTGAAATTACGTAACGTGAATTTGAGGATTCTGAAACTGTGGGCGGCTCGAGGGGATTTATCTTAAGCTCCCCACACCAATTTTTGCTGCCGGAGCAGCGTTAATATATTTAAAATAATGTTTTTCTTTTAAAAATCGATAAATCATTAACTATTACTTGAAACGGAACGTAAATTTCACTAAATTCTAATGTTACAAAATGAAGCCTAGATATTAGTGTCCATATCAAATCTACAATTTTCACACCGTGCAATACTTTACTGACCAAAATGTTACGTACGTACGTTTCATAAGGCGCGCGCTGCCGATAAAGTTTGATAAGTCTATCTGTAGGTATAAGAACTTTGCCGAGAGGGCCAATCCGGCTTGAGAAGGCGTCAGGGAGGCAACCGCCTCGGTATGTAACACGCCGAGACATGCCTAATTTATGGCAGGAGGGCTTTTGGGGGCGCCCAAAATTGGGTCTCTATCCGCCCAGCTAAGTGACCTCAAAAATGATGGTCACACGGTCGTCACTTGCTATCGTGCACAGTGAGGCTCAAACGGGAACCACTTACACTTAACTTTTTTCACTTCCCCATAGACGTGACGAAGACATATAAACGGACTCAACTCCATTTGCAGATGGTGGCTAACACAGGGTGATTTTAGAAAGGTAAGAACGACAGTCGACCACAGGCGTGATGGTATATTTATATATATTATATTTTAAGAACGACAATCCTCAGTCTCATCCCTTGAAATATTCACCACGAAAACAAAAAATATAAAGCCTTAGATTTTAAATAAATTCAACATTTTACTAAAGCTTTCACTTTCGATACAGCTACCGACAAAATCTCAAAAGGTCATGTTGAAGTATTAGGGTAACATAGTTAATCAACTATGTTACCCTAATATAGGTTTTAGTCAGTAAAAGTCTGACACTCCCTCCCGTCCCGCCCAGGGCGGAGTCATTTGATGATACCCGTCTATAAAAAAAAAAAAAAAAACCCTAACAGGAAATATGCTGATATATTAAATATTTGTCCTGCATCACCTCTACAAGCTACGGAAATTATTACAGATATCATAAATTACTTCCTCGGCTGCGAGGCGCTTGCAACAGTTGCAGCATTTAGTAAATAATTGCATCACAACAGGCAATAACTCCATAGGCAACCACGGGATGGGAACAGTGCAAGCACAAAGCTCAAAGACTAATGAACATTGATGGGAAATAATATAATAATGCCAGCCTTTTGTTGTCCCTCCCAGGATAAAGGCTTTATCTCATACAGAGAATGCACGAGGATCGATTACCATGCTTTTTTAGTCCTGGTTTTTCCACGCTATTTTCCTTCAGCAATGTCAGTGATCCAGGGTAAACTTAGAGAGTAAATAATGTTTTGAAATGTCACAATTTAATGGTATTTGCCTGGATTTGTACAAATTCAGGGCATTGTTCACATTAAATAATTTCGTACTGTCTGTTCCTGAGAGTCGCTATCGCTATATACAAGCGGGTCGGCCTATTCCCTTCGGCATTCTCAATACAACCTTTTATAACGATGTATTGAAAATACCGGACCGAATGCATCGGAAAAATGAAAAGGACCACTATTCAAAGAGAATGAATCAATTTCACTACATGCTGCAAGCTGCAAGTGGTTTAATTGGTTAGAACGTATATTTTTGTTCGTCCTAGTTTCCATACTTTAGGAAGTATGGAAACTAGGACGAACAAAAATACACATACATATACGTATACATATAGGTATGTACTTACCAAGTAGGAGTACTTAAAAGTCAGTATTTTAATCCATCAGAAGTAAGCATTGGATATTTACAATTTCAAATCCATTCCTTTTTAAGATTGCATCAGGATGCAATGATAAACTTGACAACGACAAGCGAGTGCAGGCACAGGACTTGCTTGTCGTTGTCAAGTTCAGGGATATTCGGTCAAATACCTATTGGGAAACTAGAACATCCCGAGTTCTAGGGCAATGCCGACGCGAAATGAGTTATTCATGGGGCAATCCAAGTAATTAGTGCAGTTAATCGAGGTCATTCAGTCTAGTTCTAGGGCTTTCTGGTAATGAGGTCACGGCAAATGTACCATATGTTCATTAGAGCTACTAAATCGAGGATATTGTGGACTATGACTTTGCTATGTGCAACTAACTCAAGATATGATGGATTATTACTTTGGTATGTGTAATTCCATGGACTATGACTTTACTACGTGCAACTAACTCAAGATATGATGGATTATTACTTTGATATGGGTTATTCCATGGACTTTGACTTTTCTACGTGCAACTGTTTCAAGAGAGTCCTTTTTAAATTTCACGTTGATATTAAAAATACTAAAAACACTTTTTTACAATAAAGACAACCGCTTTTTAGTATCAACTTCCTGCCATCATTCCCAATCCATGAAGTAACGGTAATACTCGTAGAAATCGAAAACTGAGAAATTTGCTCCACTCTCGAGGTGCAATTCTGCTCATTACTTCGAAGACACTCATCCGATCTTCTACAATTTTTTATGGATCACATGTGAAGTAGGGGATACTTCACATGTGATCCATAAAAATTTGTAGAAGATCGGATCGGATTTTAAACAAAAAATATCATATCGGTCCAGGCGTCTTCGAGTAATCGGGGATCATAATTAAAAAAATATATATGCCGATGAATTGAGAACCTATAAGTCGTTTAAAAATAATGATACTTTAGTTCCTTTGACTTTTAGTTTGAACCAGTAAAAACATGCCACGTGTCGCGTTCTTAGAAATCGATATATGATTGCAATTATTTATTCACAGCAAGAGCTACAGCTAGCCTAAGACGTTGTATTAGTAGTTTTACAAACAATGACTTTCAGTTTTGTTTTTAATAAAAATGCTTTTTCTTTATTGCCTACTTTATCGGTATTAAATTTTATCTGTAGATTTTTAACTAGGAAGTTTTCCTGTATCATGTGCGCGTATGAAAACATACATGTTCACATAAAATTCTCAGCATGAAATTCTCAGTAGCAGCTCGGAGTTAGGATTTGTGCCCGGTTCAAAGTCAAAGTCAAAACATTTATTTCAATTAAACCATTTACAGACACATTTGAATTCTCAAAAAGTTACAGTTTAAAATTGAAGCTGGTTGCTAGTTCCAAAACGTAGGTCTCTATGGATAAGAACGAGCAAGAAACTCCATGGACACTCTTTTCATTCAATTTGGTTTTTACAAAAACTTGGTTACAATATTCTTGTTGCTTCTTATGTGAAAACAATGAAGGTGAATATAAAAAATATCAAAATTATAATTAAGATGTAAGCCATGGCACTTAAGAGATGACCAATCCCAACTGACAGCACCCGTTCACGAATATGACGCGTGCATCAGCACCATTTAGCTCAACCATCTTGAAGGGAACCAAACGATCCAACCCACGCACCAAGGTCAGCGAGACATTAAAGTGAGCATGACGAATCTCTCAACTGCCATGCTCAGTGTCCAACACGTAATAACTTAACAAAGAAATGGCTGATTAATGGCAATAGGGTCGCCCCGTATTACATGGGACTTAAATGTACCGGCGGTATGGGTGTACATTGGTACACCTCTGCCTAACCCTTCGGGCAATATAGGCGTGATGGTATATATAAATACAACGTATACATACATTTACAGTACCTCCGCTCTCCCCTTTCCCGAGGCAACAATGTTTGGAAAGGGAGAGGGGCTTTAGTACTGCGAATTGCAGGGCCAATCGATAATGTCTACATGCATATGTTGGTACATTTGCTAATTGCTTATTTCATAGCAGTGTTATAATATGTACCGACAATAAATTGTCCGTTACTTATTCCCATGCGATAATTAAGGAATTGGTAAGAAAAGAAATTCGCTGTTATAATGTTCGTCAACACATACCATCACGCCTGTATTCCCCGAAGAATGAAAACAAACTCCGAGCTGCTACAGAGAACTTCACAGAAAAACCCAATAACACTTTGCTCAACCTGGAAATCGAACCCAAGACTTCCAGCGTATCAATCGCTCAGTCTAGTGTTGTGTTTGTGAAGTTTAAAGTTTATCGGTCTCAGAAATTATCTTAGCGCTGTCGTTTGTGGATATTTAAAGCTTTTAATCGATTGTGGTTACTAGAACCGACTTCGAGAATGCCTAAAAACAGATCACCTACTATTTACATAACTTATAGTTTACTTATGATTTACTAAGAATCGCTTTTCAACATAGTTGTTAAAAAAATGTTTTTTTTTAAGTCAGTACCTACCCTTATACCTACTTACATAGGCATATAGTAAAAAGCTTCAATTTTATTTATTTGCATAGATATAGATGACACCAACGTGGTGTAAATTAATGGAGAGTGAAGACTCAACCTATAAACTACCCAGGGAAAGAGTATCATTAAAAAATTTCAGATAACAAAAAAAAACAATTGACGTCGGCTTTTCTTTTCTAAGACCTCTGATCACCTGATATCAATCTGCAGTAAACCGCTTGTAGACAATCGTTAAGCGGTTGCAATGACATCATTACGCTGACCCGCTTCCACGGAGTCACACCGGTTCCCAACACCGCGTAGAGAGCATGTGAACGACACGATTTCAACTTTCATAAGATTGATGCCTCGCTGGCGTGTGTTTGGATGATTCAATTATTGGTTTTGTATTGGTTTTGCATGGCGTCTGTCTAAGAAAGAAGTGGCTAAGAATTGGTAATTAGCATATTCGTGCTAACAGCTACCTACGCTCGTTAAAATAGTAAAACTTTGATGTGTAACTGGGCGTGTATAGTCACCATCATATCAGCGGAACGACGTCTTCTGCTGAACATAGGCTGCCCTTAAAGATAGCAATAATCACAAGACACAAGAAGTAGGTAATACTTTTTTATTAACAATAAAAGTTACACCCATTATACATAAATGTTAGAAATCAGAATACCTATTTAAAAGAAATCGGATCCACAATTTATATAATGTATTAATTACCTATTACCGATGGTTTGTGCATATCACCTATGCGTTCTATGCAATTTCTCAATAGCAACTTTTTTGTTGATGGTTGCGAGCCTACTTTGAAATCGGTCGACCCAACGTTATTATGACCAACGTGAAATTAGGGGTGAAACACCTAACAACACAAGCCAATCATCGCTATACCAAAACATACCATCACGCCTGTATTCCCCGAAGAGTTAGGCAGAGGTGTTCGGTGTGAGGTGGTATCGACAGTTCGCCTATTTCGGCGAACTGCCGATATCACCTCACACATCCTTTGTTATAGAGCAATCTATAACAAAGGAGAATTAAATTAAAAATAATTAAATATAAAATTAATATTTCCCATTGAATTTACAGTTAATGTACTCTAAAAAGGAAAGGTATCCTTGCTAATAACGCGGCCACCGCCACTCCGTCTGGTCAAGTCTGGTGGAGAATCCTTTCAGTGCACTCGATTGGTAGAAATCGAATTTGGGATTTTCATATTAAACTTTACATTAAACGATATTGAAAATGTTAACAGATTTTTAAAAAGAAACTAAAAGTATAAGTTGCGAAATCTCCGTCATCTGTTATCACGCTAGATAGTCACGTACGTCATGGGGTCAACGTGCCCGATCGATTCCAGACAGGAACATAGGTAGCTGTAGAGTTATTGCACTGGGGAGGCGGATGTCATACCCCCACAAGCCTGCAGCTCGTGAATGAATTGAAATAGATCTATACTAGGTCAGACTATGTTTATGCGGTGGATTGTTGAGCCACGCAGTTTTTTAACCGTCTTTGGAATATTCGCAAACATGACGAAACCAAATCATTTTCAATTAACCTGCAGTCGACTCGCATGTTGTTTTCATTTGAAAAAGGATTTTATTCGATTGTTCATATTTGAATTGAATTCCGCGCATTGTTTGATGTCAGGTATTTACAGGCTTTATAGTCCATATATGAAGTCACAACGTGTGGAATTCAATTCAAATATGAGCACAATGCCTGCACATTCCTTCTTTATATTCGAGTATGGTGTACTCTAAAAATAAAACAAAAAATATGTACTCGAAAATAAACGAGAATGGATGAATATATACCGGGGCCTTATAAAAAAATACCAATAATATTGACCCAATCTCCAAGTACATTTCATAAATCTCTCACATCATAAACAGTTCACCGTGACCTACTTGTAAGAACATCAGTTCAAATCAACTGCGGATCTTGTAAACACTGAACTGCATACTCTATTTTTATTGATAGGAAATAAGGGCGATGGGGCAACACTGTGGAGCCCTCTACTAACCTCGTTCGTTTTCACACATACTTTCAATTTTGTAATGGTTGAGTAAATAAATAAATGTTTTGTTTATGTTTATTGTGTAACAGACTATGAGAGCTTTATATTAAATTAGCTAGTGTTACTACATTACAATATTGTATGATAGTGTTTATAGTGTAAGTAGTTGGTCGTTTTTAGGGTTGTGTGTGATGTAAGCTTGTATTTCATCTTCAATACTACTATTATGTGAAACAAAATTAAGTAAAGCGTGTTAATTATGCTGAAATCGTGTAAAAACAGCTCCTCTCAATCCAGTTCGCTTTGCATCATTTCAATTTTATTTTTATGTTAACTTTTTTTCTTAAAAAATACGCCATTTGGATCGCACTCTTAATCATTTCAAATGATTTTCGTTGATAATAAACGGTTAAAACGGGGTGCGGGGTGTGAAAAGATACATCCTATATCCAGCAAATACGCAAACTGCCCATCAAACTAAGAAATTGAGTCGAAAGTTATTGCTGGGAAAATAATTTTACTTTTGATGTGAAAATCCCTGTTTACATAGCGCGCAATGTAACGACCGCAAAACATTGTGATAACCGAAGTATGCGGCATTATGGGAGTTAGAGCATTTAAAGTTTAGTTATACCATTTTAAACGTATTGTGTAAAGAAAAATAACAAGAAGTGGAAACTTTGACCAACAATATCTCTTTTACCCGAAGGCGGGTATGGTCATTGGTCATGTCGCCAGTTCCAGCAACAAGAATATCGTAACGATAGGAACAACTGTAGCTTTCGACTTCATTACTATATATTTGTTTCTTTTTCCCCCCGTTATATACTTACCACAGTCTATTCATACCTCCATACCATACCATTCAATTATTAATTTTAATGCAAATGCTTTCAACTTTTTCTCACTAGAAGTAAGCTCTGCACTCGCAGTAAATGGAATGTTCGATCCTATTACAATGGGAATGTTTAAAAAACATAAAGCACTGTCAATAGCAGGATAATACATTTCCGCATTTCCGCTAGATAGGCAATATCCACCTGATTACACTATTATAATATCTTATATATAAAATTCTCATGTCAGAATGTTAGTTACCATACTCCTTTTGGAATGGCTGGACCGATTTGAATAAAATTTTGTGTGCATATCGGGTAGGTCTGAGAATCGGTCAACATCTATTTATCAAATCCCTAAAAAAAATTGGCAAAACAATGTTTGCTGGGTCGGCTAGTATGTTTATAAAGATCTGAGTCAATTTGCCCGGGATAAAGGTGTTTATACGTACGTAGTTAACTAAATAACAACCGCAATAAGGAATAAAAACTGTTGTCGTTTACCATCTCATTTCTAGGTAAACAAAACGGTTAAATTTTTATTAATTCTATTGTTGGTGGTGGTTCCCGTCAAGTACTGGTAGGTCATCTCTCTATAGCGTTTAATGATGGACGGTTAGGTCACGTCGACTTCTTACACATGTAAGAAATAGTGCGGTGCGCGTGGCAAACGTGTTTTTTATTTTATTACTGGCGCTGATATTCCAGAATCTCTTTACCTATATAATCCCAATCAGGAAATTAAGTTACAATCATAATATGAGCACTGATATTATACTTTTATGTGCCTATACGTACCTACATATTAAATGTATATGGTTTCTGCCTACCTCAATGGGAAAAGGGCGTGAGTTTATGTATGTATGTAAATTTTATTTATTATATTTGAGATGAAAAAATACGTTTTTAGAAAGGCCTTTAAAAAATACATATCATACAATTTTAAACAATAATTAAATTACAAACTGTAATTTTTTATAAAAAAGAAAGATAATAGGGCATTAAAAAACAATTTGAAATCGATTCTCTGGCCGATTCTGAGAAGACTACTATAAATACGTGTAACAACGTAGCACAAAATACAAAATAAGGTTTCTAAATTTGGCTCTATGTGTTCGGAAACCATTCATAGGATTGTGGTGAAACTTTGGTGGGTTGTTAGGTGTGCGCTCGCCAAAGTTTTAATTGAAAAATAAACACTGAGAACGATTGCAGGCACCAGTTCATAGGTAATGGAAATCAAATGCAACTCGTTTTACACTCACTTCCTTGTTCAATTAATGTTTTGCAAATTCGAATGTAGTTATAATTTCTCAGTAACCAAAAGCGCGAAGAAAAGTTTTTAATGAGATACATCTGAGTTTTCACTATGTATATAAGTTATTTTCGTCAAAATAAAGTCAGTACTCACCGATGGTACCAGGAAACCAGGCACACAGCGGGTTCCGTTGTAAGTCGGTACTGCTGTTGCCCACCCTGATTTCTAAATCCTGAAGCGGCTGATGACCTAGTGAAAAAAGCAATGGTTATTATAAAAATATCAAAGATAAGGGACAAGGAATAATGGCTATTACTACGCACTTAGTTTTATCAATTAAGCCGTTTGATTTTTTGGGTTGCTAAGGAAGACGTGAGAGTCTTAATCAATACATATTTCCCAAAGAATACCTATTTATACCGTGAACGTGGATTCCTAAAACATGTTTCTTTTACGCGATTTTCCTCGGTATTATTTGTGTGTCATAACGGCAACTTTCACGCAAATTATCTATTTAATTACCAATAACTGCAGCGTTGGGTAAGTTTTACAAAACATTTGGCTCCGTTACTTTGCGCCCAGACGGGGCAATGACCATTGCCAATTATCGATTACAATAAATGTCATTGCTTTTGTGCCTTATTCTTAATTCAACGGCTGCGTTTTTCAAACGTCAACTGAGATTGTTAGTGTAAGTTAGAATTTTTTTTAGGTGAAATCTTTATTTTCAGTCCTCAAATTTAAAGTCGAAAAGATCACCATTAATATCTGTTCGGGATTTTAGATCAGTCGTTTTAACTGTGAAGAGCAATAAGAGATCAGCCCTGCATTCGATTTAAAAGCCTTTAAGTAGGTACAGTCGACTAAGCTGTTTGGTAAAGAGTCAGTAAACTTACAACTAGTTTTACACAAAGTGCGCTGAGTTGTCAACTGTTTTATATTATTCTTTTTGCCATACAAAGTCAATAGGAGGATTATGATTTTAGCAGTGTATGTTAATCTAAGCGCGTATATTTCTTATACTATTCGTTGTATAATAACGAATGAAGTATTGTTGGAAGCGTGACAATATTCCACTAACCACATGAGGCCGCAGGAAAAAATATGGCGTTATAATAATAAACGTTATCAGGATGCAAAAAACCATATTCTTTGTGTAGTCTCATATTATTTTTTGAAAGTTTGTGATTTATCCAAATGTAACTTGGGTCTTGTTTTATTTTATTTTATTAAATATGAACAACAAATAGCTACATTATGCAATATTATAAATAGAAAAACATTAGTTATTTAATTAATAATGTAGCCCACAGCGCTGTCCCCGGATTAGCATTAATTACAAAAACTTTAAATTCACTGATACGTGAACTGTACATACATGACAGTTACTTTTTTAGCTGTTTAGTTATGTTTACAGCATTTTGGTAAACGCTTTTGTCGTAGATGGGGTTAAGATTTTATAAGTATGTTCATACCATTAAAAAGTAATTGCGAATAAAATAAAAATGAATACTGGCAGCGTTGTACAAAGTAGAACTTTGCCTGTATACCAAACAGTATGTTTGACTGTACCTAGATAAAACTCAATAATAAAAATCATATAACTTCCGCTTGATCTTGGAGGTAAACTAATATTAAAATGGACCTGCATCCCAGCTCGGGAGCGACACATGCACATTGGTTATTTTCCAGAGATTTCCATTCTATCTCCGGGTGATTTTGCTTCAATAAACACAAACCGAACACATTACGAAGATTATATTTACCTATCTTCAATTTTAAAACTAATGTAGCCTTTTTTATTTTTTTAGAGGTGGGAAATCATCCAATGACTTCCCCCACCCTGGGCGGGGCAGGACGAAGTGTCAGACTTTTACTGACTAAAACCCATCTATGTTCCTTCATGTGCCCTTTGCGTTCCGAGGGCGCGGTATCCCTTTTGAACAACCCGCAGTACTGCTGTAGCCTAACATTTCCGTTTTCGTAAATGCAGTGAAAAAAGTTTGTAGTTAATTTTAGAACTTTACAATGAAATCTGCGTTCTGTGAATTGGGCAGACTGAATTAATGAACGAACGAACGTATTTTGCTGTTTGCACTTGGATTTACTCGTTCCGTATTTCAGGTGAATAACAAACTTTGTTAGTAAGTTAAGCAGAGTCAGAAATAAATTTTGCTCGTTACTCTGAGATACCGACGGATTATCTATACTCATACTATAAAGAGGTAAAGTTTGTGAGTTTGTGAGATTGTAGGGGGTAAAATCTGGATCTACTCAACCGATTTCAAAAAATCTTTTTTCCCATAGATAGCCACGTGATTTGTGAGTGTCATAGGCTATACACGGTTTCTTTACATCGTTCTGGAGCCAAAATGCAGGAACTCCAGTCGAGTAATAGTTACGACTGGAGTTGTTATTTTTTTTAAGACTTCTCAAGACCTTGGAAACTTATAACATTTTTTTTTTAAATTTCGATTTGAATGTTAGTAGCGCTTCTGTCTGATCGATGAATGGATTTTTCAAAGGCTACCGCTCGCATGTGTAGTCGATAAGGTTTACATACAAATATGAATTGACTGCAAGGAAGCGTTAGTTGGAATTCTCACTATTTCACAAATTAAATTTTTGTGTTATTTTAATTTTTTTCCATAATTCTGCCAATAGTTTATTTTGCTATGTTAGAGCTGGGCTGATGGAGTCCAGATATGGGCCACGCTGGATGGGTCGCGAACGTCATGCGTAGCAGTTCTCGCGGCCCTTTCGTCAAGGCGAAAGTAGGTAAACACGCGGAGTTTTTAGTGGGTGCAAGCCCCACATAACCACGTCGTCTCCCCGGATGGCGTGGCATGCGTTAGGCATATTATTCGCTCAAAAAAAAAAAGGCTTTCGGATCCAGAACGATGTAAAAGTAAGCGTGTTTAACATCATCGGAGCAGCAAACATATAACTAAAGTCAGGAAGTTCGCTAGTAGTAATAATACAGTCGAAAAGAGTTGGCTTACCGCAGCATCCTCTGGTGGTAACTCTGACGACTTTGACAGCGTAGTGCCTGAGCAAGTCCACTTGCCACCAGGGCGAGGCCTCCCGCTGCGTCTCCGTGCATCGCTTGCCGTCGTGCTCCGTGGTCTTCTCGCCATCGTTGCCGTTAGCGGCAGCACCGCCACGGACTGTTGTCGACTGGTTGGCAGGCTTTCTGAACGCCACATTTGTGCCTAGAATTCAGGATGATTTGAACTTAATGCGTATGGTTGTAAGGTCTGAATTTGAATAATTTGAGGAAGTATCGAGTAACCACCGGCTTAAGATCTTCGCACTTTATAACAGCATGATTTCGACACAGTAAATAGGTTGCCAATCAATATAAAGCTTTAAATCGTGTGCGTTAATATATTTTTTATAATGATAAATTGGAAAGGTGACGATTCGCAGGTAGAGCGCTGGCATCTAGCGGTTAGATTTTTCGAAATGATTCTGTAGCAGCAGTGCTGTAATGACCGATGACCATTATTATCCTTTTACACTTATCAACTGCCGTTTGTATAAAAGATTTCACACATACACTTAAGCCCGGTTTATCTTAAGGCCGCTGTCTGTAAAAGGGTGTCATCATTATAGGTATCAGCCGCAGGACGTGCACAACTGGACATAGGCCTATCCCATAGTTTACCAAAAGGACCTTTTGGAAACGGCCTGCATCCAGTGTCATGAAGGGGTGTAAAAAAAATATAGAAGAAGAATTTCCGTCTTACCACAAAAAGGAGCGTCTGCGGTCCAGTCCCCTCTCAGTGTGCATTCCCTCTGATGAGCTCCGAACAGTTCGTATCCGTCATCACACTCGTAGGTAGCTATTGTGCCTGGTACTATGTCCCCTGTTGGCAGGGAGACCCTGGCATTTGCAGGCACGGCCGGGTGTCCACAGCGCCGGTCACCTGGAAAGAACAAAGGGTTTCATTTAACTGGTATTAACTACATTATGACATACCACCATCACGCCTGAATTCCCCAAAGGATTAGGCAGAGGTGTACCAATTTAAACCCACAGTTTGATTGTACGTTAAGATTCCATGTAATAAGGGGCGAGCGTATTGCCATTTACCGGGCACTAATCCTAAGTTATTAGAAAAAACTAATAACTCTTTCTGCTGGACCTGGGAATCGAACGCAAGACCTCTAGCGTAGACTCACGCTTAACACCACGCAAACGCAGCAGCAACGGTAACGAAGCAGTTCACACTATAATAAATTTAATGAATAAACTCATAATATAGAAACTGCATGGTAATAGACATGCGAGAAAATAATTAAAAAAAATGAAGCAAAATAAATCTGTTATCTCTGAAATATCTGCATTTTGGAACGTTGAATTTTAGCTTGGTCACTTTGCCTGTACACACCAAGGCAAATGTTTACAGAACAATATTCTCTGGACCGAATTTGGGTCACAACGGTCAATCTTAAGGCAAGTATGGAGAACATATTATAGAGCACCAGTGTGTGCACAAACATAGGTGCACTTCCTCTTCCCTCAAAGGAATAACGCTTTGCGCTTTTACCCGACCTGGGAACTGAACCCAGGCCAACGGGAGGGCCAAGTTGAAAGAATAATACTGCAGGTGGGGAGGGAGAGTAACAGTAGCAAGCAAACAACAGCTCAGAACCGATAAAACAGGATATAAAAACATAACCGTAGTAATTAATACAAGTTCATAGTGTAACGAAATATATACAGTAGTAATCCATCAACTCGAGACTTCTCTTAAGGTCACAAACTATACAAGGGTCATAAATAACGACCTATAGGAAGGCCTTACTATCGCTGTTCCGTTACTAACACGAGGCCAGACAAATGTAATAGGCATTACATATAAATTTATTTATTTTTATTAAACATGAAACGATAGATTTTAATTCTTATGACTTCTTCCGAAAGTCTAGATTTAAATAGGCATGAATTACGGAACAGCGGAATATTTTACAAAACGCTCGTTTATGCAGTAATGCCATGCAAAAAGAAACGCGGAAGCCACAATCACGTAGTACTCCATAGATTCATACAATTCAGACTAGTTGAATTGTATCGTAACACACGTGATGCGTTGCTAGTAATGTTCCAGCAAATTGGAATGATGGCGGTGTGGTGGCGCAATGTACTGCGATCTTATCGTAACATCTTCACGGATGCGATAGTTAGGTAATAACTGAACTGAATGCAATACTTACGGGGACTTGAGAAAAACTGAGAACTATGTAATCCATTAATCCGCTTATGGATGATAGAAGAGCTAATTGACAAGGAAGATATATTTTTCTCTGCCTTTTATGGTGTTTGTTATGGGGTTTCCATATAGTTTAAAAATATCTACGCGATGTAGTGAGTGGATTCTAGTAGAGAGTTTCATATTGGTACACACGTCACAACATGAGAGGTCAGCTAATACTAGATGTGCTATACCTCTTAACCGAACCCACCTACAATATTTACAAAGTACTAGCTTTAGTCCGCAACTTCGGTCGAGTAGAATAGGCAGGATGCATAGAGCAACTATTCTGTATCGGGTTCACAGATGTTTATATATTTCTTATGCTAGCTGGTTTTATGAGTGGACTGTTTAGCCCTAAGGAGTGCTTAAATACAAAGTTTCATGGTTTTATCTTCAATAATGACGGACACCCATATAAACTTTCACCCCCTATGTATCAAGCCTTTTTTCGCGAACTTAGTGTATGTTTTTCTCCAAGGTCTAATACCAAATTTATTATCTTACCAAATGCATGAACATAAACCGCTGTATTGCATCTTTTACCCCGAAAAGAAAAGTATTGTTCCTGAGGAAAACAACAATTACGTTCTTATGATAATAGATGGCGCCACGTGTCCTGCGATTAATGTATGAATTTTAAACATAACCGGACATTACGCGGATAAACTCGCGGGCAAAAGCTATTTAAATAAATACCGATTTTTATTTTATTTCAGTAGGTAATCGAGAAATATTCACTCGTGCTCGACGAAATATTTTTTAATGTTGCACCAATTATTTAAATAGTTACTATAAGGGTTCTAAAACGAAGTACACCGCTTGCTATACCATTATTACATTTTCGATTATCAGAGTTGAGCGCCTGTGGAAATCGAAATCATTGGATAAAATATGTGTAGGTCGATCATAGTGGAACGAAGTTTAAATATGATTGTTATTAGTTTCCAAAATGAATAATTTCATCAGAATGCCTTTTGTCAGAGTCCCTTTGATTTGTTTTATTTTAATTTTGTCTATTGTCATTATCCGCTCACAAAGCCTAACTCCAACTGCTACTGAGAATTAAATTACAAAACCCAATAACACTTTTTACTCGATCTGGGAATCAAACCTAAGACCTCTAGCGTATCATTCGCGAGTAGGACTACCAGGCTAACGAGGCGGTTACAAGGAAAAATATAAAAGTAAAATAGAAAAAGAAAAGTCGGTACGAATCATAAAATTTAAAATGAAAAGACACGATAAATCTTTTGATTCAATACACAGCAATAAGCTAGTTCTCTGGGTTCCACTTGTAAGACGTATTTCAAATGGCAGCGGATGAAAGCACAATATTTTTTCAAGCTTTTTATCAAGATTTACTGAGAAATGGAGTATAAATCTTTAAAAACTTTATTAATGACGACTAGAGACTCGCTACGGCTTCGCGTGACTGCAGTTTACATTTTTTTACATTAAGGTGCAACCTCTACGGTAACCCGCGAAATTCAAATATTCTTACGTTTTTTGCAATTTGCGAGTCAGTATTAGGTTTAATGTTGATTAAAGTAAGATTCGCGGACATAAGATGGATGTATTTTAGAATCATAAAATCAATAAAATAACTCCATAAGTCGGTATAATTCCAAAATGTCAAGATTTCATAAAATAGTCATTCTTTCGGTTTACCTGGTCCTATGGAGTTTTATTGCTGACTTAAATGGTTATAATTCTGAAAATACATACTTCTTACGCCCGTGAATTATACTTTAATCAACATATAACTTAATACTGACTTGCAAATTGCAAAAAACGTAAGCAAATTTGAATTTCGCGGGCTACCGTGAAGGTTCCACCTTAACGCAAAACGAGTGTATGTCAAAGGTACGATGGCGCATTGTGTTCCACGCGCGAGATGTTAGCATAGCAGTCGGGGCCAGTGCCTGTCAGGGCGCTAGGGCCAGTGCCTGTCAAGGTTGCGGAATTTGTTCGAAAGAGTTACCGCAGCCCTGGAACGCAAAGGGCATTAAGAGGAACACGGATTGGTTTTGGTCAGTAAGAGTTTGACACTCCTTTCTGCTTCGCCCAGAACGGAAGCAGCCATATGATGACTGCCCACCCTTAAAAAAAAAAACTTAACAGCGGATTATGCTCATCTTACTTACAATAGGAACATTATTTGCCTTGTAATAATAATAGTCCCTCTGCAAGGCACAGGGCTCTTCTCATTCAGAGAAGTCATGAGAATCGATCTTTAGGCTTGCTCAAGGTAGATAGGCGATTTTTTGAAAATTAATTAATTATAAATCCAAGTTCATGGTACGCTTATCCGATTAGGTAGGTACTGACGAAACATTTAGAAACATTCATTTCAAGTTTATTAGGAAGACTAATTATTTTAAAGTTCACCCGGATCCGGTTGCTTACCAAGACAATTTGAAACTTTTGATATAGCGCACAAAAGTTGAATGTCAATGATTTTAGAATGACTAAAACACGAACCAATTTCATTTATAAGAACAATAAAAAATATGGGCCCAAAAGCGATCCTTGTGGCATTCCATAACAGAAACGTATCTATTTTTATAACAACTGTTTGACAGCAATTCCAACTAAATGTAATATACGACTTAAACAGTTTAAATAATTCACTTTCGTGATATTTTTTTTTTACAATGCATTTTTAAAGGATTCCGATATTTTGCTTACAATTATACTATAAGTAGGTGGTACCGCACACGTAAAATAACATAATCACAAACTAAAATGAAATTATTATATTTAGCATCCCCCCTTTGACCTTTTGGGAATCTCATAAGCAGTTACTATTTTCAGTTCAACCCTTTTTTCTCTCAAATTAATTTGGCAAAGTTTTATGACTCACGATTTTTATAGGGATGCTCTTTGTTAGTAAAAGTTAGCTAACAGCTAAAGGAAAGGGTAACACAAGTATATTTATGTTCAAATACTGTACGTTGTTATTTTGAAAAGTAACCTTCCATTTCATATTGTGTAGGATGCATCTTTGATAATAATATTTATTTTCAGAAATACTGTTTTCAAAGGACTTTAATATACTTAAAAGGTATGGTGCAATATTGCGTTTTCCTTCATGTCCGTTTACAGATAAAATACATAGGTTTGCAATAGAAATAAATCACCTGTACATTTTTCTCAATACACAAATGCATGTGTGTTGAGAAAAAACGTATTCAAAGGTGAAACTCATATGAGTTGCACCTTTGAAGCAAGTAATAAATTACAAGACGTCTCTCATACGACAGACTTGTCAGCGCAGAGGAGGTCTTACTTACTATTAGTACTTGTTATATTATTTAGTAAAAAATACTTTACAATCAATGAACAAGCAATATATATATAACTAGCTTTTGCCCGCGACTTCGTCCGCGTGGATTAATAGTTCCCGTTCCCGAGGGATTTCCGGGATGAAAACTATCCTATGTCCTTTCTCGGGTCCCAGACTATATCTGTATCAAATTTTATTGAAATCCGTTAAGTGGTTTAGGCGTGAAGAAGAGACAGACAGAGTTACTTTCGCATTTATAATATTAGTACGGAAAAGTACGGATGTACAACTACTAAATATCGAGCAAAGCGCATCGCACAAAATTTAAAACCCTTTTAATGTCAGAAACTTTTGTAGAATCTAATTGAAGTATCTTCTGATCAATTTGTAGCAATAGCCGAATGGATGCAAGGAAGTTTCAAGTTCAATTTTCTAATTAAGATCATGACTAACCGATGAACCTGAACGGGGAACTTGAACTTTGGTATTTTATTACCATTTTTTAAGTATTGGCTTTACTTGTAGTTGAGCAGAGCAAATTGTAGTTGCATCTTGCTTCAATTGGAGTAGTATCGTCATTGATAACTTTATGTTTTACTGTAAGCTTTGCGCAGTTTTGAACAATGTTCATATTATAAAATTGTGTGCATATCCATTTTTGAAGGAATTTGTGCTCGTGTACATCCATGCATAGCTTGCAGCTGGCACATATTTTTGCTTTTATCATAACAATGCACTAAATGGCGTGAAGTCCGAATGCCAATATTGTTTTATAACAGCATGACAATGTGCGGGTGTTTACAAATGGGAATCAACTATTCAGATACCAATATGACTGTGTGGGCAGTTGTTTGTTACGACAATCACGGGTCTCATTCTACGCTAGGTTCGTACTAATAGACGGCCGCATGAGCGGCATATCAATAGCCACACAGGAGGTTAGGGGTGCGACTTATTGGTTTTGATGCAACTGTACCGGATTCGAAGATTCGAAACTAATTACATTCCTATGTCGAGGAGGTTGTTGAAGAATCTAATTCGCCACAAAACAAAACATTAAGTTGTAAAAAAGAGTTCTTGTTTGTGGAAAAAGACGAAGAGGAGTACTCCGACTTTTGGACTCATCTTTTAGAAATCCACATGAATGGCCAAATTCACGAGATTAATTAACTATAGATATCTGTCTCTGCACAGAATTTCAAAAGCTACTTAAGGTCTATCCTTCTTTACTTTGTAAACTATTTATGGGGAAACTATGTCTTCTTACTCGTCCGCTAATCTTTTCTGATTAATTTCGTTGCGGGATCCAAGACAGTTGAATGTTTTCTCCGGGACTCATCGAGCTTCATAGCCTCGACGCTTTTCTGGCGGTCTCCACTGTTGATTCTAGCGTTCAGGAGTGCAGTGGTTGGCGCAGGGTGGATTTTGGGAGAAGCCTGGTCCCAAAAAAATGTAACTAAAGGAGCCACTATACTCATCACTGGGGAACCGATAATGAAGAGAATGATAAAACTAACTTTGTTTTTATGCAAGCTGTCCCCATATTCGACCAAATCTTTGTTGAATGTGAATATCTAAACCGAAATTCTACCGATCTGACCTCAATTAGAACTTGGTACCTAACCGTAGCATCGGATGTCCGTTACATTCCCAATTATATGTCCAATGCTATTCGGCCGACGCAACGTCTTTGTGCTCAGTAGCCGCAACAGTGGCTGTTAATAATAGATGGCTCTAGCAATATTCTGGCGCAAGTACACTGTGCTGTAAACCTGATGACGTTGGCACAAGGTGTAATCATGCGTAAAAGCTTCGCAGGTTGCAAATGGAAAAGTGGCGGGTAGTAAGTACTTGCTTGTTCTACTAATAAAGAGTTATGCCAGATCTGGTGTATGAAAGTGCAGGTATGTTATAAACATTTTTTTTTCAATTATTTTTGTATCTGCCTATCAAAATTTATTAAGAGGTTACTTTTGAGAGCTTACAAATATGCTGAACGAATGGCGCTTTGGCACTTTTCACTTTATGGCTTTATACCCATGATATTTGATGCTTGGCAGGAAGTGATTGAGTACCTTTATTGGTTATAACCAATGTACAAAAATTCTACACTCATCCAGTTACATCATGGTAGTTTCTAATTATAACGCTGCTGGTGCTTACATGAATTGATATTTCTCTTTATTGTATTGCATGCAAATGAATTTATTATAATTCTTAAGCCCCTAAATCATAGACGTGAAGCCTATACAGTTTTTTTTGATAAACGTTAAATTTGCTGACTAAAATCGCACCCTCAACCCTAACTTCCACACGCGTGTGGTTCATTACTGCCCCTTTAGTCCCTACATTGAAGGTCATGGTCACGATGCCCGTGGCCACTTTACATCTTGATGCACCCAACTAATTTGATCAGCTATAATTGCTTTTGCATGGTTGCTCCCTTATTAGTTATAGGTTTCTCTAATCACAAATAGGCAGATGTGCGTATTCAATCTAAATCAGTTAATGGAGTTAAGCCCTAATAAGATACTCGTACATAGCTATAATAATACTGTATCAGGATTTTACTCCAGACACTATGACTGACGTTTCTCTGGTTTTTCAAACGAAAAATTAACGTGAGAAATTGACAACCCATTAGAGTAAAGTTGGGGATGAAAGTTTGTATGAAAATTCGCTATTTCTGTAGTCATGAAAACAGATGTTTAGCTTTATAAGTAGAAAGTAAATGTTTAAGTGTTTTTGGTAACGTCACCTTTTTTTTTCACAGTTCTTCTCCCACCCGGGGCGGGGCGGGAGGGAGTGTTAGACTTTTATTAACAATACTGACATCTCTTTGAGGCGCGCGTGGACCACGAACGCGTCGTCGACAAGGCCTGTTGTTATGCAACTTACGCTCGCTGAGCTACCCATTGCTCACCATCTACAGGCCCGCGTCTGCAGTGGCCGGGAATCAACTCGCGGCTCCCGACGCCCGGTGTGACCTCCTTCTCTAGCATTAGTACTTCGCAGAAGGAGGTGACTGCTTCCCATTTCCTCTCTAAGGGGGTATAATAGGTTATGAAGGTTTATATGGGAAATCGGTTATTTTTATAGTTGCATAATATTGGTGTTTGCAACTCCACGCCTTGGCACGATTATATTTATATTTTTGTAGTCAGTAAGTTGACATTGGGGTGAGCAGAGAAAAGTACTGTTGTATGGAAAATAGATCGTGTTGAGGGTACAGTCAGTACAGTCGTCAAACTTAAATTTTTTGTTACTTATAGTTAAAATATTACATGTTTTTTTTTGTAACTGCCCGGATAGTCTAGTGGTGCTAATCAAGACTGCTACGGTAGAAGTCTTGGGTTCGATTTCCAGGTCGAGCAAAAAATTTTATTGAGTTTTGCTATGAAATTCTCAGTAGCAACTCGGAGTTAGGATTTGTGCCCGGTTAATGGCAATAGGGTCGCTCCCCATATTACATGGGACCTGCACATATCGGCGAACTATGAGTGTACGTTTACACCTCTGCCTAACCCTTCGGGGAATACAGGCGTGATGGTATGTTACGTTATGTTTATATTTTTATTAATCTTGAAAGGTGAAATAAGGCATGAAATATTGAATGAAAAATTTAAACAGCTAAAACTATTGATGACAAAAAAACTTAAAAGAGAAAAATAACTTTAGCTTTGGAAGTCGGTGGCTTTGGTTCTGTTTGTTGTTTTGTATTGCCACCGACTTCCAAAGCTAAAGTTATTTTTCTCTTTTAAGTTTTTGAAGGCGGTTGTAATTTTTTTGTAAAAAAGTTTTTTATTTCTCGCTTTTTAGTATCAACTTCTTGTCATCCAAATCCATGAAGAAACTGTCATGTTATGTAAATTGACGAGACACCACAAAAAAGTTATAAGAAAGCAGAATATGCGATTTCGTTTACTTGGATGAGAAATTTTTAAATACTACTGTATACATCTGTGTAACCCTTGAGTACAGGCGTGATGTTATATTGTGTGATGGTGTAAACAATGCTTAAATATGCTATAGCAACAATCGCGGTTAATCTGCTGTTATTTATTGAAGAGTTCCCCCGATTTCTACAAGATCCCATCATCAGATATTGAAATGGTGACAATGGGACTACACGGGAAGCACCAGCTTTCAAATAAAAAAAGAATCGTGACAATCGGTTCACCCAGTCGGGAAATTCGAGGTAAAAAACATAAAAAAAAAAAAAAAAAAAAACAGTCGAATTGATAACCTCCTCCTTTTTTTGAAGTCGGTTAAAAATATGTTCATCACTTATTTATTATACATGAAAATTAATGTAAAAGTAGTAACAGGAAATGGTTCTAGAGTGGATAGGCGATGAAATATTGTATGGAAAATCGAAACTACAGAAGCTTTGATTTTCATAGTTAATTAGAAATACGAGGAATACGGGGAATGGTACACATTAATTTCGTACTGCGCCTACAGAGAAGTCATAATGTATTAGTTGTAGCGAAATAACGTTGTTTACTCATAACAACTAAGGTTAGTTTACTTAATAATATTATTCAACTAGCTTCTGCCCGCGACTTCATCCGCGTCACAGTTGATGTGTTATCCTACGGGTACCGTACATTTTACCGGGATAAAAAGTAGCCTATGTGTTATTCCAGACTATAATCTATCTTTGTGCCAAATTTCATCCAGATCCATTCAGCCGTTTAAGCGTGAAAGAGTGACAAACATCCATACATCCATACTTACAAACTTTCGCCTTTATAATAGTAGTAGGATGTACAAAATTTCATCGATTATTGACCAAGATATAACTAGACTATTTTTGCATGAAGTGCGCTGAAAGTACAGTGCAGTTGACTTTATTGGTAGTTGCATTTTTGCATTTATCTTTGACTTCGGAATCCCTTAAATACCCTTTCCAACTTCGACCAGAGGTATTCAGTGATATTGCCAAACAAAAAAGGACTCTAACACTAGCTATCGCATCGCAATCTTTTCATGTCATTAGATGGCAAACAATCCGACGGCCCACTTGATGTTAAGTGGTCACAGCTGCCTATTGACATTTGCAATATCAGATGCCAAGTAGATGCGTCGACATCAGAAACAAAATTGAAATGTCTCGTGTGTCTATAATTACACCAGCACCCATAACCCTACAAACTAGAACACAGCGATATTGCTTTACGGCACAATTAGGCATGGCGGTAATACTTCCTCGAATAAGCTATACGCTTGTTAACAATGAGCTCCTTTACTATTCATAGGTACTGGCAGAATAGCTGAAACTGACACAGGCTGTATATCTATCGCTTCTAAACTAATTTAACAAATTCAATACCTGCAGTTGTGGGATCTCAATATATCCTATTCATTGAAAACGGAATTGCGTCGTCACATTTGTATGGTCAAAGCTTCCCGTTAGGACATGACAGAATACAATCAAGAGGCTTTGAATAGATTCAATTGCATTCGCCTGCGCAGCAGTCCAATTGTGCAATCAGCTGTCAAAGAGATATTATAGCAGATATCTATTACTGATAATGCGCCACAGCACTATAATAGATTAATTTGGACAACGGACGCCTAAATCCTGGCTGTGGGGTATTGTTTGAAATGTATCAAAGGCAACGTCAGGCTGTCTATACTAACATAGATGTAATGACAAGTACTCACGATACAATACACACTCTTTGTATTTTACACAAAGCGAAAGCCAAAGTTTATAATGGACACATTATATAACTGGTTTCGTGTCCGTCGTGTCGTGTCAACAGTCTTGTGACCTTAGTGGTTCTAAGCACGACTGCTAAGCTAGAGGTTTTGGGTTCGATTCCCAGGTCGAGCTAAGTGTTATTAGGTTTTTCTATGGAATTCTGAGTAGCAGCTCGAATTAGGTTTGTGCCCGGTTAATGGCAATAGGCTCGTCACCTATTTCATGGGACCTAAAAGATCCCGGCGGACTGAGGGTGTGCATTGGTACACCTCTGCCTGACCCTTCGGGGGATATAGGCGTGATGGTATGCGTATGCAACTCGTGGGTACCCATTATAGTGTTAACACCTCGAACAAAAAGAGTGGTGTTGCACGTCTTTGTGATGTCTAGAGACATGACGGGTCACCTACGTCATGTAAAATATAATTATAAAAGCGTGAGGGTTAAAGACATATGTGGGAGTATACAATGGTGAATTGATTTATTTATTTTGCTCAAATTTTGCTATAGGTGTATTTTTGCAATTTTTTCCGTGCGAGATTCAAACCCGCGACCCAGCGCAGCAATCACTCAACCACTGCGACAACCGTAATTGATTTATTATTGACTCAAGAATTTTTACTTAACACCTTAATGCGCTTACAATTACTGTCGGCCATAATTACATAATTATTTATTAATTGAAGACTAACCCAAGATGGCGACTGTTGCGTGCGCACGCAGCATTCATTTGGAAATGCGAGTAACAGCGGCTTTACGCGACCGTTCTAGGAAACATGTACTTAATATGTACTAACGGCCATCAGGCAATTTAAAACATAAATTATAATGGGGTTTATGTAATTGTAAAAGCAGTTGTAACTAAATTGCGCGATTAGACGAGAATACTTGGGTCGTGTGAAATTAGTACGCAAGTACGTCCAATTGTGAAAGTCTGCGTGATGTTTGAAACGACATAGGACACAACAATTGAAAAAGTTTATGGGAACTTGTTTGCACACCATACCGACTTGGTTTTCAATCGACCACGGTTTCATCGTACAGAAGGTTATTTTTTTAGGGATACCAATCACCCTTTAATTAATTGTGTTTTAATTAAAGGGGTACAAATGGGGTTATTACCTGTCCAAATTTGTGGCTATCCGGTCTTGTAACTTAAAAATCTTTTTTTTTTCTTTTACTGTGAGCTGGATTAAGTTGTAAAAATTAAAATATTATGTCGTACGATCTTCATTTCACAAATTCGTTTATAAAATTAATTTCTCAGTTAAAATGCCAAGGAAGTTTTTAACGGTTACTGCTTTAGTTCAAAAATAAATGAGAACCGTACCTCGGGTCAGTTGAAGTAATAGATTCAATTGCATTTTGTACGAGATGGGTACGAACCTCTCACTTATTTGCCAATCCCAAGATCTTAATGACTTGAGTTTCGTAAGATATGTGTACCTGTATGTACCTTCTACAAACGCAATATATCTTTGAAATCTAATGAAACTTAACAGATGGTAAAATAATCAGCGTAAAATATGATAAAATTGCAGTTTGTACTGTCTATAAAATATTATGATAAGAAAAGACTTTTATCATAATAAGAAACCTATAAAGTTGACTCGTGGAACAGGATTGATATTATTATAGAAAATATTTTCAAGAGTAGGAAATACATTTTCCAGGAACTGAACTGCCGATGCCGCTCACGCAGCATATTGGAACAGGAAGCTGTTTGCGCTATCTATTCTTAGTAACGCTAGGAGTCGAAGCGGCAGAATAAATAGAATATAAAAATTGACCCTTTGTGACCCGTGCGCTATGGGCGGAAGTAGGTACCGACCTGGACATATTTAATGATATAAACCAGTGCAACGTGACATTTCGTAGAGATTGCTCTGCAACTTCTTGATCAGTCGATCAATCGGTCGGCAGATCGAGATTATATTAGTCCAATGAATGCAATCAAATTTATTGGAACAAATTATCTAAATGTTCCACATAATATGAAGACAACAATGTAAACCATAAAATTCACTACCATCCATAATTAGTACGTGGAACGCAACAAATATTATATTGAATAAACACACCAAAATGTATCTATTAATTAAATTAAAATATATCATTTTTGACGTACAACATTGCTATTACGGCCAATTAACTTCGTAATTATAAAAATACGACTAGATCCGCACTTTTGCGTCCTCGGTCCGAAGGCCTATGTTTGTGGGTATGTAGGTCGTTTTTCTGTTAATGTTCTAAGCTGTTCGACTTATGAATTAGTCTACGTATCGAATGCACGAAGCGAGGTGACAGCGGCCACACGTACAGCCTCTGTTGCGGTCAGCTTCTACACAAAGGGAGGCATCACAGGGGGCATCGACGTCCAGTCTACAATGCGCCTGTTTCTTTTGTCACTTGTTTAGCGAGTCCTAGGTCTAAAGTTAGATAACCGAACGTTGATACGGAATACCTAATTGTGTAATGTTACGCGAAGAAAATAATAAAATGCGATCAAATTTGGATGCGCATGCAAACTAAAGGTTACATAAGTTACATGCGTTACGTAACACTGTTACATATTGATACTGTTTCCTTGTTTATATCAATAGCCACTCGTTATGGATCGACAGGCTTTCTACACTTAGTACTTAACGTTAAACTTAAAATAGCATTATTAATTTAACATAGCTAATGAGGTGTTAATCCACATTAATTATTCAGTTCCAGAAACTAGCCATTAGGCTATTATTAGCAACATGTATTTGGATTATAGAATACTAGGAACAGGTTCGAGGCATCAGTTTGATTCCCACGCATGTTGTGCAAAATTGCACCACTTTTAACAGTAACCTTTGAAAAGCGATCAGAACTAAATAAACAATAATAAAAAAAAACTCTAGTAACAAATCGAAATAGTATTTCAAAGGTCAAGTTTGTAACAATATTTACATTTGGATATATTTTAATAGGTAAAAAAATAGAAGTCTGGCAACGTTGCGGTTTATTGGTAAAAAAATATAGTTTACAGTACGCGACTACTGATGACATTCGTAACTTGTATCCAATTCTCAAGCTTAGTAAAATGCAGTTAACACTGTGGAGCGGTTTAAGTAACTAACTATTAGCGGAAAGTCGTAACTATTCATGAGCATTTTTTCGATAAATTAAAGGCCTGTTGGAAGTCGCCATTCTGTTGGCGATCTTTGTGGAAAATCCCTAACCAGCGATGGACGACTTAAGCGATACCCCCCTTGATTTTACACAACAACTCAAACTGTGACGTCGCTTATTTGTCAAAACAATTCACAATTTATTCTTTTCGATGCAACTAAAAATATAATTGTTCAATAAATGTTTTTTTTTGGGCTTTAAAGACTAAAAGAAAGTGTTTTATTTTTAGAAGTTGTGTCTTGGAATTATTTAGGTTTTTTTTCATTTCAGGTAAAAAGAATTGAGTAATTCTAATACTTTTACACCTTAAGACATAATAGGACATCGTCTAACAAGCATGCATACACTGCACCCGTTCTGTCGCTTATCGCTTACACCAGCTCCCTCAATCGCTGCCATCGCATAAGTTGTTACTCTGTAACCGTGTCGCCTCAGTCACGTACTCACTGTGACGGATTGGACGGCTCAAAAGGGGGTCGGCACGAGTCGAGGCTATCATTATTTTTACTATCGCATTGGTTGATTGTCAATTGCAAACTATGTGATAATTTTTATACATGGCTGCGTTTTTAATATCTACTTGACGATAAATGCTACCGCTTTGTGTTCTAGAACTATGTACTGTATCCATGACTAGACTGTTAATTATAACATCCCTTTCATCCCGTATTAAATGGTTGGTTGGTCCAGTCATCGATTTCTATTCAGCGTGTAGGAGATTGTTGCTGAGCTTGCGGTACTGAGATTGGCGGTCAAGGTATGATTGGGTTTACTCCAGTCTAGTAATAGAACTTTCGAAGCGTAGGTCTATTCATAGATATTGTTGATGAACCGTTTGCTATTTCCTGTAATAATTGCATTGGTAGCGGGGGATGAGTTGGGGTCCAACGTTATATAAATAGCAGTGCCAATCGACCGCAGTAGTCGGTAATTGCATCTCGGCTAAGCCCGCAACGATTTGATTGCCGCGTTGCAATATTATTTTGTTTATCGAACCAGATAAATGTTACGCTGTATTAACATGTTACAATTAGCTAAGTAGAGCTACCAAATCTGACTTGGGACTCGAGTTAACTCGAGTTGAATCTGACCCATATATATAGTATATACCTACTATACATGAACTAGAGTTAAATCCAGTCGACAGTAACTCGACTTAATTCTTGTTGCAACTCTAGTTGACCTGGCACTATTTCTGTTGGGTTTACACTATTATGAAATACTTTTAAAACATCCTAATTAATTAAATGTTTAACGTTTTATAATAACTTGCATTTGATAGAAGTTGGCGGTGCAGCCAGAAATATTTAAAACTTACCTGTGTACATTTTCATTAGCATAAGTATAATTTTCCTGTGATTAACTTTTAGTTTAGTGGACTTGTAGTTGTTAACTTTATAGACAAGTCACTTGGACATGGATGAACCTTTGCGTTGACATTTAGAACTTTATGTCAAAGGAATCAAGTTTTAAAACGATTTATTTATCGGGTATGGTAATGGAGTAATAAATAAAACCCTGTTTACTTTGACTGGTTTTAAGATGCGATGTGATATCTCGTGATGGCTGGATTAAGGCTCGCCTCTAATGCATGAGATTGAGAGTTCGAACTGGGCTGGTACATACCAATATGACTTTTTCAATTCATATGTACTTTCTCACTTTATCTTGCACATCACTGACATTAGTGATGAACCTGGTCTTAAATTTAATAAAAGTCTGAAATTGCCAATCCGCCTCGAGCAACAGTGGTGATCAATGCTCATGCCTTCTCTGTATGAAAAGGCACTTTGCTCTATAATAGGCTGGTGTTACCTATTATTACATAATATGCGCTGAAAAGTAATTAAATGACACATAATAATTTTTATTTAGTTCAACGACTCACGTGCCATTAATAAAGCTAAAGCGTGCATCAATATTTTGAATTTCCAACGTATTTATTTAACATTGAATTTTAACCACAGGCCCACTTCAGTGAAATCGTCAGTTTGTGGTGGAATCCGCGTATGTTTTACGAAAAAGCCTTTATAATATTTGACTGTTGGTTTACATAATATTATGACAGTTTAGTAAATATGAGTGGGAAACTAGTGCAGTAGGGTACCTGCGTACATCGGCACTAGAATCTCGTATCGGTGTAGATTGCGATAAGCTTCATACGACGGATCGGAGTAGGAATATCATCGAGACGGCGGTGAAGTGAGCAAGTGGCATTAGCTAACAGTGCACGCTTCAGTGGATACGTTACGAGATGCGTTCGTTACGTGAAATTTTGTATTTAATATCTAGATCGAGATTTTGCTGCAGTGTAATGGAAGCGGTTCTGCGCTCCTGGTTAATTTTAGCGATCGATGCGGGAAGAGGTATGGGGGAAAAGGAAAATAAATATCTTATGAGATTATTGGTTAACGTAAAATGTAATTTCTGCAGACCGATTTCGTCCACGGCGGCTAATCTTAATGCAGACTATGTACTAATGTATGTTTAGAAAGAGTTCCAATCAGGTAATGCCATTCGAAACTAGTAAAAATAAGTTATTTATCTCATGCATGATGTTTCCCACTCTCCAGATTTATTATAATAACTTATTACTACCTAACTGTACCACGAGATCTTAGGGAATATCGGAACTATTTATCTTTTTTTTATCTTTGTTTCTCTAAAAGTGATTATGTAAATCTTTGAGAAGTAAATAAATGATAAAAACTGCGTGAGTTTTAAGTTGAGTCGGTCATGCACGTGGCATTGAAATTGCTTTAGTTCAATGTATTGTTTTTATTGAAATCAACTGATAGTTATTGTCTCATCGTCATCATCGCCCGCAGGACTTCCACAATTTATTTATTTATTTATCGACTAGTTTTGTGCTGCTATCGCTACGGGGCGTAGCCACATATAACTCACAGGCTACTACCGCTCCAGAGCATTAACAAATCGTTTATTTATAGAAACGAATACTAAAAATTTTAGTTGCTAATAATTTTAATTGGTATTTTTATTTTTTAATTGTTATTGTATTGAATTATTAAATATTGCTATTGCTTATAGGTCACCCCCATAGATTTCTAAAAGGACCAATTGTTTGGAAGCGGCCTGCATCCAATGTCTTCCTTTGTAGTTATTCATGGTCTATCTCGTCCAAAACTGGCAAAGACTGTGTATACACTTAAACTGTCGATTTTTATTCAGAATGCGGCGCAAGGGCCGCCGACCGACATACCGGGTAACGGTGTGATTGTTCTAGCCGCAAATACCTATATGCGGAGACGTGTGTGCCCTACTTTACAGTGTTGAGTGACTTTTGCAAGCAGAATAACTAAAAAACTTAATTAATACAACGTGGGTGCCAGTGATTGTTTGTTAGTACCGTGACATTGAGTGGCTACAAAGGTCACCCCTCCACAAAGTTGTGTCACTTACGGACCATAACGAACGTAATTTTTGGCACGTTTGAGCAAGTCGATACAGTCGTGCGGTCTGAACGCCGGACTGGGAAGCTTAACGTCGCAGGTTCTAATCCACACTATCCGACAAAGTTTTTTAGTTGTTTTTGTGGTTTATTTGAGCGACCCGAGTAACTTATAATTCAAATAAATAAGTTAATAGTATTAATTGACTCCGGTAAACCAACAACAGTTTATCTATAGTATTGTTTGGTTTCTAAAATGAGTATTCAACAAACTCCGCCTTCAACAAAAGCACTTCGAGCGGGGCAATCAGTGTCCGAATCGGATCTAACATCTTCTGTAGAATCAGAAGGAAAACAAGTGGGTAACATTACTGTGAGAAACAAACGCCAGCGTATCGATGATTCTCCCAATTGTGAGCCAAACCAATTCACGCAGACATTCAATGATTTTAAAAGAGAAATCATGCATATGCTCACCTCTTGGAAGACAGAGAATGATGACCGTCTCGCAAACTGGAAATCTGAGCATGATGCTGTATTATCTAGACTGACTAAAGATCTGAGTGATCTGAAAACTCAAATTTCGGAAATTCGGGAATCCCACCTTCAACTAGACCGCGGGATGGAGTCTGTGAATTCGTGCTATGAAGATATGAAAAACAAAGTAGCTGACATGGAAAAACATAAGAAAGAAAGTGATGATCGCATCTACCAGATGGAACAATATATCCAGGACCTGCAACTCCAATCTCGACCTGCAACCCTTGAATTCAGGAACCTTCCGCAAAAAGCCAAAGAAAGCTCAGAGGATCTCTTAGCCATGGTGTCAGCTGTGGGAAAAGTGGTAAACGTTGAGATCCAGGCATCAAATCTACGTGATCTCTATCGTCTACCGGGAACGTCTGGAAGCCCTAGACCCACGGTGGTAGAATTTATATCAGTTCCGAAAAGGAATGAATTTCTTTTAAACGTGCGGAGCTATAATAAAGAACGTCCAGTAGCTGACAAGCTGAACTCCCATTCAATTGGCGCACCTGGGGAAAAGAAACCAATTTATGTTGATGAGCACCTGCCTCCATCAAAGAAGAAGTTGTTCTACGATGCCCGCGCATATGCGAAAGCTAATAATTTCTCCTGCTGGAACTCTTATGGAAGAATTCTCCTACGGAAAGATCCTAAAGACCCTAACGAGAAACCCATACAAATTAAATCGCCGAAGTGTCTGGTTGCTTTGATTAAAAAACAATGACTTTATATTGTAATTACTCCTCCGTATACTTCTCTTAACGAGAAATATCCAGTATACTGTTCATTTAACTTTCCCTGTATATTTTTGTTTCCTTTTTTTGCTCAATTTTTGTTAATTCCAATCTTGTTAACAGCCCTTTTGCTAAAGCTACTATTTTTTCCTATTATATTGCATGTTTATTTATTATTTTTATGTCATACAGCATATTTACAAACATTATTTTATACATTATTCATTTTCGAAGGTAATATGATCAACTATTGCAACACAATAATAACCTTTTTTCGTGACTGCATACTGTTTACAAGAACCCTACCCAGTTTACGTTGTTATTTAAAAGAAATGGCCTTAGGCATAAAAAGTCTCGAGATAGACCTAAAGTTACAAAGTCATGACATGTTTCCATCCCTGCTTATGGTGCTCCTAATTAGAAATGGCTGTAATTAACGATGTATCTAGGGACATTGATGAATTCTCTTTAGCCAGCGTCCATGTATGTTCTTCTAATCTCTGCAGTGATTTGATTGTTCAACCAAACGAAAATCTTAAAATAATACATGTAAACATAAGAAGTATAAAAAAAAATTTTGACCAGTTTTTAGCGATGTTGGCTACTACGAAAACTATATTTGACTTTGTCATATTAACTGAGTGCTGGCTCAAAGTATCCGGACCCTTGCCAGTGATCGAGGGATACAATTGTCATGCCACTGTCAACAATCGGTCACAAAATGATGGAGTCGTAGTATATTCTAAAGCATCCATAACGAGTACAACATACGAACCCCCGTATCTTGATGCAAACTGCCTTGTTTGTACCGTAGAAAACACAGCTATTATATGTATATACCGCTCTCCCTCATATCATAACCTGGATCAATTCTATAATAGTCTAAACAGCCTAATAAATACCCTGAAACATTATAATAACATGGTTCTCATTGGAGACTTGAATATAGATATAAAATCGAACAACAATGACCAGCACGCAAACGACTATCTTACCATGACCGCCTCACTGGGACTACTCCCTGCTCACTTACGACCTACTAGGTCAGGAAACTGTTTAGATCACGTTCTATTAAAAACTAGGGGAATAGCACGCGTCATATTACTGGAATCCTATATTACTGATCACATTCCCGTCATTTTGTGTCTAAAGACCAAAGGCATTATGACAAACAGTAGTTCCAACACATTCTATCGTTATAATTATGCTGCAATAAAAAATGAAGTAGATAATACCGACTTCAAATCAGTCTTGGAAGAGCCGGATCCAAGTCTGGCCGCTGATTTATTAATTATCTTAATGCAAGAGATTATTATGAAACATACACAACGTATACAAATCCATAGAAAGGTTCGTGTTCTCAAACCGTGGATGACCCAAGGCTTGGTCCGTTGTATACGAAATAGAGACATGATGCATAAAAAAGTAACTAGGGATCCAAGTAATAATGTCCTTAAAGTCACCTATACGCGGTATCGTAATTTCCTAAATTCGTTACTGAAAAAAATGAAGCGAACCCATGATAAAAATGAGCTGTCTAAAGCTAAGAATAATGCAAAAGCCACATGGAAAGCTATTAAACAAATTACTAATACGTGTTCACAACCGCAGTCACCCCGAGAATTACTTCAAATATCCAACGATCCAAAAACCTCAATAAATGATGTTAACAACTTCTTCGTTAACATAGGACAAACTCTAGCCTCAAACATAACACCACTTAAAGGACGTGACAAAGTGGTAACTGAACGTACGACTAGTTGTAACTCACTTGTTATACTGCCAGTTGATGTAGTTCACGTGAAAAGCCTAATCGACTCCTTACGTAGCGACTGTGCTACAGGTTACGACAATATCCCAGCTAAGGTGCTC
The DNA here is from genome assembly GCA_932526535.1 of Caradrina clavipalpis. Taxonomy (NCBI): domain Eukaryota; kingdom Metazoa; phylum Arthropoda; class Insecta; order Lepidoptera; family Noctuidae; genus Caradrina; species Caradrina clavipalpis. The sequence goes on from OW052087.1 coordinate 7,641,501, forward strand.
AAACAGTCGAGTCTTACCTTGGCTGTGCCAATAGCACATATCTGTAACCGAGCTATTGACTCCGGCGTTTTCCCTGACGCTTTTAAGAAAGCTGTTGTGCATCCCATTTTTAAGAGTGGCGATAGGACTAGTATTACAAACTATCGGCCTATTTCCGTATTGAGTTCGTTATCAAAGATATTTGAAAGAATCCTCAGCAATTCTTTAATAAATTTTTTGAATAAACACAAACTTATTGCGTGTAACCAATATGGATTCAGAGCTGGTATATCAACTGAGGATGCAGTAGTCGACGTTACAAAGGCTCTGGTTGATAAATTGGATGGGAAAATGAAATGCTACGGCATTTTCCTTGACCTATCCAAAGCATTCGATACGGTATCTGTTCCCGCTCTTGTCACGAAGCTAGAGAAAATAGGAGTGCGTGGATCGACCTTGAATATCTTTAGAGACTATTTATCAAATCGTACGCAGTGTGTAAAAATCGAATCTTTAACAAGTGATCATAAAACTATCAATTTCGGTGTCCCACAGGGAAGCATACTTGGGCCCACGCTATTTCTTCTATATATCAACGATCTGTGTCAAGCTCAGGTTCCAAACTGCGATATATTTACTTATGCTGACGACACGGCATTGATAGTTCACGACGTCGACTGGATTAAGGCAAAACAAAGAGCTGAATGTGCGCTTCGCTCGGTAATGGAATGGCTTTCAGAAAATCTCTTGACACTTAATATCGCAAAAACAAAAATTATTCGCTTTTCATTACCTAACACTACTAGTCCTCCCCCAGAGTCAGGAATAGTTATAGCTCATACTTGCGCAGACAGTAGAAATGGCTGCAACTGTCCAGCCCTATCTCTGGTTCATGATATAAAATATCTGGGAGTTTTCATAGACTATAGACTAAGCTGGAAACCCCATATTGAAGCCTTATGCACCCGGATCAGGAAGCTGATTTATATCTTCAAGGAACTTAGGCATTCTGCTGATCGAGAAATAATGCTTTTAGTATACCAGAGTCTTTGTCAGTCCCTTATCTCGTACTGTATCTCAGCCTGGGGAGGAACCTACAAAACACCTTTACTTACCGTAGAACGTTCTCAACGAACTATTCTAAAGCTGATGTATTTTAAACGTAAAGACTTCTCTTCAGCCCAACTGTATTCCGAGGCACAAGTTCTGACAGTTAGGCAGATCTATATTCTTCGTGCCGTTCTGCGTAGACACTCCATGCTACCTATTACGCCAAGTGTTCTTTTAAGACGTAAGCAATTCCCTGTCAGTGACACTGTCAAATGTCGTACCGCACTCGCTAGTCGACAGTTTCTCGCTACAAGCTCTCGACTTTATAATAAAATTAATAAAACCTTGTCTATCTATATTCGCACAAAATACGAGGTTAAGAATATTCTCACCAAGTGGTTGCAAAAGTTATCATACGACGAAACTGAAAATCTTCTCAAAATTGATATCTAAATACCTAAATGCTGTATACGCTTAAGATTGTTTTCTATCTTTATTAATATTACAGAAGTACTTGCACGTGTATCATATAAATTGTTGTATGTTATTGTTATTTCGGGGAACATTGGCTTCTAAGACACAGGCTTATTGCCTAGTTTAGAAGTCAGGCGTTCGACCTAGAACTTTTGTCACTGTTGTACAACTTACCCTTAAGACACTTCTCTGTACTTTCGCTGTATTTTTTCGTACAAATAAATATATTATTATTATTATTCCATTTATTAAATTAATCAAACATATAAATTACATTTTTAAATATTAGTAAAAAATATAAAAACATTTAAAAATATAAAATATAGTAGCCCACCGGCGTCGGGAACAGGGTCCAAGCCACCGGTGGTCAGGGCTCCTGAGAAAGGAATCTCCTAACTATACGCGCCGTGTCTAGGAGAACCGCTTTCTGAATCAAGCCCTTGATCCAGCCGCCCAACGAGAGCCTCCTAAGATGTTGGTCGAGGCTCTTGGCAATTAAGCCATTGGCTGAAACGACTATCGGCACAATGATCGCTGAGTCCACATCCCACATGTCGACAACCTCGCGAGCCAAGTCAAGATACTTGATCTTCTTATCATTCTCGGCCTTCACGAGGTTCACGTCATGTGGGACTGTTATGTCAACAATCATTGCGCGCTTCTCTAAGCGATCCACCACCACTATATCAGGCTTATTGGCTACAATAGTCCTGTCAGTGATGATGGATCGGTCCCAGTACAATGTGACATGGCTATTTTCGAGAACTGGGTCGGGCACATACTTATAGTACGGTACTTCCGATTCTACAAGGCGGTATTTCAGAGCAAGTTGCTGATGGATGATCCTGGCTACAAGGTTGTGCCTATGCAAGTACTCTTCGTTAGCTAGACGAGAACACCCAGAGATAATGTGGCGGATTGATTCCCCCGGCCGGTGGCATCCCCGACAAATGTCAACCGTGCCATCCTTCACAATAAATCTCCGGTAGTTATTCGTCATGATAACTTCGTCCATAATTGCACAGACAAAACCCTCGGTTTCCCCAAATAGGTCACCGAAGCGAAGCCAGGATACGGACGCTAAGAAATCTACATCGGGCCCATGTAAGGCCCGGAAAAAGCGTCCGTGAAGCTCCTTACTCTGCCATACCTCCTCGCGATCTTTAGTCTCCAGCACTACTGGTTTGCGCCAGTTCTCTTTAGCCAAGGAGAGCGGGGTGAGGCCCTTATCCACTGCCACAACATCTCGGTGCATCCCCACGTCGGCTTCAAGGAAATATTCCCTGAGACTGCATATCTCGCGGTTGTGGAGAGACTTAGCATTTAAAAAGCCACGACCTCCACACTTCCGCGGAATATACAGTCTCATCACCGATGACCGCGGGTGATGCATCCGATATGCCGTTAACAATGTACGGACTCTCCTATCCAGGGCGTCGAGTTCCGTTTGAGTCCATTTAAGTATGCCGAAAGAGTACATCAATACCGGCATGACCCACCCGTTGAAGGCGCGCACCTTATTTCCGCCTGACAAAAGACTATTAAATACTTTTTTCAGGCGGCCAAAGAAGCGCTCCTTCAACGATTGCTTCACGTCAACAGTATTGATGCCCAACGCCTCCGACATACCCAAATACTTATAGGTCTCCGTTGAAGAAAGGGATCTAAGGTTTATGGATTCCGAGAGTTGAACTCCCTCGGACTCCATAATCTCCCCTCGCTTGACATGCATGACCGCACATTTGTCCACACCAAATTCCATCCTGATGGCGCTACTGAAAGTTTCAGTTACCTTCAGTAGCTTCATCAGTTGCAAATTGTTGGGGGCAAAGAGTTTCAGGTCATCCATGTAAAGAAGGTGAGATATTACCTGACCTCCTCTCTTCAACCGATAGCCTAGACCTGAATCCTCCAGCAGTGTGCTTAGGGGATTCAAGGCTAAGCAGAACCAAAGCGGACTCAAACTATCACCCTGGAATATACCGCGCTCAATCCTTATCGGTTCGCTATTCCTTTGGATATTTCGACATCCTGGATAGCGAAGGACCGTGCTCCATTGCCCCATACACGACATCAGGAAGGCGCGTAGAGTTGCATCAATTTTATACAACTCCAGCACCCTCATGAGCCATGTATGTGGTACCGAGTCATAGGCCTTCTTGTAATCTATCCAACATGTCGACAGATCCTTCCGGGATCGGCGAACCTGTTGGCTAATAGCCATGTCAATGAGGAGCAGCTCCTTAGTACCACGGGATCCAATCCTACATCCATTCTGAGAGGGGGACATGATAGAATTAATCTCAATATGATTGTTAATTTTGGCTCTCAAAATGGATGTAAGAACCTTATAGACCGTCGGCAGGCATGTGATCGGTCTATAATTTTTAGGTTCCGCAGTACTACCTGATTTGTGGAGCAGGTGGGTTATTCCTGTCGTTAGAAACTGGGGCAGCGATCCAGATTCCAAGGCTGACTGAAATCGGGACGCCAAGCAAACATGCGATCTTCTGAACCATTTTATCCAGAAATTATGCAACCCGTCCGGTCCAGGAGATTTCCAATTAGGTAATGGACGGACCGCACGAGCTACATCTTGGGGGCTGATGGTAATTGCCCCCATTTCTGGAATTGGGTCGCATGCTCGCTCGATATCCCGAGTCCAATCACCCTCAGTGTGGCTGACAGGCACCGACCAGATGCTACGCCAGAACGAACACATGGCGTCATCATCTGGCAGGCGCGTATCAGACACAGCTTGGTCCGGTCGCTCCCAATCCCTATAGACCCACCTTTCATTACTTTGGAATGTACGATTCTGGGTGTATCGTTCCACTCGCCGCTTATACCTACGAATACGACTTGCCCATGCATACACCTTCTGCTTCAGGAAGTCGATGCGCTCGATTATTATTTATTATTATTACTTTACAATGTGGTGTTACTTTTAAGTGTTAGCGGTTTTGTCACAATTTTAGTCATTTTTAATTTTATGTAACTAAACGACATGATTTATCTACAAAGGTAATTTATTTTTATAGGTTTTTCTAGCTTCTGCCCGCGACTTTGTCTGCGAAATTTCAAGTTTATAGCACAAAAAATGAAGGACATTCATACTAATTTGCGACTGCCATTTGACCTCCTCAATCCGGCCCTGTCGCAAAATACGTTCTTAGCGGACGTCTACTAACTATTAACTGTTAACCTGAAAATTTCATCTTTATACGTCAAGCAGTTTGCGTTAATTAGTGATGAGTCAGTGACCTTTCGCTTTTGTTAAGATGATTAGCTACCAATAGCTTACGCGCACAAAGCCTTGATCAACATTCTGGGAACCTCTCGTTAGGCTACTAGAGCATAGAGCTTAATACCATAATAGGTTTGAATATCGAAAGCAGCACTAGACATACGTGTATATTAAACGCACATCCTGAAAGCACTCAGAATCGGGTACTGAATCGATTTCTGCTATTTCTAAAATAGGTTATTTTTATCCTAAAATTATACACAAAGCTTCTCCGTAGAAAAGTATAGTCAAACAAAAGTTAAACTTAAGTAAAGGCAATAAGGTACTTTAAAACATATTTACAAGAAGTAATCCAAGCGACTTATAAAAAGGAAAAAATAAAATTTTCAAATAGGTAGTTGGAATCGATTTAATACCTTATTCAAATTACTTTCACGATGTGCATTTGACATACACATTAAAGCTAAGCTTTCCTCATTAGCTTTTCAAAACTATTTAGTTCCGAGTTTCTCTACTTTTGCAAAGGTTGTCCTCCTTCCAGTTACTATTGGCGGTTGGAATCAGCTTTGATCTGGCAGCACTAATATGTTGATTTTCTCATAAAAAGACCGAGAGCTTGGGAAAAAAATGCAACATAAATCAAACTAGTTTTAAGTAAAGAATATTTTTAAATAGGAGACGTTCTGTGGTTTCTGCCATCATTCTTCATGGGATCATCTTTCATGGATCAAACCACGAGTTTATATGTTTACCTATGTAATATTCTTAACACATTCATATTCAATTTGTTATAAAAACTGTAATTCACCTAAACTGGCCTACACATTACTCGTATTTGATGAATAAAATAGAATTATGTTAAGCAAAAGTAAGTCTGCCTATTTACAATAGAGGTCTTAAATAATTTGTTGGTATTATGTAGGGAAATATTGAACGCAAAACAGGATACACTGAATACAATTAATCACACGAAAGGATAACTAACAATAACAATTTATATGGGAACAAAAAAAACGTTCATTGTGATTTGCCATTCAGCAATTCATCCCTACCATAATAACAATTCCCAATCAACAGTATAATGCAGTGTCTTTTTAATTGTGCACGCGTGCGGTTCATTACATTAGTCATTTTATTATAAATTCAGTGAGCAATACCAAAGAAGCTATTTTTGTTTAATGAAATTTTACATTTTATGCAATCCAATTGATTTATACACGCTTGCTTTTACATCGTTCTGGAACCGAAAGCCATAGACTCTGAAACTATTTTATTTTCAATATTTAGTATAACTGCAAATTAAATAACATGAAAATTTAATTTGTGATATAGTGGGAAGTAACGCTTCCTTGCAGTCCATGCTTAAGTGTATGTAAACCTTATCGCTAGTAGGCTACACATGCAAACGGTAGCCATTGAAAAATCCGTTCATTGATCAGACAAGCGCTACAAAAATTTTACACGAACGACAAAAAATAAGTGATTATCGAACGTCTTGTAAAAAAAAACAATGCCAATAGGAACTATTAGTCTACTGGAGTTCCTGTGTTTCGGCTCCAGAACGATGTAATAGTAACCGTGTATATTGCAGCACATATTGGGGAGAAATTCATCAAACTTTAATGTATATTCAAATGTATTTCCGCATTCAACCCTAATCTCTTCAAAGTTAGAGTAAACGCCCATCTTCTGGGTAAGCACACTCCATCGTAGACTTTGTCTATGTCACCTTTGACCAAGAGTAGAGTCAAGAGTTTACCCAACATGAATAATAAAAAACTTGTATTGTTCCCGCTACCGCCTGTTCTTTGCGCCACCACCTGTGGGCAAATATGTGTGTGCAGTAGTAGTAGCTAGCTGCGCGGGCGCAGGCGGGGCCAGTAAGCCACGGCACTCGTATAATAATATTAGTGTCACACCGTATGCGACGTCCAGGAACTAAATGGTTCTAGGAAACTGACCCACTGGCACGGCAACTTCGGGCTACTAAGTTATATAGTAAATTAGTTTAAACGTTACTGACGTTTCCAGATTACCATTTCAAAGGACACTGGCCATGTTTTCAACCAAACACGGTTAGCAAAAGGCTAATATCACTTTTTTTAAATAGCCTACAGATTTGTTCGATTTATTGACGATCGTGTTATGTCGTCAATTCGTGTACCTATCATCGACATCGTATTTTTTTAATGACGTTTGTAAGAAGCTGACTGATTTTTTTGATCGCTAAAATATAATATATCAAGTGACATTATTGATTTAATCTACATTATGGCGTGTACAATTCAATTAGCTGTGGACTTAGATATCCTACCGTAAATTAAGATCAGTTACCTATCTTCCAGGTATCCGGGTTCCATTGAATAGTCTCATTATTAAGCACATGACAGCTTATCGAGCTACCTGGTAATGCTGCTTAAGCTCCTAGGATCAACCTGATATTGAATTAATTAGTTATGTCATAAGTGACGTTTCCTATCTGACAGCTGTCAATATTGTACTCGTATTTTAGGGCGGGAAACTGTAAAGTTTAACTTTGTCTTGTTATTAAAGATAGCACAAATTATTTGCTAGCTTATAATAAAAACTAAAATACTGAATTTAGTAACCTAGTAGCAAATGTATTTAAAGAATAACTATTTATAGATCATCACATATAACATATTTTAAACCATTTTGCACAGCCACTTCTTACTACTTTATCTAATAGAATATGTAAATAGGTCAGGCCGAGAAACTCACCATGTCGCAGCGATTAAAGAAAATGTGTGTGAAATCTATTTCAAACACTAATAGGCGAAGTATTTCCATGAATTTTCAAACTATACCACCGCCGCCGCCGCCGCGCCGCCGCTAAACTAATACGATAGTAATAACCTTTGTTCTCGTCAACTCTTTCATGTTGTCTGGTTCTAAAAAATACTTGCTTACATACATCTAACATTATTCTGCCGAATGACATAAGGGTACAAATAATAAGTTTTTGTTTCAGTCTATAATCACCTAATAAGGTTAGGTATTAAATACGACCAAATTGTCACTTGGTAAATTTTTCCTTTCCGCTGTTGATACATAAAATTGTGTGCGTAACTTTTTGGGCTTATAACATATTATTTAAGTTAGTGATTTAAAGGAAATGACTACTTAGCGCAGTCGTAACAATGCGTAAAAGTAGCTGCAAGTTAGCTACCAGTCTGTTATGTAGCGTGTTCGACTGTACATGTACTGTACAACAAATTATATTGCTAGTATGTAGTGGCAGTGACGCACAGAGAAGACTAGTAACAGGGTTGAATCGATAGATGGCGCTGTAAGCTCTGAATTCAGTATTTAGTTTTACAAATGTTATTTCTAGTTAGGAACTACGCTCATTTCTGTTTAGCCATAGGTTTTTCGTGGTCTAGGGAAGCTTAACTTTACTTAGAGTTTATTTGGGGTTAGGACAGACCATCAAAACCATTGTTGATAAAGTGCGAAAATTATTTTTAATTAACATCATTTAAACGTCAATGGTTCATTGAACGTAGTCTTTAGATACATTAGGTATATCTATGTATAGTTAGGTAGATAAGCAAAGATGACACGCATTTTTTTTTGAATCATCATCGGGTCGAACACCTTTTAGTAACAGTTACAATTAACAATGGTATAATGGGACTATCTAATTAGCTTGCAAAATATCCCACCTTCGCATTTTGGGCAAAAAAGTTAGGCTATGGAACAATGTTAGCGAGTCATGTTCACACCTCCCCGAAAAACTCCCCTTCACCATATGTGTCTGTATCGGAGATTATTAGGACGCTTAGAAATACCTATAGTATTTTTTTCCTATCTGTGGTTCACATAAATTTATGCGGTGTAAACAGACACAAAACATACCCGTTAACTACTCACAAGCAAGCAACAACAACAAGCAAGCAACATGGAGCAAAAATCATTGCTAAAACATTACTTTTTTGGTGTAAAACATAGCTGTTTATTTCAGCGCGTAATGGAACACATGAAAATAATTGTGCCTACGGGTGGTGCATACAACATAACCTGTAGTGATGATCCACCCCATATCAACCCCCCCCCCCTCCCACCCCCTGAATCGTGGGAGTGATGTGTGTATGAAGTTTTGTTGCAAAATTTAAACCTGGTTTTCATGACTAAACGTAACTAAATTTTGCCATGCATTCATACATGATATAAGTTTGAACTGTTGGTTCTCAGTTCATGTTGAATAGGAGAATAAAGCAATTTAAACTTTATATTTGAAACTGCACGGTTCATATTATATTGATACAGTTTACATTAATTCTGCTGATTGACGAACTTCTGTAGTTTAAATCCTAAAATAGAAGATAAAGTTTAACTTGTAATTCTGCCGTGCAGAGCCTAAAAGGCAATAACGTGTTCATTAAGGTTCAATATTCAACAAAAAAATGACGAAACACCTTTTACTGCGTTTTAGGGTCTGCACGGCAGAATTGTAACAATGTGAAAATTTAAATACCTGTAGGTACATATTATTATGTTGTGTTTGTTTATCCCATGTCGGTTTTGATTCTAATAGGAAAAGAGAAAGTTAGTTCATTACACGATCATCACTAATGTTTGTGATGCGTCTGTGGATGATTGCTGTGCTTTAGTGAACCTGGTGAATGGTTCAATCATGCCGATTTACATTATTTATGTCCGTTTTAAGAATATTGCCTATTAGAAAGTTTTTTGATGGTTAAGTTGGAATTTGATCAAGTCATTCAGAACAAGATTATGTAATTGAGGAATGCTGACTGATCACCGTAGAATAATAATGTTAGTAGATATATTTTTATATAATTCTTTTCTGGAATTATATGGGGGAGGCCTATTTCCAGGCTCGGGACTGGCTGATAATGATAATGATAATGATGGATGAAAACTCTTTACTTCTGTTAACAATGTAATAAGTGAAATAATTTCGAAAATAAATAATATTCATAATTTATGAATTTTCTGAAGACAAAGAGGAACGATTATATTTCGTCTTTTTTAAACAAATCGTGATTCCATAAAGTCAGCTTACATCGGTACTCGACGAAGCGCGACGATGTTTGAAGTTGCCCTGCGCAGCATGACGCCGCCGGGCGTATTCGTAGCTCTATATCGTATCGCTTTCAAAAGATACGTGTTACATCGCGGTGCGTTGCGACGCGTCGCGGTGTGATATCACCTTTAGTTACTTTTCACAAAATGGACAAGTGAAGGGTTTCTTTGGCAGATTCTTAAATATACGGCAAGGTGATACTAACGTGTAACTTCTATTATAAACACATGTATGTGATTAAGTTAATATGTTCTTAGTTAAGTCAAGGAAAAATACAACAAGTATATAAGATAGACGGGCCATTGTTATTTTTTCCCACAACATAATATCATGTTGTTATGACTGACAGGATATCGTATTATTGTTATTTTTTCCGTTTAGTGATATATAATTGCTAATTACTATTTTGTACATGGGATAATAATATTAAAATTAATTCCATTATTACTTATCAGGAGGCATCTTCTTGCCTTACAAAAACTAACTTTAGTGTTAATAAAAACAGGATTTAAAATACGGTGCTAAAAATTCTTCACATTTTTAACAAATTATATACCTATTTTTAAAATGGATCTCCGTTAGTACGCTTAAGTTATTAACACTATGTGTAACTGTAGCGAAATAAATAGTAGTAAAATAAATATTTATTATAAGATAATATCAAAGATGCCTCACATTGCGGCAGTTCAAATAGATTAATCAGTCCTCTTCTTGAAACCATTTTATTGCTTTACATTCCAGTATCTACTTTGCGTTAAAATGATATTCTCTAGTCCGATTCCGGCCATGGCGGCTCATCTTAATGCAGACTAGACAAGTACGCAGGAGATATTATAGTGCGAAATGTGCGCGCAAACACAGGTACACACCCTCTTCCCTAACTCATAGAGTCCGATGGGGCGGCAATCCAACACAACCGGAGAGAAATCAGGCGCAGGACCAACGGCTTTACGTGATTTCGGAGCCGCCTGTGGGTGTTACACTTCCAACTTTCAAACTCCGGGCTGTTACTGAGAAATTCCTAATGGGAAAACCCAATAACACTTTTTGCCCTATCTGGGAAACGAACCTAGGACACCACGCTCAACAGTCGTGCTTGCTTCCACGAGACCAACGGGGCTGCTACCAGTACTTTACCTACACTTATTCACCTAAAAAGGTAAATTCATTGTTCTTACCTTTTTATTTAGGTTACCTAGGTCACCTAAATAAAAAGGCAATTACCAACAACAATAAATTAGACGATGAGCCAACTTTTGGGCAACACAACTATATTACAGACTTCAAATTTCTATAAAAAACCACATCTGGGTTGACGTGGTAACGAAAACAAAAGCGGACATGTCTGGCTTCTTTTAAAACACGTTCAGGAGCAAACAAGTGTTTTCAAGGAAAGATAAGAAAAGAAAAAACTTAAAATACCCTTGTAGAAAAAGTTGTATGTTTTTTTTTTTCAACTCTACAAATAATGTTTGAAACTTGGTATAAGATTGTTAAGGTCAGCATCTAAAGCAAGGTTAACTTATCCGGCACGTAATAATCGTACCTAATGTTCAATTTTTAAATCATTATTCAGTAAAAATTCACGTCGCGTATTCCTCGAAGAGATAGGCAAAGGTGTACCTACCGATGTACTTCGACTCCCACAGTTCGCCAGTATGAGCAGTATGTAATAGGGGACCAGCCTATTGCCATTATCACACAAATCCTAACTCCGAGCTGCTACTGAGAATTTCATAGATAAACCCGATAACACTTTTGCTCGACCTAACCCAAGACCTCTAGCGTAGCAGTCGCGCTTAGGACTACTAGGCAGATTTTTACAGAATATACCTACTAGGATTGATTTAGTACATTTGGACATGAGAAACATCCGTAATAACCTTTTCTTTTTTCCAACCCAATTATTTATCAATTTAGTACAACAGTAAATAAATCAATGTACCATTTCTTGCTTTTACCTTTGCGTTCCATTACTTGGAGATTTTCTGCCCATTGTTTTCTAATACAATGCTGGTAGAGCTATTGTTTAGAATTCGGTCATCGGTCATAAATTAGTCCGTCAATAGTGATCTATTTTTAACCGAAGCAACATTGACACGGATGACGTCATCATAGGCAGTTTAAACAAAGCCCTATTCCCGACTCCTGCGCAAGTAGTGATACTATAGTTTATGAATTTTGTGATACTGTCTGTCTTTTGAAATTATGAAGAATAATTAAAATGAATTATTTAAAATAATATAATTTATGTTCTGTCAGCTATTTCATTTCAGTTATTTTGTAACAATATACCAAATATGATGGTTCAACCACATATTTCATTTTAGTTATTTTATAGGCTCGCATAATAATTGTTTGTACCTCAGACCAATATACATACATTACCTATTATTGTTAGTGTCTATTTATAAAATGTAGAAACAATTTGGTTACAAACTTGTTTTGATTGCCATTGTTTGAATTGTTTTGTACATTATGAGACTAGCGTTTACCTGCGACTGGTCCGCGCAGTATTTCCTTACAGGAACTTAATTTATTTGTCAATAATATATACTTCTATAGTACTCAGGAAAAACGTAGCCTTCTATAAACGTAGTAATTTTTAGAATCGGTTCAGTAGCTCCGGACAAAAGATCGTTCAAACAAACAAACACCGCAGCTTCATAATATTACTATAGAAATGGAAATAGAGAACAATTACGCTTGGTGTTTTCAGAAAACACAATAATATTTGTAGGAATTATTATAAAAGTCTTGGTACCTACGAAAAATTACGTACATTAGATACCTATATGGAATAAACATAATTTATCAATTCTAGTTTTTAAAGGTTCAAGTTCATATACTTTTATACCGGTTACATGCATACATTAATATATGAATAAGAATTAAGTAGTTATATAAGACACATTCACAAAGTAAGTGACCATGTCAGGTTTTTATATAACTCTTAAAACCACCCACTGTCACGACAACGTAGCCTCTTGTCTATTTACAAGGATAAACAAACGAAAAGCTCTCTAGTAATACTAAAAACGTAGTCAAGAAATCGGTCAGATACAAGTATATATAAAATAAATACAAGTGCCATACAACGTGGCAATGGTGCCAGGCTTGTGGCCACTAGTCCCATTGACACCGATGTGACGAATTTTAGTGTCCTATGATCTTCCCACCTTCTCTTTATATAAATTTTGCATACGTATTAATTTTATTATTATTTATAAGTTACATTTCATTAATAATTCCTCACATCTTCCTATTTGAAATAATAACTGTTAGTTATTCTTGGAACCTCTTTAACTACGGCTTAACATTGGGTAGTATTGGCCCTAACGATAAAAATACAATATTCTCGACACACGTTGAATGAGTATCGTTGGCGCCTAGGCTGTAATCAAATGTAACGCAGCCCTTATCCTAGTTCCACAAACGTATGGAGCCGGCCTTAGACAAGTAAAAACTTTCAGCGAGTTTCAGCCATGATATTGGAAGCGTTTGTTCTTCCACCAGCAATATATACCCACTAAGCTACATGTCCGAAATGGTATACCTATACACCTTAAATTAACGTCAATTCAATGTTACTTTTAAAACCATAAACCAAACCAAATTCATAGGTTCTGTATAATAATGTTCCGTTTGACCTTTCCTCGTAACAACTCCGCCCGTCGCCCGCCCGTTAATAGATGGCGCTAGTAGTTCGGAAGCTGCAAGTTTTCTACTGATTGTGGCATAAGTTTGCAGAACAATTACTGGCCGCAAAACTTTTAGAGTCTGTTCACTATGTCCGTAATGGTACTAGTACCAGGTATATAAGAAATGCTCGGAAATTGTAAACTAGAATGTATGTTTATTAATTAATTTTGTTGCCCTACTTTGCGCCAGCAGTAGAGTTATTCAGCGCGCACTAAGTTTAGACTTTACCTTTGGCCTTAACAAGCGCCTCCACACAGTTTATTTAAAAACCAATTTTAAATGTTATAACTAAACATTAAATACTGCCACGATCCCTGTAGTGTAAGATGCTTCCGTAAACACATAGTTTGCACTACATTGCGCGGTACTATAAACAGTGATTTTGCACACCTAATATAAAAGTCGGTTCCTAGCAATATTTTTTCCTCAGTGTTTCTTAGTCTAATAGGAAGAATGTAGTTATAATTATGTGATATGGTATTTTACATCCCATATTAAATAATAACATACTCGTTTACACGTATATTAAAAGAACAAAATTCAAAAGTATCAATAATTTCCGTTAAAGTGCCAACGTATGTGACTCCTACACTAAGGCGCACGTTGCCTGTTCAACAGATGTCGTCAAAGATGTCTTGCCGACTGATTTACAGACTCTTGGGTCGCGGTCGGTTTTTGTACCCATTGACTATCAGTTTACGACAAAATTGACCCTCACTGAACAAATACTGGGTTTGTGTGGTCCATTTTATTTGAGTAATGAGTGAGTGGTGTGATCCTGGCGGGATGACTCACTCGGAAGCTTAGCGTACAGTTGGTATAGACTATAGAGGATGTTTTAACTTGGCAGTATATAAGTACTATTTTAAATACTTTTTGGTAACAATTTATGAATGTGATTTTTTATAAATAATTAGTCGGTTTCTATTATAGGTAATAATGGTCTTTGCTATTTAGGGCGAATTCAAATTTGCCGTAAAGTGCCGCGCAGTTACCGTGTGGCTGCACTGCTGCGACCGCGCTGTTGTCACTGTTCGAGCACCTTAGTTTTGTACATTCAATAACGTGATGAAGTGCGGGCGCAGCCAGGGTGCAGCGCTGCTGCCGTTCTGCGGCTGGGCATCAATTCATCAACACCATGATGCTCGAACCTAGCGACAGCACCGCGACCGGAGCGCTGCAGCCGCGCTGCCTCCACGCATCACATGCAGCAAACTCGAGAGATTAACTCGAAGTTCCATTAGCACTAATCCAGATCATAACGTATACTATAGCACTATAATACCCGAATCTCATTACTGATTACCGCACTACAGTCTATTGTTACAGTATTAAAATAATTACCTATCGATTAATTAATAATTAACACTGACCCTGAAAAGCTTAATAATGGATAAACTGCTTATCGGATAGCTCACCTAACGCTCTGAAAACTGTTAATTAAATAAAGGCTTAATTATTATCTGGTTTGGCAGTGAAATTGCGTCATAAAATTGCTTTATTTCTATTAGATAGGTAGGCTGGCTACTGATCTACTATGAGTTAAACTAGGGTTATTGTAAAGAGATTATTCCGCTGTTCACACTATAAAAAACTCGATATTAACTCGAACTCGAATTTTATTCGATATTTATACCAGGCTTGCCCTCAGGTAACAACATAGAATTACTTGTAGCTACAATACGATTCGTTTACTATGATTCCTCTATATTTTATTATTGATTCTAACAGGAATCAATAATAAAATAACAGGTTTTAGCTGAATTCGCACGGCACTGCGTACCACTTATGCGATGGGACGTTCTGTACTTTGAAAGAGGTAGATTCTGATAAAATTTGAAACATGAATAGCTAAAAAAAAGAAGCCTTATATGTTTTAATTATGGTTTCGTTATTTGATTTCATTTTTTATATCTTTTATCTGCCTGGTTAGCCTAGTGGTCCTAAGCGCGACTGTTGCAGAGGTCTTGGGTTAGGTTCCCAGGTCGAGCAAAAACTGTTATTTGGTTTTTCACTGAAATTCTCAGCAGCATCTCGGATTTAGCTTGCACTCTATTACATGGGTTTCGGACCTAAACATCGGTATGTTATGCGAACCGTGGGTGTCCATAGGGACACCTCTGCCCAACCTTTCGGGGAAAACAGGCGTTAAATTACATATAAAATACAAAGGACACATTTTAAATATGGAGCCTTTATACACACGACCTTAATAAGTAGCGGCCGGCATGGAGTAAATGATGCAAGTATGACCATGGGTAGGGTACTTTAGTATTCAGGCGATCAATAAGTAGGTCAAATAATAGCTTTGTAGCGGCTACTGTCTACTCAAAGTTTCCCTTGCAATGTGCTTAGTACAAAGCACGTCGAAACGTAAATAACTGTCCTTGAAATACACGGGTATTGGGTGACCTTGATTTGTCAATGAAATTTGTATTTACAATACGAATGCATTTTGTTGTATAGGGTTCCTTACTGTTCCTTACTCGAAGTGTACCAACGGGAACCTGTTGCAAAGGCTCTCTGTTCGTACATCTGCCTGTCACCGATCTGTTTCTTATGAACCTTTAAGTAAGGAGTTGAAAACATAATGTAGTAAAAATTAAAGGGTATAAGAACCGTATTTTTTTAATGTAGTGTTAAATATTGTTCGTTGGTACGGAACACTTTGAGTCCGATTCGTTCAAGGTCGCGTGGGCGGCGCACTAGTAACGTATCTTTTTTTTTCGGATATTGTCACAGCGTATGACTATCACGTCGCTGAATTTTAACTTATTTTGTCACTGAAAAATATCGGCTCGGATATTCCGCTGCATGGAAAGCTGAGTTATCGGGTCCGGCCTATCGATTTTTTTAAATATGTACGACTGAAAGTCAAGGGCAGGTGAGCGCACTAGCTCTGGACGATGATGTGCTACTAGCTACCGCTTTACATGTACTTTGAAATGTTTTGATGCCCTTAAAATTTATGTTACAATCTTTTTCAATTTGAAAACTATCTACATAAATATGTTTGTTTCTGCAGTTAGTTTAATTTACTAAACATGGATAAAAGACAACTCTTCTACTAATGTTTGTTTCTAGTGATTTGTTTTTTGTAATTATATATTTTTGTTTGTTTATATGTTCACAAACACAAATTCTATTAAATAAGTGAAGAAGACTAGAAGACGCGAAGACTTGTCATTCGCTTTCTATCGACTATTGTTTCATTATCTGATGTTAAGCTTTTTTTAAGCTGTTAGTCATGTATACTGTAATAAATAGCTAAATAAATAAACATGGAAAGTTTTATATAATGACGTGGTTGAATCGTCATTATTCATTGAATGAACAAATGTTTCCTTTCATACTACTGCACCTAGCGGTTGTGTATTGATTTTACGTGCGACTTACTTTGAACTTGAACTCACAATATTATGTTCGTTTTCCTTTGGTGTAAAACTGTTTATTTTATAGGAGAGGTTCAATTAGCTTGTCTCAGTAGATATGTCAATCTCGCTGGAATTTTGGGGTGTCGTTTTTTTTTATTTATGCCTGCCGAGGCTGCGGGTTGTTCGAAAGAGATACCGCGCCCCCGGAACGCAAAGGGCACAAGAAGGAACATGGATGGGTTTTAGTCAGTAAAAGTCTGACACTCCCTCTTCCCGCTCAGGGCGGGAGAAGAAAAAACACCTACCTATATACTTATTATGGACTAGACTTGGTTTTTTTTTTCGAATACTTTTATGGCATTTGGGCATCATACACGTGTGCCTCATACACCTAGTTATCATAAACACTTTTTATTAAAAAAAACCCCTCAAGCTTCGCAATTCGAAAGAAGTCGACCTTCGGTGTTATTATTTTCCCAAAAATAAGAGTTACTCAACCCGACACTTGTTAGTACAAAGCTTTATTGCTTATTTGTTACGTAGATCGAGCCGACCGGTGGCGAAATAGATTTTCGACAGACAAAACATAATAGCCGTGCCTTACGGACAATGGTGGATGGTGAATGTTAAAGAGAGACAGTATATTCGGCTACGCAGTACATTATTCTTGTACTCGATTATGCTCAGAGCACGTATTTAGTGCATAGCTGTAGCAATTGTGAACATCGATGTAACAATCATTCGAATGATTAAATTAAAACGTGTTTGAGGTTGTGAGGTCAACATTCCTGACGAACAAACAGAATTTCTAAGTTATTTAGGAAATAGTTACTTTATCTATTTCTAAATTTAAATTAAACTAGGTAAAATTGATTCTCGTGTCTTGTCCATATGAAAACAGTGGGACAATAATAGGATGATAAAAATTAAGCTGATAAAGAAACATAATATTAATGTTATTATTGTCCTTTTTATAATCTCTTCCTGAAATGATAGGTACAGACAGCGTCATCAATTGGTTACCCCTCTTGCATTAAAATTCGTTCGAAAAGAGAGTAACGAGTTTATGAATCTGTCTGTACCAACTCTTATATAAAAAAATTCTGATCAATGACAAAGATTACTTGCAAAACGTTCGACACAAGACATTAAAAAGTGAGTGGTTTTTTTTTAAACAGTACTCAGTGATTGTGCAAGTTCCTCTCAACTTATGATACTTTCATAAAGTTAAAAATAAGAGCAAGGTTAATTAGCTCAGTACTAAAACTTTGACGTATGTACAGTCACGAGCACAAACATGTTTACGCTTAACAACATTTAAAAGCGATTTTCTCGTGAAAGATTACAGCTTTGAGATGTTACGATTTCATTGTAGTATGAGAACCACAATATTATATTCGTAACTTCGTTTCATTTTATTCAATCCTTTAGAAGGTAATTAAAACTGCAACACCAGAGGCATCACTCCTTCTCTTCTCCGCCTTTATTTTACCAAATATATATATATATATATATACCATCACGCCTGTTTTCCCCGAAGGTTTAGGCAGACGTGTACCAATGTACACCCACAGTTCGCCGGTATATTTAGGTCCCATGTTATAGGGGGCGAGCCTATTGCCATTAACCGGGCACAAATTCAAACTCCGAGCTGCTACTGAGAATTTCATAGAAAAACCCAATAACACTTTTTCGAATCGAACCCAGGACCTCTAGCAGTCGTGGTAGGACCACTAGGCTAACGAGGTAGTTTACCAAAAATATTGTCAAATTTCGACATTGATGGCTGAAAAGAAATTATTGCGTGTTGATTTTAAACCTTCTGTATACTATTTGCTGTGACACTGACACCTTGTTCACAAAACTTACTGAAACATTTCGTATCGGATTGTTAAATAAAATGGGTACATAGTACAATTAGTATATCTACATATATGATACAAGTATAGACAAGGCCTTTAAATATAATTCGGGCAAATGCATTTAAAATTGCAAATATTTGTACGGAAAGAGCTCTCGTTTGTTGACCTGCACTGTTTTACCGAAAGCTGTGTGTAATTTATAAAATTAAGCAGTAATTTTCAGTAAATCTCTCAAAGCGAATATTTTGTTTGTTTGTATTTATTTTCGGCCGTTAACGTAATACTTTACCAATTTAATTGGTAAAGCATCAATAAATTCGTACCTACATGATTGGTACTGACCCAGTTTAAAGAATCTCTTTTAAAGACCTTAATGTGTTGCGTCCCAATTAGTTTATTACAACATTTTATAAGCTGCACTTTTCACGGAAAACATAATTGTTCATTATGTTGTTTTAAAATTTTGTTTGTCCCAGGTCGAGCAAAAAGCGTTTTTGGGTTTTTCCATGAAATTCTCAGCGGCAGCTCGGAGTTTGGATTTGTGCCCGGTTAATGGCAATAGGCTCGCCCCCTATTATATGGGGCATAAAATACCGGCGAACTGTTGGTGTACATTGGTCCACCTCTGCCTAACCCTTCGGGGAATACATGTGTGATGGTGTGTATGTATTAATTTTGTAGCTTTTGCTTTTGAATTTGTTATACAATGAAAAATCAATAATCGGCTTTGTAAATTTTCAGTAAGTAGAAAACAACATGAATGGTGATGTTTTCATTAATGTCGCCAATTATACAAGTTTTTGGGTATTTGGGGATAAAAAATTAAATGGTGTCTGAAATTACGACCCTAACTATCCTTCATAACATTATAAGAGATTGGCATCTCAGTTCAGCAAGATCAATTTTAATTATGACTTTCTTGTCTTTTTGACTTTTGTCTTTTCTTTTAATCTGCTATCGAAGCATAACTACCTTCTATCTGCAGAGCTTACAGCAACAGAAAAAAATCTTTGGAAGAACAATAGGTTCTATGCTAGCCCTTAAAGTTCATTATGACAAACTATAATTTGCCATTAAAGTTAGGACTTTAAATCGTGTGCACTAAAGTATATTTTATAATGACCAAAAACAGTTGTCGGAACTCGGGTAGTGCGTTGGCAGCTAACGGATGGTTTTTTTCAATGCGGTTCCGGCTGGGCCCTTGCATGTTGGGGCGGTGTGAGCGATAGCCTTAGGGTTATACGACACAAAAAAGCGTTTGTTCATGAACGCCAAACGCAAGACATGTGTCCTGCTTATGTAGTAAAGTGACCATCTGCATATTAGCTGCGCATGGTCTTTAGAGAAAGAGCCAACATTTTTTTTAATCGTTTGTGTTGGCTACTTTTTTCGATGTTTCTCGAGTTTTGTGTGGAATTCGTACAAACTCGTACAATTCATCATGCTAGTACTTGCCAAAGCGGGAGGGGACGGGGGGGGGAGGGGTGTACTTATAGACACATTTCGCCTTAGTTATGTTTAGGTAATATGTAAAAGGGACTCCAGACTCAAATCTCAAAACCCCGACCCCCGAGTTCTTTTGAGAAATTGCTAAAAAAGCCCTATGATAGTTTTCTCGACATCTGGGAATCGGACCTAGGACTTCACGCTCAGCAGTTGTGCTATCAATCACTAGACCAGCGAGATAATCCGCTGAGAGCATGATTGTTCTAAATTCGTTAGTTTGGAAGTGATCAATACTGAGTCTGAGAACGTAGTGTACAACTACGTCCTAAAAATTAAAACGGTTTTGGAAAAACAAACATTCTTTTTGCTTCAGCTGATATCGTTAGGTTTCCTATACAAATATAGAAAACAAAGCAAAAATTTATAAAGAATCAGGCTTCGAGAAAGAGGAAACTGAATAATAAAAATTCACTTTGATTTTCTTTTCCTTATTTAAGTTTATTGCTTTATTCTGTTGTAAGTTCCATAGCATGTAAACAGGGAAATATTGTGAAGTATTGAACCGTTAAATCTAGTTTAGATTAGAGTAGTCTAGATTATCAAGGTTTATTCGATTTAAAGCAATAGGACTAACGTAAAATAAATAAAATAAAAACGATATTGCATCTCTCTTCGATATTAAGGCGCTCCGCTACCCTGACCAAATAACCTTGAGCATTCGTTCCCTTTGGCGGCACACTAACGCGGCGCAAGAGATACGTAGGAAATACGCTCAGATTTTAGAGTAAAATCTATATAAAATCAAATTTTCGTGTTTTGAAAAAAATAAAACTAGCATAATGTTCTTTATTAAATTGCCTAATTATTAGTTTAAGTCGCAAATCAAAATAATGTTCACTTTACGAGGAGATGCATGTCAAAAATTATTATTTCTCATTTCTGTAGTTTAGACCCTATAATTAAGCATTATGTTACTAAAAAGTTAAAAATAAATCTACCATTTTCGAGTCAAGAATGTGTAGAAATTTAACGTATTTTTTATTAGTTGGTATTTCTATTTGATATAGAGAAGTGGGCTCCTAAAAACTGCCCTAAAAACGGCTGCCGCTGCGTTTTGCACGGCCACGCGCCTTAAATCTTTATTGGGAACGCGATGAAGCAAAGCCTCATCCGAAGCTACAGATATGAATATATTTGTAAGTTCGGTGTGTCTAGAAATAACGGCGGACGAAGAGCCGGACCTATTCTAATAATACCGGTGATTTATGGCGCCACTGCCGGACCTCACCCCTTCTCAATAAGAGAAGGCTGCAAGGGTAGTAGGGGAATATTGATCTGCACGCTTTCATAAGGTGGATTGGCGATTTTAGACTTATATTAATTTAAAGTCCAGGTATGTGTGATCTCTAACATAAACTTAGAAAATATATATGTATGTATTCTTAAGACTGATTTCAGTCACGGCGGCAAATCAAATAATGCAGACTAGCCAAATACGCAGAAGATAATATAGTGCACATGTGTGTGCGCAAACACTGGTGCACCTTGCCTAACTCTCATTTCCGAGCCACGAGGGTGTCACACCGCCATCTTCCAAACTCCGGGCTGTTATTGAGAAATTCCCAACGAAAGAACCCAGTAACACGTTTTGCCCGGCCTGGGTATCGAACCCAGGACCCACGCTCAACAGTCATGCCTTTAGAACGTACATATGAATTGAAAAAGTCACATTAGTTAAAGCCACGTTACCCTGTTGACATATTCTGAAGTTTAAGAAAAGTTGGGATGGCCATAAAAGTCTGTCGAAAATGGTGAGGTATGAATGATGCACTTCTCACACTCACTTCTTACCTATACCAAAATCAGGGTGGCAATTCTACTAACTTATAGGAATAATCACCATATAATCTCAGTCT
The DNA here is from genome assembly GCA_932526535.1 of Caradrina clavipalpis. NCBI lineage: Eukaryota > Metazoa > Arthropoda > Insecta > Lepidoptera > Noctuidae > Caradrina > Caradrina clavipalpis. The sequence continues at coordinate 7,663,622 of OW052087.1, forward strand.
CAATCTAGCAAATTTTTCTTTTTTTTTACATTAGTAATCGCTGAAATGAGATCGTTGCGAGAATAAGTAGGTACGTTTCAATTAGCAGAACTGACCTTCAGATAGATTTATTAAAATAGAAAATATGTTCGTCGATAAAAATTATTATGAAACCTTGACCGTCGCTACTAACTGTATTATTGATTTATCGGAAAACTTGTTACAGTAACCCTAGAATAGAAATTTCCTGCACGGTCAAGGTACAACGTGTGAAAGATAATTTTCCACGTGCCGTTCGTTATCGGCCGGTACGCAGTTACAACGTAACCTAACTATCCTGCAGGCTAACTAACTTAACTCACTATCTAAACGGGATGAACTTGAAAATCCACACAGATTTATTTACCATTAGCTTCTGTCCGCGACTTCACTTGACATTTTATTCCACGGGAACCGTACATGTTTTCGGGATAAAAAGTAGCCTATGTATTATTTCGCAATATTAACTATCTCGGTGCCAAATTTCATTCAGATCCGTTCAGCCGTTTGAGCGTGAAGAAGAGACAAACATACAAACTTTCGCATTTATAATATTAGTAGGAAAACGTGTAATATTGAATTATCTGTTAGGTCGGGGCTGTGATAACAGATTTTCGAACTTTGATTTTAAGTTTTTGATGGAAATTTCTCGTCGTCATTTTACTGCCGCAATTATGATGTACGTACATGTATGTCAATCCGCAATTTATTCATTTTGTTTAAGCTTCATACCATCGTGCTGAAATACTAATATAACTTTTGATGTGTTCACACGCCTTTTACTTGCATACCCATAGGTACTTTGTAGCTAGTCAATACATCAAAATGTATTCAGGTGCTACTAATCTTTATCCATTTATATGTAGTTCCGAAAAACCATTGTTAACTGAAGAATTAAATTGTTTGTTTAAGTAAGTACCGCCTACGTTAGTCGCGATGTATTTATAAATTCGCCTAATAAATGTTAATTTGAATGAAAAGTCAAGGATTTTCGCGAATCGAGTGCAACGTACTCATCCGCCTACGTGCATTTATTAGTTCCCCATGCTTTTCTGGGCAGCTAAAATGTGGGCGTCCGTCTATTTCGGAATTTTAAATTTAAAATGTAACGGTTCGGAAACGCGGGGATTATTTCGTAGCACTAACTATTAAAGGGCTCTCATGATATTACAGAATATTCGAATTATTTTAGGATTAAATATAGTTTAAGAGAGTTTGTTAATTTGGTACACGTTCTGTATCATTGATACTTAATTGGCGTAGGTTTCAATGAGGAATAATGGATTAACTGCCCCGTTGGTCTCGTGGTCGCAAGTCGCGACTGCTGTGCATGGGGTCCCGGGTTCGATTCCCGGGTCGAGCAAAAAGTGTTATTGGGTTTTTCTATGAAATTCTCAGTAGCAGCTCGGAGTTTGGCTTTGTGCCCGGTTAATGGCAATAGGCTCGCCCCCTATTACATGGGACTCAATATACCGGGGAACTGTGGGTGTACATTAGTACAACTCTGCCTAATTCTTCGGGGAATACAGGCGTGATGGTAAAATTTGTATGAAAGTAAAATCTAGACTTTCGAGTCTTACGCTTATACGCTTTGGTTCACCAAAGCGTATAAGGAGAGGGGCGCGGGGCGTGGGGCTCCGGGCGTGGGAGTCTTCATACAACTTTGAAGCGTTATAAATATGTTTGAAGGATCATATTTTTTCTAGTAACCTGGATACACTTCTATCGTCGTCCTTCGATAAACTGCTATTGGATATGCAGCGCTGGTTTATTTTTTACCTGAAACAATAGTAATGTAGATATTAAATAAAGCAGTGATGGCTTACAGTTTCAATGCAGCATTTTAAAACCCTGCGTGGTATGTGCGTAGGCACACTAATGCGTGTTTATTGACACACACACTCACACAGGTGCAGTAGCTATTCATTGTATGTGACGATTGCTATGACGCCGTATCAGTTTTTATATCCGGTTTCACAGATTGTCCTTAAATTAGTAGACACGACTAATTTAAGGAAAATTGTTCCTATGAAGTTATGAAATGGCCTGATTTTGTTTTCTTAACGTTTGGATTTTTATTTATTTCCTTTCCTAGTGATTGGTCGGGGTGCGTTTTCGATCTTCTCCGAATCGCGTTAGTGATTTCTTTTCGTGTTAAAAGACACTTAAAGAAGCCGAAAGTTACTGTTCTTCCTGCCATTACAAATATTTTTTTGTTCTGGTTACGGACATATTGAGGGTCAACCTCACCATCCATCATCATACCATCACGCCTGTATTCCTCGAAGGGTTAGGAAGAGGTGTACCAATGTACACCCACATTTCGCCGGTATGTTTTAGGTTCCATGTAATAGGGGCGAGCCTCTTGCCATTAACCGGGCCAAAATTCTTTTTACACTTCGTAAGTATGTTAAGTTTCACTAAGTTTACGAATACATACGTATCTATTGACCCACTTCGCCAAGCATGTGTCGGGTTGACAAACAGCAAAATAGCTTCCACGTGTACATACGCCCAAGAAACAATTTATTTACACTTGTATCAATTACAACAATCCTTCGGCGGGGGGAAGTGCACGATTAACATTGACCACCATCTTCCGCCACACATTCCTTGCACACGAGATGTAAACATGGTATATAATAGCTGGCAGCTTCTGTTGCATTGTGTTGTTTTGTTGCATGGTGTGTAAGTGCTAAGTGGTAAGGTAGTTTTTAATTCGATTTATGCACTAATAAGGTTTATACAACATGATTTTTAGGGGTAAAATACTTATGAACATGAACTACTTTTATTTGGAAAAAAAAGACCCATTATTTAATTTTAGAATGCAGTTAATTTAATATTCTTAAAAACCGTTGCACCTCCTTTTGAATTTCTCGTGGATCGTGGGTGCGTTTACAAACACATAAACTCACATACACAAAAAGCCAGTCCTGGAACAACTATCTAGCCATATAAATATTTGTTCTGCACGAGAATCAAACCCGCGAGACGCAGCGCAGCAGCCAATCGCTCAGCTACTGCGCCAACCGTGCCGTGAGTTAGTTTCAAAATGTAAGTTGATCCTGAATTTCACCTCTGAATATCGAAAGTGAATTACGGTCAGCGCGTTTCAAAACCGTCATGGCTGCTGGTATCGATTTAGGGTCGTACGTAGTGAGGTAGTGAGTTAAAAAATACGTGTGCATAGGTTCACTTCAACAAGGTACAAAATGGGAACAAACGGTAGCAAAAATAAAAGTTTTCATCACGAGGCTCAACAATTGTTGTGATTTTTGTACAGGTTGCTAAGGGTCTGCCTTTAAATAGAAATTGTATATAGTTATATCCTATATTTTTAACTATCAGTATGGCTTTACCAACATATGTTCTACACTATCATTGACATCGCTGTAATAAATAATTCTCAAAACTAAACTAAGTTACAAGAAGTGTACATACATTTTATTCCACAGTAATGTAGAATGAAAATGCAACTACTTTCTAAGAAAAACGCGAGTCGACTACTGACAGTCGGTGCATTTACTTGGACTTGTGTAGGATACATACTCAGAAATTACTTGCTTGGGGGTTTGTAGTGCTTTTCCAGATTTAGGTAAAAAAGAAGAAAGCATACGGAATAGTACTAGCGCCAACCGTTCTGTGTGTGGTAAGGCCCTAACGCGTGTTTTTGAAGGAAGAGATAAAATTCAAATTCATTTATTTTAGGGACAACTAGATCCAAAGCTAGATCCAAATAAAAGCTCAGCACTCCAAAAGAGCTCCTGTCAAGATTGCTTATTGTTTGCTTCAATATCCTTTGAGATCCTAGTAGAATGCTACTGGATCCAAAATGAATGACGCAGTTTTCGAGAGAACTTTTGTTCGAATACCTTGGTCTTTGAGATGAGTTTGCCTTGATTTTAGTCTAGATGAAAGGTAAAAGAGACGATGGAATATTTCTTTTGTTGAACTCATCTTAATCGCTTTCCTAGTTAACTTTTCAAAGTCAGACTACGTAACTTTGGGAGGCATTGATTGCTACAGGATTTTATCAGTTTTAGTGACGTGACGTCACATACGGACAGACTCCACCAGTAGGTGTCTACAGCAGTGTCGTGTGCCATTGTACCAGCCACGGTCTGACGAGTCTCTGATAAAACACGTTCTCGCAATGATTCTCTATGCACCTTGTGTAGTCTCTTGAAACTTTAAATTACCTGACGGTAACAACTTTACTTAATTAGCAGTTACGTTAGTGACAGAACCGTCTTAAGTTAAACTGCCACGGATTTAACTCTTGAAGTCATATTTACTCGTCGGATTCACTCATTCGTTCATACCTTTGAGATGCTATAAGCAGTACCTACGTTCGCTTTCTATTCCTGGATCTGTAGTACGCTGAGTTCCTATAGTGTTACGTGAAGCGTGGCCTTCCGTAATAGTTCGGAAGTTATCGTAGTTACTGCGGAGAAGATGAGAATAATCTAGTTTTCAAGAAATTAAGGCTTGCTTGCTGCACATCTGTGAATGAGATACTATAAATATAAATGTAAAGTGCCTAAAATTAGATCATTGGTTTGATTGTCAGTGTCAATAACACATCTATACTTCTATACTAATATTATAAAGAGGTAACATTTGTTTGTAAGTTTGTAAGTTTGTATGTAGGGGGTAATCTCTGGAAGTAATGAACCAATTTTAAAAATTGTTTCACTGTTAGAAAGCTACATTATTCGTGAGTGCTATAGGCTATATAACATCACGCTACGACCAATTGTAGCGGAGCATCAATGAAAAATGTGGCAAAATCGGGGAAAAAATATTCTTTTTTAGGGCTTTTGTTGCGTGCGCTGCGTAAACGGTTAAAGTTACGCAAAAATAATGTATCATAGAATTGTTCCTCTTAAAATATTCTAAAAAAAAGTCCGCGGTAGTACATGCCTAACTTTAAAGGTTGACTCAGTATAGCCATTTTTATGGGCAGACAATTTGTTTTAAAATAATGCATTATTTGCGAAGGTGTTTTTATAAACATAGTATTAATCCTTATCAACATAAATACGTTATTCATCACAAGTGTTTAATTTTGAACAAAATTGCCCTTTACATCATTTAATTTCAATAAATATCTTAGGAGATATCACAGTTTTAAAATAACTTCGCAGCAAAATAATGACTCTGCGTGATATTCCGTAGCCTTTACCTCAGTTGCCTCAGAATAACAGATTATAGGCTACATAACATCGCGCTTTGAGCCACGGGAACGGAAAAGTAACCAAAATCCTAACGTAACGCGGGTGATACCGCGGGGCACAAGGGGGTAATCTCTGGATCTACTGAATCGATTTTAAAAAATATTTTACCCATAGAAAATACGTTATAATGTAAGTGTTATAGGGTATTTTACATCTCGCTATGACACACGGGAGCAGTAACCCGAGACGTATCCTAGAAGGTGAAATAAGCCACGCGAACGAAGTCGCGGGCAACAGCTATCTAAATATATATAACTCAAAGGTGACTGACTGACTGACATAGTGATCTATCAACGCACAGCTCAAACCACTGGAAGGATCGGGCTGAAATTTGGCATGCAGGTAGAATATGTTATGACGTAGGCATCTGCTAAGACAGGATTTTGATCAATTCTACCCCCAAGAGGATAAAATAGGGGATGAAAGTTTGAATACTTCTTAACGCGAGCGAAGCCGCGGGCTGAAGCTAGTAAACAAATAACTTCAAAACCAAATGACTGATTGCATTCAATAACTTTGCTCTCGAAACACTAAAATTATTAAAGTTTCAATTTAAACTTTAAATTCTAGTTTACAGCTACAGTCCAGACCCAAAAAGAACTTATGTTTTTTTGCCTGACATTTTACTTACTGTTTCAGAACCACGTTCTAGTCCTACTAAAGTCCCCTTTTTGCAAAAGTACTAAGATCCTTTTGGGCACTTGTCCCATTGACAGCGATGTGGATAAGCTTTTTGATGTTGAGTTATTAGCTTACCTTTTTTTTATTAACCATACTCAACATCATCATACTCATATCATTACTCATACTCTTTAAGTTTTATGTTTCAATAATAAATTATTGATAATTCCTAGGAAATTATCTTTATCCTAAAATTAACATTTCGATATTTAAAATATCAAACGAGTCGTTTTGTATGGCGTCACCATTCCAAATAAATCGAGATGTACGACTGCAAATATAATTATAGTTCATCAGTACCGAATTTAGTTCTGGTTTCCGTTCTATGGGTCACGCCATCACGCGGCAACCATAAAAACAAATGGTTGTTGTAACAAAAGTTTAATTGTAACAATTGGTTGGTGCTTCTCCTTCTAATTCAAAGTACTTAGACCTTCGCGAACTAAGCATGAGAATAAAGGAATGAGGTCGCTAATCCTGAATGACGCAAGTGATAAGTAGTGAGCGATTTTGGCGAAAACAATGTAAGGTAGTAGGTACCTAGTTGAAAAATTGTGCATAGGTAACCACAGGTAACCATACTTAAAACTAGACGCAATGGGCTGCTTACTATCAAATAAAGGTTTATCGTAAATAGGACTGCCATCCGTCCGCAGTTCCCTCGATTTGTCCCAATTTAGAAGGCTTTTGGGGGGAGGTTTTCATAAAGTATCCCGGCATTTTTTGTGTGTAATACCGATTAATAGAAAGAAATTAATTATTTTTTTCAGTAGCATCCGAAAACTAAATCTTCGGTGTTTTTAAAATCATTATCCAATCGATGGCAGCCCTAATCATAATGAGGAAAACTCACAAAGAATCAAGATTCATCTGTGGGTGGAATAAAATTGCCCTACCTGCTACTTAGTCTGATATCAAGAAAGTATCTTAGTATAACATAAGATATACCTATCTACATCATCGTTGAAAATATTCCGTAGCCAAACCAATAACTTGTAGTCAGTCACCCACCTCGTAGGTAACGGCATTTTATTTGCTTTTAAACGGCAATCGACACAGATATTACCGGTTTCTATTTTTCCTTATTCATCGAGAAATTCTTTTCAAAACATTTGCTGAGTAGTTATTCTTCCATGACTTACAACGAACAACAAAATTGTTCGCAACACTATACCCAAAATAAATTGACCTATGCGACATGCGAAAATGTAGGAGTTCAAAGACCAACAGTTATTGTTGATTGCTATCTGCGAAATTAATCAGCATGTCTGTTATGGTACATGCGTTACTTCCATTATTGAGTCATGGTGTGAGACCATAGTTTAAATTCTTTTGTTTTATGTTGATAGACAAAAACATTTATTATATGCATGCGAAAAACCCGGTAGGTATGATCATTTTATTTTTAAAATATAAAGGTAAATGATGGATTTTACTAAAACAGACATGCTTTAAAAAGAAAATACACATAAGATAAACACAAGCTCTTTTGTCTTTAGACCTCTAAGGATACTGTGAATTACAGGAAACAGGTAGAATTAATACTACGTTACTTACACAAAAGACAACAGACAAACATATACCTATAGGAAATTATAAATATAAATAAATGAAGTCAATTGAAAATGAAGAACAAAGACTTTCAAACTTAACCTAAAAATAGGTCTACAAGACCTAGTTTAGTTTACCTAAACACGTGTAAGACCTAATATATTATTTAAAATGTAGTGCAACACGAAAAGGTCATTTCAACGTCCATATTCGATCAGCTAACAACGTTTGATGGACATAAACGAATCGGCCGATACATTTTAAACTGACAACAGACCTAGATCCTCAGACGTCCAGTGGATTCGAAATGTATGAAGATTTCTGAGTAACAATACTTGCGTTCACTTTGAATTTGCACTTAAGAGTGACGAAATTGGTCTGCATTGTTCTTGCCTAGGCTTTTTGCTGTCTCGTAATTGGGTAGATGATACCACTAATCAATTGACTTACTTTTCCCATAATCAATTGACGATTTTCCCTTAGATTTTGTATGACAATACTAAACTATGACGTCAGTTTTTTGTTATCTCGATTCGCTAACTATTTATTTATATAGTTATACTAGCTGACCCAGCAAACGTTGCTTTGCAATATAATTATTTTTTAGGGTTATGAAAAATTTATGTTGGCCGATTCTCAGACATACCCGATTTGCAGACAAAATTTTATTGAAATCGCTCCAGCCGTTTCAGAGAAGTTTGGCAATAAACACCGCGACACGAGAATTTTATATATTAGATAAATATTTATTGTGTTTTCAGAGCTAAAATAAAGTGTTGTTTCAGAAAAGTTGTAACTTGGAATTATTATATAATAGGACACTATTAAATAATTAACTGCCTCGTTAGCCTAGTGGTCCTGGGTCGAGCCCGATTCCCAGGTCGAGCGAAAAGTGTTGTTGGGTTTTTCAATGAAGTTCTCAGTAGCAGCTCGGAGTTTGGATTTGTGCCCGGTTAATGGCAATAGGCTCGTCCCCTATTACATGGGACCTAAATATACCAGCGAACTGTGGGTGTACATTGGTAAACCTCTGCCTAACCCTTCGGGGAATACAGGCGTGATAGTATTTTTTGTTGGTATATAAATAATAATTATGAGTCTGAATTGGGTAGTAGACATACTTCCCAATTCAGACCCTTTGCTTGGCTTTGACCATTGCCGCAATTATAAATGTCGTAACAAACCAAGTAGCACCACACCACTGATTACAGCTACCGCGGTAGTACCAATTTCTTGTTAATATATTTAACCTTGACTATTCTCCCACGGCCTATTACTGCTGAATAGACATTCTGTTTTGACGGCAGTTAACTAAAAACAGAAGGACGTTTAGCACTTAATTTAGAATTATTGTGGTATTCTATGTATGTATTTATGTTCACGCCAACATGCCTCCTTCTTTACATATAAAACAAAGTCGTTCCCGCAGTGTGTACGGTTACATTTTTTAACTACGCAACGTTTTTTAATGTAGTTCAGTGCTGAACCATCACGCTACGACAAATAGGAGCGGAGCAATAGCCAAAGATGTAACGGAACACAGGTGAAACTGCGTGGTACCTATATGGCTAGTAGGATATAAAGAAAAGGAACTATTTGTATTTTTTTCCTTTAAGAATTGACTTTTGTTTCTTTTACCAATTGCATTCAATTTATTTTTAAAGTTGGATTTAATTAATTTTTATATACGTTTGAATATTAATTATCGAACTGCAACTATGAAAACGAACTATGCGAACTGTGGGTGTACATTGGTACACCTCTGCCTAACCCTTCGGGGTATACAGGCGTGATGGTATATTTATTTTTTATATTTTTTTTATATTTATCAGCCGCACAATTTATGCTTTCAGATGTTTTTTCCATATTTTTTACTGCGTGCGTACATCTTCACAAAGTTTGTGGATTCATCAACGGCAAACGGCAACACGTTTTTGACTCTATACAATAGCATATATTCAAAATACTCATGGTCCAACACAACACCGTCGCCTACCCAACAAATGACAGAACATTATTTATAACTTTACATAACTATTCGTTTCAAGTTCAAGTTGAAGCAAAACTTTTTTGCCAGCGGAAACAAAACCTTATTCTTTAAACATTAAGATTAGTCATATGTTCAAATCTCAGTGCGGAATTTTCGTGTTGGCGGCAGATGCGTTTTGTATAATTAGATTAATTATACAAAACGCTTTAATTGTTAAGCTGTTAAGAAAATATGTGTTGGTAGAGTAGTTGGTCCGTATAAAAATATGGGACGGCTGGAGTTAGTAAGGAATGACCTGGTTTTATTTTTAGCCGTAGTTCATTTTTTTTTATTTGTACATTTTCCGTATTCCGAGCTTGAAATTGAATTTCTGTGAATAGTAACGGCTGTCAGCTGAGCCTTGCCTGGGAATGGTGCAGCTCTGAATGTATTTCATCCCGGGCACTACGGTGCGCTTTTTCCAGGTGACTTTATGCCCCATCGGAAGCAAATCCATGGAATTTTTCATAAATTACCTTACGTTTATTTTGAATGTACGTACCTAAATGAATGAATATAAGTAACAAAACCAGTAAGTTGTTAAAAACCGGTTTTGTTTAAAAACAGGAAACAAGTTTTGCCTTTTGCTGTTTTAATAGAATGTGTAGATAGAAAAGGTCATTACAAGACAAAGATTTTATTATCAGTAGGTAGGTTAGGAAATTACTTAGAGTTATTTTAATTTTAGGTGCATCGCCTTTCTACCTCTTATTATAATTATTGTATTTTTACAAATAATTAGATGTTTTAGTTTTTTTTTTATTAGTATGAAGTTTCGTGCCATTTTTCTCTATACGAAACTAACCTTTGGAAGGGGCAATTAGATTATTTATTTTTCTCTCGAAAATGAGGGTCAAATTGAAAATATGTATTGACTTAGACAGACATTTTCATCATTTCCGCAGAAGAATGAAGAATTCTAGAAGTTTCTAGTGGAAGAAAATTCTTGAAACTCTTTTATCGACGTAGAACGTACTTCAACGAACTAAAGCTAAAAGTAAAGTCATATTTGAACTATTTCTAAAACAACGCACGTTGGTCGTGAACTCGTGACAGCCGGCCATTAAAGTTGCGCCGGCGCCGATGAATCTTTCGCAATGCGACTGCGATGTCGCAACCTTTACAAACTTAATAAAATTAATCGCACTTTTTGTCGCACTTTTTTCTATACTTAAGTGAAACTAAAGTAAATGTTAAGGTTGCTGTTTTATGAAACTGGTTCTTAGTGCTTTTTAGGAACCTGTCTGAATGTTTATTAGATATAAACTAACATAGGCCTGCGGTTTGGTCCAATTGTATGTCAGTTATTTGCGAAGTTTCAATAGTTTTGCGCTGATCCCTGCCTCGTTAGCTTAGTGGTCCTAAGCGCGACTGTTATGCTAGAGGTCTTGGGCTCGATTCCCCGGTCAAGCAAAGTGTTATTGGGTTTATCTATGAAGTTCTTAGTAGCAGGTTGTAGTAAGATTTTTTTAACGGCAATAAGTTTAGCTTACGCTTAAGTCACATGTGATTGACATTTTAGCTAATGGCTTAAGTCTCATGTGATTGACACAAGTGACTTTAAAACATGCCGGCGAACTGTGGGTGTACATTGGTACACCTCTGCCTAACCCTTCGAGGAATATAGGCGTAATGATATGTGTTGCGCGGTTCAATAATTATTTTTCTGAAATAAAAGTATTATAAGTTACTCTAACACCACCTATCTGCCAGTGAAAGTCTTGTCAAAATCAGTTAAGGTTTTTCGGAGATTAGCCTTTATTTTTTGGTGAAATAACTATTATTAAATTATGTTTGTCTGTCTGTTTTTTTTGTTTACAAAAAAAACAGACAGACAAACATAATTTAATAATAGTTATTTTATTGGCACCATTCATAAATACTTTTGGTAAAAAACTGTTATTTTGACATTATAAACAGACCGTTCAATTTTACTTTAAATAGACATTGCATGTTTTTGCTGTTGTTTTTACAGTTTGTAAATGAAACGTCTATCATAAAGTTTGACAGACAATTTGCCTGCGTGGCTCCTGTGCATTGTCGGCTTCTATCTAGTTCATCTTTCAATATAGTATTTTAACTTTTAAAAGAATTCTATTAAAACCCGTTATAAAAATAGAATGCCATAAAGACTCGGGGAAACTAGAAGTCTCAACCAGGCAAAGTTCGCATAGTAACCAACGATCCAGAAGAACTAGGTACTACTAGGTATTCAAATAAAAAGACATCCTATTCAAATAAAAAGACATCATATTTGCAGCGCCGTGTGCTCTGAACTGGAAGAAAACATGAATTGAAAATGTCCAACAGGACAGAATAACTAAGGAAAACTTATTCCTTGACAGAGTTAATCGGGCATAGCTTTCATGCTATAAGGGTGTATTTCGCAATAAACTACTGGCACAGTAACCCACTTCTATCGAACATTAACCCCTATAAATACTTCAAATTCTAAACATTTATTTTGTTGATGTTCAAAAATGTTTTATAAGCCCGACTAATTTGCTTCGGACAACTGTAATTGATGCTACATAGCGGTTCATTCTCAATATTAACACCTGCGGAATGGAAAAAAAATATGATTAGAAAACGTTCTACGAAATTTTTATGGTGGCCTCGCGGTATGCAATTGAGGTTACCATGTAACCGATAGTTTTATAGTATCTAGGTACATTGGCTCACTGCGAGTAATTGAAGATAGTTTTAAAGCTTATATTTTATTGATTTATCAACAATTCTTAGACTAGTAAATAAAATTGACCAAGTGTACAATATTTAACTAGAACAAATACAAACAATAACAAAACAAAAATAAGTTATTTGATGATTTCCCATCAATAAAAAAAGCCTAGTGGTTCTAAGCACGACTGCTTCGCTAGAGGTCCTGGGTTTAATTCCCAAGTCGAGCAAAAAGTGTTGTTGGGTTTTTCTATGAAATTCTCAGTAGCAGCTCGGAGTTTGGATGTGTGTCCGGTTAATGGCAATAGGCTGCCCCTATTACATGGGACCTAAATATACCGGCGAACTGTGGGTGTACATTGGTACACCTCTGCCTAACCCTTCGGGGAAAACCGGCGTGATGGTATATTATGTTATTATAATATTTAATTACATAATTAGGTTATTATGTACATACTTGTAGTGGACTTGGGCTTGAATTGGTGAAATTCAATGAAACATAGTTATATTTTGTTTGCATATCGATCGTGATTATTAAGAAGTCGGCAGCCTTGGAAATACGGAGTTAGATTAATATACGTAACGGGGGACGTAATAGTTGAATAAAGTTCTGTGAATATTTATATCTCTTTGCACAACGACTCGTCCGGGGAAGTATACCATACTTAGTTATTTCAGTTGCCCAGTAGGTATGTATCGCCGCTGTAGTTTAATTAGAAAACAAAATGTTCAAAATGTCAGTTATTTCAACGTATTTTTTTTTATTGGAATACAATATGTGGAGAATTCCCTACTCCAAATGGAAAATAATGAAAACATGTTTTATGCTCGCAACAATGTATTCACGTGTAATCCTGTATTATTCTGTGAACAAAATATTGTAAAAAATATATTTTAAAAGCGTTAGTATGAACTAGATTTAAAAGAGCCTTTTAATATTCAAATTGAAATATTATATTTTTTTTGTTTTGACGTTGGCAAATGAAACATTAATATTTTAAATACTTTAAAATAGTAATCTGAGTGGCATACCTATAGTATGCCAGTTTACATGTACAGAACACGACAATTCTAAATTAGGTTTGGTCTCACCAATCTCCCACAAAATAATCTCATATTCATACTAAGATCTCGTTTATTTCGCAAGTGGGCGCAGGCCTTTGCCCTATAACGATTTGTTTGGAAACGGACCTTTAACTATGAACAATGGACAGCCGACAGCTCTTTATATGGGCCTTATAACCTTGGGCGATATGCTTTAATCTTGGCCAGTATTTAAATGATTTTTGTGTAGGCGATTAGCTGACTGGTATAAAACCGATACTGTGTATTAATTTATTTTGAAAAGGCAAAGTAACTCCGTAGTAACCCGGTCTTGTTTATAAATCGACACATACCATCACGCCTGTATTCCCGAAGGGTTAGGTAGAGGTGTACCAATGTACACCCACAATTTGCCGGTATGTCTCATGTCCCATGTAGTAGGGGGCGAGCTTATTAGGTACCATTACCTGGGCATAAATCCAATCTCCGAGCTGCTACTGAGAATTTCATAGAAAAACCCAATAACAATTTTTGCTCGAACTGGAAATCAAAACCAAGACCTCTAGAATCCAACAAAACAGTACTCTATAACACGACAGGTGTGTATAATGCAACAGGAAGGGACAGGTGTACAAACACATGTTTAGACGGAGACGATGTAAAAGTGAAAGGCGAAGAAAAGAGGAAAGCGTATTAGGGAGGGAGCGGTTGGGTGGCGGCGCTTTGTTCCCGGCCTCTTAAATGGATACAAACGCAAGCTTATGTCATGTGTGTATGTAACTTTATGACACGTTTAAGGAATTTCGACTTGTGATATTTCTTTTTCTTTGTAAGAGGAAGTCTTTGAAAGTAGTATGCCGTGAGGCAATGATTGAAAATTTTTGGAAAATATCAATCTCTGTCAAAAATGACTTCAATTTTCATTCATTTTCAGTAATTTTAACGGTTTTTAATTAGCAGAATTGGCCTTCCATTTTCAAAACTAATTTCGCTGAAACAAAGCTACTCTATTTCCGAGTATCATAGGCTATTTTATATGGTAACTTGACTTCTACGCGTGGAGAAGTTACCTATAAACCCAAAGCTAAAACTACTTATGAACCCATCTCAATGAAATCCAAGAATTTTATGTATGTTGCACTATCCGTAGGTACTAGAAATTCTCACAGTTCGTTTCCTATTTAGGATTCTAGGAAAAATGTCTCTACTGCAAAGTACGACTGAATTGAACTGTCCATTCGTCCAATCGGTCCAATAGAAGTCGCTATTGAACTTTACTTCAACTTCGACGGTCACTGGAGCGAGCACTTCTTGGAAGCAACAAGTAGACACGAACGAGTATCTCAAACCACTTAATTTTGAGCTCGCAGTAAATAAATTGAGTCCGCATTAAAAAAGTGCTTTTAATAGAAATAAATGCAATCAATAACACAATATGCAAAAATTTAATACTGAAAATTAGACCAATCTACCATTTTATCTTAAAACAGTACCATTTTAATATTACTTTGTAATTTCAATTGTCGGAGTTACAACTCTCATCGCTGAGCCGAGCGTTGAAAATTCAACAGCACGTAAGGCAAAGTAGTATTGAAATAATATTGTTTTAAGAGATAGGGGTAGACCTCCTGGTTTTCAGAGTGAGGCACAGTATTTAAGTACATTCTAGAGTACACATAAATATTCACGTACATACCTTCACATATTCCCCGAAGGGTTAGGCAGAGGTACCTAAACTAATGTAAAAATATAAATAATATATGTTCATGTATTTAAGTAGTAAAGTTATAATAACGCGAGCTCTGATTCAAGCAAGGGTCACAGCAATGTCCGCTACAATCTTGGTAAAGTAGTTGGCCTCGGCGCACGGTCGCAGCGCGTTGTCATATCAAATATCTATAAATATCATATGTTTCTTACACACTTAAGTAATTAAATCATGCTTCCATAATACACAATATTACGCCTGTATTCCGAAGGGTAAGGCAGTGGTGTACCATTGTAAACCGACAGTTAGCCGGTATGTTTACGTCGCATGTAATAGGGCGGCAGCCTATTGCCGTTAACCGGGAACAAATTCTAACTCCGAGCTGCTACTGAGAATTTCATAGAAAAACCCAATAACACATTGCTCGACCTGGGAATCGAACCCAAGACCTGTAGCGTAGTAGTCGCGCTTAGGACCACTAGGCTACCGAGGCAGCTCCAATCAAGGTTCCAATTAAGGTCAAAATGAAATAATACTACCAAGAATAAAAATTGAAACGATATTAGACTAACTGATTGTTATAGTATTAAAAAGCATCTGTTCTGGCTGCGTTTTTTTTCGCGTGGAAATCAAATATGCAATAAAACATAGCCTATGGCATTCGTGAATAGTCTAGCTTTCTATCAGTATAATAATATCTGAAAAGTGATTAGAATTTCCAGACATTACCATTGAAAAAAGTATCCTCTTTGTACTAATACCTAGTTGATTCTGATGAAAAGACAATCTTTCTTTGGTCTTTTAATAAACTGCATCATACTGGAGCTTATTTACTTGACCTTTAACATTATAACTTTTTAACAGGTCAGCGCATAAAGGTCACCAAGCAAGAGTACATCTTCTCGCGTAAAACTAGACAGCGGCGAAGTTGCATCCATCTCGGAAATTTACGGATGAAGTATCTTGCACTCATATTAAGTTTCTAGAAGTTGCCCAGTCGTACCTTCTATGAAGCTTTGGATATCCTGACATTATACCGAAGCATTTGAAAGAGATGAAAAAAATATTTCATTTAATTATTACAATAATTATTTTATTACCATTATATACCATCACGCCTGTATTCCCCGAAGGGTTAGGCAGAGGTGTACCAATGTACACCCACAGTTCGCAGTATTATTTTATTATTTTATTTTATTTGGCAATAGGCTCGCCACCTATTACAGTGGACCTAAATATACCGGCAAACTGTGGGTGTACATCGGTACACCTCTGCCTAACCCTTCGGGGAATACAGGCGTGATGGTGATGAGTCCAGTACTAAGTAGGTATTCTACTGAAATAACATAATGAAATGTATTTCTTTTTTATTTGTGCCCAGTTAATGGCAATAAGCTCGCCCCCTATTACAACGGACCTAAACATACCGGCAAACTGTTTGTGTATATTGGTACACCTCTGCCTAACCCTTCGGGGAATACAGGCGTGATGGTATGTTATGTTAATGGATCAGTGTCATTTCTGTGAAAAGGCTCACTTTTAAAATCGTTTTATCAATCACTGCATAATACTAATGGATTACACGAATGCAACGATGGCTGGCAGTCTGTTTTATAAAATTAAATCCAGTGAGTGTTTTGAACCGGTCCGGCGCTGCAATGACGTCAGCGTGTAGGTCGAAATCGGTCAGTGTGTTCCAACAATGACACAGTGTCGTTCTATCACTTACATTTTCTATCAACGCCCGGCACTGTGCTTGTTTGAAATAGTGATTCTGTCATTAAGGTGGCAGCATCATATTAATATAATTTACCTAGTTTGGTAGATCGGTTATTCGCTTCGAGCGTAATACTGCGAAGTGTTTTGCATCAAACACGTTAGTTTTGCAAGTGGGACAAGTACCTACGTTTACAAGTTTTTATACAAGTCCGTGAGATTCGGAATATGGCGTGGGTTGGTCATTGTCATATTTTGAAACATGTTGAATTGTTGATATTGTATAAGGAGACGTCTAACTGTATTTTTGACTTCTGTTTCTTTTGTTTCATTTAAGATTTGAGCATTTGTTAATTTGTATTCTTTTTTTTTCTTGTAACTTTCCCCAACCCTAGGACCTTCTCCTGTGTCGTGGGTGCGTTCATAAACATAAAAACATACATAAACACACCCTAACACACGGAACAACTATCTGTAGGTCATACAAATATTTACTCCATGCAGGAATCGAACACGCAACATTCAGCGCAGCAGCCAATCAGTCACAGTGCCAACTGTGGCTTATTCTTATTATGTACTGTATTGTATCTCTCTCTACCGTCAATGGTGCGACGGATGAGGGTTGGTACATAGATAATGTCCGACCAAGCAAGGTAGACTTCAGTCTCATAAAGTTCCTACTTGGTGACCTAGGTCTTATGACACCAACGTCATTTATGTAACTTAAGTGTGATCGAGTCGAGTTTCTGTAGTCAGTCTTAAACAAATCACAAACCTAATATCATAAAGAAAAAAAAAACGACGGGTTGCACTCCGGGAGTGGCAGAAGTGAAAACGCTAAAGACGTACACAAATATGACAATTCGCTGACGCGAATTGTGTACGATAAATTCGTAAGATTTTCGATCAGGTCACGTGTCCTGACGCGAGTTTAACATTTTTTACCCATTCCAAAAAAAGTGCACAACGCCGCTACAGAAGTTTTCACTTCAAAAACATCAATGCTACTTTGTATTTCCTCAATAATACAGGCAAATGAGCAAATTTGTTCGAAGAGCGAGTTAGAACAGATTAGATAGAATAGAAATTGGCAGTTCAATGAATTAGGAATTCTACTAGGAATTGAAAAGCTGAAATTTCGCTCCTACAACTATAACAATGCTTTCCACGAATCCCTAATGATTGGAATTATACATTTGAAATCAACATTCAATTTCTATGAAATATTATTGATTAAACGTGTATGTAAGATACTCGTAAAAGCAATAATAATTGTGACATCACATCCAGTATTCGAATAAATTGTGAAGTTCAAAAACACTCGTTTTAGCTCTTTTAATTAATACACAAGGTCAACAATATATGGTGGGTGGTGACCAGAAGGAACGGCAGCGTTCCACTTTGAATTTATAACTGCCTGCAAGAAACAATTTATTCACGAAAACCTAACCAGGATATATATGTAAATAGTCAACTTTCAGAAAACTTTCAATTTAAGAATAGGCAGCAAGTAAAAATAGCAGCGACACTAATTCACTAGCGCAACAATCACCTGTGCAAGCCCTATTAAGCCTGGATGAAATAATAGACACTGTCTCAAAGCTGATCCTGCAGTTCATCGCAACTGCCAGGTTTGAGGGCGGTCTCTAACCAAACCAGCGGCGATCTCAATAGATCAGCTCTGGTCGCAGTGATACCCACAGCCGCATAAAGTCAATAAAAAAAAGAATACCAGCGATGTTCTTTTATGACCACCAATATACACACGTGATATAAAACTGACTTTCCACCAAAGAAGTGCTAAGCTGTGCAGCTAACCTACAAAAGCTATAAGACTAATTTCTATCAGCGAGCGGAGTGATGTAAGTGATGTTACTACAAAATAAACAGATTCGTTGAACTCTTTCCCCCCCCCCCCCCCCCCGCGCGCGAAAGTTACGGTAAGAACATCAAAGGCCCCTTTCCGTGCATATCATAGCTAACAACATCTAAAGGCCAGTCCTTTTAATAAAGAACGTCGAAAAAAAGTTAAAATTCAATGTCAAAAACTTGCCTAAAATGATCGTAAATAAGGATGTTTTTATGCATAATGCATCTGCGTTTTCATATGCATGTTATTTTTTTGAACACCAATTAAGTAATTAAAAAAAATAAAAAGTAACTAAGCCAACCATATACTGAAAAACATTGATGAAGGTATAATTATGAAGTACCTAATAAAGTGATACAAAATATATTTGACACTCATTTGAATCACATGCATATTCCCTATTAGATTTAGATGCATAAGTGACAGATACAGAATGAAAAAACGTAACGTTTAAAAAAAAAAAAGGAAATGACCCTCTTGCTAATATCGAAAATGTATTCGATTTCACTGTATTAAGCCCACACACTTGATATATTATCCAGTTCAATGAGCTGATAAGAGGATATTAAAAACCTACGACAAAACTTGACACATGGAGTCGACTTTCTGTCGCAACTTTAAAATCCTTTTCATATTTTTTCTTCAACAGCGAGAAGAATTAAGTTCTATTACACGTGTCTATTGAAAAGCGCTAAGTCTTGTCTACTTCAGACTAAGTCTTGGAAGATCTACAAAAGTTTCTCAAGTTCAACATTAGGTACTAAGCAGGTATTGAATTCTTGGGATGGGTAAAAAGCGTTAGTTAGTAAGAAATCTGTAGAAGAATATATTTTCATAAAAAGCATTAAAATCACTAATTTGTTCTTTAATCAATCTGGTGATTATGGCAATCTACGCTTTCGGAGGCTCATGTTTAGTAGAGATTTAGAGAATGTCAAAAAGAACAAGTGAAAATCGACGCTAAAAACAAATTGACTAGCGAAACTTCACAAAAATATTTCAATTACTTATATGATTAACGACAAAACAAAAAGAAAAAAAAACTCGTAATTTCTGGCAGCGACTCCCTCCGTACTAAACTAATAAAATCAGCTATATACCTACATCAACTTATGACATTAGAAAATCTTTTCTCTTTTAAGTTAATGTTGTCTGTGAAGTTTCACTGCCACAATGTCATTAAACGTTGTACTGACACAGCTTTTATGTATTAAAACATGCTGTGTCAGAACAAAAATACTTTAATTGTGATGTTATGGATGATTATCACTTTAACCTTATATTCAAGTCTACTACAAAAAAGGATAGCAAAAAAATACCCCACTATAAAACATATAAGGTCTCTCCAATAGCATCTATAGCTGGAGCTCAGACTATGAAATAGTTACTCGTTCAGTTCTGCGTTGTTAAAATGCTCTAGAAAAAAGATTTATTAATAAGTGACTTCACGCCACATTGGCAAAAACATGAACCACTTTGCTTCCTTTCATGTAGTGAAATTCAAAAGTGCGCAAGGTAAAAGGAAAAAAAAGTACAAAGTTCAGTCCAATATTCCATTGACATGGAATGCGTGTGACCGTGCAGCCTTTTAGTCGCAGGTAATAGAGGAAAAAGGAGCCATCCTTTGAGTTCAGCACAGTAGTGACATTTGAAATTGTATGGCCACGTCACATCGTCACACAATTTTAAATGTCACCGCTATATTGGCATCCCAATACTCGAATATTTCTCAGTATTCCTTATCATTCAAGGTCACAAATTCGCCACGTGCAAAGCCATCCCATTACACGTGGAATACAAAAATATAATAGAGGAATAAGTATCTTCTGTACTTGTTATTAAGGTACGTATAGAATAGAATTATAGATAAAGATTGGATCACTTAGCCGGCGAAATATTGTAGTACTACAAACCAGGTACCCCTGTGGATTGGTATTATTATAATGGGAGTGTAATCATACTTATTGGGTAACATCAAACTAATTTATATACTTTCCATTTCGCAAAACAAAAAACATTTATTGCGTTCTTTACGTTATCGAACATACAAATTTTCCAAACATGTAAGTCAGTGGATTGTATTTTCATTAAAATCCTACAAAACAATGCCTCACAGTACTTCTTGTGATTATTTATTGTATTTACTTTGTAACTAGAATTTTTGGATATCCTCATGTAAATACATCATCATCATCATCTGCTTAACCTTTTCCCAACTATGTTGGGGTCGGCTTCCAGTCTAACCGGATGCAGCTGAATACCAGTGTTTTACATGGAGCGACTGCCTATCAGACCTCCACAACCCAGTAACTGGGCAACACGGTACCCCTTAGTTAGACTGGCTGTCAGACTTCTTGGCTTCTGACTATCCGTAACGACTGTCAAAGATCTACGAATGACAGTCGGGACCAACAGCTTTACGTGCTTTCTGAGGCACGGGGGTGTCACACCACCAACTTCCAAGCTCCAGGCTGATATTGAGAAATTCCGCAATGGAAAAACCCATTAACACTTTTTGCCCGACCTGGGAATCGAACCCGGGACCCCACGCTCATGTAAATACGTGGGTCATTATTATATGCGTAAATACTACCTGCTCCACGAATTAGGTGTGACGACCGGGTAATGAACTCCTACGCAGACCAAACGTGTACGTCTTTTCCTTTTAACATTTTTATTGTGGAATAAAATGCATACAAGTATAAAGTTAGTGCAATTACATAACATAAAATATGTAGGATCGAGACTCTTGGTCTTGTTGAAAGCTCGTTGGATTGTGGTGCAAATACTTATTGAATAGTCTAATTGATACCAGAACTTAGTGAGATGGAGATATTGCTTGGGTTATGGTGAATGAGTAGCCATGCAGATTCACTCTCTGGTACACAGTCAACCACAGAGCTTACAATATTATCGATCTTTATTTATGGGTCCATTCATGATAGCGCTGATTTCTTTCTGGAATCCTTTGAGTAGAAAAATAGTATTCGTTCTTCTAAAGTGGGATGTATAAAACATATTTTTAATAGTTTTTAATTACTTATCCTTTTATTTGAGTTTACAGTTAAGTTTACATGACGTTAGCGTTTAGCGAAATACTTTACTATAGTAATAACCAGAAATGTCTTATTTACCTTATAGTTTTAGACAGTTAAGACTTTAAAAGAATATAATTCATATTAGGTACATAAAGTAAAACGTTATTTACAAATTAATAATTTTTATTCCTGTTTAGTTTCCTTGTTTTTTTTTTATGTGGATAGAGAACTCTGAACAGGATAGCGTCAGATTGCGAAAAGTGGGACTGAGGTTGCCTCGCGCGGTTTTTTTTTGTAAATAATAATCGGTACGTCTCGCCAGAATCGAGACGTCTAACAACCTTGATACATATACCTAGTCAGGTTAATCTATTAAATCAATTAAATTTAATTCGTGTCTGAGACTTTAGAAGCTTGCAAAAATGACAGGTTTTCTACAAATATTATAAACAAGTTGAATTACTAATCTACACTTAATTATTATTATTATAATATTATAATAATATTATAAAGCTGAAGAGTTTGTTTGTTTGTACGCGATAATCTCAGGAACTACCGGTCCGATTTGAAAAATTCTTTATATGTTGGATAGCCCATTTATCGAGGAAAGCTATAGGCTATATAAAACCACGGTACGACTAATTGGAGCGGCGCATCAATGAAAAATGTGGCAAAAGCGGGCAAAAATGGAGCCCTTTTGAGGGCTTTCGTTGCGTGAGCTGCGTAAACGCTTAAAGTTACGCAAAAATAATGTATGGGAGAATTGTTCCTCTTAAAATATAAAAAAAAGTCAGCGGCAGTAAATGCCTAACTTTGAAGGTTGACTCACCATAGCCATTTTTACGGCCAGAAAATTTGTTTTAAAATAATGCATTATTCGCGAAGGGGTTTTTATGAACATTGTTTTATTCCTTATCAACATAAATACCTTTTTCACTACAAGTGTTTAATTCTAAACAAAGTTGCCCTTTACATCATTTAATTTCAATGAATACTTTAGGAGATATTACAGTTTTAAAATAACTTCGCAGCAAAACAATGACTGCGAGACATTCCGTAGCTTATAGCTCAGAACAACAGATATTAGGCTACACAACGTCGCGCTTTGACCCACGGGAACGGATTAGTAACCAAAAACCAATGAAAAGCGGGTGAAACCGCGGGCACAGCTAGTTAATTTTTTGGGCTAATTATAATTATTATACTCTTTTTTATATAGCTGTCTCGTTAGCCCTTTTTTTGGCAAAAACGGAACCCTTATAGATTCGTCATGTCTGTCTGTTTGTCTGTCCATCCGTATGTCACAGCCACTTTTTTCCGAAACTATAAGAGCTACGCTATTGAAACCTGGTAAGTAGGTGTATTCTGTGAACCGCATTAAGATTTTTACACAAAAATAGAAAAATACAATTAATTTCGCAGTCCCCATACTTAGAACTGAAACTCAAAAACATTTTTTTCAAACCTAGACGTGTGGGGTATCTATGGATAGGTCTTCAAAAATGGTATTGAGGTTTCTAATATAGTTTTTTTCTAAACTGAATAGTTTGCGCTAGAGACACTTCCAAAGGGGTAAAATGCGTCCCCTCCCCCCCCCCCCCTGTAACTTCTAGAGAACGATAAATAAAAAAATAAATAGTAATTTAAACTACCACCGAAAATTGGTTTGAACAAGGTTTAGTAAGTAGTTTTTTTTTAATTTAGAGTTTATGTCGTAAGCATATATACATCATCATCATCTGCTTAGCCTTTTCCCAACTGCGTTGGGGTCGGCTTCCAGTCTAACCGGATGCAGCTGAAATAAGCATACATACATACACTAATAAATAAGTTTGATTATGGCTAAACCAGACAGTCTCACAATTTAAGGCCAACTAGTATTGATCTCGAACGGAGCTGTGATCATAAGCTTATCAGCATCACGTGGTACAAAGTCTAAGATATTCATACTAACTCATCGTCAATTTAGAGCAAAGGCATCACACATACAAGGCACGAGCATTTATCACCACGCTAGCTCAAGGCGGATTGGCAATTTCAAACTTCTACTCATTATAAGTCTAGGTTTCCTCACAATATTTTCCCTCACCAATGGGGATAAAACAGGAAAACTATTCTATCATATTTCTTTTCCCAACGGAACCCAATGTCATCCAACACAAGCTGATAGAGCGGTTGTAATCTGTAAGTTGGCAAGAACCGGTAGGTAGATGTATACCGTCGGTAAACGCAAAACTTTCTCCTCTCTCACAGCTGATTGGAGCCAAGGCTTGGCACTGAGACGAAAGCGGAGAACTTGCCGGAACTTAGGTGCTTTGTAGGCGGCGCGCGGCGACTAGGTAAACAAGGTAAAATTGCATTTACTGAAAACCTAAAAATTAGTATTCATTTAATAATTATTTGAACTCATCTTTGAAAAATTGATTCTTACATTTTACTACATGAACATAAATGTACGGATCAGCTGATGTTTTCAGAATTGATTGGCATGGCTTGTTTTTTTTTTGAGGCAATGGTGGAAGTCTTAGGAATAAATATTATAGAAGATATTTTAATGGCGAAGTTTTTTTTAGGGTGTTTACTTTGTGTGTTCGGCTTTCGTTATGGTAGTTTTTATGCCAACATAGAAATTAAATATTTTCCGAACGGGTGTTTCCAATTTATTTACATTTATTTTTATCCCTGCGCGCTCGTACTATCCACTCTAAAATATTGCCAGAAAGTCAGACGCCATAACGTGACGTCACTATTATTTCAACTAAAATAAAAATATAATATATACCATCACGCCTGTATTCCCCGAAGGGTTAGGCAGAGGTGTACCAATGTACACCCACAGTTCGCCGGTATATTTAGGTCCCATGTAATAGGGGGCGAGCCTATTGCCATTAACCGGGCACAAATCCAAACTCCGAGCTGCAACTGAGAATTTCATAGAAAAACTCAATAACACTTTTTGCTCGACCTGGGAATCAACTAAACAATTAAAAAATATTTGATACAAACTACAAATAGTTGTTTCGAATCCAGCTGTTTGTGTTTGTGCGTTTACATGATGCAGGAGAAATAACTTGTGCTAAGTTTTTTAAAAATAGGTTATTAAAAAAAAAATAACAGATATAAAAAATGCATACTTCGATTTTTGTTCAAGACGCAATTTTGAATCATGGGCTTGGCATGGGATTGGAAGTACATGGGTACTTCAAATTTTCGGAAATCAAAGGTTTGCGAAGTGCGATTCAAGCGTTCACTAAACTTCTGAATGGCTGGACCGCTGTTCGTGATTTTTGTTTGTGTGGGTTTCTGGATGATTTAGGTTTACAATTTGACCTGGTAGGTGGCGCTGTAACTTAGCCAACGCTACTTTCTGTTGGGTCAGTGCGACATTGAAATGTTGTTACTATTGTCGTTTGTACTAGTATCGAGTTGTTAAACTAGTCCCCAGACGGGTTATTTTCCGAATTAGAGATCGAATGTAAAAAGTCGGTTATTATATTTTTATCGATTAAATATTTGTCAGTTCTGATCGTTGTAACACAGGAAATGAAAACCTAATAGAATATATATGTGAATCAGTGGGACAGAGTCGATTTAAAAAAACATCTTTTATTATCTATGTAATAAAACGTTTAAGGGCTCTGCTTCACACCTAATAAGTTTCGATTTATTTCTCGGCAGATTATAACAAACACCTTTTTTTTATATTTTTAAATTATCTGGCTATTAGAATCTTTGAGACGTGGTAAAACAGGCCAGGATAGAGAAACAAAATAACTTTCCATGTAACAGGTATCAAAGTTGAAAAACAGTACCTAGCTATAACATCAAACTTATAACTAGGTACTCTCCAAAACGCTTAATTCTATCCCGGATTTGTGTAGCCAAACAGTTTATTCAATCTCTGTAATGTGAACCAAACACGAAACTATCCGGCGAACTACCAACTGGGTTGTCTGTCAACAATATAAACTTGCACCACGACATTTGCAAGTATACCTCTGTAGATATTTATCTAGATGACAATACAAATATGACGTCATCAGATATTGAATCAAAGATTGAATAAACAAGAAAATGCGTAATCTATTCAATTAAAAACACCATAGATTCGCTTTTGTTTTATTGTTAAATACGCATGAATAATAAAATAAAATAAAACATTTATTTTAAACTAGCTGTTCCCCGCGGTTTCACCCTCGCTGCTCAGCACCTGTTGGTCGTAGCGTGTTGTTACATAGCCTATAGCCTTCCTCAAGAAATGGACTATCCAACACTAAAATAATTTTCCAATTCCAACCAGTAGTCCCTGAGATTAGCGCGTTCAAACAAACAAACTCTTTAGCTTTATAATATTAGTATAGATTAATCTTTAAATAGATGATTTTCCTACTGTTCCTTAGATGCATTTATAAACAAAACTCTGGTAAACAAACAGCCCTTACTACACCTGAAGGCTAAACAAAACTTATTACTCAGCCTTCATTTTATAAATTGAACTACCCACACAGCCTTTATAAGAAAACAACTCCTAGATGTTATAAATTGAAAACGCAATTATTAAGGATGAAAGTCGGTGGAAGGGGAAGCCATCAACGAGCGACCCTGGCCTTCACTGCGAATGATAGAAAATCGCTATCAGGATTACCTTTCATATCAGACCAGACTACATAGAACCAATCTTCTTAGGACACTTATAAAGTGCAACTCTTAATGAACTTGTCAGCCACGATAGTTAATGAACTTGGTGAAATTGAACTTGGCTTTCAATTATCGACTAAAGATGTCTACAACTACGATAGTATGATACTGAAGATAAGTAGAAGTTAATCCCTCTCTCTCTGTCAAAGTTTGGAAGGTTTGTCCACTTGTGGCTCGTATGGTAATGGATGAACTACATATATGTAGTTAGAGGGTTTTCACTGTCTATGTACTTCGGAGGGTTTTCACTGTCTATGTATATCGGATAATCATTTTTTTTGTTCTAATAATTCGTCACGGTGGTCCCGCGCTGAGGGGGCGCGGAGAGGTCACGTTGTTCTCTTCCCACATAAAAGGTGTTAAAAAAAAAACAATGGAAGTATAGACCACTGCCCCATGTGGCAGGTACCATGTATAAATATGGTACCTAGCACAATGTAATGCTGAATGGCTGAATATTAGTATTTCATGTAAAAAAGTTTCAGATACCTTTTGGGAATAATATAATAGTAAAATAATATTGCCTAAAAAGGAAAAAAAGGTGTGTGACAGTATCTAATTTTCTTCAACTGACAAAATATAATAAAACGAAAAAGAATAAAACTAAAAACGAAAATGAGGTTGTATATTTATAAGCGAATGTTTGTGATGAAAAAGTTTTTTTTTTAGATACTTTATTATGTTTAATAGTTCACGAAAGTGCTAGGACAATATTAAACACTACATAATTCATGAATGATTTTTTAAATATTATGAGGCTATGTAAGATTCATATACATTCCAGAATGTATCTGGCCCGGGGGCAGTCATTTAGCCATCACCTTTCGTTTTACATGTAAAAGCAATTTAGTGAAAATTTTAACCAAAATGCCTCTACATGTGAACAATTAAAACAGCACAAAAAAATTGAATCAGTTTTTCAATACTGTGCAAGTACACGTTTGTAAAGTTGGTTTTTTAATACCTTGTATACGCCGGGGCCCTGAAAGCGTACCTGACTTCTGGCTACCCCCCAAGTCTACAGTCTTTATGGGGAATGTTTATTTTACCTAGTGAGACAAACAAACCCAAGTCGTAATTCGTCAAAAAGTAAAACACGTGTTTCGTAGTAGTAGTAAAACAAAAATTCTGATTTGGGGCAAAAAAAAATAATTGACACCCTTCCCCTTTCCACTTCTACCCCTTCAACATCTGTGTGTCCCTTTCACAGTTCACGTGCGTGTCTCGATGTGTCACTGCTACTTGACCTTGGGTCAAACGTAACAGCTCTACTGGAGAAAGCCGGTCAAACTAGCGTCGTATAATTTTGACATTAAAAATACCGCAAATGTTGTAGGTAGTAGTAGCATTCGCATAGATCGAATGCTTCGTGAGGTTAAGCGTTTCTCGGAACCGCGTGAATTTGGATGGGTGAGATAAAAAAAAAGTCGTAGTATAATGTATGTACCTTTCTCGATAAACCGACGCTATGGAAAAATAAATAAATATGTGCGGATTGTTTTTTGATAGTTAGTTACTGAACTATTACTGACACTGATCAGTATCACATTTCCATTTAATGTTCAATACTTTTTTTAAATTTTGGAACTGATACGACAACTATTGAACTCATAGCTGAGTGAAAATATTTTTTTTTTTGCGGCCGGAACCCGCGTCGGCACGGGAACACAGTAAATACCCACATAGGGGGCACAGTTAATACCTACCTACTGCTCCACAGTAGCTCGCCGGCATAAAATAAGCTTCATACTAAGCATCTTTCGTAAACAATAACTTTTATAAGTTATTTTAATAAGTTTTTATTACTAAACTATATCAAATTCACAAATACGTAAGCAGTAGAACTCCTTTAGCTTTGTTTATTCAACATTGATGCACTGATATTGAACTTTTCCAGTCTAAAGTAAAAAGCAATTTTAAAAATTCCTAGTATCTCCTGAAATTCTCTTAAGAAAATATTTTATATTATAAAATATCAGTGGAAATTTTCCTTTCATAATTCTTGATTAAAAGCTCAACTGAAAGCTTTCACGTAAGACTTACTAGTGCTTCATATGTTTACTATAAACAGTTACCAGCCACCGTACCGTTTCCACAAATGCGGTACTGAAGCGAACGCCTTCATGAATTTTTACTGAGATAAAATTGCACGCTAACATCACGTATTGAGTTGTTTGGGATTCTTAGAAAACAATAGACTGGAGGAATTTTTGCTTCTTAGAAATAAGTATTACTTTATTAAATTGTCTTGGACTTTTACAGTGTGGAAAAATAAAGTTAATCGTATATCATAAATATGAGTTTTAAATCGCTTTGAGCAAGTGTGGTGATCAATACTCGTGCTTTCTCGGTATAAGAGCAGGCCTTTGTCCTGTAGTGGGACAATAGGAGGCTGAAATTTCAGGCGTAAAATATAAATTATAGGTATCTGGGGTATTGTTATTTCAGTTTCATAATATACGAGTAAACTATTTGACATAGATGCACACGAATGAACCGTCGTGGCTTACGTTACTAATAACCACAGCGTTGTTAAAAGTTTGTGCTCGTAGTTTCACTGTTTTATCAGAATATAGGACACTGCAGGTCAACCTAATTAGGTGTAGTTCTACCATTCCTCGAAGTGCTTGCACTGTATTTTTAAAAGCACAGATGTACATACACTGCATCGTTATTCGTTGGTTAGTAATATAACATACTAGCTTTTGCCCGCGACTTCGTTCGCGTGGACTTCAGGTTCGTCCCGTCTAGTCAAAAATTGTAGCCTATGTGTTATTCTGATGTATAAGCTATAGCCTATGTGTTATTCTGATGTATAAGCTATATTGTGGTAAAGTTTCATTCAAATCCATTCAGTAGTTTTTATGTGAAAGAGTAACAAACATCCATACATCCATACTTACAAACTTTCGCCTTTATAATAGTAGTAGGATTGTCGCGAAGGTTCAGTGGTTAAGGCGTTGCGCTGCGGGTTGTTCGAAAGAGATACCGCGCCCCCGGAACGCAAAGGGCACATGAAGGAACATAGACGGGTTTTAGTCAGTAAAAGTCTGACACTCCCTCCCGCCCCGCCAAAGGCGGGGGAAGTTATTAGATGACTTCCCGTTTAAAAAAAAAAAAAAAAAAAGGCGTTGCGGATTACTAATATGACTTTTCTAATTCAAATGTACTTCCTAAGTTTATTTTGGACATTTCTGACATCGGTGAAGGAAAACATCTTGAGGAAACATTGACTTATAATAAATATACTTCTGAAATCGCTCATCCGCTTTGGCCAAGCGCGGTAAACAAGTGCCGTGCCCTCCCTGTATATGAAAGCCTTTGTCCTGCAGTGGACAATAATAAGCTGTCTTACTTTTCGTGTCGATTGACTCGGTACAAATTTCGTTCGAAAAGTACTGAGCAACCTGTACAGCTCTATCATTGCCCTCGTTTAAAGCTAAAATAATAATAAGCTTATAACATAAGATGGCATGACATTTGGCACATTTAATTAGCTTGTCTTAAAATTCTTAAATTAAGGTATTTTCTGTACCTACTCATTTACTGACATTCTGTACATTTTACCGCACTAATCTACTTATCCTCTTTTTACTCACAATTCATCCATATTACGACGAGAGCTACTGCAGGTATAGATTATCAGTAATTAATTAATTAGTTAATTACAATCAACAGAATTATCAGAATCAACGCTTGATGCTATCTCATTAGTCCATTATAATTAGAGACAGGTGCGCGCATTATATACCTAATTACATATATGTAGTTCAATATATGCAAACGTCAACATCATGTTACCGATTCCGGGTACTGTCCATATTAATTTAGCATTAATCAAATACCTATCCAAGACCGTTACTGCGAAGCCTGTAGCCTACATTACAGGCACCAATCGAATTATCGAACAGTTTCAATTGTAAAATTAAATAGCGGCTGGAATTGTATCCTACACACAATATTCAACTCTATTTATAACAGTAATTAGTTCATTTTGAGTTAATAAATTGAAACCGCTTGAGGTATTGTTGATGTTAGCATGGACGCTGACCCGTTGAGGTTTTTATCAGGGATGTTATGAATATGGTTTTAAAGGGTGCAAAAAGACACGGAACGAAGGCGTAAGGTTACATGTTTCTTCAATTATTGTATTCACTTTTTTGTCCTTTGTACCTGTGAAGTTCTGGTCACGGAGACATGGAAGATTCCTTGAATTTTTTTTCAGTCTTTTCCCTGCATACGTTTTCCTTTATATTACTTAGTTTTATGAGATAAAATGCATAGTCAATGGCTATGTGATGTGTTTTTTACACCCTGCATATGAATAATATTTCTACATTATTTTTAACCCCCGACGCAAAGAGGGGTGTTATAAGTTTTATTATATTTATTTATGCTAATACGGCTCTGATGAGGCAATTATGTATAAGTATATTAGTTTCAGATACGGTACGGGTAAGTATATGAAATTAATTCCGATTTTCAAAAACAAAATCTGTTACGAATTTAAAAGGAATTGCAAATAGAAAAAAATATGGATAACTGAAAAATCTGACTGTGCAATAGAAATAATAAAAATAAAACTAGCCAATGCAACGCATGCACGCGCCTTGTATGTCGGTTCGACTGGATGAAAAGCTGTCATAAAATTTAGACGTTGTACATATCAAAAATTATTCCACGAATTTCGAAATGTTCAGATAGTTTTTTATTTCGGATATCCGTAGTATTGGTTACAGAGCTGTATATCTGGTATTTACACGACGGCAGTCAACGTTTTTAGCCATTTGATCGCCACATACGTGTAAAGCCGACAATTGCAGTTTAATAAAAAAATAACTGTTTTCTTGTAGTTTATAGACAATTGTGGCGTGTTGGGCACGTTTTCATTTGTCGGGTATACAAGACGGTGGTGTTCAAAAGGTTAAAAAATTTAATCTCAAGCGGGGGGACCTGTCTAATCACTTCTGAATTAATTATTGTCTCATGGAAAGTGTATGGACAAGTACTGGTTTCAAAGTTGAGTGCATAAGTCATTCAATTCATGCATTAAATAAAATACTGTTGCTGACTAAATAAATAGATGCGGATATTCAAAGTTTAGCGTTTTAAGCTTTTATTTAAATTTTTACGTATGTTTCGTTGAAAGCTTGCAATTGTTTGAACCATTTACTTATAACTTACGACTAATATTTAAACTGCTTCGTTAGCCTAGCGGTCCTAAGCGCGACTGCTAGGCTAGAGGTTTTGGGTTCAATTCCCAGGTCGAGCAAAGCGTGTTTTTCCATGAAATTCACAGTATCATCTCGGTGTTAGGATTTGTGCCCGGTTAACAGATTGCTATGCAATAATATTACATATTATTATATAATATTACCAATTTACCTCAACAAATGTAGGTGTAAATTGGTACACCTCTACCTAACCCTTCGGGGAACACAGGCGTGATGGTACGAAGAATATAATATCTATGAAGATAATTATGGTACCTTGGCACACACATAGCTATACATTTCCAGTATATGTTGATTTCTCATTGTACAGGATTTCCATATAATGAGAGGTCAGCTTGTACTGGAAATACGAGTATATAGCTCGATATGTAACCGTGTTTTTTTGTAGATAGTGTACGAAATACTCAAATATTTACGATTTTGAATTTATTTTCGCAAAATGAGAAATGTTTTAACGAGTTTTAGCTCGTCTTGGCAAAATAGAATCTGAACACAATTATTATTTCAGAATCAACATATGTAGGTAATACACAATTACAAAAACAAACTCGCACAAAAATAATCAATTGTAAAGATTTTGTGGATAATAAATGAACATAACTTCTGTGTCTAATGAATTCCCAGTAAATATTTTACTAAAAGCTGAGAACACATACATTTACTTCCTCGAACTGTCCCAATTAGCGTGTGCTGTACCAATTCCTCGCATACAATTCTATTCAACCAGGAAAGAAAAAGCAAAGAAATAATCCTGTGATCACGATTCAACAATCACGTATGTTCTTAGTCTAAACGGATCGATCGAAAGCTCAAGTTATTCGGTCAGATCGGTCACGAGTTGGCACCGTGATCGTGTGTCCTGGCCTTAAGACCGGTATACCGCGGTATATCGCTCAACGAACGCACCAGAATGCGCACACAGATACCAACACGCACACATAGACAAACAACGTGTATGTACACAAACACATAGCCGCTGAGGATAAGTGAAAGCAATCTGAGTCGCACGCGATTCCGAGCAGTGCGAGTCGATCGAACTTTTTGTACTACCATTGTGTTTAGTTTGAAAACGAAATTAAGTTGATTATGTATTGTTGTTTTTACTTTTATGTGACTTATTAGAAGATTTCAAGACATAAATCTTAACATATTTTCTGTTACATCTAAGTAGAAATCTAGAAGAAATCATTTTTTTTATGGATCCCAGGCATTTAATATTTAAAAGCACTGGAAGGAAGCTTTGAAGCGAGCTCTCGGTAAATTAATTACGGCGACTATTTCAGGGTTAAGGAAATGCAGAGTATTGGGAAACCGCAGCCAATGAAAAAAAATCAAATCGAATTGCTTCCAAGATCGTATTATCAAAGATAAGATTATTTTCTTTTATCGCCAATATTAAATACCTACACAATACTGAACGGATGGATAAATTAAATATCTGAGACCCCATTGTGGAGACTGCATCGAGCACAGGCTCGGCAGATATGACGTAAAGTATTTCATGAAAGATAATAACTTCCTCATTGTGTTATCCAACGCTGCGTAAAATAAGATTAAAGAAATAAGAAGCTTAGGTTTACATTTCCTATTGAGAGAACTGTAAAATACGTAAATACATAATCTAGTCATATTTTAAGCCATGTTACCAAAATATGACTACATTCCTACCTCCAAAACTCATCAAGGAAAATTCAAAAGAGGAATATTTACTCTACTTACAGTAGGTAATTAACGTATCTCTATGCCATCGAGTTTGAAAAATCGCTTATTCACAATAAACATAAACATACGAGCAATATCATTCGACAAATGCTATGCAGAGCGCGCTCTAAGTAAAAATCACCGTGATGTCAAAGCACTCTGTCAGGAGATTTCAGCCACAATAACCGCTAGTAAGAATAGTAAAAACAAAAGTGCAGTCAGCAAATCCCAGTTTTGAATAAAGTGGTACCAAGCCACGCCGTCCGCAGTTCGTAAAACTAGAACCTTAGATTAGAACAACACGGTCATAGAATAATAGGTTAATATTTATTTCAATCACGTTCAACGACAAGAGTAAAAGTGACTAGGTGACCGGTAGCTACACAACAACACACGAGTACAGTTGTAACCCATTTTAATGTTTACTTTTCTAATTTACGTCTTGTCTTATGAGGTACCTATTTAGTGTGCAAGACATTTCGCACTTGTACCGTGACTTGACATCTATTTAAATGACTTCAGAGCATAATAAGAATAGAAGATAAAACGTAGATTTCTTGAAAAAAAAAATGTGCTAATGCAATGCACAATGGTATGTGGTTTTGTGTTGTTGTGTGTCGTGTTAGTGCTATCCTGTATACTGATTTTTACAGAATGATTTATATAAAATATAAAACCTTAGATATCTATCTAACTAATAGTTCACACATATACATCTAAACCCAACGAACACACGATGACGCAGACTGCGCGGGATCCGGGGACGCAACAGCATCACCTTCATTAGACATACTTTTGACAATTACTTAGTTGCTATAATTTGTGAACCACCAATCATCCTTTATTAAATACAGTCCACTTGCTTTATTCTACCTGGGTCTATACACAAACTACTACAGTATTATATAGAGTAGCAGTAGGAAGGCTTATCTAGAAATATTTATGCCAAAATGTATTAAAAAAAATATATTGACAGTAACATTGTTTATGATTACAATTTTCTGTATTGATGTACCCTTTGAACACCCACGTGCACTGGAAAATGGAGAGAGCACTTTGCAGAAAGCAATTACTAGAACTGTAATGATGTAATTATGTTCTCCGTTATCTAAGCTTTAGAGAAATGATTTTTTTATTAGTTAAGATGCAAATGCTATGAAAGCATTCTATTTTAACTTCACTTTACTCACCTACTATCTTTCTGTTTTTTTTGGGATACGGGCAGCTTTTTGGTACCCCCAAAAATTAAAAGTCCTCCTCTTTCTTTCTCTCTCTCGTCTTTATAAACCGTGGGCGAGGCTGTTTGTTAGAAAACTGTATTTTCGTGGCGTAAATTTTCTGGCAGGTCACATTTTTTTTGATAATCATTATACTCAATAGCACTCTAGGATAACGTACTCGTAGCTTGCATTAGCGAAAAGTTTAGAGCGAATGAAAAAAAAGCCAATTGAGTACTACGAATAGAGAGATTAAAAAGTAAAAAGTCTGGCTTTCTTATAACTACCCGGCTTTCTTTATACCAGGACTTTTCACATTTTGAAATAATCACTCCAACTACATCTGGGTATCTCTACGTATTACAAGCTTTTACTAAGTTTCACCTGCCCCGATGTTTGTTTGTTTGTTTCTCTTTTTATAGTATTTCTCACTTGGAGAAATGATTTATGTATTTTCATTCAATGTTTTCACGATTCAACTTTCTTACTACTTTTCACTGGGTTAGTACGTTTACTAGCAGTAACTGAAACCATAGAATAATGGATCCATATAGTCGCAAAACGCAAGCAATTTTAGTTTCTCGTTCAATACAACATGTATTTAAACCACTATTTTTAGATTTGGATCAACTATGTAGTATGAAAAAAAAATCAGCTGATCCATACATGTTTTTACATATTTCGGAGTTGATTTAATAATAAAAAGTGCTCATATATCAGTACTTTAACCTCAGAAAAATCAGTAGGTAGTGAATCATCACCTGTACTAGGCATGCCTTTTCTCCTCCTCCGTCGTTTCTATATTAATTAATTAATAATATAAATATTACTACTAAAATTAAGAAAAGTCTTCGTGATCAACGGTTCCAGTCCGGTAAAGAAGCAGTCGACGCTTTCAAGTCAGCCATTTTGAACACCCCCACTTTAGAGTGGAATAAATGTTATAATAACTGGTTTGAGCGAATGGAAAAGGGTATTAAGCTACGTGGTGAATACTTTGGAAAACAATAAAAAGTACTATAAGGTTCTAGTTGTGTTTTTTTCTTCAAACGACAAAACTTAAAAGGCATGCCTCGTATCAGCACCAATTCACCATACAGCTCGACATTTATTGCTGCGAAATCCCACAATATCCAAAAATATTCATTTCTGTACAGTTCCAATCCCTTTATTTGTGCGTAAAGTAATTAACTTAACAAAAAAATGATTAATTACACAAATAAGGAAAACGCTGCCTAAAGTGTCGTAAAAGTTTTGAATGAAGTCGGAAAAATGTTAAAAATCTTAAACTTTGATTTCTTAGGGTCAGTTCTCACCGAGACGCGACGCGTTGCGACTATGCGCGCACCTTTTAACAGACCTACTTAAAACATAGCTTTATTTACTACACGAAGAGATATATATTTCATTGTTTGAATTTAGAATACATTGCATCTTATCACAATGAATTGGCGCAAGGAAATGTGTATATTGTGTCGCTCTACTAAAAGGTGCGCGCAGCAACGCGTCGCGTCGTGTCTCGGTGTGAACAGACCCTAAGAAATCAAAGTTTAAGATTTTTAACATTTTTCCGACTTCATTCAAAACTTTTTAATTACTTTTAAAATATATACTTTCATATTTTATTGTCGCTTTCTCGGGGACTTAGAATCCCGAACATGTTTTAAAGGTCAGCTTGAAAACTGGATAAGAGAATCCCGACAAGTTTGTGAAAATTAAAGGTTTTATATTGGTTTGATTTTACAATATCAAGGGGCTGTTTTGAATTCTCGTCAAATTCAACGGGGTAACTATGTTAGTGATTCTCAATACAAATCATTATTTTTTGTAGCTTTTTTTATTTAGTACTAGCTACCTTGCCGCTGGGATTAGGCAGAAGAGTCACGCGCCACTGCTTATCGCATATAATGTACAACGGAGCCATTTTGTTTTATGAAAGAGGTGTACGTATTCTGAAACACGGTTGAAAATAAACAACTGAAAAAACAAATAGGTATTTTTTGTAATTTTTTTTTTGTCTTTTATGACCACCTCCTGAAATTTTACAAAGATATAAAACTGTACTTACTTAAACCGTTTATTAAGCCTCCTTGTATTGCACAACTAGTTGAGTACCAACTATATCGATAAATCATAAGTATATTAGGTGTTTGAACAGCAACTTCGGTCAATTCCAGACGTTGCATTTTAGTGCAAAGGTAAAGTTTCGAATTTCAGTATTATGAGAAGAAACTTCCTAACCAGTACTAATGTTATTGTGTTAGTAGAACTAACAGCTGTGAGCTCGTAAGCACTGAATCCGCTTAAAGTTCCCATCTTCTTAGCGTTTCGATGCCAAACTATATTATAATAAATAAATAAATAAATAATACAACTATTATTATAAATTATATTGTTACGGCCCAGAATTTGGCCACTTTGACTGCGTTCAGCGTTGTCGGTGGCAGCCATTAAATCTTCCTGCGTGCAGCTGTTAGGGCATGCAGGGCACGAAGTAAGTTGGGCCATCGTATGTGCTGTACCGCACAGACAGCTCAAGTCGCTACCATCACTAAATCCCCATCTGCTTCTCAAAAAAATAAGTAAAGTTCCCATAAAATCCCTCTGGAATTATAAAGCTTTTTCTACAAAAGCTTGAGAATAAATGTAGAATGCTCCAAAAGTAATTAAAACATGACTCTGCGTTGCTCAATGCGCGCCGTGGCTATAGAATTTAAAGGTCAATTCCCGTGCTTTATTAAAACAGTCCAAAATGTAGCTGCAATTTCATCTTCTTGAAATAGATACTGTCTAGAGGTCGATTCCCTTACCTAATTAAAAACGTTCAAAGCTAGTTGCAATCTCGTCTTAAAGTCAAAGTCAAAGCATTTATTTCAATTAGACCATTTACAGGCACTTTTGAATGTCAAGAGGTTACAGTTTAAAGTTGAAGCCAGTTGCTCGTTCCAAAGCGTAGATCTTAGTGGCAACATCTAAAAGTTGTAAAACATTACGTTTAGAGGCGTTTTAGACAGACTCAGAATGTGAATGATGTGTATGATGTGAGTGTGAATCTGATGTGTGTGTGTCTGATTTGTAATGTATGTAAATGTGACGTATGTGGTGCTAAGCGCGACTGCTACGCTAGAGGTCTTGGGTTCGATTCCCCAGGTCGAGTAAAAAGTGTTACAGGGTTTTTCTAATCCTCAGTAGCAGCTCGGAGTTAGGATTTATGACCAATTAATGGCAATAGGGTCGCCCCCAATTACATGGGATCGTAAACATACCAGCGAACTGTGGGTGTACATTGATAGATCCCTGCTTAACCCTTCGGGGAACACAGGCGTTATGGTGTGAGTTAAGACTAAAATGTTTTACAAATTACAAGAACTTCAGAACAGCAGAGGGGCCTTTGACCTTTTGATGTTCTGACATATTTATTATTCCAAACTAATGTAGTATGACAAAGATTAGTATAATTGTCAAAGTGATAAAATGATAAAGCACAATCGCCTTACGAATGGTAATACTACTGAAAGAATACAGGTTCATGCCACTCCACCTCCAACTCAGTTTCTAATTTCCTGTTTTTTCATCTACCGTTGAAATTGAAGGTTAATTTTTCTATAAGCAATACAAATGAATTTTAATAACAATATGGTTGTCTTATTAATGGACGGTAAAACCTTCGCTGGAACCTTCATACTTTAATCATTAGTCCATTTCTTACTTCGTCATTTAATGGATGGATGTGTGTTACTCTTTCACGCTTAAACAGCTGAATCAAATTTGGTACACGTATAAAATTAAGATAAATTTTATCTCGTTTTATTGTTCCCGTTGTATAATTTGGGACTGGTTTAATTCTGAAGTCTATGCACACGAAGTCGCGGGCAAAAGCTAGTTTTCAATAAATTTTGCCATTCATCGGTTTTGTTCCACAGCGAGACAACGTAACAAAATCAATTCCCGCACAGCCGTTTACCGTTCCGTATTTGCGGAAAAATAAATGGTTTTAAAAAGAGTTTCATGTTTAAATTTCCTGTTTGTCTATACCCAGTAAAGAGCATGTTTGAAGCTGCAACGTTCTATTTGTAATCTCCATGATATATATGTCGTAGGATAATTTGATACTTCGAATCTTCGCGGAAATCCTAGGGGTTTTGCGAAAACGCGGATAATTAGACATAGGCGAAAAATTATCAAATCTTACTGGACAAAGTCAGGATTTTTGCGAAAATACTCGTTACTATAGTAAGATTTGATGTGCTCAACACTGATTGGCTACAATTTTGCTGGCTGACTTCTAATTGGTTCCTAGTTTGCCGATGATTAACTTCAAGTATTGTATCATAGAGTTATGAAGCGTAAACAAATAACGTGCGGCAACAAATGATTGACATTTAAGACGTCAACCAATCAGAGACGATCTCTTATTGAACGCGCTGACCGACCAATCAGCGTTCTTATTTCATAACAGCCAGCGTTTCGTTTCGCAATATTGCTATAATTACGAGTATTTTCGCAAAAATCCTGACTTTGTCCAGTAAGATTTGATAATTTTTCGCCTATGTCTAATTATCCGCGTTTTCGCAAAACCCCTAGGATTTCCGCGAAGATTCGAAGTATCAAATTATCCTACGACATATACATGTCATGATATATATGTCGTAGGATAATTTGATACTTCGAATCTTCGCGGAAATCCTAGAGGTTTTGCGAAAACGCGGATAATTAGACATAGGCGAAAAATTATCAAATCTTACTGGACAAAGTCAGGATTTTTGCGAAAATACTCGTTACTATAGTAAGATTTGATGTGCTTAACACTGATTGGCTACAATTTTGCTGGCTGACTTCTAATTGGTTCCTAGTTTGCCGATGATTAACTTCAAGTATTGTATCATAGAGTTATGAAGCGTAAACAAATAACGTGCGGCAACAAATGATTGACATTTAAGACGTCAACCAATCAGAGACGATCTCTTATTGAACGCGCTGACCGACCAATCAGCGTTCTTATTTCATAACAGCCAGCGTTTCGTTTCGCAATATTGCTATAATAACGAGTATTTTCGCAAAAATCCTGACTTTGTCCAGTAAGATTTGATAATTTTTCGCCTATGTCTAATTATCCGCGTTTTCGCAAAACCCCTAGGATTTCCGCGAAGATTCGAAGTATCAAATTATCCTACGACATATACATGACATCTTGTAATCTCCTTACGGTACGCAGAGATATAAATTCACAGTTCCCCAGTAAACCCTACCTGCTACTAAAAATGTATTATTGGAAAAACCATTAAAAAAATTATCCCAATCCTGAGATTATGCTTAGAACATTGAGCACCACAAATTAACGAGCTCACAATTATAATAAATATACCGGCGAACTGTGGGTGTACATTGGTACACCTCTGCCTAACCCTTCGGGGAATACAGGCGTGATGGTATATATATAATTATAACAGTAAAACATATACATGCAAACACCAGCCATCACACGCTAACATCCAAGTAAGTAAGTAAGTAAGTGTGGTAAGTCTCCATTAGAAGCCTTCATTTAGAAGGAAGACCAAGCATTCAAAATATTTAAGTACTAAGTACCATAATGGCATGAATAGGAATGCAGCGGCGTATTGTATCGTACCTATATATAATTCAGTAACAATAATAGTGTATGTTTTGGCAACAAACTTCTTATAAATTTTTTACGTTTTACAACTTTATGTCTGTACTACATACATACATACCATCACGTCTGTATTCCCCGAAGAGTTAGGCACAGGGGTACCAAAGTTTTTAGTCAGTAAAAGTCTGACACTCCCTCCCGCCCCGCCCAGGACGGGGGGGGGTCATTTGATGATTTTACCATCTTTAAAAAAAAAAGAAAAAAAGGGGTACACCCACAGTTCGCCGGTATGTTTCGTACACTGTGTTTGTGTGTCGTGCTTATTCTAAAAAGTTTTCTCTCGAGTCATCCCTGCATTATTTACTGTGTTATACGTTACATGCTGCTTATTTCATTTTACATTATGCTCGTTAAAATGTTAGTCTCGTTACTCGGAAATCTCAGAGCGAAGGCATTATTAAATATTATTTGTCAAATAAAAGAGAGATGTTTGGTTCTCTACAAATCTATGTCTAGAATTCCAGTAATAAGGAATAAAGATAGCGTTTGCAACGCAACGTTCTGTAGCTAAAATTTCAAGATCTCGTCGTTACTGGCACTTGAATATTTTGGTAAGGGTGCTTCCGCATTGACCATTGGAGCGGCGATATTTACGATTTCCACCAACCAGGTCGCAGCGAGCCAAATGGACGCGAGAAGCCGACCGCCTGACACAGCATACGCACGGACCTAATCAAGTTCCGAGCAGTATAAATTCCATGCAACTATGAACCTTAACTATTATGTACAAGCCTCAATTTCCTTTAGGACAGTGTGAAATGAATGGAATGAAATGGTGCAAATCGTACAATATACGATGCTTGGCTTAATAGGCGTTGTATTCGTTGAGCCATTAACGGTTAGCCACTCGAGACGACGACATGGTTAGCGCAGAGACTAAGGTAGTGGCTGTTGTGCTGCATGTCGATGGTTCGGTTCCTGTATGTGAGTTTATTCGAGTACATTAAAATTTGTAAACGCACCCGCATTACGGGAAAAAAACTAGTGAGAAGCAAAGTATAAAAAATTTAGAAAAAATACATTATAACTAATGCCAAAAACCACAAATCTAAATCACATTTACTCTGTGCTATCTATTTGTGTTTGACAAAGTATAACGTACAAGTTGCATCTACTACGTCCACCAACTTCTACTAAACTTAGAGTTGAATTTCCATGAAAATTCTAGTACCTAAAGAACGGAACCAGAACACCGAAAAACAAATATATATTTTTTGCCCGAATGTCCAATGCACTACAGTCGCAAAAAGTGAAGCGTGACAGATAATGATTGATCTATGCTTTCTGTGCATGCCCCTAATAAAGGACACGTGTAACCGGCTTGCCTACACGTGTTTTTTATTAGGGATTCACACTATAACGGTAAGTCTATCTCGTGTGCCTAATACGTACATCGTACCTACATCGTATCTACGCAACAATATGCCGGTCATCCTTTGACACTATAAATAACTCTCACAAATATACTGAGATAACCACGTTATTGCAACATGGCATGCCTGCTGAACACTACTTTACATTTCCACGGCAGGACTGTGGGCGTTTGTGAGAGTACAGATATTATTGAGAGAGAGAGCAAAACAGTTTTTGAATAAACCATGCACCTGGTTCTACGAAATTAATTTTCCCCTGCTGCTATTCTGTTCTTTGTAGATATTTTCGCAGAAATACATTTGGCTTCAAACTCAAATGTCTTGTACAAAAATATAGATATTTTGTAAGTTCCGTGGAAATTGAGAACTGACTTCATTTTAGTTTCTCGTGCATACAGGTGGGTACTAGTAAAAACGAAAATTGGCTTCTGATGCGCCCACGCTGACTTCGACGCACAGAATTGTGATATTAATATCAACATTCAGAACGAAATAAGAGAACAAACCTTATTATTTTTAAGGACTAGATGTGTTCCAGATTCAATGCCACAAACTAGTAGAAGTCTACCATTATTCTCCGTGAATAAAACTTTGCAAAATAAAATCCCGACCAACGTATTCGAGCCAACGGTTGCACGGAAAATATTGTTAAATAGGAAATCATACTTTTACCTATTGTGCCTTGTAGTATTAATTTATTGTACTAATTACAAACTACGTTACATTAAGCGTGGTCCAGATAACTTATTCCCGGGGTCACATTACTATTGACCTACCTAAGGAACAGATAATTCAAACTAGCTTCATAAAACTGAAATCAGAAACCATTTATTTGTAGGTATTATACAAAGGCCTTAGAATGATAATGACATACAAATTTTTACATATATTCACCACTATAATATATTAAATAATGTACAATTAATTACATAATATATGGTCATTATACTTTAGTCAACACGAAAAAGCTAAGGTCTACATCATGTAAGCATTCATGAAACTTATTTTTTCCTGGTGCAATGTTATTACAGCAAAAAAGGAAGGTCATTATTTTTTATAAAGCTTCAAGTTCATGGTACGTCGGTCCATTTCAGTTCGTGTCTGTAGTTTGAAAGCCCACGCACTGGGGTGGGGGGCGGTGACTGTGTTTCTCTCTTTAACCTTGAACTGTGGGGACTTCACTCTGCAATTGCAAGCGTGTTTTTCAACGTATGCTTTTATGAAATCTTTTTACTGCTATAATGAGAAAAAATATAAAAATATGTGACTGGCGCGTTTTTGTAAAGCTTTTTGAAGACTTATTTATTTTACAAGTAGTTTTT
This sequence comes from Caradrina clavipalpis, assembly GCA_932526535.1. Lineage (NCBI taxonomy): Eukaryota > Metazoa > Arthropoda > Insecta > Lepidoptera > Noctuidae > Caradrina > Caradrina clavipalpis. The sequence continues at coordinate 7,706,412 of OW052087.1, forward strand.
CATTACTATGTATCTTACCATAATCATGTAAATGGTCAGTACACTAACAACCCAACATTTTTAGATTTAATTCTTGTAACGAAATGAAGTTGACTACGAGAAAATCAATAAAATGTTACTATATTTACTCATAAACAAGTTAACCCGTCCAAGACGCTTGGGGCTTTAAATTATGAATAACTGTGAATGCATTATAGACACAAATCGATGTCGAAATAAGGTCACTCTGAGGTATAAGCCACTTTCGTTTAAAAACTAAGTAATAAATAACTATATAATAACTAAATAACTAATAATAAATATGTAGTATTTGTGTTCATACTAAAATATTACGTTTTTATTCGCATAAAATCGATTATTATTGAAGAACTTGAACTTTTCGAAGCGGGAAGTTGATTTTTCCCGCTTTGAAAAGTTCAAGTTCCGTTTACTAATACGTGAGTCATCATTATCAGAATAAACATTATTTGACATTTCTAAATATGCAAATGATTTTGTGCAAATTATGCTCGCGACCACAGGTACCTAATCGTGTGAATGTCGGTTATCATGGAAGAGAATATAAGAATGAGATTTTATTTTTTAAATAATGTATTCTTTTTTACATTGGTCTTTTTCCGTGCAAACATTCAAATGAAGTATTTCCAAAATCCGTTAAAAATCAGCCAAAATGGTTTTTTCCGTGAAAACATTCATTTATTTTGTAAAAAGCTGTTCTTTTAACATTACAAAACAGACACTTCACTTTAATTTATTTGTCTAGATTTCTGCAATTTGTCGCACGTCGTTTGGAATAATTTGACCTCGAGTTGGCCTAGCTTCGTACGGAGATTCAATAGAACAGCAGATCAGCTTAAACTGGTTTAGTTTTCATTGTCGGTTTGGTACTCTGTACCTGCGTTGCTTTGATATCTATTTGGGAATATAACGGATTCCGTCCCAGTCAAATGAAAAATAGAGCTATCGGCCATGATCTAGAATAAAAAAAATCTTATCCTCCATCATCCCTATCTACATACTCACATACATAAACTCACGCCTTTTTCCCATGGGGGTAGGCAGAAACCACAGAACGCCACCTACTACGATTCTTACATACTACTCTCGCCTCGTGCAAGTTGTCATCACATGTCACCCCTATTTAGCAAAATAATAATCCTTAAATTCTCGTGAAATTCGTTATTTCATTGCAACAAACCATGTTACCTATTGTCGTGTCTCTCCCATTGACCGATTTGTCAATTTTGTCACGAACATCCATGTGCCGTTCAAAGAGTCAAGTTCAGAAGTGGTTCAGTCGTTCGAGAGGAGATAGATTAACTGAACTTAATCTCTCTCTTCGGGCTATTGCAATATTCTCTCTAGATGAAGTTATTGCAGGATAATATTTTATTAATTAACCTAGATTCAATTTAAACATTATAATTTTAACATCGTTTCCATTCATTTAGTGCCTGTTGCTGACAGCCGCCAACAGTGAAAGGCGTTGTCATTTGATAATTTTATTGTTGTATATTTCATTGCGCATAATTGGCAAAATAAAAATACTGTTTACAAAACCTATACTATTTGATAACCATCAATACAATCAAACTTAGCTTAGTTATAAAAACTCGTTGTTAAAAAGTTTTTTCAACTAGAATATCGAGTGTAGATCGATTAGCGTTACAATGTAAATTAAAACTAAGTGTTCAGTCTGTTCACCCCAAAACCAAAAATAAAGAGTGAACTATAAAAATAATTCTTTGTTTAAGCGATAAATCCTAAACATCCATCATTGTTTCGTGACCGTATTGTGCCTATGATTCACTCTTATTTTATGATCATTTCTATTTTTGATTCTCTTAGCAGCAACTCCACAACGTGTTATTGATTCCAGTTTTTATTATTAACGAAATTGGAAGAATATGCTTATACAAGGTGTAAACAAAATATTTGATCTACCTTTGGCAGGTTTTTTTATTGATTTAGAACCCAAAATGCTCCAGGTTTCTTTTATTTATTTTACGTACCTATTTTATTAAAATTAGCTACCGTCCGAGTCTTCTGTGTTAAAGTTATTATCCCACGGGAACCGTTCACTTCCCAAAACTGCCTATGTGCATCCATTCAAACTCTCGCATTTAAAATAGTAAAAAAAAAAAATGATACACAGACAGCGCCATGGTTGACGAACAATGGTCCGCCATCAAAAACAAACTGTGGAAACCACACCCCATGTCGGTCCCACCGATATCTGGAATAGGGTCTAGGTTACCGGTGGTCCAAGCCCCTAAGAGGAATCTCCAGAAAATAACCATCGTGACCAAGAGTACCGCTTTCTATATCAAGCCCAAGCCGAAGGGCTGGATCAAGATTCAACTGCCCAACAAGAGCCTCCTCAGGCGTTGTTCGAGGGTCTTGGCTCTAAGCCATTGCCATCACGAATATTCACACAATTACTGCTGTATTCACATCCTTCATGTGAACAACCTCGCAAGCCAAGTCCAGACCCTTTATGTGCTTATTTTTCTCAGCTTTTACGAGGTTCTCTTCATGTGGAACTGCTACATCATCAATTATTCCGCGACGCTGTTTTTGGTCTACCACCACTACATCAGGCTAATTAGCAACAATAGTCCTGTCAGTGATAATGGATCGATCCCGAAACAACATCATTTTGTAATTTTCAAGAACTGGATCCGACATATACCTATTGTACGGTACTTCCAAATCCACAAGACTGTGTTGCAGAGCCAGTTGCTGGAGATCCACCAGCTCAATTTGCTCTGGACCCTGGCTACAAGGTATGCCATGCAAGTAGTCTACAGAGACAAGAGATAGTTTGTCGGATTGATTCCCCGATGGTGTCACACCCGGCAAATCTCTACCGTACCGTCCTTCACAATCTCCGGTAGTTGTTCATCATCATAACTTCTCCCACAGACAAATCCTTTAGTTTTCTCATAGAGATCACCGAAGCGCAACCAGGAAATACATATATTAATTTTATCACTATTACAAACTATTTTAAATGAAACGATTTCAAGGGATTAAAACACCATATAACTCAATAAATATACTTTTTTTTCTTATTTAAACATAGAAAAAAAAAATCTTTAATCATTTATCCACAGAAACATCGTTTCCAGCCATTTTCGATCAAGTTATCGTCGTTTCAAACAAGCAACACTCAATAGTTTTACGTCTGTTCGCTCCGACTGTCGGGAGCACACTGACCCTTAGAATCCCTGACCCAGGGGTTCCGCGGCGGCGCGTCGTACTCGTAGACGGTAGTTATGAACACGTAAACAGCGGGGAGGAGGAGGAGTGTCGGGAGTTAGGGAGACCTACAAACCTACACGCCGCTCTTTAGGGATCTAGTGCACTAGTGCAGTTGTGTCAACTGCACTGGCTTAATCAATGAAAGCTTTATGTAGTAGCAGTTGGACGGTTGTAATAAAATTAATGTTACTATTTCGCCGTCGTTGGTTGTTCTTTGACCAAGTACCATGTAACACCCCCCTTCCCCCTTCTTCCTAAAATCCGTTTACGGCTAATCGAGATAGTCCCCTCCCATCATTTACAAAGCTCGTCTGGGGTCTGGCATATGATTGGTATTTTCCAGGAATAGGACGTAAACCAATCAAGTTATCTGTTTTCCGTTACCGCAGGCACGTTACTTCCGAATGCAAACAGACCAGAAATACTAGATGGGGTTAAAGAGAGGAATCGTCTTTATGTATTGTTCACAATTTTCTTGCATTTTGTGTGCCCATTTTGGTTCAAGTTAAATCAGTATGCCGAATTCAATGTTCTCGAAATTGTGTATTTTTTTTATTGTACGTGATTAATAAAATAAGGTTACAGCTCCAGGTGTACGATTTGTCGTAAACGGGTTTTAATTTTTTTTAATTTTCTAGATTATGTTGAGCTTCCTTTTTTATAGATTGCAATTTAATTATTATTTAAGTAAGTTTTATGCGTACCACGAGGGCTGGATCAAGGAGGCGCAGGAAAAGAACAAATGGAAGGAATTGGGGGAGGCCTTTGCCCAGCAGTGGGACAGTACGGGCTAAATAAAAAATAAATAAAAAAGTTTTATGTTTGAAAAATAAACACATTATTTTCGTGTTACTTGTATATTTGAGAAATGAGTTTTAGGTTTGAAATTATTTTCGTTCCTACTAATTTTAGAAATGTCATTAGGCTCCTAAAATCATATTATTCCTTTTTTTTATAAGCGTTTTATGTTCGTGGTTAGTCACTATTATCCGTGGTCATTATCATAAAGGACATAATATTAACTATTATAGCGGAACATTATGTTGCTTCCAACGATAACTCATTTTTGTTAATATACGACGAATATTGCAGGAGGATGGGCAGAAAGATGAACAAACATAGTCTGCTTAAATCAAAACCCTACGTAATCGGGTAAAAAGAATGTAGTATCTACTAGAACCGTAATTACGGCATATCAATGTACGAGTATGGAATCTAAATATATGTATATTTCTTGGCATTGTACATTTTTATGGCATTCATAAGCTCTATTGATATGAATTATTAATAATGATAATCAGTTGTTTATTTAACAAATAGCATTCAATCATTTACATTTTAAAAGTTATTATTATATAATGACCTCTGCCATTATTACGTCCTATTATTATTGTATGTATGTCAGAGGTTATATTTGGACAAAGTTTGCTGAAAGTTCAAGCTTACGTATATTTAATTTTAAAGTCTGCTGTATGTTAAGTTGTTATTTTTTAATAGTTTAGTTTTCTATTAGCATCGCTTTGGTTTTACTGTAGTTATTGTATAATTGTGTCTGTGTAAATTAATTAATTATAATCCCCAATAGGTACTCTCCAGCATAGAGAAATAATCTGCATTAAGGATAATACTTAATTCATTTTCCAGATGCTGTTTTTGTAAGAATATTTTTCCTTTTTCTCGTAGTTATTCTGTATTATCTCCCTCGATTAATTCAAGTGGAGAAGGCGTGAGATGAGCTCTGCATCCTTAGCATAAGGAAGGATGACAGCTTACTCACTTCGCGTAATTTTACCAAAGGATATTTATACAACATAGTTCGCCAAGAGTCGTGTAGTAAATCATAATTAGGTACTAGAATTTAGTTCACAACCCGCCAACAGTTAAACTAACATCCAATCTTATCTAGACGGTCAGCCAACTAGTTCTAAAGACAAGCTGGAGTACTCCGCTTTTCTTTGCTTTGTAATCGTGTTATTCTGCCTCTAAATCTCTAGGAATAGCCAAACAGAGACTTAATCCTTAGAACCGGTAGATTCATGCGTGTAATATATTAAAACACCATCATTATTTTGCCTTCCTCGTTCGCAAAACAACTGAAATGTACGTCACCTATCGGCCTTGAGCGCTCAGGCGTAATGAAAGCTGGAAAGGGGATTTTGAGGACAACAGGTGGCAAACAATGTGAGAACGTGTTTACTGTGTCAGTGAACCTATAAGTAGGTTTACAACATTATCATGTAGTTTTAGAACTTCGAGGAAAGATAGAGAATGCTAAAAAGACGAATTTGAAAGAATGCCATTAAAGCCATCACGTGACTGCTACGCTAGAGGTGTTGGGTTCGATTCCCAGGTCGAGCAAAAAGTGTTATTGGGTTTTTCTGTGAAATCCTCAGTAGCAGCTCGGAGTTAAGATTTGTGCCATATTAATACCCTCGCTGTAGGTGTACATATGTACAACTCTACCTAACCTTTCGCTGAATACAGGGTGATGGTATGTTCTGATACGTGTGTCCATTAACATTAACCGTTAACTGGGCACCGTTGATGAACACCATTTGTACAAAAACCGAAATAGGAGTTATCTTTGGTTAATAAGAAAAAATCATTACAAAAAAACATAAAACGTTATAAAAGTAAAATCTAGAACACCACCAAAACTAGATAAAAACAAATATCGAGACACTAAGTTAATCGCTTTAAACAGTTAACATTTATTGCAAATGTCCCGTTAGAGATGACAAATTTTATTTTAGACCCAAAGTTTGATTCAAATGAAGCTGCTGAAGTGACTCAAATACCACACTTTGGCCAAAGATGTCCTGATTCCAAACTTGACCACTGCGCAGAATATACATCCATCGTCTACCTAACTTAAATTAACCAACGTTATACCTAAACGTTATAAACTTGGCTAAGCTGAGACCAAAAATACAAGTTAGAATAATTTTGCAATCAAACTTTTTGTGCATAATGTCAGTAAGACAGAGCCGTGAGATACTTTTTTTTCGTCCCAAGTCGAGGACAACTAACACAATCAACGAATTTACTGTAAAAATAGATAACTATTCGTATCGAAATCTGCAACTTTAGTGTTCAGTAGAAATTGAACTGTTAACCTTTGAAGAGCAAAGTTCAAATTTGAGTGGAGTGTAATCTGGCAAAGATCGAACTGTTTGTCTTATTTCATACAATTTATTTATGGTCGTATACTTCTTTTCTCGTTTTCAATTTTCTCTGTCCCGGATAAAAGCATTGAACTTGTTCCACCATCTTTGCTTGAGTACCGACGCCCACATTGTATTTAATTTAGCTTATGATCCAGACCTTGGTAAGTCCTTTCGACATACGGCTGTTATTGATGAGTAAATCTCGCTGTTATTTATTAGTACCTACTCCTGTACTGTCCTATCGATTGTTGATGTATAAGCTGTACTTTATTGAATTATCATATAATGTGCTCGGGCAAAAAGTGTTATTGGGTTTTTCCATTAGGAATTTCTCAGTAGCAGCTCGGAGTTTGGAAGTTGGTGGTGTGACACCTCCGTGACTCGGAAAGCACGTAAAGCCGTTGGTCCCGGTTGTCATTTGTAGATCTTTGGCAGTCGTTACGGATAGTCAGAAGCCAAGAAGTCTGACAACCAGTTTAACCAAGAGGTATCGTGTTTCCCAATTACTGGGTTGTGGAGGTCAGATAGGCAGTCGCTCCATGTAAAACATTGGTATTCAGCTGCATCCGGTTAGTCTGGAAGCCGACCCCAACACAGTTGGGAAAAGGCTAAGCAGATGATGATGTGGCATTGCAGCCAGCCGTTTGGGCATTTGTCCCATTGACAGCGATGCAGATGAGTATTCTGTACATAGTTTGTAATTAAATTGTTATTTAAGTAAGTTTTATTATTGAAAAATAAATAAATAATAATCCTTATCCTAAAAAGTGTGACTTTAAGGAGTTATAATGAGGAGTTTAACGACTCGGTTGGTGCAGAGACTGGGCGATTGACTGCAGCTGCTGCCCATCATCGCGGCTTAGATTTGCGTACGGAATAAATATTTGTATTGCCTACTGTAAGTTGTGTGCTGTAAGTTGTTGGTCTGGTAGTTTATGTAAGTGAATTTATATGTTCGTAAACGAAGCCCTGGTACAAGAAAAATATTTGAGGTAGGTTTTTTAATGATAGTGAAACAAGACGTAGTTCGAAAGCTAACAAAGTAAAACAGACACTGCAGAACAGATGGTCTATTTTAACAAAAGGTTCACAGCTTCCAACAATTGCAATATTGCTAGGAGTATTGCAGACTTAACGTTAACCCAATCAACTTAAAACATGGACGTTAGACTCGCCAAGTGTTGCTTTGGCTCAACAAAAGATATGAACGAACATTTTGTGAGAACAATTCTTGAACGTCATTGTTAAAGGAAAATATATGGAAGTACCATTTGAAACTTATGTTTGATTAAAATTGATTTCTGATAAAGTGGTAATGCTTTTAACATGATTAAGATTTTTGTAACTTTTATAGTTTTACCTACTTGTATGAACATCAAAGGTACTACGGTGTCTCTAATAAAATGTTTTTATATGAGTTGACGACTTAAATCGGTTCTCTATACTTAAGTTTCTTTAGAGGAAACGCACACGTAAGAAATAAAAATAAAGGAGTGATATTTAAGTTGACAGGAATGATAAGTATATAATAATGAAAATGTTTATTTTCTTCTACATATAACGAAACGGAAAAATATTATAGTAAAATATTTATTAATATGTAGGAGACTGGTGTCTAATAGCCGTGACCTGAATATTAGGAGTTAGGAAAAAATACCTTATAGGTAGTTGGCTTAAAACCAATTCTTCTTCTTAAGTAAAATGCATTGATTGTGAATGTTTAATTTTAAATCTTGACTATTTTGGATTTACATTTTCACTGTAATTAGTGTATAGTCTTGTTACACATTAATTGGAAAGTTTAATTAGTTTGACATACTTAATTAGTCAAATTATTGAGTACACGTCGGTTATTTTGGTAGAACAACGGTCATCATTAGATAATTAATTTAAAAACAGTAAACTGATTTAAAACGAAAAAATTAACATTAAATACAATATAAATAGAAATAAATACAAAAAGAATTCGAACATAATTTCTAGTTTATACAAGTATAATGACTGATTGCCATTAACAAAAAGTAAAAGTAGGTTTTTATGGCGCATATAAAGGCTTCATCATGCAGAACCACAGACGGACCACGCTTGACAGAGTCCCAACGTAATTCGCGACATAATTATCATAATCGTTAGTGGACAATAGCAGTAGCAGTTAATTACTTAGGTAGGTATGTCTATAAAGCTTACGTCATGCTATTTCGAAATCACACTTTTATTGTGGGTAAACTATATTTAATTGTTAATTGTTTCCCTTTTTATGGGATTTTTTTAAACTTAATTATGTTATGTAAAACATGCTTTGTTCTTTTTTTAAACTTTAGGTACTGACTTGCTGTTCGTTAGTTGCAGGAAGTCGCGTGTGTTCCGCACCTTGCTAATTTGGAATCCCGACATGTGCGAGTGGGGGACCATTTCTCACGAAACAAAACTGAATTTTAGCATCACTTAAGCGAAAAAGTTGTATTGTGCAAATACTTAGTTTAAGCATGTACAATTTTAAGTACAACTAAGGTACATTCCTGCACTTAAATGGAGAACAATACTCTAACTTGAGTAAAATTTTATGTAAACTTTACATATTGTTTTCTGCGTAGGCGCCGCATAAAAATGTCATGAACTGACTGAGTCATAAGTTGACGAAACACCTATCTGACCACTGATCAAGCTTCTATAAGGACATAAGCAATCATTGAGTTATTGAAATAGCTACCTTGTTCTAAAGGCTTATTGGTAACTTGGCTTCAGAAAAGCAGTTTTTGTACAATCAGTTTCGGAAAGATCTCTCTTACAATATCATAGCAGCATAAATAAAAGCTAAATCTATCTAATATCAGTATCTCACTAGCACCGCGGTTTTTCATCTAAGTAAAGGAACGGATTGTGCATTGTTCAACTCACCTTGGGCCAGAGCCGGCGAAAGAGCGCTCCAAATAACGAGACAAAAACACAGAAACATTTTGCAATCGTCTTTAGGATCGACGAGCATCACTTGTTCATGACGTCACACACACTTGCACAGATGGAAATTCGAAAAATTCTATATTCAAATATTGGCGCGAGAGTGAAGCACTTGGTTCGCGAGGTTGGGAGCGGCGCGGGGATACGACACACTCGAGTATTCGCGCTGGACTGAATCGGCGCCTGCGCCGCTGTCTGCCCCCACCACGAGACGCCTTTCACCGTTACAATTCGTAACTCGAAAGACTGCGTTGAGCAAGGCTATATGACGATTGACATTCAACAAAAACGGCCCATTTGCTACACGGAAATAGTGTGTTTACTTCTAGTGTAAAGCTCCATACATGGTCTGGTTGTTATGTCCCAAAGCGGGCTTCTATCAGGAGATTAATAGTCGACGAAAAAAAAACACAAAGTGGTACAATTAAATACTAACGGTCTGTTTTCACTCTTCCGGATAAGTCTCAGTTAACTTTATGGTCTACTACAACTTTAGATCCGAACTAAGAAACATATACCCTCGTCTCCCATGTAATAATGATAAAGATTATATGCTAGAATTAACACAGGATTGATTCATCGCACATAGGTCGTCTAGCTAAATCGAGTACCGATGATGTTAAAATGCGATTTCGTTTACTTGGATGAGAAATTTTCAAATACTACTGCATACATCATCTGTGTTACCCTTTTGCGTGTACAGGCGTGATGTTATGTTGTGTGATTGCGCAAACAATGCATATTGATTATGCGTTAGCAGCAATCGCGGTTGATTTGCTGTATTTTTTTGAAGAGTACCGTTGTCTGTCTCCGGAATCCATCATCAGATCTATATGAAATTTAAATGGGACCATTTGGGAAGTATACCCTTTCCAACAAAAAAGAATCATTAAAATCGGTTCAAAAACGACGAAGTTATCCGCGAACAAACATGATAAAAGAAAAAGTTGGTTAAAATTTCCTATCTCAAAAACTACTAAACCGATTTTGATGAAGCTTGCAGCTTGCATTCCATAAGTTGAACAATACCTAGTACGACAAAAAAAGAATTACTTAAATCGGACTTGTAGTTACGGAGATTATGCGAACACAAACATAAAAACATACATACATACACTTATGAAATTTGGTACATTTGTTCAGACGCTGATATAGAGTAACATTTACGAAAACTGGGCAGTTCTGAAAATATGACATACATACGGGTCGAATTGATAACCTCCTTTTTTTTGAAGTCGATTAAAAAATATATGGTTAGCTGATTTCCGCTGTATCTAACTATGTGGTTGCCAGGTTTAATAAGGTGACTAAGCATTACAATACACCCTCTCTGTTATTTAATCGAATTTTATATCAAACTAGCTGTGCCCCGCGGTTTCACCCGCATTACGTTAGGTTTTTGGTAACTGATCCGTTCCCGTGTCAAATAGCGCGATATTATGTAGCCTTTAATCTGTTATTCTGAGGTATAAGCTGCGGAATGTCTCGCAGAGTCATTATTTTGCTATGTTCATAAAAACACCTTCACAAATAATGCATTATTTTAAAACAAATTTTCTGGCCATAAAAATGGGTATAGTGAGTCAATCTTAAAAGTTAGGCATGTACTGCCGCGGTTTTTTTTTAGTATATTTTAAGAGGAACAAATCTCTCGTACATTATTTTTGCGTAACTTTATCCGTTTACGCAGCGCACGCAACGAAAGCCCTCAAAAGGATTTTTTCCCCCGTTTTTGCCACATTTTTCATTGTTGCTCCGCTCCAATTGGTTGTAGCGTAATATATAGCCTATAGCCTTCCTCGATAAATGTGCTATCCAACACAAAAAGATGTTTTCAAATCGGACCGGTAGTTCCTGAGATTAGCGCGTACAAACAAACAAACTCTTCAGTTTTATAATATTAGTATAGATGTACGGTTATTTAATTCCCATTTCAATCGTATTCAGTTGCCTTATTAAAAACATTGTTGAAATCATGGTTGCCTAGATTTTAAGTATGTATAATTTTCGTATTGGAAAAATGGCGTCTAATAGCAGTTTTTTGTCAATATCTTCTTTCCGACTCATTTCTTAAACAAAATTAAACAATTAGTGGAAAAACTATTTTTTGAGAAAAATGTACTTTGACATGCGTTTTGGCTAAAATTTTGTTATTAATTTCTATTTAGGTCAAAGTCAAAGTATTTATTTCAATTAGACCATTTACAGGGAGTTTGGAATTGTCAAGAAAGGTATTTATTAGAGATTTATTACAGATAGTTGTTTCGGGTCTGTCTGTTAGTTTATGTGTTTGTTAACGCATCCACGATACAAGAGACATTACTAGTGTGGGGCAACGTTTTTTTATAAACAAAAAATATCTCAAAACTAGGCTCCGTTAAGTAATATCCACGCATGGTGTGCATCCGATATACTTCTTTTAGTGGGCTCAAACACATGTTCGTAGAGAAGTCATTCTTATTTAATCATAAAGTCGATGATCTCCACGTTTTAATTTGAGTCTGTTAAACGTCCCAGATTATTACTTTTTCCGCTGATCAATATCTATTCTGTTGAAATATAGCTGTTCACTTTCTACCTCCATCATCAGACCCTCATTACCGATTCAAACAGAAGAGACTCTTTTCGTCAATCAAATGAGCCCAAACTGGATAGGGTTTCTAGTAACCGTTGAAGCGTCCCGCTGTCCACCTCCTGACTCCATCAGACCCTCGTTACCAAGTATAATGTATGCGTCTCTTGAACACTAACCAAGTTAACCCAAACCCACAAGTATTACTAGTAACCTTTGAAGAGTTTCACAGTCCACCTACTGGTTCATCAGACCCTCGTTACCAAGTTGAAAGTATACTATATAGTATATTATACTCGTATTGTCACGGGAAGACAATATTATGTGTGCAAAGTTTCAAAAAATCGGTTTAGTAGAGGTAATTGAAAAAGTGGTCGTAGTATTTGAAGCAAATACAGTAAACATATTAACACACACAGATACGGAGTCAACCTGTACGTCGATTGTGTAAAATTCAGACATGAACTCGCATCTCAAGTCGCTATTCACCCTCACTTCGCGTAAGGTTCAAAATGACATTGATTTATTTGACACTTTGAAGTGCGAAGTGAGCGTCGAAGTGACGGTGGAATTACCGTATAGAATGCCACTTCTTACGTGACCTCAAACTTTATCTTTAGTTCAACTCGCTTACACGCTCGCAAGAGTGGCGCTAGTGTAAATTCGAATTATCAACCGAGTTTTTAGAATTCCAATCAAGAAAGTCACAGCGGATTCAGATTCGAAGTTTAGAACGAGGTCTTACAGAATCACACAGCTGGAGTCCTAGATAAAACCGTTTAATAATAAAAATCTGTACATAATCACACACACCGACAATATTTTTCCCCGAACTTAGGGATGCAATTCCCATATTTATAAAGGCGCATTTTCTTTGGTCGTTAAAGTTCGTATTCGGCATGCGGGAGATTTCTGTTCACGCATGCCACAGGGACCGCATGCTATAATCGTTTTCATTAGTCGATAGGGCTCGTATGCGAGGCACGAATTATTGCTTTTTTTAACATATCAATTTCATTGGTTGTTAGGCCGCGTTCGGGGTAACCCGCATGCAGTATATCGACCGAGATATAGACAGCCTACTTTCATTAGTCGACTGATTGAACGACCAATGAAAATGCGCCTTAAGAATGATTGCATTTTAATCTGTCTCAATCTGTTAAAAATACCTTTAATTTACTTAATTGTTTGACAAGTTCTTGACATTAATTTTGTGACTGAGATGATGCTTTCAGGAAGAGGTAAACTCTTTTCTCTCTCTGCAATCCATCCATCTCTATCTCACAATCGCGTTCACATTAATTTAGCTTATGGCCGCGACTTCATCCACTTGGAAGTCTAAGTCAAATGACATCAGCAAGTAATTTTTGAGATTTCGTGATTATTCAGTGAGAGGTATTTCCCTTCTATATATAATACTAGCTGTGCCTGCGACTTCATACACGTGACTCAATGTGTAACTTAAGAAAATCAGTATTGACTATTATCATAATCATCCAAGCTGGTTGGAAGACGTAATATTGTAGTGGGTTCTCCCGTTAGTCTGTCTGTAGAAATCCAGAGTTTGGATTTGTGCCCGGTTGGTATTTGGCACCATCATACCTGGGATTAAAACATATTACAAGGCCGTATGTAAATCGTAAGTGTATGTTTTTTTTTGTTAGCCTGTTCTGTCCTATTCCTGGGCTAAGGCCTCCCTCCACTCTTCCCATGCTTCACGCTCTCGTGCCCCATCCTTCAGTTTTTAAGGAATCAATGACTTTATTACCCCTTCGAAAATATGGTATATGGTATGAATATTATCTTTCATTTTGTTTATTTAATATGGAGACCAGGAATAATTGCATACTTACGTCTTCTCTTTGAACTAAGTCCCTACCTAATACTTACACGTCATTATGGCTCCGTCAAAAACCGTCAGCTTGTCACCTTGTGCTGTGTTCCAGGACCGTTGAGCGCGTGTCTGCTGCTCCAGTAGTGAAGACTACGCCGTATTCGCACGCAGCTCGTGGTACGGTTACAGGCTGCAATCTCCTTTTTGTCGCTCTATTAAGTTGAGCTTCTTGTTATGAAGCATTTCGTGTTATTGACAAATACGAGTATATCCCCATACTCGTATTTGTCAGTATAATTACAGGTCCACGAGACATTTCTGATTTGTCTCTGGGCCCTAGTATTACAGATGCAGTACCTATCAGCTGATTTTTTATGTAAAAACTCCCTCGTTGAATTAAGGTAAAGTGAGCTTGAGGTCATTGCCTCGTTAGCCTAGTGGTCCTACACACTCGGTCTTGGATTCGACTCCCAGGTCGATCAAAGTGTTAATGGGTTTTTCTATGAAATTCAGCAGGAGCAGCTCCTAGTCAGGATTTGTGCCCGGTTAATGGCATTTGGCTCGCCCATGGGACCTAAGCATACCGGCGTATTGTAGGCGTACACTGGTATACCTTTGCGTACACCTCTGTGATGTTATGTATGTATGAGCCTGAGGTGATTATGCTATGTATTAATAGCTCACTTTGAACTCAATTCATCTAAATTCACAGAGGCTAATGTTTTTTATGTGTTGACTCCTTGATTACCTTTAATAACTCAATATTTCGTTTCTTTTTTTGCTACTGATACCTGAGTCTGTTAGTGTACGGACAAATCCGGGTATGCGAAGTGTAAAATGATTCTTCAATATCTCTATAACCATCAATAAAATAATCCCAATGATGGGAAGATCTTTTTGAAAATTGACTTTTTACACGCTTTAGTAAAATAGCTTGTATAGTATTTGTGTAAAGTTATTTTCAAGTGAGTGTAGTTTATTATACAGGTGGTTTAGGAAGGATAAATAAAAACCAAATTTTAACATTAAGATTTATTTGAAAATTGACTAATTCTACTACATTTTTTTGGTGATTTTATATTTTATATTTTTTTTTGGTATCTAATTATAAGACTGTTAGCAATGTGGATTTTCCACATGGCTTCTACTAGCAGCCCTTTAACCCCTCCAACTAAGCTTGAAGTGGGTCCACGTCAATAGTGCAACGGATAGGGATTGAACTCCAAAGCTACACCCCATCACCGATGGGCTATTGCCGCTTAAATTCCTAAAAGTCTAAATCTTATTTTTAACATCGATATTTTTATTTTAAATTATCCTAATACATATAAAGAAGAAGACTACTATCAAAATATGTAAATGTTTTCCACACAGAAAAATAAATTTATATATTATAATATGTATATAACAGATACGATATTATATAGTTTTCAAAATAGAAGAGAAATAAAAGGCCTACTGTAAGTATGCACGATACCCGCAGTGTTGACAGTAATAATGTTATATATAGTCTTAAAAGAACTAATTTAAATTACAAAATAATCTTTAGACAGTGCATTGCGGAAAATATAAATTATAAATCCATAATTATTAACGTACAAGCCACTAATGAAATATCTTATTTTAGAAAAATTATACATATAAAACGGCAATGATACTGCCAATATCCATCCCTGAACAACCTTCTTAGTTGAAGATTCCAAGCAAGTAGCAGAGAACTTTGAAAGCAACCAGCAGAACCAAGTGCCTCCCTAAGGATCAGAAGAAAACTGCGGCGAGCGTATAATAGAATATACCTTGTAGTCTCTCAATCTCACGCAAATAGATGTTGTGTACGATTACGTGCTGCACGCTAACTTGCTTGCAATCGACAACTTTACTGTAAGACAGTCTTACCTCTCTTTACACCTCTGTGCACATTGTCCGCACAAATTAAACAGCTGTATCGTTGTTAGTATACAAACAGGCGTATTACTGAGATACGGCGGAAACCACGGTTGCGTCCCAATAAGTTACATGATGATATGCAAATAAAACGCGTTCGTCAACCGCCAGGAGTCCGCCGCATCCGCACGGGCCGTACAAAGTACAAGCTAGTCATCCGTGCACTGGGCACAGCACTGCACTGCAGCGGAGCAACGCTTTCAAACAGCATTTAAGGGTGTAGCCAAACGAGCGTAATTTTGAGAGTCGTGTGTCGCAGAATTTCGGTCGCGTAAATTACTTTCTACAGAAACTGGCAACTCATTTTGAGTCGCCGTGTGAACGAAGCAGGAGTTTTGTATGAAACCGAATGTAGCAGAAATTACGCACGCATACAACGCAAAAAATGACGCTCGTCTGGCTCCACACTAAGAACTGTTTTTAAATGCCTATTGCTAAAAAAAAACCCAAGATACACAGTTTGTTTGATGCTGTTGAGTAAACACAAAATAATATATATATCTATCTGATGCGTAACATCAAATACTTCGATTTTGATAAGTAAACATAATTTCCAATTTTAAACCGGGTTGGTCTCACACAGTGGTTTTTTTATTAGAAACGAAAATAGACGTGAGCGCAGATAGATTTCTACTTTGCGGATTTTTTTGAAGTGTATGTGTATATAGGATTTTTTATTTATCAATTATGAAACTGTGCGAGATGAACCGCATATAGCATTGTACTCTGCAGTGTTATGCCGTGATTGGCAATCAATGTGTACAGTAGGGTTACAATTTCTTACTTTCGACGTTAAATGACAATATTTAATAGGCCACGTTAAACACAGCTTTTGATAAGTGGTAAAAACAGAAAATAGAAATAGGGAGAAGGTAAGGTTGCGGGGCTCAAGTTTGAAGATCAGTTAAGACCGTGTTTGCATTCAGCGTTAAGCGATTAATTCTAACTTGTTTTTTTTTTCAAATTTCGAATTTTGTTGGAAATACTTTGTTGTTAGTTTTAAAACTTCAAAAACAGTCTTCCTTTTAAATTCGAACGTTGTTATGTATTATGTAAATCAATAAAGGTTTTAAATAAACAAAACTAACAAATCGTTAATGACTAGACATACAAAATATATAAAGATGGAGACGGGGTCTTCAGTCAATACATAATAAATATAATTATTAACATAATGTCGGTAATTTTCTAAATTGTTAGTCTGTCTCCATCTCGTATACGTCCGTTAAGCTCACTCCTTAATTAGTTATTTTTAAGTAAGGGTTAATTACATAATGAGTATGTGATATTCAAACTTTAAAACTTGAGGACGGTAGTAGAATTTCAATATTGATATATAATTATGTACACATTTGTAAATATACCAATACGGTAGTGGGTAAATTGTAGAGTGGCTTGATATAGAAAACAAAAAGAATTCAAGGATAGGCATAGAAAAAACAAATAGTCTAGTTACTAGAACATATTATAGTATAAAGTGAAGAGATTCTTATTTTAAACTTAATACTACTTTAAATAAAATTCTTATGGAATAATATATGGCCTATATAGTGGCCTTTTTATAATAAGTAAACGTGTATATTGCAGATACACGTATCTTGTGCGTATTCTGCATGTTCGTTTAGTAAAAGCACAGTTGAATAAAGACTCTGGTATATAATGCAGCTCATATGCTTCAACCAATGTTGTTAGTACACTTTATCAGTAAAGTTTTTAAAAGCATTCTAATGAATATTGATATTTGTAAATTCTTTGTTCAATTGTACATTGTATATGTAATAACACTGACTTTAATTAGCTACAGATACAGACTAACCGCCTATTGCAATTAGTCTCATAGACACATAAACCTCTACTAAACAATGTCTACACTCTAATTTGATAGGGAATTCTATCAAATTGAGATGACCGTATACGATTTGTATGTTAGCATGAAATACAGACAGGGTTCGCTATAATATTAAATAAAGGAATGAATATTACACACAAAAAAAGTAGTTTGTTTAAATGTAAAATGTGTTTTTTTTTTCCAATATTTTCTATACTAAATCTTCTAAAGAAATATGGTCACTATTCTTAATTTCTATAATCTTATCCAAAGTAATACAATAGCAGCGCGTAGGATCAAGGGGATTCTTTAGAAATGAGCTCATTAATTTCTTTTCCTTCTGATAATTAGATTTTATATCTAGGTTCATTTTCCAAGCTCTGATGCTGTTGTTATAAACCCTACTGTAGTTATGGGTTTTATATCGGTCTGCGCCATCTATGAAATAGCATTTTGGCACTCATAATTCGCTGGTCTCCTGGGTCGAAGCCGCACCCCGTTGCGGACTTACATGTAGGATGTGAGTCCTCACATCCGGGACAATTGCGCGAGGTGCATTCGAAGCATCATTGATGCGTCTCTGGCGAGGTGAATAAGTGGTCAGCGAGGTCTTGCAGCAACAGTAAAGGAATATTTTAGAATATCCCCTTGCGAATGATCCGTGCAATGATCCGTAGTAGATACTTGTAAATAAGGATCTCATAATACCAATGCATGCAAATTGGTAAAATTTGCCGTCCGTGGTTTCTGGGTACAAGTACACAACAATTTCATATGGCATCCAAGCCAAAGCATACATGATATACGAAGTAATGTGCAGCTTTATTAGTTCTGTATCTTGTTGAAATTGCTTCGACCTGCGATATCTTGTGCGTACCCGATTGTATTCTTTAATCTGAATTGAAGATGTGATCAGTCCGTAGAGCGTAAGAATGCCGGATACACCATGCAACACCGTAGTTGTAACTCGGAAGTTAAATTCTCCATCGTGAGCTCGAGTACAGTAGTCGTAGTCCATCTCCCAGTACGCACCGATGATACCCAAACCTACGCCGAGAGTTATGACAAAAAGGACTACCATAATTATTCTCCGTTTGATATCGACAGCAACAAAGTAAATCCGCGTGTGGAGCACGCGGGCGTACGTCTCGCCGGCCACCAGCTGTGGAATAACGTCAACTATGTACCATACAGCGCGCGACATATCTAAATATATATAACTCAAAGGTGACTGACTGACTGACTGACTGACTGACATAGTGATCTATCAACGCACAGCCCAAACCACTGGACGGATCGGGCTGAAATTTGGCATACAGGTAGATGTTATGACGTAGGCATCCGCTAAGAAAGGATTTTGATAAATTCCACCCCTACGGGGATAAAATAGGGGATGAAAGATAATACTTTTTAACGCGAGCGAAGCTGCGGGCAAAAGCTAGTCTGTCATAATTGGGTAGTAGACACCAATCACCATAATTCCAAGACAAACAATTTCCACATCACTACATAGTATAAAACTAAGTCGCTTTCTCTGTCCCTATTTCCTATGTATGCATAAATCTTTAAAACTATGCACCGGATTTTGATGTGGTTTTTTTTTAATAGATAGATTGATTCAGGAGGAAGGTTTATATGTATAATAACATCCATTAAATAGTGGAGAAATACTGTTATTTTTGAGGTTTCTAATGTGATGTGCCGTTAATAATAACATTTTTTCCGCTTACATTGCAAACGCAGGCTGAACCCTACGAGATTTATCAAAATAATGTACTAAGTAGTACACATTGAAAAGGTCTACAGAAAACTCCGCGATGGTATATGTCTATCTCTTATGGATATCCCACAATATCATTTTTTTGTCATTTACTTTTTACGATAAATAATGGCTAATTTTCGAACAGATCTATGGGAGAGTCGCATTTTGTCAGCTCATAAAAGTAATTCAATTGATTGGTGGTGTCAAGTACCCAATTACCTTACACGATTAATGTACTCGTAGTGTTGAATGTAATACTTCTGAATCTAAAGATTGTGTGCTGGTAAATGGTAACCACGAAACTATTACAGTTCGCTATTTCATTGAGCAGAACACAGCGACGCACAAGCAACTAGAGACAAAACGCTTTACTTCGCACGTGTGCTTGATTAATAAGATTTAAAAAAGTAATAATCGCTTTTGCACACAACCCAGCACGCAGTTCTTAAAATAACAATAGGTTCATCGTGAGTAAAGATTTAATCCTACTAATCGAGGTGGGGTAAAGAAGAAATTGTAGATACTTACAGCGAAGAAGAGGGAATATAGATACGTAGACGTTGATGTTAAAGTCTGAATTATCCTGCAGACTGGTATTGTATCGTACTGCCCGGAGATCAGAACGACAGCAGCAATGGGCAGTACTCCTGCCGTAATGCACAGGTCTGCCAGTCCCATAAACGCCAGGAAGACATTGCCTGGTGGACAAAGGACCATAGTTCAGAACATCTAGTAAAAGTCCATTTGGTTTTTAAATCATTATCATCATCATCATATCAGCAGTGCTATATATACGCATCCCCTAAATAATCAAAAAATTCTCCCCTAGTTTCCTAAATATTTAAATTAATTCAACTATAAGTAACAAATACACAAAGCATAATTCAATTCGCAATTAAAATTCGCAAAAATGGCAGTAAATGTTTCTGAGACTTACCGATGCGGCGCAGTTCATCTTCGATAAAAAACGATATGATAAAATAAGCGTTTAGCGTCCCTCCGAATCCTGTTGCGAAAATTATGGTTGTGAGCCGCCCGAGTGTCGACCAGTCTCTACTCATGGTGATCGGCGAGAAAACCCGGGCTGCCACGTCGGTCGCGTTCATCGTGGAACCTGAGTAAAAGAAAACGTCACAAAATAATTCCAGATAACATTATAAATGCAATAGTAACTCTGTCCGTCTGTCTGTTACGCTTTCACGAGTAAACTACTGAACCGATTTCGATGAAATTGGGTAACAACCCCAAGGAACCCCAAGAAAAGACTTAGGCTGCTTGTTATTCCGCGGGTGAAGTCGCAGGCAAAAGCTGAAAAAGTAATAAATTGCTTTAGACAAATATTAGAGCAGCTTCTTGTATTTGCGAAACTTCTATTTTAGTTTTCTTTTTTATTGTGTAGTTTTCTTTTTTTTCTTTTTTCAATTTTATGTAGTGAATGTAAAATATATTAATTAACTAGCGAACTGCTCGCGACTTCGTCCACGTGGCTTACCTATTTCATCCGCGTTTAGCTATGTTTTTGGTTACTGCTCTGATCCCGTAGGTTGTAGCGTGATGCTATATAGCCTGTGTTACTCAGAAATAATGTAGATATCTATTACAGAAAAATGGTTAAAATCGGTCCAGTCGTTTCGGAGCCTATTCGATACAAACAAACCAACAATTTTTTACTCTTTACAATATTAGTAGGTATAGATTTTCTTATATAACGCTACGATTCACGATAGCGGAGCAGGAACCAAAGATATAAATAACTTAATGCGGATGAAAAAACACGCGTGCTAAGTCGCGGGCTGAAGCTAGTCAATGCGTATTCGTAGTAGCTATTTTTTAGTTCAAGAAGAGTTCTTTGTATTTTTCGTCTACAAGATTAGACAGAATTACGAATATTTACTAGTTTTATAGTAAATGTTATGTAATCCTCCAGACCGATTCCGGCCACGGCGGCTAATCTTAACGCAGACTAGCAACGTACGCAGGAGATATTATAGTGCACAAGTGCGTGCGCAAACACAGGTGCACTCCCTCTTCCCTAACTCTCATAGCCCGATGGGTCGGCAATCCGACACGACCGGAGTGAGATCAGGCGCAGGACCAACGGCTTTACGTGCTTTCCGAGGCACGGGGGTGTCACACCACCAACTTCCAAACTCCGGGCTGCTACTGAGAAATTCTTAATGGAAAAACCCAATAACACTTTTTGCCCGACCTGGGAATCGAACCCGGGACCCCTTGCTCAGCAGTCGCGCTTGCGACCACGAGACCAACGGGGCAGTCGGGTCAGTTTAAAGTAAATAGATGTCAGTGGGACATTGCCCTTACATTTTTTATTAATTTGAATTCTGAGTTATTGAACAAGCAAAATTCCTTTATTTCCCTCAGAAGATACATTAGGAATAATAACCAATCATATGCATGCACTGATTGATATATTATAATTGGTGTAACTGAGTCGCATTGATATTGATTCCAACAAATCATTCGAAGGTAAAACAGTGAGCGAGTATCTCTCCTTCATAAAACTGACGCTCAACAGTCATTTGGACTGATTTATCAATCCAAATTATGTGACTACAATGAAACTGAACAATTTTTTCCACGTACATTATCTTCCTCTACATAGAAGAAAGGAACTCGTACGTTCGTTTTTTCCTGTTAAAGAGTTCAACGCGTGTAAAGGTGCTAACCGTGAGACTTGTACATAATTTTCTTTTCGTAGTAAATAAGGGTAATTCTGATGATTTGGAATAGGAACTTAAGGAGTGGTTTTCTGACCTGCTGTGGTTGCGGGAAAGCGATAAATGGTGGTTGTTAAAAAAAAACTAATCTTCTTGTCGTGAAATAAAGTATTTTTTGATATCAATACGAAGAAGAATTAACTACTGCTTTTTATCTACATTTTCGCATACTTTGCGGATTGTAGTTGGATACTTGGGTTGATTAGTTGGATTGTGATTCCGCTACCGATGCGGGTGCGGGGAAATATTGCTTCGAAAAAAAAAAACGACAAACTATGTTAAGCGGAGGATTTCTGAATAAGTATTTGAAAATAGTTTGAGGTTTCACTCATTTTTTTTAATAAAAAAAAATAATTTGACAATTTAGAGTCTATAACGATCAAAATTTGGCTAGCAACTGTTGTCACTAAAGAGACTAAAAAAAGGAAATTATTGAAATCAAAAATCTGCGTTACTGCGTTAAACTTTAACTTAAAAAACAAATGAAAAAGCAAGTCCGGTGGTATATAAACCTGTTAAATAAGAGTCGGGATATCTAATAAAAATCTAAACCTTCTCAAATATTATCAATAATGGTTTTTTGTTTTTTTTTTTATTTACTTCTTTTTTACTTACTCGAATTTTAAATGTTATAACTATGTTTCAAATATCCAAAAGACTACACAGTGGATTTTTATGCGATTTCCAACATAATTCGAACATCGAAAACAGGTTTGGTTCCCTACAAAACCATTGAGCCGAATGTTGTTGATCCCTAAGTCATGTTCGTGAATGGGTGCCATTTTGTGACCTCTTAGGTACTTCAGTAGTTTTACACTACTATTTAAAATTTAATTATAATCATATTGTTTTTTTAATTTACTCTAAACCTCTTTTAACTTGCTCATCTAGTTATATTGTCCCATTAGATTTAACATAAATAACGCAAACTTACTTTTTATATTTTTTGATTTTAAAGGAGCGTTCATGGTGTTGCTTATTCTTATCTCTAGAAAACTAACTGTTTGGAGGAACTAGAATCCAAAAGCCCAAGACAATAAGGTAAAGTTTTAAATAAAAAATTTTAAAAAAAACAGTCCATTAAATCCAACGGTGTCTTAGCTAAGACATGATAGCGGCTACAGTTACTTAACTTAAAGACCGATCTATTTTAAAAAAGCCGAATTTTATTTAATGTCAAAGTGTAGAGATTTGTCAAATATCCCAATAATTTCGGATTAATAGCACTATAGATCACAAGTCATCGATCAAATTATTGTTATAAATTAAAAAGTGTTATAACCATTGATCGGAATCTTGGGTGCTATTACTATCAAAAGTATGGATATGACCTAAAATTCCCAGGAATCGTTATTGTGACCAAAATATTTCACGGGAATAGAATTTTGAATTATTATTCGGATTCCCGGGAATATTCCCGGGGATATCGTCTGAAGTAGCACCCAAATTCCGATCAGTAGTTATAACTAAACATCGACCCCAGATTATCGATGTCAAATTAAAGCTCTAGTTTATACCCTTTCTAGTAATGCATCTAATTACTAATAGCCCTATATACGTATAAATATCAAACCAGCAAAGGCGATTAATATACCCAGTTAATTATTTAATAAAGTTTATTGGAACACGCTGTATAAGCTGTTTTGCTGCCCGGGATGTCCTAGGTAAAAAGTGCTGCGGTAAACCTACTACCCTATACAAGACGTTGATTTGCATCCTCGTCAAATTCAAGGAGTTAACTATGCTCGTGATTCTTAACACGAATCAATAATAAAATAAATTGGTTTTGTTTTTTTTTTTTTTGACGTGATTTTCTTATTTGAGCTAGCCATCTCGCCAGAGGGTTTAGGCGCTATTCACACATTGATATAGCCGCGCGACAACTCTGCCTACCTCATACGCATCTGGGCGATATCATCCTTGGCCTACAAGGACGATCTCCAATCTTTCCTTATGTACGGACTACGTTTCACTTGTTGGATTCAGTATTTGGAGCATGCGCACTCCATCTACAAGCATGTACTAGAAACTAACATGAACGTAAAACTCATTCATAACTTCTTACTCTGTCATTACCGAAACTGCCAGTATGAAGGTAAGTCCCTTAATATTATTTAATAGGCAATACATACAGTATCTACTGTAGTTAATAAAAAGTGAGACACAAGCCACGGGCTTGTTCGAGAAGCAAAATAATACCAACACAGCTGCTACAATGCGGCCATTGATAAGATTAGTATGAATGAAAATCGTAACAGCGCCACGTGAACGTATCAGGAACTAACCAGGTCGTTGACATCAGACATTCATGTGTTAAGGAGTTGATAGGAAGAATCTTATTTAGGTATATGTATTGTGTTTTTTTTTTGCAAGGGATGGATTTATGGCGTTTTATTTATTGTTTAGTACATAAACCTGTTTCTGCCTTGGTTTGTAGTGAGGTTAAATCATAGTTTTAATTAATTAATTTAAAACTACGAAGTCTGACGACAGAACTACCTGTTAATAATCTGGAGCGACCTAATTAATGTTCTATTTACTCTTTGTTAAACTACTCCGGACAATGTTGGTTGTGCTAAGAAAACTGCACAACAAGTGAAATTAATTAAACTGCATTTCTTGTTTATAGGGCCAACTTTAATTAACCTTATTTCCAACCTCTTTGGAAATTTTAATGAAAATATTGTACCTGTCTTTTTATAAAATAAAAATATTCAGGGTAATAAGTTATTATGGTGTTGGTGAGACGAATAGAATTTTATAGGCATTTCCGTTTACTTTTTCCAATTATTGGTTCATTACGGAAGCGATGCATTTTATAGGAAAATGTACCTAGGTAAATACAAAAAGCCCGGGACTCGGGACGGGCAGATAGGTACTCTGGTGAGCATTTATTTAATAAAATAGCACTTATTTATCAGATGCTCCACTAAACCTATCTACTGTCGCCGATACTGAAAATATAATATGTGTAATACCTATTAAATGTAAATTATCTGCACTTTATAAAATTTGGGTCAAACATTAGAAAATTCAATCATGACAAAAAACAAATTTGGTTATTTCTTAGTCGTTCCATGTATAAAAACGCCATCTAGGTGACGAAGCAGGTAACTTTAGGCGACTGTGCGTACACGAACGGCAGAAACGAAACTGCTGTAAGGTAGACAGAACGAACAAATATTATTTATTAGAAATTCTGATTTAAGAATTACTTTATTATATAAGTAAGTTACTGACTTGTTAGCTAAGTAGGTTGGAGTTGAATTACTAACAAGCCATTTGCAGTTTATACTCACTGAGA
Source organism: Caradrina clavipalpis (assembly GCA_932526535.1). Lineage (NCBI taxonomy): Eukaryota > Metazoa > Arthropoda > Insecta > Lepidoptera > Noctuidae > Caradrina > Caradrina clavipalpis. The sequence goes on from OW052087.1 coordinate 7,731,783, forward strand.
AGAATGCATAACAGACACAACCAAAAGGTTTTCTCTAATGCTGGGGGATGGCGTTATTTGCAATTATCGAATCGTAGGCTTTATAATTTCTTTTGCAGAAGGTATATGTATAAAGAAGTTATATCTATTTATTTATTTTCATACTACCGTCGAAATGTTAGAGGCTTGTTAGTCGGGCTAGTATATTTAGTGAAGCAGAATACAAGTGGCGTAGTTACTCCTTAAAATCGTACCATTGTGTAGTTGTGTTACAATAAGAGTGATGTACTTACTAAGACTCGTGTGTGTACTTGGCTTCCGCCGCAATAGCTCCAGTACTAAGATGAATAGCAGCAAAAACACTGTTGCTACTAGCTGTGATCAAAAACAAATAATTAACAGACTTTTCCAATGAATTAAGAGGTAGGTGCTATATACTATCATCTTAACTAATGAACCTCTGAGTGAGCCGTTATCCTAAACGCAACAAATTAAGTACTTTCAAAATTCAAATGAGTTGTTACAACCGGAATAGCCCATACGGTACGATCGCACACTAGACAAGAAACGTCCAGGCGAAATTAAGCTTTCCGCAAAAAAATACCGTATACATACATAGACTATTCTATTGTAATTAGCATAAGGTTGTAATTCCTTTGTTATTTTGTGGACAATGGTGTATTTATAGTTGTACCCCATTTATTGTCCAGTTTTATGGGAGTTTGACGTTAGTTAGTACGGCCAGATGTACGTCGTTTGTCGGAAACTATTGATCCAAATAACAATGTAAATAAATCTCAACGTAATTAAGTACCTATGTTGTGATGAACATATTTAATTACGCCTTTGATATTCATGACGCATACGGCATTAAAAGAGAAATGTTCAAATGTTTTTCATATTATTTAGTACTTTCGGTGGCCGACCGATATTTGCTGTTAATTTTATTCCAATAGCAAATGTTTCCGACATTTTTTTTGTGTGATGATCTAGCAGGGTAATGTTACATGCTGTATGATATATAATAAAAATGTCTCTTACTTTGAAAGTTTGTCTTCTATGATTTCCTAGATCAGCCGGTTGCATTGTGCTGCACTTTGGAGATCAGTAGGTACTGTTCAATTCTTCAAACTCCCGCGAAGGGCCCTGGTTTAAAAAAAAATAAACGCTACACCGATGCTGGACAGAACTAGTAGAATCATTTGCGGTTAATTCAAGTAATGCATCTGTAAAATATTTACTGTTATGGATTGTCATTGTAATAAGCAGCTTTGTTTTAGCATGTTTTTTTAATCCCACATTGATTTTATCTGCTCAATTCGTAGCTCTCCTACCTTTAAAGACTGATCTTTGTTTGAATACTAATCCACATGATCTTAAAAATTCAGAACGGTATTGCCTTTTAATGGTGTAATTATAATAAATAATTTGACTTTGACTTCGACTTTGACCTTGTATTAAACTTTGGGTTTGACTTTGACTTTGACTTTTACTTTGACATTGACCTTGACATTGACTTTGGCTTTGTCCTTGACTTTGACTTTGGCGTTGACTTTGACTTAGTCCTTGACTTTGACTTTTATACAAGCATTTAAAATGTAAAAAAATGCGCGACTGGTGAGGGTGGAGTTCCCGGGGGTCCCGGGTTTGATTCCCAGGTCGGGCAAAAAGTGTTAATGGATTTTTCCATTGCGGAACTTCTCAGTAACAGCCCGGAGTTTGGAAGTTGGTGGTGTGACGTAAAACTGTTGGTCTCGGCTGTCATTCATAGATCTTTGACAGTCGTTACGGATAGTCAGAAGCCAAGAAGTCTGAAAACCAGTCTAACCATGGGATACCGTGTTGCCCAGTTACTGGGTTGTGGAGGACTGATAGGCAGTCACTCCATGTAAAACACTGGTATTCAGCTGCATCCGGTTAGACTGGAAGCCGATCCCAACATAGTTGGGAAAAGGTTAAGCAGATGATGATTTAAAATGTAAAAAAATGTTATTAGATTAACAACATCAGCCTAAAATGATCCACTGTAGGGCAAAGGCCTCTTCTCATAAAGAGAAACAGTATCACAAATGATCTTCACTCTTGCTCAAAGCGGATTAGTGATTTCACACTGATTTAATCACTAATGTCTAAGATAAACTAAAAAATTGCTCGTACCCAACAATTTACATTGGCACTCGGCCGATATCGAACCTGTAACCTAGTATATGAGAGGCGCTTTAACCACTGAGCGACCGCAACTTAATCGCACCATTGTGTTTAATGTTACCCAAAAATAAAACAATATCTCAAACTAGCATTCTTCAGAAATCAGGAAAATCCTTTAAGTGTTATTACTAACTACTAGTTTCTGTCTGTACAGTCACGAGCATCAACATGTATACACTTAGCGACATTCTAAAACAGTTTCTGCCCAAAGGATCGATTAAAATATAGTGGTGTTACGAATATCATATTCTGGATCCTATATTACTATGAAATCGGTCTTATCTCAACGTTGCAATTGTTCATTCACGAGAAAATTGCTTTTCATTTTTGCCAAGTGTATACATGTTCCTGCTCGTGACTGTACACGTAGATTCATAATAAAATTTCTCAATTATCCCAGGGGCACAAAACTGTACGCCCCCCCCCCCCTCCCTTTTTCTTCCGTGACCACCATGAAATATAGTCATATGTACCTATACCTCTGCCCACCCGTTATCACGACATAGGCGTTCCTACTAAACCATTCATTATTTCTCTAAGTACCTATAATATTGCCTACCCCTTCTAGTATAGCAGGCGTGAAGCTACTATCAAGAATGATGACGCGTATAATTTTTTTTCCGGTCATAATGTAAAACTATCATGGGAGACTTTTGTTGCTGACCGTACTAATAGTGTTGGGACCTAAGTACATTTTTCGAAAAAAAATCTAGTCCTCGTTAACACTACAATCATCTTACTGTTCAACTAACAGAGCGGCCAACGCCCAACCATCCCCCCCCCCCCCCTACCTAAGTCTCTGCCTACCCATTATTACAACATAGGTGTTCCCACAAAATCATATTTAAAAGCTTCATCATTTTTCCTGTAGGCAAGTACCTACAATAGTGCCCACCCCATCTAGTACAACAGGCGTGAAGCAACTATCAAGAAAAACAAAGAAATAAAACTATAAAAAAAAAAACAAAGAAAATCTTTGTCATCTAGTCATTATCAACGCAGGAATCAACTAAGTGTTCAACTAACAGATCGGCCAACGCCCAAACCACCCCCCCCCCCTCCCCCCTTCGGCATTTATCAATGTTCCATAACTATCATGAAATGAAGTCTCTGCCTACCCATTATTACAACATAGGTGTTCCCACAAAATCATATTTAAAAGCTTCATCATTTTTCCTGTAGGTAAGTACCTACAATAGTGCCCACCCCATCTAGTACAACAGGCGTGAAGCAACTATTAAGAATTTTAGTTCCGGTCGAAATGTGAAACTATCACAAAAGACAGAACGAAATGTGAAAGGGCAAGGGTTACATACAAACTGAAGAACTCGGGACTTTTACAGAAAACTTTAAAAAATCCTTTCATAAAATTTCTAAAATCCAGTCATTGTCAACACTCGTGTCACCTAAATGTTCAACTAACAAAGCAGCCAACGCCCAAACCCCCCCTCCCCCGCCCTTTCCCCCTCCCCTTCGGCATCTACTCCGTAATTTTTCTTCTAAATACCTACAATAGTGCCCACCCCTTCTAGTATAGCAGGCGTGAAGCTACATAACATCTTTCTCATCTAGTCATCGAAGTGTTCAAGTAACAGACCGGCCAAAGCCCCCCCCCCCCCCTCCACGGTCGGCATCTACCAATGTTCCATAACCAACATGAAATTTAGGTACGTGTACCTGAGTATCTGCCTACCCATTATCACGACATAGGTGTTACTAAAAAAAAAAAAATTAAAGTTCAACTTTTTGTACTGTAAGTACCTAAACCATTGCCTACCCCTTCTAATAGAGAAGGCGTGAAGCTACTATCAAGAATATTAATTGTTCCGCTCGAAATGTGAAACTATCAGAGACAAAGAACAAAATATAAAACGACAAGGATTTTTGCAGAAAATTTTAAAAATCCTTTCATAAAATCTTTAAAATCTAGTCATCGACAACACTAGAATCATCTAATTGCTCAACTAACCGAGCGGCCAACCCCCCCCCCCCCTTCCACCCCCCCTCCCTTCTACCATGAAAGTTAGGTACGTGTACCCTGCTTACCCATTATCATGTCGGATTAGGATCACCTACATCCTAATTAATCAATATATAAAAGCTTCAATATTTATTTGTCTGTAAAACTACCTAAACCATTGCCTACTCCTTCTAGTATTGCAAGCGTGAAGCTAGTATCAAGACTTTTTGTTCAGTACGAAATGTGAAACTATCATAAGAGACAAAGAACGACATGTGAAAAGGCAAGGATTACATACAAAGTGAAGAACTCGGGACTTTTACAGAACATGTCAAAAATCCTTTCATAAAATCTTTTAAATCTAGTCATCGATAACATTAGAATCATCTAACAGAGCGGCCACAGCCAAATTCTCCCCCCTCGCTTCTCCCCCCCCCCCCTCCCCCCGCCGCCCTTCGGCATCACCATGAAATCTAGTCGTATGTACTTAAGTCTCTGCTTACCCGTTTACACGACATAGGTGTTCCCAAAAAAATCAATATTTGAAAGCTTACTTTTTTATACTGTAAGTACCTAAACCATTGCCTACCCCTTCTAATAGAGAAGGCGTGAAGCTACTAACTATCAATAATTTTGTAAAATGTGAAACTATCAAAAAAAAACAAAGAAAATCTTTGTCATCTAGTCATTATCAACGCAGGAATCAACTAAGTGTTCAACTAACAGATCGGCCAACGCCCAATCCCCCTTCCCCCTGACTTCATAATTTTTTTCGAAGTACCTACAATAGTGCCCATCCCTTCAAGGTTAGCAGGCGTAAAGGTACTATAAAAAAATTGACTTTCATAAAATCTTTCTCATCTAATCATAAGACTAAGTAAAGAGTAAGTTTCTAAGTGTGCAACTAACAGACCGGCCAACGCCCAAAGTCCCCCCGCCTCTCCACCCCCCCCCTTGGCATCACCATGAGATCTAGTCGTGTGTACCTAAGTCTCTGCCTACCCGTTTACACGACATACGTGTTCCCAAAAAATCAATATTTAAAAGCTTCAACTTTTTGTACTATAACTTCCTAAACCATTGCCTACCCCTTCTAATAGAGAAGGCGTGAAGCTACTATCAAGATTTTCTGTTCCGGTCTACAAGAGACAGAACGAAATGTGAAAGGGCAAGGGTAAATAGAAAATATGAAATATACTTTCATAAAATCTAAATTCTTTTTTAAACTAAATCTTTCTTATCTAGTCATCTTCAACACTAGAATCATCTAAGTGTCCAACTAACAGAGCGGCCAACGCCCAAATCCCCCTCCCCCCCCCCCCCCTCCTCGATGTTACATAATGAAGTGAAAAATAGTTCGAAATGCACCTACAACTCTGCCTACCCGTTCTGATGACACGGGTGACACCCTAATACATTGTAATTAAAAAAAAGCCACAACATAATTTTTTCTCTAAGTACTTACAATATTGCCTACCCCTTTTAGAATAGCGTACGTGAAGCTACTATTAAGGATGAGTCAAAAAAAATCCCCTGACCTAAGATCATTATGAAAGTGCACAAGAAGTAAGAAAATTCAAAAGAATCTAAAGATTTTCTGAACAATTTGATGTGCTACCGTAATATTTCTCTAATTCAAGAAGGGCTTGAAGCCTTCGAGAACAAAGACGGGCGGCCACGCCCTTATCACTACCATAGGCCTGGGAATTGCAAACGTTATAATTTGGGCCCAATAACGTCATTTTTGGCCCAGAAAGAGAGGTAGGGATTTATTATAGTTTAAATATCGCGCCTAATCATCTCCTCAATTAAATTATTTTTTTCAACTTGGCCGTCAAGTGATGAAAAAATCATCAAGCCAAATGGGAAATAATGTATATAAGTCTCACATACATTACTATGAAATAAGATTGAAAATCAACTTAGTTCAGTTTTCACGATTTCAATCTCCGTTCGTGAAAAGTCCAATCAAATGATTGTGAACGGAATTATGCATTTTATGTTTCATTTATTAAATATTTGACTATAACGACGTCGCGACCTAATTATCACGATCTTTGTAAAATTGTAGGCAAAGGCCTATTTTTTTAAGATTAAATTAAACGATTGAATCTAACGCGGGCATTTCGCGGGTTAATAAGTTCGCGGTAAGTTTGCGGTAAGTTCGCGGGATTAATGAGTTGTGTGTTTGTTCTTTTTAAATTTTGTGAAAGAACCTAGGTACTAAAGGTACCTATTTGATATCTGCATTGCAAAGGCAAAGCATGATTTAGGTACATAAATGTTTTTTAAAATGCCGTAAAAGCTCCTTCTGGTTGACCACGACGACTACGGCTCCCAGCTCTGAGAAAAGCTACAAAAAAACTACGAAAAAAGCAGATTTTTCCAAGTCTCCATTTTTCATTTCGCCATCATTTTCAAACTCCACCTATGCAAATAAAAGGCTCAAAAACTACGCTCACTTACCTTAGAGAACAGCAACTTCTTAGTAGCAGGATGTCGGAGAAAAACACGTAACTAAGTTCGAGAGCAAAAACTTCGGAAAAACTTTTAAACTGCAGTAGAAAAGGAAAAAAAAAACTTTAAAGGGTTAAAATAAAAAGGAAATTTAAAATAAAAAGGAAATTAAGGAAAGTAGTTAATTATTAAGGTGAGGAAGTACTTAATTTCACTAGCCCCGGGTCGCGGTATGCCTCGCAGGAAGCGGGCAACTCGAACTGAGCTCGGAAAATAAGTGAGGGTCTCGGAGCTTGCAGAGGCTTTTATAAACCACCTGGGCTAGGGGTTGGGGGGTGACACAGGAGGCTGCGCACCGTTGGCTTAGCCCCTCTTCCCCCTGCGCAGGATTTTGCACGACGTTCTAGCGAACTATGGTGACAGCCAGTTTGATATGAAGAAAACCTTTGTGCAAAATGTTGCACGTCATAAGAAAAGTATAATTTCATAGAGATTTCTTCTATTTCGGGCTTTTAAGCTACTTCCTAGGGGTTAGTATGGAACTGCGATGTAAATCAAACCATTGTGTTTCGCGGGCTTTACACCAGAAGTGAGAACTTGTTGCAAAGTTGCTCAGAACTTACCGAGCCATTTTTGGAACCTCGTTACCGCTACTGACAATCACCAAACGAGGATAGTAGAAGATATAGATAGATTCAGGTAGATAGTTAAATTCCAAGGCTAGTATAACGGCATTGGCAGTCATTGGCCAACTTTGGTTGGTGGCTTTAGTCAAACTCACGTCGGTGGATCTGGATAGCCATTTCTTAATTCCTGTAAGGTTTGCTTTTTGTACCTGGATTAAATTAAAATAGAATGAAAGTTACTTGGAGCGACTAGCGACATCTAGTTTTTATTTTTGTAAACTTAATGACAGATCAAATGATCGGGTTGCCAGCAATAAATTTTACAGAAGATTAGTATTATTTCGAATCTTATCTGTGATAGTGTTTTATAGATGAAAAATGCTTGTGATGTTAATGGTTGATGTCAATATTATACGTTATATTACTGACTTGTGATTGAAATAATATTTTTTTTAGTTTATTTTGCAAATAATTGCAAATTGAATAGTAATTGATCATTTTGCATGACAGTACCGTAATTAGAACAAACATTTTTTTTGGCTACTTATAAAAAATGTTGGCCTGATACTTGTTTTGTTTCCGAGCTTAAATCAAATAAATTATATAAGTAATATAAATTAAGATAATTTACGCTTGTCCATTAGGATGAAACTACAATGCTGAAACATGGTTCCTGGCTGAGTCTCAAAAGTCCAAACTCAAGGTTTGCTAAAGGGCGACAGAGTGTGTAATGTTTGGTACCGAATACGTAATTATGTAATATCACAATATGCTCCAAAACAGTTCCAGGTCATACCTACGTTTGCAAGACTGAGGGGGCCATGTGGTAGGAGTGGGATAATACAGGTTGATAATAAAAATATGTTTTCACTTTTGCCATGTTTTTTATTATCTTATATCTTCATACATTTAGATGGAAATTAACTTTAAATCCTTTTTCCAAAATAATTAATCACATAAAAAAATGTTTTTTTTTAATTATAAACACTAAATAATTTTCATGGAATCAAACGCTTTTTAATCCTAAATTATGCAATTTATTAATGAACATATCGAGAACACAACATTAAATAACGAAGATAATTATTATAACTGTACATAGTTTGTAATTTAATTATTATTTAGTTTTTTTTTTCATTATAATTAAATGTAAGATCTATGAAATAAATAAATACAATTTGGTATAAGATAATTATTTAAATTTTGTTATTTCTATCAGCACAATAAAAATAATATATGGTATAGAAAGATTAAGAATTTATATTATTTACTTTATGCTGGATGATTTTGATAGTTTTTAGTACTAAAAGCTGACAACATCAAACTCATACGTCAACCAGTCCGTCAACACCGTCAACACGACGTTAAAAAAAATGAAGTTGGGTGATTTATAATAAAATAAAATTTGACCATAGTTCAAGTTCTTGCTGATTTATAAATTACAATGTCACCAAAAATAGCACATAACACCTCTGAATACATCCGAGAGCATTCCTACTACAGTTTTGACTTGTAAACGTGTACAATATTATTCTTTTATCGGTAAGTAAGGCACACAAATTATTTTTATTAAAAAAACGATCTGACCTTGGCATTAGATCAAGTGCAAAACAGCGGTTGATTTGATTGAGTACCGGTGAAACACCTTTGGCAACAGTTGTGGCCATCATCTTGCATCGAATAACACGTACCCATTATAGTATTTTAACGAGAGTGTTGACACCAATTTTTATTATTCGTGATAGTACCGGACGCGAGTGATAACCACAGTGTTTCTTTTTAGTATTATTTGCGCCCTCAAAAATCCTGTTAATTAATTTTTAAATCTTTCCCTGTAAAAGGACAGTTTCGTTAATTTTGTTCTTAAAGAAAGTGGGAATGCAAGCTGTTGCCAAGGGAACTTAAATAAAATTCAAATAGAAGTTATTTCCCTCCTTTTATGGAATGAAACCCTTCATTTAAACATAGTGTTAGTGGTAAAAACTAATCGATTATTGTTTAGTGTGGTTTGAACAGATGCCAGCTACAACAACAAAGCTGTTCAAATTAAAACCACATTACTTATTATTTTATTGTGTTTAATTAATTAATCTTTTGTTAATGTCAAGCATACTCTTTTTTATATAAAACTGAACCTTTACTAAACACTTACCTACTTAAACAGAGTAGATATGTTAAATGTAATATTTTGTGATGTACCAATTACTAGTAGTTTGGTTCAAATTTATGCACTTATTAATTCATTTCATTAAAAATACTGATGAAATTTGTAAATGATAAGCTTTTTTTATGTATACCAATTACAACATTTTTATTTACTTACTTCAAACTTTTTATATGAATTTATAGAACAGTTATCCAACATGGAAGGATCTTTAGTAAAAAGTTTTGCTAACATACTCAGTACCATAACTATACTGTCATGTCTGTTCCTGAAAGTACCACAAATAATATACATGCGGGAGAAGCAGTCCGCAGAAGGGATCTTCATTCAAGCTATGCTTATGGAAATTTTTGGGTAAGTTTATTAATTTTATTACCGTCACTGACACTGATATGAGGCCTATTTATACCAGTTTCCACACAGGCACAGGCTTATTTGCCCTCTTTCCACTTTTCCCAGTTTTACAAACTATTTGGTATAAAGGCAGCGTACTTGTAATTACCTTTAACAATATTGTGAGTGTGCTGAGCAGTCAACTCTTTTACATCACTCTCTAAAGTGTGTCAAAAGCTCAAAAAGTTATTATACATACAATAAAATATTATACGGGTGTGCAGCAATGGTTGAGTTTGTGTGTACCAGACCGGTACGTTTGGCGACGACTCCGCGGCGGCGTCAGCCACTGTTGGCCGTGCCGACAGCCAGGACTCCTGGCTGGTTGGTGCTGGCCCAGGACCAACCTACTCGCCAAAACACCTGAAACCAGAGCAATTCATACAGTGAATGAGATTCATACAAAAATTGATATTTTCACAGTGAATACGCAACGATGATGTTGTTTATTTGATGTTAACGTGTAGAGTAGTGTAGTGCAGTTATTGTGAGTGTTTATTTTAAATGTTTTAGTATGTTGAAAATAGTATATTAATATTATGAAATTTAAAATTAAATTGTAAGGGTGTTTTGTTGTACGTAAGTTCTACAAGTCAATGTGCTATTCACGCTTAAACGTCTGAACTGTACCGCGATACACTATAGTTCGAATGCACGCCTGTGCGACGCGCCGAAGTTCAGTAGTAGCATGACGGGCTGCTGTCCGCAACTACACGTCTCAGCGCGTATTTTGCGTACGGGTGGGAAGTAAATCATTCGATCTACCCCAGCTCCCAGAAAGGAAGAAAGCCCAGCAGCGCCTTGACGCTACTAGCAATCTCCCTAGGGTTACCTACCTGGGTTACCGAAGTATTTAGCCCTGTATGAAGCGACGTCCGCCCAGTTCAAAAGCACATGGGCTGCAGTCTCTTCTGCCCCCATGCAGGCTCTGCACAGTGGACTGTCTGTAACTCCTATGACAAAGAGATGTTTGTTAAAAGATCCATGGCCGGTTATGGCGCCTGTGATCATTCGCAACTACTGTTTAGACAGTCGGAGAATCTGCCTCGTGAAACGGCCATCAATCACAGGGAGTGCCTCCTTGGTCTGCCTGCACTCATCCACTTTGGTTCACAGTCATTGGTGTGTTGTCTTACCATGTTGTGTAGATGTCCGAAGGGGAGTTACAATACATGTTACATGACCCCCTTCTAGCGAGCTCGTCCGCAGCATCGTTACCATTCGAACCGCTCCCATCTCTTGATCCATTAAATGGTTTTAACATTGAGAATACCCACCTTATTTAATTATTAAACATAGTATTGGAAAATAGTTTTATGTACAACTAGCTTCTTCTTCTTAGCGTTTCGATAACAAACTATAATAGAGGTATTATATTGTTCCGGCCCAGAATTTGGCCACAACAACTAACTAGCTGTACCCAGAGATTTCACCCGCGTAAGTTACGTCTTTGGTTACTCCGCTCCTGTGGGGTCGTAGCGTGATGTTTTATAGCCTAAAATATTTCTCGATAAACAGGCTATACGTATAACGTAAACGGGTTTTTTTCAAGTACGGCTAATATCTGAGATTAACGCGTTCAAACAAACAAACTCTTCAGCTTTATAATATCAGTATGTACAATGTTATTCCTTGGCTTGTAGAAGAAAAAACAATTAATAATATCCAGCTTTGCTACTCGGAATGTCATGAACAATACAATCACCAGTGAATAACTAAATATTAATAAAAACTCTAACTATGCTTCTCTTTCAAATCACTAATCTTGACGGATTAGTGATTAACTATCTCTTCGAGATATTATCACTAACTACCTATGGGGTAAAACACCTATATCTATAATACTAATTTTAGCGCTTATCTTTAGCACTAGAGTGAAACAATGATCTAGATAATGCGTGTCAGACATCCTTTATTTTATCATGTTTATGATGTTGAAACTATTTGTCAAATATTTGTCATAATGCATATACGGCATAAATGCATATCTTTGCAAACTAAGAATGCAAACAATTTACTTGATATGACACGTTTGCCAGTGATGAATAGATAATTTTAAAGTAAAATGAATCATTCTAAAATAAAAATTGGTTGTTTGTGTTTCGGAGTTTATATGTTTGTAAATGCATCCACGATACAGGAGATACTTTTAGAGCCCCCGTTTTGCAAAAAAATAATATGTCCTTTTTTGTAATACGTTCTGTCAGTCCCACGGAGTCACTCGTATAAGAGATATCATAGTCTTCATATAAGATATTTTCTTCTATTTTCTAACAGTGTTTATCTCATTACACAAATACTTAGTAATAAACTAGTAAAATGAAGTTGAATATGGTCAACTGGCAGACCTTTGAGGTCACAGGAAAAGGGATAGGAACTCTATCGACTTACCAAAGTGAAGTCAGAAAGACGGTAGCACAGTGGTCACGTGCCACCGTAAACGGCGAGTGCCATAGGAGACCCCCATGCACGACTCCCGTCGATGTGCTCTAATGTACGATTTCTACCAAACGGTCCGCGATAAGGTTCATGTTTGTATGGAAAGTTATATTGCCTGGAATTCTTTATGTCCGCGCTTATGCCGTTCTAAGCAGTATAAATTCCATGCAAATATAAACCTTAACTATTATGTAGAAGCCTGGTTTTTGTTCAGCATATACCAGCCCAACAAACAAATAAAGCTTATAAAATTAAGTCTATATGGTCTAAACTCTTGTACTTGTTATAAAAGAGCATTTATTATGTTAATGCTCCTTATAGTGGCACATTACTAGAAGATTTGGCTATATTACCTGTATTCTTATAATTTGTCTGGGTAAACGTTAATAAATTCAATTAATACGGCTACAAAAAAGTTTCGAAATGTGTTCTTCTTGTAGAGGCTAGTTACATTGCTTTATAGCCATATAATATTCTAATTCATATAAAGGCTTTTAATATGGCCAATTATTCTTATAAAAGTAATGTACAAGGTAACTATGTTGCTTTTTAACTTATAGAAGCATTTGATAAGACGTCTATCCATTAAACGAATTCTAACATTGTATATAATCTTTACAAGGATGAAAGCAATCTGTATTCCCTTATACAGTGATAGTGACAGTGAATTACACCCACCACCTCTACTCCTATGATGCTACAAAATGACCAAGCAGAAACCAACGAATCAGCCAGTGGTTCCGCAGAGGATTATTTTATAGAAAATGAGAATGAAAAGGAAATCATTGAGGAAATAATAAATGTCAACATAATATTGACATATAATTTGCCAACATCTGCTAATACGTATATGTATACTATCATTGCAATATCTGCGGATGAACATATTATATATGTAATTATATTCTTTATTTTGAACTTACAATTATAATTATATTTCAAACTTAAAATTGGTACACAAAAGCAAGCTTATCCCTTTAAAGAGACCTCTACCAGCCAACCCACTCATAGTGAAACATACATTTTATACATAATATGGGACAAAAACAAGCTAGGTTCAGGATTTTACTCGTGAGAAAGGAACCCTGACTGTATGTAAAATGGCGATAGCATAAGCAACAAAAGTGGCCATTATAAAGTCTTCAGCCTCATAGACTCCTTGTAGAGGATGTGCGAATCGTTTTGCTCTCATAATAGCACTATTTGAAACATAACTAAATAATTCATAACGTTTTTAGCACAAAAACATTTTCAATTCAAGGGCGGGTTGATACTACAAGACCTAGCATACCACATTTTATCATGCATTTTAATTCCCATACACTTTTCACTATAAACGAGCACATAAATCAAGTGAAAAGTACATAAGTAAAATGATTGACGTTTCTCTTCATTTCGCCCAACTGTTGCGAAAATGTAATATCACTAAGAAAGAAACTTATTGCATAATCTTAAACAGACGGCTATAAGGGCCTACGGATTTTTAAGAGCCTTTGATTTGCCGCAATGAGTTTAACTCCCTTGTATCGGACCATAATAAAATACGTATAGGGGTGATCGCCCTTATTAACGCTTTCTATATGTTCCTTTCAAGTGTGTTGGATTTTTAGGAGCTTTTTTCTTGCCATTATAAGTTTAACTTCCTTGTTCCTTGTCATAATAATTATGTAACGTATAAGGAAAAAAAGTGATCAATAAAGCAACTATTAGGGGGGAATAAGGCTATTGCCTTTATAATTTGTGCCCAAACGCACCCTTATTAGCGATAATGCGGCTCCTATAAGAATATTATTTTTGGGAATATAAGCCACAACAAGAGCAATTTTTGTTTGTTGGGAGGTTCAGGTCCAGGTTTTTGGTCATGTTCGGGCTCTGACGACGCCCGGTTGGTGGAAATCGTACATAACAGGCATTGCACAGTGAGGGTTTTGGTGCCAGTGCGGTCTTTTAAAAGGAAATCGTAACCCTAGTATGGTGCGAATGGTGACCACCGGGTCAAGAAAAGAAAGAAAAATTGCCGTAGTAAAATAATGACGTTTTTTTTCCAGATTCTCGATAATGACACTATATAGTTACACCAACAACTATAGCGTAATGACGTACATGGAGTATCCAATAATACTGCTACAAGTCTACGTGATGTTCTACTATGTGCTGAAGTATAAGAACATGTTAGCAATGCCGGTGGTGCCTATAACTACTGTATTGTATACGGCTGTCGTCGCCGGATTTATGACGGGCACTTTCCCGAAGGGCATTCTGTCATACCTTGTGGTGAGTACCTTTTGATTTTTATTAAGTACCTACTTTTAGTCCAAGCTGCCCCGTTGGTCGCTGGTAGCTGAATACCAGTGTTTTACATGGAGCGACTGCCTATCTGACCTCCACAACCCAGTTACTGGGCAACACGATACTTCTTGGTTAGACTGGTTGTCAGACTTCTTGGCTTCTGACTGTCCGTCTCGACTGTCAAAGATCTACGAATGACAGCCGGGACCAACGGCTTTACGTGCTTTCCGAGCCACGGGGGTATCACACCACATCTTCCAAACTCCGGGCTTTTACTGAGAAATTCCTTAATGGAAAAATTCAATAACACTTTTTGTCCGACCTGGGAATCGAACCTAACACCCCACACTCAACACTCGTGTGTCGTCCACGAGACCATCGGGGCAGTTGTGCAGGTAGGGCAGCGATGTATGTAGGAAATCAATTAGCAAAGGTGTCGTTTCGTTCATAAACGCATAATCCCTTTAAGATCAAATTAGCTTTTATTAATTTACGATACCAATTAATTGTCTGCTAAACTATTTGGTACAAGTCCAAGACGGTAAAGTTCTTTTCTATCGTTTGAAACCTAAAAATAATCTTTAAATATCTATTAATTAACTAGGTACGCGTACAGACCTGCACAAAATTGGAAAGCAGCCATATTATCAATTTTCTTAAATGGTACTAGGCATTGATATCTAATCATGCAGTTTTATATAGTAACTAGCTTTTGCCCGCGGCTTCGCTCGCGTTAAGAGGTATTCAAAATTTCATCCCCTATTTTATCCCCTTAGGGAAATTTATCAAAATCCTTTCTTAGCGGATGCCTATGTCATAACATCTACCTGCATGCCAATTGATCCGTCCAGTGGTTTAGGCTCTGCGTTGATAGATCACTATGTCAGTTAGTTAGTCAGTCAGTCAGTCAGTCACCTTGGAGTTATATATATTTAGACTAGCGAACTCCCCGCGACTTCGTCCGCGTTGCTTATTTCACCCGCCATAAGTTACGTCTTTGGTTAATGCTCCGCTCCCGTGGGTCGTAGAGTGATGTTATATAGCCTATGTTACTTGGGAATAATATAGCTATCTATTGGTGAGAAAATAGTTAAAATCGGTCTAGTAGTTATGAAGTCTATTCGTTACAAACAAAAAAACAAATCTTACCTGTTTATTATAGCAAGGAAGCGTTACTTCGAGTTTTCACTATTTCGCAAATTAAATCTTAGTTTTATTTTATTTTTTGTTATTTATTACAAATAATAGTGCCAATAGTTTATGTTACTATGATAGATAGAGCTTATTGGCTTTCGATTCCAGAACGATGTAAAAGTAACCGTGTAGATAGTATTCCATAACATAACATCACAGCCTATACTTCCCGAAAGGTTACGCAGAGATGTACCAATGTACACAGGTGAGGTGTCATTTGAGCACCACAGTGACAACACTATGGTATCCCATGGTGCCTCACCTAGGTACAAACCTATATATTTTTTTGGCAAAGAGATCTGACTACATCGTCGTGGGGCTTTAGGCCAGTTGAGGTAATGCCTATACTAGAAAGGTTTAGGTAGTTAACTAAATGTAAACAAAACAAACCACGTGACTCATGGATGCTAAACCTTTCACTTCAAATTTTAAAATCGTATTATTTAAAGCCGTATAATAATAGGCTCTAGTCTATATCAGAATTTGAGGAACTATCTGTCACGTTAATAATAAAACGTTCAGTGGTATTATCAATCATTTTATCTAATTTAAACATTTTCTGTTCTTGTTTTATTACATGACCCTCGCAATTTTCAAAGGCGCCTGGTTAATCGACTAAACGTAATACCTGCAATTTTAGTTGCCATACTACATCACGGGCGTACTCTTAAATTTAGCGACGTTATCTAATTCATCGTATCTTCTAAAAGGTTTTGGGAACCTGTCTTTTTAGGCTCTTTACAATAGACAGATTACAAAATATTATACTATTTTATAAAACTAACAAAAAAGTGGTGTCCAAACAATGACATCTATGAAGAGTAGTTTACGAATAAATGATAAAGTTTAACATACATTAATAAAAGAGAAAAGTATCGCATAAATCGAAATTAGAATTGATTTTGTTGTAACGTATTTTTAAACAAGGAAGTGTCAACTATAAAAAACCCTTTCTACGATTTGTTTACCTTTAGTTAACTACCTAAACCTTTCTAGTATAGAGTATATTTGTTTTAACTCAACAAGTGAAAGATGGAAAACTATGACTGCGTCGTTAGCCTAGTGATCCTGAGCGCGACTGCTACTCTAGAGGTCAGGTCAAATAAAAAGTGTTAACACCTCGGAGTTAGGATTTGTGCCCAGTTAATGGCAATTAGGCTTGCCCCTCATTACATGGGACCTTAATAATTAAACATACCGGCGAACTGTGGGTGTCCAAATATGCAGCCAACCATATATGTAATTGGCAGCGGGGTCCGTCTGAGTCTCCATGACGGATAATTATACGAAAGGATATTTAGATTAGAGGTACATAGTTTACAAAAATATCAATTTTGAAGGTGATTTTGAACGTATTTGAATTAATTAATTGAAATACAAAATCGACTGGTGAAATAAAAATTAAGCATAACCATTTTTTCATAAGTTATTAATTATTTTGTAATCTGTAATGGGATGTGACATTGTGTAAGCATGACAGTTGTAAAATTATTATTTGTTTAAATTTATAT
Organism: Caradrina clavipalpis; assembly: GCA_932526535.1. Taxonomy (NCBI): domain Eukaryota; kingdom Metazoa; phylum Arthropoda; class Insecta; order Lepidoptera; family Noctuidae; genus Caradrina; species Caradrina clavipalpis. The sequence goes on from OW052087.1 coordinate 7,749,003, forward strand.
GGGTTTAAGACCTGAAATAAATGAATTATTATTATTATAAGTCAGATTGGGATCTGTATGGAAATAATAGGGAACTTCAATTCCGCGCAATTATCGTCCGTCTGCATTAGGTTCACCTTAAAAAATTTCAACAAAAACCCACAATTTTCACCTCCAATAATGAGTAGATCCGGAGGTGTCTGTGCACCACAAATAAAATGACGTCCTTACGTGGCCGAATGCGTTATCTTTCCGCGCAGATTTAATTTCCAATTGTTACCATTTTTAACCCTCAATTTCCATTTTGATTAACTGGGGGCGTACTATTGAGAGTGACCGGTAATTTGAAGATAACGAGAATTCCATTAACGAGTTTAAAAAATAAATAAAATACCTCTTAATTACACGTGCACGCTGAATTTCAAGTGCATTGAGTTCCAAACGACATAAGTACCTCGTTTTATTTATTTATTTATAATTAATTGCAACGGCTTTCTCTAATGACAGCAGTCTTTTGATCTGTTTAATACCTATCCTTAAAAAAATATAAAGTTAAGAAACATTTAAATATTCTACACATCACTACAGCTGATTGGTGTCAATAAACTACACAAAAAGAAACGACTCCTTAAAAGTTTGTTATGATTGAAACACGTAATATATCATCATCACGCCTGTATTCCCCGAAGGGTTAGACAGAGGTGTACCAATGTACACCCACAGTTCGCCGGTATATGTAGGTCCCATGTAATAGGGGGCGAGCCTATTGCGGGCACAAACCCAAACTCCGAGCGGCTACTGAGAATTTTTGCTTGACCTGGGAATCGAACTGTAGCGTAGCGTAGCAGACGTAATATACTGCCGAAATTGAAAAAATATTATGCATTTTCAAAGTTAGTTATTGCTTTTGAGCTGACATTTTGTATAGAGATACACCGGATACACTCTTCATCTCATTTGTATAGATATGCCTTTTCCTTAACACGCTGTAGATTACTCTCGGTTTCTTTGTTATCCATTAGCAATTACTGTCTGTACAGACATAAATTGCTAGACTAGATTCATTAGTTTTAATTTTTTTGACGTTCAAAAGTGCCTTTTAATGGTCTAATTGAAATAAATGATTTGATTTGATACCACAGTCATATAAAAATTATATCTGTGGTACAGACAGAACAGCAATACGGTCGAGTAGATTTTCATACATTCATTAATTGACAATGAATTTAAATTCAACAGAAAACGAGTTGAAATTGCGCGAAGGATAATAATGACCTCCGATAATGTCTTGTATACAATTTGTTTGTTTGTTTAAACGCGCTTATCTCTGAAACTAACAGTCGGATTCCAATAATACTTGTGTGTGTGACTAGCTTCTGCCCGCTACTTCGTCCGCGTGGATATTTTCACCCGCGTAAAGTTACGTATTTTGATCCTGCTCCGCTTCCGTTGTTCGTAGCGTAATGTTATATCGTCGTAGCGTATGTTACTTCCTGATTATTTAGCTATCAATTGGCGAAAAATGGTTAAAATTGGCCCAATACTTTCAGAGCTTATTCGCAACAAACGAACCCAAAAGATCTTTCTTCTTTATAGTATTAGCTATAGAAGTACGAGTATAGATAGCCAGATCCATGGCAAATGGCTAAATGAATTACATCACGCTACGACACAAGGGGCTAAAAAAAAACAGGCGAACGAAATCGCAAACAGAAGCTAGTCTTTTAATAAATGACAACCAGCGAACAGTGACTCGTCACATCTAGTCAAATTACAAAAGAAAATAAGGGCAATTGTATCGTTAAATTGACGGAAACAATGTGAAGTGTCAACACACTGTCACCAATTCTGTATTCCAATTGCATATGATTATTGTTGGCATCGGTAGTTGCACCCAATTGAGAGTGCTTGCGTTCCAGTCGACAGTCAACGCCTTGATTACAATATGGTAACGAGTTGTCAATAACGTGCACTTGTCTCGTGGAATTGGATACTTTACATTGTTATCTCGATGAGTTGAACACAATGTCTCTTCGTGCCCTTTCACTTTGTAAATTGATGCTGTAACACGATGATTATTGGCTTGTCGATTCGTTTTATGGGTAAGGAAGCAAGTCCCCATAGGGGCGTACCTAGGTGTTGGAAAGAACAACTAACTTCAACTTTTTGACTAACTGACCGATTTCTTGGAATTCAAAAGTACTTGTATATGGTCTAATCCAGGGGTACCCAACCTTTTTTCAGTCCGCGGTGCACTTACAAGTTTAGATTTTTTTTATGGCGCCCTAGGGAGAGGGCTGGGGGTTCTGTCAGACGCTTACTGACTTAAAACAACCCCGGTGTTCTCTTCCCAGTCACGCCAAGGTACCCGGAGACGTTAAATATAATGTTAATCAATAATTTGAATAGAATATTGTTCATTGAATTTTTTAAACATTTTTTGTAGCTTTTTTTTTCATTTCTTATTTTGTTGAATTTTTTAATGTTTAGAGGAGCGACTAGGTCAATATCGATAGTCGTGATGGCCCAGTGGTTAAGGTTTGTCTTTATTCCGCGGACCTCTAATTTAGTTTTCTAAAATAGAAGTAGCCTAAGTAAAATAAATAAAGAAGTTAATTTTTTTCTTAAAAAGGAATAAGCTAAAAGATATACCAGCTATTGAGAAATTTGGATACATTTTGTACTTAAAATTTGGCATATTATGCCAAATTTTGATTAGACAATAACTATTGCCAAATGAATGCCACATTATTTTTACTTTTTAAAATCCAAAATACCATCAGATTCTGGTGATTCTGGTATACATTAAACATTATACAGGGAAATATTTGGATCAGTGCAAATTCCAACTACGAACGAAACAGCTGTAATTTCAGTTCTAAAATGAAACATAAAAATGTATTGAACAATTATTGGAAAATACTGATAAATAAATACCAAAAAATAATTCGCACGTATTAAAGACTTTCCTGTGTTAGCTTGTATCAATCTACAGAAACTACTACCATACATGTGTTTATGATTATGTTTAGTTTGTGTGGCTTGGATACTTTTTGTGAAACATACCATCACGCCTGTATTCCCCGAAGGGCTAGGGAGAGGTGAACCAATAGTTCGCTGGTATGTTTTTTGGTCCCATGTAATAAGGGGCGAGTCTATTGCCGCTTACCGGGCACAAATTCTAACTCTAAGCTGCTACTGAGAATTTCATAGAAAAACCCAATAACACTTTGCTCGACTTAAAAATCGAACTCAAGGCCTCTAACGTAGCAGTCGCGCTTATGACTGCTAGGCTAACAGCAGTTAGTTTTGCGATACTACGTGCAATTACACTTGAATCTGTCAGTGGCTTGTTAGCAATGAACGAGAGAGGTGATGCGATCCTGATCGAGTACCGGGGTTTAGAATTGTCGACATCCTTTACGGTTAGGGTCGCTATACACATAAGCGTGCTGGCGCATTCGGTTCGACATCTAAACTAATAAAAAATAAAAGGTTGGATTGAGAATGCCGAACACAATAGACCGACATGAGGCCCCTTAAGTGTATACCAGCCTTTTGTTTCCCCACTTCATGGCAAAGCCTTCTTCTCCTACAGAGAGTGCATGAGAGTTTTGATCAAAAACGTAGGTTTTTATCAGAAACCTAGCCAAGTTCTGGTTTTTGATAATAAATACTGGATTTTCTCAGGTTTATGATAAAATAAAGTAACAATTCTGCCATCTGCCGGTTCTTGCGCAACTAATCGGCTAACTTCAAACCCGCCAAGATAAGTCGGTTTTCAATTACAGTACTCATTGACATTATTTCACGTACGTAAGAATGATAATATAATCTGTTGTCCCATTACGTCACTCAATTTAATGGATAGTGGTATTCTTTTAGTTTTTTTTTTCTAACCTCGTACATACTTAGGTACTAATAAAAGTTACGGTAGAATAAGATGCAGTAAAAATAAAAGTACCATCACGCCTGTATTCCCCGAAGGGTTAGGCAGAGGTGTACCAATGTACAGCTACAGTTCGCCGGTGTGTTTAGGTCCCTTGTTATAGGGGGCGAGCCGATTGCCATTATAGCCGGGCACAAAACTTAACTCGAGACTTACTACTGAGAATTTCATAGAAAAACCGAGAATCAAACCCAAGATGTCAAGCGTAACAGTCGCGCTTAGAACCACTAGGCTAACGTGAAAGTTTAAAAAATACGCATAAAATATTGGTATAGACTAGTATAGAGTATAGACTAATAGATATTTAAAATCGTGATTTTTTTCGTCATTTATTTACTGTTTTCTAATGGTTGTCGTAAGAGAAAACTTCTAGAAAGTACATTGGTATTTTTCGTCAATAATAGGTTATGATTACGCCACTTTGTTGGTGTATAAAATAAAATAATAGGTATTCCGTCGATGACAATTTTAAAGAATGATTATTCTAAAATGATTTGAATTTATACAAAAACCAGTATTTGGCTGGTTTTTATGTTTTTATATTTTGCTTGAATAGTGGCAATATGCACGCCAGTCACTGTTCTTTAATGCGACTTGCATAATAATATACAGGGTGTTTGCGAGAGAAAATGCGACTTCGTACAACAACTGTGGAAATGCGAAATAGATGTTTGGCCTGCATTCGCAATAGAGGCCAACAATTTAAGCAGAATATGCAAAAAAATATGAAATTAATGTTAAAAATGCATTTTTTATTATTTCTAGTACCCCCTCCCCCAAAAAAGAGAGGTACGAGACAGATTTTACCTTATAAGAGTGAGATAACATATTTAATACATTTTTCAGGTGTTTTTTAAGCAAAACAAAATTTTTAAACCATAATTTGGAATTTTGTATTTTGTGACTCATTCACAATTCTAGCGAATTCACGAAGTTGTAAAAAGATTTTTATGGCATGTGGCACATCACTAGCAAGAGGATAGACTAGAGAATTTTTGACGAAGTTCTTAGATCCCGGTCTCATTTGGTTTTTTTTTTTATAGCCATGTAAATAACTGTAACATGGACAGCTTTAATTGAAGTCCAAAACTTTGTGAGTAAATAAATAAAAAACTAGATGGCTAATGTCACTAATTTTGAATTTTAAAGTACTGTAGTACAATGCACATCTAAATACAATTAAAATACAGAGTCTACGACGTGTACTTTTAAAAAAAAATGTACTTGAATGTAAAATTTTGGGTTTTTTTTTTATAAAACTTTAAAAAGTCGATGAAAAATAATACACAGGGCATGAGAAGTGTTTAGGGGTCTGAAAGGATAGCAGATGACCCCCTCAGTCGACCATTTCAATTTGGCACACGATGCACCAAACACCCTGTATATTTAATGGGGTCTGATTTGAAAGGACTGGATTGACTACCTAACGGCTTACCTGTTTCTCCAATATATAAAATACACATAATAAATACTGTATAGCCCGCGATGTCACCCGCGTTCAGTTATACCATCACGCCTGTATTCCCCGAAGGGTTAGGCAGAGGTGTACCAATGTACACCCACAGTTCGCCGGTAAATTTAGGTCCCATGTAATAGGGGGCGAGCCTATTGCCATTAACCGGGCACAAATCCAAACTCCGAGCTGCTACTGAGAATTTCATGGAAAAACCCAATTACACTTTTTGCTCGAATCGCGTTCAGTTATGTCTTTGATTACCGCTTCACTCCCGTTGATCGTAGCGTACTGTTCCATACGTATAAACTTTCCTCTTGAATCACTCTCTATTGATGAGAATCGCATTAAAATCCGTTGAGTAGTTTAAAATAACTAAGCGTACAGACGGCGGGGAGCGGCTTGTTTTATGTTATGTGGAAATGGGGTCTGATTTGAAAGGCACGTCATGGACTGATTTCATTTCATTTATATACTATGCTATTATCTGTCTGCGACTTCGTTTACGTGGTTTTCATCTCCTGTGTTAAGTTACGTTTTTAGTTACTGCTCCGCTCCCGAGTGGCGTAGCGTGATGTTACATAGCCTTTAGCCTTCCTCGATAAAGGGACTAAACAATACAAAATTATTTCAAAGAATTTTTTAATTCGATCCAACAGCTCCTATGATTATCGCGTTCAACCAAACAAACAAACTCTTAGAAAAACACGTATATAAGACAAAAAAAAACAAATTGCTAAGTTAACAGTGAATTTTTTTTTTTCGATTCTGAGCAAGTACACCTTTACAAAGTTGATTTTTTATATATTAGAGGCTGGATACAGGCCGCTTCCAACCGGACCTTTTTGAAATCTATGAGGGAGGCCTATGCCCAGCAGTGGATGTCTTGCGACTGAAACGATGAAGATGAAAATATTTCAGAGTATTATAACTAATGTTGATTTCGATGGACATTTCCAGCCACTGTGCACTCCTCTCAGCGGCTTCGCGAAGATAACCTACATCTACGGCATCGTCTGCGAAGAGAATGCTGACGCCATATCACTGACCACGTGGGTGATCTCCGTATTCACTAACTTAGGTGAGAATTTCACGTCTTTACCAACAAGTTTTGTACAGTCAAACAAACTATATGGTATACAGGCAGCTTACTTGCAATTACTTTTAAGGGCCTCCGCCCACGACCGATTTTTTTGGACCGATAATCGGGCAGAAAAACGGGCCCGTTTTTTCAAAAATTTCAACGCCCACGACCGTGTTTTTGTCGGTGACTTTCGAGGGAGGAGCTTAAATAGCGGTCAAATTTTAAATCGCAACTTTTATTTGACAGAGTTACCGATAGTATAAAAATAACGTTAATAGAATTAAGGTTTTTTAAGTTACAATTTATCGTTAAATTGTTTATTGACGATATTTTTATCGTTTTTTTTTAAACAATTGATCCTTCTAAGATGGAAGTAGCGCATGACGGAGGTGTGGCGGGTCGCCCACCTTAGCGTCGCGCTAATGTAGTGCCTAACAATACTTTGCCCGATTCTTACGAATGAGAATTATACACGCTTACTTTTACATCGTTCCGAAATCAAAAGCCATGAGATCCATCATAGTACCTAATAGAAGCTATTGGCACTATTATTTTCGATAAATAACAAAAATAAATAAAATAACTCAAACATTTGTGAAATAGTAAGAACGCGAAGTAACGCTTCCTTGCAGTCAAGGCATATTTGTGTGAAAACCTTATCGACTACATTAATCGATCAGACAGGAGCGCTACTAACATTTAACTCGAATTAACAAAAAAAAAGTGACGAATTTCCAACATCTTTGAGACGTCTTAAAAAAAAGCACGCAATAATAACTATTACTCGACTGGAGTTCCAGTGTTTCAGCTGCAGAACGATGTAAAAGTAACCGTATATGTTATTATTAGACCTGGTAATCGAACCCACGACTTCACGCTGATCAGACGCGCTTTGCGACTACAAGCCCAATATAGTTAGTCAGTGTCAATTAATATAAACGTACAAACGGCAACTTACCTAATTTAACGGTAAAAATAACGATTAATTCATCCGTACTAATATTATAAATGCGAAAGTAACTCTGTCTGTCTGTCTGTCTGTCTCTCTGTCTGTCTGTCTCTTCTTCACGCCTAGACCACTGAACCGATTTCAATGATAGTCTGGGACCCGAGAAAGGACATAGGATAGTTTTCATCCCGGAAATCCCCCGGGAACGGGAACTATTAATCCACGCGGACGAAGTTGCGGGCAAAAGCTAGTATTCTATATTAATGTTAATTAACATTATATTACTGGTAATGTTATCAAATAACGTTTTTATAAAGTTACTTTTTTCAAAATTTTCGAGTTCATGGAAATTAACGTTACGTAACGATTATTATTTTTTGATTTCATAACGTTAACAAGCCCTGGATTTAAGTCATTACATATTTAGCAAGCTTAGTCGTTGAAAACGAATGTTATTTTCATTCTTAAGAATTGATTAAATTCGTTTGATTATATTATTTTTTTAATCCATTAACGTTATTTTTATATTAACGGTAACTCTGTCAAAGGTAATTTTATAAATATTTACCGGTATTTAAAACCCTGCGTAAATCAACACAATATTATTTACTTATTGAAATCACAGACGATTAATTTAGAAAAAAATTATTTACCATATTATTAATAAATAAATAAGCTTTTTAATAATAAATTATTGTTATTATTCAAATGCTTCAAACTCATAAGTACTAACTTAACATAACACCACAATTGTACACTTAATTCGCAATAACTGCTTTTGACTTTAGACTTTTGACTTTAGCAATGACACAACGTTCTTCCCTAGTAAATCCATGACGCATAGGGTAAGTGCCCCAGTGAATGAACACACCCCAGTGAAATAACAAATCCGAGTATTTTCCAAAAAATAATAAACTAAGATATTACCTTCTATCCAACGCAGTATTTTTTTTTGTAATTGCTGCTCTTTATTCTAGCATAGTAACAACATTCATGTATTGCGATACTGTTCGTTTTAAAATGACGAGCGTTTAAAGTTGGCAGTGCTGGTGTAAATTTTCTTTGTTCGGGCAAGAATTTAGGACTTGGGTCAGACGCAAATTTTTTGATAACACTTTGCAGCCGTAATTAAAGTATGTACTATAAGTTATTTATAAATTCGAGTAATGGGTAGTTATAATATATGTATCAAATCAATTTCATTGCAATTTTAGCTAGTTTTAAGTAAATTATTGAGTGTTCCAGCATTGGCATTAAAAAACGTTTGAAATCCAGTGAATAAACGACCGTTAATTCACTGACCAATCGTTAATTTCATGAAATCTAGTGAAGGAACTATAACATTTTCATCATGTTAAAATATAAGCTTTCGTCATAAAAATGTAACCAATAAATAAATGAATACCACATTTTGAGTTAGTAATCATCATTTTAGAGAACGGAGAACTAACAAATAGATCAAAGCTCTGAGACTCTAACTCCCAAGCTCATAAAGGAAAGACGGGAACGGAACGGGCAGTCTTCAATGGGTGCAGGTTCAGGGTCTGCGCCCACGACCGATAATCGGCCCGATTATCGGGCCGTTTTTTTGACAGATTTCTTCGCCGGCTAGAAGAAACAGCCGAGAATCGGCCCGTCTGCTTTTCATCATTTATATAAATGACCTTCCTAAAGTAACTAATCATCCCACTATTCTATTTGCTGATGATAGTACTGTGGTATTTGCAAGTAAGGACAAGTTATCCCTAGAACATGATATGAACAGCACCTTAAATGATATTATTGAATGGCTAACCAGTAACAATTTAAAAATGAACTTTGACAAAACTAAAATTATGATATTTCGCAATCGTAAAGCCCAATTTACTGACATCAATATAGAATATAAAGGGAACAGAATAAATGAGATAGCAACTACAAAATTCTTAGGCATGTCAATTGATTATAATTTAAACTGGAAGACACATGTTGATACCTTAAATCAAAAACTAAGCAAGCAATCATACGCCCTACATATGCTGGCAAAAACGGTGGACACTTCTGCTGTACTTGCAGCATACCATGGCTACGTGGGCTCTTTGATTCAGTATGGTATTATATTCTGGGGTAATTCTACTGATAGGGAAACTGCATTTAAGGCGCAAAAGCGGTGTATCAGGGGTATGTTTAATATCAAACAGACTGACAGCTGTAGACCATATTTTGTCAAATATAATATTTTAACATTGCCGTGTGTTTACATTTATGAGATTGCTAGCTTTGCAAGAAGCAACAAACATCTTTTTGATAAATACAAAAGTAAGAGGCATAGTGATAAAATTTGTTGCAAACCTAAAAAGACGGCCCTGTATTCCAAAAGCGTTTTCAGTATGGCACCACGTATATATAATCATCTACCTAAGTCCATACTAGAAAGTTCATCCATCGATGAGTTTAAAAACAAATTAAAGAAATTCTTGCTATCTAGATGTTATTATAGTGTACATGATTATTTGAGTGAAAATGTAAGCACATATTGTTCTCAGTAATATTTATGTTAATGTGACATGAGATATGCTTTAACTAATTATCTATTATTATTATATTGACATTCATTTATAAATATATTTTTGACATTCTCACTTAATACATGACATGTTATTCTTTAATGATTCTTTTGACATTAATATTTGCTAATGAACCATTTTTATTTGCAGTGAAAATACTAAAATTGTGTTGTTATTATTAATTATTAAATGATTGGTGCATGCATGTATGGTTTAACAATGTTGTGCAGCAAAATGTTGACATTTGCATGCCTCAAGGCGTAATATGGTTGAACTGTGCTCTACTATTTTTAACAACTTTATGTAATTACCCATATTAGCAAATAAATGATTATGATTTATGATATGATTTATGATTTATGATTTATGATAATCGGGCCGATTATCGGGCCGATTCTCGGTCGTGGGCGCAGGCCCTTAGTCGGAATAAGCTCGGCTTATAAGGCAGATCCTGAAATCCATCAAACGCAACACACCTCAAATGCTGACGAAGCTGGCGACTAACGATGGCAGGATCATCTTGTCTAAACTAGAGCTTTTAAGGGAGGTAGAGAAGTTCTAAAAGCCCGTCTCTAGTCCAACAAAAGACCCAAGAGCTAGACTGACCTGACACTACACCGATGAGATCCCGGACGTCAGCCTATATGAGATAAATATGGCTTCTTAACAACTTAAGGACAACAAGGTGCCGGGGAAGACGGAATCACTTCTGTACTACTGAAGAGGCCTATGTCCAGCAGTGGACATCGTTCGGCTCATATCATGATGAATTGATTGTTGACGTTGGCTAGGCTTATGAAGGTATATAATGATTAAGTAAGAGATTGAAGGCTTACACTTTGTTAAAAAAAAAAAAAATGTAGTAGATTTAGAGGCTAAGGATTTATGTTCATTTATTTATTCCATTTTGAACTGCATTTGATATAATAATAAGGATTTTTTGTAACTATTAATTAAAAAAAAACTTGTGTTCATTCACTGGTTCTAATGCTGTACATTTACTGGAAAATTTAATTCATTCACTGGGGTTTTAGGGTATTTTTCAATATATTAAAAAAATATATATAAAAAAGTATACAGGTTATGTCGTAAAACCAAGTTAAAAAATATTCTTTAGTAGACATAGATTACCAAAATATAAAACCGCATACTTTAGAGGCAACATAATGTAATGATTTTTTGAAGTCTGAAGATTGCTTAAGTGTTCATTCACTGGAGCATTTACCCTATTTTCTATTTTTCACCGATAATCGGCGGCCAGGATGCGTAGATTTTGTTTTTGGACCGTTTTTTTCTCGGCCGTGGGCGTTGATGTACTAGAATCCATACGTTCCATTCTCGCCGAGAAAAAATCGGCCGTAAAAAATCGGTCGTGGGCGGAGGCCCTAAACAATGTTGTGAGTTTGCTGAGCACTCAATTATTTTACATCACTCTCTTAACCGTGACATAAGCAAGAGTTTTGAGTTTTGTCGTTACATGAGATAATTTGACTAATGACTCGTACTTGCCTGTATTCGAAATAGTTTGTTCGACTATACATGAATGAGGTTGTAAGATTTAATTCATGCACGTACTAATGTGACTTTTTTTAATTCATTGTACTTTCTAAGTTTATCTTTGATGTCACTGACATCGGTGCAGGAAAACATTGTCAGGAAACCTGCACTAATTGATTAATCAGACGAACTTACCTTAAGTGAAGTCCGATTACAATTTTATGAAGGGTGATCTGAAATATAATTGATAACAGTGTAGTATCTCGTTCGCTAGTCTTTGGCATCGCGCTTTAGAGAAAATAAAAACTTTTTCTCTATGGAATGGCAACCCCGATTTGACACTTTTTTAGAGTTAGCGTTGTTGAAGCATCCAGAAGAGTCAGAACATAATTCCAGCATGCCATTATTATTTTTAACTTTGTATTTCTTACAATCTCCATATCCTTAGCTCAGAGCTTGTAATAGTTCTTCATTCTGGTTCTGGTTCTGGTGAATCAAAATTAGAATTCAACCTCTGTCTCCGGCTCAATATAACATACTATCGAGCCTGTATTCCCGATGGGATAGGCAAAGGTGTACCGATGTACACCCACAGTTTGCAGGTCTATTTACATTTTTGTGGAATAGGAGGCAAGCCTATTGATAAGCTCATTTTAATAAATGATTGTGCAATTCTCAAGAGCCAAGTTTTGAGGAATGATTTCACTTTGACCGCTATTTTTTTCTGAAATGTGAGAATACCTTATGGTTTCTCAGGAGCATTTAAAATATATAAATCGTATCTCGTACAGTTTTGGTAATGCACATGTGATTACGGTCAATGGGTCGTCTTAAGGACCCATATGAGCAAGTTCGGTATCTCGTACCTACAACAGAATTCTGTTTAATATCAAAGTTGGTATCTCGTACCAAAGTTGATCTTCGTGTATATAGGTATCTCGTACTAACACGGAATATGCTCGTTGATCTATATTCTCGTAAAACACTCGTATTGTTAGTTATTTTTGGTGATATTTATCAAAAACAAATATTATCGAGTCATTCAGACGTAACGTGAACGTAATTAGATTTGTTTACTTTTCTGATCCCAAGAGCCTTGTAAAAATCGTGAAAATTACCTAATAACAGTTGAAGGTCAGAAAAATCAGTTTATTGCAAATACATATATCATGATACATTTAGCTATACATCTACATTGTGTTAATACAAGTTTATTTATTAGCTTATTTTGATAAATAAAGCGCAAAATAGAGCTTCACGCATTCGAACATAAAAATAGACAATTAATTCAACTTCTTCTAATAGGTAAAGAGGTATAAGATAAGGCTGAAAATTGACGAAAAAAGCTTAAATGACAGTGTACCTATTATCGTGGTGTATGCTAATAAAATAATGTTATCTAACATGCCCAAGGAAGTCGTTAAACACAAGCAGCAATAATTACGACTACCTACTACTAGGTTATCATTATTCAAAAAAACCGGCAAAGTGCGAGTCAGGGCTCCGGGTTCCGTACCAGCGAACTATACGTATATTACTGCATAAAAGAAAACACGGTTCTTGTATCCCTTTGCCCATCAGTAAAAAATTAAAGGGCCTTAAATTTTTGACTTTATTTTATTTTTATTATTTATTTGTTGTTATTGCAGTAATAGAATACACGCAATACAAGCTTTGAAATTTTTGCTCTCTACTTATTACGGTTCATGAGATACAGCCCGCTGACAGACAGACGGACGGACAGGGAAGGCTTAGGAATAGGAACAAAAATATAGTTGTTATAATAAATCATTCATATTCATTTTATTTGCGTCCCACAATGTTAAAAAGGGGTTACAGAAGGCTTACAGCTAAGAAAAACATTATGAACCCTGTACAGAAATATACATGTTTACTAAAATTAAATTGTATGTAGTCAATGTTAAGTTATCATTTCTAATTATCAATTACAATTATAGAGTTATTCGGAACATAATACAATTACACGATAACAATTATACACTAATAGTAACAAAGAACATCATTTTATCAATATTATTTACAATTGAGATCAATAGTATTATTCTAATGTTACATAATATATCACTATCTTAATTTTTTTTCTAAGTTTAAATATGTGTATGTTTTAAATAGTAAACAGGAAGATCGATTCGAACGTGCCAGATGTTTTGTTTAGTTTTATGAACTACCTTCAAAAAGGAGGAGGTTCTAAAACGAAACCGTATGGTTTTTTTTCTTCCACGTTGAGCATTCATAGTTTATGGTTATCATTTTTCATTTCTCTATTAGAAATAAAAATATATAATTACAGTTACAAAAAAAAAATACATAATTACAATTTTAACTTGTGAAAATCCACACTAGGATCCACTCTAGCCTGTCTCATGGATTCCTTGAGAGTTTAAAGCAATTTGTGACTCCGGGAATACAGCCAGGAGAATCAGGTACTTCGCTCAATATAACAGTACTGCTTCGACACAGCAAATAATTTTCCATTCATGTTACGGTTTTAAATCATGTGCGTTAAGAATAGTTAAAGATAGTTTTTATGACAAGATACAAAGCTGACAGATGGCGGCGCGGTAGCAACTAAGGGCCTGATGCACGCAATGATGCCGCGGCATCATTTGAAAGCATAACAATTTATGTCGTATTTCTGTAACGATACGTTTGAATGTGCATTGGTAAAAAATTAAATCCCTTGCCATGCCGTCCCGGTCTGCGTAGGCCCTAAAGGTTGGATTTTTTACGGCGATTTGGCCTCGCCCGCCGTGTCTTGCCGGCCGGGCTGTTGCCGTAAAGGACCTTGTACTGCCATAATAAGCCATGACCATAAGCCTCTTACTAATTTGTTTCTTTATTATCATTTCAGCTCGCATATTCACTATCTACGTGGACTCCGGGGACAAGAAGCTCATGTTGAACTTCTTGGTATCAACGATCCTGAGTTCAGCAGTGCTGGGTACCGCTTTGTACTATAAGAAGATACGTCGCTGCAGCGACTATTCGCTCCGACCCTTGCGCGTTCGTAAACATGCCTACGACAATACCGCGCGACGCCGTAGCCACAACCATTCCGATTAGGTTCGCTTGTTTATTGTAGTTAGGGGTACATGTACGCATTTGCCATCCGAGGATTGTAGGATCCACCCGCGGTGGTAGGAGTCTTGCTTAATGGCATAAAACTCATTCTACGATATTCTCACGTGCCCGCTAGCGTGTGAGTTGTAAGTTTATTCTAAAGCGCGTCGTGAAAAGGCCACAATTTGTGCTGTCTTTTAATATAATTGGTAATAAAGCCGCCGTTTTACTCTAAATTTTGCAATAAAACGAGTATAATTCAATTATAAGCTTCAATACTAGTTTTTCGTATGTTAAAATAACTATAGGTAGGTAGTTCGTACAACTTTTCTCCATTTCTTGGCACCCGGACCACATAGCATGATGTGCGCCTATCACACAATAAACTCCCATAGACATCTTAGAAAGCGACATAGTATAGGTGATGTGCTAAATTTAAACTTTTCAATAACTCTTAATATCACTTCTAGATACGAATAATAGTCATTTACAAAAAAGAAGACCGCCTTACTCTTCTCAAATACCGCCATACGATACTTCTAGTTAAATATAGAAGACTCCGTCACTTAAAAAATAGCCTGTTGAAATGCATGTAGAACGAACCATTGTCCAAATATCATTACAAGTACAAAATGTATCCGGTCGTAACTACTAGCGTTTCGAAAAACTGTCTTTGAAATACAAAATTCTCGGACATTACCACTGCACGATTCAATGTTTAAACTCTAATATCTCCTTCCACGTTTTATAGTTTGGTAGAAATGCTTGTAGCTGCATAGGCGTATCAGAATTAGCTTCGCTTTCTCAACGTGTTGCAAACAACGACTAGGTAGGTAATGCCTAACTAAGCAAAGATTTCCGTTCCACCATTCGTTTCTAAAATAAGCTTTATAGTTCCTTACTTCGTCTAAAACTAGAATAATACTACACGTAGTCATACTTTTAGCACCGTTTATAATAATGACCACCCAGTAAATTAGTGGGCCACATAGTGAATTTTCAAATACAAGCTGTTGATTTGCATCCTCGTTAAATTTTAGGAGCTTGTCATAAAAAAAAACAGAAGTAATCAAATAGAATTACGATACCTGGCCAATATCTAATAAATGCTTGTTTTTTAGTTGCAACTATCAAATAACAGTATTCCAGAATACTCCTCTTGCAGAATTCAGAACCGCCTAGTTGCGTATGCGGTAGGCAGAGTTGTCGCGCGGCTATGTATATCATTGTGTACATAGCGCCTAAACCCTCGGCGAGATGGCTAGCTCGAATTTGAAAAGCAAGTAAAAAAAAATTCAATACCAATTTATTTTATTATTGATTCGTGTTAAGAATCACGAGCATAGTTAACTCCTTGAATTTGACGAGGTTGCAAATCAACGCCTTGTATAAAGCGTTCTTAATACGCAATTTTCGGACGAGATTGTTAAATCGGAACCGTAGGTACAAAGTAACTATCGTTCTTAGAGCACTATAAGAATTGACGTAGAAATAAAATCGTTATTTGATAGTGAGAAATAGTTTTTAATTCAATATAAAATGCCATATTTACTCTAGGTCTCGTTTTTATTTTGGCTTGTATGTCGCACACGTCATCGAACGTGCTTATAATGTTAAAATGTTTATTGAACTTTAAATTGTAATAGACTTGTACCTAGTTGGTTAAGAAATTATTGTGTTAAGACATTTTTCTAGCTTCTCGGACAAAACCGCACTTCAACCTAAGCCTTGGTAGCGCATTTTCACTCTTAAAAGACAGCTTAAACAAAGCAACAAATGCTAGCAGATTTCATTAAATTTATTGGTTGATAATAAATTATTTGCATCACAAATAGAGATTGAAATTGTATGCAAGATATAATAGTGCACGAAATGAATTATGTATACTGTTGGCGATTACGATTTTCAACTATATTTCTGTAGAGTTTTAGTTTATTATCAACTGGCTTCGTTTGCGTAGACTTTATAATTAAGGCAGGATTCCAAGTTATCCCACGGGAACACAAAAGCTACACAACAATTTTATTATACTGTGTTAAGCTAGATCATAATAATATAGGATGTAAAGAGCCACATCACATAGCCATTAACTACGCATACCTACCAAACCAGATAACACATTGGGCAAGAATTATTACTGGTTGTTGGTATTCTTACAAAAATGTTATAACTAATATTTAGATACCCTGGCAACCCCTGTACTTGTGTGTGCAACCCGTAAGCACAATGTTTTGTATGTGTTACATTGAGCGCTACCATAGAGAGTACACCAAAAATGTTTCCCAGCAATAATTTTTGCTCTATGGTACATAGTTTGAGGGTTTGAAGACTGACAACCTGTCTAACCAAGAGGTATCGTGTTGCCCAGTAATTGGGTTCTTGAAAACACTGGTATTCATCAGCATATCAGCTGCATCCGGTTAGACTGGAAGCCGGCCCCAACATAGTTGGGAAAAAGGCTAAGCAGATGATGTTACATAGTTTGAGGGGCAGTATCCGTAGTTTTTGGGTATGTAATGTGTGTATATATATTATCAAAATTAACAATAAATCAATGAAATATAGTCTAGCTAGCATAACTTTTGTTTTTCCAGGACTAACGTTAACGCGTTTCTATAGTTTACGTACTTTGGAGACGAAGCAAGCATATCACTCGTTGGCGTTTGTTGCTCTGTTTTATACACGGATGGCAATAATCTCTGTGCTTGGTACCACCAAGTTACACAGCGTAATGTATAACAGATAAGAGATATACTATTTGAATTATATAATCACCCTCAATGTAAAATAATGAAGGAAATCATAATATAGTATGTATAGTATGTCAGCAAACCATTTATACTGTTTGATGTATCTCATCTACATTAAGTTTTAAATTATATTTATTAGAATCTTCTTACCTCTTATGAAAAGTTAGAAAATATGCAATAATTATGTGTAGATTAATTATTTCATTTTATTAATGTATCGTATTGCACTTTCGATCAACAATGTACTAGAATAAGTATAAAGAACAAAATCATATCGCAAAAGAAGCCGAGAATATTGTTAATAGTCAGATATAATGCCAGAATCTCAGGGCAAAGAGGGAAATAAATATAATAGAAGTAGCCTTAAGTTAGTCTTACGAACATCAGCAATATGGCAGAGAAAATCAAAAATAAAGAAGTAACAATTATTTCAAAAAGGAATAAACTTAAAATTTCTAAATCCTAGACACCGGTTATAATAACTCAAATTTTGATTAGACAATTTACCATTGTCATATGAAAGTTACAAAATTTTTACTTTATAAAATGCCATCAGATTCTGTTATACGGTACCTGTATATGTAAACATTTGTATTTCTTCGAGAAAGAAGTTAAAAAAGTATCAATAACTTCAGTTAATTTATAAATATAAACATTATTCTCATTTGCATAATATATATTTACTGAAAACCTTCTATCATCGCATAATATATAAAAACAATAAATTAAGAAATGTCATACTAAATCCAAATGTCATTTTTAAATTTGTTCAGAAATATGTATGGTAATATAAACAAAGCTTCTAAGCAATAGCGTTCAAAATAAAATATTAACAATTGGCTATAATTCTATTTCAAACGTAGTAAGTACATGGTGAACATTCAGAATTCTAGTACATTGTTGATCAAAGTATTGCACCGATCCCAAGTAACATGGGACAAGCGCAGGATAACGATGATGACGCATATTAATTTGTCAAATTATAGTGTAATGTTATACATTTGTTGAACATGAGTTGTTATTAAAAGTATAGGCTAGTTATGAATCAATTCTCTGGCTGATTAGGACAAAATGCAAGGCAAGGGAATTTAAAACAAATGAAACTCGCGAATCACAACGTGATAAAATTATAGTTAATACTAGGCCTTGGTATACTCGGGTATCATTATGAAATGTCTCTATAAACGTTTGGGACCTGAGTGCGCGTTTCTAACCAAGTCTGAGGGGGCGGGGGGAACTGCACAATCGTCGCCATTTTCTGTAAAGATGTTTAACGACTTTTCTACTTTGGAAATCTTTCTTTTCCTACTTTTATAAGCCAAGTACAGAGGATACGATATCGTATTATTAGGTCTCACCTTGTAAGTCTTGCCACACCCGTGGGTAATTATTTTACTGAAATAATGGATATTTATTAAAATTTATTAGTAGTTTTATGTCTATGAGCTATATAAAATCTATCTTTATTCTAGTCACAGATACAATTGGCTTTGAGCAATAAATTGTCAAGTTATCATGTAAAGAATTATGTAAAACATTCTTGTAAGTAATTTTTACCTTATTAGGTCTTTTGGGTATTATTAGCACTATTTTGAATAATCATGTTATTAAATATACTTTTGATTCATTTTAAATATTAAGAGGAAATGCGGTTGGCCTTCTCTCCATACTAAACACTCTCATTTGTTTTCTTTCTATTTTATGACTTTAAGGCAATGATTTTTGATAGTAAAGTAAACACCATCTATTTCTATGTCCCTATGTTTTCCTTTTAATGATACATTATTTTGATAAGCCCTAGACCCCACTGAAAATTGTATATTCATACCGCTGTCAACAGAGGCCTAATGTGCAAAATTAAAAGCTATTAATGAAAAAAGGAAAACATAAGGATACAAATATCCCTCTTTTTTAGTTTATAAAATATCTTTTATATTGGTGAGATATTAAAGAAGAAAATAGGCGAGGGCCAAACCCCAAATGATGACTTATTGCATTCGGTCAGATCTGCAGTTGTCCTTTTCGCGCAAGCTGACACGCCTAGCGGTCGCAGGCCAATCACACAATTTTAATTTCATCACCTAATTTTCTAAAATCTCTCCGCCCGTTTTTCCTCTTAATGTAAATTTTTTTCATACTTAATGTTGTTGTTCCTTTACCGATGTAAGCACAGCTAAATATTGCTCTATGATTTCTTAGTTTAGGAACATTCTCACCTATAATGATGAACGTCACCAAGATGCTTTTAAACACTACAATCACACAACAAAATAGCAATTTATTGAAGAAATTGTAGAATGGCTCAACTTTGGAAAATTGGTCGCTAATCTAATTAGAAACATGTACAAATCAGATCAATTGGTTGTTATGGTCATCACTCATTATGGCAGCCCCACATCAACCTCTTCTAAATTGCAACCATTGCTGCCACACACAAGCTGTCTCATATTTTATACCGTTATAAAAAAGCATTGTAATGCACACAATTAGAAGCGCTAACTTGAATGGAAAGTTATTTGCTATGTCCCAGCTGTGCTGTAATAACGAGGGACAACCTTTATTGCTCTGTTATGCCCCACTGTCTGTTAATATGAGGATTGCTGCCATTCATCAAATTTGATTGTTTGTGGCTGATTGGGATACCAACTTGTCGCAAGCAGAGAATTTTGCGCCATGGCATATCACATTTGCTTGTTGCTACATAATTATAAAATAGTAATGGTAAATATTATAATAGGAACCATGTAACGCAAGCTTTTTTTTTTATTAATTGTTAAATATTTATAGCAATGAGGTATGGAACACATGACTTTTTTACATTTAGTAAAAAATTCAAAGAAACTTCCATTAAAGGGTGTCATTGTTGTGCAAAATTTTGCACAAATTTAGCAATAAAAGATATAAACATATTTATAAATTTGTCATTTTAGTGCATACCTATTATTTATTTAGTTATTAATTATTTATATTGAGACATTTTGTATTAGGTGCTTTAGCATAATTTTGAAACAAAATGTATTTATTTTTACAAAGTATTTGGTGCCATTTATTTTTATAAAACAAATTTTATCATGTAAAATAGAGCAAGTACCAAATGATGGTCCTATCCGATTTAATTTATATTCCAATTATGATACTGATGATATTTAAATAAATTATAGAACAACACATTTTTATTTCATTTATTTTGAATCTTGATTACACATGAAAGATGATTAAAATTACAAATAGATGATTAAGATTATATGATTACACTGGTTATTATAAAAGATTATATTGCAGCATAGTTTTGTAACTAGTGCTGCTACTGGATGCTGAAATAGGCTTTAAAAAAAAAATTGAAAGCACCGTAAACATAATTATTAACATATCTTTAAAAAAGGAAAAAATATGTCCTAAACTATAAATGATGTAGGGCCTAAACTGACTGTAGTTCAGGCTCCAGAGTGAGGAAACTCCGCATAATGTATGGCTGCGCCAAAGGTGACTGCCTTCTTCATTGACACTATGTAACCCATCACTAGGTGTTCCACAACTATCAGCATAGTAATATTGTCAATCCATATTCCATCCACACACTGGTGGTAGACTCTGGTGCATTGAACTCACAAGTGTGGCAACGCTTCCCAAAAACAATATGACTTTCTTCATAATTTTGAGGAATGAACTTAGAAGAACCAAACTATTTAAATAGCCTATCACAGCGACGCATTCACGTTCAAGTTTGAGCCAAGGGTAGGATTACGGTTTTATCATCGCTCTTGAACAATACGGTTCCCACAGGCTTCCTCTCCGCAGTGTTCATGTCGATTACCACCGCGTTCTCCAAGTAAACTTCCAGGTTCACGTCGAAGGCCCCAATGACTCCCTCAATTCTTAGGTCCACGTTATCGTTGTACCAAAATTGAACTCGATCCTTGGCTACGAGATGTAGGAGTAGGTCGCTAAAGCCGACGCGTTTGTCGGAATTTGCCAGTGCGATCATCATTTTTCTGTTTTTTCTTATTGCTTCTCTGGTACAATTTCGCACAAACTTTGATTATGCTTCAAGAGATAGAATAGGTAATTTAGGATAGCAGGCTCTGCTTCAGATCAGCGGCCGATGGCGTCTCTATGGCGTCTCTTTAAGCGGCGTCCAATCAATCAATAATAGACGTTTCAGTGTTGCAAATGCAAACTTTATGTTTAGGTGATCATAACTGTGTACGCTAGTCGATTATTTTGATAAGTAGGTACACTTAAAAAAAGCGATTAAACAATAGGATAATAGTAAATTATTTAAATACACACTAATGATGAGAATAATTATGATACCATCTAGTCATCGCCACGATTCTGCTATTCGGAGTTCTCTTCAAGGTGGAATGAAATCGGTCCGGTACCTAGTTTATAAGTTTGTTCGTTACTTATAAAAATACAAATGAATCCTCTTTATAACAATTAAATCAGTTCTTTAATCAGTGTAGATTAAAGAACTGAAATATTTTGAAAAAAAATAAAATAATACTTAATACGGATTTAATTTTATTGTCAATTTCACTCCTGGTAAATATTAAAATTGCGAGGCAGTAAATAAGTTAGATCCGTTTAGTTCCCTGATACTGCATCTGCCACCGCTAAAAGGCAGAGCACGTCTTTTTCGTCAGTACCTACTAATGATTATATCTACACAAAATGGTTTTGTTACAACCAGAAAAGTATATCACTAAATATGAGTTAAGCAAAGTAGCCTAGTCCAAATGACGCGTGCCGCTGCATGGCACCAGTGCTGCGGAACACATTGGGCTTTTTTATATAAAAATTAACGCTTACAAGGTTTTAATTTACTGATTAATCGTTACTATGAAAGTTGTTACGTTAGTTGGAATTCGTTACTCACTCACATACGCCTAATATAGTATATAAATAATACTTGCCTAAAATAGGATTTAACTTTGACTGAACGAAAATTTGAAAATACTTCGGTTATGGCGCCTCCAAGACGTATCATTATGCGACGAAGGGAGCTCGTTAGATTTAGCACACAAGGTACGGGTGTACGGGGTGTACCATAACTACTGGATCAATCCGATTGTCAGCACTCGATGGAGGTATCGCCAATAAACATCGTGAGTGAGACGGAAGGTGCAACGTATTCTGAATTCAATTCAATGAAAATTGTATCTTTTCATGTAGTAAATAAATCTTGCGCCACCGCAAGACCACCGGGTCAGTTAAATATCTTTATTCTCAGTAAAATACCTTAGTACCTACTTAGTACACAGACAAGGTTAAAAAAAAACAAAACAATGAGATTTAATTAATTTATTTTACTTTAGCCTACAACGGCCATTGGCCGATTACATTATCTAACGACATAAAATATATACCACATTCATACGATTACATGCTGACAAGTTCGTCTTCCATTCGTCCGCGGACATAATATCACAGCCAGGCTCGGCTCTAAGAGAGCCTAAAACGAGAACAAATTGATTTTTTTTTTAAATAAAAATTGCACTTTAAAGTTAAGAAAGTGGTGAAACAAGAAGAAAGAAAAAAAGTATCCATGGTGTCAGCGTCAAATAAATTAGGGCTGAGTAAGTAGCAGATGACCCCACCTATCCACCATTTTCATTTGTTCAACGTTCTGCCAAACACTCTGTATAAGCGCTGCAGATGATAATTGACGTTAAAGTAATTGTGTACCTACATTACCTATGTTTGCAATTTTTAAATCCGGGTTCACAATGCTATCCATCACGATTTTGGGAACCGCGGTTATTGACAATGCACACTGCTATTAATTCAAATTTCAATTCATTCTTCAAAAATGATTACGAATTACGATAAAAAATCGGTGTCTTTAAGTTGATGGAACTTATGTAGAATCCTTTGGGCGGGCGACAGAGACATGGCAGATGAAGACTTTATTGTCATCAGACTAGTCCGAGACCTTTTTAGTGAGAGAACGTTACGAGGCGATCTATTCTTGGAAATAAAACTATCCCTGGAGCTGCTGTGCTTAGACATAAGCAGCCGGGAGCAAAGTACTCTCGGCGACACAAGATCGAAAGATGACGATGACGCGTATTTTGCCTTCGGTGACGATACCGATTCACGGTATGGCGAGCTACAGTAATATGTGTCCTGTTTGTATATCGCTTGAGAAGGTTCAGCAGTATCACTTCTCACTTCAGGCAACGCCGGCAATCCCTCAGGTTCGCTAATCGTACTCTCGCTTTGTTCCGGCAGTATGTTTTCTTTTATCATTCCTTGAGGCTCCTGGGCTGCAAAACTTGATCGACTCGCTAACTGCCTACCTCTTTTCCTTGCACGAGCCTTCGCTAATTTAGCATCCCTCTCTGAAGTAATCAACATCATGTTTTGATCGATATATCTGCAAACCGCTTCGGCTTCTTCCTTGGGAGACAAATGTGCATCTCTAAAGAAGCCATAACCATTGCGAAAGTCATGAATACATTCAATGAAAAGCCAAATTAAAGTACTTATTACTAGAATTAATGTTGTCACAACAGCAATGGCAGTTGTTGTGTCAGGACCGGTCAGTTTATATTGAATCTTACCAATTACACCATAAGTCACGATGTTTTGAGTGTGCCTATTGCTATGAGCACGACATGTATAAAATCCTCTCAAATCATGGTCAGCTGTTGCTACAAGTCTAAGAACGCGGCCGTCGTCGACCGACCTCACAGGTTTTTTCCTTTTAATAGCAGTAATAGCAGTATCTAAGAAAAACCAGCTAGCTTCATGTGGAGAATTAGCCGTTCTTGCATGAAGGCATGTTAAGTTTAGACTATTGGATTTACCCCAAGCAGTTTCATGATAAGACCCAGAGACACTCGCAGTCCTTGAAGATATCTGAACTTTTTCATCTTTATATCTTTCTTTACTGAATTCAAGTAAATCTAAAAGCACTCCATTTTCTCTAATGGATGCTATTACACCAGTAAAGGGAGCAAATTCCTCCTTAATATTTTTTTTAATGTTGTTAGGTACTCCACCGATATAGAATTCATCAGTGCACAAATCGACTATCGGTGGTGATGGTACCACGACAAAACCGTTAAGCTGGACAGAGAAAGTTGATAAAGGTAGATTCAAATTTGATGATGTAGTTGTAGTAGACGATGTAGTTGTAGTAGACGATTTATTTTTAGAAAATGGTACTGATTTTTTGAACGAGAAGCGTCTTCTTCGGTACAGTTCAGTCTCACACAGAACATGCAAACGTTCTCCAGTATTGATAGTCACTTCTATTGCATTTGTGTCTTGGTTTTTGAAAATAATCAAGTCAAACCACTGATCGGGCGCACAATCTGCAGCTGTACTGCTGCTCTCAGATCGGAATTCGTCAACGGATAACTTCATCTTTAATCTCCTGTTTTGCAAATATATGTGTAACCAATTAGTGTTTCTATTATTTTTTAGAAATATAATAGTTCCAGACTCTAATTTGGTTTTCAAAGTAAGTTCCAATTGCCAGCTTTTTTGATTTCGAAAACACGGTAAACGTAAGTACTGATCGTTATTTACGTGGATATATGCTTCTTCCATGCTTGCTTTTTCGTACTCTATGTTTGAGGCCGCGGTCGGATGGAACTCCGCTTTTCTCGATCTTAAATTTCGGTTTATAACCATATTTAAGGGAATGAAATTTAAAATTAGCTCCTGAATTTGTCCATGATACTTCTCGCCGACATAAATGTTCAATTTATCATCTGGCAAATCTGGATCGCATGGCCATGCAATCTTTAAGCTTGTAACAGCATCGTTTAATCTTAGAACAGCAGCTTCACCTGTGACAGTGAGTAGCACAGAGTGCCAATTTGCGGGCTCTAAGTTCGCATGCATACAAGTTCTGGGCAGACAACATGACCGACTAGAGTCACAAGCGTCCAGGCAAACACGCCAATTCTGCAAACTAAGACGAACCATTGCATGTTGCCTGGCTTCTCTACGTACCAGCGTCCCATGAGGCGACACCGGCATAAACCTCATGTAAAAATGATAAAGTATTGCTCGTTTATTTTCAAAGTTGTAGTGAAGAGACGAATCACCATGAAAAATGGCAACTATATGAGGAAGTGCTTCACAAGGATACAAATGGCAAGCTCCCGTTTCGCTTCTTGGGCCAACGCAATGCATTCCAGATCCTTGAGGCAGTGGTCTGGTGCAAGATCTCGTTCTAGACCGTCTCCCCGCTCCACACGTTTGCGAGCATGGACCCCAATTACCCCACCCTGTCCATCCACCATCTAACGAACACTGAATATTTTGGCAAACTTTTATTTGATCGTGTTGTCCTCGACAGTGTGTTCCCCATGTTACTGAAATGGGTGGTGTATTGGTTTCGTGGCAAACCCTTCTTCGACGTTGGACTCCTGCTCCACATTTCTCAGAGCACTCTGACCATGAGCTCCACTCTCCCCAACTTCCTCCGGAGTCTCTCTTGGTGATAGCGCATTGCTCGCCTATACACATGTCTGCTATAAGGGGTGACCCGGTGCAAGCAAAATGTGCGTCAGAAGGGGCTGGCATGTCGCATCGTCGTAGTCTCCATTTTAAGCCTCGTCCACATCTAGCACCACAAGACGACCATGCGCCCCATGGCCCCCACTCGCCAGCCACAGGACAACCGAGATTTTGCTTTACGCATTGTAATGAATTCCAAAGCGATTCAGCAGGAAGCTGCCACGTGTTGTCGTAGGCTAAGGCGGCCTCGATTGCTTCAAAAGGACATTCTATTTGAAGGCAGCGTTCCATTAGAGCGGGGACGACTTCTAGTTGACTTAAAGCTTCAATTCTAGCGGTGTCTCCTTTTACCAGTTCGCGGAAATCATTGACAGTACAGTTTGTGAGGTAGCAGCTTTCTGTTTGTTCGTCAGAGCCAGCACAAGGTTCGCCGTCTTGTGAAGGTGGTGGATTGATGCATTCTCGAGTCCTGCGGCGGTGTCCTGTGTCATCACAGATGCCCTGACAAAAAGACCATGGGCTCCACGTTGACCATCCTCCGTCTATAGGGCAGTCAGAGTCAGTAATGATACCTAGTTCACATTCGAGGCGCCAGACGACTTGTTGATGTTTGCTGACGGGTTTCATTGTTTGGATCTTATGCACGCACAAAACCCAGATAGTAAAATATTTATGTATGTTCTTTGGCATTGTAGAGCTAACAATAATTATACGATGTTACTCGAGTATACGGAAGATAGATAAATATTATAACATAAATTAATGAGAAATTTATTATTTCAAAATCAATTAATGTTTTCTTTCGTTTCTCTTTGTCAAAGCTTTACAAATGAAATAGTTATCTATGAATGAATATGACGTCTATTTATTATGACAATGACAACCTGTACCCCACAGAGTAACTGTACCCGCAAAACTTTATTTTATTTTATTTGGGAACATTATGATCCTTTTTAGATACGGATATTTTCGGCATAATTTTATATCTTTTGTTCATTGTCTAATAGTCTAAAATATACTGAATAATTACCAGCATTTAATGCTCTATCAAAGATATACCTACATCTTCTACATGATGTTGGCAAAATCGTGGTCTCTTCCACATAAGCTATTAGCGAAAAGTTGAAAGGAGTCAAATGAAATCATTTGTAGTCAGACATCTCTAACTTCCCTACAAAAATTTCATTGAAATTTCAGACTATATCAGTGGGTTTCCCTAAAATTTTCTTTCATACAAACCTTTTCCTGCCAATCACGAACACAACAAAGAAAACAGATTAATTGCTCAATCCGTTAAGATAGATTCTAAAGTAGCTTTTTATATGACAAAATGGTAACTTGGGATCTGGATAAGGACATTAGGTAGGCTAATTTTCTATTCGCGACTTTGTCTGCGTACGAGATAACAGACAGTCACGGAAAGACGCGGGCAAAAGTTAGCAAATAAGTAGCATCAGAAGTGTCTTTAATTAATAAAATCAAAATGGCTAAAAAAGCACAGTACAAATTTATTATATGGGCCACGTAGACCAAATTACCTACTCACGTAAAAATCTAGAAACCCAGCATTCAAGACAGCAAGTATGCCATCGGAGCTTCATAGTGTTGTATCTATTCTTATCAGCCAGCTAAATAAAAATAGAAATGACGGTGACAATGAATTACACATTTGCAGAACCATAGCTTCTAGTTTTGTAAACTCAGGAATTTGGTAGATGACACCATTAAACAATAATTCCAAGTCCACAAAATCCAGACCGTGTCGACGGCGCGTTCGTGTTCCACGCGCGCCTCAAAGAGATGTCAGCAAATTTGCGGGTTGTTCGAAAGACATACCGCGCCCCCGGAACGCAAAGGGCACATGAAGGAACATAGATGGGTTTTAGTTAGTAAAAGTCTGACATTCCCTCCAGTCCCGCCCAGGGCGGGGGAAGTTATTTGGTGATTTCCCATCAATAAAAAAAGCCCACAATTTCACAAAAAAAAAATCAGTTTATTTTAGCCCTGAAAACCCGGTAAAATTTTTAAATAACTATAAAATTCCTTTTTTATTTGCTTTGAAATCAATAAATCTGTGAATTGAGATGACAAAAAAGTGACGTCATAGTTTAGTATTGTCATATAAAATCTATGGAGAATCGCGTTTTGACAGCTCATAAAAAGTACGTCACTTGATTAGTGGTATCATCTTCATAATTGTTGGAAAACACGCCTGGGAAAAAAAAACTGTAGCAAATGATTTGAATTTTATTATAATGTATCTAAGTACTTTTGATGCTAAAATAAAATCCCGTTATAAAGCAAGCAATGAAGCAACAATCATTGTGCTTAAACTACCTAACATTGACAATTTCTTGTTCATTTTCAGCGGTGAACACAAAATATACTTAACATTAAATAAAACGACTGTAACAGAAAATATTAATATGATAACTTGAAAATAACGTAATTAATAACATCATTCTAACAATTATTCACATAAAACTTCAAAGCTTATGCCTCTTCGCCCACGACCGACTTCTTGACCGATCTTTTACCGGCTTTGTGCGTTGGCAAATTTATAATCAATATGTTCCATTCTCGCCAACAAAAAATCGGTTCAGAAGTCTGTCGTAAGCAGAGGCTAACGGATGAAATTAACAAGTCCTTGTTTACACATTGGAAAACGCATGGTGGCGATCGGTACTTATTAAAATGAGTATCTTCATATTTATTTTGATCAGATACCAACGTAACCGCGCGGTTTCCAGTGTGTGACAAGAGCTAAAACCTTTATCAACACAGCTAAGCTGTTTTTCACAACTCACTTAGATAATACTGTTAGTACAAAACCATCAAATTCTAAACAGGGATCGGATTACCGGATGCATATTTACCAGTCTTCTGTTATGTTAGGATGGAATGGACTTTTAGTAACAATTAAATCCCGTGTTGGGAATTATCTAAATTAGTGCAGCAACTGTAAAAAAATGGATGTTTTCTAATAATCACGACATTAGCTATTCGGAATGCTCTTAAGTGAAAAATTACGCCAATTCTGGGACCGACAAATATAGTACTAACTAGCTTCTGCCCGCGACTTCGTCCGCGTCACAGTTGATGTGTTATCCTACGGGTACCGTACATTTTCCCGGGATAAAAAGTAGCCTATGTGTTATTCCAGACTATAATCTATCTTTGTGCCAAATTTCATCCAGATCCATTCAGCCGTTTAAGCGTGAAAGAGTAACAAACATCCATGCATCCATACATACAAACTTTCGCCTTTATAATAGTAGTAGGAAGTAGTAGGATTAATTATAATTATTATAAATATGCATATGATTTGTCATGCAATCCCGGAATCTGTTTTTTTTAAAGTTCTTTATTTGTGGAGTGTCCATAATTTCCTAGCGAAAAATTAACTTTAGGTAAATATGCATACGATTTTCCGAGCCCTCTAACAAGTTAGATACATAATAATGAACAAAAATAATGTACTGTGTACTTTGATTAGGAACTAAAGATTACTAATACATTAAAAATTGCTTCGGTTACACATCCCCAGAGTTTCACTCTAGTTTTTTTTTTAAACCATTAGTTTTGACTAAGGGCTTGCTTTCAAATAAGGCAATGTGGGGACGGAGAGGTGAGTAAATGAATCCCCAGAGGCTTCATAAAAAACGATTATAATATTTCGTTTTTTCCACGCTCATCGCTCCTCTCTCTTCACACAACTTTGTTCTATAAAAGAGACATAAGACAATGTGATGTTTAAAAACATATGCTATGCTTATTTATAAATATGTTATTCCGAATACTATCGGCGATAAGGAACCAAGATTTTACACATCAAAATATCACAATTTCTCATGTAATTTGAATTCATAATTCTCTTCCTGTTTTATTGTTATCTATGACACATGGGAGTTGGCAAATTAAGTCACACTCAAAGACTTTTGTTAGGGTCTTATCACGCTGGGGATTGTGGAGGCGCACTTCAAGTCGGAGCGGGCTGTCGAATGCGACGGTACAAAATGGCTTCGACGGCGAACTTGCTGCTCTTTTTGCGTCACTTTGAATTCGCTCGAAAATCGCCAGCGTGATAACGCCATTAGTATACTACTAGCTAGCTGTGGTTTCTGTCCCTAATCACGCAAATCTATCACTAGCAATATAAGTACCTACTACATTAACGCCTTCAATACAGATGGTAAATCTAAAAATCCAAAATATTTCTTTACAAACGGTTACCGGTTACACCGGTTCTAGCTATTCCATAGCGTAGAAGACATTTTAATTTTTATTAAGGGTTTACAAATCACTTTGTTGTTTAGAACTATGGTAGATTGATTTCCACTTAAATTGGATATAGTACGCCAGCTTTTAGCACGTAAGAAACATCAAATCTTAAGATTAAAAAGAGAAAGACAGTGAATGATCAGAGTTGTGAATCTGATTAGCATGAACGACTGGAAGACACAAAAATAGTTTGGATAAAACAAAGAAGAAATAAGGCGGCAGTTGATATAATACAAATTATTCGGTAAATATACACAATGTACGGTACATACGTAATTAAAACATGTTTGTTACAAAAGTATTTTTTATAATACGCTTGCTTTTACCCGCGACTTCGTCTGCGTAAATATGGGTTATCGCGGACTCAACCGCAGTCGTGGTATAAAGCCTGTGCTTTTTTGAGGTTCAAACTTACCCCATACAACATTTTATCAAAATTTGTTCAATGGTTTAGTCGTGTAAGCGTAACAGACGGACAGTTACGTTCGCATTTACAATATAAGTATGAATTATTTATAAAGCAGTTTTATGAATCGGTCATAATTTCTCTATAAACAATATACCTAGAACAACAGTTGTTCTATACACCAAGGTGTTCAAATAACTATGAAAATATATATTTCTTTACACTTAATTCCGGTTTCACGATAGAAAAAAAATAAGTGACAATTTTAAGGCGATTCTTTGACTGAATTATGGACATCCAATTGAAATAAATAGCTTACGCGCGCTTCACAAACTGGGAGAGAAATCGTGAGTCAATTCTCGCTGACACTATCAATGCTGTCATTCGAGTTTCGGATGCATCTCAGTTCATTTTTGCTGTTATCGTGGATTATGTTACATTGTTTGTTATAACTATTTATAATGACTATTCAGATCTTAGTTATTTTTGTAAGTTGGGACCCTCCCCTTCAATCCCCCTCTTGATTATCCTTATTATATTTGTCACGTCATTATTTGAATGCTTTAGAGGTCTAAACCCTCCGCGCCCCCGGAACGGCTGCGGGTTGTTCGAAAGAGATATCGCGCCCCCGGAACGCAAAGGGCACATGAAGGAACATAGACGGGTTTTAGTCAGTAAAAGTCTGACACTCCCTCCCGCCCCGCCCAGGGCGGGGGAAGTTATTTGATGATGTCCCGTCTATAGAAAAAAGAGAGGTCTAAACCCTATGCTTAATTTGTGGTTCACAGATAGAATAACAATAATAATGTAATATTATATAAAGGGGTGACACAATAATATTTGTTACATTTGTATAATTTATTTGCATAATGTACGGTAAGCAACAAAAGTCGATTAACAATGCTACTTATACTATCATTTAAATAGACATGCATATACAATTCACTGCTATTCAGTTTTAGGCAATACCTAAGAGTTAATTTCTTCTTAATTTGAGATCCATTTCGTATTTCCTTTGTTATTGTGCTTAATAATAAGGATTGAAGAATCTGAATATTTTTTTTACAAATCATTGTAATTTTTTTTTTGAATAAACGAGAACCTTTTGGAATGGGCAACCAGATTCCATATGTACTATATTTTTTTTTATTTCTTGTAAGTGGCGTTTTAAAGTTCCTTTTAATCGTCTTAGTCGTAGTCCAATTGAATAAATGATTTGACTTTGACTATATGATCAACCAACATTAGTACTTATATAAGAAAAGAAACAGCTGAAATATTTCATTTACGCATAATTATTACTATCACCCCTTCAACATATTAAACACTATAATAAATTGGCTAGTTGACACCATTAACCAATAATTCCAAGACTTTTTATGTACTAGAAAAATATAATTTTATTTGCTTTGAATTCTATAAATAGTTAATCAATTGAATTGCCCAACCAATGACGTCACGGATTGCTATTGCCATACAAAATCTATGGGGCATTGCATTTTGAGAGCTCATGAAAAGTATGACAATTGATTGGTAGTGTCAAGTAGCCATAAACGTGATATTGAGGCACTGGTGGTATGTATGGTATTAATAATAATATATAATTAATGATGTGTGGCATGGTTATGTATGGTATTAAATACCTAATATATCAACACCCAGTTCTGCGGATGGTTGTATCCTAAGAATATTGGAGTGTGTAACAACAGCGAGTATGAAGTTTTATCCACAGTTTCAGATATTTGCATCCACTTGTTGAGCCAATTCTTCATTTCCTGGTTTGTTAGGTGGCTGCCATTTAAGCCCCTTATATGGCAAGCGTTTCTTAGAGCTTCCATGGCGAGGGCATCAACCCCACCTTCCCTGATGATTGCCTTGTCCATCTCCATTAGTAAGAACGCTCGGTACTTTAACTTGCTCTCCCTGAACACTGTTCTTCTTAGACCATGCATTTTCAAAAGGTGACCCTGGAATGTGATTATTACAATTTATTAATGACTGCCTCCTTTGTCAAACGCTGCTGCTGGGTGTGATTTACAGATTGGGAAGTGTCCTTGGGATTTTTTTTTCAGGAATTATACAGTATCAGTCTCTGGCAATAGGTAACCTATCGCTAAATAATAATTCACTAAATAATCGTTAATAGTCGTTTAAATAATACTTAAAAAATAAACTAGGTACATGTTTGCCTAAAGCTTAAGGGAAAAAGATGTGATGGTAGATTCAAATTATTAATCTATATTAATAATAAAAAGAGATAAGATGTTTTAGTTTGTTTGTAACGAATAGGCTCCGAAACTATTGGGTCGATTTTAACCATTTTTTCACCAAGAGATAGCTACATTATTCCTGAGTAACATAGCTGCATAGGCTATAATAACATCATGCTACGACACATAGGAGCGGAGCATTAACCAAAGACGAAAAAACCAAGATCTTATGTCGGGTGTAATAAGCCATGCGGAGGAAGTCGCAGTTCGCTAGTTTTGTATTAATGATATTAGCGTAGCAGTAGGCATATTTTAGAATATTTATACATATGGTGCCAGTGGCAAAGAATCGATTGTCGCAAAAGGAAAGCTTAAGCAATAGCTTTTTGCGTAATTAAAATTATAAATAAGTACATTAGGCCTTTCATGTTCTTAGTTAACATCAACTAGCGATTTAAAAACCTGAAGTACGACTACATTATTTGGAAACAGTATATGGTGTTTGTGCCATTTTTCAATGGTAGTGCTGTAGCTAATGACTTGGACTGTCAAGCGAAGCCGGTAGAATGCAATAGTATGGAGAACTCACGGCTGGTAAGTACATTAATTATTGTAATAGATAATAATATACTTTTGTTTGAAATGGTTATTTATAAACTAATTCAAAATTTTATAACAATACTAGACACACATACTATCACGCCTGTATTCCCTGAGAGGTTAGGCAGAGGTCTACCAATGTACCCCCACATTTCGCAGGTATGTTTAGGTCCCATGTAGGGGGCGAGCCTATTGCCAGTAACCAGAGACAAATCCTAATTCCAAGGTGCTACTGAGAATTTCATAGAAAAACTCAACAACAATTTCGCTAAACCTGGGAATCGAATCCAAGACCTCTAGCGGCAGTCGCGCTTAGGACTACTAGGCTAACGAGGTAGTCAAAAGTAAAATTTTAATTAATACTACTCAACCATGAAATTGATGTAACAGCTAGCCAATACTTAGATTACCATATAAAATACAAATCATGCTACTTGTAGTATTGTAATCATAGATTACAATCAGTACGAGCAGCAGGAAATAATTAATAATTTTAGGAACATTGAGAATGTATTATCAAACTCAGCATGAATAAATGACAACATTGCAATGGCACTCTTAATTTGCAATGCAAAAAGCATAAGGCAGAAAAAACGCAAGCCTTTTGTTACTAAATTAGTAGTAGTTTAGTTCAGAAATCCACTTTTCAGTTTATTGAACCTTTAAAAATATTTTGGTAACCTGATCCTACTTTATTAGTAGATCAGGTTACAAAAATATTTCATTTTGTGTTTTCTAATCTATTTTTAATATTATAATGAAGAAAGATGTGTATTTTTGAAAAAAACTTAAATAATACTGAACCAATTGAAAAAAATCTTTTGCTGTTAGAAAGCTACGATATCACTGAGTAACATAGGCTATAACATCACGCTGCAAACCATGTGAGCGGAGCAGTAACCAAAGACGTAACTCAACGCGGGTGAAATGAGCCACACGGACAAGTTCGCAGGTAGTTCGCTAGTTAAATATATTTTAAGTCTAAGTATTAACACCAGCAAAGTCACAAACACAGCTAGATCAAAGTAAATAGAAATTGTAGTTGCTGATTGCCCCACACAGTAATACTAGATATGTTTTAACAGTAAATAATGACTTGTTGTTAAATCCATACTAAAGAGAGTATCTTTTTTATATTAAAATTATTGAGTTCAGCTTATACCCACAGTTTGTTAGTATATTTCGGTTTCATGTAGTACGGGGCAATCCTATTGCCATTACCTGGACACAGATCCTAGCTCCGTGCTACTACTGAGAGTTTCATAGATAACCTCATAAACACTTAGCTCAACCTGGGAATCAAACCCAAAACCTCTAGCGTACCTGTAGCTTTTAGGACCACTAGGTTAACAAGGCACTATAAAATATATTTTTCATTAAGTCTCTCTTAGTTGAAATTATACAGTTTCTTTGCCAACATGAAAATGAATGATTGAGAGAGTATGGTAATTTTACATTAAATACATTTAAAACTTACCGCATGTGCATAGGTTAAAGTCCTTAGCTGATAAGGTTCTTTTATGAACAGTTCTTTGCATGCTATAATATCTTCTGGTGTAGGATGAACTCCAGAACCTAGTAATCCTAGAATTGTTTCCCATTTATTCCTAAGTTCACTTTCTGGTATTGAATCTAGTTTTGCTTGCAGTGCTCGGAACACAGGCTTATTATTCTTTAAACGCTCTATCAAATCTTGTGTAGAAAATTCCAGTTTTTGTTGTATAGACCAGAAATGGGAACAGAGAAGTGTCCTTGGCTTTAAGAATCTGAAAGACAACATGATCACAATTAATAAAATTTATTGTTATTTTAGCAACAACAAGAGAGTATGAATATATTTCTTTATAAGTACAAAAAAAAAATTACAAATAAAATATAATATACTTACGCTAATGGAAATATGACATAGTTGCCAAATGGTATGGCAGACAATATTAGAACTGGTGCTATTCTCCACATGTCAGATGGCATTTTTTGAAACAATTCTATCTCTTGTCTGGTCAGTTTTCCAAATCCTTGATCTCTTGCTATTTTTATTCGTAAAGATATATATGTCTTCAGATCCCCAAGAAAATCTTTAATTCCTACACTGAAAACTCGGTACATTTTTACAGCAGTAGGGAATCTGTTTTCTAGTACTTTTGTGTAGTTCTTCACATAATTAATGTACCTCTGAATAACATATGTCCGCAACTTTTCTTTTTCGCTTTTTAATACTTTTGTGTGTTTTAACCTGTTTATAGTCAGACATCTGTAAGTTGGAATAAAAAATTACCTACATTTATTTATTATTTTTATCAGCTTATACTATCATTACAGGTTACTCTAATGCGATAGTTGAAAACTTGATGTAACTGATGTCCAAGATAAACTTAAAAGATACATACATACTACATATTACAAGTGACATGACCAATAACAGTTATGATAATATTTGTTTATTTATGGGTAGTTGTGATTTACATTTTAAATTATTCTACTAGAACGATGATGAAACATCATAGAAAAAGATATAATTATTTTCATATGATAATGATGCAATAATAGTAAATTTATGAGGTAACTTTAAAAAAATGCTATAATTAGATTCTGTCGTGAAACAAATAATGCTTAGGAGTAGGAATCCTGAACAGATAATGAGTAAATTGACGATTTATGTACTTCTATGGCCTTCAAAATAAGATGCATGCTACAATGAATGATTAATAGAATAGTTTTTCTTATAACTTATGAAAGGTTAAAAATAAAGTAATTTTGGCTTCAAAGCATGTTGTTTACGACGGTAAATTGCGTATTATTCGATAGAAACACTTACTTGTACTCATTCAACTGTTGATGCTTTTGAATTGATTTGAATTGATATTTTGTGTGCAATATAAAACTGGAGCGATTACTTTGAAATATGTTTGACAAAGCTATAACTCGTTGCAAAGGCATTGTGTGTAAATAATTAAAAGCTTGTGTTTCTACACAATTATCTAAGAAAATCACAAAACAAGACCTCGATTTTGAAGTCAACTAAAATGTCATTTTTTGACATACAGTGTAGTTCATTCAAAAATTCAATCAATCACTCTTAAAAAGGGTTGCCAGCATCAGCACTAAGAATACATGAAAAATATTATTTTCTATTTCAATTAATGTAATGTTTAATTATACAGATTTAAAATAAGATAACATAAAAAATAACAATATAAATAAACTAAAACTTAAAAGGAATTTTTTGATGCTTACGGCATCAAAAACGCGTAAAAGTGCTCGAGGGTCTTGCCTCCAGATCCCATGGTGGCAATCCGTCAAGGAGGCCTGCCGCCTCACCGGAGATCGTGCGGTATCCCCGGGCCAGCCGGATGGCCATGACGTTCTGGGACGCGACCAAATAGCGGGCTGATCGCTTTCTTAAAGTAAGCGCCCACACCATATATTATGTAACTCTAGGATTTGAATACCATTATATTATTATAACTCTAGAGTTTGAATGAGACCATAATCAAAGAATAAATTGGTGTGTATGTGTGAATTATTTATCAATTATCATTTTTTTTTAATTTTTCATACTTAATAATTCAACAATGGTGTCGATTCTGTTATGCACAAGCTAAACTTAATTTAGACTATTTCTATCTTTTTCTTTGCAATCAAACAAGAAAGGGACGGACGTGAATAAGACTTGTCAATTTTAGTTGATCTAAAACCTCTATTCAATTATAGTTGACATGTCAGAACGCGTTGATTAAAAACACGGAAAAGTTCAAGGCAAAACTAATTTGACATCTCTAACTTAGTTCTAAGGCATTACCGTCCTTTTCTTTCGCTGTATGTTAGTAAGAGATGTCAATTCTCTAATTTTAGTTTAGTTTGTGAACAAGGGAATCGGCACCATTGTCACGATTATTAATGTAAAACGCCCTCGGCAAAATATGACAACGTCGCATTTTTAAAGTTGTCGGCAGACATGGCAAACGCAGCTCGAACGCACCGCTTGTGAGCCACCTGCGAACTACGCGAGTTCTTTTCATGTTCCCTCGCGCTCAAGCTTTACGTTGAACTCGAGAGGCGTAAGAAAACACGCGCGTGCTGCATTTAAAAATATGGAACTTGCTACTAACGTCTTCTGTTTTTCCTTTTAGTTTTTGTCATTAATGGAGTAGCCGATGCTGCAAATTATGCCAATGGCAGTCGTATGGTCCGACATCTTTGGAAGCAAATTTACACTAACTTATTACCCTTCAAGCCCTTTTATTTAATGCCCGATCGGATATCAAAAAATGGTTGAAAAATGGTTTGCAAATTTTGAAGTGGCAACTTACATACGAACAGTGGAAGTTCAATAAAAGCTTGTAAAAATAACCACTTTTATTTCAGCACTAACATAAGTTGTGATGGTTTGGGGTGTGACGGTACGTTTATTTCAGAAAAAAGATTAAACGACATTCACGCATACGAAGTCGCGGGCTCTAGTTTAATTTAATAATTATTTATATAGAGCAACATTTGTCTTTGGCTTACAGATTTCATTCACTTACTCACTCACTAAATCATACTGTAGGAGTTGTTCAATGTTATTGAACAGCGGGATTATTTGAAATTCTTACAGATTTGACAATGATAATAATTAAATATTGTTACTTATTTTTTGTTGACATGTCATAATTATATTTTCAGTGGTTTGGTAATTTAGAAGATTCCGATATTATTTTACTAAGGTTTTGATACTCTGAAATGTTGTGACGTATGTTAAAATATGATTATGACTGATGATCCCTTAGGATGATCAAAACTTCTTACGGACAATAGAAACAGCATAATATAGTATGGAAGGTACATCTCGGTAAGAACTATTTTCGAATAGTTGTTTATAATGTATTCTTGAAAATGTAGGAACCATTTCGACATAATTTAATATTCCTGTTTAGCCACTACGCAATTATTTTTTAAAGGTTGTGCCAAAACTGTAATTCTCCTTGCTCGGGAGACTTTAAGAAAGCGATCGATCTCCAATTTTCTGGGCTTGGAATTTATGTTCACACCAAAAAAGATGAACAGGTTTGTAATTTTTTATTATTATTTTGCTTAATTATCATTGCCATTACTTAAGTATTTACCTATGACCGCTCTACTATACATACTCATTACCTACTAGTAATTTAATTCTCAAATAATGTCAGGACCGTTGCGTGATTGGTCGGGATGGGGAAACCCCGGCGCATCCTGGGCCGGTACTGCAGTCGCGAAAGCACCGCCGACCTGAAAGCCCGTTGCGCTAAAGCCCCTCTAGGAGGAACGTATAAGTACGTCCGAGTTCGAAAATAAATATTCAACCGATTGTGAAGTTTTATAACAAATAAATAATAATTTAAATAATTGGTTTAGACCGCGATGTGATAAAATAATATCGTTTATTACCAAAAACTTGACAACATACACAGTGAAAATTCTTGTTTGTTTGTTTTGCGCCGGTATACCAACTGAGGAGGAGAAAAAATACCATAATATACTCAGCGTTTAAATAATTATTACTGATAACATTACCTAGTGGGTCCGATATTATGGATAATATTCCAAGCGGTAGTGCTCAACCCCAAGATAACCCGCCACCAGTAGAAGTAAACGAAGAGCCTAGAGAAAATATACAAGAACATGACGATCAGACGCAGGGGCAAGCCATTCACCAGGCAGGTTCGGCCAGTTTAAATGACCAAACTCAAGGCAACCAAGATGAGCAGATCCGGGTGAGTGCTCCTCCTCCTACTGTGTCTGGGCCTCAAACGGTACAGCAAGATCCAAACAAGGTGCATGTTAGTGCTCCTAGTACAAGTAAGAACTCAGAGGCCTCACAGGCCTCTGAGGAAGAACTTAGAGAAAACCCTACTATTCAGCAAAGCGTTGGCACTTCAAACGGAGCTGAAGTCCGAATGCGTAATGTAGTTAGCCAACAAAATGTTTTAAATTTCTCCAGGTCCGATAGCTCAAGCTCTGATGACAGCTTGATAGATCTGAGTAACCACAGCAGCTTCCGCAGCGAAAGAACCACGTACTCAGAAGATAGTGAGGAGTATCCGGTTGTACGATTATATCCCACGCCTAAGGCCACAGCGCCTCAAGGCATAGAGCAACGAAATGCGCCAATACCGGCGCCGGCGCCACCTGAGAGGGAGGAAAGACCTACAACAGCTTTTTATTTGAGACCTCCAGCTGACAGTCGGCCAAGACTTGCAACAAGTCAATCAAGACCTAGAACACCCAGACCGAGAGCACCTACGCCGCCGGTGTGGCGACCAAGAGCACCAAGGTGCCAAAGAGGATCATCTAGGTGGCAACTAGGACCATCCAGCTTGGAAAGGGCTACACGTCCTAATTACTTAGTGACGGTGCCGAACGGGTACCCCATAGGGGCGCCCTCTGGGTTGCCAGGATGGCCGCCACGTCTGAGGCAACCAGGAGAGCGTAATGTGATGCTACCAATAGCACGACCAAGGGGCGTACCAACAACACTAGCCCCAATAAATATAGGGACACAGTCCACCAGATTTCGACCATCGCCTTTAGCTGGGGAACTAAGAGCTACTGCACCTGGATGGCGGCAATCAGGTGAACCCTCGACTCGACCAGCGCTAGAGGGGAGGCGACCAACAGTACAACGTTTGCGAACCCTGCTTCCGATACCGGTTCGCCCGGCACCATCGGACTCTGAACCTACCGATGACTCGTCTTCTGACACGGAGCCGACTGCGGCCAAAAGGCCTCACCTGTCCGACGATCCGAAACAGTGAATGTTCTTTCGAATCAGTGTCTAGCTGTACCTACAATGTGTCAGTAATCGATTTAATAATGATTGTTTGTCTATAAATGTTTCAGATTAATATTAAGGAGGTACCAAGTACCTTGCAGGTACAGTTAAATATTTTATTTACAAAATAAAAAAATAAAAATGTGATAGTCGATTTAAAGTCAATTGATTGTTATTTTATATGAATATGTAGGATACCTATAAAAGTATTTATTCGTTATTTATTGTATACAATATATTTGGAAGTTGCATTTATATTTGACTTAGTTCTGCCCAAACCAACCAACACGCGTCAAAATATGTATTGCCTCTATTTCTCAAAGTAATTGTAATGATTTTGCTTATTTCACCCACCTTACGTTACGTCTTTGGTCACTACTCCGCTCTCGTGTGTCGTAGCGTGATGTCTTATAGCCTATGACACTTACAAATATCATGGCTTTCTATGGGTAAAAGACTTTTCAAAATCGGTTTAGTAGATCCAGAGAT
The DNA here is from genome assembly GCA_932526535.1 of Caradrina clavipalpis. Lineage (NCBI taxonomy): Eukaryota > Metazoa > Arthropoda > Insecta > Lepidoptera > Noctuidae > Caradrina > Caradrina clavipalpis. The sequence continues at coordinate 7,789,545 of OW052087.1, forward strand.
TACGTCCTTTCCAATCTCACAAACTTTACCTCTTTAAAATATTAGTATAGATTAATTTGGTATGTATTTTATTAAGCCATATGTTTTGGATGTAGGATTAACTTTTGTTGCAGTTTAATACTTAAAGTACTTAATACTTCTGGGAAGAATACTTACACATTTAAATTCAATCGGTTTGACATATTCAATTTAATTATTAAGTGATCGCGTGTTGGCTCGTTCGGACAGAACTAAGCTCTCTAATCTATCTAATCTCTTTAACTATTTAAATGAAAATTTATTTGGAACAAAATTATATACTCTACTTTATTAAGATATTTCCTATTTCAAACTTTGTTTAAATGACAGTATTAGGTGTTCTTTTAAATGTCTGATAATCGCAATCTTTTTAAAACAGTTCGACATATTTTCTGTATAGAAGTTGTCAAAGCACCATATTTATTTCTTGGCCAAGAGTTATCTGATGATTTTCAAATTGACCCGTAGACGAGAATTTATAAAATACCGGGGCGAGGAACCCTAAACCCTAAAGGGAATGGGTGTGTAATAGAAACTGAATTGTGAATTGAACTAAATAAGTGGTGGGTTTTTTAAAAGTAAAGATAAGAGAGCTTCTGGTTTAGGGCAACAAGAATATAATGATAAGTAAGTACTCCTAGTAACGTCATTTTTTTATCGATACAATGTCTATATGTATAATAAACCTTCATAGCAGCTTCATTGACATGACATCACTGTAACCTACATTTATTAAGTGAAAAAAAGAAAAGCGTATGTAAAAACACAAAAAAAAATAGTTAAGTAAATAAGTCTAAGTACTAAAATTTTGTATCTCCAGTGACACAGTATGTTGCGAGTACCTATAGACTATTAGTATAATAATATTATATTTCAAATATTCAACAAATAAATAAAAAACAATCCCAAAAAAACCTTAAAACTAATAAAGTAAAAAAAAAGTAGAAAAAGAAATGCCAAAAAAAAAAATAAGTAAGTAGTATGTAGAGTAGAATTAAAAACAATCCTATTATAATCAATCGTATACAACTAGGTATAGTAATAGTATAGGCTTGATAAGTACTAAGATTTTGTATCTCCAGTGACACAGTTTGCTGCGAGTACAGACTATTGGTATTGTAATATTATATTCCAAATATTTACCAAAGAAATAAAAAACAATAAAAAATACCAAAAAACTAAAAAAGTAAAAAAAAAGAAGAAAATGAAATGCCAAAAAAAAAATTAAGTAAGTAGTATGTAGAGTAGAATTAAAAACAATCATATTATAATCAATCGTATACAACTAGGTATATTAATAGTATAGGCTTGATAAGTACTAAGATTTTGTATCTCCAGTGACACAGTTTGCTGCGAGTACAGACTATTGGTATTATAATATTATATTCCAAATATTTACCAAAGAAATAAAATACAATCCAAAAAAAACCTAAAAACTAAAAAAGTAAAAAAAAAGAAGAAAAAGAAATGCCAAAAAAAAATTAAGTAAGTAGTATGTAGAGTAGAATTAAAAACAATCATATTATAATCAATCGTATACAACTAGGTATATTAATAGTATAGACTTGATAAGTACTAAGATTTTGTATCTCCAGTGACACAGTTTGCTGCGAGTACAGACTATTGGTATTATAATATTATATTCCAAATATTTACCAAAGAAATAAAAAACAATCCAAAAAAAAAACCTAAAAACTAAAAAAGTAAAAAAAAGAACATAAAGAAATGCCAAAAAAAAATGTAATTAAGTAAGTAGTATGTAGAGTAGAATTAAAAACAATCCTATTATAATCGTAGAAACTCGTATATAAATACAATTAGGTATATTAATGATATAGACTTGATAAGTACCAAGATTTTGTATCTCCAGTGCCACATTGTGCTGCGAGCATAGACTATTGGTATTTTAATATTATATTCCAAATATTAAACAAAGAAATAAAAAAAAACAAACATCGTGAGGAAATCAGAACTATATAGTCACATGAGCAGAGATGGTATATCTGTGTTAAAACGCCTGTAGTAAGGCAATAATAAGCTGGTATCTCGACAAAATGTGTAGTAGTAGAGCTCTTTGTAAAGGAGTTCGTCCGGGAGGTTCTACCACCGTACTTATTTCTGCCGCAAAGCAGCGTTTCTGTGTTCCGGCTTGGTGCCGGTGCAATTACTGGCACATGAGACATTTCAACTTTGTCTCTGGGATGCCAACGAATTTGCAAGGCCTCTGGTATTGCTGATGTCTAAAAGTAGCGGTGACCACTTAACATTGGGAGGGCCGCGCCGTGGGCTTGTTTTGTTTGCCATACAATAGCATACTCGTAAAAAAAATGTAACTAACAGAACTGCAGATTTTTGTTTAGCAATCTAAAGGTTGATTTGAAAGTTGAAAATCTTCTTGAGTACCTACTTAACTTTTAAGTACATCTGTCTAATGTACTCGTTTAATCATAATATAAAAATAATAGATATAAGAATTATTGTAGTAAACATATAACAATTTTCTCTTTTTAATCATATTTACATACATACATAAACTCACGCCTTTTTCCCATGGGGGTAGGCAGAAACCGAAGAACGCCACCTGCTACGATCCTTACATACTACTTTCGCCTCGTTCACGTTCATACATCTGGTCATACAAGCACGCCGGTTACGAGTACTGCACACCCGACCTTTCTGAAAAATCTTACCAATAAGGTCAGGGTAGGTCTTTCTAGGGCGTCCCCTCCCGGCGTTGCCACTCACATCTGCCACATAAATACCTTTTGTTAGTCGCCTTTCACTCATCCTCTCAATATGACCGAACCATCTAAGCATACCCTTATGAACCTTTGTCACTACATGTCAATCATGTTTATTCGACTTAAATTTCATTTCATGGATGTTATGTATTAATTCTAAGCAAATTGTTATTGTACTGACACATTGAATGGACCTATCTATCTATGTCTATGCTATCCTTTCAATAAAAAGTCTTATGACAAATTATTCGTTTAATTAATCCTACCTTTTTATTACTTTCAGTAATAACATACTTAGAATTTCAAACATAAGGTAATAATAACATAACGACATAAAACATACTATCACGCCTGTATTCCACGAGGTGCTAGGCAGAGGTGTACCAATGTAAATCCACAGTGCGGGTATGTTTAGGTCGTTTGTAATAGGGGGCGAGTCTTTTACCATTACCCGCTTTGATTCCACCTTTATTGTGCGAACTGCCAGACTGTGGAATTTGCTGCCCACCTCTTTTCCCTGATAAGTATAACCTAGGTATCTTCAAGACACGAGTGAACCGGTTCATCCTAGGCAAGCGTGTTCTACCTAAGGCCGCATCATCACTTAACATCAGGTAAGTTGTGATCAAACGCAAGCCTATTAGCACAAATTCTAACTTCGAGCTGCTACTTGCGAATTTCATATAGGAAACTTTTATTGGGTTTTGCTCGACCTGGGAATCGTACCCATGATCTCTAGCGTAGCAGTCGTGCTTAGGATCACTAGGCTAACGAGGCAGTTAAACTAATACTAACGCATACATAATAATTCCAAATATATTCACAAGCGTGATATGGATATTATGGTAACTAATCAACATTAAAAAAAGCTGCGCTGTACTGTGCTGTGCGTAGCTACCGTCTCTATACGCGAAGTGCCTGTACTTCTAAATAAAGGCTCTACCAGCTGTTTTTTTTTACCGTCTGGGAAAACAAAGTAAAATAGGTGAATGGAATAGAAGCCTAAGCACAGATTATTATTTTTTATTCTTGAATTTTGAATTTTGCTAACCTTTCAATTATTGTTATTGATCAATTATGGTTATTCTCATTTATTCATCTTATAATACATATAAATTACATTTTTAAATATTAGTATAAAATAATAAAAACATTTTAAAATATAAAAAATAGTAGCCCACCGGCGTCAGGAACGGTTTCCAAGCCACCGGTGGTCAGGGCTCCTGAGAAAGGAATCTCCTAACGATACAATTATGATTCCATTTATTCATTACTCAAACATATAAATTACATTTTTAAATATTAGTAAAAAATATAAAATATAGTAGCCCACCGGCGTCGGGAACAGGTTCCAAGCCACCGGTAGTCAGGGCTCCTGAGAAAGGATTCACATCATAATCAATTATGATTATTATTATTGTATTTTAAAAAACTTAGTGTTTACTTGTTCTTATATGCAATACATTATGAATTTTGTATACGGCAATGGCGATATATAGCAGATACCTATATGCATAACTATACTGTATCATCTTACTTTACCTATGTTTTACAATACATCATTTAAATTTGAATTTGAATCAATAAACACTATTTTGAAATATGAAAAAAAAAACAAAGATCTTGGTGACCTAGCCTTCTATTCCATTCACCTAAGAAACCCTATTTTTTTTTTAGACGGTAAAGAAAGTCAGCCATTGTACGAATTTAAGCGTGATAATTATATAAAGGCGTGTTATCAACATAAAACTATGCTCCGCCGTGCGGTGCTATGCCTAGCCATTGTCTACATAAGCGAGATAACCTTACTTCCAAATTTGGGCGCTATAGTTAACATACATGATAGGTATATTAAGGGTCAGTTCACACCGAGACGCAACACGACGCGACGCTGCGCGCACGTTTTAATAGAGCTACTCAAAATATAACTTTATTTCCTACACGAAAAGATATACAATTCCTCGTGACAATTGTGGCAATTTCATTTTGAGAAGGTGCAATGTATTTTGAATTCAAACAATGTCATGTGTATCTTTTCGTGTAGTAAATAGAGTTATATTTTGAGTCGGTCTATTAAAAGGTGCGCGCAGCGTCGCGTCTCGGTGTGAACTGACCAAGGTGACTCGAAATATATCTGTACTTCTAAATAAGGACCGTACTATGAACAAGCAAGGTTTGAGTATTAGGGTTACTAAACAACATTACGCAATGCTGCGCTGTGCTATGCTTAGGCTCCATCTTCATAGGCGAAAGACCGATACTGCAATAAGGGCTCTATAACTAATGAACGTGAAATTATTATTAGGGTGAGTAATCAACATTAAGCTATTCGGAGCTGTGCTGTGTTTAGGCGTAATTTCCATACATGGTTTGCATATCTGGCCGAGCGAGTGATGCAAGTAATCGCCTGTCGATCTTTTACACTCTTTTAGCCTGTACCCCAGCGACAAAACTATCAGAGATACACTAGTTTATCGCTGTTCACCGTCTTGCTTCAAGTTTATAGTTTCTCGCTTCTCGATAATAGTCGGTGGTGGGGACGGTGCCTTATATTCTTTCCTAAGCGTCTCTGCACACGACGGATAATCGGACCGATTATCAGTCGTGTCCAGAGACGCTGTAGCTTTGCGTGAAGAGAGCACAATGTTTTCTGGAATCTGATAATGTGCAATCGCCCCCATAAAATCGTAAACTTAAAAAAATAAAAATAATTCTATTAAATATTCTTCTAATTAATCAATTGTACCGAAAAAGTGCTGAAACTACTGTACGGATTTCAACCATTTTTCTACAAATAGACAGCTAAAATATCAGGAAGTAAATAGGATATAATTTGTTTTTAAATAATTAGAGATTCTCAAGAAAATTGCAATAGGAAAGTAGTAAAATTTTGGATATTTTCATTACATGGCGTGGGCTGGAGTATTTTTTTCTTATTATTATATTTACCCGGTACCGGTACCCAGAGAGAAGCGATGGCAGGTGGCTAATATAGGTATATAATCATTAGACAAAATCGCTTTAATTTTTTATATTGCCTTTCACAGAGCAAGAGCCGCAAATGCCATACCTACGTCATCGCTATAAAATGGTTGAGCGATTGGCTGCTCAGGCTGGTGCGCTGTGTGTCACGGCTTCGATTGCCGCACGAAACAAACATTTGTATAGCCTATAGATAGTTGTTCCGGGCCCGGCTGTTAATGTTTTTAAACGCACCCACAACACAGGGAAAACCCCTATAGTGGGATAAGGTTTTAACAAAAAAAGTATGAAAGCTAAAAGTTTCTGATCCAACTTTCATACCACCAACGTTCCTGAACTTTCAGCTTTTATACTATGACGTAGGTTAGTCGTTCACAGGCTCTAAGGCTATTATGACCCCCGAGGACACGGTGGAGCATACTCTGGCGGTGTGCCCTGCTTGGGCTGAGCACCGCCGAGTCCTCGAGGCGGCCATCGGCGGCGGCGCCCTCTCGCGTCCGGCACTGGTTCAGGCCATGGTCCGGAGCGAGGGGGAATGGGAAGCAGTCGCCTCCTTCTGCGAAGCTGTAATGCTAGAGAAGGAGGCGGCGGGACGGGAGAGGGAAAGGAGGGTCCCCCGTCCCAGCGGCCGCCGCGGTAGACGATCCGGGCGTCGGGAGCCACGTGACGACTCCCGGCCACCGTAGACGCGGGTCTGTGGACGGTGAGCAATGGGTAGCTCACCGTCCGTACGTTCACTAGCGACAGACCGTGTCGACGGCGCGTTCGTGTTCCACGCGCGCCTCAAAGAGATGTCAGCAAAATTGGATGGGGCCACTAAGGGCCGATGCCTGCCGGGGCTGCGGGTTGTTCGAAAGAGATACCGCGCCCCCGGAACGCAAAGGGCACATGAAGGAACATAGACGGGTTTTAGTCAGTAAAAGTCTGACACTCCCTCCCGCCCCGCCCAGGGCGGGGGAAGTTATTTGATGATTTCCCGTCTATAAAAAAAAAAAAAAAAAAAAAAAAAAGGCTATTATGACTCAGGATGAAAGTTTCACCTCAGCTAGGGGCTTTATTAGGCTCATTCCTCTTACGTTATTAAGTTATAAAACTATGTTTTGCTCGTTCCTTTTAGACCTAAATTCATTTATTTTGATAGAGATGATAATTATGATGCTGCAGTTAAGCTGAAAAGGAAAAAAATAAAAGAAACAAGCATAAGATAAACTCACTTACTGAAGCAGCCTGACCAATAACAACTGCCTGCAAGCCATACAATTTTTTGTACCATGTGGGAATTTAACCTTTGCTAGGTACTATTATTTTGGTGGGTGCTTATGTTGAAGGCGGCGAAACGTAAAATCGCCATTTTATAAAGATAACTAGATCACCAGATGTGTGAACGACGACGACGACGATGTGATGACGAGATGTGTGGCGAAAGGAGTATGTAAGGATCGTAGCAGGACTAGCAGATGGCGTTCAGTTGTTTCTGCCTACCCCTATGGGAAAAAGACGTGAGTTTATGTATGTGTGTATGTAAAAAGATAATGGGCGATTGCGGTCCAACGTTCACCTATGATGAATTATTTACTAAATGAAAGGGTGCAAAGGTCCAAAGGACGTCAAATAAATACATGATTGAGGGCATCGAAACCAATCAAAACAAAACGAGAAATGATACCTAAGTTATGTTTTTTCTCAAAAGTAAGAATAGAATTTTTTAACTTTCGTTCATTCTCGAATATGTTATTCCACTAACCACATTTTTTGCTTCTATTTGTGGTAGTTATATTTGGTTCTCCCGGATGGATTTTGATGCCCTACTACATGTTAAAAGATTAAATGTACCCTTTCGTTCTGTATATGATTTATGCTTGGTGGCGTTATGACCAACTCTCGTAAATTTTGGCATTCTCGCCCACTGTCTTTTGCAATTCATATACTTAGTAAAATTGTGCAAGGGTGGAAGAAACATTTGCCCTGCATTGGGATATTAAATAAAATGGTGTATTTAGACTACTGCATTGTGATAAGAGTTTAGGCTGAGGGTAGTAGGTAGTATAATAGCAAAAGTTTGTGATAATGGATAAATGAGTAGTTGTTATTCTTCGACACTTTAACGGCTAAACGGAATTAGATGAAATTTGGCACACATAGATAGGTATAGACCTAGCTCACACATAGATTATTTAGGGGTTTTTATCCCGTTTTTGAGTTCCTGTGGGTGTGGTATAACTGAGAATTATTTATTATTCTTATGATTTATTTCTGATGTGTACACAGACAAAGTCTGAACTAAATTAAATTAACTATTACTGGCAGCAGAAAAAGGCGGGCACTTGCAAATGTTCATATATCCTGCACAACACTGGCAGCAAGCAGATTGGGAGGTCGAAGTACATCGATGAACTCAGTAAGTAAAACAAAATGTCTAGATTTTCCATGCAGGGGCACTCTACTACTCGTCTTAGAAAATTGGCTACTTTTTTATATTACTTTTGGTACTGGTTTACTTCGGCGCAGGAAAGCATCTCTGTAGTGCTATTCTAAAAAAGTAAATTGCGAAATCACTTCTAAATCCGCGGTGACATTTTAGTTTCATATTCTTACAATGAGTGAGTTCCATATTCTAGCACCACCACATGATGACGTAAGTGAGAAGTATTATACCGAGTGAGTATTGTGACGTTTTTCAATAGGACTTGATATTCTGTGAAGCAAGTATGACTGTCGAGATGACTTGAAGTGATTTGCCTCTTTCAGAATAGCATAGCAGGTGTCGGATTAAAAACGCATGGTTATCCTTTTCCATGCAGTTGACACGTGACGTGTCAACGTCGTCTTGCCGGCGTGGGTTTGCGGCACGGGTGTCGCACGGCGCTCTCAACAAAACGATTTCATTTCAGTACTGGAGCAATCCAACAATCAACGCAAAAATTTAAATAGCCCTTTGCCATTTGTAGCCTCTTTATATTGTAGCAGTAGAGCAATTTTCGTAGAGAAAGTGTTACTACTGCGCGGTTAACTGCACTACTTAAATTTTCCACTGTAAACCTATTCAATCGAGTGAAGCGTCTGATATGTGCTTCAACTCAGCTTGTATTGGTTCTTGGCTTTGTGAATATTCTTTATTTAAAAATAAACAGCCTTACTCATAAAGTAGTGAAGCAGATAAACGTTACTTATAGGCTGATCAGAAAAAGTCTCACCTAAAAACGTTAGTTATTGATCATTACTCTAGGACTTAAGAGTTAGTCAATTTAGAGGTAGCTAAGTATTAGTTAGCATTATTTTTATAAGTAAGGCTGATAGTTTTCATTTTTCATCAAGGCTTAAGAGGTCTTTTAAAATTTCAACAGATACATTCAAAACAAAATGTGCGCGATGCAAAACTATAGTACAAGAAGTCCGGAGCTTATTAGAAATAAAAACTATAAGAAAAAATGAAGTCGTTGGATTTTGCGAGCATTGCAAACGAGGAGCGAGCCTCAACAATACATGTAAAAGATGCAACTTCTTAGTCAGTAAGTTTATTTCCGAACATGAGAAAAAAGAAAAACAACAGCGTTTCAAAGAATGGCTTAGTAAAATGATATATGTGTTACAAGCGACGGTTTATGAAGAAAGGACATGTAAATGCCCGCCCATAGTTAAAAAAGATGCAGATTTAGAGAGAATCCTGAATTTACTGAGGAAACCCTTGCGTCAGCCAGAGATAGCCGTAGATTATTTTCCAAATCTTGACAAAGAAAAGCTAATGTCAGAGAGCAATAAAATACTTGATGAAATATTTTCTAAAAGAGAATTTGACGGCGGAAACCTTATTTCTTCAAGGGAAAGTCTCCACCCGCTACCCTCTGAAGCAAAATGTTTGTGCGAATTACTTAAAGAACATTTTTTAGCACAAATCGCTGGTGAAGATTTAAATAAATCAAAATATTCTGTACTATCTTCAGATCCACAAAAAAAAATTAGCGGACAAATTCAAGAAGGATATGAAAGTATATTGAAAAAAATATTAAATCTACGCAAAGCTTTACATCAAGCTTCAGATTTTTTGAATAAAGACTTTTTACAAAGTGTTACTGAGACTATAAATACAGCCTTAAAGCAAAAAATTACTGAAAGCGTTGTATTAAAACTAATAAACGAATTAACAGAGTTACATAAAACGTTAGCTCACGATATGTCTAAGGATTTAAATAGAATGGTTATACAAAGTCTGATTAATGATTTAAATGGTTTACTAGGAAAAGAATCATCTGAAAATCTAAACCATGATTTCATGAAACTATTAATCGACGTAAGTGGTTTACTTACTCAAGAACTTTCTAAGGGTTTAAGTACAGAACAGTTAAAAGGTCAAAGTAAAAGAGAAATCCCACAAAATTCAAAGTATACATTGGTTCAGAAATTAGCCAAACTTAATAAAACACTCGCTGCAGGAGTTTTAGATAAAAAAATTGTACAAGAATTATCGAGCGACATTGATAATATATTAGTTGGAGTACCATCAAATATATTAGTTAAAATAGTTAAAGAGTTAACAAAGTTATGTAATCCAACAATTCATGGAATACCTAAAACAGTAAATATGAAATTAGTACAAGGGTTGATTACCGATGCAAGCAAAACATTAGGTCAAGGAATATTTAAAGATGAAAATAAAAAAATGGTCCAGGGTCTACTTAAGAAGCTTAATACTGCAATTACTCCGTCTACAGAAAAAGGGAAAACAATGCCCTTAGGTTCAAGTTATTCCAAAGGTAAAATTGGTTCCAAATCAGCTATGCACGACGATACTAGTCCAAAATCAGCTAAACACGGCGATACTGGTCTAAAATCAGCTAAGAACGGCGATACTAGTCCAAAATCAGCTGAGAAGGGCGATGCTGGTCCAAAATCAGCTAAGCACGGCGATACTGGTCTAAAATCAGCTAAGCACGGCGATACTAGTCCAAAATCAGCTAAGTACGGCGATACTAGTCCAAAATCAGCTAAGAACGGCGATACCAGTCTAAAATCAGCTAAGAACGGCGATACTAGTCTAAAATCAGCTAAGCACGGCGATACTAGTCCAAAATCAGCTAAGCACGGCGATACTAGTCCAAAATCAGCTAAGCACGGCGATACTGGTCTAAAATCAGCTAAGCACGGCGATACTAGTCCAAAATCAGCTAAGAAGGGCGATGCTGGTCCAAAATCAGCTAAGCACGGCGATACTGGTCTAAAATCAGCTAAGCACGGCGATACTAGTCCAAAATCAGCTAAGAACGGCGATGCTAGTTCAAAATCAGCTAAACACGGCGATACTAGTCCAAAATCAGCTAAACACGGCGATACTAGTCCAAAATTAGCTAAGCACGGTGACTTAACAAATTTAAGTTTATCTGAGAGTATAGTAAAAAAAGAAACAAAGATTAGTAAAAGTACTCTTAAAAAGACCAAGGAAAATCTTCGACCTGCAGATGAAAAAAATATTTCGACGCAATCACTATCCAAAGAAACCACAAAACCGTCAGAAACTTTATTTAGAAAATTAATAAAAATTAATAAAAAAAATGCTGAAAAAATTAAGTTGCAGAAACAGAGACAGTTAGAAATGAATACAAGACGACTTAAGGATCGGCTATCAATGAAAAGTGTAACGAAAGAAGAAACGCCAGTTTCACAATCATTGATTTCAGAAATGGAATCGGAAAGTACACTTGTGTGTGGAGACCCGGAAACCCAAGTACCTAAACATATGATAAGTGGAGATAAAGTTGTAGCGCTGGATACCCATTACAAAGATAAAAAGAAACCTAGGGACCATGAACCACTACTCTTCGAGACTCGGTTTGAATTCCGAAAGAACGAACCGATTCCCATACCTAAACCGGAGCATCGAGTAGGTATTGACTAACTGATTCCTGTAGTTTTATTTCGACTGGTTTTCATAGATAGTAGCGTGTCTCTTCCCACTGGGCCTGTGGAATGTCAGTCTATTAATGTAGAAATTGCCTGAGTTATGCCAATAATACCTTATGTTTCAGCAATTGCCAAAATATAGTCGATTCGTATACCAATTATCTAATGAAAAATTTATCCATAAGGGATGGACTATGCTACCTACACAAAAAATGATGCGAATGGTATGTTATTTTCCTCAAGCGTTGAAGCCATGACGGTGTTTTAATGTAATTATAAGCAAAGTACGTATAAGTACGAATAAGTACAAAACTTGATTGAGAAGAGTGTCCATGGAGTTTCTTGCTTGTTTTAGTCCATAGAGACCTGCTTTAATTTTAGAACGGACAACTAGCTTTAACTTTACTGACTTACTGAGACTGCTTGACAATAGAAAAATAAATGCTTTGACTTCGAATTTGACATAGTTTCAGCATATAAGTCTGATTGCGCTGACCCTAACAGTGCGATTTTTATTATACGACGTCAGGGAGCAACCCAAGGGATCAAAAGTAGCTTTCCATTCAAAATGGCCTCAATTAGTATTTTTCCTTTAACCATTAACTGTATTTTTGTTGTCTTTTGTCCAGATGAATGTATATAGAATGAAGCCAGTTAATCCAAAAAACTGCTGGTTCAACCGGCATAAGCATATTGGGAGGTTATTATACGACAGTGGTACGAAAATGGCTGATATTGACCTCAACGGCAGCGGATGTTGGTATTACCGGAACGGCACTATAGCTTTGGAATATTATAATGCTGAAGGTATATTCTTATGCACAAATAATAATGATATTCACATATCACTTCTGTCTTAGTCCTCCGCTCTTCTTTTCAGATTCTTTTTTTAGTGCGATTCGAGCCGTACAATCATTTCGAGACTCTTCGAGATTCATTGCCTCAGTGCTTTTCTTGTGGTCAGCCCTTTTGATACTGGCTTTTAGGAGGTGTACTGGGCGGAAAAAGTGGGGCGGACTAGACTACACCTGACACCAAAAAAGCTCGATCACATATTTTGTGATGCTCACACCAATTAATTAACTAGAAAACAACTGATAATCTTCAAACGGCTGAACCGATTTTCTTGAAACTTTACTAAGAACATAATCCACCAAGTTACAAAATTAAATAAAAATAATAAAAAATAAATGATGAATAAGAAAAGATCTGTTTAGCCGTTTGGAGCCTACGTTACCAAACCCAGACATACCCGTATACACGTTAAGCTTAAAACACCCCCCTGGTTTTTTTAATTACATTGATTACCTTATTTTTATCTCAGAATCCAATATTGGGCAAAGAGTTATTGTGTACAGCTGTAGATCAGAATTGAACTGTGGTGAAACAACACCACGCACTATCCTGGCTTTATTTGATGGCCTCGGTAATGGTGTTGTTTACGACGAAAAAGGAAAAACCAGGTACCTTATAATCTAAGATCCTAGAACGCCAGACGTATGCCATTTCTAGCATGACTTTGAGAAATATGTAGTTATAACGGCTTTATGTATATTGATTTATAGCGATATCCTGTGAAGCATTTTTTTACATTTGAGTTATCATTCTTGGAAGTCAGTGAGGTCATGTTTGTACGAAAACGAGCCTAACATTTGAATCAGAAAGTAAGCATACATTCTACACCATATATCTCTACCTATTTTTAAATTTTCAGCCATGCTAAAATGACAAGGGTCTGGTGGCTGGTATCTTCAATCATTTCGTTTCGTAATAGACATGAATCTTCACACTATAACATAATAACTAAGAAAGGAATTAAAATTATTATAAAATCATTGTACATTACAGGACATATCATAACGCCTGTATTCCCTGAAGGGTTAGGCAGAGGCGTATCAATTTTCAACCACAGTTCGGCGGTATGTTTTTAAGCCCCATTTAATAGGAGGCTAGCCTATAGTCATTAACAGGCCACAAATCCTAACTCCGAGCTGCTCCTGAAAATTTCATAGAAAAACCCAATAACTCAAGATAATATTATTATTATTTTGTAGTAATTAATGAAAATTCAACCACTATCTTATCCTGCTAATCTTAGTAATAAATATTATACATGCGAAAGTTTGTGAAGGTGGATGAATGTTTGCTACTCTTTCACGCTTAAACGGCTGAACGGATCTGGATGAAATTTGGCATTGCGATAGTTTGTAGTGTGAAAGAATATATGATACTTTTATCACGGAAAAATGTACGGTTCCCGTGGAGTAATATATCAAATTTAACTCGGACGAAGTCGCGTGCATAAGCTCGTTTCGGATAAAATGCAGAGCCAGCGTTTCTTATTCTTGACTGTGAAGTCGAAGCTGGGTACTATTGTTATCTCCCTTCAACTTTTCAGGGGTCGCACGCTGAAATATATTGTTATATGTATGTATTCTGCTGAAAATACGCAATTTTCATGAAGCCACGAAATAGAGAGGCGTGGCTTTTTTGCGATTGGTTGGCATGGTAACTTAGTGCCCTGAAATTCAAGTCACTGCCTTTTATAAGTGGCTTCTAAGGAAATGGTCTTAGTTAGAAATAATGTTCAATCTAAGACCATTTCATTCTAAGTCTTTTCTAGGTTATATGATAACCAGGAGAAAAAATAGTATAGCACAGTATCGTCTCTAGAATATTCACAATCCATATGAAAGGTATATTGAATTTTCAGGACGCATTGTAACGTCGTTAGTCAGTTAATCTGAATGATGTTTCAATCTTACACTTGGTTCCGTACTATTTCTTCTCGACTGTGCAAAAAAAATGCTTTAGTTCAAACTAATTTGAAACCTTTATTTATTTAACAGACTCAAATACAATCAAAGCGAAGGGGTAGTAGTGGACCCGCAGATTGGCCCAACATGTAAGTGGAAATGGCATACTTTGAACGACCCCCCCATCTTGCAGCAAGTTTTCTTCGATACGTACTTAAAAAAACGGGACCCTAGGCTTGACGACGTACCGATACCACCAGAAGGTGAAGACGCAACCGAAGTTGAAAGATCAGTTTGTCCCGATCTGCTTAATATAGAACTAAATAACTTAGTCAATGAGCAAATATGTAAACTCAAGAAAAAATTCAAGCCTTTACAGATAACAATGAAAACCGTAAAATTGAATGCACAGTTCTCACTAAAAATCTTGAATCAGTCCACGATCTACCTGCTTTACCGAGACGGCTGTAGGACTCTGAAACTGAACTTGGGTTTGTTATTAGACAGTACTGAGATTATTGACAGGCTTGCTTCAGATGTAGAAGACATTGCAACACCTTACGATAACTACCCCGCTAAAACTAAGAGCGTGGAGAACATTAAAAAAATACTTAATTCCGTACGGTCTGGTAAGGCTCTACCATCGAAACTCACTGTTAAGTTTCCATTCGATTAATTTTATTTGTTCACGGGATTGAGGTTTTCATAATAGGGTAGATGACACCACTAACCAATAATTCCAAGAGACAACATCACAATAAAAATACACTTTATTTTAGCCCTGAAAACCCAATGAATTTTTTAATAACTTTAAAATAAGAGTGTCATCTACCCAAATATAGTATTGTGTAACATTTTGTTTAAAGTGATGGTTAGGTATGAGTTTATTTGATTTCCATTTTGCATTTTAACGGAACCTATTGTTAAGTTTTCATTTTTAGTTTATAATAGCTGGAGTTTACTTTAAGGATTTTCTTTGAGTTATAATTTTTTCGTTTAAGTTATAGGCGCTTCGCATGGTTACTTATTAATTATGTTAATAAATAAGCACTTGAAATAGTATATTAACATAATAATTATTTGTTTGTATAAGAGTAGATATGGTTAATTTTATTGTTATGTTTTTAAAATGTACTACTTTTTTGTTGCATTTTCTCTCTCATATTGATTTTTCTACTGTTTCTTTGGTTAGTGAACAAAGTCGTATATCCTTTGTGTAAAAACATTAAAAAATAAAATATTATTCGTACACTTATTGAGATATTTTTATTAGACCTTTAGATAATCCGGCTCGGCTTATTACAATAACAATAAAAAACACCTGTGTACTTAGAAATTAAATCTGAAATTATTGAATAAGCTGTTAATAGGATTAATAAGCTCCTATTAGGATGAAGAAAACAAGAAAATAGACACGAAACAGAAAAGTGTAATCCCCGGCTTGCGAAAATGCAAAATAAACGATTCATCTTGATTGAAGAGCATGGATAGTAGAATTACTGGGGTACTCGTGGGGTGCGTTGGTTGCCTAGAGACTGTGAACGGCAGGTGGGTTACTATAGCAATCTATAGAGGTGCAATAGTCGTATTGCCCGCTCGTCTACAAGGGGAGCAGGTGGGGTGTTTAAATTGAATAAGGGATAATCAACGTCCAGTAAACACGTTGTAAACAAAATAATAAACATATTTCTAAGAAAATTTGAAAAAGATTAAATGAGAGATGGTTTTCGGACACCTCATGTACCTATTTATGTACATTTACATACCATCACGCCTGTAGTTAACCGAAGAGTTAGGCAGAGGTGTATCAATGTTCATCCACAGTTCGCCAGGTACCTTTTTAGGTACCATGTAATAGGGGGCGAGCCTATTGCCCTTAACCGGGCACAAATCCTAATTTCAAGCTGCTCCTGAAAAGAAGAACATCCCAGTAACACTTTGTTCGACCAGGGAATCGAACCCAAGCCTTCTAGCGTAACAGTCGCGCTTAGAACCACTAAGCCAACGAAACAGTTACCCCTATGTTACCTATTTATATTTTCGGTCAAAACAATAATGTACTTTCGTAAAATATGTTACAGAATTAATATTCATCGATTTCTGCGTCTTTGAATTCAGAGATGAACGCTAGAGATTTATGGATAAAATTTCGTCTATAGAAAACACCAGATTATTAGAATAGAGTAAAATATATTTATATTTTTACCACAAATTACAGCATAAAGTTTAATTAGTCAACATAAAAAAAACAAATTTGTGAAGGCCCCCAGAACAATTAGGACAGAAAGATGAGCATTACGTTTCTACATTAATCAAATGCTGTTATGGCTTAGAAAAGGAACTAATGAATTTGTTAAGTTTTAATTAACAATTATTGGGTCGGTCAACCGGGTGTCGTAATATATTAACTAGAAATTATAATACGTGTCATTATCGGAGCGAAAACGTTTTGTACCGTACTCATTGCAATGGAAATTTGACTGATTTTGACAGCAAAGAGCTGTCAAAAACACCCTTTCGCAAAATGGCCCTTTCCCGTCATAACCAGCCAAGAGTCTCTTTTTGTTTTACTGATTAGTTATAGGTAGTGATAAGTATTACAACATAAGCTTTGTTTAAAATGAGGAAAGACTTGACAGCCCTCGACGAAGGCTGACAAGATGTAATTAACTATAATAATATGAAAATGTTATACTTAATACATTATTATATAATACAAAAAGATTTTGTAATAATATCCTATACCTATGCCCCGCGGTTTCATCCGCGCTACGTTAGGTTTTTGGTTACTGATCCGTTCCCGTGGCTCATAGCGCGATGTTATGTTGCTTATAATCTGTTATTCTGAGGTATAAGCTACGGAAAGTCTCGCAGAGTCATTATTTTGTTGCGAAGTTATTTAAAAAATGTGATATCTCCTAAGATATTCATTGAAATTAAATGATGTAAAGATCAATTTTGTTCAAAATTAAACACTTGTGATGAATAACGTATTTATGTTGATAAGGATTAATACTATGTTCATAAAAACACCTTCGCAAATAATGCATTATTTTAAAACAAATTTTCTCGCTATAAAAATAGTTGTAGTGAGTCAACCTTAAAAGTTAGGCATTTACTACCACAGATTTTTTTTAGTATATTTTAAGAGGAACAATTCTCTCATACATTATTTTTGCGTAACTTTAATCGTTAACGCAGCGCACGCGGCGATACCCCTTAAAATTAATATTTTTTCCCGTTTTTGGGCACATTTTACATTAATGCTCCGCTCCAATTAGTCGTAGCGTGATGTTATATAGCTTATAACCTTCCTCAATAAATGGGCTATCCAACACAAAAAGAATTTTTCAAATCGGACTGGTAGTTCTTGAGATAAGCGCGTACAAACAAACAAACAAACAAACAAACCCTTCAGCTTTATAATATAAAGTAAATAGATTACCCCAAATCTTTATTAAAATGAAAACATTTCTTAACATTGTGAACAAATGTTTACTCTATTGTTGCGAAGTGACAGCCGTGATTCAAGAGGAGGGTTTATTCGTATAGAGGATCACGGAAGCAGAGCAGTAACCGTAAAGTCGTAACTGAACGCCGGTAACAATGCGCGGTATGTAGCTATTAATAAATAAATAAAAAATTGTTGTTGAAGAAGAAATATTTTATTATAAAAACGTTGTTACTGATATTGTCATTGTCACTTGTCATTATCATGTCACGGCATTATTTTCGAGTGATCAGCAGGACTTGTCATATAATTATTTTATTGGTTTCATATCCGCTACGGTTGCAAGGAGAAGGGACAGAAAAGCGACGGTCATAACGTCGTGCTTATTATATTTTTCTATACGCTTGTTAGTACGACCACGCTTCAATGGGCTTAGCGATATTGAAAGGGAGAGGGCGTAATTGGTTACTAATAAAGAAAACTTTGCATAGCTCTTTCAAAGTGGATTTATTTGCCGCAGCTGCTGCAAAAGGACGTATTACGGACGTACAAGGACGCATCAAGGACGTACTTTAATTATTTTTTATACGTAATAAAAATTAGTAATAAGTCTTGGTATGGGCATGTGAAGAGGAGTGTAATTGTGGATGGATGGAGAGGAACAGGGAGGCCAAAAAATGGATGGATTGTATATAGAATTATATAAAAGAGAATGGAGTCAGTGTGTTCCCCGAAGGGTTAGGCAGAGTTGTACCAATGTACACCCTCAGTTTGCCGGTATGTGTTATAGGCACATGTAATAAGGGGCGATCCAATAGCTATTAAATGGTCACAATTAAATCTTAACTTCGAGCTGCTGCTGAGAACAGAACAGCTGTTGTGCTGTTCTGCCAAGATACAATGGAAGAAGAAAACGTGATCCGCAGACCCCAAAGCAACAAGGGATAAGGGCAGGAAGAAGATTAACGTTAGTTTTTTTTTTTTTTAGATTTCGTATTGGTATGAGTTATTAAACTGACTGTAATATAAACTTAGACTGAGACTACTATGGCTATCCCTTCTTCTAACTGAAAATCGTCCGTTGAAGTTAAAATCATACATTTTGAATTCGATCGCCTCGTGTCAGTGTATTTTCATTTACTTTTGCTTCTCGTCTTGGTAAACCTTAGGAGAAGATGTTTTTTTGTGCCCTCAGAAGCGGCAACAAATGTGGCTAAAGACTAAACCCGTTGGTATGAATAATTAATAGATGTATCATCCATTTGAAATGAAGAAGGGGAAGATGCAGACTCTCAATGTCAGTATTTATGTAAGTATGTAGCGGATTTTTGGGAGTTAAAAAATCTGATGAGTTGAGGAAGTTTGAACAAAAAGCATAACCATATTTTTCAGACAAAATAAATATTAATACAGACATACCATCAAGCTTATGTAGGGTTGATGGTATGTATGTATTAATATTCATTATGAGGAATACTCCCCGAATGGTTAGGCAGAGGTGTACCCACCGTTCGCCGGTATGTTTTGGGTCCCATGTAATAGGGGGCGAGCCTATTGCCATTAACCGGGCACAAATTCTAACTCGCTAACTGCTACCGAGAATTTCATAGAAAAATCCAATAAACACTTTTTGCTCGACCTGGGAATCGAACAGCGTAGCAGTCGCGTTTAAGATCAACGACTACAAATAAATATTGCTCTTTTTTTTTCAAAAAGGTATACCAACACCATTTTTGCGCTAGATTTGAATTGAGCTGCAATAAAACGAAATAAAGTACACTCTACGAGATTTCATATGATACGGGTTTCATCACTGTTGGGGAATGTTGAAAAATGGGACCAGGTTCATACAATAATGCTCATGGAGTTTTATGGAATAACAAGCGAACTATCCGCGACTCCGTCTGCGTGGCTTATTTCACCCGCGTTAAGTTACATCTTTGGTTATTGCCCCGCTCCCGTGGGTCGTAGCGTGATGTTATATAGCTTATGCTAATCAGGGATAATGTAGCATTCTATAGGTGAAAGAATTTATGAAAGCGGTTCAGTAGTTTTGAGTTTATTCGTTGCATACACACATACATATAAAAACTTTCCTCTCTATAATGTTCGTATAAATACTAAAAAAATGGTTTCATTCACGTAGATTACCCTCCCGGTACAGTAACTTTTGTTCAGGGATTACTATACCTACCTGTAGATATTATTGATTTCTAAGGCTAACTACACCCCATCGGAGGTAAACAAGCGTGATTATATTTATCAGTACTCTCTAAATCAACAGCGACACGTCGATAAAAAGAAAATACTAATGCATTGTTATCCAACAAACCGATCAAGGTCGATATCCAGTTTGATTTACATCTTAAAGGTCAAAGGTCAAGGTACAATCGGTCACAGGTATATGTCACATGTATTACATTGAAAACATTAACACGTACACATATTTTGTGAGGCAATATCAATATCAATCACTACTAAATTGACACGTGTCCATTAGTAAGTTCTCTGAGTGAATGTACTTATGGGTATGCAGGTTTTCCAACATGTTGGGTTGAGTAGTCAGAGTAGTCAGTTGAGTTTTTTTTTTTTTTTTTAAAAGAGTATGTATGGAGTTTCTTGCCCGTTCTTCTCCATACGAAATTACCTTTTGGAATGGGCAACTAGATTCAATAGTTTTAGTTAATTGACGTCCGAAAGTGCCTTATAATGGTCTAATTGGAATAAATCATTTGACTTTGACTTGAGTATACTTCGATGTTCTTTTATGTATTTAAGGCAATTCTTCCAATATTCGCAGAAATGTTCGTAATTTCCAGCATTTTTAGGGTTTTGTTGCCAAGGGGTGCCAAATGGAACCCTGTTACTAAGACTTTGTAATCGGTTAGTCTGTCTGTCACACGGCTCTATCTTTTGAGCCCTAATAGGTAGACACTTAAAATTTTCTCGGAGTGTGTAGTACTACCCGGAGATAGCGGGACGAACTGGATAGATTCCTCCGAAACTGGAGGGACAAGGCGCTGAAACGAGAGGGATGGAAGGAGTAGAGGGACGCCTTTGCCCAGGAGTGGGCCAGAGTAGAAACAAACAAAAAAAAGTGTATTACTATGACCGAAAATAAAAAACCATGTTTCAAATTTTCTAACTTAACTTTAAGTAACCCCACAATTCCTATACTGTTTTATGCACCCATAAAGCACATTATATGCGTGTGTTACATTGCATGGTTCCATAAACAGCGATTTTTCAGGCCATAGTAGCTTCCCAACAATATTTTTTGCTAAATTTTATTTAGTTTGATGAACAAGTATGCCTAGTTAACGAGTATATGATGTGTATTTTAAGTCCCTGTAGGCTATGAGGAGATGGTTCGCCGTCCGATCAGAAACAGGCCCGTGTCAGCGGCGCGTTGTGTTCCACGCGTGCCTCTCAAATATATGTCAGCTTAATAGACGGGGCCCGCTAGGGTCAGTGCCTGTCAGAGTTGTGGAGTTTCATCGAAAGAGTTACTGCGACCCTGGAACGCAAAGGGCATTAGGAGGAACATAGATGGGTTTTCGTCAGTATGAGTCTGATACTCCCTTCCGCTCCGCCCCGGCGGAATAAGCAATTGATGATTTACCAAACATAAAACAAAGAAAAGTTGGTGAAGAGATAACATGACACATCATGGAACAACTGTTCCAACATAAGTGTTGAACAACATGTTGGAATATTACCAAGGATGTGTGTGCTGGAACATGCCACAAGTGTGTAACTTTTGTTCAACTTAGTAGTCCCACGTTGGGCGCCAGTTACTATAGAATCGATAACCTATGTCCATGTTACCGTCGGCCACTATTTATTTTATTAGATAGCATCTTTAACCCATTTTTTACTCAACACTGTTAATATTATCTATTCTATATATGGATGTTTAACAATTTACTGTGAACATTATTTGACTATTACTTTTCAAACGATTACTTTTGTTGAAGCAACTTTGATTGTTTTTTTTTATACCACTAGGAGGTGGCAAACCAGCTAACGGCCTGCCTGATGTTAGGCGGTCACCGCTGCCTATGGACACTTGTTACTCAATAAATGGTTATAATAATTCTAAAGCCTAACTAACTGGTTACTTAACACTCACGGTAGCATCTTTACACAGTATCTACCAACAAGAGGATAGGAACGTCCAGTTTTTCCTTTTTTAACCTAACTACATCCTTTTAAATAAATAAAAAGAATTCCTCAAATCTGTTTAACGGCGCTCTGAGGTAAGAAACATAACAAAATACAGCCGAATTGATGCCCTCCTCCTTTTTAAAGTCTGTTTAAAAACTAAACACTGAATAAGCTTAAAGAACGAAAGGGTGTACGATCTAGAGGTATACACAAATGCATTGTGTTTGTGTCACTCACCTCAACGTATTCCTTTTCATTTTAAAATCTGAAGGAATATAAACACTTGTGTGCCGTTCCTTGTAAATGATACTTCAACAGGATTTAAGTAAGCGGATAACTACACAATATGTTTCCTATTGAGGGTTTCTCGATAAATCTGCATTAAGAATACGTTGTATCCTCCACAATACAGTGCAGTGTAATCTGTTTGCGTATAAAGTTCTTTTGTTGAATAATCACGTCTTTTGAAAGCAGTTAAACCCACACATTCTACGTAAGTAGAAGAGATAAAGAATAAACACTTTTATCTCGTAATCTTCTTTAGTTCTTTGTGTGAACACAGGTGCTTTTTCTCACATTATCAAAAGATTTAAAAATAATTTTGTTTTATTTACAACGGTACGTTCTGAGACGTTTCGGTCAGATTAAAACGGGTGTACAGAGACTCATTGTATACCCGTCATTGTTAACTACGCCTACTGAGACGCGTCAAACTAAGTCACGTTAAACTAAGTCAATATTAAGCAAACAATTAAATGTCAAAAATCATTGTTTATGGTACCATGCAATATATCACACGAGTGCATCTATCTAAATAGATATAACTCAAAGGTGACTGATTGAACACGTAAAGCCGTTGGTCCCGGCTGTCATTTGTAGATCTTTGACAGTCGTTACTGTTAGTCAGAAGCCCGAAAGCCTGACAACCAGTCTTACCAAGAGTATCGTATTACCCATTACTGGGTTGTGGAGGTCTGATAGGCAGTCGCTCCATGTAAAATACTGATATTCAGCTGCATCCGGTTCGACTGGAAGCCGACCCCAACATAGTTGGGAAAAGGCTAGGAAGATGATGATGAAAGGTGACTGATTGACATAGTGATCTATCAACGCACAGCCCAAACCACTGGACGGATCGGGCTGAAATTTGACATGCAGGTAGATGTTATGACGCAGGCATCCGCTAAGAAAGGATTTTGATCAATTCTACCCCCAAGGGGATAAAATAGGGGATGAAAGTTTGTATAAATCTTCTTAGATTTTCGACTGATTTAACTGAAATTAAAGATTGGAGCTACTATGATGAAGACGTCCGCTTAAATAGGATTTTGATAAATTCAACCCCCATGGGGCTAAAATAAAGGATGATGGAGGATGTGAATGTATAAAATACATCCTTTTTTTCATGAAAACAAGGGTGACGCGAAAACAAAATTGAAACCAAAGAAATAGTGAACGCGAGCAAAGTCGCGAGCAACAGTTAGTTGTGTGTATAAAATAGTACAGCGGTCGTGGGGATTCAAAGTTTAGGTAGAAAATTCGAAGAAAAAGGTTGAGCTTTGTTGAAACTTTAACCTTTAATATCGGCTATATTAAAGGTCAAAGTTTAGTTTTTTAACCAAACGGTACCCATATAACTTCCCGCTTCATTATATATTTTTTTACCCCCGGTATAATTTTTAATGAAATTTTGTTGTTAAGGAACCAAATTTCTATTTGGTACTTGGAACGGAAAAGAAAACAAACGTTCATAAGATAGGATATATTAATATTGACAATTTCACCACTGCCTCCAAGAAATTAATAGATAACTGGTCTTCATAGAGTGTGGTCTCTAAATAACTATCCAATGCGAAAGTTCCATTACCGGCAGGTGCCAGTTCCAAGCGTCGGCATTACGGACACAAAACTGAAGAAACAATGGGATTCTACAGAGGCTGTTATGGCATCTGCTCGCTACTCATTGCTATTCTATTTTTAAACAGCACCTACTTTAGATCTGACAAACGCAAATGTGCTGACGTAAAAGTATTCGTAAGGGCTCGATTATGACGAGATGCATCTTTTAAATCACATACGAGTACAAGTCAAAAAAATGAATTGTGACGAAATATTAAGGTTAAAAGCAAATCGCTGATAGACGTGTTACGTTAAATTAACGGCCGTGTGCCCCGACACAGGCCCACCCGATTTTTTTGAATTGGAAACTCGTTTTTTTTATGTTTGGATTAATTCTATACTATATAAACAATAAGTATCAATGATACAAATCTCGCTCGCTCTAGGCACAAAATATTGATTTTAACCTGCAACTACTTATCCTATAGAACAAGAACATTAAAAAAAATAGCCATAAAACATGAGAATTCAACTAACATCTTATTCCCAATCTGCCAAAAATGCCTCTAATTAACTTAATTGTTTTTGGTAGTAACTGTCGGTGATAAGAGATTGCGACCAGATTTTGAAGTTTTTAATTATTAGACATGACTTTCAGGTAATACTAAACTATTATCAAAATGTAAAAAAGTAAAAAGATTTTATTTGGAACATAGACAAAAATGTAATCTCGTTATAAATCGAAAACAAGTTAGTGTTTTAATTCCAAAACTAGAAGGTTGGCAGTTATAGTGAGAAACAAAACAAAAACGCAATAATGACTCGACTACATGTAACTTAGTCATGTGGGGTTTTCCCTAAGGATGGTCAATGATGCAACATATGTATAGATGATTGGCTACATTTCTAGCAGCTGTCCCATTTCCCATGCATAAACTGGACTTAAGTATAGGAAGTCTACAGCCCTGAAGGCTGAATGCAAGTCTATGATTATCTAATTAATAATAATTATTCCTCGACTGACCGTCGTCGTCGACGATGCGAACATGACGGTATCTTTATTTTAATACTAGCTTCTGCCCGCGACTTCGTCCGCGTCACAGTTGATGTGTTATCCTACGGGTACCGTACATTTTCCCGGGATAAAAAGTAGCCTATGTGTTATTCCAGACTATAATCTATCTTTGTGCCAAATTTCATCCAGATCCATTCAGCCGTTTAAGCGTGAAAGAGTAACAAACATCCATACATCCATACATCCATACATACAAACTTTCGCCTTTATAATAGTAGTAGGATTTAGTCGTGAATATGAAGTGAATGAGGGGTGTTTTGAGGGGTCTTGGGTTTGATTCTCAGGTCGAGCAAAAAGTGTTATTGGGTTTTATTGGTAGTTGGGGGTGTTATTGGGTAGCAGCTCGGAGTTAAGATTTGTGCCCGGTTGATGGCAATAGGCTCGATTCATATTTGTACGATAGCGCAATAAATAAATATTGTATTATACCACATAAATGATATACTTTTATACTGATAATTAAAGCAATTCGTGCAAAATTATTCCCTAACCATTCCAAAATATCAAAAATGCACAACGTTAATATTCAAGTTTTCACTTTTGCCGGCACTCCCGGAGTGCAACCCGTCGTTTTTTTTTAATAAAAGTTGTGTAACGAGTAATTCATACACATTTATAACAAGTTGAGTTTATGTAGTTAACTAACTACCACACACGCTTTATGTACAGCGTGTTACGGAAAGGGTGTATCCGTACTAATTATTTTTTAAATTAAATGTTTCTTAACTTTATAACTGTGTGAGTATAGGTATTAAAAAAATATGCTATGTGATTTGTTACCACCAAAAGAATTCGTGCCTTTGATATGTACAGTCACGAGCATAAACATGTACTTATACACTTAGCAACATTGTAAAGCAATTTCCTCCCAAAGGATTGATTAAACTGTAATGGTGTCACGAATATTATAATATTCTGGATCTCTACTATGGAATAGATCTTATATCAAGGTTGCAAGCGTTCATTCAAGAGAAAATAGCATTTAAATTTTGGAGTTAATACATGTTTATGCTCGTGACTGTACATACCCTTTCCGTATCACGCAGTACAACGTGCAGTTTTCCAACCTCTTCAATTCAAAGAAATAACTACGCCAGGGATTCTCAACACGAACAAACTCACCAGTAAAATAAATAAAACGAGAAGGAAGAAGCTTAAAAAGTGTTTGCTCACAATAAGAACGAATTCCGGGCAAGAGTCCAGTGCAACTATGAACAACAAACAGATGGTCCAACTGAATAAGTTCAGATCCTACTTTATGATTCGTATTTGAATTTGTTCCGTGTTCCACGAGAGCGGCAACTTTGCCCAACAGTACAACTTAAACAGAAATGATGGAGTTGTTAGACAGGTTCTGCATAGAGTGCACTTTCCTATGAACTCTCCAGAGGTAAGCTTACAACATCACTCCATGTTTATTCAAGCGGTAAATAATGTTAGATGTTTCTAAATTAATACCAACTGCCTCGGTAACCGACTGGTCCTAAGCGCAAAGTTACGCTAGAGGTTTTGGGTGCGATTCTCAGATCAAGAAAAGTGTTACTACCTACAACAAGATTCAATAGCTTTAATTAATTGACGTTCAGAAGTGGCTTTTAATGGTTTAATTGAAAAATAAATGATTTGACTTCGAAGGAAAGTGTTATTGGGTTTTTCTATGAAATTCTCAGTAGCAGCTCGGAGTTAGGATTTGTGTCCGGTTAATGACTATAGGCTCGCCCCCTATTGCTTGGTACCTAAACATACCGGTGAACTGTGGGTGTACATTGGTACACCTACCTGGTGATGGTATATCAATTAATACCAAACTAAGAATTTTAAACTTCTACTATGGTCGCCATAGTTTTTTGCTAGAACATGCTAGATTTATTTTTACGTACTTTTGGAGTCTATTTTCTACTTCACTAGTATCGCTAAAAATAAAAATATATATAAAAAAACATACCATCACGCCTGTATTCCCCGAAGGGTTAGGCAGAGGTGTACCAATGTATATGTAGGTCCCATGTAATAGGGTGCGAGCCTATTGCCATTAACCGGGCACAATTCCAAACTCCGAGCTGTTACTGAGAATTTCATAGAAAAACCCAATAACACTTTTTGCTCGACCTGGGAATCGAACTCAGGACCCCTTGCACAGCAGTCGCACTTGCGACCACGAGACCAACGGGGCAGTTCATCGCTAAAAATATCGAAAGGAAAACTGGACTTTTGGTAATAGTGTCTGAAATAGTCAATCCACATTGAACAAGATAATTAATTAATGAAATTAATGCTCATGCTTTCTTTGTGTGAGAAAAGGCCTTTGCCCTGCAGTGGGAAAATTACATTGATCTACAATAAAAAAAATTGGGTTCGATGAAGAAAAATAAATTAATCTATTGTAAGAGTAATATAAAACGGACCACCAACCTTCTTCCAGCGTAGGCGTCGCTACGCGGCGTAGCAGTTTCGTAGCACCTTCGTAGCAAGTTCTTCTTATCGTGCTATGTGCTTTCGGTCTATAAATAGATGACTAAAAAACCTCTAATTTTAAATACTAAAAAATGAGTATGTAATAATGAGGTCAGTGTGCCATGTCACAAAGGAAATAAAGGTCAAAATACTCATTCAATTACAACATAATGACATTAAAAATTAATAAACCCAATGAAAATCTATTCTAATGCAGATACAATAGAACTTGGTTTTCGGGATAATTACTTTTAACAATTGTTGTGACTGAGCTTATCAGTTCATCATGATATTGAATGAAGTGTAGTACGTGATCAATACGCTTTGTAAAATTTTGTTGTAATAGAACATATTTCAACCTTACTGACAGTAACTGCCTCGTTGGCCTAGTGGTTCTAGGCGCGACTGCCGTCTTGGGTTCGATTCCCATGTTGAGTAAAAAGTGTTATTGGGTTTTTCAATGAAATTCTTAGTAGTAGCTCCGAGTTTGGATTTGTACTCGGTTAATGGCAATAGGCTCGCCCCCTATTACATGGGACCTAAAAAAACATACCGGCGAACTGTGGGTGTGCATGATACACCTCTGCCTAACCCTTTCGGGGAATACAGGCGTGATGGTATGTATGGTATGTATGTGTCACCGGAAAATAACAAGATCCGTAAGTTTATCAATTTACTAGGAAGTTTATAAACTTTCGTAAGATTCTAAACGGGGGATAAATTGTAATATTTTACGTCCACATTTTCGTAAATTTATCAATTTTCGACGTCATACGGTAAATTTATAAACTAACGAATATCTATTCGTAAGATTTTATATCTTACGGATCTTGTTATTTTCCGGTGACATATGTATGTTAAATGGCAGTTGGAATAAAACACACTACTTATATCAAAATGGTCAAAGGAAAATTTAGAGAAGAATATACAGAATGCACTGTACAGGTTTTCCCAAAAAGTGGATTTTGCTTTGAAAGCCACATTGACTTCATTTCATCTGCTCATAGTGTACCGAGCTGCCCCGTCGGTCTCGTGGTGGCAGACACGACAGTTGAGCTTGTGGCCCTGGGTTCGATTTCCAGGTCGGTCAAAAAGTGATGTGGGTTTTTCCATACGAAATTTCTCAGTAACAGCCCGGAGTTTGGAAGTAGATGGTGTGACACCATCAACGGAAACCTCGGAAAGCTCGCAAAGCCTTTGGTCTTTCGCCTGATCTCGCCCTGGTTGTGTCGGATCGCCCCATCGGGCTATGAGAGTGAGGGAGGAAGGAGTGCAGGTGTGTTTGCGTACTTGGCTAAACTGCATTAAGATTAGCCGCCTACACGGAGAATATTTTTTTTACAGTGAACCGAATGATGGCAAGATTGACATACAAAAAAAACAGTAATCTGTGACATTGAGTCTAAAACTAATTTAATTAGATTCCTCAATTACCCACTAATTGTAGCAAACAGTGTAATTATACAGGTCATTATTTTAGTAGGTAACAGAATATTCAGTCGTACCTGGTTTATTAGAACCTAAGCTAATAATTAAGTGTCTGTCGTCTTACTCCCCCCTCCCACCGCCTCCCTGCGGAGGGGTGGTTGGTTCACCACCAAGTTGTTCCCAGCGCATCGGTTATTATAAACTGAAGTAATATCTCTATTTCCAGCATTTCATTGAAATCAATTTAATGCCATATTTGTTAATTGAATTTCTGAATTCTCTGTACGGAAAATAAATGAGTGGCATCGTCATTATATGTATGTTAATTAAAACCATATTGAATTTTCTGTCATAACTCAGTGTGCACTAGACCACAAGCCCATTTACACGAGCAGTTTAGCTCGCCCGTTAAGAGGCGACAAAAACTCGAAATACGAGTCTGCAGTCATACGAGCACTTGAAATGGTGAAAGAGGAATCTACTCGCGCCTTTTCACGCGCACCGTTAACAAGAGTCAACTTTTTAATATTCTTTCGATAATTTGCCAATTTGAC
Source organism: Caradrina clavipalpis (assembly GCA_932526535.1). NCBI lineage: Eukaryota > Metazoa > Arthropoda > Insecta > Lepidoptera > Noctuidae > Caradrina > Caradrina clavipalpis. Next base: position 7,818,905 of record OW052087.1, read on the forward strand.
GCGAGAATACCTCCTAGTGTAAACGAACCACGAATGAAATACCATACGACTTCATTGTGAAAGGTAAATTCATTATTCCAAATGAGAATGATATCAATGCTTTGTGCTTTCACATCACCGGGAATATTGGCTGACATATCTGGCTGAATTAATTGCATGGAAATGCTTTTGATGTGGGTAACAATATAATATGAATAATACAATACCTGGTTAAAAGAAAAATCATTTTCAGTGTAACGGTGAAAGGTAATTAAAAAATCCGCAAAGGTAAAAGCGTTTTTTGCGTTTTGTGTATGTTAGTCAAAGCAGCATAAATATTTTTTCTTTCTTCTTCTAAAACTGGGTTGTTTGGTATCTGTAAGTAACAGACAGGAGCTTTGTAAAATACGGTTTTTTTTTAGACCCCGTTAGCTGTTCTTTGTAAATTAATTAGTTATCTCTCCGTAAAGCAGTGTTCCCGCATACGCGACGGCATGATAGGATTTATAAAGCTTTGTAAAACAACAGTCTGTGAAACGAGAAAGTCAGGTTTGAATAAAGAAAAATGTTCACCGTATTTCGAAGCTGACGTATGTTTTTTTCTGAACTTTGACTTCTACAGTCACCATAGAACCATATTTTCCATTAAGCAAAGTTGAGATTTGTTTAAACTTGAAAAAAAGAATAGTTAGGTTCGAAAAAGATGAGCTTGAATTCAAATGAAAAAGTTGGATAACTATTATAATGGTGGCACTTCACATGGCATATTTCTCCAAATATTTAGCTTACTTGAGTAAAACAAAATGTACCCTATGTCTATTTAAATAAAGTTCTTTTTCACATAGCGACATAATGCAGTGCAGTGAAGCCAACATGTTGAAATGCCACTCTTAACACTGACAATGGAATAAATCAAATCCTTTACCTAGCTCCTGGCCATATTGTTTGCTTGCAAATGAAGGCAGCACAAAACAACGAGTGTGTTTTGTTTTACAAATTGCATTATGAAAACAAGCACAGGTACGAGGCATATTAATTAACTCCATTAATTTTAGTGTGCGCTCCGTTCAATTGTTCTTACTTCCATTGTTTACAATCGAATGTATTTTTGATCTGGAAATAACAGTAGCAGCAGGACAGCTTGTGAGTAACAATTTGCTATATTTTATTAAAACATGTTTCATAGAGTACTATAGAAAAAACTATTATAAATTAGTATATTGCTGGGTACGTATTTGAATATCGAAGATTAAAATACCTACTGTTAAAATATCGATGTTCATAACATCGAAAATGGAAATATCGAACGACCATAAAACCGAAAATTAAAATAACGAAAGTTTATAGTATCGAATGGTTAAATATCCTACGTCCAATATATCTAAAATCTAAATATCTACAAAAGTTACATCGAAAGATCCAAATATCGAAATACAGGTTATCGAATGTCCTAAATATCGAAGTACAAACTATCGAACGTCCTAAATATCGATGGGTACATATAATATTTGAACATCGAAAATTAATATACCTACGTGTAAAAATGGGTTAATTTTCAACATTTAATACATTCATTAATTCACCCTAAAAATGTATTAATGTGTTTCGATATTTTAACTTGTAGGTACGTACCTACAAGTTAAAATATCAAAAAAAAATTGATATAAGTAGTATGAGTGGAAAAAGGTTGCTTCTGCAACGTCTCCGGCGCTACGGGAAGTGCAACCCCTTCGCCCTTGCGTAACAAAGAATAGGCACCCATGATCACCTCCGCAGCTTCGGCTGGCTGGTCGCCTCCGGCGACCAGCCTCAGCCGCTACGGCTCCCACGGGTGCCTATGCTTTGTTACAGCGGGCGGGGGTTGCCCTCCCTTCGCGCCTCCGGATTTTTATATACACTCTAGGGGTAACAGCCAAAAGACTACGTAAATTCGGGGTGCCCCAATTCGGTTTTGGAACAATTTCGACCTATTTTATCCATGAAAATCAGTGTCTAGTGTACAAGCATAAGTCAATCGTGAAGGTATTATTTAGGTCTTTAAATTAAAATATTTTCTTGAAAGTCAATATGTTGTGTTACTAAAGTTAGTGACAGAAACGTATCGCTGCAAAACCGACTCCACGTAGTCTTGTCTGCCCTACCCCTAGAGTGTAATTTAGAATCGCGTAGGCGCGGAGGGGCGAGGCAGCCCGCGAGCTGAGGAGCAGGTGGTTTTAACACCCGCCGCCGCAGCTGAGGTTGGCCGGCGAAGCCGGCCAACAAGCCGAAGCTGCGGTGGTGAGCGTTTAGACCATCTGCGACGTTAAGCTCGCGTGGGACTGCCGGAGCCCTGCAGCGCCGGAGCCGTGACAGAAACCATGCTTGCTTGCATGTTGCATGATTAGATTACGTTACATTTACGCAGTAAACAGACTAATGACTACTTAATAGCAACGGGTTTGCAGGGTGTGACAATTTCACATCTACCTACATTTATGAATACACTCATACTGCCTATATAATTTTTTTTTCGGTATTTCAACTAGTAGGTATTTTTAACGTAGATATTATGAATTTAGATGTATGAAATGTTAATATTTTGAACTTAGGCATAATGTCATTCGATATTTTGAATCATTCGAAATTTTAATCACTCGGCATTTCAATCTTCGACGTTTTAAGCTTAGGTATAACAATTTTCGACATTTTGATATAATCGATATTTAAATTTTCGATGTTTTGAACATTGGTATTTTAAGCGTAGGTATTTTAATCTTCGATATTCAAATACGTACCCATATTGCTATTTGCTATTTTGACATCTTAATTTAATTTATCATGTCTCTGTCATCTTACGAGTATATTTCGACAAAAATATATGTTTGTTTTTAAAAGAAATAACTTGCGAGAAAGATGTGCAGCAAAATATCACAATAGACCTATCACTATCTAACTCGCATGCGCTTGTATGTCACGTACATTGCTTCGCTCACATCCAGCTGAACTTCAGATATGTCTAGCAAGATGTTGGAATTGTCAACATTCTTCAGCTACATAGGAAATATCTACTAATAGTTACCCAAGTAACATATACGGGCTGGATTGTTGAAGCGGGTCTCTAAGGGTAGATACCTTAACCGTTATAGTTACAGGAAAACGTTCTTAGGAAACCGTCTATCACTTTTTGAGATATGCTGAACTGCATTCACAGGTTTTGGGAAAAAATTATAGTCAGCGAAAAAAATGCTTATAATACGATATTTTGTATACCAATCAATCCTATTTCTTATGGGGATCAAAATACTATGGGACTATTTAAGGTATGAGTACTATATTACAGAAGTCGCTAAAAGCTTTTCCCATATGTTTTGTACTGAAAAACGATTAATGAAGTCGAAATATTCTTTCTTGCTAATCTATCCAATTTCTTACTATGACGTACTACCTACCCTTAGTGACCCGTCTTAAAAATCCACCCTGTATACATAATAAATCCAGCTTATTTTCCTTTTTAATGATGTTATAATTCTGTTTCTTATTTTTATTTTCGTGTTTAAGGTGTAATTTTTCAAATTTTAAATTTTATGTTTTTCTTTATGTTTAGTATGTACCTATTAATTGACCAATAACTTTTATGTCTGGTGCAAGCTGTTAGTAGAAGTTGGTTGTCTTTAAATAAATAAATAAAATAAATAATAAATAAAGCTTTTAAACGATACCGTAAGTTCATCAACCACTTTTTTTTTGTAGGTAAGCTCATGACTCTATTCTAGGTCAGAGGTGACAAAGACAAAGTCGACGATGGAGTGAGTTTACCTAGAATAAGCCTGTTCACTATAACTTTATTAACTAGGGTACCTACTAGGGTTGACTGCGTAGGGAAATACAGACGCAGGTAGACAGGTCCACTCCTTTGCAGTGCGCATTCGTTTGGAAACGCTTACAACTTGCTTGCTTTGTTAGGAAACTTAATAAAGTTTAAGGATGTCTGGCGACGGACTACGTAATTTCTAATACGTTTAGCAAAACGCTGAACATACGAAAATGGTGGATAGGTGGGGTCATCTGCTACTTAGCCCTAATTTATTTGGTCCTGACCCTCTGGATGTTTATTTATTTTATTTTTTGCTTTTCTAGTTTCACCTCTTTCTGTACTTTATTTTTTTATCTTTAATGTTGGCAGATTCATGTTAAAGTATTGCTTTAATGAGATGTTAGCTAGAAAATAGTTATGAGTCCTCAAACTTACAGAAAGATGTAAAAAAAATAAAAAAAAATACAACAACCTGTATAATTCCGAAAATAATAAATACGCCTCATATTATGATGTTTTTGGGTAGAATTTTACACACATTTGCTGCCTGTTACCTGCCAGTAGCATGATGATCCAAACTTCATACGTAGTTGCAAACCGTTGCTGCTCTTGTTGGGAACAATGTGCTAAAAACTTTTAGTTTTATACTAAGACGTAAGCCTGGCAGTGACGGGCTCTTTAGTTATAAGTAAGGTTTCTTCAAAAACATGTAAGTATTTCCTGGAACAAGTTTTGTAAATTGGACATAAATTTTCGTTTAATATTGGCGCGTTCTAACATTGCACTGGATGAACTAACAAGCTTTCCAACCATGCTCGCATTGACGATAGATAGACCGGGAATCTCCATTAATGATTTTCTTTTCAAATAACAAAAGTGTATAATTACCAACATAAATTACAAACTAAACTAAAACAAAAAAAATAACTAACACAAAACTAAAAAAATTAAGAGGCCTAAATAATGCCAGATTTATTTTAAAACGTTTTTAAGAAGTGGAACATCGCGTGTTTCAATAGGGCGAGTTTAGCGAAGAACGACAGTTGTATTCTCAGTAAAATTATGTATCGACTAGTCTGATATCCTGCATAATTATGTACCAATGCCGAAGAGTCATTAGAGGTAAGACGAAACAAATATTGCTGGATTTTACTAGCTACAATAATGTTTACATTTCTGAACAAACCTCATCTATCGTTTGACAATACCACGTTTGAAATAGTAGCCTTCTGTCTACTACTAACTGTGTCATTTTTATGAATCGACTTGTACATACATTAAAAATGTGCGACGATATTATTTTTCTTTCGGTAAGAGACAGGCAACTTGACATTTATCGTTAAATATTGTGTGTGGTATTCTAAATCGATACATATAAACATTTATTTTAGAATTATGCGAAACCTCCCACGACCATTTTGCTATGCTGACTATTACAAAGCTGAAGAGTTTCTATATTTAAACGCATGCTCTTATCTCCACCGTAGTGGCAGCTGTTTTGAAGCCAATTGGCTTGGCACGCGACGATGGGATGAGACCAGATGGGATGACTATAATGCCTTGGAAGTTGGGTAGGCCTTTGATGTGGGATGCAACATGCGTCGACACCTTTGCGCCATCCCATCTTCCTAGCACGATGTGCTGTGCTGGGCCGGCTGCGTCTGGTGCCGAAAATCATTAATAATTTCAGAAATAGTAGTTTTATTTGGAACATTAGGCTTATAACCAAATAGTACCTATCTGTTCATGACGTCTGTTAAAAATGTAGGTTGCAATAAACCTTTGGTCACGACATAACAAGATTAATTAAATAACTAATTGTCGAAATCATGTATGAACCTTTTCGTAATGATCAGGACAAGGTTTTATGTAAAAGATTTTTTTTGGAAATCCACCATTTTAGTTAGAAATTGCACCAGTCGCAACCGCCCGCGGGTGTAAGTATATACTAAACTCTAGTAGTTCTGTCCGAAAATTAAAATTCTTTCACTGATATAAAGCTGCACTGTTGCTGAGTGTCATGGGATATGTTTTATGGTAGAACTTGACTTCTATGTAGGCAAGGAAGCATGAAGAAGTTTACATTTGAAAAATGAAAACGAACCCAATGGCAGGTAGTCATGGAAATCTTTAAATAACTGTACTATTTATGATTTACTCAGGTATTTATTATTGGATGGTTTATACCTATAGAACATCACGCTACGACCAACGGGATAGGAGTACACAACGTCGTACGTTATTGACCGTGGGTGACGCCGCGGGGTATATGTATAGCTAGTTATTTATAAAAATACAGGGTGGAATTTTCGAATGCTGCTTGAAGGATAATACTCTTAATACTTAAGTTAGCAAATTTTAGTCATACAGTTTTAAATTCCTTCATTTTCAAAAAGAAACAACTCTGCTTTTAAATAATTTTGAAAATACGCTTGCCACACAACAAAATCCGAAAAAATAGTATTCTGTACTTTTACTTTACATATCCTTATGATTGACCCTATGTTCAATCATAAAGATCAAATTTCTGCAAACAACAAAAACCATGAAAGTTTAATCTAAACATATTTTATTCGGACGAAAAAATCGAGTTCATTAACTAACTGCATGCTCGAAATGAGCTCCATTTTCTTGGATGCACAAATTTATTCTATTAAGGAATTCATTATGAAAAACTTTTAGTAGGATGTTGTGGTGAATATTGAAAATTGTACTTCGCTACCAAAAGTTACTCAAACTGAATTTTTTAAAGGAATAAAGTGCATCCAAGAAAATGAAGCTCATTTCCAGCTACTATGTACTTAGTTAATTTCCTCGTATTTTTCGTTCGAATAAAATAAGTTTACGTGTAAATTTTTTTTTTTTTTTATTTACCATGTTTGCAGAGTTTTGATTCTTATGATTGACCCTATCGATTGATGCTATAAAAGGACAGGATGCAATTTTTTTCGAATTTTAATAGGTTTAATTCCTGGATGTGGCAAGCGTGTTTTCAAAATTATTTAAATGCAGTTTTGTTTCTTCCTAAACATAAAGAATGTTTCCATTGAGTAAAATTTGCTACCTTCAGTATTTAGAGTACTTTGCCTCCATGTAGCATTCATCAATATTTCAGTATTTATCAATTGTCACATGTATGAAAGATTTCGTAATGGTCCTAACAAGGTAAAAAAATATATATTGGAAATCTACCATTAAAGTTGGGAATTGCACCAGTCGAAGCCGCTCGCGAATGTAAGTATATACTAAACTCAAGTAGTTCTGTCCGAAAATCAAAATTCTTTCACTGATAGAAAGCTACAATGTTGCTGAGTGTCATGAGATATGTTTCATGTTACACTTTACTTCTACGTCGGTAAGGCTGCAGGCAGAAGTTAGTTTGAGGTTCAAACGCTTAAGTACCTATGTTCAGACTAAATGGCTTGTATTTTAGAGATCAACAGCTTTTATTAGATATTGTACTCGTATTTTCTTATGTACCCACATAAGAAAATACGGATACAATATCATATCATTCTGATTCATGACTATACACTGAACTACTGTATAAATTGATTTCCTTGTAGTGATCGCTGGTCACTTTCAGCTTTTCATTATTTTACATCACTTTTCTTTAACATTCCAATTCGTTTCAAAGTTATATTTTACTTTAGTTTAGAAAAAAATATAAAATTAAAGAAAAACATTGTTTTCTATTTTCCTTCATTCATTCATCGATTTCAGCATGCATAAAAGATCATCATCACGGCTCGTTTCGTCATGGTCAGGAAAAGGGCAAAAAAATATTTTTAGGTAAAAAAAAGTACCATAAAAGTTGGAAATTGCACCAGTCGAAGCCGCCCGCGGGTGTAAGTATATACTAAACTCTGGTATTCTGGTCCGAAAACAGAAATTCTTTCACTGACAGAAAGCTACACTGTTGCTGAGTCTCGTGGGATATGTTTTATGGTAATACTTGCCTCCTATGTAGGCAAGGCTGCAGGCGGAAGCTAATCATTACATAGTATAAAACAAAGTCGCTCTATTCCCTTTGTACGCGTTAATCTTTAAAACTAAACAACGGATTTTGATGCGGTTTTTTTTTAATAGATGGAGTGGTTAAAGAGGAAGGTTTATATGTATAATAACATCCATTAAATAGCGGAGAAATACTGGTATTTTTGAGGTTTCTAATGTGATGTCGTAAATAATTTCATTTTTTTCCGCTTACACTGCAAACACAGGCTGAACCCTACGAGATTTATCAAAATAATGTACTAAGTATTGTACACATCGAAAAGGTCTACAGAAAACTCCGCGATGGTATATGTCTATCTCTTACGGATATCCCATAATAACACTTTTTTGTCATTTACTTTTTAATTATTTTATTAACTAATTTTCGAAGCGATTTTAACCAATACAGCATTAATCCTTATCCAATTAAATACCTTAAATACATTGTTGATTTAATATAGATCTATATGGCCTTTTACAGCATATGATTTAAATGAATATTTTCGAAGATATAACAGATTTAAAAATTGCGGGAAGTAGCGTTTGCGGCGGAGCGGGCTGCTATATTTTTGTATACAACGTTCACGTTAGTATCAGCCTTGCACCCGTGCGAAGCCGGGGAGGGTCGCTAGTCTTTAATAAAATAATAATACTGTGGCCAATGTCAGGCAGTCATTAAAATCTCTCCTTTCCTGCTTTACTACTATAGCTATACTATATATAAAGAACCTAGATGTTTTTCGAGTACCTAGTTCATGTTATTATATCTATTACTAGCAATATTTATATACAGCACGGTGTCACCGTATAGAGAGACAGACGGCGGAAACCAACTTTGTTTTATGCTACAAGTATGTAGAGATGCAGGTCGCATTAAAACTTTGGCCACAACTTTACTAGGTATCTATAAACATATAAATTAAATGTATAACGTGTATAAATGATTTTTTAACAGTCAGGACAAGGTATGTGTAATTTTTTTTTTAAATCCACCACAAATGTTGGAAATTGCCCCCGTTCGAACCCGGGTGACTGTTTTTATATACTAAACACTGGTGGTTCTGTCTGAAAATAAAAATTCTTTCTCTGATAGAAAGCTATATTGTAGCTGAGTATCATGGAATATGTTTTAAGGTAATACCTGACTTCTATATAAGCAAGGCTGCAGGCAGAAGTTTATCTTAAAAAATATATGAAGTCCAATGCCATCATGGAAATCTGTGATTTCTTGATATACTCAGGTATTTAATGGTTTATATGTATAGAACATCACGCTACGACTAACGGGATCGGACCGGTACACAAAGTCGTACCTTACTAACGATGGGTGAAGCCGCGTGATATAATTATCTTTAAAAATATATATCAATTGTCACATGTATGAAAGATTTTGTAATGGTCAGGACAAGGTAAATGTTTTTTTTTGGCCATCCACCATAAAAGTTGGGAATTGCACCAGTCGACGCCGCCGCGGATTTAAGTATATATACTAAACTCTCTCAGTTCAGTCCGAAAATTAAAATTGTTTCACTGACAGAAAGCTACACTGTTGCTGAGTCTCGTGGGATATGTTTTATGGTGATACTTGACTCCTATGTAGGCAAGGCTGCAGGCAGAAGCTAATCTTAAATAAAATAATAATATCGAGTCCAATGCCAGGCAGTCATGGAAATCTGTGATTTCTTCCTATTTCTTGCCTCACTATTAAGCTGTGAAGCTTTGGCCGAAATCGGTCAGATTACATTATTATCATAATCATCACTATAACTTTACTATTTAAGATAAACTCAGATATTTTTCGAGTACCTAGTTCATGTTTTTATAAATATTATAAATAGTTTTGAATTAACTAACTTAACCCTAGAGAGACCCTAAGAGTCATTTGTCCGTCCAACGGCTCTTAGGGTCTCTCTTAGGACGCCTTCTATATATATTATATAGCTAGCGAACTGCCCGCGACTTCATCCGCGTGGCATATTCCACCCGTCTTACGTTATGTCTTTGGTTACTGCTCCGCTCCTGTGAGTCGTAACGTGATGTTATAAATGCCTATACACTCAAGAATTACGAGCTTTCTATGGGTGAAATAATTTTCAAAATTGGTTCAGTAGATCCATGGATTACTCCCTACAACCTCACAAACTTTACTTTGGGCTGAGCGCCGCCGTGTCCTCGTGGTGGCAATCGGCAGCGGCAAACTCTCGCGTCCGGCCCTGGTGTACGCCATGGTCCGGAGCGAGAGGCAATGGGAAGCAGTCACCTCCTTCTGCGAAGCAATTATGCTAGAGAATGAGGTCGTGAGACGTCAGAGGCGCAGATCGTCTCATCCCCAGACGCCGCGATGACTCCCAGCCACCGTAAACGCGGGCCTGTGGACGGTGGGCAATGAGTAGCACACAGTCTGTACGTTAACTGACGACAGACCGTGTCGAAGGCGCGTTCGTGTTCCACGCTCGCCCCTAAGAGATGTCAGCAAACCAAACGGAGAGGCCACTCAAGGCCCTGCCGGGCCTGCTGGTTGTTCGTAACGCGCCTACGGAACGCAAAGGGCACAAGAAGGAACATGGATGGGTTTTAGTCAGTAAAAGTCTGACACTAGGGCGGGAAAAGCCATTTGATGATTCTCCATCCCAAAAAAAAACCTATCTATGTATGTGATATACTGTTCTATACCCAAACAACATTTTATAATAATCGGTTCAGTAGTTAAGATATCAAAGCGCAACAAACAAATAAATACATACACAAACTCAGTGTCGCATTTATAATATTGTATTTAGAACCGGATCCAATTTGCTTTTCGAAGCGTAATGAAGATGTTGTTACCGTTTCAGTTAACAATGTGGTTACAACGGCACAATATTACGGTTCAAGTTTCCCCAGTATCGATGCATATTGCTGTAATTTCATTTCTCGATGCGACGGTATCCAATTATCTGTTCCAAGGAGCATCATTACAGAGCTCACGGAAAATTTTAGATATTTTATGTTGAAATCCAGGAATTATTTACAAAAATGTTTCGTATAGTCGTTGGTATAATTTTCTAGAAAAATAAAAATCTTGTGTGAGGCCAAATTATGTTCTATTTTCTATCTTTTTTGTGGTAAATTACTTGTGAACTCAACAACCTTCTTTAATAATTTGTTGAGCTGAAAATGTGGGAAACCGAAAGAGTGTCATTCAGAATTTCGACAGTTAATTATTTCGACACTGTCCCAATTTCGACAAATAATAGTTCGACACCTCATTGATTCGAGAGAACATTATATTAGACTAGCATTAGTTCGACAGACTATACTTCGAGAACACACACCTTCGAAGTACACTAGTTCGACAGTACCCGTCTTCTACGAGTATATGCACTTGTTCGATGGATCTCTATTTCGCGGGAACATAACTTCGACATAATACTGCTTTGAAATGTGAAAATAATAATTGAACCGTGGTTTATAGATTTCTCTTTTTAAGGGGCAATAGCGTTCAAAATACGGGACATAGGATTGATATAACCTCTTCTTTTTGCTTCGCCGTAGTTGGGTAATAAGGGAAAACCTATTTTTATGAAGTTTAGAAATTTTGACTCGAAGAAAATCCACATTCAATGGAATCTGCAACCGACCCCATTTCTGGTGGGTAGAATGGTAGTACTTTGAATAATAATAATATGTAACTCTAAGTGGACTTGTCTTTTGTACAAAATAAAAACAGCAACACTGCCTCGTTGCCTGCTGACTGCCTCGTTGGTCTAGTGGTCCTAAGCGCGACTGCTACGCTAGAGGTCCTGGGTTCGATTCCCAGGTCGAGCAAAAAATGTTATTGGGTTTTTCTATGAAATTCTCTGTAGCAGCTCGGAGTTTGGATTTGTGCCCGGTTTATGGCAATAGGCTCGCCCCCTATTATAGATATAAACATATCAGCGAACTGTGGGCGTACATTGGTACATCTCTGCCTAACCCTTCGGGGAATACAGGCGTGATGGTATGTCAATGTAGGTATAGAGATGCATGTGAACATGGGTATTACATGGGACTTAAATATACCGGCGAACTGTGGGTGTACATTGCTATCTACACCTCTGCCTAACCCTTCGGGGAATACAGGCGTGATGGTGATGGTATATATATAAAAACAGCAAATTTAGATTTATAGCAGATTGGTTTCCAAAATAATATTAGCTTATTTCACCCACTTTCATCTCACTCGTTAAGTTACGTAAAGACGTAACTTTTATTGACCAAAGTGGTTACCGCTCTGCTCCCGTGGGTGGGTAGCGTGATGTTATATAGCCTATGATAATGTGGCTTTATAATGGCAAAATCGAACCAGAAGTTTTTAGTTTTATTCGTCCATACAAAAATATAAACGTCTCGTCTTTAAATTAAGTGAAAAGCATTCGTGAAAATATTTAGACAATTAATTGTAAATGTAATTCTTCAGACCGATTCCGGCCACGGCGGCTAATCTTAACGCAGGAGATATTATAGTGCACAAGTGTGTGCGCAAACACAGGTGCACTCCCTCATCCCTAACTCTCATAACTCTCATAACCCGATGTGACGGAAATCTGATATGACCGGAGAGAGATCAGGCGCAGGACCAACGGCTTTACGTGCTTTCCGAGGCTAGGGGGTGTCACTGAGAAATTCCTGATGGAAAAACCCTGTAACACTTTTTTCTCGACCTGGGAATCGAACCCGGAATCCCTCGTGTAGCAGTTGCACGTGCGACCACAAGACAACAGTGCAAAAAAAAAATCACTACTAACGTCTTTCATAAAATCTAGATCGCAGACTCGAACTGCACCTACCCCATATTTCTTACTATTAGTATAGTGTATTGTAAGGTTAGGTTTATTGCCATGCCACCACTCGAGGCAAGGCATAAACCTAACCTGCCGGAGGCAACGCATTTTCGCTACCGTATAGCCTCGCCGAACGGTGCGGCGCGCGCAGAACTTCACATGCATCTCTATACCTACGTATATTGACATACCATCACGCCTATATTCCCCGAAGGGTTAGGCAGAGATGTACCAATATACGCCCACAGTTCGCCGATATGTTTAGATCTTATATAATAAGGGGCGAGCCTATTGCCATTAACCGGCCACAAATCCTAACTCCGAGCTGCTACTGAGAATTTCATAGAAAACCCCAATAACACTTTTTGCTCGACCTGGGAATCGAAGCCAAGACCGTAGCAGTCGTGCTTAGAACCACTAAGCTACTGAAACAGACATTGACAAAATATGAGAAATAATGCAATCATGCAAAACCCTCTGACTATTTTCTTATTTATCAGTAAATGTATTATTTCAATCAATTGCTTTTAATTCAAAGGTTCATTATGATGAATCATACAATGATTTTGACGTGTAAACCTCTGTTTTTAAAAACATTATTACTTACTGATACGCTCCACGAATTGGTAATAACTAGTCTATTTAAGTATAGAGAGCAATAAAAAGAAACTAATAAATAAATGAATATGAATAAAAAATGCCTTTATTATTGCAGCAGCTGTACTAAAAAAGACACAAATATCTTAAACCAACAATAAAGAAATAATACTATGTATTTGTATTTTTCATGTAAAAATATATTTTTAATTCGTAGATTTTGTGAAAACTATTTCGATACGTTTATTAAAAAGTAATTGCGTATACATTACTTACCCAGTTGAACTTGTAGGTTTGACCATTTAAAAACTTTGGCCAAACTTTACGTGAAAGTTGACTGTCATTATCATGTCATTGTCAGAAAATAGGCTCTGTTTAATCGAATAAATATAATTTTGAAGTATTTTTTAAAGTATTTTGCCACTGCGTATGTCGCTAAAAGCCATTTTAGTTTTTAAAATAGTTAATAGCTTACTGTAAGTACATGTCTAGGTAACGTTGCCATATAGTGACTATAAGACTGTAAATAAAATCGGGTTAAAAAAGGTTTCTGTGAAAGTATACATAAATAGACCTCCCTGAAGCGTAGCCACACGGAAGTGCTGATCCTGAGATTTATTTATCTATACTAACTTAATATAAAGAAGAGGAAAGATTTTATTTGTTTTATTGTTTGTTTATACGAGTAGGCTCTTAAACTGCTGGACCGATTTTAACCATTTTTTCACCAATATATAGCTACATTATTCCTGAGTAACATAGGCTATATAGCATCACGGTACGACCCGCGGGAGCGGAGCAGTAAATAACGAAGTAACTTAAAGCGGGTGAAATAAGCTAACAATAATTTTGGAACAGCCTGCTATAAATCTAAATTTGCTGTTTTATTTTGTACAAAAGATAAGTCCACTTAGAGTTACAAATTATTATTCAAAAGTACCACCTCGAAGGTGAAGTCGCGGGCAGTCCGCTAGTATCTTATATAGATCTTAATTAGCTTTCAATTTTTTCCACTGATGTCAGAGATTTCGACAATAGACTTAAGATATTGGACATTAAGACAATATTTAACTAAAGGATTACTTTTCAATGTGCCGAGGTGATGTTGCCCTTGTAGTTGTATACTAAATATCAATTCATTAAAAAGTTAAAAGCATTTAACTTTCTTTTTCCTTGTGTTCAAGAACACTAACATGCTTAATCTTTATTAAAATTGTATGAATTTGTAGGAACCGAGTGTATAATTTCACTCACGCCATCAAGAATTTTAAACTAGGTTCTATTGTAGGACGTTTGGTTTAAATATTCATTGTCGATGTGTTTAATCGATAGTGTGTTATGGTCACTTTCTGTAATGTATTTTTGAATTGATGTTTTTCTGTAAATAAACCTGTAGCTATTTATTGGCTGATAACAGGGATCGACCTTAGACACATTATAGATCTAAGGATTTAAGGCTAGTAAGTAGGGCTACTAAGGGCTCTAGGGCTAGTAAGTAGCTTACAAATAATGACTATTTGTTAGATCATTAGGCAACTGTGTACTAGTAAGTAATTGAGTAGTTTAATTTCAAATATGTCTTTGTTGTTTTAGCACAACTAACTTTATTATTATCCTATCCTACTACTATTATAAAGGCGAAAGTTTGTATGTATGGATGGATGTTTGTTACTCTTTCACGCTTAAACGGCTGAATGGATCTGGATGAAATTTGGCACAAAGATAGATTATAGTCTGGAATAACACATAGGCTACTTTTTATCCCGGGAAAATGTACGGTACCCGTAGGATAACACATCAACTGTGACGCGGACGAAGTCGCGGGCAGAAGCTAGTTTATAATAATATGCTTTCGAGTAAAATGTAGCGAACCTACATTTACGAATCAATTTGATTTAATTAGAAAATAATCTCAGGCAATTCAAAAAAGCCAAAACAAGCATTTTAAGAAACTACGAATAATATTTTGTGGGTTTAAAAATCTATACAGAGAAGAATATTTGGAAGGATAAGGGGGATCCTTTGCCTAGAAGTGGGACACAACAGGCTAGATAAAAACATATACTAAGATTAGTTTCGTCAGCTTAGTAACTATACTAAGCTAACTATACTGAGTTTGTTTGTTTGATTAAACTCGCTCATCTCAGGAATATCTGGTTTGATTTGAAAAAATCTTGTGTTGCTTTGTGTTGGATAGCCACTTTATCGAGGAAGGATGTAGGATACATAACATCACGCTACAATCGAAAGGAGCGGAGCATTTACGAATAATGTTGAAAGAACAAAAAAAAAATCCTTTTGTGATCTTCCGTTGCGTGCGTAGCGTAAACGGTTAAAGTTACGCAAATCTTATGTATGATGAAATTTTTTCCCTTTAAAAGTTCTAAAAAAAAGTCAAGCAAAGCCAATCTTAAAAGATAGACAGCTTATGTCTATCTTTTAAGATTGGCTCACTATAATCTTTTTATGGTAATCTATGTTTTCAAATAATGCATTATTTGTGAAGGTGTTTTTATAAACGAGATACCCAAATCCTTATACAAATAAATATGTTTTTCACCACGTGAAAGTAATTTTGAAGAAAACTGTGCTTGACGTTTTTTGATTTAAAGGAATATCTTAGGATAGGAGATGAGTTTTAAAATTATTCCATAATGAGAAGCTGAAGACTTTTCCTGATCGATTGTTTGATTGGACTGCTAGTTGGATTGAAAAAAAATTGTTTTGTGTGTTACATTCAAGAGGAATAAAATAGGCATTGCTTTATCGACCTTGGGAGCGGGGCAGTAACCAAAAACGTGACTTAACACGAGTGAAAATGCCACGCGGACAAAATTGCTGGAAGAAGCTATAACTCAATAAAAAGCAGAAAGTTTTCGTTGAAATACAAAGTCACGTTGATCATGATTTATATTAAAGGTTAACTTGTATTCGGTACCCCCTTAGAAGCCCTAAAAGATCCAGTTCGAGCGAAAACTTTTGTTTTCGTCACGTTATTTGTAATTAATTTAGATTTCCAGTACAGAGTACAATGTATAGTATAAAAAACCGGCCAAGTGCGAGTCGGACTCACGCACGAATGGTATCGTACCAGTATCTATAAAAACGGCCAAAAATATCACGTTTGTTGTATGACAGCCCACCCCTTTTATCAATATCGAGCAAAAAAAAAACCTCGGTTGTTGTATGGGAGCCCCTTTCAATATTTATTTTATTCCATTTTTTTGTACCATCACCATCACGCCTGTATTCCCCGAAGGGTTAGGCAGAGGTGTACCGATGTACACCCACAGTTCGCCGGTGTATTTAGGTCCCATGTAATAGGTGGCGAGCCTATTGCCATTAACCGGGCACAAATCCAAACTCCGAGCTGCTACTGAGAATTTCATAGAAAAACCCAATAACACTTTTTGCTCGACCTGGGAATCGAACCCAGGACCTCTAGCGTAGCAATTAATAATTTAGCGTAGTATTTTTTTTTGTATTTGTTGTTATAGCGGCAACAGAAGTACATCATCAATAATCATCATCATCATCATGAAAATTTCATCTGTGAAAATTTCAACTGTCTAACTATCACGGTTCTTGAGACACAGCCTGATGACATACAGATGGACGGACAGTTAAGTCTTAGTAATAACGTCCCGTATTACCATTTGGGTACGGAACCCTAAAAACTAAAAATCACGCTTTCGTAGGTCCTGCACTGTCAGCAAAAAAGAATAAAATTAAAAACTAGGGCCTCTTTTTTGTTAGCGCATATGTACATACAACTAGCTGTTACGGCGTAGCAGCTACGAGACTCGTAACAAATTGCACCTGCAACTACATAGTCTGCATACATTATAAACTTGAATATACATTTCAAAAGATATTTTAAAACGGCTGAATTAAAAAGAGAAAAGCTTTTTTTCGTTTATTTCTACCAAATAAGCTCCGAAAGCACTAAGCCGATTAAAACCATTATTTCACCAATAGATAGCTAATTTATCAGGCATTAACATAGGTTATATAACATCACGCTACGAGATACAGAAGCGGTGCAGTAACAAAAGACGTTACTTAACGCAGGTGAAAATTTGCACGAGGACGATGTCCTGGGCAGAAGCTAGATATACTATAATAATATTAGTAAATATTATCTATAATTTATAACTGCCTCGTTAGCCTTGTGTCCCTAGGTACGACTGCTACGCTAGAGGTCCTGGGTTCGATTCCCAGGTCGAGCAAAAAGTGTTATTGGGTTTTTCTATGAAATTCTCAGTAGCAGCTCGGAGTTTGGATTTGTGCTCGGTTAATGGCAATAGGCTCGCCCCTATTACATGGGATCTAAATATACCGGCGAACTGTGGGTGTATATTGGTACACCTCTGCCTAACCCTTCGGGGAATACAGGCGTGATGGTTATTAGTTTTGAGGGACCGAACTCAGGATCAGCGATTTGCAAGCCGATCGTCAAACCGTTAGACTAATTATTTCGATGACAATTACTCCAAAATAGCCGTTCTAGTTTCATATGATTGACTTCTTCGCTCCTTAAAGATATGGCGTGATGATATCATTTTAGAAATTCAATCCGCAGCTATCTATAACATTCTTACATGATATCTTAATCCCGTGAGAATTTGTAGAAGAATACGAACGTAATGCAACATTGCTCATACCTCAAAGCAAATAGCGTGATAATTTATAGTCTAAGTTTTAAGTTAAGTTTTAACTTACCACTATTACATTAGTGAAAACCGCATTCAAATCGGTTAAGCCATCTTTGAGATTAGCGTGCACAAAGGCACAGACAAACAGAAAAATCTATATTTTCGGCATTAGAATCATTCCCCGACCTCATAGCAATTACTTTTAAAAAAAAATACTAAAAGTACAGTTTTGACTTCGCTACGATTTTATCATATGACATGTATAGATATAGATATAGATTATATAGCCTACTGTTACTCAGGAATAATGAAGATAACTATTGGTGAAAACATTGTTAAAATCGGTCCAGTAGTTTAGGAGCCTATTCGATACAAACAAACAAAAAAAGACAAAAACAAAGTTTCTTCTGTAAAATATTAGTCTAGATAGATTGGTTAGCTTATGTCGCGACTTCGTCCGCATGATCAACCGTAATCACGGGGTTTTATCTTTACAGCACGGAACCTTAATTTATATTTATAAAAGCTACCTTATTATCTCAGCTCACTGCCAGTGAAAATCAAAAATAATGAAGTTACTATTAATTAAAAAAAGGAATAAATTTAAAGTATATAAATGTCACAATATTTGATTAAACAGTTGCCATACTATTGCCACTGTAAATGTCACACTATTTTTACTTTTTGAAATACCATTAGATTCTGTTAGACGTATAATAGAATATATTTAAACAAACAGAAAAAGAAATGGCAACTATAGGAAGTGTATCAGAAATCAGTTTTCGAAAAGGGTAATCAATTTATAACACACATTCTTCTTCCACAAACAAGCTTTAGTCCCTGGTATGGCGCAAGTCCAACAAGGCACAAATCCAGACTCCGGACACAGACATACACACACGAAGATACAGACAAATTCCTTATGGAAAAATCCACTATCATAACTTTTAGCAGCCACCTTTGCAACTATTCAACCTGTTTGGAGGATTTTGACGACATGGCATTGAAAACATAATTTCTTAAGTTATACTTATGTCCACGTGAGCAAAGCTGCGGGCGTCAGCTAGTTAAAACTTCGACGGGCCTGTTGGTCTAGTGGTTAGCGGCCCTGACTGCTAAGCCGGAGGTCGTGGGTTCGATTCCCACCCAGGACAAACTTTGTGTGATGAGCATGATTGTTTGTTCTGTGTCTGGGTGTGATTTATCTATAATATGTATGTATTATAAATTATATAAGTATGTATATCAGTTGTCTGGTTACCATAACACAAGCTCTGCTTAGCTTGGGATCAGATAGCCGTGTGTGAGTTGTCCCAAGATAATAAAAAAAAAAAAGTATATTTTCATAAGTTTTTAATCTCCACACACGACCTACTATTTTAATAGGTATTTTATACATTTATATTCACAGAATAAACATATAAAAATTAATAATACCAATTTTCAACCTCCACTCATAGTAAACCACGACCAAAATTTACTAAAACAATTAAATTGATTAATTTAATACGTATTTTATACCTTTAAATTCACAGAAAAATAAATATAAAAATTAATAATACCAATTTTCAACCTCCACTCATAGTAAACCACGACCAAAATTTACTAAAACAATTAAATTGACTAAGTTAATACGTATTTTATACATTTATATTCCCAGAAAATAAAAATATAAATTTATAATACCAATTTCCAATCTCCACTCATAGTAAACCACGACAAAAATTTACTAAAATAATTAAATTGACTAATTTAATACGTATTTTATACCTTTAAATTCACAGAAAAATAAATATAAAAATTAATAAAACTTATTTTCAATCTCCACTCATAGTAAGCGATGACTAAAATTTACTAAAATAATGATTTACAGAAAAAAAGTAATATTAAAAATACCAATTTTCAATCTCCACTCATACCAAACCACGGCTAAAATAATTAAATCGACTAATTTAATACGTATTTTATCCATTTATATTCAGCAAAAAAAAAAAAACACCTACATATTTTATTTAATTTATTGCCAAGTCTTATCCGACAGTTGGACGAGCTTAGCCGCCCTGGCCGAGCCCGCCGAACCGTCTGAGCTCCCAACTGCGATCGCATTCGAACCTAGTGCATGACGTACATCCGTACAGCTAAGTAGCAAGCCCAACAGTGGTGGGGGAATAAGGGTTGGAATACATCCGTCTATCCTTTCCGATAGAAATTTAATTTCAGATTATAATTGACGGTACTTAAAAAGATTTAATAAATGTTGTTTTCTCACAAATATTGTAATGTTAAAGGAAACGTGCGTAATAAACCGTGTTAAGTCACTTTACGAGCATTAATTATATCATACATAAATACTAATATAATAAAGCTGAAGTTTTTTGTTTTTTTTTGTGATTTAAACGTGCTAATATCTGAAAGTGACAGTCAGTATATGATAGATTCATGAGAAGTAGTATAATAGAGCTATATAAAATCAGTTGCGGGCATAAACAAGGGTATTAAAGTAAATAAAACAATTATTTCGATTTTATTTAGAGATAGGCTAATTTCAATTTCATTTTAACTTCACAGGCGTGATGGTATATTATATTTTAACTTAATTATTATTAGTCATCATCAACTGCCTAGCCTTTTCCCAATTATGTTGGGGGTCGGCTTCTACTGTAACCGGATACAGCTAAATACCAGTTTACATGGATCGATTGTTAGCCTGCACGGGAAAATTAACCATAGCGCTACGAGGTTACAAGTGGCTACGGGAGCTCCGATAGCTACGTGCTACGGCCTACGAGAATGATTTGCATGCTACGTCAATTACATCAATTTATTGATTTATTTTATTTTAAAACACATACAACTATCATCGCATGGTGTACCTAATACAATAGTGTAGTTAATAAGTTAGTTTAAACAATATTGGGTTAATAATCTAGTATTAGATTATAACGATTAGACATGGGTACATTATCTAATAATATTTTTTATTATGAAATTTTATAAAATATGGCCCGTGTCAATTTATTCAGAGTACAGTTGAATCAGTCAATCTGTTGTGACACCATACTGAGTGAAAAGAGAGAGGGCGTCAGAATCTTCAGATACCTTCAAAAAAATGTCGTGAAGGTCCAGTGGTTAAGGCGCCCACCTCCCATGCATCGAAATATAAAGCAAATAAAAAAAAATTGTCAACACAGCAAATCACAGTTACAAAATAGCGCAAAATCAAAACAACAAAAAAATCAATGCATACATATCTAGTAATATCTACATCTTTAGCACTAGTCTCCACGTGAAAATTAGTCTCTATTGTCTTACAGAATAAACATATCGCTCACCTAGTAATATATTGGCACACCTACAAAAAATGTGTAATTTAGTTTGTAGCGCACAAGTGTTCAATATTGCATAATCATAAGGTACAAACTCAATTTCACGTTTTTCTTCCGATGTGCTTATATATTACTAGGTGAGCGATATAGTAAGAAGGTATAGCATGGATGGATAATATTTTAAGACAATATAACAAAATAACAAGTTACTAAATCAAAACGTGTGTAGTTGAAATAGAGTATGTGTGATAAATGAGTGGGTTAGGTGAGTTAAGACCGAAAGATTAACAAGGTCAAGTACCAATGTGATTTTTTAAAATCATATGTACTTTCTAAATTTACCTTAGACATTACTGGTGACGGTAAAGGAAAACATAGTGAGGAAACCTGGACTTAAAAATAATACAAGCTGTTGATTGAATTGATTTGCATCCTCCTCAAATTTTAGGAGCTTGTCATAAAGAAATAGAAGTAATCAAATATAATTACGATACCTGGCCAATATCTAATAAATACTTGTTTTTTTAGTTGCAACTATCAAATAACGGTATTCCAGAATCTCTTGCAAAATTCAGAATCGCCCAGTTGCGTATGCGGTAGGCAGAGTTGTCGCGCGGCTATGTCAATGTGTGCATAGCGCCTAAACCCTCTGGCGAGATGGCTAGTTCGAATTTGAAAATCAGGGAAAAAAAACAATTTATTTTATTATTGATTCGTGTTAAGAATCACGAGCATAGTTAACTCCTTGAATTTGACGATAATGCAAATCAACGCCTTGTATAACTCTGAAATCGCCAACACGCCACCACGAGCAAGCGTAGTATCAATACTCGTGTCTTTTATGTATGAAAAAATAAAAAAAGGCTTTGCACTGCCGTGTGACAATAATCTGCAAGTATTATCATCATTTATAAAAGTACAGTCACAAGCATAAACGTGTACACACTTAGCAATATTCTACAGCAATTTCTTTCCAAAGGGTTAATCAAAATGTATCGGTGTTACAAATATTATATTCTGGACCCCGTACTAATATGAAATTGGTTTTACCTCGTCGTAGCAATCGTTCAATATAGAGAAAGTCATAAATAATCTTTGGCATGTGTATACAATTATGTTTGTGTTTGTGACTGTTCCTAATATTAAAGAGAGAGATATATATGTAATAGCTACCGTTTGCCATAGAAGACGTTTTGTAGGATACAAGAGTAAAGGAAACCGTTCTATGCAACTGGCATTTCATGTCGCGTCTTATTAGTCTATGAATAATTGATTGATTTCAACCCCAATCGTGCTCGTTTATAGTGCACTACCTGGAAACTAAAGGCTTGCGTTTGATGTCACTAAAGGGCTATAATGGGGATATTATGGGGAAGACAGTGTACGGTGTCTTTGTATTTCCTTTATTTGATGTGAAATAGCATATAGGTAATCTAGTGTAGGTGTATTCTTTATTTAATTTTGGCACCATGGATCTTTGACAGTCTTTACGGATTGTCGGCAGCCAGGAGGTTCTGACAACCAGTCTTACCAAGAGGTATAGTGTTGCTTACTAACAGGGCTGTGGAGTTCAGATAGGCAGCAGCTTCATGAAAAGTACTATGGTATTCAGCTGCACCCGGTTAGACTGAAAGCCGACCCCAACGTAGTTGGCAACAAAGAAAACAAAAATGTTTTAGTGGTATATAATAAAGTGTTATTAAACAAATACAAATTCTGTAACAAATATCATCTAGTTTTATGTTAATGTTAATTTGAGGAAAGTAATGTACAGTTTAATTTATTTTTTTGCTATAACTAAAAGAGCGTTTCTCGCCATCAAACTGCCGTATGGCGAGAAACAATTTTGTAAGATAAAACTAAAAACAGGTTTCAGAAGATATTAAAACAAAAAAAATTACCAATCACTGTTGTATGCGACTGTACTGCAGATTATGAGACTCATTATCTGGATTGCGGATTAATCCTTTGATCTCCAGGTACGTTCGGTGCACGATGCACGTGCGTGTCCCTTTGTGCGAGGATTTCAGATTACAACGTGCTGCTCGCAGCTAATTGATTAAATGACATACCATACAGTATCCAATTTCAATAATGACTGTCAATGGATTTCAAACATTGTTAGTATCGGATATATTTGTGGTATTAGTTTATTTTTAAAGTGTTTGATAGTCCATTAGTACGGGCGTTATATTTTATTTGTAAGATAAGACTAATCATCGTCATCATATCAGCCCCAGGCCGTCCACTGCTAGACAAAGGCCTCCTTCATAGTTTCCAAAAGAAACGGTTGGAAAAGCCTTGCATCCAGCGTCTTCCTGCAGCCTTAATCAGGTCGTCTGTCCACCTTATGGGTGGACGTCCTACGCTGCGCTTGCCGGTGCGTGGTCTCCATCCGAGAACTTTGCAGCCCCATCGGCCATCAGCTCTCCATGTCATGTGCTCTGCCCACTGCCACTTTAACTTGCTGACTCGCTGGGGTATGTTGGAAATTTTTGGTTTGTCTGCGGATCTTCTCATTACTGATTCCAGCTGGAGTAATATAGATATCTTAACAGTTAACATGGCGACCGCTATATAAGATACAACACTTGTATTTTATACGATGTCAGTGATGTCCAAGATAAACTTAGAATAAAATTTCAAAGTATTGTTCGAGTAATAAATGTTGAGTATCGCAGCCACCGGCAATCGGCAGGTTTAGTGTTTCATACTGAGGTAATGGAATACTAATTAAAGGGCTGATAATTAATGATCACTCAACACTATCAGATGTTACAAATAAGCTTTAGGCCAATGCATTAGGTCCTTAGATTAGTTTGTATTGCATATTGTCCAATCTATATGTTATTATATATATACTTATAATTAGTATATTATGTCATGTTATTTCTACACCACCATCACCTCAGATAAAATGAATGCTTTCAGTGCCTTTTCTATGAGTTTTACACTACTCAGCCTGCCCATTGCTACGAGTACTTGGGCTGTAGGTTGAAGTTTAATTTTATCAATTTAAAACCAACTTCTGCCTGTGATTTAGTCTAAGTTGAAGTCAAGTGTACTATAAAGCATATCCCATGTCAATCAGCAACAGTGTATAGCTTTCTATAAATGAAGGATTTTTTATTTTCGGACCAGAACTAACAGAGGTTTGGTATACAGGGTGGATGTTTGAGACTGGACGGTAGGGGCAGGTACTATACATAGTTACACGTATTTAGGAGACTATTAATAATCTTTTTGGATATCCTGAACTGCATTCACAGATTATGGAAAAAAATAGAGACAGCGAGAAATATGCTAGAACACAATAAAAAACTGCCTATCGATCCCATCTCATGTAGTCCCGTGTAGTCATTTTGATCCAAAAAGACTGTGGGACAGAAATCGCCAAAAATTTTCCGTATCGACATTTTGTACGGAAAATACTCTCCTAGGAACGTTGTTAGCCTATTATCGAATAGGCTGGCATTGTTATTATCATTTATTGCTTGTTTTTATTTGATTGGCCTTTTAGATTGATCATATCCTATTCCTCATGCGTAGGTACTGTAGAGGTGGAAGGATTTATTAAATACTAGCTTCTGCCCGCGACTTCGTCCGCGTCACAGTTGATGTGTTATCCTACGGGTACCGTACATTTTCCCGGGATAAAAAGTAGCCTATGTGTTATTCCAGACTATAATCTATCTTTGTGCCAAATTTCATCCAGATCCATTCAGCCGTTTAAGCGTGAAAGAGTAACAAACATCCATACATCCATACATACAAACTTTCGCCTTTATAATAGTAGTAGGATTCTACTAGTGAATCATTTAATAATCATACAACTTCGTGTATTGAATTACATATTAAAATTAGCCTTTTAGGTATATTTTTTATCTAACATAATATTATTCGTCTACCGTAGTGACTATTCTTCTTAACTTAAACTAGTAGACATCTCGTAGCATAAAGTATACAAATAAGTTTATACACGGTTATTTTTACATCGTACTGGAGCCGAAACGCAGGAACTTTAGTCGAGTAATAGGTACGAGTATTGGCGTTGTAATTTTTTTTATGACCTCTCTTAGACATTGAAAATTGATCACATTTTTTTTTAATTTCGAGTTAAATGTCATTAGCGCTTCTGTTTAATTGATGAATGGATTGAAAGGCTACCGTTCGCATGTGTAGTCGATAAGGTTTACACACACATATTAATTGACTGCAAGGAAGCGTTACTTCGAGTTCTCACTATTCCACAAATGAGATTTTGGTATTAATTTTCGAAAATAATAGTGCCAATAGTTTCTGTTACTATGTTACAGCTTATGGCTTCCGGTTCCAGAACGATGTAAAAGTAAGTACTCCACAGTACCTACAAACAATGACGGTACCTACCGTCATCCGACTTCCTATATTGAAAGAACTGAAATTATTAATTCAATTCCTAAGTTAATTATTATAAACTCTACGTCCGTCACTTGACTGTAGGTGGTAATTATTTTGATAGTTTCTGGTACTTGTACCCATGGGAAGTACCACCCTGGGGGTGGTCCCCACTCGAAGTCACATGACATACAGGTCACTAGAATGCTAGATGAAGCAACTTGATTGTACAATATTAAATAATCACCGTCGTTTATGAGTATAATTAATGGGTCGTCCTATAATTTTGAATACGCTTTGTTAATACCAATGAAGCCTACTTTAAGCTAAAAGTGACAACTTTTATCATGATGATGGACGGCTTTTAAAGATCAGAGATGGGTGTACACTTAGAAGGGTGTTCAGAAATGAGCATATAATGTCATCTTCCTTCTTAGAGTTTCGATGACAAACTATTATAAAGTTATGTTATATTGTTGCGGCCCAGAATTAGGCTACTTTGAGGTTTCCGGCTACTGGGACCGCAATTAACTGGGACCGCGGTCCCAGTCGCCGGATCCGTAAAAAATAAATATTTTTCTTCCAGCGACTGGGACCACTCATAGATAACTTAAAAAAATCTATTATTGAAGCCAAAATGAGTACAGTCAAACGAAAAAAAATATAAATTATTTATATGAATATCATTGACTCGTTTTAGACATGATTTTATCTTATATGCGCTTAATTAGTAGTAGATTAAGCTAGCCCGTTTTGACATAATTTACACATGCAGGTAAATACACACAAAGGGAATTGTTGTTAACACGATCTAAGTGTATGTTTTAATTCCGAAAGTTTTGAATAACAGAACTGTAGTCAGTGGTTGTTTTTCTTATATCAATAAATGATGTTTTTAAATCAAAAAGGATTTTTCATCAATTATTACATCTAAAATTTTTTTGTTAGACTGTACATTTTTTTTTTAATTTCAGTTATCATATAAGTGGTCCCAGTCGCCGGAAGAAAATTATTTATTTTATACAGATCCGGCGATTGGGACCGCGGTCCTAGTTAATTGCGGTCCCAGTCGCCGGAAACCTACTTTGACTGCATAGGCAACCATTAAATCTTCATGCGTGCACCATCAGTTAGGGCCCTCAGGGAATAGTGTAAGATGGGCCATCGTTTGTGCTGTACCGCACAAATAGCTTAAGTCGCTACCGTCACAGAATCCCCACCTAAACATGGTATCTTTGCTACTACCGACCTGAGTTCGGAGTCTATATAAATACTTCCAGATTGGCCATGGTAGTTCATGTCCAGGTAGAGTCATCTTTCTAGCACGACGTGTTGTGCTGGGACAGCTGCTACCAGTAGCAAATGCATGCAAAGCATGAAGGAATATTTATTCCTTCCACCTTCTTGTAAGCTACATGGGTTGACATACTAGGGCCATGGGGTCCGATCGCTCATCTAATTTTTCGAAACATAACATAGCGGCTAGTCGACTCTTTACGTGGCCAGTGGGCTGGCCTTTTCTTGAGCCAAAGAATTAGCATTGCCATACAACACAGCAATGCTGCCAGCCTTTTGGACACTTGTCCCATTGATAGTGATTTCGATACCTTTTTTGATGCCCTATGAGCTTCTATTTTTGTTATAAATTGTACATAGTGTGTAATTTAATTATTATTTATAAGTATTATGTTTGAAAAATATGCAATTTGCATATGCTGAACTCCGCTGAGTGCCACCGTCACCGCTGCCTATAGACATCAGCCCTACCAAAGGCCTTGCAAATACGTTACTATCCCAGAGACAAAGTTGAAATGTCTCATGTGCCTCGTGTGCTGGCACCCACCCTTCAACCAGAATACATCAACGCTGCCTTGCGGCAGGAATAGGTATGATGGTAGTACTTCCCCGGACGAGCTCCTTCACAAAGACCTCTACTATGTACTTGTCCAACTGATATAGCAAATGGCGTAACTGGTAATCATTGTGGTGTTGGGGCGGTCAAAGTCCATAAGTTAACTTCATCACTGAATGCTTTAATGTTTATTTAAACATTTATTTTCTAAAATAATAACTCAGGTGTGACTTTCACAACAAAAAACTCGGAGCAAGAAAGATGTTGGACAGGTCCGATGTCTTAGTGAGCCTGCCTCGGTAACACAATGTTACATAATTGATGATAATTCACATGTAGATTCTACTACTTTGCATAGCACTTTTTAAAAGTGAACTAAAATTAAATTCCTACTAGGTCACCATGCACACTTCGAAGCACTTATACAACTGCATTGTTACATAACAGCTCTCAATCACCGGATTTTGGATTCCACAGCTCTTTACAGATTTTCACAGCGTTCTGCGTTATATCACTTCTTTACTTTAACAATGTCTCACTCCCAATGCCACAGAGGTTAAGTATTGATTATCACTTAACAAGAATGAAAACCTTATATTTTCACAATATATTCACTATGTGTGTAGGATAGGTGTGTAATGAGTAAATTAAACACAGTTTTGGGCCCATTAATTTATTTAAGAAGAATCGAATGAATATATTTTCCTTATACATTATTACAATTTCTAATTCTACAAATTTTTTTTCATTTGCCTACTTTATACTAATATTAATATTAATTAATAATAGAGATTATTATAATTATATGATATAATATGACCTACACTAAAAATGGTTGGAATATACTCTATAACTTGACTTGCTAATTACTTAAATCCTATTCCTTTAAAATACATGTCGTTTGAAATAGATCTGGCACAACGAAAAGAGAGCTGTTTCTCTAAACGACACTTTAAAAT
Source organism: Caradrina clavipalpis (assembly GCA_932526535.1). NCBI lineage: Eukaryota > Metazoa > Arthropoda > Insecta > Lepidoptera > Noctuidae > Caradrina > Caradrina clavipalpis. Next base: position 7,847,241 of record OW052087.1, read on the forward strand.
TCGAAAGGTTTTCAAATTACGAACGTTTAGTATTGAGAATCAAGAACTCCCTCGTTGTACTGTCTTCGACCTTAACCTAACTTTTTAGACCTTTTTACGCTTTCCATGGTCCAACCATGGTCCAACCCATGAAATTACCGATAGACCTCGGCCATTTATATGGTCCAGATCGTTAAAAATATTCAAAATTCATCGTACCGAGTGTGATGTGGCCATCGAGATTAAAGAGGCTCACCACTAACCGTTGGCATGCCATAATAATAGCCTCTAACGAGTGCTATTTAGGCAACCAAAGGCGTGCAATAATCGTGCCAAGTCACAGCACACTTAGTAGACTACAACTGACGAATTAGGTACGTAACGCGCGCTTGTAATGCATTATTTACAGGATAAATAACAGTTAGCTTGCTATGCAGCATCCTTTATACTATCGATATAAAAATACAATCAATTTATCATACCTATTTAATTGTGTTAAGTAAGCAACATTTACACTATTTTTTTTGTATTTATTTATTATTTTTCCGTGTTTCTGTTGCTCACTAAACTGTTTTCAACATTTTTTTCATTTATACCATCTGTGGCTTTTCGTAACATGTCTTATATCGATTCTTAACCCGCAAAAGGTAGCATAACATAGTATAAATGTACAAATATATTGGTTTATATAAAATACAGAAATATATTATAAAATCCAGGAAATTTACTTTTAGCTGTGCAAACTGAATGATCGGTGTTTTTATTTTTTTTTCTTTGTTGCTTTTCAACAACAATGTATTTTCTTAATATTTTTATGATTTTTGAATGTCAATTCCTTCTTTGTTACTTTCTAAAACTAATTATTGGTTGTGTGTTTTGTAGCTAATTTATATTTTCTTAATTTTTTTTGTTCGCGTGTATTTTGTGTTTTTTTATTTTTTTTTGTTTTATTTTGACCTTACCTACATACAGTTTGCTCAGCTAAATAACAATTTTAGGCAACGTGCAAAAATATTATTAGACAACTACCTGCCCTAAATGCGCGGTCACAAGAGTGCGACATTTTCGGCGCAATAGGGTACAGGCAGTCATATTACAAAAGCTTTTTATAAAAAATACATATATGAAAATACGAGAAAGAAGTAAATAAATCGCAGTCAATCCATTGTCCATACTGAAGCCGTCTAGCCTTTTCTATCCCAAAATCGTTATCGATTTTGCCATTAAGAACTTTTTTTTGTGTTTTTTAATTAATTTTGTATTTTTTTTTTGGTTTTATGTTTTTTTTGTCAAACCTACTCAGCTGTCCAACATAATGGCTGCGATTTATGTTATTCTTCCACTTTTTGTGTAAATATTGTACTCAACATTTCACACTATCATCACCATCTTTTAGCACCCCCAAACTCATTGTATTCTCACTTCTGTTACATTAATACTGCTAAGGTGTCTATGTCCTAATATAGTCGGAATATAATTTTAAATATTATTATACTATATTTGATTTAACTTTGCAATGGTAAGAGTTAACTATGTTTTTTTGTTTCGGTAATTAAAGTGTATGACGTGCCAAATTTGAATTATAACTAAGTACACAGCCATACGATGAGAATCGGGTGTCCGTGGTGGAAATAAATTACTAACAAATAAGTTATTGTTAGTATACATTTCTGCTGCTGCATGAATTTAACTTAACTAATGTAAAATTTAAATGGGAGACCAGCCTCCTCCGATCAAATGAATATCTAATAATAAAAAAAAAACATTTGTGCAGTACACAAAATGGCTGACTGAAATCTACGTAAAATGGGAAATCAGTAGAAAAATAAATCGTCGAATTAAGTTTTTTTGTGGTAAAAGTTTTCTGCAAAGAGTTTGTTAATCCATTAGTCTCGGCGACTTCTAAATCCGATGTAACGCAATAGATATTAAACGTTTGTTTCATCGGCGCAAAATAGAGACGCGACTTAACAGTTAATTTTACCAGCCGCTATACTAAGATACAATACGAGTGTTTAGAGATTTAAAAACTTACATGTCCACGATTATAATTTTTCTACGTTTGCTACGGCTAATATATACTTAATTTGTTACTCCACAAGATGTTTTCATTAAATCTACATAAACACTTACTTTACTACTATAATTTGAGATTATATGCGATTAAATGCGAGTAAATACGATTAAATGCGATTAAATACGATTAAATGCGATTAAATGCGAGTAAATGCGATTAAATACGGGCCCATTTTATGTTGTTTTTTTTTTATTTTCCTACGTGGCTTTTGCCTTGCTATTACTAAATGTTTAATAACATTGAATTAAATCTAGGTTACCTTGAAAGTGGAATATAGTACTATGGGACTTTAACTACTATCCCTCTCATCTAAATATTAGTAAAATTGGAATATAAATCTATGATTATTAATTATATTGAACCAAATTTAAAAAAAAATGCAACATAAATATAATGTGGCATTTCGGAAAGATTTACATATTGCTATGGGAATCCTCTTTGGCGCGCATGAAATATGTTATCATGTCAATTGGCAGAGGGAAAACGATGGTCGAGTTCTTCTCTGCCGAAATGGTGTTCAGCGTCTGCAAGAATAGTCCTGTGTTACGAAAGTACACTAGAATGTATGTAGAAAGACACTTAACAAAACCGAAAGTTGTATGTTCTTCCCGTTATTATGACCTTTTCTTTGTTCTGGAACCCAATGATTACGGAAATATTGAAGGCAAAATTTTCAACAATTATTGCACAAATTAAATTAAAATGTTATATTTAAAATACCCCCACGACTCCTTTATTGTTGCATGTACCCGTAATCACAATAACATAAACTGTGAATTATCATATTCGAAATAAATATCGTATCCCAGCAATAATTTTACTTAAAGTTACTCAATTTGATGGTCCATATGCGTAATTAACAGCATAGTGTCTTTTTACACCCAAGTTCTATATTCTGCTTAATTCACGACTTTTAAAAACAACCAGTAATTTTTGAATGAAATTGAGGTGAAATTAATTAGATACAAAAAAAAAATGAACAAAAATATTACGTAACATTAAACCTAATGGATCTGCATAAAAGATCCAGTTTTGCGTGAATATTAGTCAACTAGTGCCTGACGCTGGTTTTCAGCTGAAACTCTGAAATGAAACTGAACCCTAAAATAACGTTATAAAAAACAAAATCGAACTATGAGAATGGCTTTCGATGTAGACTCGAGGTGTCAATAAACCGGTACATTACCTGAAGGTAGCGAAGCTGTAGAGCCGCCGGGCTGTCGCTGATGACCTCGGAGGCCTCACGTAAGGCACGTGAGGCCTTTTGTTCCCCTTCAGCAGCGATTACTTTGGCACGGGCCTCCCTTGCAGCTTCAGCCTCAGCAGCCATTGCCCTCTGGAGTTGAACGGGGAGACGTACGTCTTTTCTATAAGGAAAATGTGTTTAAGTATGCTTACCGAGTGCCGAAGTGTGTCAAAATATCGAAGTTAATATCTTATTTTCATGTGAGTCTCTTATTTTCTTAATCTGTCTAATTCGGTAGATGACCATTGAACGATAAATTCAAGAAACAGCTTCACTAAACAGCATTTTATTTTTGCCCCTAAGAACGAGATGAATTTTTAAATAACTATAAAATTCGATTTTTGTTGCTTTGAAATCGATAAATAGTTAGTGAACTGAGATGACAACAGAGTGACGTCATAGTTTAGTGGCGATACTAAACTATGACGTCACTTTATTCAAAATCTATGGGGGAATCGCGTTTTGACAGCTCTATAAAAGTATATCAATCGATTAATGGTGTCATCTCTCTCCCCAATTAAAAGCAGTGGCCGGGAGTGTGTTTTCCCCTTTTTCTAAGGCATTTTATGGAGAAGATGATCGAGTAAGAACTTGTTCATCTTCTGTGCAAAATGCTTCTCAAATTGAACGTGTTTCGGTACTAACACTGGATTTCTGTTATCTCATTATTGAAAATAAATAAAAGTTTTATCTGGTGATAATAGGCTGGTCAGCCTACCACTTGCTCTACGAAAACCGCCCTTATGACAACAAATTAAAGCCACAAACTGAAATTATTTTCAACGGCGCGGAAGTGTGATCATAATTAGGTGGACGGTCATTTTCAACGCATGAACTGCAAGCTGATGGAGTTTCGGGTTTAAAATGATTGGATCCCGCATATACCAGATAATGTTATCTGTCCACGTTGCACGCTGACACAATTAACCTGGATCGCCTATAAACTGTGAATTTTATCCGCCTAAAGGTCGCTTTTAATAATGTTTTGGTATTTAAGGTGAAGTTCCTATAACCTTACTATGGAAATATTATCAAAAAGTGCTTAAATTATAATTTAGAATAACCCGGGGTTTCATATTGAACACTTTAGACTAATAGATTAGGCTTTCCGATTTACGTTTTAATAGACTGCAGCTCATGAGGCGACGAAATATTCATAATGTTGTGGGTGCAAAAAACACACTTAACCAAACCAAGAATCACAATGATTTTATAGTCACTGCGATTTGACTTTTTTGTACTGAACACATTACACACACATACATTTTCGTACACATACACTTACATTTTACATTTGGAAACCGGGATATTAAAGGTTAACTAGATTAAAACTAAACTTAAAACAACCCTCATAATCTTGTGATTATAATGTGAAAACATTGTTGTTTTGAGCGCGTTTACATTGCGTGCTACCGTAAGTAATATTACTTTGTTTGATAAACAGAATAAGTTAATGGTAATAGTTTTGACTGTCTCGGTAGCCTAGTGGTCCTAAGCGCGAATGCTAAGCTAGAGGTCTTGGGTTCAATTACCAGGTCGAGCAAAAAGTGTTATTGGGTTTTTCTATGAAATTCTCAGTAGCAATTCGGAGTTAGGATTTTTGTCCGATTAATGGCAAGAGGCTCGCCCCTTACTGTGGGTGTACATTGGTACACCTCTGCCTAACCTTTAAAAAAATATAGTGTGATGGTATGTATGTATGTATGTATATATTTTTCACTGCGCATACTCACATTGACACGCCTTGGGAGAGGCCTATGTTCATCAGTGGACTGCGATAGGCTGATGATGATGATAATACTCACATTTCAACCCGTTCAACTTTGATTCCCCACGCCTCGGTGGCTTCATCCAGGGAGAGCTGCATGGTGCCCGAAATCGTTTCACGCTCGCTTAAGATCTCATGTAAAGGCCGGGTTCCCATAGTATTACGCAAGGTGGTCTGAGCTAGGAGTCGCGTAGAGTGGTGGGCATTCTCGACGTTCGCGATGGAGATGGTGGCATTATGGACGCGGTAGTAAACCACGGCGTCCACTGATACGGTTACGGAATCTTTTGTTAGAACCTGCAAACGTTTTTTAGGGTAGTGAAGTGGACTTTAGCATTTAAAAATTATGGTTCTTTTTCTTTTTTTCATTTTATACGTCTTCTTGGAAATTTATGGTGGAGGCCTATGTCCAGCAGTGGATGTCCTGCGGCTGATATGATAATGATGATGATGATGAATTTTATTAGTTATCTCCGTCAAAATCTGTTATTCTATACTGCCTAAATCATTATTTAAAAAAAAAAAGTAAAAATATTTTTTGTTATAGTTTTAAGTAAGTTAGTATCAAAATCAATTTTCTTTTTAAACAAATACTGACAGAAATAATAAAACAAATAATGTCAAATTCCACAGTACCTCTTGCGGCGGAATGTCGTATGTGCGGGTCCGCAGGTCTACGCGAGCATACGTGTCGATGCAGGGCAAAATGAAGAAAATTCCTAAAAAAATACCACAAGTGTCATACTTTTACACATCAGTAGCCGGCCATCCATTAACGTTCAATCTTTCATTTCGAAACATGACGGGATAAAATAATACCGTTAAAACCACTATTAAACCATAATCCTGGTTTCATTCCCTTGGCTTCAAGGTACAAAATGATAACAAGTCGAAATTAGAATTTGACATAAAGTAAAGAAAGTAAACTTGTGCAAACGTGTTTTAATACCGTCATTCTTTCCCGCTCCGCACATCAACCACCGCTTAATCCGTACAGATTTCACACGAGTGGATGGCCCACTATTATATCATAGACAGACAGCTAAATCAACCAAGTGACAAATGCTAAGAAGTGCCAGCCAAGTCCGACGTACACTGGTGTAATTATATTTAATGCTAACATTATATTCAATGCTTACCGGGTCCTTTGGCTCCTCCCGATAACAGACGACCCAAACGAAAAATAACAGCACGTTCATATTCTTGGACTACCTTTAAACAAAAGAAAAAATACATTCAAATACGGTAATACCAGAATACCAGTCTGTTATTATCCCACTTTAGGCCAAAGACTCTTCTTATACAGAGAAGGCATGAGGATTTATCACCACCCTAACAAAAGACGGATTAGCAATTTCTGACTCATATTATTTGTACGTAACTGCCTTGTTAGCCTTGTGGTCTTAAGCACGCCAGCTACGCTAGAGGTCTTGGGATCCTATGAAATTCTCAGTAGCAGGTCGGAGTTTTTTTAATTTTTTTATTCAATTTGGGTAAACTCTTCACTTGAGTTTAGATTCGTGTCAGGTTAATGACAAAAAGCTCGCCCCCTATTACATGGGATCTAAAACATACTGGCGGACCTTGGGTGCACATTGGTTCACCTCTGCCTAATCCTTCGGGGAATACAGGCGTGATGGTATATATGCGTATTATTTATAAGTCCAGCCGGCTCCTCACAATATTTTTCCTTCGCTGATGTTCAAGATGAACATAGAAAGTAGGTACTTGCCCGATATCAAACCCTTATCCATGAAAATCTACTGCTTCAACCACTAAGGCAATGGGCTTTATTTGCGTCGCCCTGTTCCTACTTGTACCAAAATTTCCCCTAACTGGTAAACACTTTGCTTACCCTCGTACCATTAGTTCTACCTGACTAAGCTGAGAAAAACAAACTTTAATTATTAAGGAAAATTCAAAATCAGTATTTTAACATTTTTAAGAATCATTAAACGTACGGTAGAGTCAAAAACCATTCATTTTTCGCTTTTGTTTTTCAACTTGCTTGTTAATCCGTTCTGCTGAATTTTTCAAGAAACTTGTTTATTGAAATATTTGGTAAACAAGGTATTGTTCTAGGTATGTTTGTGTTGTGTTAGTTATTATAACGTTTTGATAAGAAAACACCTGCTTACAGCTTCATTTAATTTAATGAACTCATAACAAAATTCATCGAAAACAACAATAAAATCTCGCTGTTCGCTTTTCAAAAAGCAAATTCGATGAACGGTCGAATTAAAATAAAAGCTTGTAAATAAAAAAGAGTTCCATTGTGAACAAAACAACGACAAAACTGTGTCCTGTGTTTGTCTAAAGCCAGATACTATTATTTTTGTCTGCACTCCAGTTGATTCATCGGATATCAATGAGGAACTCTCACACATACACTCACACTAGTATTCCCCGAAGGATTAGGCAGAGATGTACAAAAAATGAGAAAATATTCAGCTGTGCGGGAGACGCTTCGGGCGTCGGGAGCCGCGAGACTACTCCCGGCCACCGAAAACGCAGGTCTGTGGACGGTGAGCAATGGGTAGCTCACCGTCCATACGTTAACTAACGACAGACCATGTCGACGGTGCGTTCGTGTTCCACGCGCGCCTCAAAGAGATGTCAGCAAACATTAGGCCACTCAATGCCAAATGGTCACGGCCACTAATGGCCGATGTCTGCCGGGGCTGCGGGTTGTTCGAAAGAGATACCGCGCCCTCGGAACGCAAAGGGCACAAGAAGGAACATGGATGGTTTTAGTCAGTAAAAGTCTGACAATCCCTCCCACCCCGCCCAGGGCAGAGGAAGTCATTTGATGATTTCCAATCGGTAAAAATAAAAACTATTCAGCTGTAATTTCTTTCTGACAAACAAATTTTGGAAACCATTTAATTTGAGACAGAACCAGCTGTCGAAGCCTCTGAAAGACGTAGGTATCCTACAAAGGGCAAATCAGATCTAGCCACTTTGAAAGGGCATAGTTTAATTAAAAAAGTTTTAACTCCCCTTTCTTTGGAAAAACGACTTCACTTTCTTAAAATATTTATTTCAATAAACGTGATTTTCAATACTTAGAGGAATTTTAGTAAATAATCTGCTTTATAGCAGCGTTACTATAGCAGGAAATGTGTTGTACTACTGGTACTGAAATACAAAAAAAAAACCCGCACATATTACAAAAAACAACCTGTTTTGCCATAAATACGCTAAGAGGAAGAAGACTATACCAGCGATAACACATTTTCAAATAAAAACAAAAGTTTATTGTCCAGCTCGTTCAAATCAATTTAACCCACCACCTTGTAAAGTAAACTAGATCATATTATATACGTACACAAAGTGCATATTATGAATTGGTAAACAAGCATCTGTTTATGCACTGGCGTGTTCAGGCTAGGCAAGGCTGTTACGTTGGAACCATCACTCTACTAGACACACATTGCTTTAAATCACGTAATGGTTTTGATCGCGTTTGTTAATATTGATTTTTTTATGAATATGAATATTAGGTGCTAAAAGGAGCGATTTGTTACGGTTTCTATGCCCTGTTTTCTGTCCGTAATGGATTGGATTATACACTTTAAAGTGTGCACATTTAAGTGTTTAATGCATTGCATCAGTTTTGTCACCACCATTCTTTCTTTACGCTTCCATTACTAGTACTGCGTGAACAAAACCGATAGTCGGTTATTTTTCCAATTCTAAAAAACGTTTTCTAAATTCTTACTCAGCTTTGCCAGACAACCACTTTAAGGTGGATTGTCTCGATTTTTGACTTGACATTCAATGCCCTGCGGGGGACAGTCGCCGTGCCGTTGTTTTAGTGTTTATTTGACAGCGGGTATTTTGAGTTGTCGTGTGCTGACTTTTATAACTTTTGATATAAAAAGAAAAGAAGGAATTCTAAAAGTAGGAAAATATTATGGGAGCCATTTTAGAAATTGCCTTGCTAGCCTTTTTATTAACCGCGAGTGCTACGCTAGAGGTCTTAGGTTTGATTCTCAGGTCGAAGTGTTATTGGGATTTTTTAATGAAACTCTCAGTAGCCGCTCGGAGTAAGGACATGTGCCCGGTTAACGGCAATAGGCTCGCCTCCACATGGGACCTAAATATATCGGCGAACTACGGGTGTACCTACATTGGTACAGCTCTGCCTAATCCTTCGAGGGATGCAGGCGTAATGGTATGTTATGTTAAGTGTAATATTAGGAGCGAAAATCCCGATTTGCCCGTAAATGATCTGGTTACACCGCTTTTATTACACTTAAATATTTCTAATTTATCACTAGTGAGGTAACATTTTATTTCTGAAAAAAAACTCGAAAAATTGTTACTAATGAATGTACCGATATGACGCCGTTAGACTCGTCAATATGGATGACGCAATAAGGGTATCACGACATCTATATCTATATCTATACAGGATAAGTTTTTAACCAGTGCGTAAATTTTTTTTGGTAGTTCAGTGTCAGTAATAGAACACATTTCCGTGTTTAGTTAAAAAAAAAAAATAAAAAAAATTTCATCCTTATCCGAGTTTGAAATAAGCAAAACATCCAGGACATAATCTATTCGCCATACTATCAATGAAAACTCGCGGCCGCCGCCGCCGCCCGGGCGCATGGCTGGGGTGAGGGGGTGGGGAATGCGCTAGCGCCGAGTGACAATGAAATATGGTTTTTAAGTAAACATGTTTCGTAAGCGATAACTTTTATTTTTAGTACTAAGACATATCAAAATAAAATATACGTGTTTAATAAAACGTGTTGAAGTTTATTATGGCAAAATTTACGCACTGGTTAAAATTTTTTCCTGTATATTGGTTAAAAACTTTTCCTGTATATATAAAAGAAAGTCGTGTTTGTTACAACACTTATAACTCGAGAACGGCTGGACCGATTGCCATGGTTTTTGATTTGTTGGATTTGTTTCCGTCCCGAATAGCAGAATACATCTTAAAAACAATGAAACAAAAAAAAAAGTCGGAAATGTCGGTAGGGGCAGGGTAGGGGTTGGGTAGGGGTTGGGTAGGGGTAGGGTAGGGGTAGGGTAGGAGTAGGGTAGGGGTAGGGTAGGGGTAGGGTAGGGGTAGGGTAGGGTAGGGTAGGGGTAGGGTAGGGGTAGGGTAGGGGTAGGGTAGGGGTAGGGTAGGGTAGGGGTAGGGTAGGGGTAGGGTAGGGGTAGGGTAGGGGTAGGGTAGGGGTATGGTAGGGGTAGGGTAGGGGTAGGGTAGGGGTAGGGTAGGGGTAGGGTAGGGGTAGGGTAGGGGTAGGGTAGGGGTAGGGTAGGGTAGGGGTAGGGTAGGGGTAGGGTAGGGGTAGGGTGGGGGTAGGGTAGGGGTAGGGTAGGGGTAGGGTAGGGGTAGGGTAGGGGTAGGGTAGGGGTAGGGTAGGGGTAGGGTAGGGGTAGGGTAGGGGTAGGGTAGGGGTAGGGTAGGGGTAGGGTAGGGGTAGGGTAGGGGTAGGGTAGGGGTAGGGTAGGGGTAGGGTAGGGGTAGGGTAGGGGTAGGGTAGGGGTAGGGTAGGGGTAGGGTAGGGGTAGGGTAGGGGTAGGGTAGGGGTAGGGTAGGGGTAGGGTAGGGGTAGGGTAGGGGTAGGGTAGGGGTAGGGTAGGGGTAGGGTAGGGGTAGGGTAGGGGTAGGGTAGGGGTAGGGTAGGGGTAGGGTAGGGGTAGGGTAGGGGTAGGGTAGGGGTAGGGTAGGGGTAGGGTAGGGGTAGGGTAGGGTTAGGATACCACGCGAACGAAGTCGTGGCGGGTCAGCTAGTTTTTAATAAGTAAACCTTCTTAAAATCGTAAATAAAGACCGATTAAAACAAAAATGCCCACAAAAAGCTTTAATTAAATTTAAAAACAAGGCTTTTTATTAAACATGTTTTTTTTTCAAAGTCAAAGTTAAAGCCAAAGCATTTATTACATTAAAGATAAATTTTATGATCTGCTAGCCCGGTCTACGAGGTAATATTAATGATTAGCGACTACACTGTAGGCTTTAGTTTGGTTTTAGTTTTTAATTTTCTTTTAACTTTCCTTTTACTAATAGTAGTTTAAAACAAGCCCTTTATTTTATTGAAACGTGTGTGCTCAAACGAACTACTATCGATTCAGAGATCATTAGCGTGAAAGTAACAAGTAACATTGTGTTATCTAAAGTGCTATTGATTTTATAAAGCACCGATTTTTGTCCAGTTGCCGACCATGAATCGTCAGTCGTGTTATTTCTTAGGAATATGGGATAATAGAATAGTGATGGTGGCGTAAATAGGCATCGCCGTAATTATGTAATATGTTTAGATATCCACGGGGTCAATATTTTCCTATTATTATGGCGGGCGCGAGGGTCAGCCACCAACTTAGGCCGAGGTCATACCGCTGACTGATAAGCCTGTGTAAGACAGAGAGCGTGCAGCGGTGATGGCCTAAGACTACAGAAAAGGTTCTTTTTTATAAAACCATCACGCCTGTATTCCCCGAAGGGTTAGGCAGAGGTGTACCAATGTACACCCACAGTTCGCCGTTCGTAGTTCGCCGTTTTTTTTTTAATTTTTTTTTAATGGATTTGAAATCATCACATGGCTTCTTCCGCTCTGGGCTGGGCGAAAGAGAGTGTCAGACTCTTACTGACTTAAACCCATCCGTGTTCTTCCTTATGCCCTTTACGTTCCAGGACCGCGGTGACTCTTTCGAACATTAGGCACTGGTTTCTTTTTTACTTTGAGTTTTTATCTTGAGTTTTAGAATTTAGCAGATTATGTATTTTACCTGTGTGCGCGTAATTTCTACACTATTATTCGTATATTAAAAAATAAGATATGTATATAATATTATGTATTCTCCAAACTGATCCCGGCCACGGCGGCTAATCTTAATGCCAATAAGTAGCCTAGTATGCAGGAGATATTATAGTGTACAAGGGTATGCGCAAACACAGGTGCACTCCCTCTTCCCTAACTCTCATATACCACACAAGACACGGTTAAGTCACTTCAAAATTTGGACGCCCGTTCTTTCCATTAATACCCTGATTTTTTATGATGTAATTACAAATGTTTGGTTTTTAATTTTCTTTTATGTTGTTCTCAACATACCATCACACCAGAGGACACCTCTGCCTAACTATAGGGTACTCTCTGCCTAACTATATTTATACTGCCGGAGAATACTCCCCGGAGATTAGGTGATTAGGTGAATCAATATTCACCCACAGTTTGCATGTATGTTAAAGTTCTATGTGAAAGGGGGCGAGCCTATTGCCATTAACAAGGCCAAATCGTAACTTCGAGCTGCTATTGAGAATTTCATATAAAAACCCAATAACACTTTTTGCTCGACGTGGGATTCGAACCTCTAGCATAGCGTAGCAGTCGCGCCACTAGGCTAACGAGGCAGTTATTAGTTGAATAGTTTTAAGTTGTTCTTTTTGTAAAGGAGAAGTATCGTTATAACGGGTGTATAAAACGACACTTAATGAAACCGAAAAGTTAAGTTTTCTTCCCATCATTGAGAGGATGAGTGAAAGGCGACTAACAAAAGTAATTTATATGGCAGATGTGAGTGGCACCGCCGCGAAGGGTCGCCCTACAAAGACCTACCCTGAAGGTCGGGTGCGCCGTACTCGTAACCGGCGTGCTTGTATGACCTGATGAACGCGGATAAGGCGAAAGGATTATGTAAGGATCGTAGCAAGTTCTATGGTTTCTGCCTAACCCCATGAGAAAAAGGCGTCAGTTTAAGTATGTCTGTCTTTATCGTATTTTTATTTAAGGAAATGAAAAGATTTGTTTAAGAGATTAGACCTGTTTTGTGCGGTTTTATTTTAGGTTTCAAAGGAATGTTTTAGAGAGATAAAATAACTTGTAACAACAAGTTTATATAAAAAAAATCCTTTGAAACCTTTATAAATGATAGAACGGCTATACAAATACTAAATGAGGCTGAGAGCTACTTCTTCCCATCATTATGATATGTTTTTTGGCGACCATATCTAGGAACTTTTTGTTACAGAGATATTAAAAGAAGACGTTCCATCTAATTGTCATCTTTTTTATGGAAACCAGTTTTAAATGTCATAATAACACTTTAAATACCTCGTGACCTACTTTTGCATGCACCCGAAAGCACAATGTTTGGCGGGTGTTAAATTTTGCAGTTCCCAAACCAGTAGTTTTTGACAGCAAAGTAAAAACTAATTTCCCAGCAAATTGTTTTGTTCGAAGTTACTTAGTTTGTTGGTCAGTAAGCTTAGTTAACGGTTGTGACGTGTATTTTTACCGTTGCGTTTTTTTAATTTCCCGAAATGAACGCGCGTCCATTGATTATTTTTTAAATAAATTATGAATTCAAATTATTGCTTGTTTAATTTGAGTTAAATTTAGATTTTTTTTGTTTTGTTAAAGATGAAATTGAGCAAGAGTGGTGATTAATACCAGTGCTTTCTCTGTAAGAGAAGAGGCCTTTTCCTTGCAGTTGCATAATAATAGGCTGGCATTAATGATGATGAACTTTACAAATATAAAAAGAGAAATTTCGTTCTATAAGAAAAAAAAATTTTTAGATTGAGAGTTCAGAGCCGCGGTTTTTTTGCAAAAACGTCGCTATTGATAATTTTCGTTATGTAGGTCAAAGAAAAATTTTAAAACTTACAGCACACACCAAATAACTATAAAATGAAATAAAATAATAAGTAATATATAGAAATTAATCAATTTCTACAAAATATAACAGCTTTAATTTCTGACAAAAGCTTAAAAAAAAATTATAAAACTACGAAGTTACTCAAAAAATAACAATGAAGTACGAACCTGAAATTCTGGTGGCACTTACTTTGAAAAGCGAAGAAGCGGAGTTTTGACGAAGGCAGGACGCAGGAGTGGAACCGAGGACCTCCCTGCCCGGGCTGAGCCTAAGCCGAAGCTCAGGCGCAGCCCGGGCAGGGCCCCGAGTGTAAAAGGGGGGGGGACTAGGAGTAAGTTAAAGGTTTAAAAAACTAGTTAAGTAAAAAAAGGGTTATTAAGGGTAGAGGCTGAAGGAGCTGGAGCGAGCCCCGAAGCTGGTGAAAACAAGGAACTTAGAGGTGAAGGGGTATATCAGAGAGGAGGTGTAGAGTCAAGCTTGGAACACGACTGATCACTAGGGCCTGCTGTAAGATACTGTGGTTAGTGCCCGCAGCTCTAACCTAGTAAAGTAAGATTTTCTTTCCTCCCCCCCACACCCCCCCATTGCACACGTTTGCATCAGCCAATCTGAAGCCCCGTTTCGTTACGTGGGCGGATTTTCCTCCGTTGGTACTCGTAAGGACCGTGTTCTGTATTGGTTATTGTTAGAATGAGGTCAAACAAAGATAACTAGAAATTCTGTTTTTTTTACAGTAGCTCTCGACGATTTTACAGTATAACAAACCAAAGTTTGCCTAATGATGTACGCCGCGTTTGCATAGTGACGTCTCCCGAGAGAGCCGAGACTGACGCGAACTCGTTACAATCGAGTTTTATGACAATGCTAGGAGTTGCCCTTTGGAGGTTGAGTACATAAATATACATATTTAGTAAATCGGATTAGTGCATTAATAATTGAACGATTATCGATCTTCATGCGAGGCTTTGTCTCAACGACCACTATTCATATTAGCATTGAGTTCAATCAACTTATGCCGATGTGAACTAGGACACCTGATGTACTGCTCAATTATTCATACAACGATGGCATTTAAGTACCAAGGTTCAAAGTTTTGTATTAAAATTTTCTTCAAAGGAATATAAGAAAATGATAAGCCTTACTATTTTATCGACTGACCTATATTCGTTCTTTATGAAAAATGTCCTAGATTGATTAAGTTTTAAGTAAATTGGGACGAAAATACTTGAAAATAATATTTTTTGACCGGTTGCGAACATATTGCAAATGAAAATATGTATCGATTATATTTATAACGCCAGCTGCTTTCCGCTCAGGTGTTAAACAATGCGTCTATAGGAAGTACGATAGTTGCATTAGAATCGACTTATCCTTATCATATAAATAATATTAAATCAGAAGCAAAAATATGAAACACACAAAGTATTATTTGCGAAAAAAAAAACTGCAGTCGGCAATATTTTGTCATAGATATTTTTTAAATTCCGTTTGTTTCTTTTTTATGAAATGCCGCAGAAACAAATTTCTATTTAAAAAAAAAACTGTTTTTACACGAGCACAAATTATTTTGAGAACTTTAAAATTATTTGCGAGACGATATAATAAAATTAATTTCTAAAGCTCTAAGAAAATGCCGCGCATTTACGCATTTTTCATTCACACACGCAGCGACTTGTGTATATACAAAAATTTTATATAATTATAGCACTTTTGTATAGAATATTCACTCTTAGCTTTTAAAAATGCATATTCTTTTAATTACAATACGCAGCTAAGTCTTGTTCCATTCATATGTATGAATATGGATGCCACTCCTGTAGCCGAGTGACCCATATACCGAGCGCGCAGCGCGTCCTTGAACTTTTGGGATACGGGTTCGATTCAGGACCAAACTTTTCCGTTGAATTGTTCTAAGTTACTATTTAAGTATGCACGAAAAGGGGATTTTAACATTCTTTCTTCTAGATTCTAGACGGTCTCGCAAGCTTTTATATAGAAAAGTACATGGTTTTTAAACTAAATCAAACAGATAATTTTGTTAGGCAAAATATGATACGACTTTCGCTTGATCCGCTTGAAAGAAAATTGAATATTTTTCTTTCTTTCTGTACTGAATTTAGAATTTCCCACACAATTTAGAAAAGGACAGAAATCCGTATTAGTTGGACTTACCTTAAAACAAATGAAGAGTGAGAACGGCATAGTCAAACACACGAGGATCCATGACAGCACAACAAGTATCTTGCCGCATGTTTTGCCTTCGGAATCCGAATCGTCATTAACTGAAAACCACGTAATATTTAAAATCACATTCTAATACATTAAAAACGAACAGTATAACTAAAAAAATATATATTAAATAGGTTTTACAAATTGCTGGGTTTAAATTGACTGTTGAAAGCTCACTGCTGTTTGTAATAGTCGGATACAATTGCTGTCGACTCGACATTTCCATCATTATTTTGAACAATTAAGAACACGATACTATCCATGCGCTATCGGCAAGCGTCTGATATTTACTGACCCTGCATGCTTACCTTGGCTTATTAAATATTCACGCGAGAACCACAAGGTGGAAACTACTACTAGTCTTGATAAAAAGTATTATTAAATATAATAATAGTGGTTAATGAAGGTACTTACTGCTGTCGTCCACCACCACATGGGTAGAATCTAAATAGCGCGCCATTTAGACAATTTTTTAAATTACTGCGTGTGTACTGAACGATGTCAACTGAAAGACTGATGATAAAGAAAAGTAACAGAAGCCGTGAAGCGGAATAACTACGTTTGCTTGTTGTTGTTCCTTTTATAGGCACTAAAATCTTCGCCTTGCACTTGCGCGGGTCTTCTGCCATATGATACGTATAGACACTGAAATACTGCGCTTTTATTGGTCCACATAACAGAAGTCTGACCTTGAAATGCGAAGTCCCAGGTGCTGAAACTCCTCCCTCCTGAAAACTCGAACTGTTATCATTTTTTTTTCACTATAAGTGAGTTTAAATGATTAGTAGGGGCAAAGTCTTTATGGCTTTTATAACTTTAAGTAACTGAACACACAGTTTGATGAATGTGCCTTCAAACAACCGGCAATTTCAACCGGAACATGATGTTTTTCTAGCACGTGAAACTACACTAGAAAGAGGTCATTTTGCAGGTATGTCAATAGTATAAACTATAAGCAAACAAACACGACGTCAGTTTGATTAAACGCTTAGTGTAAAATATTATCGTATGGCATTTTTTTATAACATCGAACAGTTTACAGAAAAGAAAAAAAGTTTATTTAAAAAAATAAACGTTGCCCATTACAAATTTTTACTGTATCATGAGTGCGTTTACAAACATAATATGAACTCACATACACAAACAATCAATACGGAAGTAATATCAGTCAGTGTCAGTGTAAGTAGGTTATACAAATATCTGTTCCGTGAGGGAATCGAACCCGCGACACGCAGCAGCCAATCGCTGGGCCACTACGCCAACCGTGTCAAAGTTTTAATGAGGGTTTTGTAAATCTGATTACGTGATAAAAATATGTTATATACAATTTACATTATTTTCTGTGAGTAATATGATAAGCATTCTAATACTTACACTGTCATCCTGTAGGTCCCTTATTTAATTAGTACCAGCAGAGCTCTTAGCGGTATGGTGATACCACCATACCATAAGACTTAGGTATGAAAGAAATAGGTACGGTGATAGTACTACCTCCATACCCATTTCCACCGCAAAGCAGCGTTGCTGTGTTCCGGTTTGAAGGGTATGGAATTACAGGCACATGAAACATTTCAACTTTGTCTCTGGGATGGCAACGCATTTGCAAGGCCTCTGGTGTTGCAGATGTCTATAGGGAGCGGTGTCCACTTAACATCATGTGGGCAGAATGAAAAAGAATGTCATTGGGTTTCTCGGTGCAATAAAAGATAATATCAAAGGAATAAAACTGACAATCCACGGAGTAAAACGATCCACTTTTTGCATTTACAATTACAAATAGCTAGTTAGTCGATCTCTAACATAGTTGTTCTGACAATTCGGAAATGGCCGAAATTAGAAATAGAGGTACCTACTCTATTTTTTATATAAATTAACAGGCCATTACACCTGTATTCCCCAAAGGATTAGGCAGTTCGCCGAGTCTTTCTATTAAATTAATAACCTGTAATCCTTAGTTAATAATAAAGTAGCTACGCAATTAAGCCAGGCGTCTATATATGATATAAAAAATTGTATGACATGAAAATTTTGAAAAAAAATAAAGCATATTTATCAAAATTACTTTTATTAAAAAAATATAAACACTCATTAGTACACAGCACAATCAAATGACCTATACTTACTACTATAACATTTATTTATACTATATACTATACTATAAGTGAGTCACTTATTGTTTATGTACTGTTTATATAATTTTTTTAGCAAAGTTATCTTGCACTATATAGGTTAAAGTGCAAAATAACTTTGCTAAAAATTTACATCATACTTTTGCATGTTTCAAATCTCAAATATCATAATATTCTACTACCTAAATGAAACGAAAACGAACCGGACTTGAAAACAAAACTTTCTTTTTAAACCCTCGTTTAAAAAACAATCAACTCGAGGTTATAAATTCTATGGTTAAGGTTAGCAAAATTATCCATTACCATTAATCTGTTAAACTAAATTAACTTATGATTTAAAACCTTATTTGAACCAAATCTTTTGGCAGTGAAATTAATTGGTGAACCAATTCACATGGCAATTTATTACCGAAGATAATTCCAATATCTCTCCGTTCTTAGTTAGGTACAAAAGTTCTACGGGAAAAACTAAAAGAATGTTTTAAGAGCTTTTTAAGGCTAGCTTTTACCCGCGACTTCATCCGCATAGTGTTTCACCAGTCTCAAGTTACTTCTTTGGTTACTGCTCCATTGCTGTCGGTTGTAGCGTGATGTTATATAGCCTGTACCTACTATTCATCATAAATCTGGCTATCATATACAAGATTTTTAAACCTGACAGGATTAAACATTCATATACACAATCAAAATACTGTTCTTTTATTATATTAGTATAGATAGGCGTCAAAGTGGACTCTAAGAAAAATCTATTATATCTATATTATAAATTCAAGGTCAGATCACTTCAAGCAGTCTGTGGCATGGTAGTAAATCTATTAGTTTTACCCCATGTCAGAGCGTTGGATGCTTATGTGAGCGTTAGATGATTATGTGAATCCCTCACCCCCGGCCTTAGGCAGAGGTAGAATACTGCGGTGGTTTTAGCCGGCAAGAGTCCGGCATGCCTCTCTATCGCTCCTACGACGGAGGAAGTCCACGAGGATTTACATTGCGCACCAAAAAAAAAGCCTCTATTCGTGTTACCAGATCAGATTGAATGTAAAGTAACCACTTCTTGTAATTTTTTGTGGTGGTTGCACTGACTTTTTTCCAATTACAAAATGTTTTCATCTAAAAGGATAATCTGTCTGAGTGACTTACCAGCGCAACGCCCATTGCTAATTGAATTTGAGAGTGGTTTCCACTCTCGAAAATCGAAACCACTGCAACGTCATACATAGTATACAATTTTTTGTTTCATATAAAAAATATAGGTACATTAAACTGTTTTTTTTTTCAATTAACCCGAAAGTGATTTTCCACACAGCATTTCATGCCTTATTAGTCCAGTCAAAATAGACATAAATCCTCGGCCCTTATAGTAAACCTAGAACTAAAACAATCTAGAAGAAAAGAAGCCAGGCTTATATTAGGCCATTCAAACAAAAGAGTAGCTGCCAGATGTTTTTCTAGGTTTAAATTATTAAACAATATTCATTAAAATTCATAGAATTTGTAGATATAGATGTTAGTTTGACAAAGTATGGGTCACCGAAACAAGTATTTTTACTTATATTCAACGCCCCATGATGCATATAAGCGGCCTTAATGCATAATTACTGGTATTTGTAATATTTGTAATGGCAATATCTCTGAAATGATGGGTCGTAGGAAAAAAAAGTTAGGACACTTTTGTAGATAATTTTATGATTTACAATTTTGGTAGTCTATTTTTTACGATAACACTCACTGTTACCGAGAAAATGCGAAAAACTAAAATTCGCAACCCTTTGAATAACTTTTTTAGCAACACGGGATTAATGAGAAATTTTGAAGTGTTTGAAGAACTCCACCAATTTTCAGCTGTGTGAGTTTTGATTATTTCAAATGTCTGTTATGACTGGACTATTGTATGGAAGGGTTTATAACATGTAGAATATCGATACCACGCAATGTAAATCATATTATATTTTATTCATTCGTTCATGTTATGAACTCAAGTTCATATCATTCATATCTTGCACCCACACCACATAAAGAATATTCATAATGTCATAATTGAATACATACATTGTTTGATATGTCATAATTGACGCTTAAAGTTAAAATAGTAAGGTCTAAACTAAATTATTAGTACAAGGCTGTTGCACGTAGTTGAGACAGAACCCTCGATTGCCTGTGTCAATCGGGGCTTCGATATTATCTGAATGAAACCATAGACGGAACGGCTTAACGGTACCTGAGGAATAAAATAAAAAGTGTTAAGTAGGTACTAACTAAGACCGACGGGTGGATATTTTTATTTTATCTGCTATAAGTAGGAATTGATTCGTTTAAATTAGATTTTCTATATTAACAGTGGGGGCATCTTCAACATTCAATGATTAAAATTATAAAGCTCTTGGTATACCATTGATGTTATGGTGGTTGATAATAATAAAAAAATATTATTAAGATAAGTGGTAAATATTTATCCTAGAGAACTTGAAAGCTGAGATTTGTATTGTTAATTTAGAATACTCGTATTAAGTCTTACTGATTAAAAATGTAAGACACAGACATTTATTTTGTATAAAATTACTCATGTTTTGACATTTATTTAGTTAGTT
This sequence comes from Caradrina clavipalpis, assembly GCA_932526535.1. Classification (NCBI taxonomy): domain Eukaryota; kingdom Metazoa; phylum Arthropoda; class Insecta; order Lepidoptera; family Noctuidae; genus Caradrina; species Caradrina clavipalpis. The sequence continues at coordinate 7,867,882 of OW052087.1, forward strand.
TAGGCGCGTACGTTCCCGGGATCCCCGGCGTAAGTGTGGGAATGGAACACTGGGGTGGTTTTTAGTCAGTAAGAGTCTGACAGACCCCTCCGACCTCCCCATTGCGGTGGACATCTATGAGGATATTCCAACCCGGCACCAAAAAAAGGCATGTTTTAACTCTGCATACATATTTTTTTCAGAACATTATAAGATTTTTCTAAATCCTGAATAAGTCAAATCTATGTATAATAAGAAATAGGTCTGAGTATTTAAATTGAGTTCAGATCGAAGACTTGAAAACCAGCCCTGAGATTAAAAGTTAGCAAATGCTTGAATATCATGATGGCCTTCAATATTTACATGCGGTTTTAATTCAAATCTGTGCAAATGCCAATGTGACTTTTTAACCCCCGACGCAAAAAGAAAGGCGGTCTCTGCAACTTCACTACACGGCAAGACAAAAAAACGCGCTGTAACAAACGCAAAAGTTCGTGATTTCAACTGCGTTGCAAAATCGCGAAGTTGACAGTAACTAGTTAGTCAGTTTTGGCCTTAAAGCTAATTAGACAGGTGACAGACAATAGGTAGACGGGCAGTGCTTGCATATTCCTGTGCATTACAATAGTTCCGAGTCTGAAAGTGAGCACTCAACTTTGTTGCCAATTAAATTTTGTTAGTTAACGTACACCGGCTGTGGTTACATTGTTTAGTTTCTGTGTTATTTTTGTTATGTTTGCACTTTGCTTACAGTTCGTGCAAATAAAAATAAATAATATTTTATGAATACTAAATTACTGTGTGTGTTCCCGTCCTAAATTATATGAAAATATCGCCACTGAGGCACGGACTGTTATTTCTTCAATTTTGATCTGAAGAAATTGCGTTCCTTGGCAGTGCAGGATTAGGAAGCAGTAAAAATTTATTTTAAAATTGCATAAAATAGAAAATGATTACCAGGAAAAGCTTTGGTGCAAATTAAAATGTTAGGGTTCTAGTACGTTAGGACAATACGCTGTTTTGCGTTTTTTGGTCAAGGGATTTTTTTATCCGATATCTAAGTGTGAATGCGTTTCGCACACACTAGGCGGCAAGAGTGTGTGGCAATGTAAAATAGAGTTTATTGTAACATGATAAGAGTAATATAAAAAGATCTTACTCAAAACAGTAGCTCCTTGCATTGAAAGTTCCGCCGAAAACGTTCCTCCGCATATTCTGTCTGTACATAAAGCTTGTGCCGGCTGTATTCGTCCAACATTGGTGGCGCATGGAAGCAGCAGCCAATCGTTGGCGCAATTGTTGGGTCCAGCTCCTGAGCCAATCATGGCATTGACTGGACCATTGCTGTTGCCGCTCAACGTAAAGGCTCGGGAACGGTTGTTTACTGCAAAATGTACCATTCATTTGTTTTAATTGGATATATATTAGCCTGCTTACCATACCGAATTAATAGGGTAAAACTCTTTGTCGTTGCTGCGCTTATCCATAAAAAAAATTCATTAAAAGGATTTTACCGATAGCGCGCTTCATATAAAAGTAGTCTAGGCATATATTGGGAAATAAGTAATTAAACTCAAAATGTGGTAGATAGGATAAGGGTACTAATATAAATAGACTACATTTGAAAGTAATGCATCTTAAAATACTGTGAACAGCTTTAATAAGTAAACCATCCTTGTATTTGTTCAGATACACAAAATCTACCAAAAAAAACACTATTCGATTAAAAAATACGCCATTAAAAAGTATGCTTCAGGCCAGGAAAATGCCATCTCAAATATTTAAATGTTTGCTCTACAAGTAAGTCTGGGCGTGCAAAAGCTTTTTTGTAAATTAGAATTGCAGGTAAGACTCCGAGATAAAGTTTTCAATTTTCCTATTTCTCCTCAAAGGAAACCAGGGGAAAATTATTTTTTTCATCTGGTATGATTATTACTTACTGGGATTGCAATTCTTTATGTATACATTTGTATCAGAAGTGTTAAAGGTACATCACATTGCATCCAACTAAGCATACTGCATATCAAATTAAGTAACATTAAGCATACATTATTGCTGGGAAACTACTTTTACTTTCGGTGTGATAAATCACTTCATCACGAAAAAAACGACGGGTTGCACTCCGGGAGTGCCGGCAGAAGTGAAAACTTGAATATTAACGTTGTGCATTTTTGATATTTTGGAATGGTTATGGAATAATTTTGCACGAATTGCTTTAATTATCAGTTTTTTTTTTTTTTTTTTATAGACGGGAAATCATCAAATAACTTCCCCCGCCCTGGGCGGGGCGGGAGGGAGTGTCAGACTTTTACTGACTAAAACCCGTCTATGTTCCTTCAAGTGCCCTTTGCGTTCCGGGGGCGCGGTATCTCTTTCGAACAACCCGCAGCCCCGGCAGGCAAAAATAATTATCAGTATAAAAGTACTATCATTTATGTGGTATAATACAATATTTATTTTACCCATTCCAAAACAAGTGCACAACGCCGCTTAGATTTTCGATCAGGGTCACGTGTCCTGACGCGAGTTTAACATTTTTTACCCATTCCAAAAAAAAGTGCACAATGCCGCTAAAGAAGTTTTCACTTCAAAAATCTGTGTGTTAATGCATGCAATAGATTAGGGGACGTGGGGGTATCTAAAGTTTATTTATGACTTAAATTACTAGATTTTGTAAAAAAATAATAAAGAAGTTAGAACTTAGGTATGGTCTAAAACAAAAGAATGTTCGCAATGGTGGAAAGAACACGTATGTGAGTTTCGGCTTTTGTTCCCGTGTTAATCTGTTGATATACAGCGTGTAACAGAAAGGGTATATCCATACAAACGGGGTGAAGAGTGTATCCGGTACTGAATCTCTATGTAAAATGTCAACTCAAAATCAATAACTTTGAAAATACATAATATTTTGTTTTATTTCGGCATTTCATTAAGCTTAAACCATAACAAACTTGTCAGAAGAAACAAATCTTTACGGAGTTGTTTCTTAGTGTGTAGTTTATTGATACCAATCAGATGACTTGGTGTAGTGATGTGTAGAATTCAATTGTGTAAGATTTTCACTTAAATGTTACTTAACTTTATAATTTTGTGAGTATATGTATTTAAGAAATGTTGCTATGTGGTTTGTTAACACCAAAAGAATCCGAGCCTTTGATATACAGGGCGTTGATTTGCAACCTCGTCAAATTCAAGTTCAAGTTCATTTTTAACTATGCTCGTGATTCTTAACACGAATCAATAAAAAAATAAATTAGTTATGTTTTTTTTTTGACGTGATTTTCACATTCGAACTAGCTATCTCGCCAGAGGGTTTAGGCGCTATGCACAAATTGATATAGCCGCGTGACAACTCTGCCTACCGCATACGCAACTAGGCGATTCTGAATTTTGCAAGAGTATTCTGGAATACTGTTATTTGATAGTTGCAACTAAAAAAACAAGTATTTATTCGATATTGGCCATGTATGTGTATCATAATTATATTTGATTACTTCTATTTTTTTATGACAAGCTCCTAAAATTTGACGAGGATGCAAATCAACAGCTTGTATATATCCGATCCTTAAGAATCCAATCCTTTGATATATATATATATATCTTTGATATATATAATATATCCTTTCCGTAACACGTTGTATATACACATGTACTACATGTAGGCCTCATAGACCTAGAGTAATTACTTAGCTCTTACTAGTTACGTTCTATGAATATCCCCTGAGCCAATGTCCCATCGGATAGCTGCACTAACTGATTGCTATATAATTTATTATAGTACTGTATTATTTATTATTGTATTATAGCATAGTTTGTCATCGAAACTCTAAGAATAAGAACGTTCCTTTCAATCAGATTGAATCAAAGATTGTACCATGTTAGCATCTATTTGCCTTTTTAGTATAGGCATTGCATTATTTGATTTAACAATTAACGAGACTGTGTATCTTACTAATGTACTTACGAATTCAATCACAAAAATGTTCTATTATTTAAAAATTTCTTTAAAACTGTTTGAACACTTTGTACAAAGATGAGTTGCCTGATTATAACTTATTAGCCAAAACAAGGTTTTACAAATGGATGACTTCAAACTTTAAATGGGAAGACATTAGTTACCTAACTCTTTATAAAAAAAGATGTGATTTGTACGCATTTTTTTACCATAAATAATGCTTATGTATATCAAGTTTAATTTAAATCTGTTCATTAATATTTTGGTATTCGGACTTTGTATGAGACACCATTTCTATTCTACCTCTTTCTATTTTACATAATTATAAAATTAGGTGAAGTGAAATGTTAGGCAGCATTGTGACAAAAAAGAAACGCTAATTTGTTTATCCGTGGAAGAGTAGAAGCAAACAGTCAAAGAGCAAAATAAATATTCACTTATTAAATAATAGATATTGCGTTTATTAAACATTGTAATTGGCACAAACGTGCTGACAGTGTCATAAGCATGATTAAGAATACATCTGTTTGGTCAATAGACTTTAATATTGAGCCTGCTCTCGCCTCGGACATGTTATTACAAAGGGAAGAAGGATTAGTTTTGGTTGCCACTACTGACACTATTACAATAAACAATATTATTTCATCATGATCCCCGGGATGCAGTTAGTAAAAAATGTTAGAAATAGGACTTCCAGTTGGTATATTTGGTGTAGTAATTATGGTTTTATAATGACATTATCAGCAAATAATTGTTGCATTGTATATTTTTAAGTCGTAGTTAAGTAACATTATATTATTGAAATAAGGCGTCACTATGACCTAAAAATGTGCAGGAATCCAACACGCGACACGCAGCACAGTAATTGCCTGTGTAATTACAGGCTTATAAGACATTTCAACTTTATCTCTGGGATGGAAACGCATTTGCAAGGCTTCTAGTACGAGTATTGCAGATGTCTATAGGTAGCGATCTCCACTTAACATCAGGTGGGCAGTGGGCTTGTTTGCTATCCAATAGCATAAAAAAAACAGTAGCCAATAGCTTAGCCACTGCTAAAACCGTGCTGCCAAACGATACGACGTGTTTTAATTAAGGAATTGTGTAGCACAGGGATGGCGAACCAATGGCACAAAATAATTCAGGCACACTGCTTTCAAATACATTTGATAAATGTATTTGATAAATACATTTGATAAATGTATTTGATCGAAATAATTTGCAACAACAGAAATCACACCGACCTTCTATTCAAACAAACGTAAATCATAACGATTCTTGTGCAAACGAGTTGCCAGAACGGTGTTAATAGCATTCAGTTTTTTATCCATTAAATGGCTAGGGCCCAATTTCACCAAAATCACTAAACATATTTAACGTTAAATGTATTTAAATTATCATTCTGTCACTGTCACCTTCTAACAATATGACAGGGATACAATGATGTTCTCTATGCGTTTAGATAATTCTTTCTTTATTTTGGTGAAAGTGGGCCTAAGTCTTCTTTTTAACCGACTTAAAAAAAGGAGGTTATCAATTTGACTCGTATGTATGTAATATTTCCAGAAGGGGTAGTTCTGGAAGTTTTTGTATATGTTAGTCTATATCAGCGTCTGAACAAATTGGCCAAATTTCAAGTGTATGTATGTTTTTTATGTTTGTGATCGCATATCTCCGTAACTACAAGCCCGATTTAGGTATTTTTTTTTGTTGTACTAGGTATTGTTCAACTTAGGGAATACTGCAAGTTTCATCAAAATCGGTTCAGTAGTTTTTGAGATAGAAAATTTTTAGCTCACTTGGATTGTACGCGTAGATTTTCAAAGAGGATTGTATGTTTCTCCGCAATTATCACGCGTTTGTCTAAACCGATTTTGATGGGGTTTTCAGAAAAGTGTTTGTTACATTTTGGAGAACTTTTTAATATATAACACTAATTGATATCCTGTGACGTTCCCTGCATGGATCCGTTTTTCCAATCCAAGTAAACGAAATCGCATATTCTGCTTCCTTATGACTTTTTAGTGGTGTCTCGTTAATTTACATAACATGACAGTTTCTTCATGGATTTGGATGACAGGAAGTTGATACTAAAAGTATCAACTTCATCTCTGCGATGTGTACTTTTTTTTGTAAAAAAAGATTTTTTAAATGGCACGTTCACTCACAAAGGTTCGGCATCCCCGGTGTAGCAGATATACCTACGCACATAGATTGACAAACATACAAATACTGCTAACAATACACCCTTCGTAAAAATCTAACAAGGAGTCTAGCTACGACCAACGAAAGAGCAACGTTTCTATAAAATGAAAGGTATCAAAGGAAAAATATTCTTTCACACCTACAGTGGCTTAGGTTTTCTCAAAAGAATGTTATTACGTGGAACATGTATGTCTTTACAAGTAAACATGATGTCTATAGAATGAGATTCACGGGTCGCCAAACCTATGTAAATTTAACAAGGCTGTAATTTCGAGAATGGATCTAAAAGGATTTTTTTTTAATATAAAAGAAAATACCCTGTTCAATTTTAAGTCTACAGACTAGTCGTAACTTGAAATTAGATGAGTATGATAACAACCTCATTTCCGGAAAAATGTGCAGTCCGTAAAGTGTACATATACATACATTCTTCGCTACATATTAGGTATATAAGAAAAATAATTATACTGTCTCGGTAGCCTAGTCGTGCCTAAGCGCGACTGCTACGCTAGGGGATGTCCTACGAAATTCTCAGTAGCATCTCGGATTTAGAATTTGTGCCCGGTGAAGGGCATTAGGATCGGCCCCTATTACATGGGACCGTGCCAGCGGACTATGGGTGTATGTTGATACGCCCTAATCCTTCGGGGAATGCAGGCGTGGTGGTATATGAAGAAAACATAGTAAAACATATTAACAGAATACCACCAAAAATCGAGCAACGTGAAACAAGCAACTACTATATAGGCGAAAGTTTGTAAGAATGGATGGATGGATGATTTCGTTTTAGTTTTTTTTTTGTTATCTTATTTTAAGTTAGTATATTTATGGAAGATTGAATTACCTGGACACACATAAATATTGATCTGGCTCAACACATATAATAATTTGTATCCTATTTTTGTGCTCCCGTTAAACTATTTTGGCTTAATTCTTCAGAATTAATCTATAGTAATATTAAAATTATCGACGAAGAACCAAGCAGAAACTAGTTCTAGTATAAATTGCTTTTTAAAAACATCGGAAATCAAATTAAAGCCGCCAGGGCATAATAAATGAAGAAATAAGAAATGTATCAATTAACTGCTATTGAAGAAGCCACCCCCATGAGAGGTGGCTAGGACCTTGACCTTTCTATACTGATAAGAAATCAATAAGGGCTTACAGGTACCGAGAATTTTTCTTTGTTCGTTAAGATGTTTACGTCAACGTGGCGCGACATAGGGGCGTCACTTTATAAATATCTGAAGAGAATTATCTATTAGTCGAATATAAATAGAATTATTTATTTGCTTATTTATTTTTATAGCTGAAGTTTGTTAGGATGTATTGATGGATGTTTGTTACTCTAATTAACTCTAATTTTTTCACGGAAATTTCTTAGTCATAAGTGTACTAGATCCCTATATTTTAAGTGAATCAGGGGAAGTAGGTACTTATTCCCCGCGGCAGACGCCGCAAACGGCAACTAAAAATATGATTTACATCATATTTTTTGGTTCCTCACCTGTATCTGGGCATGCGGTGTACTGTATCCCGCAGAAGTTCCTTTCCATCCTGACGCATATTCCATAGTCTTGATTACTGAGCTGCAAGCCTGATGTGGGATCATAGTTGAAGGAGCGAAGTTGGCCCGATACCCCCGTGTAGTACTGAAGGCAGCCTTCATCAGCTGTTAGAAAAACAAAGTTAGGCTCTTTCAATTAAAGCCCGGAGCGTTATACGGATGTCATTTGGCACATGGATGGTTGTTTTATTTCATACAGATGACGCCGTTACCGAGAGGGAATACACGATGGCAGAAAACCAATCGCGCGTTAGCTGTTTAATAAAGTCAACCAGGTGTTTGCAGTACGACACCCACACCGCACCGCGCGGCGCGCAGCAGTCTGGCTCAAATTGTAATGGCACTTTCATTACATTAGTGCGCCCGCCACTACTTCGTACCTATGAGTTTAATCTACACTGATGTACCGATATGCGAATACATCGATTTCTAAAGATCAATTTTACTAATTGAAAACTTGTAAAATCTGCCCGCAAGCTCGTCTCCGCGGACTTTGACAAGATTTAAACTAAAGATTAGATTGCAATCGCTCCTAAAAGTTAGTAGGGTTGTCCTCCTTTCTATATCCAAGTTTAATATGATTTTAAAGAATTGAAGGTTACTGGAATCAGCTGACTAGTAAAAGTGTAAGTTACAAGTATTTTTTCAAGAAGTGTAATTATAAAGTTAAATAAAAAAATCAAAAGTTTCTATTAAACAAGTATAAATACCCGAAAGATTTTAAATTGGTATGTCTATATTTATATATTATAACTTTGTAAATCATAACTCTCAAAAAAAATATTATACAACACAAAGAATATTGTTGTTTCGTAGTCGTAGTCGTAGTACTCGTGGATTGTATAAATTACCGGTCTACGGCACAATATAATTTAATAAAGTGTGACTGCGGCTTGACAAAAGCAATGTTCAATGTAATATACGATATAAAGAATATTACTAATTTTAAATCATTTTCGTCTAATTTGTATACATTTTTGAATTTGACCTTTGATTAGACACCAAATATGATATAATAATTTTTAATTTACGTGTTTGACGTCCGCTGTAAGCCGGCATTTTTTTATGACGTCATTAAAGTCTAAACCAGCGGAAAATCAAGAGTAATCTAACAATACCTTATACAATAATAACGACGAATAGTGTAGGAGATATATGCACAAAGATAGAACAACTGTATACATTGATTATTAAATCATATTTTAATCCGCGTAATAATGTAATAATCCTGTAATAATGTATACATGTTTACAATATTTCCAGTCGAATGCCTTAGCAGGCAGATTTGGACCCCTATGTTGTTATCGGTCAATTAATTAACCTGTCTAGACGACCTAATACGACCCTCAGGGTAACGTAAATTTAAAGGAGATGTAGCAGAAAAACGCAGGCCCGATGCCAATGATTTTTATATCAGATTAGAGAGGGAGAAGGGTGTAAAAACACGCGTTATTATTCCTATAAAAGGGATCATTTTCGGTTTAAATCACACCTACCTTCTGCTTACGGAGTTATTGAAGATCAAAAGTGTAAAAATATTTTTACATGTTTTGACAATTCATCCTGTTCCCGCTCCATTTTCTACAATTCTTCTTGGAATTAATAAAGCTAAAGAGGTCAAAAGAGAAGTCAAAAACTCATATTATTTATTCGATAAAATGCCTTATCTGGAGCCCCTTACATTCAAGGTATTAATCAATTTCCAAATCCCCCAATTATGATGGGTATTACTATAAAAAAATATATACCTAATAAAAGCATAAGCTGTAACAATAGTATTATAAAGATCATCACCAATGAAAGATCCTTGGTTTCCTAATTCAGCTCGAATTAATAATTTTAATGAAGTTCCCACTATTCCTGCTCAAATCAAAAAGGCTGAGATTAAGCGATAAATTGTAAATTTATCAAAACTTCAATACTTTAAATAACTTCCCGAACTGTTAACATGTAGTTTTAAATACGTTTTACATAAAGGAAAAAAAATCGTTACAATGGCATTTTACAATATTGATTGATTGGTTTTGAATTAAATACATTGCAATCCAATTTGCAATTTCTATCTATTATATACACATAGGTCCAAAATAACAATATCCTAGTATCTAGTAACATAACCAAATCCCTGGTTAGCATGAAATGCAATTAGTAATGTCAAATTGCACTCTGGATAAACTAATTGATTGTTAACAGGAATCTGGTAGCTATATTAATCGACTGTGTTGCGAAATTCGAACACCGCTACGCCGTTATTAATTTCACGGATGACGACAGGTATTTGATATTCTCGAGTATGGTCATCAAACAGTAAAACAGAGCAACAGTCTCAATTTCTGAATTGATAATCAACCAAAATACATCACAAATAAAGTTGAATATTGGATGCAAGTTTACCATCGTGCACGCATTTACGCAATTTCCAACTCTATTTCAACAATTAATCAATGGAAACTACGGGAGGGTTGCGATGACCCTACGTCAATATAGATAAGTAACTACTCAGTCAGCACAGATCAAAGTGCACGTAGGGGGTAGGATTGAAAGGAACTGACTGTTTACTGCTGCAAGAGAAAGATGAAATAATTTATTTGTAAGAGAAAATAATAAAGTTGGGGCCAAATATTAACTATATCATATCTCATTTTTGTTTTGAATTAAAATAATTACATTACAGACATGCATAAACAACAAATAAAAAAAACACTCTACAGTTTAATACAGAGAAAAGCAGGTAATTATACTTACAACTTGTACTTGTAGGAACGATCGCAATCTAATCTCAGTCATAATCTGTCCAAAAATATATTTAATTTATCTACAGTTTTTGACATTGACTGTCGCTGCCATTTCGACTAGATTGCAAACGTTTTTAATTATTGCAACCCTTTGAACAAAATCATAGCAAAAACGATACAAGCGGCACCCACACTTTGTAGGTAGGGCGCAGGGGAAGGGTGAGATCGTGGAAGCGCACCAAATTGTTAGGGAATCAAATTATTTAGGAATTTAATCACGTCCCTCACTGTAAACGGGCATATTTTAATTTTTCTTTTTGCTTTCTACTTTTTTATTTATTGCTCTATCTCAGACACTACTTCATTATTTGTTGACATATTAAACGTGGTAACACTGTATTTTTAAACATAGTTTAGCCGTATTTTTCTTTAAATTACGGTTATATCTATTCGTCAAGATATTATTATTATCACAGATCTCTGATTGAAACAAAGATGACATTAAGAAATATAGATGATCTACTAAGAGCCAACTAAACTTTTTCTATTTCTAAGGTCTCTTCTTTGGTCCAACTTTTATATAAAATCGATAACTTCTAGTCGAATGTGGAACTAAGACATTCGCATTTATCTACGTTATGAAGTTTAGAAAACGCTAGGACTGTACCGAGAACAAACAAAAAGGAACCTTTTCGTAATTATGATAGAATACTTTTTAGTTAAGAAAATATACACCCAGTAAGACAAAGGAAACAATTAGAACAGGTATCATCTAAGCGCAAGTTGGGGTTACCTCTCAATCTGAAAAGTTTCGAGACTGAGTTAAGTGAAATAGATTGGGTTGGTACAGTACAGTCGACCCCTGCCGGTCCCGGAATAAAACTAGACAATACTCGTATCTGTCAGGAGTTATGATACAAGTTACTCGCTCAGTTTTATCCCCGTTTATTATGATGAATGACGGTCATATTTTCCACCGCGATGTTATGTGAACGACGCGACGAGTCTCCGGTTTCCCAAACATATTGCGACAAATTGCTAAGAGAGTGTTAGTTGCTCCGATTGGCTGACTGAAATAACAACTACCTATCGATGTGAATGTTAAAAGTTATTTCTAGATTACAGGTGACTGAATAAATAATAGGTGCTAGAGCGGCTCCGCCTGGAAAAGTTTTCTGTGCCAATCCGGCTATAATTACCAGAGTGTCAATACGAAATAGGAACGAGAAAAATATTGCTGTTTCAAACATTTTGCCGATTTATATATAGAGCAGCTGAGGCCGATTTATAAATAGCTTTGTTGAGGTTTTGTGACATTTAAAGGCCAATTCGATTTGATTAAGCCGCAGGAAGCCGCTGGATGCAGGCCGCTTCCAACCGGTCTTATTGGAAATCTATGGTGGAGGCCTATGTCCATTGTGTAGGTCCAATTACACTAATTAAAAACCTTCAAAATCTAGTCTTATTTTTATCCCAGTGACATCGACAATCAAAGTCAAAAAATGAACGTAAATCAAACAGCATTTTTAACAGATTGAGACTGAGATTAGATCGTTTTTAAAAGTTTGTTAATTTGCTCCTTAGGTTGGTTCTACATAAATAGTTGATCATAATATTGAGTACAATGACACCGTATAAGACAAATGGGTGATGCCGAATTAAAAAAAAAACATATTAAATATGCAAAGTAAGTATTATTATAATTTACCTTTGTAAATGGAGCTGCAAGGTATCTGAGTCACTTTAACCTTCCAAAGCCTTTCGAACGTAGTCCCGCTTGTGACAAACGTGAGTTTCACCGGGTTCGTCATACCGATGCCAGCATCTATGTACACTGTTAAAAAAGATAACAAGGTTTATTATTCAGTATTTTACTACATTTTAAACGTTCCATTTTATTTAAGTCTAGCTGCATTGAGCATTGTCGACTTAAATTAATAAGCGACGAGAACGGGACTGTAAAACTGTCGTAGACCACAGTAAACCCTATTTTCAAATACAATACGGTTTGATTTCAGAGGTACAGGCTGCCGGCTGGCAGATGTCTGGTACGAAAATTGAATTGTATATGCATGTAAGTTTTCATGGTTTTCCCCTTCACAATGTCGAGTGCCTGCCGTGGCAGGCTGACAAGGGGATTATTACCACGGTATATCCATGTGAAAATTTCCATTTAACAATGCATAACATTTTGAGCACATTTGAGTACCACTTTATCGGTTAAACAATAACGAAACCTTTTATTAAGTCTTTTTTTTACTTTTCCGCCCCCGTACGTCTTAGCGTGATGGTATCAGCCCATGTTACTTCCTGCAAATTCGGCTATCTATTGGTGCTAAAATGTTAAAAATCGGTCCAATAGTTCCGGAGCCTATTCGTTACAAACAAACAAAAAGTCTTACCACTTTATTATAATATTATGTAATTATGTATAGATTTTTTTACCACTTTTTCACAAATAGCTACATTATTTCTGAGCAACATTTATTAAGCTATATAACATCACGTAATTAACTTAAGACGTAACTTATGGCGGATGAAATAAGCCATGCGGACGAAGTGGTGGGCATATCGCTGGTAATAGATAAAAGGTAGATACGCTGAAAATAAAACAGAGCGGAGTCTGTCTGTGTTCAATTCGTACAGCAACACTCGAGCAGTAGGGCAGGGGAACCATGGAAAAGGTTTCTGAAGATCTATTTACAAAAATGATGGAATAAATATATCCTTTGTGTCAATTACGCAATTGACACAAAGGATATATTTATTCTAGTCAATTCGGTAGTAGACACCATTAAACAATATTTCCAAGACATAACTTCACTTAAAATAATTCATAGAAGCCCTGAAAACCCGATGAATTATTAAACAAAAAAAAGCAACTAAAAATCGATTTTTAATTGCTTTAAAATCAATAAATAGTATAGTGAATTGAGATGACAAACAGTGACGTCATAGTTTAGTATTTTCATACAAATCAATGGGAGAATCGGGTTTTGACAGCTCATAAAAAGTACGTCAATTGATCAGTAGTGTCATCCACCCAATTTACAGATCTGCAGACACGCTCTGTATACATTTAGATACAGGTGTCAAGACCTCTGAAAACGTGGTAAAAAGCTATACGTAGAACCCGTTCGACCGGATTGAAATTGGACTCTCCTGACGTTCAATCCAAAGAATGTTTCAAACTACACCAATGAATGTTTTTTTTTTATGCCATTGGATGGCAAACAAGTGCATAAGTTAAGTATTAAGTGATATTAAGTGGTCACCGCAACTTATAGACATCTGCAATATGGCCTTGCAAATGCGTTGCCATTCCAGAGACAAAGTTGAAATGCCTCATGTGCATGTAATTACACAACCATCCATACCTTTCAAACCGAAATAAGTATAGTGGTAGAGTACTACCACCGTACCTATTTCGGCTTGACAGGTTCGCCGGAGCTCAGGGAAGTATTCAGGAATTTCGCCGGAGCTCGGGAAAGTATTCCCGAGCTCCGGCGAGCTCCTTCACAAAGATCTCTACTACAAGACAGATAGCTGTTTCCAGTAAGTGCAGTTTAGTAGTTTTAATCCTACGTAGAACACCTTGTTGTTACTTTGAAAGGGGGAGTTCAAGCGACATTCCTTTAGAAAAATCATCAAAGGCAGCACAGTGAATAGGATTTTATGGAAAAATATTTTTACCTATAACATTTTTAGGATCACTGTGTAGGATTTATTCATGGAAGTTCTTGGAAGCTAACACAAATATATCGTTTATATACCGTGTTATTTGCAGATGTTACGTCATTAATTATTAAAATAGACAGACGTTCTAATAATCTTGACAACGTAAATAACTCAATTCTTCAGGTTCAAAATTGGTAACACGGTAAATAATTTGGTACTAAATGAAAAGAAAACCAAATGTATTAGGTTTGCTTTACCAAATGTTAGAAGTAATGCATGTGACCTTATATTGAATGGCGAAAAACTGGCTTTTGTTAATCACACGGTTTTCTTAAGAATCACAATGGGGACCAAATATAACATCTCTTGCAGGGCGGCTAAGCTCAGCAGCTTTAGCTGTTAGGAAGATTAGACAGTTAACAGATTTTGAAACTGCGCGTTTGGTCTATTTTAGCTACTTTCATAGCATTACGTCGTATGGCATTCTACTGTGGGGTCGGGCTGCTGACATTGAACCTATTTTTATTTTACAAAAGAGAGCTGTCAGAGCCATTTATAATCTCCGTCGCTGCGAATCTCTTAGGGAACTATTTAAAACAATTTATTATTATTAATATTATGACAGTGCCTTGTCAATTCATTTATGAAAATATTATGTATGTAAGGAAAAACCTACATCTTTTTGATAAAATAAGTGATAGACACAATTTTAATACTAGAAATAAGGACAAAATAGCGCAACCATCTTTTAGATTATCAAAAGTGCACACATCTTTCATGGGGTACTGTGTTAAATGTTATAATAAAATACCTTGCGATATATTAATAAGGTAGCCTTACTAAAAATATTTATAAAAAATAATTATTATAATATTCGATTAGAAAATTAAACTGTAATTAATAACAAGATAGCATTTTAGATTTTAATTTATTTGTATAAGCAGTATATTATTGTCTCACTGCAGGGCAAAGGCCTCTTCTCATGCAGAGAAGGCACGAGTATTGATCGCCTCACTTGCCGATTCCAGACTTGTCTATATGCACATCTTTATAATTATATTTTGTTTGTTGTGGTCTGTTTTCATAGGATATGTTTTATGGTATACCTATTTGACTTCCACGTGGAATAATTCGGGCAGAAAATAGATTAATAAAAGTCCAGGTTTCCTCACGAAATGTTTATTCACCCATGTAACTGATATCTAAGATACAGTTGGAAAGCACTTTATGAAATGTTCTGTGCCTCGGAACTATAGGTGTGTAACTAATCTATTGTTTCGAGGCAGCGACACGTCCGGGGCTTACGCTGAAAACCAGTGCCGAGGTTTTGTGCACGGGACACGGCATCATGCAGAGCGTTCCGCGCGATATTGGCGCATATTTTCGTGAAGGACAATATTTGTTTACTTAATTGGTTTGTTTCTAGTTAACTAGCGACCCGCCCCGGCTTTGCACGGGTGCAATGCTGATAATAAACACACTACAGAACAACTGTAAACGTTGTATACAAAAACATAGCGGCCCGCTCCGCCGCAAACGCTACGTCCCGCAATTTTTAAATCTGTAATATCTTCGAAAATATTCATTTAAATCATATGCTGGAAAAGGCCATATAGATCTATATTAAATGAAGAACGTATTTAAGGTATTTAATTGGATAAGGATTAATGCTGTATTGGTTAAAATCGCTTCGAAAATGAGCCATTATTTATAGTAAAAAGTAAATGACAAAAAAATATTATTGTGGGATATCCATAAGAGATAGACATTTACCATCGCGGAGATTTCTGTAGACCTTTTCAATGTGTACAATACTTAGGACATTATTTTAATAAATCTCGCAGGGTTCAGCCTGCGTTTGCAATGTAAGCAGAAAAAATGAAATTATTTACGACATCACATTAGAAACCTCAAAAATAACAGTATTTATCCACTATTTAATGGATGGATACATTACAAATCTTCCTATTTAACCACTCTATCTATTAAAAAAAAACACATTAAAATCCGTTGCGTAGTTTTAAAGATTTATGTGTACAAAGGGAATAGGGACAGAGAAAACGACTTTGTTTTATACTATGTAATGATGATGATAATGATACCAACTAGTTTGTCTTTGGGCCTTTCTAAACATTTTTTTTAATGTTATATCCGTCACTTTCATTTGAATAAAGTATTTTTTATTTCATTTCATCTCAAAAATCAGCCTCGTTGTTTTTTGTGTACTTACTGTGACTGCCTTGGTTGACGCCACAGATGGCGGGTACAGGGTTACCTCCGGAGACAATAAACTGATCCTGGTTGCAGACATTGTTCATCTGTTCCGGCCCAGCTATGGAGAAGCGGCTGAAGTCCAATCTAAGTACACAAGAGCAAAATGAATTTATGAGTAACGTCGAGCAAAAAGTGTTATTGGGTTTTTCTATGGAATTCTCAGTAGCAGCTCGGAGTTAGGATGTGTGCCCGGTTAATGGCAATAGGCTCGCCCCCTATTACATGGGACCTAAAACATACCGGCGAACTGTGGGTGTACACACATTGGTGCACCTCTGCCTAACCCTTCGGGGAATACAGGCGTGATTGTATGTTGTTGTTGTTGAGTAACGTTATTACAAATGTCTTTTTTTGCAAACGTCCTTTCGCACCACACCTAGTTAATACCTTTTGTTAACCATTATTTATTTTCTAAATAAATAAATAAGAAAACCAATAATGTGCTCTAATTACAGGAAATTAAGTAGCTGTTTGTAGACTGTGTTACCATTGTCCATTCAATACTTTGGTTTGATTTCAATGTAAGTTCAATGCTCAGGGCTTTTCAGTATGGTCACTATATTTGTTTAAAACACAACCTACCGTTGTCTCGGAAACAATAATAAGCATAAATAAGTAGCAACTACGCAAAATTCAAAGGCCACCTTTTCGTAAGGAAACCACTTCAGAAATAATCATTTCACCCGAGTTAACTTACGTCCTTGGTTACTGCTCCGCTCCTGTGAGTCGTAGTTTGCTATTATATTGCCTATGTTATTAGTGATAATGTAGCTTTCTAACGGCAAAATAATTTTAAAATCGGTCCCGTAGTTTTTATGTGTATTCCTTACATGCAAACACCCAAAACTGCAAATCTTTCCCCTTTATAATATTACTAGCTGTGCCCCGCGGTTTCAACCGCGTTACGATAGGTTTTTGATTACTCAACCGTTTCCGTGGCTCATAGCGCGATGTTATGTAGCCTATAATCTATTATTCTGAGGTACAGGCTACGAAATGTCTCGCAGAGTCATTATTTTGCTGCGAAGTTATTTTAAAACTGTGATATCTCCTGAGATATTCATTGAAATTAAATGATGTAAAGGGCAATTTTGTTCAAAATTAAACACTTGTGATGAATAACGTATTTATGTTGATAAGGATTAATACTATGTTCATAAAAACACCTTTGCAAATAATGCATTATTTTAAAACAAATTTTCTGGCCATAAAAATGGCTATAGTGAATCAACCTTAAAATATAGGCATGTACCGCGTGTACTACTGCGGGTTTTTTTTAGTATATTTTAAGAGGAACAATTCTCTCATACATTAGTTTTGCGTAACTGTAATCGTTTACGCAGCGCACGCAACGAAAGCCCTCAAAGGGATTTTTTCCCCTTTTTGCCACATTTTCTCTGATTTCTCCGCTCCAATTGGCCGCAGCGTGATGTTATATACCCTATAACCTTCCTCGATAAATGGGCTATCCAACACAAAAAGATTTTTTCAAATTGGACCGATAGTTCCTGAGATTAGCGCGAACAAACAAACAAACAAACAAAATCTTCAGCTTTATAATATTAATATAGTATAGATTATTAGTGTAGATATTCTCGTAACATGATAAAGCTTCTATCAAATATTAAGGAGGAAATTGCTTTTGCAAAATTGAAACATATTCAAGCACGAGAATGTATCTTGCATTTTCTTACTCTTTCGAGTACAGTCAACTATTGGAATTTGGAGCTATCTCTTTGAGTCTGCAATGTACCTACGTAAAATGTTAGAAAGCAATTTTATTGCCTACCAGGAATATTCCCTGTTATACAATATGTTAGACTGTTGTTGTTGACTTAATATCCTGAACCATGCTGCATGCGGTATTGCATGTAGCTAAATAGCTACTACATCAATACATGCATGCATTATGTATTTAAATAAGACGCAAATTACCTTACTTTTTGCGTACATACGAGCTTACAAATAAAGGATGAGTTTTCCAAATGTAATAGAAGCGTGGAATTTCAAAATAAAAGGAAACTAGCCATCCTTTGTTCGGTTTCTGTGAAAAAGATTCCACTCCATAAATGAATTTTATGAACAAAAGGTTCATGTTATAAAAAATAAAATAAAAATGCTGCCGAACCGTAGGTTTTTTTTACATTGATATTTGAAAGGCTTTGTTATTATTGTTTAGTGCCGAACTGTTGTGGGCCGTACGACACCTCTATTGATACGACAGCAGTACGACAAAAGTCATGTCTGTATGAAAAAACAGAACCCTCCGTGTGAATAAATTAAAAGAGCCCTTAAACACTGAACAACTTGGTACGAATTTATTTGAACTTGATTGCTAAAGAAACTAACACTGCTTTTAAAATAGGCTATGTAGCAAAAACAACGGTTATTATAAAAAAATACAAGAGTCTGTTAAAGTTAAACGAAAAGTGGCTATTTGTATTTTTTATAAAAACAGGGCGTTGTATGTTGTGATGTCACTCTATGCGCTCGGTTCATTAACTGACATGGCGGACGTTCTTGCTGCACAGCCAATAATTACATTGGTTTCAGTGGTTTTATGAACACAACCATAACACAGGAACCTTTTCTCTCTGCACATACTTGCCTTCCCATTTGCATTAAATTACCGATCACTAAGTAAATAAAAAACAAAATAATATTTTTAGTACTTATTTATATTTTGCAAACGATACGGTAAGAAGTAGAAGTATGGTTTTTGGAACTCTGGAATTGAAACTGTGGGTTGACGAAATAAAAAATACTGCAGTCGAATATTGTATAATAAAAGCAAAAACCAAGAAATAAGAAAAAGTAAAATATATTTAACTATTACCATTAATTCTAATAACGTGTATTTCTATTAATCATTAACTTTAACATTATTTAAGAAGTATTGTGTAAAAGAAATATACAGGGTGTCTGGTGGCAGATTTATGTTTTTGAAAGGGTATATCTAAAAAAGTTATTAACGGTGCCGGGCGAGACTGGTGTCATTCGACGCTCCATGAATGCGGATTTGTTAGTCACATTGCCGGAGTGGTCGGGGCAGCAACGTGCATACGCTATTGAGTCGTTTTTTAAGAGTGGTGATTCTAACGTGACTGCGCGCTGACATTTTTGTTCCCACTACAATATCCGGCGATTAAGCGACAGATTAAGTGTTAATTTGATTAAATCGTGGATGCAAAGGTTCCGCCAGACATCTTCTGCTTTAAACAAGCCTCGGCCGGGACCCAGCAGAGCATCAAGCTCCACAAACGAAAACGAAAACGTTCAAGAGGTCTCGTTTTTTTTGAAAATTTTCGGGGCCATGCTTTAAATGTCTACAGTGAAAGCTATGGACTCATGATTACTGAATATTTTTTACCAAATTTGCGAGCACATCCATCCTACTCGACGCACACGTGGTTTCAGCAAGATGGGGCGACTCCGCATACAGCCAGGACGTCTATTGCTTTACTTCGTCAAAAAATTTCGCATAAATTGATGAGCCGCTTTGGAGACATTCCGTGGCCACTAAGGTCACCAGATTAAACTCGAATGGACTTTTTTTATGGGAGCTATCTCAAAAGCAAAGTTTATGCCAATAATCCTCTGTCTATTGTGCAGTTAAAGGAAAATATCCGCAATGCAATTAAGCAAATCCAGCCGAGCTTATTGCAGCGCGTAGCCCGTAATACGATGGACCTTTTTAAACAGTGTGTACGTCTAAATGGACATCATTTGGTTGAAGTAATTTTTAAAAAGTAAAATCCGCATTATTCATGTATTCACTGAATTAGTTAATAAAACCATAGGTTCATAAGTTTTTCTTTTATTAGCTTTTAAAAACATAAATCTGCCACCAGACACCCTGTATAATAAGTACATTTTTAGAAACAACCTCTGTTTATTTTTATTTGAGATGGGGTAAGTTAAAAAATCACTATCATAGTCAGTCTTACATAGTCAGGCAAACTAACTATGAAAGGATACCGTAGGCATAACTACTCATTAGTACTTATTATTTATCATTACTACTTTTCATTCAAATACTTTATTAAGCAGCGCGTTAGTTACATCTCTGAAAAGAAACAGTGATAGAAATCAACGAAAAAAAAAAAGGAAAAAAAAAACATTTATAGCATGCTGCTACAATAACGAAATTAAATGAAATCATGCAGCATCCATCGTCAGTCAATTGACTTTTAGTTCAATGGACCGCTGACGCGCCTACGTTATGTTTGCGTAGCAATGCCTACGAGAATTTCGTAGCGCAGTGCTACGCTGTTTACAGTTCTGCTTTGATTGCATTTTTTTCATGTACATAGTACGGACAGCAACAAAATTCAATTAACAATGTTACTTTTACATATTATTTTAATAGAGAGAGATAACGACGAGATAACACAATTTACTGTAATTAAGAATTTTAAGCAATTTAAGATTAATTTCGTATTTCCTTTGATATTGTGCTCAATAATAAGAATTTAAAATCAATTTTTGTTACTGACTGTACCTGCGTGAATGTTGACAGAATAAAAGCGTTGTATGCAAATGATATTGAAATACACATGCACCCTCACATGAATAATTCTTACTTGGGAAGTTTTAATTGGAATTTTCATCAACATTTTTTTCCTACAGAAAAGTGTACTGTTAAAGTAACTTGTTATTTTACTAATAAAAACTTGTTATTTTACACAGAAAGTACAAGTTCTCGGAAGAAAACCTTTGATTTTCATTATTAAAGTGCCTTTTCCGTTATCACTGCGAAATTTCCACAAATAATATTTCCGTTCCATTCCGCATTTACGCATGTTTCATTTGAACCTTATGTCATTGTAAGCAGGTATAAATTGAAATAATGTTAATGGAATGTAAGAACAGCTGTTTGATTCTGTAAGACCTCGTTCTAAACTTCGAATCTGAATCCGCTGTGACTTTCTTGATTGGCATTCTAAAAACTCGGTTGATAAATCGAATTTACACTAGCGCCACTCTTGCGAGCGTGTCAGCGAGTTGAACTAAATTGACGGGGAAATTATAACAGATAAATAATGAGATCACGTAAGAAGTGGCATTCCATACGGTAATTCCACCGTCACTTCGACGCTCACTTCGCACTTCAAAGTGTCAAATAAATCAATGTCATTTTGAACCTTAAGCGAAGTGAGGGTGAATAGCGACGTCAGATGCGAGTTCATGCCTGAATTTTACAGAATCGACGTACTGTACTCACCTAATTTGGCAGACATCGGGATGTGATTTGAGAACGGTGAGTTCACAGGAGCCGGTACCATCATATACAGAGGGATAGCCAGAGTTTACGAAGTAAGTGCCATTCTCCGATGTTGAGCTCCCACATGATGTTATGACTGTAACAATTTAATAATAATAAGTTATTTTAGTAGCTTACTCGAGCCCGCAACGTCCTCCGCGTAAAAATCGGTAATCGCGGACGCAAAGGAAATACATCAATTCATTTTTTTAAGCATGATTTAAAAGACACGTGGCTATCAAGAGAACATTTTTGTTGTTTCCCTAAGGAACAGTACTTTGTTTCGGGATGAAAGGTACTCTATGTCCGTTTCTGTACACCTAACAACGTTTTTGCTAAATTTCAGGATGATCGGTTCAGTGGTTTAGGCGTGAAAAGGTAAACAACCAGCGCTGTGGTTCCGTGTTTCGTGCACGGACCACGGCTTTATGCTGAGCGTCAGCCTTTTCGCGCGGTAGTGGCGCATATACATTATTGTTATTGTTTATTTTTGTGTTGTGCGTCGCTTTCGCATCGAATAAATGGTTTTTCTTTCTTTCTTTTTGCTTTCTTTCAACTTTCACATTTATAATTACTATTGATATAAGTTTTACGTTTGAAAAATAAACGTAAAATCTTTTATAATAACTTGAAATATGGAAAGAAAGTCAGTTATTTCATACATTTCAGCCAGCATTTTTATAGGGAACACTTATTATTTTCATATTTTGGTGACATAGTAAAAATGTTTGTGGTTGTTTGTATTCATTGTACATATACCGTGAGTGTTTGTTTTGTATTTTATATGTTTTTTTTGTTGTTTGTTTTGTTTTTTTTTCATTTATTTGTATTCATAAATTGCGCAGCTATACTTAAAGCTTTTGCATCACTCCACGTAATAGATGAGATATTAAAAATGAAGACGAGAAGAATTTAATTTTCTCGACTTATAGGAGCTACTTTGCTCTTGAGACTCAAGAAGATTAAATTCAAGTGTTTTGGAATTCGCGATCCGACTCATCTACTGAAGGTTTTTATAAAGCAAGGCTTTTGGCCGTAGGGAAAAAGTAATTATTTCGAATATCTTTACTTAGCTGAAACTGCTGAAGAAAAGAACCAAATACTTACACATGTAGGCTAAGGAAACCAAATCAAAAGATTACATGAAAAAAATATTCGAAAAACGCACTCCTTGAACGTACGGGACATCATGTAGTCCATAACGAAGACTTAGTTCTGTTTCGAATATTTTGTAAAATAATTATACACTTACACATACATAAAGTCACGCGTTGTTCCCATTGGGGTAGGCAGAAACCACAGAACGCTACCTGCTACGTTTCTTCCATACTCCTTTCCTTAACTTTTTTTTTTCCAAACTTCCCGCTTTTACCCCGATTACCTTCTACCTTCGTGGTTTTTATTCACCCACGTTAAGTTACTCCTTTCGGTATTGCTGTGCACCCGCCGGAGCACAGCATTATCGAAAGGAGTAGCGTAATGAAATATATATAGAAAAGTAATGAGAAATGCCAGTTTAACGAGAAATACTATTTCATACAAAAAAAGATTTATTCCTGATTATTGGAATAGTAGTTGCAGGGCTAAAATTAAAAAAATAACAGTAAAAAAAACTCTTCTGTATTATTATATTAGTATAGATGTCTGATTTGGTTGAAACAGCTCAAAATATCGTCATTATTCGTAATGCAAAAACATGAGATTTTGTTTTTTCATTTTCTGGAACATCAGATCGTGAAATACTCTAGCGTTTTTCTACTACCAGTACTGTAATTATTTAGGTCTTACGTCGAAGGATGCAGGCCACCGCCCGAAGGTATAATTACTGTAGTGTAATTTTAATACCTGAAGATTACGGTTTCATACAAAATACATTTCGCAAACCTTAGCAACGAGACCACACCCCTTTGTTTCAGGACGTAGTTGGACACGCCCACTGAAACTAAGACACACCTACTTTGGTTGTACTGTTTCAACTGAAGACTTCATCTCTTGTTGTTAAAATGCATAATGTTATGTAATACCGCAGCGCTGAGCGCCTGCGGGTTGTTCGAAAGAGATACCGCGCCCCCGGAACGCAAAGGGCACATGAAGGAACATAGACGGGTTTTAGTCAGTAAAAGTCTGACACTCCCTCCCGCCCCGCCCAGGGCGGGGGAAGTTATTTGATGATTTCCCGTCTATAAAAAAAAAAAAAAAAAAAAAAAAAAAAAAAGCGCTGAGCGCGGATACATTTGCATATCTATGTATAAGCCTTCACAATTTATTACACTTTAATGTAACTGTACATGAAAGAGTTCTAAAATAATTATGCGTCATTTGAATTACCGGCCGAAATGACTAACTTAAGTACATGAACTTGTCGCAGTTCACATGCCGACGGCAAAAATGTTTATGGCTACACCGACAAGTTATTAAAATCCTAAATTTTACTTACGGTCCAAATGACGTATAAAAAATGCAATGACGAATAGAACGTGGGGCAAAACCAACGAGGAGAACAAGGCAAAACACGTGTTTGAAAAAAATCACAATCTAATCTTAGTCTTAATCTGAAATCTAAAACGTTGCGGCAAATACAAAAGACCAAATCTTATGTCGTTCAATATCTAGTCGTAATCTCACCTCAGCGACACCATCACGCCTGTATTCCCCGAAGAGTTAGGCAGAGGCGTACCAATGTACACTCACAGTTCGCGGGTATATTTAGGTCCCATGTAATAGGGAGCGATCCTATTGCCATTAACCGGGCACAAATCCAAACTCCGAGCTGCTACTGAGAATGTCATAGAAAAACCCAATAACACTTTTTGCTCGACCTGGGAATCGAACCCAGGACCTCTAGCGTAGCAGTCGCGCTCAGGACCACTAGGCCAACGAGGCAGTTAGCCTCAGCGACAATAAATGTAAAAACATATTGCCACTGAGATTAAAAACCTAACGTTCTTAAAAACACTAGGATTACCTCTTTTGATCATTTACTACACATCTGATAGCTTGGCTTCCAATTCCCGCCGTCGAAGGGAACACATTTTCAGGGGGCACAACCAACGTCATGAATGACAAAAACTTCAGCACCGCGCCTAATACTTACTTGTAACATGGTTTCATGGTAGCCATAGTAGGTACATAAGTAATAATGATCAAAACTGCCGCTAGATAGGCTTTAATCAATCATACGTACAATATTTACAGAGTAATAAATTGAATTATAATCTATAAAAAAAATAAGATACTAAAACTAAATGTTCCTAAAAATTCCTTCGAATAGCCGTCATCTGAAAATGTGACCAAATTACTGCCGGCGTTGCCACATTACATGGCAATGTTTACATAATAATACATACACATATGTAGTACTTATAATATACTTGTACCCGCTCTCTTATAAGCTATGCTCAAAGTAAACCTTAATGATCAACAAATAAGGGTATCGAAAGACGAGTGCCTTAACCACTAGGCCATCTCGCTTTGTTTACTACGCTCTGTTTCTACTTGTAGAAAAAAATACCTAACTGGTAAACACTTAGCCCCCATATCATTACTTCTACCTTACTAAGTTGAGAAAAACAAACATTAATAATGAAGGAGAATTCAAAATCCGTGTTTTAATAATCATTAAAAGTGCAGTGAAGTCAAAAATGAAAAAAAAAAGCTGTAAGCAATTAAACTCGATTCAGTTTCGCGCTAATATACTAGGGCCCACTTTCACCAAAATCACTAAACATAATTATTAGCGCTAAATGTATTTAAATTATGATACTGTCTCTGTCACCTTCTAATAATGTGACAGAGATGCAATGATGTTCTAAATACGTTTGGGGAATAAACGTATTTAGTGATTTTTTACTTCAAAATAATGATGAGTAGAACTACGTAAAAAGTAATTAAGTTATTTAAAGGATATGAATCCCCTTATCCTATCTACAGTAAGATATCATGCTTAGATCTACTTTTCCAATATATACTATCAACATACCATCACGCATGTATTCCGCGAAGGATTAGGCAGAGGTGTACCAACTCCCCGTTCACCGGTATGCTTAGGTCCCATGTAACAGGAAGCGAGCCTATTGCCACTAACCGGGCACAAATCGTAACTGCAAGCTGCTACTGAGAATTTCATAAAAAAAACCAATAACAATTTGCTCGATCTGGGAATTGAGCTCAAGATCTCTAGCGTAGTAATCGCGCTTAGGACCATTACACTAACGAGGCAATCTTTTCCAAAATATGACTACACTATTTTCGTAATGAGCGCGCTACCAAAAGAATCCTATTACACATCAAAACATGTTTAGTTGGGCGGACGGTACTCATTAAAATGAAGGGATGAATTCCAAATTGCAACATACATGAAATAAAAGACCGAGCCAAGCTTCGCAGACAGTAATGGGCAAGTAAATTGAGTTATCCTTGCCCTGCACTCGAAATGAACTGACGTTCACTAATGATTTTACGTGGAACGAATATTAAATAACGCTGCATAATGTTGAGCAGAATATGAGGAGTAATCAAAATTGCAACTAAGTTCTATGCACCTGAATAATCTGTACTTTATTAATCTACACTAATATTTTATAGAGGAAAGATTTGTATTTTTGTATGTAACGAATAAAATCAAAAACTACTGGACCGATTTCAAAAATTCTTTTGCCGTTAGAAACCTGCATTATCCCTGAGTAACATAGACTATATAACATCACGCTGCGATCTACGGGAGCGAAGCAGTAACCAAAGACGTAACTTAACGCAGGTGAAATAAGCCACTTTTTCTTTTTGTTTTGGCTTCTGGCATATCTCATTTCAGGCCGGAGGCTGTTTACTGCTTAACCGGACAACCCTGTGGATGCCTTGCAATTAAAAAGGCCTCCGGCCTTAAATTATAAGACTTATAAACTAAGCGACTGCGCGCTAAGGGCACCCCCTGTGGGGTACGGACCTCGGCTTAGGGCGTCGCTGGGGGCAGCAAGCGGGACAGGCTGGATCGATTATTATTATTAATGGACGATTTTAAAATTACAGCTCAGCTCGCGGGCTGGCTCGAGCAAGGGACGGAGTAACCGCTGCGCTGTTGAGTTGAGACATCTAGATACTTTTAGTTTATTCCATTTTAAAATAATTTCTTCCTCGTTATTTTTCATTTTCACTGGTAGACAGCTAAAGTTACAAGGAGAAAATTATTCAACAATAAAGTTAGAAATTCGGGTTCCGCGTAAAAAAGTTAAATGCCGTGATAATCGATGAACATGCAAACGAAGTCACGGGCATGTTAAAAGATAAAGAATGATTTCATGTATTTCAGTTCGTGTTCGTTAATACTCGTATACTAGATACAAAAAAGAAATATCAAGATCGTATAATCAAATTTCCCCGGTTATGCAAACTACAAATTTTTATACCTGCTTACACACCCTACACCTGCTTACATACCTAATTATAAGGAACCTATGTAACGGTCATTAACCCTTTAACCGCCAAGGTCGGATTAATCCGACAAATATTTTCGGATGAACGAGATGATGTATTTGGTCGTAATTATCCGACGCTGTCGAAATGGACACGAAAATATTTGTCGGATTAATCCGACTAAACTTTAATTTTTGTAATCATTTCTACATTCAAAATCATCACCAGAATTTTCACAACAAGCATTCAGAAAGAGTACGACTCGTATGATAAACAATCCGTTTTGCATATGGAAACCGAGCATAAGAGAATATTCCGTGCGAAACGGATGTCGAGCCAATTCAGAAATTGATCGAGTTTAGATGCTGTTTACGCCTCGCGCTCCTGCTAGTCTGCTACATATCCGCTGTGTTCCGTTCACAACTAAATTGATTTTCTATTCCATAAACAATTTTGTTTGAACAGTAAACATTTCTAACATTTTTATTAATATTTAAAGGAGACGGATACGCTTTCATACATTCTTGGGCCTGGGTGTACAAAGATGAAATTGGTGTCAATTATTAGCTTACTAGCGGGCCCGGCAGACGTTGTCCTGCCCTGAAAGTCCAGTTCTTGCCTACCCTACCCCACCTAACTACTCCATCAACCTACCTACCCACATACTTACTCTACCTACCTACCCTACCCCTACATACCTACCCTACCTACCTATTTACCTACCTACCTTACCCCTACATACCTACCCTACCCCTACATACCTACCCTACCTGCCTACCTACCGACGGGATAAAAAGTATCCAGTGCCTGAACTTTCGAGACATAGACAATAACTCAAGGAGTATATAACCACTACGTATGAATAGCTAACCACTACGTATGAATGTGCCGTGGGGCGCCGGCTTAGAATTGCGTTCCCCCAAATCATCCCGTGGGTGTCGTAAGAGGCGACTAAGGGAAAAACCGGAGGTCGGGCAGCAGCGTCCTCCGTGTACTGCACATCTTCACTGCGATCGCCAACCCGCCTGCCAAGCGTGGCGATTTAAGGCAAATTACCCCCTAAAATGATAGGAAACACAGGAACCAGGCCCCCAGTCCCCGGCAGCTCCGCTATCCCTGGCGCGGGTAGCGGTCAAGGTAACGGCGGAGCAGGGGGTGCTAAGAATCTCCGGAAGAGATCCGGCTACCCACCCCCACGACGACTGGCCCTGGTAACACACAACATACGCACATTGAGGACTGACGAAAGGATTTGCGAGCTGGAAGAGGAGCTGAGCAAGTTACACTGGGACATTATAGGGTTATGCGAAGTCCGTAGAGAGGGGGAGGACACCGTAACCCTGAAGTCTGGTAACTTGCTCTACTACCGGGAGGGCGACCAACAGTCCCAAGGTGGTGTCGGGTTTCTCGTTCACAAGTCCCTCGTAAACAACATAATAACCATCGACAGTGTGTCGAGCAGGGTGGTATACCTAATACTCAGAATATCCAAAAGATATTCGCTGAAGGTCATTCAGGTATACGCACCGACTTCGTCACACTCCGATGATGAAGTGGAGATGATGTATGAGGACGTAAGTAGGGCCATACATTGTTCCAAAACCCACTTCACTGTTGTTATGGGGGACTTTAACGCAAAGTTGGGCAAGAAAAGCGGTGATGAGTTGAGAGTGGGGCAATTTGGGTATGGGCAACGGAACCCTAGGGGACAGAGGCTGGCCGAGTTTCTGGAGAAAGAAGAACTCTTCATGATGAACTCTTTCTTCCAGAAGCCGCCTCACAGGAAATGGACCTGGCTAAGTCCCGATGGTTTCACGAGAAACGAGATCGACTTCTTCATGACCGACAAGAAACGGATATTCAGTGATGTCTCTGTGATCAACAGGGTAAAAACCGGTAGCGATCACCGAATCGTAAGAGGCTTGCTGAATATCAATGTTAAACTTGAAAGGTCCTGCCTGATGAAGTCTACGCTCCGACCTACTCAGTCCCATATTCAAAACCCCGAAAGCTTTCAACTCGAGCTCTCTAATCGCTTTGCTTGCCTTGAGAACTTAGCTTCAGTGGACGAGATCAACGACGGGCTAGTGGAAACTGTCCGCACGGTAGGATCTAAGTTTTTTAGACCCTGCCGTAAAGATAGACCTCAGAAATTGACCGGGCGAACCTTAAACCTCATGGCTGAACGACGCTTGCTACAGTTGCAGTCTTCCAATGACGCGAAGTCATATAGGCAGCTCAATAGACGTATATCTAAGTCCTTGCGACACGATCTGCGTCTCTTTAATACGAATCGTGTTAAAGAGACTATACAGCGAAACCAAGGCTCCAAAGTATTCGCAAAGGACAAGTCTATTGGGCAAAGTCAGATGACTAAGCTGAAACGGGAGGATGGCAGCATAGCGTCGACCAAAGCAGAGGTTTTAGGCGAGATCGAGAGGTTCTATGGACAGTTATACACTTCGGTCGCAAAGTCCGTTGACAGCTTGGTAGGAGATCCAAGAGCCAAGCTGTCCCGACATTATACCGAAGATATCCCGGACATCAGTCTGTACGAGATTAGGATGGCCCTGAAGCAGCTTAAGAACAACAAGGCGCCGGGCGAGGACGGAATCACTTCAGAGCTTCTGAGAGCGGGTGGAACACCGGTACTTAAAGTCCTCCAGAAGCTCTTTAATTCCGTCCTGTCCGAGGGCAAAACGCCTGAAGCATGGAGCAGGGGTGAGGTGGTGCTGTTCTTCAAAAAAGGTGATAACAGCCTATTGAAGAACTACAGACCCATCACGCTTTTGAGTCATGTTTATAAGCTGTTTACAAGGGTTATCACGAACCGTCTCGAACACAGACTTGATGACTTCCAGCCTCCCGAACAAGCCGGTTTCCGAAGAGGCTATAGTACCATAGACCACATCCATACGCTGCGGCAAGTTATACAGAAGACCGAGGAGTATAACTTGCCATTATGCTTAGCGTTTGTGGACTATGAGAAAGCCTTCGATTCGGTGGAAACATGGGCGGTACTTGAGTCACTCCAGCGATGCCGTGTTGACTATCGGTACATCGAGGTGTTGAAGTGTTTGTATAATAACGCCACCATGTCGGTCCGAGTACAGGAGCAGAGCACGAAGGCGATTCCATTGAGAAGAGGCGTAAGACAGGGGGACGTTATCTCCCCGAAACTGTTTACTGCCGCAATGGAAGACGCCTTCAAGCTCCTGGAATGGCAAGGACTGGGCATCAACATCAACGGCGAATACATCACTCACCTTCGGTTTGCCGATGACATTGTAGTCATGGCAAAGTCGATGGAGGAACTCAGCATGATGCTCGATGGCCTCGACCGAGTTTCACAACGGGTGGGCTTGAAAATGAACATGGACAAGACGAAAACTATGTCAAATGCCAATGTTGTGCCCACCCCAGTCTCTGTTGGAAACTCGGTACTCGAAGTTGTTGACTCATATATCTACTTAGGACAAGTAGTCCAATTAGGTAGGTCCAACTTCGAGAAAGAGGTCAACCGCCGAATCCAACTCGGCTGGGCAGCGTTCGGGAAACTACGCAATGTCTTTTCGTCCGACTTACCTCAGTGCCTCAAGACGAAAGTCTTCAACCAATGTGTGTTACCAGTGATGACTTACGGCACCGAAACGTGGTCTCTCACTATCGGCCTCATCTCAAAGCTCAAAGTCGCTCAGCGAGCTATGGAGAGGGCTATGCTCGGTGTTTCTCTACGTGATCGAATCCGAAATGAGGAGATCCGTAGACGAACTAAAGTCACCGACATAGCCCACCGGATTAGCAAGCTGAAGTGGCAATGGGCAGGCCATATTGCTCGCAGAGCAGATGGCCGATGGGGTCGAAAAGTGCTAGAGTGGAGACCACGGACTAGCAAGCGCAGCGTAGGACGTCCACCAACAAGATGGACAGACGACCTAATAAAGGTCGCCGGAAGACGCTGGATGCAGGTCGCTTCCGACCGGTTTATGTGGACATCTAAAGGGGAGGCCTATGTTCAGCAGTGGACGTCCTATGGCTGAGATGATGATGATGATGATGAATAGCTTATCAAGAAAAATCATAGACAACCTATAAAAAGACATTTACACTTTTGTTAACCTGTAGATTTTTTTTCCTTAATCCTCCACCAACTGATTTTTTATTCCCTAAATTCCGTTCCTTTCCGATGATTTTATGTTTTTACTGTAGAATAAATCTTAGGTATTATTTTCGGGAATTAAAAATTAAATAAGTAATTAATAAATAATTTTCGAAAATTAATGCCTAAAAAACAAACAAATATAAATTTCTGAACGCACACATGATGTCTTCAGAAAAAAATAAAGTTGTGGCTTAAAGGTATCAGCAACCAGGCCATAAGCTCCAAAAAAAAAAATTGTTATTACACTATTTGACAGGATTGGACAACAAATGTTTGACATGTAATAAACAAATCAGCATCTATTGAAATGATTAATTATTTATTACACATATCGAGTTTTCATTGTTTTTAAGATGTATTCTGCTATTCGGGACGGAAACAAATCCAACAAATCAAAAACCATGGCAATCGGTCCAGCCGTTCTCTAGTTATAAGTGTTGTAACAAACACGACTTTCTTTTATATAGTTATAAGTGTTGTAACAAACACGACTTTCTTTTATATATATAGAAGATATGAACAAAGCATCACTGAAAATTCGTCGGTTTTTGGATGTCCGAGAGCAGAGTTATAGAAGGTTTTAAAAGTGAGGTTATGCAATAAATTTGCAACAACCTAAACTAAACAGCAGATTTTTACCTCTTCTAAAGCTGTTGACTAAAATATAAACATAATTACTTTTTCGACTTATTATTTATTTATTAAAACTTTATGCAAGAATCTAAAAATACACCGTAAAAAGGCGGACTTAATGCCTGGACTGAATGCGTCCCCTTAGTAGCCATGAAGAATTAGAAGCCGACAGCTCGAGAAAACGAGATTATCTGTGTCCGGTATGATAGCAAGGGTCGTACAAGTTTAGTAATATCAAAAGTCCGTAGAAAGAAAGCAGTGGCCGAGGAAAATATCAATAAAACAACGGGAAACACTCAAAACGCACACGCATTAAATGATAATACGAAACGAGTGATTGACAGTCTACTAGAGCTGAGAGAATACAAGTAATAAATCGATTTGTAAACGAGAATTAACTTTAAGATTTCAATATATTTTGTTTTTCTTTTAAACTACGAACATTATGTTATTTGTAATGTGTATAATTATTTTTATTGAATCAATCATCTAGTGCAAGTGATATTGTGTTCAATTGTTGAAACTCATTCACATTAATCGATTATAGTAATCGATATCTCTTTTTATTCGTGATATAAACTTATTTTTAGGATTTCTTGTCTTCTAGACATTGAATTAGGCTGTTTTTTTGTAATTTGATATAGAAAAATATGACGTTTTTTTTAAACCATATCTCAACTTAGTACAATTTGGCCCAGAAATCCCCGTCTCCTTTATAATATTCTCCAATATTTTCTTTTCCTAGAGATTTATTTATTTTTTATAAAGTGTCAAAAATCAAATATACAAATGTTGTTTACTTAGTATCAAAAAACCAATATACTGAAAAGAAAAAAAAAACACATGTAAAGGCAATTTGGTTAAAATTTTAACTAAGTCTCCTTTGAAATGCGAAAACTTAACATGGCAATATTTTTTTTCTTTGCTTTATATTCGTTTTTTGATACTCAGCATGTACACAGAATTGGTAAAGTTGATTTTTTTACACTTTATATTTACATAATTATAGTACTTATTTACATAAAATTACTTCTTACATACTCAGTCGTAATTCTTTATTTTTATTTGTTCATAAATACATTTAAAATGATGCAAGAATAAACTCAGTGCAGTTTTACCGAGCGCTACAATCGTCAAAAAAAAATCCGGTGCGGATATATCGGGACACACGGCCGCTGGTTTAACATGAAACGCCTATGTCAACGACTCGCTTTTACTGCTCTTTCAATTTATGCATTCCATTTCTCGGGCTGCATACGGACGGTTTTCCTTTTTCATACAGTCGACGCGTGACGTCTGTCGTCCTGCAGTCGAGCGTACGTAGTACCGACGCCGCACTGTTGCCGTACGGCGCGCTTTGTATGAAAACAAACGACCGTCCGTACGCAATACAACAACGCACTGCTTCGATAACGCAGCAGTCCGAAATGAAACTTCTTTATTGAAAGCGCCCTTTAATGATTCTTAACTATTCTATTTCGTACCTAACGTTAAACGTCAAAAAAAGTACGTATACACATAACACAACGTGTACGTGTACATAGCGAAAGTTACAACGAGCATAGAACATATTACCTATTGTGCTTTATGCTCTTAAGCAAATTAAATTTACGTATGTAATACTGACGGATAATCATAGGTAACCAAGGTGGTTCAGGAAAGTACCAACATTAGTCCCAAACGCAATCTCAATGTTAGTTATTAGTCATTAATTCATGAACAATCAATTAAATTTAAAATTACATGGTATTAAAAGAAAAAGAAAAAATTACGGGTTATTGTTTTAAGTAATGAGTATATTTTTGCATTATTTTAAATGTATTGTAAGTATGTATGTTTATGGACAAACAAAAATAAAGATACGCATGCTGAATTGTTAATTATTTTACAAAATATAGACTGTATTGTTCAAAAATCTATTCATAACTAAAGCCTAAACTTAGAAGATGCAGTTGCTATGCAATACTTCATTAACAGTACTTCCTGCGTACAGACTACGCAGAGAAACCAACAGGAAATTGCTTACCGTTGCAATCAGAGGCTTGATTGTGTTTCCAGCTACCTACGTAGTTGCATGGCTTTGTTCCACCCTCGCCGGCGCGGACAGGTATTGACAGAAAACAGCAAGGGGTTGTCATGTATGGTCCCCCACGTTTGGGATTTACCATATTGACGTCTAATCTGAGTACACGCCGAGTGGCTCTGTGTAGATAGGTAGCTCACGAGCCGTTCAGCCGAGCAAGGATTCTATTGTGGTGCAATTCAATTAGTGATGCCATTTCGGTCTAGTGGAAGCTATGAAAGGGAGATTGTAGCAAGAACTTTTCAATGGATTCAGTACCTACTTGAGTGTAGACTCCCCATTGTTAACATTTTTGGTTGTTTACTTTAAAAAGTCTGCTGTTTTGTATGGAACAACTCAACGTGCTTTTTTTTTAATAACTGTTGAAAATTTTCATTTTCTTTACATTACATACTATCACGCCTGTATTCCCAGAAGGGTGAGGCAGAGGTGTACCAATGTACATCCACAGTCCGCCGGTATATTATAGGTCCCATGTAATAGGGGGCGTAGGGGGCGAGCCTATTGCCATTAATCAGGCACTAATTCTAACTCCGAGCCGCTATTGAGAATTTTATAGAAAAACCCAAAAACACTTTGCTCGACCTGGGAATCGAACCCATCCATCTAGCATAGCTGTCGCGCTTAGCACCACTAGGCTAACGAGGCTTTAGTATTAAAGTTATGGTGCCCGCCTCTAATGCACGAGGTTATGGGTTTGCAAACGGGCACGTGCAAGTACCAATGTGATTTTTTCTAATTAATATGTACATGGTTTTTCTTGGACATCGGTAACCATATCAGAGGCCCTTGACGCGGTTTAGAAACTCTGTCACTATGGTGAAACCTTACTGCCCACGCGATAAAGAAGAAGGAGTATAACGTATATATACGTTTTCATACTTACAAATGCAACACAGTCCGAAGCCGTTGGCGCAGTACCCGTTAGCTGAGCCGCCGCGCGCGGTGCACTCACGCGCAGTCATGCATGTGCCATTGTCACCGGAGGCGCCCGCGCAGCCGCCATTAGGGAATGTCACCACCGTGAACAGGGACAAGACTGTGGAGTCATTAAAACAAGACTATGTTAAAATTATAAGGACGTACGTCTATTTAAATTAAGAAAAAAACGTTTATACTCGTTCGAAATCTCATTTTTTTTCGAGTGTGCAGCAGTCTTAACCGGCGGGCTTTTAAGACCAGATGCATGAACGTGGATGAGGCGAAAGGAGTATGTAAAGATCGTAGCCCACCTGCTACTAATACAAGAAACAGACCACAGAACCGCGTTCTGTGGTTTCTGCCTACCCCAATGAGAAGGCGTGAGGTTTTGTACCCATGTATGTATGTATTTTGCAATTTGCAGATAAGCTTTGGTTCTCAGGATGATTAAAAAAAAAATAGACACGACACTAACATGCTTGGGTATGTTAGTGTCGCGTCTATTTTATAATTACGGTTAATAAAATCATCAATATAAATGTCCAAGTTAGTGTAACCCGTTAATGTATTATTATTTGATGAAAACATACTAAATAACTTACAGTAAATAAACTTAGATAGTAAATAATATTGACGATACATTTTTTCTGTAGGTACATTTTTGATACTACCAGTCAACCTCCAAATTGCAAAAAGCAAAGAGCTGCAAAGTGCAAAAATACGGTAAAATTTTCAGATTTTGCGGCAAACCTTAGCGTATCTTCTGCGACCCTTAAAACCTAACAATGTGCCGATGCAAATACACCTATATTATAACAGAAAATACTCTAAGCTTCTCATTAAAATCCCGAGAACTTTATTTGTTTCTTTAACTTTACACGAAAACCAACGAAGTATTAACTCGGTTAATAGTTTTATTAACCGAGTTAAAACTTCTTTGGTAAAACTACCTCATTTAATTTCATGGCCACGCTTACCTAAAGCAAGAACGGTATGAAATTACTGACTGTAATAATTCTCAAACTCGAGCTCGGTCAAAACATTAGTGCTTAGTTTGCTTCACCAAAGTCAACATGCCTGGAACTAGATATAGCTTATCTAGTTCCCTCCTAGTAAAATACAAGCGTAAACTTCGTATTAAAGTCAATAGAATAGTCTGGACTGCACCGCTTTAGTTTGTTAGGGGTACGTTGCGAAGAGCCCCAATTAATACCTCGTTCTTTGGGTATTTATTCAGTAAGCTTAGTGTACCTCAAGAGTATTACGTTTTGATAGACGGTGAAAAGCGTAATTGGAAGGATTTATGTTAAAAAACGTGGCGCCAAAAAAAAATGGCAAATGAAAAACGTGCCATCCATCGTTCCATTTGCTGTTTTTTTATGGTGGAAGGTAGAAAAAGCTTATTTTTGGGAAATAAAGTTTGCGTCATTTAGTTAAGCTTTAACGGTAATTTGGTAGGTATGTGTGTGTTAGTACATTGATACATAAAATTTGTAATAAAATAAGAATATTTTACAAAAACCATCATTAAAAAAGGCTGACAAAAAATCATGATATAAAAGAGAGCGCCCGCTGTCGATGGAGCAACAGAAATAAAAATAAAACATGGCAGCACGGAACTGGCAGGGGATGGATAGACCAAATAAAAAAGGAGCTTTTGTGCAACTTCAGCTGAGTTTTACACAAGGTACGAGCAGGCTTCAATATTAACGAAGCAAATATTAACAGAAAAGTTTTGAAACAAAGTTACAAACAAATCGAAAAATAAAACACATCTAAGAGTAAAATATACAACAAAATGTATTATTACTTACATCGACTCTCCTTTGGTCCTGGCGGCCAAAACCGCTGGTCCTTCGATACATCCTGCACCCTTCCCTTTAATCGATTTGCAAACGAAACGCCACGAACCCTTCCGTTGGCCCTAACATCACTTGCATCACAAACCCCATACAACAACACAATTATCACCAAATTACCTCTCATCTTGGCTGTTTAATCACTGACAGAAGTATGGGACGAGTAAATTGTTGCTATTTCTATATATACAATGTTGTCGGAAAGGGAAACAATAGTGAATTTCACCTATTACGCAGATGGCTGACAATGGGTTAGTGATAATTTTCCTTTGGCCAGCAGCATGGAACGTGATCACCTCTCTTTGTTATAACTTAATGATGCCACTTACATAGGTAATCGTTTTGTAGTTTCGCTGACAGTACCAGGTTTATTGTTTGGTTAAATGTTAAAGTATTGCTAATATTTGTAATGAGCTGTGATGTGTAATGTGATGAAAGTAGTGTGAATATGCAATATGGCGTAAGTGTGGTAGCGCCGGGTGACGCTTTTAATTTATTTTGGTTGCAAGGTCGGTTCTTGTTTGAATAGTGGTCGTAATCTTAAAATGGTTTAATAATAATTAAGTGAATGGTGCCATACATGCGGTTGTAATCAACCAGTCGATGTCCAAAAAGGCTTGATTGGCTGTGCATAATGGCGTGCTGGTGCCTACACTTATGTATGGAAGTGAATGTCGGGTATGGCAAACGAGGCATGAAAGTAGGATTAATGCTGTGGAGATGATTTCCTTGCGAAATATGTGTAATTTAACAAAAGGGTATGCTTAGATGGTTCGGTCATATTGACATGATGAGAGAAACAAAAGGACTAACAAAAGGGATTTATGTGGCAGATGTGAGTGCCAACGCTACGAGGGGACGCCCTAGAAAGACCTACCCTGACCTTATTGGTGAGGTTCTTCAGAAAGGTTCTGGCGTTTTGTGGTTTCTGCCTACCCCCATGGGAAAAAAGCGTGAGTTTATGTATGTTATAATTAAATTTTCACCACATCTTTATTAAAACCATACTACCTATAACTATTCTACTTCATAACTTTTATACTGTATTTTCTTTCCCCTTTTACTTTTACGTATATTTCATTTACATGTACGAGTATTCATTTACAAATATTTCAGAAGAAAAGCACATATATAAAGCTAACGATCTATTAGTGCTCTACTTATCTGATACAGTCATTAAGCTGTAACTGGCTACGTCATTATTGAAATGTTCTATTCTTTAAATCACCCCTTACTAGCTACTCATAAACATAAT
Organism: Caradrina clavipalpis; assembly: GCA_932526535.1. Taxonomy (NCBI): domain Eukaryota; kingdom Metazoa; phylum Arthropoda; class Insecta; order Lepidoptera; family Noctuidae; genus Caradrina; species Caradrina clavipalpis. The sequence goes on from OW052087.1 coordinate 7,905,860, forward strand.
AATTTGTAAAGGATACTCAACCCTTACGCGAAGCGTCCCTAATAGGGGTTGTAGGTTAGTTCTCAAGTTTCATGCAAATCACATGTTTCGTTGAATTTTGACAAAAGTTTATTCTGTAAAGTACACCTACTCAACTATTTTTTTATTATCAATAATTTTCTTAGGTATATGTAGCATTAAATATATACAGGGTGATTTGAAATGGCTCGTATTCCTCTCGGGAGAAGAAACTATGACTAATTTAGAATGATTTAACCCCTATCACTTGGGAGTCGAAAATCCTCCATTTTCGAGAAAATATACTTTGTTTTTATTTTTTAATTTATTGCAAGTTTTAACATACAACATTAAATCTAACAGTAAATTATACAGTTTTTAGCATTAGAGAGGTTGGTCAATTAGTAAGCTATCAGATCATAGAAAATTTTTAGCTGAAAAGTACAAAAACCATGAAATTTCAACCTAAACTTATTTTATTTGGACGAAAAAAACGAACAAATTAACTAAGTAGTTGCTGGAAATGAGCTTCACTTTCATGGATACACAAATTTATTCCTTTAAAAAAACTCATTTTGAGTGAGTTTTGGTAGCAAACAATTTTCAATATTCACCAGAACACCCTACTAAAAGTTATTCACAATGAATTCCTTAAAAGAATAAATTTGTGCATCCAAGAAAATGGAGCTCATTTCGAGCATGCAATTAGTCAATTCTCGATTTTTTCGTCCGAATAAAATAAGTTTTGTTAAAAATTTCATGGCTTTTTTTAAATTAAATTTATCATGTTTGCAGAGATTTGATCCTTATGATTGGCCCTATCGATTAGTGCCATAAAAGTACAAGATGCTATTTTTTCGGATTTTAGTCGGTTCGATTCCCGGGTGTGGCAACTGTATTTTCAAAATTAATTAAATGCAGTTCTGTTTCTTTTTAAAAATAAAGGAATGTTTCCTTTAAGTAAAATTTGCTATCTTCAGTATTTAGAGTACTTTCCCTCCAGGTAGCATAATAAATTTCCACCCTGTATATATATTAAATTGTAAATAATCTTCTCTGTTAATTTAATTCTAATCTCATAACCCGCATTACCTACCATTTTTATTTTCATTACCAGATTTACACTTTTCATTACCATCACCATTAAACTAATTCACCAATATCTGGGTAAAGTAGCTTCAAATAAATCACATAGAACTTTATATTTACCTCGTAACTTTTCATTATGTAAGTTTGTATCTAATCTGAGAAATACCCTGACATACTTGTTTTCTTTCTAAGTAGTATCTCACAAGCTTATCAAAAAGGGGTATCGGCTGCAGTAATGGAATAATCCTGATGTGGCTTAATAAGATTAGGGCCGCTAGCCAGAGACTAATCCTATAAACCAGAGCTTCCCAACCTGGGTGCCAGGCGCCCTGAGGCGCCGTAGCAAGTACATAGGGACTCCGCAAGGGGGAAAAAAAAACTTTTTAAAAATTCAACCAATTTTTTTCTAAATTATTGATTAACATTTTATTAAAATTCATGCTATTATAGAAGGGAAATACGCGGAAGGCGCATTCTTTGGTTATTTGTACTCAGTAGGAGATTGACAGTCTGGCACATTTTTAAACTTGTATGTGCGTCGCAAACTAAATAGGGTTGGGAATCCCTGCTTTAAACTAAGATGTAACTGACCGTTCATTACGTTAGCAAATACGATTCCTCATAAAAATAATATGAAAAAAACCTACCAAGTGCGAGTCGGACTCGCGCACGAAGGATTCTTTACCAATATCTATATCAACGTATTAAAAAAAAACTACTTACTAGATCTCGTTTAAAACAATTTTAGGTGGAAGTTTACATGGTGATGTACATCATATACTTTTTTTAGATTTATCATTGTCTTATTTTTGAAGTTACAGGGGGGGGGGGGGGACAGACATTTTACACTTTGAAAGGTCTCTCACGCAAACTATTCAGTTTAGAAAATAATGATATCAGAAACCTAGAGAGAAAAAAAAAGATTTTCTGTTCTAAGTATGGGGAACCACCGAAATGTATTTTTCAATTACTTGCATGATTCCTTGGTAAACTAGTGATGTGGCGGTTGCTATAGCCATATGTAATCAATGGGGGAAGGGCGCTTTGACAATTGAATTGAATATCAATAGCTTGATGTACTACCCTATTATGCAGACCCCTCTCTGCGATCGGAGTTTCGGATCTCGTGTCCGTTTTATTTTACCGGCCCTTTGTATCAATTAGCCCCTATTAAAATGTTGGACAAAAATTTCAGTCTGCATTTTCGCTGTCTGTAATGAAAGGCGAGATTCGCAAAAATCTGTTATAGCAATGTCCCACCCACTGTCCCCCCCTTTTAAACCGTTACAAAGACCTTTGTAAGCATTTCTTTTGTTTTTAAACATTTACCCGTTCTTTGTAGACTCCTAAATGGACCTACCGGGCACGTTAGGTATAGAGGCGAATAAAAGCAATGCGTCAAAGAAAACGTTTTTATGCAGTTATGAAGTCTGGCCATCTCTTTGTTGTCATTATTGTTCTGTATTTAAATGTACGAACTGAAAAACGAAGGGTGGGTCCGACGGAGCAGGCGCTTTTATCCAACTTAATAAAATTGACTACTGAACAATGCTATACAAACAATATGAAACGATGCTAAATGAGAACAGTGTTTTGTTAAAAAATTAAGAATTATATGAATTCTTATCTAAAACTCAGAATCTGCAAAAGAAATAACAGCAACTATCCGACGAGTTGAAGAAAAAAAAAACAATTGAGCAAAGGTTTTAAAGTTTTCTGTGCTTGTGTTTTCATCATAAAATTTTATCCAGAACTTTGACAAACTTTCTACTAATTCGTTCGTGCGTCTACCTAGGATTTCATGTAATTAAAAACTGAAATAGTAACCGTATTTCAGTTTTTAATTAAATGAAATCCTATGTAGACAGCTCAAAGCAACAAGATTTTGTGCTACAGAATTGAAAAGCTTGGGTAAAACGTAACATTTAATATGCAACATTTTTGCTCCACGTAGAAAATTTAGTCATAACTGCATCCGACGGCATTCAGAACATGCTATAATTTAATCTGTTAATGTATTTTTTTTCTAAATTTTGTAAATGCTGTTCCTTTTTTAAGGATTGGAAATCATCTAGTGACTCCTTCGTTCGTTCTAGGAGCAGAAGAGAGTGCCAGACTCTTACTGACTAAAACCCACCCGTGTTCTTCCTAATGTCTTTTGCGTTCCAGGGTAACTCTTTCAAACAAATTCCGCAACAAATGCTGTTTGTTCCTAACATCAATAATTCTGAAAGCCTTGGTTTCTGTAAATGTAAAAATACACTTATAAACCGATATATACGTTATTGCAATCTAATATATACAAATTTCTTGGTAAAACAGTCAATTTAAGTATTGACTGTTTTACCAAGAAATTTGTAAAGAGCCTCTTGTCTGTAATTAATGTTCTATTATTGTAACGCCAAATTGCTGGGGAGGCAATTTCATCACGAGAAATGGTCGACAAGGATAATTATAGGAAATGCTACGACAGTAATATCTGTGGGCGTTCCTTTAAATTGAACAGGCTGCACGTCGCGTGCTTGAAATGACAAATTATAATGGCAGTTACAGGGAAAAGGGGATGCACCTACGTAAAAATATCACATTTACTACATGACTGTACTCATGTTAACTAAGTTCTTTCCCACAGAAATGATTTATTTTTAATTTGCGCGCTTGTTCTGAGTTGTCCCAATAGAAAATTTAGTGATAAAAATAGCACACCATTAGCTGTAAGTTCAGCTTTTATTTCAAATTTTCATGCAACTTTTACTAGGTATTCAACTTTAACTAAATGTTTGCATGTCACATTATTATGACATAAGTGTTCAGGATCTGTAAATATGTATGTTAAGACCAAAATTGTACCAACACCTTTTGCGAATAAATTGTTTGATTTGATTTGATTTACGGAACGCGCGTTAATTGAGGCGAATAGGGTGACGCTGGAAAAAATGTTTGTTATAGTACTTACAATAATGTTATACACATTATTATAAGTATTATAACAAACACAAATGCCACGACGTCTCTAGACGTTCTTCAGGACCAACATTGTGGATGATTTAGCCCATGATCCATTTGATATAAGGAAGACGCGGCCTCATTGCTAAATAAAGTTTAAATTTATCAAAATAATTTTCATTTTAAGTCATAACAGAAACCTTATTCCACCGGCTCTCCTTAAGCCATTGGATGAATCATGTTGTCCCGGAAAGAGCAAAGTAAGGCTTTAGTTGACATTTTGGCAGGGCCATTAAAAAGTCAGAGCTCAAAGGCTTCGCCGCGAGTTAGTTTGTCATCCAGTTTTAATAACTTCGCTACAACCCGATGCTATTTCGCTGTACCTAATAGTGAACACTTGTGTTTAAATTATTTGTTTTACTGTATGAAAGGTCTTATATGAAATTTCCGACTTTGAACTTTAAGTCTGATGATGGATAGGGCTAAAATTGAAGCGGAATAAATCATTTCATCATACATCTGGTGGTTCATCATGGGTAAGGTCAAAAGTATATCATCCTAGCAATAATAAAATGATATGTAAATGCGAAAGTTTGTGAGGATAGATAGATGGATCATCATCTTCCTGCCCTTATCCCATTTTATTTGGGGTCGGCGCAACATGTTTTCTTCTTCCATGCCAACCTGTCAACCGTCATACTATCACTGACTCCCTTTTCTTTCATATCATTCTTCACACAATCCATCCATCTTTTCTTTGGCCTCCCTCTTCCTCTACATCCATCCACATTTACATTCATAACTTTTTGGGTCACATGCGTCTCATCCCTCCTCTTCACATGTCCATACCAAGACAAACGGTTCCCTTTCAACTTTTCTGTCACTGGCGCTACTTTCAAACTTCCTCTTGGATAATGTTTGCTTATTAGGTACTTTTTCACGCTTAAACGGCTGAACGAATCTGGATGAAATTTGCGCAGTGATAGATTGTAGTGCGGAATAAAACATAGGTTACTTTTTATCCCGGATATGCATGTATGGTTTCCATGGGATAACATATAAAATTTGAGGTTATAAATAAATATGTGGGTGTACATTGGTACACCTCTGCCTAACCCTTCGGGGAGTACAGGCGTGATGATGATGGTATATATAAATAAATAAATAGTCCTGCGCCAGCCGGGGTAGTCCTTGGGTGCATTTGAATAATGAACAGGGATAATTGTCGGCTGGTGTTCCATTTCATTGTAAAGGCCATGTAAGGGGCCTCTGCGAATTGGTTTCGGTTCCTCGTACGCCTTTCAAAGTTCCGGAACCCTAGGATGCCGAGATACGTAACGACGTAAATATAAAATCTTGCTTCTAATTTTTGTGAAAAATTGTGTTCGGTAAGTAAGAAAGCGTTCCCAACAACATTGTCGTTATTTCAATAAAATACAAAGCGAACGCATTTTAAAAGCAGCACGAACGAGTATTATTTATTTGCACAAAAGTAGGGATTTTAAAATCTTAAAATACACTTCACCTTTTTATAAATCCTCTCAACTTGAGCAAGTTGGCAGCTGCGATTTTAAACGTCTAACAATCAAGCTTATCGAGAAAGTGCATTTTTCTTTCTTACGAAGTAATAATACTTTTATCATTCGTTGAAAACCACTTTGACATTTTTAAAAGTAGTTTAGACTTTGATCGAAGACGCGGGATGATAATAAATTTACTTAGAAATTAATTCTTGAGCATGTTTAAGTTAGTTGGATTAACAAGGTAGTACTCGTAACCTAGAAATTTATTATAGTCAGGTGTTCAAAGACAGATTTTTAAAATAACAGAAAAATTAGTCCAAACTACAGCATTTTAATTCCGTCTATAAATTAATTAGGTACAACAAAAATAGATTAACATTTCAGATTAAAAATCCCTATTGAGCATAATATCAAAAGAAATACGAAATAGAAAAATTTCGTGTCTATTGAAATGATAATGTAATAAAAGTAACATTGTTAATCGACTGGCAAGGGTTCTCAAACTGTGGCTGACAACGAAGCTCGGCCTCGCTACAGTTTTGCTAATCTAGGCAAAAGTGTAAAGCTAACTACGATGTGCGTGTGGTGTGGGTGATCTTTTTTTAAAGTTCATCCAATGAGTTTAAAAAAAAGGCATGTGTTTGTAACAAAATGTAGAAACGTAGTGGTAAAATAAAAAAAAATGTAGAACCTGAACTAACAAAGTTATAGCGAAAAACAAGATCACTCAATCTGCCACTTTGAAGAAAATGCCCTATCACGTATCTCAGTATATACCAGTATTGTGGTTTTAATTTATATCTCAAATATTTGTATAAAAAGTGTAAAAGCTATTAACAATATTATTCGTTTCATTGGAATGTCCGGTTGCAAAGTTTGAATGCTTTATTTGGATCACTCAATCAACACACGTGCCCGTGTGAGTGATCTTTGAATGGCGGCCTTACACTAAATAACTACGTAATATTTCTTTTGGATATTATACCTAAGCTCGAAAAAAAATTGTACAGCATAAATCATACCTAAATACCTATTAATTCAAGAGCTAACGCAAATTGAAAATTTGTAAAACTGCCGATCTGAGTGATCCAGTTTTTGGCCTGTAAGTTCAAAATCAAAACTCGTAGACAAACGGAGCTTACACACGAAAACGTATTTTTTTTTTACAAATATTTGACATGTCTTCGGCTTTTCCAAGTACTGTACTTTAAAAGATATCGCAATTTTTAGATTTCTCAAGGAAAAAAATTGTAGGGTGTCCATACATTTGCTGCAATTATGGCGACCTGTCATATACTAGTACCTGGAGAGACGCCTATAGCATGACCTACATGTACGACGGAAAGTACTTGTACCATTATAGTCTGGGAGCCGACGCACGCTTCGGTTGTCACCATTGTGGATTGTATCAACAGCACATTTTTTCAAAATGTTCCCAGAGCGAGTGCCCAGAGGGGCACTCGCCTAGCTACGACAGTACAGCAATGGAAAACCAATTGAGACTTCAAAAAGTAAAGAATTAATTAAAGAAGAAAGATTAAGATTTACCAATTAAAAAAAGCACTCAAAAATATTAAAAAGCTGCACTGGTCAACGAGTTCCAACAGACTCAATATTTTCTGACCAGCCATCTTTCTGCGAAAATTGGCGAAGAGAAGCTGAAGTGACCAAACCTAACTCACGAGAAATCAATATTAAATTCATATATCTGTTTCTATTTCAATAATTAAGAAATACTTTTTGAAGTCTCAATTGGTTTTCCATTGCTGTACTGTCGTAGCTAGGCGAGTGCCCCTCTGGGCACTCGCACTGGGAACATTTAAAAAAAAAAATATATAAAAAAAATATAAAATATACGCCACGCCTGTATTCCCCGAAGGGTTAGGCAGAGGTGTGCCAATGTACACCCACAGTTCGCCGGTATATTTAGGTCCCATGTAATAGGGGGCGAGCCTATTGCCATTAACCGGGGACAAATCCAAACTCCGAGCCGCTACTGAGAATTTCATAGAAAAACCCAATAACACTTTTTGCTCGACCCGGGAATCGAACCCGGGACCCCTTGCACAGCAGTCGCACTTGCGACCACGAGACCAACGGAGCAGTTTTAAAAAAATGTGCTGTTGATACAATCCACAATGGTGACAACCGAAGCGTGCGTCGGCTCCCAGACTATAATGGTACAAGTACTTTCCGTCGTACATGTAGGTCATGCTATAGGCGTCTCTCCAGGTACTAGTATATGACAGGTCGCCATAATTGCAGCAAATGTATGGATGGACACCCTACAAATTTTTTCCTTGAGAAATCTAAAAATTGCGATATCTTTTAAAGTACAGTACTTGGAAAAGCCGAAGACATGTCAAATATTTGTAAAAAAAATAATACGTTTTCGTGTGTAAGCTCCGTTTATCTACGAGTTTTGATTTTGAACTTACAGGCCAAAAACTGGATCACTCAGATCGGCAGTTTTACAAATTTTCAATTTGCGTTAGCTCTTGAATTAATAGGTATTTAGGTATGATTTATGCTGTACAATTTTCTTTCGAGCTTAGGTATAATATCCAAAAGAAATATTACGTAGTTATTTAGTGTAAGGCCGCCATTCAAAGATCACTCACACGAGCACGTGTGTTGATTGAGTGATCCAAATAAAGCATTCAAACTTTGCAACCGGACATTCCAATGAAACGAATAATATTGTTAATAGCTTTTACACTTTTTATACAAATATTTGAGATATAAATTAAAACCACAATACTGGTATATACTGAGATACGTGATAGGGCATTTTCTTCAAAGTGGCAGATTGAGTGATCTTGTTTTTCGCTATAACTTTGTTAGTTCAGGTTCTACATTTTTTTTTATTTTACCACTACGTTTCTACATTTTGTTACAAACACATGCCTTTTTTTAAACTCATTGGATGAACTTTAAAAAAAGATCACCCACACCACACGCACATAAACTACGTGTTGATGTAACATAAATAATTAATTTTTAATAAGAATAAAATTTATCGCGGGTGCAACTCACCCCATGCCATTTTATCAGTGTCATATAAACATTGATTAGACAGGGGCCATAGTTCGTCCATAGTACCAGGAAACATTAAGAAAGTTCATTTAAGCCACCCAGTCCTAGTTTTAGTTTCGATATCCTGCAATAGTCCTGCGCCGGGATTGTCCCTGGGATTGTTCCTGGGTGCACTAGCATCACAGTGTTTAAAAATCATGTATTTTACTAAATTGATAAGAAAGTTAAATTAATAATTTTCCATGCTAACATTAATTTCACCTAAACTGTAAATAAAATAATATTTGCGCAGTAATTAAATGTCAAAAAGATACAGTAGGATAGGTAACAAGTATGATCTGTCATGCTTATTAACCTTTGTTTTTTGGTAATCAATTTACTTGGTTAAGTTGACATTTTACTACACATAAACAAAAACATACACACAGCAAATAGAACACTGTCTCCAGAACAGAGACAGTCTAACATTTAGTCGTGTATAAAAGACATAAAAAAATGTTCCGTGCATTAACGATCACGAAACACACAGACGAAAAATCCAATCTCTTTCAAATAAACAAAAGCAAAAAGAAATGTGAACTGATGTGGAACATGATTATTCCCCATAGCTGACTGTCACACGGCTGCAGTTTGACATTTTCTTTGAAGAGAAGTATTGAAACGTTCTTTTTATTCATAAACTTAATGACAATACATCAAGCGCGCTTAAGCTGTCTGTGAGGCTTCATTAAGGCGCGGGCCCACCGTGGCGCATGCTGTGCACGGACACGCGACGCAATTTAGCTGCGTGTATATTATTTTTTTGACAACGTGGGTCTACGTCTCCACTGGAGTACACAAAGATTATACAGCGTGGCACGGCGCACTAAGAGGCTCACAGATAACTATATAATAGTCAGAGAATGATGGCGATTAGTTCCAAAAGTATGCGCCGTAATGAGCGCCGCGATAAGCGAGCTGTACATAGTCGTGGGTCATATTTTTTATGCGTGTACTCCAGTGGAAACGTAGACCCACGCTGACAGCGTTCAGCTTGTTGTAACCGCTTATTCGAGCAAGACACGCATGTATCAATGACGTCAATTCTCTCCGTGGGTTGCAGTGGACACAGCCACATACATTTTCTTACAAAGCGAAGCTTAATATACGTGCGTAGCCCCTGCGTGCGCCGCGGTGGGCCCGCGCCTTTACTGTATTTTTTTCTTTAAAAATCGGAGGGAAATACTTAACATTATATGAAATTCTGCGACTGAGTATGGTGACTGGTAAAAGAACGCCGCCGCGTCTCTCGTATTAAAGATGTAAAACCGTTCGATAACTTTCAAAAGACATACTTAAACTAGTATTACATCTCATGGTGTATAGTGCTGAATATTATTATGAAGGTGTAGGTATTCCGCCTCACTTGAAAGTAAAATATCAAATATTGAAGACAAGGAAAAGAAAAGTAGTTGAAGGAAACCTGAACCAACCAGTTTGCCTGCTTCAAATGATTATGAAAAGTTTAACAAAACAAAAAGATCAAAAAAACAAAAAGTTTGAGAGCAGCTGACCCAGTCCACCGAAACCAGGCATTATATTTGGGATGCTTCATTCTGTGCCCAATTAATAAACCCTTACTCTAAATTAAAATAGCGGTTTTGATTTAATGTTATTCGAGCTGGATGCAATATTGATATAGTTAACTACTGTCTGATAGATTTAATCTTAAACAAATATTTTATACACTTATTTAAACGGTAAATGCACCAAATGTCGTACATATTTTAATATCAGTAAAAGCAAAAAGATATATATCAATCAGAAAGCCTTTTTAAACTAAATTTTTATTCAAAATCCGGTTAAAAGTGATTTACAAAAATGCAATATTCAAAATGGATCCAAAATGCATTGGCGGATGTAGCTAGGTATGTCGGAACGGTAACGTAATTTCCAGCAACAGACCATTTTCTCCTTTCAAAGGAATGCAGATTATAAAGGACTTAGAAACCCTTCACTCCAATCTACTCTACGAAAATGAAAAATTGAATTCCATATTCAATTTTTCATTTTCGTAGAGTAGATTGGAGTGAAGGGTTTCTAAGAGAAAAATGTAATATTAAAAACAGCATGCATCCGACGTCGACTTACATAAAATTGTTTATGCATAAAAGAGGATCTAACGTCAAAATCAAAAAGAAGATAACGTTTACTTTGAAGTGTTACCTAGAACTAGCTAGAAAGAAAATTAAGTTGAAATATTCTTTTGTAGGTAGGTATCAGAAAAAAGGTCTTGCTTTATAAGGTACTGCAAGGTTTTGAATCTACTATTGCATTATTTGCTATAATATCAAATGCTTGGCAGCACATTTTTGTTTGAAGAGTATTGTGACATTTATCCTATAGAAAAATACTTAGACAAACTTCGAATGTCATATCCAAGTTTATATTGAACTTTCCCAACGGAACTTCTATCTCTAATATTGTATGCATGGAGATACTTGTCCATTCTTCTCTAGAGGACTCGGCTAACCTCAACTTAAAATTCAAAGGCGTCTGAGAAAACTTTGAGCTTGTGTGGCAGGTGTCCTAACCCTGTATTGGGGGGGTCTACACAGCAACAATACTTATATTTTTCGACTTATCAAAGTTCATAGGCTATTCAGATGTAATCAATTTTATACGATGCTAACTCCTAGACAATGATCACCATGTTAATACTCATAGGTAGGTACATAAAGCGCATAAACAGAGCGGCCCCCAATATTGGGGTTCGCTGTGCTTGTGATGAAATGATTCGCAAATAGATATTATGTACAGGCAACAAAACTACTTGGTATACAGGCAAAATTATATACTTAACCTACTTATAATTAATGTTTATTCGTTAAGTGAACAATGTATGTTCTTTTAGAATAAATAAAGAATCTTTAAACCCAAATTATCCATCTTTCTAGGTACTTCACAGCCAATATTATTTTTTATTGTATGCGCAATTACTTTTTAAGCTTATGAGATTTATTTAAAAGAGGTGATGGCTCAACACACTCACAACATTGTTTATAAGAAATCGCAAGTAAGCTGCCTGTATACCAAATAGTTTTGTAGACTGTACGTTAATCCCCTTGCGCTAAAAGCGAATGCAAACGCACGAATTGCGTTTTGAAGGAGCAAATTGCTTTTTAATTAAGTCCTTTGATACACATGTTACTTTTTCATAGAGTTGATCATGATTGCTAGAAGGTTTAATCAGAAATATAAGCACATACCTACCTACATAAGTAAGTTTGTTATTATAATACTTATTCTATGATAGGTACCTATCTACCTAGCGCGTCAAAATTAACTGGTTGCTAATTTAATCGTATAATTAGTTTTTAGTATTTTTATTAAACATTAATTCTATATTCTAATTACCTATATTATTGTTATTATGCCACTATAGTTATTCCAATTATGTGTATAGGTGGTTACTGAGGCAAACAAACCGATTCATTGTCTCTTGAAATGTTAGGAGCGATCGTTTATGATCACAGTATTGTAAATACTTATATACATGACTTTATTGTATATATGAAAGTGAATGTTGGGTGAGGCAAACGAGGCATGACAGTAGGATTGATGCTGTGAAGATGCGTTCCTTGCGAAGTATGTGTGGTGTAACTTTAAACGATAGAGTGGGGAGAGGGGAGAGGAGGGGGAGTGTGGTGAGAGTGAGGAATGAGATTATACGAGAACGTTGCGACTTAAAAGAGGATGTAGTGACAAAGGTTCAAAAGAGTATGCTTAGATGGTTCGGTCATGTTGAGAGGAGGAGTGAAAGGCGACTAACAAAAGGGATTTATGTGACAGATGTGAGTGGCAACGCCGGGAGGGGAAGCCCTAGAAAGACCTATCCTGATCCTATTGGTAAAGTACTTCAGAAAGGTCGGGTGTGCAGTACTCGTAATCGGCGTGTTTGTATGACCAGATGTATGAACGTGGAAGAAAGAAAGAAAGAAAGAAAAACCATTTATTCGAAGATTCGAAAGTAGTGTATAAGGATCGTAACAGGTGGCGTTCTGTGATTTCTGACTACCCCCATGGGAAAAAGGCGTGAGTTTTTGTGTGTTATGTATTGTAAATACGCGATCACCCCGTATCCCACTTAACTCATTTAGCTCTCATTGCTTAATTTGTAATTATAGTGGTTTTATTTTAGACTACCGCATTAGCCTGTCTTAGTGATCCTAAGAGCGACTGCTACTCTAGAGGTCTTAGGTATGATTCCCAGGTCGAGCAAAGTGTAATTGGGTTTTTCTATGGAATTCTCAGTAGCAGCTCGGAGTTAGGATTTGTGCCCAGTTAATGGCAAGAGGCGCGCCCCCTATTACATAAGTCTCAAAAAGTCAAAAATCAAAGCATTTATTTCAATTAGACCATTTACAGGCACTTTTGAATTGTCAAGAAGTTACAGTCTAATATTGAAGCTAATTGCTCGTTCCAAAACGTAGGTCTCTATGGAGTAGAACGAGCAAGAAACTCCATGGACACTCTTTTCATTCAATTTGGTTTTTACAAATCTTGGTTACAATATTCTTGTTGCTTCGGTATGTGAAAACAATGAAGGTGAATATAAATAATAACAAAATTATAATAAAGATATTTTTATTATTATTATAACGATCCAACACACGCGCCACCGTCAGCAAACATTAAAGTGAGCATGACGAAGCTCTCAACTGCCATGCTCAGTGTCCAACACATAGTAACTCAACAAATAAATGGCTCCATGGTACTCACATTTACAAAATTGAAATAAATTATGTTAAATTATATAAAACTAAGGTTTTTAGTGAACCTATTCGACTGATGATCCTGATGATACCGGCGGACTGTGGGTGTGCATGGGTTACACCTCTGCCTAACCCTTCGGGGAATACAGGCGTGATGGTATGTGTATGTGTGTATTTTAGATACATTAGGTTCACAAATAATTGTAAAACTTTCTTTTTTACAAATGTTGATCGTGGCCGCTAAAAAACATATGGAACTAAAAATCAAATATACCAAAATTCTTAATAACCAATAGTGAATAATTCAGTAAAATCTCAGAATGATTATGTATGAATTTCGAGTGACAAGTGCTTATCAATTGTTTCGTGAAATCTATTAAAAGCGAATCAAGTTTCTTTAATTTTTCTTCGGTTAGCAACACTGGTCACCGACTGACAGTTGACAGATGACAGGCAGAAAAAACCGGTAGGTAGTCGCTCGATTTCTTTCGATCTGAGTCAAATAGGCATGGGCAAAGTGTATCATTTTTGCGATTGGATCATTTGCATCTGTATCACTCAACTGTTCCGGATCACTGATATGTTTCATTTGGAACAATTGGAACATCGGCACCGGCTCAAAAGATACAAACATAAACTGTTTTGAATCATGATCTGTTACGTCGCGTCGCTGTCAAGCTAAGGCAGAAAAATGTTAGATGACAAAAAGTTGATCTTTTATTTAGAGAAATGTGCAAACTGTAACAAATTGATTAAAATCGATTTCCCTTCATACTTTACTGAAGCTGTTTGTTCATTTGCGCGAACATACACAATTCAAAAAGCTTTGTCAAAATAAAATGATAACTACCTAGTTTCCTATTTCATACAAAAAACAACCTAATAGTATTTGATATGTAAGCACCTTAGTGGGCATTGTTACGTGCATTGAATCTAGAGCCGCTTCCCGAGTGAGCGGGATACATATTAAAACCAAGTGGTTCACTACTGAGTCACTGAGCCACTGATCGAGATACATAATCTCGCTCAGTGGCTCAGTGACTCAGTGAATCACTCGTCGCTAGCTAGCGGTGGCGGCTCTTGACTTTGTTTGTGTCTCTCTCAAATCTCTCACTCGCGAGCGAGAGCGACGTCGCTCGCGTTCATCCGGTTCGCGAAGTAGTGATCCAGTGTTCCAAATGATGCATTTAAAACGTTACTCAAGTTCCAATCTTTCAGATCAGTATGATGTTTCGGAACAGTGAGTCGGTTCAGTAAAGAGTTACACACGCCTAGAGTCAAAGACCTAGAATAGATCTGAATGCAGACGTATTTTCCATGTTTTATTGTGTAACTCACGACCTCGACTTTGCATAACAGACTATTCCACGGATCTTGCTACTTTGAATAACCTGGCTTCTTATTTTGGAGAAGCACACTTATTTAAATCGAGCCGTATAAGTCGCAAAACATATATTTTGTTTAGTTTTTAATTGACAACTGTAGAAGAGAACGAGATTCAATATTACGCTATTATTATAATTGTTTTGTAGGTAGAAGGACTAGGCTGCTGTGCCCATGTAATGTGCATAATATGGCATCTCAGTTGAGCAAGATACCAAGAAAATATTGTAGGTACCTCCTGCACAATTCTTACAATTTGATTTTCACATAATTATTGAAGATGAATAATAAATTAAGTCATTAGGCATTAAGTCGGCCTTAGTACTTTTTGTTGCATAAAGTTTAAATAAATAAATATTGTATACTTGGTGTTTTATTTTACTGCCCTTTTCCCTTTTTCTAAACGTTGGTCCTACTGGTTGCCAGACAGTACTCTGCAACGTTGATTCAGTATCATTAGGTATTCAGTAGTATTAGGTACTTGGGTGGTGGCGCTGTATGTACGGGCTGGAGCGGGTCGCGATGGAGCAATCCGCGTCACTATGAAACGATATACTAGTGCCTCACGTGTTTTTCCGTTTCGGGAGCCCGTACGGGTGTCTCTTAGACAGTCCTGAAACCAGCCTTAGTCAGTATGAGTCTGATGTCCTCTTCCGCTCCGCCCAGAGCAGAAGAAGTAATTTGATGATTTCCCATCCTTATTACTATCTAGATACTTATTATCAAGGTACCTACTACTTCTAAATGCAAGATATTGAATGTAGGGGCTTGTCTTGGACTGTAGCGACTGTCCAGGGCGTGCCAAACGTGTCAGATCTTCGACACGTCACACATGAAGGCTCTCTGCTTGTGCTACATGCATAAAATCATTACAAACCGAAGCCATTCGAACATATTTTGCAAAATGTAGAATATTATAATGTAATCTCACTTTTACTTTACTTCATGTAACTTATTTCCTGGATAGACAAAAATGGTTTTGGATGAACTATGATATGAAATATAGCCTAAGGTTAGTCCTAATATTATAGGAAAGGAATACTAAAGATTTTTTTTTGTAAGAAGTTACGTTTCGCTTTTAGAAAACACTAAATGCATTCTAAATGGTTATGACCACTGCCATATTGCATGTAGAAAAAATAAGAACTGCCCCGTTAGTCTCGTGGTCGCAAGTGCGACTGCTGTGCAAGGGGTCCCGGGTTCGATTCCCAGGTCGAGCAAAAAGTGTTATTGGGTTTTTCTATGAAATTCTCAGTAGCAGCTCGGAGTTTGGATTTGTGCCCGGTTAATGGCAATAGGCTCGCCCCCTATTACATGGGACCTAAAATATGCCGGCGAACTGTGGGTGTACATGGGTACACCTCTGCCTAACCCCTCGGGGAATACAGGCGTGATGGTATATATATAAAAAATAAGAAAAAAATATTTGCAGGATTTTATTTCAAACAACTATATTTCATTCTTGGATCGTCGTTACTTCACTAAGTTTAAAACTGTGTGCAATATTATATTTTACTTGTTAAAGATATGCCTACAATTTTAGAACTTTGTAATAGTACTTTTGGGCAAACTGCACAATTGAAGTTATTATTTAAAATTGGCAACACCTTTGTTTAAATTATTGATCTCGAATTCGATTTTTTTTCTCGGATAGATCATTGTCGCGCTACTCTATGCCACGCTGACGCCATTTTGACTAAACTTTAGCATTTTTATTTCTTTACACACGAATTTCTCATTTTTTTTATAAAAATGAGAAAAAAACCGATTAAACCGGTTTCACCGGTTTTGTAAAATGAAAACCCGAAAAAACCGTGTCCTTTAAACAACCCGGTTTTTGCATGCCCTACATAGGACCTAAATATACCGGCGAACTGTGGGTGTACATTGGTACACCTCTGCCTAACCCTTCGGGGAATACAGGCGTGATGGCAAAAGACTCTATGAGACCATTTTAAGGGATGAGAACTAGAAATAACTGAAATCGTAAATAAAAACCCATACCTACATTTTGAATGGAAAAACGATCTCATACCTACCTACAAAGCCAAGTGAAAACGGCGGTCTTATTGAGCAATTTATTTCGTACATCACCTAAAATAATTTAAATATATGTCTTTTTCTAGTGTTGAAGAACATTAGATATCAATACAACTTTGATTTTCTATTTACATAGTTAGGCACTTTTGCTTCTCGGTAGGAACAAAGAATATTTCGACTTGATAAATCGTTTTTCCGTACAAAATGTATGGGAAAAGTTTTTGGCGATTTCTGTAATTTCCAGTAGGTACTCATACCTTAAAGCCTGCTCCCATAGAGCCTTTTAATCCCTGAATGAAACAGGACAGAAAGTTATTGATGATCTCCTGAGACCGTTTTCCAGTAACGATAAGGGTTAAGGTAACGGCCCTTAGTGACCGTCTCAAAAATCCTTCGTATATAGGAATGGCAAAGGCTTATTTCAATTCACAAAAAGAGTTGTAATTTTTTGTGCATCTACCTACCTATTGCAATGCTGTTTAGAGCATTTTTCTCAAAATGGTTTCAGATAATTAAGGAGTCACCTTCATAGTTCAATTTTTAAGACGAACACATATACTCAAATAAATTACCTAAATAAATAGAAAAATCCACTAGCCACAAAAGTATTTTTACCACTAAAAGGAAGTTCGACCTTCCTTTTAGTGGTAAAAATACTTTTGTGGCTAGTGGATTTTTCTATTTATTTAGGTAATTTATTTTTTTAATACACACGCAATAATATTGACAATAAAGTACGTATTGTCAATAATATTGTGTATGTGCGGCCTGTATTGCGGTATTGTTCTATATATCTTGAAATTCTGACAATATTGGATTGTCAATATTATTGTGTGTGTGCGGCTAGCCTATCTTTCGAGAAAGTATCCGATCTTAAAAGACGTCATTCATACAGTGTTGCCAGCTTAGTACACTTCCACTAAAACTAGTAGTTTCAGTCCCCTTTTTAGTAGCGAAATATTACTTTTAGTTTTAGGTGGATTTTTCAAGCGATTTCTTTTTTTTAAAAGTGGTTAAGGTTTTATCTCTAGTCTAGGTCAAAGGCGACAAAGACAAACTTGTTCACTATAACTTAGAAGCGATTAGGGTTGAATACGTTCGGAAATACAGACATAGGCGCAGACGCAGTAGTATTCAGTTTCAATTACTATAATAATATACTTATAATAATTTTGGCATATCAAAATCAGTTGTAATTTAATAATTTAATGCTTCCTAATCTTGACTCTTGTTGATTTATTTATTGTTACTATGTATAATACGAAATATATATTATTATTTCGAAATAATAATAAACTAATTACCGTTTTCTTTCGTAAAAACTAAAAATTTTGCGACAAATAAAGATTGATTGATTGTTTGAGCGACTATGAGATGCAAGTCGTTTTTTAGTGGTTTTAGAAGTTCAATCTGGTGGAGAGTTGGTTTAACTGTTGGCAGCACTGCATTCAAATAATACGATGTCAGATTTGACAATCATGGCAATTTGGCGGCATGAGCATCACAACAATAACAATAATATACCGAAAACTGAAAAAAAAGATATCTCGTTGAGGGTGAAATAACTATTGTAAGTGAATCTTGTAAAAAGCAATCACTGAGATGTATGCTGAAAAAAAATACAAAAATTAATAACATCAACGGTTATAAGCCAAAAGTTTGTAATATAACCACATAACAGTGAAAGCTAATAAATAAATGATAATTTCCAAGGTAAGTAAATCTACCCATCGAAGGAAGGGTATGCTGTAAAGTAGTATTTACTCTAATGAAGGCGTCTTGTTTTCCAGGCCATCTCCAGAAGCTTCACCAGCAACGGACTCAGTTCTTCGAATAATGTGATGTGCTTTCTTCTATCGGGGGCTTTAATAACAATGACACCATCCTGAGTTCAACACGACTGCAGAGAGTAGTAAAGCCGCGCCTTCCTAAAAATGGATTGGTTCATTGTGAAGAACCCTTCCAAACCCTCCCCCAATCCCCCCCTCCAACCCTCCTTCCAATCTTTGCTCTCCACGCCTGACATCATAGTTCGAGAACTTGACAAGGATGGGCTTATGGCGATCATTATTTGCTACACCAAGTTTGTAACAGGCCTTTAAGGATAATGCATTGACAGTTTTGGGAGTCAGCTTTTTATTTAACACCTCTAAGATGCCTGTGCTGCTGTCTTTCCCGTTGACCGCCGCTTTGCCCTGGAAGACCACTAGAATACTAGGGCCTTTCTCTGATGCCTGTTCTTAAACTTGCAACCTGTCCTGCACACTCAGTCTATGTAAGTGTCTGTCTTCTAAGTAAACTTATCATGCTGAAGATCAACAGTTAAAGTGGGAAACTCTTTAGCTACCATTGCCATATATATACATAATACATCCTTAGCAAGTCCAGCAAACAGGATCTGTGCTTCCAGTGCATTCATCTTCCAGATGAATCTATGATGTAGGTTCTTCTGTGCAGATCATATCTTGTTGAGTAGAGACATATTGTTAGGTAGTGATCCACTTGTGTCCAGTGACAGTGAAAACAGTGAAGTGATATGATGAGCTGGCAAGCTATATAAAAATTATGGCTTGAAAGAGTCACATAAACATGCTGCAAACATGCATACCTATTGTGTATAGATTATGCAGTAACAAATGATTTACAAAAATAAAAAGAAAACAGTCTGGATTTCTATTTTAAATATATAATCAGTATTAGAGGAGTGTGGAATGTAAGATAAAATCACGCTTGTACGATATGGCTATATACAGAAAGAAAGCAGAGCTCATAGAAATCACTATTCTATTATTTTAATGCATTTTTGCAAGCAAAACAACCTCTTAGATTAAGACCTCTTAGTGTAGACTATTGTAGTGGAAACATTTTATACTCATTCTCTTCTGATTACATGCAATTATTGGGCAGTAATGAGTTTGATGCTGAGGTGTAGTCAGGATCGTTACCACACCTAGGCATGCCTGAACGATTACTTGTACCATTTTGCAATTTTATAACTGCCCCGTTGGTCTCGTGGTCGCAAGTGCGACTTCTGTGCCCCGAGGGCTCCCGGGTTCGATTCCCAGGTCGAGCAAAAAGTGTTATTGGGTTTTTCTATGAAATTCTCAGTAGCAGCTCGGAGTTTGGATTTCTGCCCGGTTAACGGCAAAAGGCTCGCCTCCTATTACATGGGACCTAAATATACCAGCGAACTGTGGGTGCACATTGGTACACCTCTGCCTAACCCTTCAGGGAAAACAGGCGTGATGGTATATATATGTATTTCAGGCAGGCTGACCGAGGGTACAAAACGGTGCGCGGGCAGTAGCTCGGTGCTCTCCGAGCTTCTCGAACGGTTCCAACTCGACGCGTGGTCTGTGCCGCACAGCTCTACGCAACAATCCGAACATGACGTCACCAGTGTACTAAAACGGTGCGTATATTTACAACAAAGAGTGTTGATGACGCCATCTTGGATTTTTATTTAGACCTCATTTTTGATATTAGAGCTTCAGAAAAACATAGAAACGACACCCATAAAATGATTTACTTAACATTTTGGAAGTACAACCCGTTAGAAGCTAGACACGCGCATACGTTCATGTAACTGTGTACGCGTGTACTAGTTTTTACCTGCTCATCGCTGTGCCACGGTAATATTATAATACAGTAGTCCAACTTCATACAATCGGACGAAACGCGAGCTATACCTACGCGCCTCGATCCTGGGGTGCGCGCGCGGTGCAGACAGATTAAAATACTGGAGACGGGCAGCCCGTAACGCATGTTTACGTACCGCGCGGCTGTAGGCATTTATATCTGTCATGCGGCCGAGTTACACTACTGTATTATTATATTACCGTGGCTGGGCTATCCTTTTCTCGCGCGCAGCTTGGTGAAATAGCAAGCATTTTAGCTACTCCCACCGTTGAGTTCCAGCGTCCGTGAATGATGCGGCAATGAGGATGACTCTGGTCTCTCTTCGTATTGCCGAATCATTCCAGTTCAGTTCAGTTCCGAGACCCATGAAAACGCAGGACCTCGGACCCAATTGCCGGATCCTCTCAACGACTGTCGCAACCCAGCGTGTCATAAGGTCGGCCGTCGCCTCGTGCGACCAGCCAGTACCAGCGTGTCGTTCGCGTAGCAGACAACACTGGCGCCCCCAAGGAGGTCAGCACGTAGCACCCAGTCGTAGCCGATGTTCCACAGGAGCGGCCCAAGTACGAGGATTCGAAATCGTCTAAATTTACTGTTAACAGAAAACGGTTACAGGGACTGTCTCGTAATTTAGTGTACGTCACGGTGCCGGTGAGACTGGGTAATGCTTCTTCTTGTTCAATAGTGAAATATTTATGTTTCAGGCAGTCTGACCGAGAGTTTACACGGGCGCGCGGGTAGCTCGGTGCGCTCCGAGCTTCTCGTGCGGTACGTTGTGACGCGTGGTCAGTGCAGCACAGCTCTACGCAACATTCCGAACATGACGTCACTAGTGTACCAAAACGGTGCGTATATTTAAAACAAAGAGTGCTAATGCCGCCATCTTGGATTTTCATTGAAATCTCATTTTTGTCAGCAGTGCCTATAAAAACCATGGAAAAGACACCCATGAAATGACTTATCTAACATTGTGGAAGTACAACCCGTTAGAAGCTAGACATGGTATTTTAGCTAGCCCCATTGTTGATTTCGTCCGAGCATACGTACTCTTACAGTGAGCCGCCATTCAGACATCAGAATCAAGGGTTGTTTCTAAATCAATTAATCTATAATTGACAAACTGTACTTATATCAAATGACTGCATGCCCTATATTCTCATAGAGTTATAAAATAAAATATTGTTAATTCTGTCTGACACTAGGCCCGGAAGCACAAAATAGTGATTGGCAATTTCGACATCAGGAGTCGCGTTTCGGGAAAACCAAATATTTAAGTATTATCAAAGTAATATCAAAGCTTACAAGTATGAGATCTTACGAGTACATCACTCTTTTCTCTAATAAACTTGAAAGTTGCCGGTGTATTATTATTTTTATTATTATTAAGAATTAGCACTAAATGGGCGTGATCGCTGGATACGAAATATGTGTTCAGGAATGTCCAGGCAGCGCTGACGTCCTACATCTATAGATTCTAGGTATCTGCACGAGTATGCGACGACTCTGTCCAGTGGTAGTAGTATCTTTGGATGATTCGCTGCAGCGTCGTACTCCTCGCAGTCTGTTCGTTACGGCTTAAGCGATCGAATCTCGTTGGCCGAACTGCGGCTCTAGTACCCTCATGATGTCATCTGGTTTGGCATGTCCGACGAGCTCCGAGACCACTGTTTCAAGTGCTCGTACATGCAGGCTTCTTCTGAGTCTTGCTGTGCACGTCGTCATTCTCCACGTCGTTGAGATATCTTCGAGTTTCTTCGTAACTACTAAACAACTAAACTAAAACTAAATTTCAATTATAATTTAAATCAACCATTTTCATTTAAAGGATTTAATACTAGTAACAAAAACTTCTAACATCGCCATCTAGAGAGCGGAGGATACATTGAGACATGTAGCGCCATCTATCGGCTTGGGTACTCTTTATTTACAAAACGAAAGTTTGTGTATCCCATCTATTGGGGTATCATATCTATGCACTATTCCTCACTAGCGAGAACGACAGATGGCATACGCGCGCCTTATTGTCTTAATATTGTACCTTTTATTGGAAATACGTTACGTTATCAGTTTCAGTCTACTGCTTTATTTTAAGAGTCCCTAACATGTGGTCCTTCGAGCCGGTTTCTGAGTTACAGCGTATCAAGTTGGAGGGACGCTTAAGTGAATTTGATGCTATATACGATGATTTTCTCGAATAACAGTTGCAAATCGAGGTGCAGTCGGACAAACCAGACGAGGCATATGCAGAGCGATCCAAGTTTGGGGAGCGCTCGAGCGGTAGCATGCACTAGCAGCGCAAGCGCGCCATCACTGGCTGGCTGGCGCCGACACTGGCGTCCTCGATGAGAATGGTTCTGTAGCGGGCTCGGCAGGCAAACAATCAGGTGAATCGTTCCAACGTAACTTTATACGCTTACCCAAGATTAATTTGCCTTGTTTTGATGGTAGTTATCAGTACTGGCTTGAGTGTAAAGATACTTTGTTGTCGCTTATTCATAACATTAGTTACATAGATGACCAGAGCACATTTTTTTTTTTTTTTGGTACGCGGTGGTAGTCCTCATGGACTTCCTCCGTCATGGGGAGTGACGGAGGGGCATGCCGGACTCTTACCGGCTAAAACCACCGCGGTGTTCCACCTCTGCCCATGGCCGAGGGTGCGGGATTCGCATAAGCATTCACCAGGTCTAGCCCGAGGGAAGTAAGCCCGTTTCCTATATTCCTGCCTGCCTATTCCACGTGTTTCTGATTGTGTGAATAGCTTATTTGGTTTCGCTCGAACGAGTTTGGTTAGCTTTTATATTGCCTTTTATTCGTATCGTAATACGATTTCTAATTTTGTTGCCGCATGTGGGTGGTTAAGTAAATTTTTGCCAGACGTGGTTGGCAACTTAATTTTTGCTACACGTGGCGGGCATTTCAAGTCCATTTTTGCCGCATGTGGTGGGCTATTCCATTTTTGCTACTCGTGGTGGGCAATTCCATTTTTGCTACACGTTGCGGGCAAGTTCATTTTTGCCGCTTGTGGTGAGCGAGTCTGTCTTAGTAGCTATTTGTGTGATTGCTATTGGGGTGCCTATTGCGCTACCTTTCGTGCTCTATTGTTTGGTGGAGGTTTAATTAAGAGCCTTAATACCTAAAACGCTTCAAACTAAGCACTAAAGCTAAAAAAAAGATGGACTTTGTACGTAACGCCTAATTCTTATGCTTATATTGCAGAAGATTATTTTCTGTGCCTAATTAAAATCTCAATTCTTACTGGGAGTTTAAGCTTGCAGCCTATACCTAACTAAATCTTAGTTTTTAAATTCTAAAACCTAAAAGTGACAGTTATTTTACTAAAGCTTGCCGACTATTGCAGGTGCGGGGTGAGTGTGCATGGCATGAACTGAGTTCCACTGGTCTGCTAGCTACCTGCCTGTGTGTACGCGTTGCAGTGCGGGCGCCTGGTGGTGGTGAGTGCTGCATACTTCGTGCTGTCACAGCCTTTTTTATATCTTGGGGAAATCCTCATGGCCTATCCCCCGTCTGGGGGAACACAGGGGGGTGTGCCGGACTTTAAAGCAGCTAAAACCGCCATGGTGTTCCTCGAAACCTATGGGGGTACAGTATTCGCTCGCGCATTCTACCGCGACCCCGCCAGGTTTTGAGCCGCCAGTGGTGTAGGGGGTCTCGTCAACGTCGGCGCGGCGGTCTAAGCGCCGCCAAATCGTCTAGTGTGAACGCGGGCGCGCGCGGAACACGTGTACCACTTACACGGGCCTGCATCTGATCGGGTGGTGAACTGCCCCCTGTCACAGCCTAACCTAACCTAACAATTTTTCTTCTTAGCTACTAAGCTTGTAGCGTATACCAATTTTTTTTTTAATTCTCGGTATTGTATCCTAAAGGTGGCAGTTATTTTACCAAAGCTTGCCGAATATTCCAGGTGCGGGGTGAGTGTGCATGGCATGAACAGTGCTTCGCTGGTCTACTACCTGCCTGTGTTAACCGCGTTGCAGTGCAGGCGCCTGGTAAGTGCTGCATACTTCGTGCTGTCACAGCCTAACTAATTTTTTGCTAAGCTACTAAGCTTTAAGCTAATAATAATAATTCATTTCGTTAATATATCCAATTTTTTTTTTATTCTCGGTATTTCATCCTAAAAGTGGCCGTTATTTTACCAAAGCTTGTGGACTATTCCAGTTGTGGGGTGAGTGTGCATGGCATGCACTGAGCTCCGCTGGTCTGCTGGGTACCTGCCTGTGTGTACGCGTTGCAGTGCGGGCACCAGGTGAGTGCTCCATACTTCGTGTTGTCACAGCCTAACCTAACAATTTTTTTTCTTAGCTACTAAGCTTGTAGCTTATACCTAACAATTTTTTTTTAATTCTCAAGAGTGCAACCTAAAAGTGTCAGTTATTTCACCAATGCTTGCTGACTATTCCAGTTGTGGGGTGAGTGTGCATGGCATGCACTGAGCTCCGCTGGTCTGCTGGGTACCTGCCTGTGTGTACGCGTTGCAGTGCGGGCACCAGGTGAGTGCTGCATACTTCGTGTTGTCACAGCCTAACCTAACAATTTTTTTTCTTAGCTACTAAGCTTGTAGCTTATACCTAACAATTTTTTTTTAATTCTCAGGAGTGCACCCTAAAGGTGTCAGTTATTTCACCAATGCTTGCCGACTATTCCAGGTGTGGGGTGAGTGTGCATGGCATGCACTGAGCTCCGCTGGTTTGCTATCTACCTACCTGCCTGTCTGTTGGACGCATTGCAGTGGAGGCGCCTGGTGAGTGCTGTGCACAGCCTGAGGTAACCGTGAGTATGCGGTTCAGAGTTAGTTACTTATTGTTTAAAACTAAAGGTTAGATTATAGATTTTACATAAACATTAACCCACGCCTTTTTTCCATGGGGGTAGGCAGAAACCACAGAATGCCACCTGTTACGATCCATACCTACATACTCTTTTCGCCTCGTCTATATTCATACATACATCTGGTCATACAAGCACGCCGGTTACGAGTACTGCGTACCCGACCTTTCTGAAGAACCTCACCAGTAAGGTCAGGGTAGGTCTTTCTAGAGCGTCCTCTCATCACGCGTCACTCACATCTGCCATATAAATCCCTTTTGTTAGTCGCCTTTCACTCATCCTCTCAACATGACCGAATTATCTAAGCATACTCTTTTGAACCTTCATCATTAAATCCTCTTTTAATCCGCAACGTTGTCGTATAATTTCATTCCTCACTCTCTCGTTTTGAACGAGTTACACCACGACCACACATACTTCGCAAGGAACGCATCTCCACAGCATTGATTAACTACTTAGAAATAAATATATTAATATGGATAATGCGTTAAATAAACAAGAAATGAGTGAAGTTGAATAACAAGATATTAAAGGGTTACTAGGAAAGCGTAGTGCTATTAAAGGTCAACTACTTAAATTTAAAGATGATTTAAATCAAACTTCTAAGTGTAGACCGCTCAGTAGCTTGCAAGCCAAAGAAATTACATTGAAAATAGATACATTTCAAGCTTTACTGAACATTTTTGATTTCTTACAAAATTAAATTGAATTGAATTGTCCAGATTTGGATGAGCAATTAATAGTTAGAGAGTTAATTGAGGATCAATTCTTTTCATGCCTATATCTCTATTGGCTCAAGAGTTAAATGCATCGGCCAATGTGTCTGAAACTAATCATGACCACAGTGTGAAGATTCGGACTACTATTGACGGTATTTGCTTTGAGGGTAGAGCGATATTGTTTACCAAAAGATTGGAAAAAAACGAGACAAAATGTGTTAGAATATGGTTGAAATAGGTGTACCAGAATCTCATGGCAAAAAGGAAAATGAAAATTTGTAGTTTGCAACACCGGGGAAATTAAACTATATGATCTTGATATTTTTTTTGATAATTCTTTTGTCTGTAGTATTAACGGACATGAATATTCATTAAAACATATCAATCTTATATTGCTATACATTCTCATTTACTTTTTACTAGGTACTTATGCCCGCGACGTCGCTTGCATGATCGTTCGTTATCATAGCGGTATATCTTTTTGTGTGAAACCCTAATTTATTTTTTATAAAATACCTTTAGGTAGGTAATCCACAAAACATCAGTTATCTGCCAGTGAAAATCAAAAATAAAGAAGTTCTCATATTTGAAAAGGAATAAACTAAAAGTATCTATAAGGTTAAACATCAAATTTTGATTAGACAATTACTATTACACTCCTACCAACTTATCTGTAAACTGAAAGAGGACTGCACCATCGATTCAGTGTTGCAAATTAATATAAGGCGCCCAAAACTGAATAAGTTTTCAAGAAGGCAATTTCACACTAGACATAATCGTTTAATAAGAATTACAGTTTTTTACAAATTAAAAACAATAAGTATGTTTTAATTTGTAAATATAAAAATAATAATAAAAATAAATAAAAATAATTTGATAATTTATAGTTACGATAATTTGACTAATTATAATTAGCAGTGTTACCTAGTGGTAGAATAGTGTAATAAAAAAAAAAACAAATTGCTTTACAATGATTTATTGAAAACCAGGTTTACAGTAATTGTGATCTTTAGATGAACCTGCATACACAACTTCATCTTGGTTGTGAGCTTATTTCCGTACCACTATCATCATTATCACTATCGCTTTCGGTTTCAGTGTCACTTACCACTTCTAAAATAAAAGGTTTTTATCGTAAAATGAGCCGGAAAGGGGATATTGTCAAAACAACTGGTATTGAGTGCCATTTTTACAATATGAAAATTTTGCATCTAAAACCTATACAACGATTGACTTAGCCAACTTTTTGATGAGGCAACCCTATACAGTTGGATTGAGAATAAAATAACCTTTTATTTGATACAACATTCGATTAAATACCAGATGAGAGTGTATTTATAAAGATAAAGTTAATCAGCGTTATTTATCCAAAATCATTACGTACAAATTGAGAGAAATGTTGGTTTAATCTGCTAGGACTAAAGTCAATTATTGGTATTTATTTGTAATAAATATCAATGACTTAAATGCATTTTAATTTAAGATCAAATGAATACATAATATGGAAGTAAATGATGAAATATTGTTAAAAAGTTTATTTGGCCAAAATACATGTTGAAATACACTTTGCGGCACTTGTACGCCAGAACTACTGATCTTATAAAAAAATTGTTTACCACAAATTGTAGGAAATTTTCTGTTCTTTAATTTTGTTCAACATGTTTATATCGTAAAATGAGTCAGAAAGGAGATATTGACCGAAACTGCTACTAGGTGCCATTTTTTCAACATGTCAATTTTACAACTAAAATCTAGGCAACCCTGGACTTAGCCCCATTTTTAATAAGGCAACCCTATACAGTTGGATTGGGAATAAAATAACCTTTCATTTGACATACATCTCGATTAAATAACAGATGGGGGTATTTTACTCCATTTTTGCCCACCTTCAAACCAGGCAACCCTACAGTTAGCCCCGGATGAGATTAGGCAACCCTACTTTTTTTGACTCCTTGGGGTATATTCTATCAGCTAATGCACGATTTACCTAAATAACAGATGGGGGGATTTTACCCAAAAAATTGGCCCTTATTTTTTAATATTTAACACCTTTGGTACGCGATTTAGCTAGGCAACCCATGTGCGATGTATCAATCTATGTCTGATCTTGCATATAAACCTTAAAATTATTAAATAACGGATGAGGGTATATTTTTCTTCTACGGATCTTAGACTAAAATGTATTAGTCGGCTCGTCGAAAGAATTGGTTCTTTGGTGAAAACTTATGTTGCATAATTGAATAAAGAACGAATTGACAGCTGTCAACTTGACGTAACAACGCACTGAGACTGAGAAGGCGCCAGGCGGCCCGCTCTACGGGCCCGCCTAGGGATGTGACTTTATACTTAAATAATCGATTATGTAATAATCGATATTTTTTTATCAGTATAAAAATCGATTTTGATATAATCGATTTTTTTACAAAAAGTAATCGATTTTTAGAAAAAAGTCGATTTTTTGCAAAATTTTTATTTAGGTATTTCTATTGCTCTACAAATACGGCGCCCTTTACATTAGAGTGACTGCAGCGCGGCGTGACCCTTGTTTTATTTTTACTTGTCGAGCGTTTTTAGCGCTACAATCACGCAGTAGAAACGCCAAATATGAACGCACTCTTATGGAATGAAATAAGACAACTTAAAATAACAACATAAGACAACTTAAAATGACAACCAAACGCATAAAATAATACGAAATGTGAAACAAATGTTTTTTTTTTTATTCTTGTTCTCATAATAATTCGCGAAAAATGTGTGCTGATAAAAAACTTATCTGTAATACATAAACAAATTCTAAACAGTACATTTTTGGGTTTTCGCACGTTTATAAAATGAAGTAACGAAACGCATCGTCGGAGAAGTCAATCATGAGATTGCCAGATTGAAATTCTTGGGTTTGATTGGGTTGCAAGTTTTGACGATCGACAATTTCAGGTGGTACAAATGCGCAAATAAATGAAATATATTGGTTTACAAAATCTGCGATTTTTTTTCCTATACTTAATTTTTACTTTTAGTTCTCCACGAAATTCTTTAATATTGAATAAAAAATATTTTTGTCTCGAAATAATTATAGATTACATTACCCATAAAAAAAAATCGATCAGAAAAAATCGACTTTAAAAAAAAATCGAAATCGATTATTTGTGGTACACGAATCGATTAATAAAAATCGATTATTTTAAAATAATAATCGATTAATGTAAAAATCGATTATTTTTTCACATCCCTAGGCCCGCCAAAACTTAAGATCCAGATTGATCGATCGAAAAATAATAACCTAAAATAACTTTAGATGGTATTGATTAGTGGGTGTGATTATTGGAATATAGTGTTAACAATTTATTATAAAACAATTTCGAATGTGTATAACTGGCCGTATACGCGCTCGCCAATGTTTGGCCAGTTTGACTGAGTTTGACAACGCAACGTCATATGCTGTAAAACTCGATGTCATGAATTTCGCATGTCGTGTCGTTCGTAATTAAATAACAACAATTGCAATTAATCGGTCAGTGGGTCGTCTCTTTATTCACCGTCTAAAATTCTCTGAATAATGTCTTTTGTCTAATGGCTTTTGTTGGTTCATACTCCATCGTAATGCCTACGTGTTATTGGTAATATTGTGGTGTCCGGTGTCTCTCCACAAAAGTTATCACTGAAGAGTTGAAGTTGTTATTCTGAAAATATTCTGTTGTTTCGCTTGCTTTTTCGCAATAAAAATTGATTCAGGTTGTTGTTACAGTTTGATTTCTCTGACTGTGGTCAGTAAAATAATATATTTATTATGTAGGTATTTGTTGGTTGTTATGTTATATCTAGATTGCTGTCGTTACAAAATCGAAACAATATACTTACATATTTTCTGAGTATTTATCTATTTTATCATATTTTGTTTTGTTCTTTTTTCGTACTAAGTGACCTGTATTGAAAGTGATTAATAGACGGCGCACCTATGCAGGTTAATGCAAACTTAAGCTAGCTAAGCTGGGGATTATAGATACCACCGACACCCAGTGACCAGACAATAGCCTTTTTACTACAGTGCTCAAAATGTGTCCTACTCCTGCACTTTAGAAGACATTAAAACACCACTGATGACATGACAAATGATACCTGAAGCGTCTACCTACTGGGGTCAAGTACTCATAAAATAAGTAACATACAAAAGTTCTTGTAGTTTGTTCTAACTTTGATCAATGTTTTAATAATAGTGTTTTTTTTTTTAATTAACTTATTGATAAGTAAACTTCATAATTAGGTATCTAAATAAAGGGATTTAGGTCTAACTATATGATAGCCCATATAGGCTTGTGATAGCTAAACAAGCTATAAATTATATTCCATTTGACAAGAAATATTTCCAAAAATATTATCAATTTGTGTGTCTCCTCGCATAACTTGACAAGGTGTTAATAACGTCCTGTATCCAGGGTTCTGCATGAATGATAATTATTGTCTTTTAAAAAATCTTTGTTGAAGTCTCCAAAAAGTAATGATGGCTTATTGTTGTGTATGGGTAGTTCTACGATAAGAGGTTTACAGCCCATAGAGAATATGGCCACGGAGAAAAGTTGCTGTTTTTTTATTAAACACTTATATTACGATTTTTGTTCTATTTATGTATGTTTTCACGCAATGGCAAGTCACTTCATGCATATTTTATTACTTTTCATAAGTCCAGGGTAAATACATTGGGCAGGGTAGAGACACCAAAACCAGGGTAGATACTTATTTGGCCAGGGGAAAGAATTTGTGGCAATAAATGTAACAAAATTAGTAAAATCAACTTTAATTAAACATTGTACTTAACACAGAATCAGACTATCATTTTTACCAATCATATTAAACATTAGCAAACTATATTATTTCAGCCTTCTCTGAAATTTAAAACAATCTATTCTTTTTTATTAATACTAATTATATAGACTAGCATCTTTTAAGTAATACAAATAATCAGACTTGATATAACATTTTTTATAAATAAAATAAAAAATAATATAAAATGAAAGGCACTCTCTTGCCTATATTAAAAAAAAATAAATGCTTAAGCTTTCTCAAACACATTCACCGACTCTTTGAAACAGTAGACTATCCTCTGCCCTTTTAAAATAAGATTTGGCATAGGTAATGCCTGAACAATCTGATCTTCTGAGACAAATGAACTATCGTTTTCTTCGACTTTAAATAATTTTCCACTTTTGTCCCCTATCTTACAGAAAATTACCTGGATTTCGTCATCTTCTTCTAAACACATGGCTGGGTGGATTTACACAAGTAAAATTTCTTCGAACAAAAAATTCAAAAAATTGAAATCCCGTTGGAATGCTAGTAAAACTAGATAAAATCATCGCTGGCTAACTATAATGCTCATAAAATGTGTTTAGACTAAAATTTTAAGTGTAAATCGGAAGATATCAGCATTTAAATAAATAGAGGTGAGATGGTGTTGACAGTTGTGGTATGGCGATGATTTATACTTGAATGGTGATGACTTCGAGAGTATGGTGATGACACTTTATATATGAATTGACAATAAAATACGACAAAATTTAAGGAAATCAACTTTATTAATGATTAATCAACAGCAAATAAATCAACAGTCTATGAAATATAAAAAGTATTATAATAATTAGTCTTAGACATTTTTTTTTTAAATATAGATATTTTTATATTTTTATATTAATTGAGATTTAGTTAGGTTTTTTTTGGTAATCAGTCTTATAGAGGTAAAATTGTACTTAATTTTTTTAGCTTCCATAATCAGGCATTTTACTCTTAATAATTATCACGTAATCATCACTCATTAAATTTTGGTTAGTTTTTGGTAATCAACTACTCAATAGTTCTCCTAAATGATTTTTCATAATTTGACAAACTTCTCACACTTAATCAAATTCTCTCATCAAATTTTTGAGTCAGTTATTTTATAATCAATGATGTAATTAATCTACCTGTAGGTAGCTACAAAATTTCTGATATTTTATTTTTTTATTTGGAATAATTTGTTGGAGAGTATTTTTATGTTTGAAGGCCCAGCCACAAGTACTTTGTGATGAGTTGGTAAATTTGTAACATCACAAAGAGTCGGATGCTTTGTTGCTGCTAATAGAGTGACATGATCTTTGTGTTTGTCCTGATTCATGGTTATTGCGGCTGAACGTGGTATTTTTATAAAACGTAAATGTTTTCCATGATCACATATCTGCCCACACGTTCATTTGAAACAGCTAAATGTTCTCAAAGTTAACCTATTACAGTGAAGTTCCCACAGTACCTGATGTACTTTAAGAGTACCCTTAAATGTGTCAAGTTTACTGGGTATTTTCTGTTCTCTTATCCGCACGTCAGTTTCGTTTACAGCAATAACTGTTACATTGGTGTGTGCTTGCAAGACAGTTATAAATTTATCTATATTAGTTATGTCTGTGCCATGATTTACTTGAAAGTCAGCTGTTCTCTTGATTACAGCCCCCACTCCATCTGCGGCTCCTTTTCCGTGGCCTGCTTCAGTGTAATTCCACGTTATTCTGGTAATTTGTGAGAAATCTTGGGACAATTGTGTTACTATATGAAACTAGCTGACCCGCCACGACTTCGTTCGCGTGGTATCCTACCCCTACCCTACCCTACCCCTACCTTACCCGTACCCTACCCTACCCTACCCCTACCCTACCCCTACCCTACCCTACCCTACCCCTACCCTACCCCTACCCTACCCCTACCCTACCCCTACCCTACCCCTACCCTACCCTACCCCTACCCCTACCCTACCTCTACCCTACCCCTACCCTACCTCTACCCTACACCTACCCTACCCCTACCCTACCCCTACCCTACCACTACCCTACCCCTACCCTACCCCTACCCTACCCCTACCGACATTATAAGTATTATCACAAATCTTTTGTATGGGAGTATAGAAAATTGTTGTTTTTAGACTTTTTCAGGAATTTTTTTTTTTTTTTTTAGAAATATTTCTCTCCGTAAGAACCATCCTCGTACTTCAAGGAATATTTTAAAAAAAGAATTAGCGAAATCGGTCCAACCGTTCTCTAGTTTTGCGCTTACCAACACATTTTGCGATTCATTTTTATATTATAGATATATACTTATTCCTGTATTGAGATGTAGGCGAGTCTGATTGAAAATGCAGTGTATCGAGGAATGGATTAATTTTGATAGCTTCATTTATCAGAGGTATAAGATGTGCCCATATTGCTGGAGCGTCATGTTTCAGACATTCGCTTACGGTGCAGACTGATGTTGGTTTTATATCACTGCTTTGAAAATCAAAGGCATAAATAACGGCAGTATGTAGGGTAAGTTCTTTGCGGCTCCCACCAAAATGTAATGACTGAACTTCACTAGCGGCTTTCATTCCATAATTTTCCGAAAAGTCGACATGTATGACAGCAGAATTAACAGTCAAAGAATTCTTTAATTCCTTCAATTCACTATACAGGATAAGTTTTTAACCAGTGCGTAAATTTTTTGTGGTAGTTCAGTGTCAGTAATAGAACACATTTCCGTGTTTAGTTAAAAAAAAAATAAAAAAAAAATTCATCCTTATCCGAGTTTGAAATAAGCAAAACATGGACATAATCTATTCGCCATACTATCAATGACAACTCTTGGCCGCCGCCCGGGCGCATGGCTAGGGTGAGGGGGTGGGGAATGCGCTAGCGCCGAGTAACAATAAAATATGGTTTTTAAGTATACATGTTTCGTAAGCGATAACTTTTTTTTTAGTACTAAGACATATCAAAATAAAATATACGTGTTTAATAAAACGTGTTGAAGTTTATAATGGCAAAATTTACGCACTGGTTAAAAATTTTTCCTGTATAGTGCATAGATTAGGTAACAATGTTCGAAAAATGACTTCATGTCTGTATCCAATTTACTGATAATTTCGAGGGATGTTGCTTTGATTTCGTCTTTCTTAGTGATAGTGATAGTTTTAGGACCTTTTTTTGTTGAGATTGATTCTCTGGATCGTATCCATTTATAGAACACTAGCTGTGCCCCGCGGTTTCACTCGCGTTACGTTAGGTTTTTGGTTACTGATTCGTTTCCGTGGCTAATAGCGCGATGTTATGAAGCCTTTAATCTCTTATTATTATTTTTTTATAATTGGGAAATCGTCAAATAACTTCCCCCGCCCTGGGCGGGACGGGAAGAAGTGTCAGACTTTTACTGACTAAAACCCATCTATGTTCCTTCATGTGCCCTTTGCGTTCCGGGGGCGCGGTGTCTCTTTCGAACAACCCGCAGAATCTGTTATTCCGAGGTATAAGCTACGGAATGTCTCGCAGAGTCATTATTTTGCTGCGAAGTTATTTTAAAACTGTGATATCTCCTAAGATATTCATTGAAATTAAATGATGTAAAGGGCAATTTTTCAAAATTAAACACTTGTCCTGAGTAACGCATTTATGTTGATAAGGATTAATACTATATTCATAAAAACACCTTCGCAAATAATGCATTATTTTAAAACAAATTTTCTGGCCATAAAAATGCTTATAGTGAGTCAATCTTAAAAGTTAGGCATGTACTGCCGCGGACTTTTTTTTAGTATATTTTAAGAGAAACAATTCTCTCATACATTATTTTTGCGTAACTTTAACCGTTCACGCAGCGCACGCAACGAAAGCCCTCAAAAAGAATATTTTTTCCCGTTTTTGCCACATTTTTCATTGCTGCTCCGCTCCAATTTGTCGTAGCGTGATGTTATATAACCTATAGCACTCACGGATAATGTAGCTTTCTACCAGTGAAACAATTTTTAAAATTGGTTCATTACTTCCGGAGATTACCCCCTACATACAAACTTACAAACATACAAACTTACAAACAAATGTTACCTCTTTATAATATTAGTATAGACTATCTCATCATCATTAGAGAACTCATTAAATTGAATATTCTTGCCTTTGCAGACACCGCATTCTCTTTTAAGACATTTCTCTGCATATCTTGAGCAACAAAGACTTTCCAGCAACTCATGATGATTCTCCTCTCTAATGATTCCCGCCTTAAATA
Source organism: Caradrina clavipalpis (assembly GCA_932526535.1). Lineage (NCBI taxonomy): Eukaryota > Metazoa > Arthropoda > Insecta > Lepidoptera > Noctuidae > Caradrina > Caradrina clavipalpis. The sequence goes on from OW052087.1 coordinate 7,940,888, forward strand.
AAGATTCCAGCTTGAGATCAATATTAGCATGTATTTCACACATGCATGACTGTGTCTCTTTGCGCCGCTGTGGCTGGCAATACCCAGAATGGACGACATTTCCAAAATGTACAGTAGCTTACTCTTACTTTGTGAATCTTTTTAAACTTCTCGTGTAAATCTTTTATAGAACTTTTGAGATACCTTCTCTGTATTTGTGTTTTGAATCGTGTTATGTACTGTTTTTTACCTGGACATATCGTACTGTTTGCATCATCAACATAAAACTCTTGTATTAATTTAGCGATCTTGTTATCTGGTGTCATTTTTGTTTTCTGTTTTTTAAAATCATTTCTTATGTTAATGTTTTTGGATTTTTCTTTGGTTTCGTTAAGTTTTTGCCCATCAAGGTTTTGTCTGAGTCGTGTATTTTCTTTTTTCAAATCCATAATTACTTGTAACAATTTTCTTCGTTTCTTGTATTCTAAATGTCGAATTCTTTTAATTTTTACTGAGCAGTTACATTGTGAGGTGGAGGTTGTTGTTAATGGGTCCTGATTATCCTGTTCTAAAAGATCGTTTGTTGTCGTCTCATTACTATTATCGGGATTTACCAATATTGGATTTAGTTCAATGGTCTTATCTTTTGCTTCATTTTTTTTCTTTTCCCGATATATTTTAGCTGCTTCACGCCATTTCTTGCGCTGTACTCTCTGCTCTCTTGGATTTTTTTTCATTTATTGATACCGAACTGACCTAATGTCTCTTTTCTATATTTATACCTTTTCTTTTCATTTTCTCTTATAATTTTGTATAATTCAGGATCCTTCTTTATGGCAGCATATTTTGCACGTTTATTAATAGCTATATTCTGTTTTGCTAACTGAACTTCTTCGATGCTTCTTTTCCTTTTACTCATCGTTGTGATCTGAAAGTAAAGTTATATTCTAAGACCATACAATTCTAAGGGTGGGTACAACATGAAAGGGCTGTTACGACTGGTGTCTATTACTAATAAATTAGTTTTTTATGTTTAATTAAACTCATGCTGAACTCTATCCCCGGTTTGAAATAGAAAAAGACTTGGATAGATACACCGTTTGAAATTAAGTCAAACATAAGAAAACCTTGTCGCTCTAAGTAACAACTACCATAGATACATACTCTTATTCTTAATAATAACAATTTAAGAGAGCAAATTAATAACATCTGATCTCCATTTTAAGCAAATTATAGCACAAATTAAAAAAATCGTCATCACCGTACGCCTGTTGTCATTACCGCTCATTAATTGTAAACGGTAATGATGCGTATGGTGATGACGATTAACACGTTACATCGATTTTTCTATAAAAGTAATAATAATAGTACGATATCGCTACTTCCTTTAGCATCTTCACTTATAACTAAGTTTTTATAAAATTTATCGTAAAGTTATTTTATGTACTTACCTTGAATGAAAAGGTTGACGGAAATGACGTAACTTTGTCTAAACACAATTTTGTTGGACACTCACTCAAAATTTTTGGTGTCGGAGCGCGTTTTTGCGGACGTGCGACTCCTATCACAGTTTGCTCAGGACTGAGGTCGCGGGGCGGGGTATCGCGTGCCGCGCAAATGCTACACATACGGAACTACTTCCACTTTGACATTTCCGTGACGGTGTTGACGAAATTCGGTGCTATTTTTTAATTTATTTATTAATTATTTATTTTATGAAGATTTTGTTATTTACTATCTTTAAATGATAGATGCAATATGGATAAATGTAAATCGTTAATTAAAATCTGGTTATTACATCGGGTAGTCGATTTTTTTGCCCGCAAACAATAAGAGTCGCATTTTTTTGACAGGTGGTGATGATTTTGATGGATGTATTAATTTAAAAAAAAAACAACTATTTACTTTGAGGATGTTTGGGTTTAAGTGCTGTATAAAACAAGCATATAAAAAGCATGTAAATATGACAAAGTAAAGATATTTTGGCAGTATAATTTTTTTAGGCCCTCAACGTGATTTTTCGTCGATTTTGTAAATCCACCCGGCAACGGTATTCTGTTTTTTTAGAGAGTAGCTTGACAAGAATGAAATCACCGTTCTTAAATGTTTTTTTGGACGTCGACGGTTGTTGTTCATCTCCTATATGGTGCTTGCCACCTTTTGGTGTAATAACTTGTTCACTGTCAAATGGATTCTCTTTCTCGTTCTCGGACTACGAATCCGGTCCGTAAACATCGTCGACTCGGAGACGAGCTTTTTTATTAGAGGAGTATTTATGAGACCCATTTTGAAATGATTGCAATTTTTATTGCAAAAGCAGCTTAAAGACTTCATTTTCAATTTTTTGGATTTTCAATGTTCCTTGACACTTGATGGACACGCAATGTACCGAGAAAAGCTTTATTTGTTCTCTAGCACTAGCAATTAAAGGGTCTTTCTCGAGGATGTTTTCGTCATCAATAACGAAAACATTGATACTAGGACAGTTTTTCTGAATAGCATTTGACAAATCGTTCATAGATGTTTTGTCTTTACCACTAGCCACTAATCGGTCTGCTGATCTTTTGCAAACAGCTCCGACACCATCAGGAGCCCCCTTAACGTGTCCAGCTTCATGGTAATTCCACGTAAAGCGTACAATGGTTGTGTAAAACTCTGTTAAATGGGTGACAAGAAAGTAAAACATGTATTTTTTGCGGTATTGTGTTACCGGTCCATCGCTCCAGAAATGAAGGATCTCTACTTCGGGTGGCAGGCTGTTCAAAATTGGCTGTAAGTGTGCCCATATAGCTGGAGGTGAATGTAACAAATTTTGAGCCATCGAACAATAGCAAGTAGTTTTTACTTCACCTGATGCTTGTTCCTTCGTGTAAGTGACGACAGTATGCAGACTTATCTGCTGACGCGAACCTCCAAAATGGAATGCCTGGATCTCTTCTGCGATTTAGTGAAGTAATTTTCACTGAAATCCATATGTATCACAGCTACTTTTACAGATAAATTAGCTTTTTTAATCTTAAGACCAGAATGCTGATGGACTATGTTCAGTTCGTGTTGAAAAAAATTGACCAAATTATATTCTAATTGCATAATCAAATCACGACAAATCTGTATCGATTTTTTCAAATATTTAGTAACTTTTCTTGGCTTATGTGTTTTTGGATCAGTTATATTGGTGGAGACAGACTCCCACTTTCTGCAGACAATTTGAATATTATTATCAAATTCTTTGTATTCGAGTCCTTTACTTTTGCAAATTATGCATTCTCGGGAAAGACACTGTTCGTTGTACCTATTGCAACACATTATTTGAAGCAAATTTTGATGCTTTGATACAGAGATAACTTTAGCTTGAAATAGAGCTATGAGCATCAGATTCATATTGGCGTGTGTAACGCACAAACAAGTGTCACGTTTGTCGCAATTCGGTTGTGCTATCCAAAATGCTTTAAGGCGACAGAATAGAGAATATGATATCTTGATATTGCAGTTCTTCATAAAAGATTTATGGAAATTTCTTAGAGTATCCAAAAGAACTCTTTTGTTTGCGATCTACTTTCTTTGTCACATAATCTCTTTTGCCGGCACATAACCTCGTATTCGAGAGTCATCTTGTAGAAATTTTTTAATTTTTGTCTTCATTATTTCATAACTTGCTTTGGCTTTCCTTTTATTTTCCAGTAATCGTACTTGTTCAATTTTTCTTAAAGGTTTCATATTTTTTTCGGTCTGTAGTATGCCGTATTTCCTCACCAGTTTCCCGCTTATAATTCTTTTAAAATTCTTTTTTTTTTATTATTTGGAAGAGAAGAATAATTTTCTTTTAATTGTTGATGGAGCACTTCTGCAAACAATAATTTTTTTTCACTGGTTCTCTGGCACTTGGAGAATTTAACAGTTGTTCTACTTTGCTGTTAGGTGTCAGTTTTTCAGGCTTTCGTAATCTTTGGAACCTTTTTTTATAACATGCTAATTTAGTCTTAAGTTTATTTATAGTTTCATCTTTTTTCTTATTAATTAAATATCTTTGTCTTCTAGCTCGGTCTGATTTAAGTTTGGCAACTATAACGCTTCTATGAGAATTAACAATTGATCATTACTATCTGACATCGATGGCGTTACCGAAAGATTAGTTACATTTTGACGCGCAAGTCGTTGCCTACGCTCTCTTGCTTTCTTTTTCCATATCTTTCGTGCCTTACGTTGCTCTTTAGGAGTCATTTGGTGGACAGTCTTTATAATTCCTTTCTCCTTCTTTTTTAAATATTTTGCCTTTTCTTTTTGCTTTTGCAATTCATATTTTTCGGGATCATTTTTAATATTGTCATATCGTAGTCTCTCTGCTTCACGTTTCTTCTGTAACCTTTCTTCACGTGTTAGCTTTTTCCGTGGTGCCATGATCTATAAAAATAGTAGACAATAATATATTAACAATATGAACTGAGAACCTCCTTTATTTCTCAGTTTTAAGGGTCCCTATCAATTTTTCGGTCTAAAAACCGAAAATTATTGTTTTTTCAGTTCAAATTTCTCAATAGCCATGAGATATCTAGTTTTTAAAAAAATACGCAGTTACTTGTCACCTAGTCAGCCCACGAAATTAAATTTTGATAACTACTTAATATAAATCACAAAAAATAAAAATGTAACAGACACACACGTTTTTACGTAAGCACGAAACACCAAGTTTTTCAACTGCATTTTTAGCTTATTGGTAGCAAATATCAATCTGAAAAAAAATCCTAAATATAGTGCATATAGTGTACTAGTAAGCCTAAGATTTTTTTTTCAAACTAAATGCATTTATTACCGGTAAAAAAATGCTAAACATGCTGGAAAAACCCAATAAAATTCTGTGCAAAACCGTCGTCTAAGCGTATGAATTTATATATAAAAAAAAAAAAATAAGTATTCAATATTTAAAAATTTAAGGTGTTTATCTACCAAACTCATTTTTTTTTTTACTTTAACTTCTTATTTAATTGTAAAAAAATATCTAAATAATGCCTTATAAACCGATGCGCTCGCTCGGTGCATACAGTCGCGCCCAAGGACTTCTCCACGACGGACCTGTGTCGCCTTTAACTGCGTATTTTTTTTTTAAACTAGATATCTCATGGTTATTGAGAAATTTTAACTGAAAAAAAATAATTTTCGGTTTTTTGACCGCAAAATTGATAGGGACCCTTCAGAATTTACCAAAAATATTTAAATTATTCAAAACTGTTCATGTATAAAAATATGCAATATACTAAAAATATAATATACTAGAAAGGTTTAGATAGAAAAAAAAGTAAGCAAAAAAAACACATGACTTCAAATTTCAATGTTAACGTTCGGAAGTACAAAAGCTATACTGTAAGACCTTTAACATTGAAATTTCAACTTTATTTCTTTACCGTTAAGTTTTATTTTTATTTGTCGCAAAAAATGCTCGTGGCGGCAATGGGCGCCGGGCCTTAGTTGCCAATTTGCCATACGTCACGGACGTACTCTTCAAATTAGCGACGTTTTCTAATTCATCGTATTTTCTAAACGGTTTTGGGAACCTGTCTTTTTGGGCTCTTTACAATAGACAGATTACAAAATATTATACTATTTTATAAAACTAACAAAAAAATGGTGGCCAAGCAATGACATCTATGAAGAGTAGTTCACAAATAAATGATAAAGTTTAACATACATTAATAAATGAGGAAAGTATCGTATAAATCGAATATAAATTAGATTTTGTTGTACCGTATTTTTAAACAAGAAAGTGTCAACTATAAAACACCTTTTCTATGATTTGTTTACCTTTAGTTAACTACCTAAACCTTTCTAGTATAAGTTTGTTTGCACTAACATTATCTCCCCTGGTCAATAAGTCTCCCCTGGCAGTTATCTTGCCAGGGGAAATATGGCAGGGGAGAGACACAATGACCTCGCGAAACCATCACTTTGAACCAACACGACGCAACAACTAACAAATGGCGCGCTAATAACGGCTCACGTATTTTGCATTGCTAACTTCACGTCGATAGATGACCTTGAGCGCTATTTGAAATATGGCCGTTTTATATTTGTGCTTGTAGTAGCGGAATGAAATTTGCCAGGGTAGATACCCAAAAAACAGTGGGACAAAAGTTAAGTTTAAAAAATATTGCAAATAAATAAAAATTGTTCTATTTTTCCTTAACAATACTTAAATATATTTATTGAAATTTGTGTTTAACATACTTTAGTTTAATAACTGATACAAAAAGGTATGTATCGTTTGCAAATTAAACTGAAACCGGCAGGGGACAGGCCAGGGTAGAGACTTTTTGAGACTTTATAAGGAATTTCAGACAAATATACTTTAATTACTCATTTAATTGTGACGTTATTTAATAAAGTACATTTAGGTGATGTGTTTCATTGCAAAAAATAACAACATATAGAATAAAATTTCTATTGTAAACTGATTGCCGTACAAGTTACCTCTTATCGTAGAATTACCCGTATACAACATTTTTGTTTATGAACTCCATGAAAGTTTTTTTTGTACATCTGGGCGATTTGTATAATGCAAATATTCTATGATTACTATATTCAAATGAAACTGCTTCAACGTGACCAAAAGTACTGGATTGCTGGCAGTAACTTCTGGGAGACGTGTTGTGTAAGTCTTGTTTGACCCACTCTGAGATTCCGAAACTGAAATCATTTTATTATAAATTAAACTGAAATTATGGCGCGCCCTAAGAAATTTAAAAATTGGCACTATTGATTTCTCACGAATCTTTGCCTTTTCTTTTACAATAGCATCTATACTAGTAGGAGGGCAGGGTGTTTTGATTTTTTTAAAAAAAGAACACCTTTTTTACCATAATGGAAGTTTTCCAAGAATCCTCCTGAATTCTGACATAAATGTAGGTAATTTTTTTTTTTTTATTATTTTTATGAATTTTCATTGATTGTTTCTGAAATGGGTGGGGCTACTTTATCATCCAACCAAATAAAAAAAAACAATATTTGCGGTGTGATGTTCTTCAGTTCCGAAACCTTCGTTATCGTTCCGTTTCTCGTCATCCACAAAGCTGAATTCTGCCGTATGATCTAATTCAATATTTTTCATTCGTGCAAAGTTTTTACAAAATGACTTGTGTCAAGTCTAATAAAAGTAGAGGGCTTTTGTTCTTGAAGGATTGAAGTCTTTTCTTCCAAAATTGAAAACATGTTTTTACCCGACTGCGCCAGAAGGAGGGTTATGTTTTTCGAGAGAATGTAGGCACGCTCTGCAGCCTCAGCGGCTTGATGGATTTTAGCTTGAGAGGTGTCGTTAGATTCGTATTTACTGTGAGAGTGACACTGGGTATATCAAAATAAAAAAAAACTATGTGGCGGATTTTTGGCGCCAAATTAAAATGTTTGGATCGCTGTGCAGCCTGAACGGCTCGATGGATTTTAGCTTGAGAGGTGTCTTTAGATTCGTATTTCCTAATTCAAATTCAAATTCTTTATTTGTAAACATAGGTAGTAAGATGTTACAATAAGTTACAATAGGGCATCTATGTTTTGCTTTGAAGCATACAAATTACGTTGGAACAAATTGATCCTAAAGTACAGTATAATAAAAAATTACAGTAAAGTTTATAGAAATCAATAGAATATTAAATAGTTGAATGTCATTACAATATAATCAGTACAGTGTGGTATGTCAATAGATAACGGCTAATATATATATTTTTATTGATATTTAAATAATTACAGGAATAAATCGGATATACTAGGCCTAGCATCCTTCATTCAGATATTCCTGAATACTGTAGTAGCACTTTCCACCCAAAAACTCCTTCAAATATTTTCTGAATAGTTGCCTTCCGTTTATCTCTATAATCTTTTTAGGTAGTTTATTATAAATTTTCGGTGCCATACCTAACAGATTTTTTTGAAATACGGCTTTTTTATGCTGTCTCGTACATATTTTATGTATATGGCGTTTGCTTTGTAGGTGGTTATAATTTTGTAAATTATCTCTAACATACATGGCTACTTCGTAAATATAGAGACATGGAAATGTAAGTAACTGCAGTTCTTGAAAATGTGGCTTGCAACTGTCTGTGCTTTGTATACCACAAATTGCCTTTATGCATTTCTTTTGTGCCTTGAAAACCGTATCTCAGCCGAATATCAGACCATATCGTAAAGTGGATGAAACATATCCATGGTAAGCCGTTAGCAGCGTTGCTGTATTTGCGACCTTTTTTAATTTATAGAGAGCGTAGGAATATTGGTTAAGTTTTTTTACAAACGTGTTGAGTGTGTGTTTTCCAGTTCATGCTTTTGTCTATCCAGATTCCTAGAAATTTAGTATTGTTAGTTAAGCTAATCACTTTATCATTATACCGAATGTCTGGTCCTTTATTATTTGTTTTTTGTTCGAATGTTACGTATGTAGTTTTTTCTAGGTTTATTTTTAGGTTATTATCAGTTAGCCAGGTTATTATATCTTTTAGATCGTCATTTATTTGAATATTTAGCGTCTCGTAATTTTGATGTCTGAATAGAATAGTGCTATCGTCAGCAAATAGGATCATCTGATTGTTAATAGATTTAGGCATGTCATTAATGTAAATATTGAATAGTAAAGGAGCGAGAACACTTCCCTGTGGTACTCCAAAGACGCACTTGCGACATTTAGAAGTGTATACAATCTCCATTTTTGTATAGGGACAGACTCTATTTATACACGTGTATTGTTCTCGATTAGTGAGATATGATTTGATAAGTTCTAAGATATTACCTCTGATTCCATATTTCTCTAGTTTGTTTAATAGGATTTTATGGTTAACGTAGTCAAATGCCTTTGACATGTCCATAAATAGCGCACCTACAGGAGTGTTATTATCTAGGTTTGTCAAGACGTGATCGAGTAATGTGTAGATAGCTGAAATGGCGTTTTTATTTTTTCCTATAGCCATGTTGTTCATTTATCAAGATTTTGTTTGTTTCTAAGAAGGAGTAGATACTTTTATTAATAACCTTTTCAAATATTTTAGAGAAGATTGGAATGAGCGCTATTGGTCTATAGTTGCTTGGATCTTGCTTGCTACTTTTTTTGTATAGTGGTTTAATTACAGATGTTTTTAATTTATCTGGAAATATACCCTTTTCTATGCAGTTATTGACAATGTGGCTAAAAATTGGTGCAATGATCTGTGATGTGGCTTTAACAACTTTCGTGATTATATCGTCACATCCAGCGGAATAAGTATTTTTTAGGGAGTTCATTATATTAGATATGTCAAGAGGTGTAGTTGGTGTCATAAATATTGTATTAGGATTGGTGTTAATTGTCCGTTTATTATTTAGATTAATGTCACTTTTTATGAAGTAATTATTAAATAATTCAGCAATTTGTTTAGGATTATTAATTACTTTATTGTCTATTATTATGCTATCTATTCCTTCTTTTGGATTGTTTTTTTTCTGTCTGTTGATTATGTTCCATGTTGCTTTGTTTTTATTTTCTGACGTATTTATAGAGTGGTTATTTTGTGACATTTGTGTCTGTTTAGTAATGCGTTTTAACCTGCCGGTATAAGCTAATAGTTTATTTTTATTTTCTACGCTAGGGCTTTTCCGATATACTCATAGCATTTCTCTCTTTCGTTTAGAACATTTTTTTAATCCCGTCGTTATCCATTTAGGTTTTTTTACGACTGGAACTTTTATTTTCTTTACTGGAAAACACAGATCATAAAACATTTTGAACAAGTCAAAAAAGTGATTGAAAGCTTCGTTGGGGTCAGAACTGTTATAGGTGTCATTAAACGTTAAGTTTTGAAGGCATTTCTTAAATTTTTGGACATTTTCATCACTATAGTCTCGTTTATGTATGTACCAATGACACAACTTGCATGTTTTCTTTACACGACATTTTAATAGTTGTGCTGTGTGATCTAATACTGCTAGTTCTTTAAGCTCAAGTTGGCTGCCTTTAATATTATGTATAATGTTGTCTATGCAGGTTCTACTGCATAGACGTGTTGGCGATCGAGTCCCCAAAATAAGATTGTAGGCACGCTGGATGTTTTCAAAATTTACAGAGATTTTACTAATCTTGCAGATGTCAATGTTAAAATCTCCACACAGTATTACATTATTGTTACGTTTTAAACAGAATTCTTTTAACATCAAATCTAGGTTATTGAAAAATGGATACAGATGATCTTTATTATTATTTGGTGGTCTATACACACAGATAATTACGATATTATGGGAAATAAGTTTTGTTGCACAGCATTCTATTTTATGCGGTATGGCCCATGCCTTGACATTGACATATTCATATTTATGTGTTTTATCAACTAAAATGCAAGAGCCCCCACTCCTATCCGGCCTACTAAAATATGCTCCTAGTACAAAGTTTTGAATACTTAGATGTTGATAGTCATCTTCTTTCATATTGTGCTCCGTTATGCATAGGACATCAACTGACTTACCTTCATCTGTGAGTTCATTTAGATGTATACCCAATAGATCCGACTTATTTATAAGTCCGTTGATATTTTGATGCATTACAAAAATATGGTTATACACGAAAAAAATCACGGTCATTTACCACACGACAATTTACCTCTTGCTTCCTAATTATTTCTTGGTTATCTACCTGATTAAATAAATCTAAATCGTACAATATATTACATAAAATCCTATTGTGAACGTTTCTCAATCTGCTGTTGGTTACTTTTCCAGTTTTAGAAGAGAACATATTCAGTGTTAACTCCATGTTACTATCGAAGAAGTATGCGTACTCATTATTCTGTATATCCTGATATAACATGTTATTAAATATTTCTACTTTGAAATTATAAATTGGCGCCCCTGTGACGTAGGTGGCTGCACAGATAATGATATTCGTATGATTAAAACCTGCAGGGATGTTTTAATACAGTTTATGGTATTTAAATAGTTATTCTCTTTCTTTATATCATTTTCACTTATAAAAAGTATGCAGTAGTCATTAAGGGTAAATAAAATCTTTTAATTTGTGTTCTAACCCAGTTATAAGGTCTATCGCAGTGCTATTCGTCATAAGGTAGCTACAGTAGTCGAAGTGGTCCGAATAAGTTCCTTCAATTGTGGATAGGTGTCCTTTAGTTTTACTAGTGCATAGTACACACAATTTGTTTTTCTGTTTAGGTGTTGTAGTTTTGTTCGTATTCGTGTCATACAGTGAATTATTGTTTATCGACGTGTTACTAAAAGATTCCTTTGGCATGAGTGGTATTAAAGTTTGTTCCGGGATTGCGTTGTTGTCTTCATGTTCGACCATAATTCTTTCATTAGTATTGATTTTAGCCCCTCCTTCCCTATTATTGTATAATGTTTTACGTTTGTGCAGCGGTGTTAAATTTTTCCTAGAAGGTGTTGAGCATATTTTCTTGTATGTATCACTCTTCTTTGTCATATTTTGTAACTCCGATTTAAGTTTAGAATTTTCTATATTTAAATCTTCAATTTCTTGATGTGCACTCGATAGTTGCATTGTAAGATTTTTTAGTTGGTTATTTAATTCATTTATAAAGTCATTGTTATTATCTAAGCTATCTGGTATGCTCATTATTGTTGTTTCAAAAATGGCTCACTCGCTATTATGTGACATGTCGCTTAGATTACCTAGAGAATTTGATCTCTGTTGTTTACGATATGTGATGTATTCGTCACTGCATCAAAATACTCATTACACTACTTTGCACCACTTTGCATCTAATTTAAGTGTTAGAATGTATTATTTACAAATTATAATAATGTGGAGATGTAAACAGTTCGAGTGTTGCCCATCCAATCCTTTAGCCTGCTTAACACAATACTAATACTAATAAGAATACAGTCTTACATATTGTTACAGTCTTATACATTGTTTCAGTTTTATCAACTTATCCTAATAACACACTAATACTGACAAGAATACCGTCTTACACATCATTATAGTTTTACCAACCAAAACTATGTTGGATACACAGAATAAAATATTAATGTTTAAGCTTAAATAATATTGGTTCAGTCATTGGGCCATTTCTTCATGAAATCAACTACAGTGGATGTCTTACCTGGTGCTTCTGCAGTGGGGTCCACATTCTGTACATCATATCGGTCGTTCCCTTTGACCTGAGTGATGCTATAAGGTCCAAGATATTTAGGCTTAAGCTTCATTCCAGACCCAAACTGAGTTCGTTTGATTGCTACTAAGTCGCCTTCTTTATACTTAGTACTTTCTTTACGTTTTCTGCTAAAAGCTTGTATATTTTCTTCCTGCACCTGCAAAATGTGCTCTTTCGCCTTCCGTCGGTTTTCCTCTCTATCTTGTACAAAGATATCTCTTCCCTCTTGCATTAGTAAGTCGTAGATTTCAATGTCTTCTTTGGTTTTCATAGTTGGTCCTACAAGTAGTTCAAATGGGGTACAATTGATGCTTCTCTGCCAAGTACTATTCAATGCTCTTTGCACATGACTGACATGCTTGTACCATTGGGTAGGGTCTTCAATGCACAGCTTCGTAAGGATTGATATTATGGTTCTGTGTATTCTTTCTACCTGCCCGTTTCCCCTAGGCACTCCTGTAGTAATCTTGGCATGTTTGATTCCTTCTCCTTCACAATATTGTTGAAATTCTTGACTAGTGAATGCTGTTCCCCTGTCACTAATTATTCTAGTGGGATTTCCAAAGTGCTGCTGGTGGATTCTTAACTTCTCAATGGTTTCCTTACTCGTGGTGCTTGTTTTGACAGTTTTCTTATCGAATTTATGTGCCACAACCTTCCACAACAACTACAGGGATGAGTAAAACCTTTGATGTTTTTATAATATTTTGTAGCAGTTTTTTCACAGGATGCCTCATTATTTGATCGAATTTCCTTCTGTGCTAAGGTATCACGTGTTTGTTCAATTTGTCTGTATTCTTCATTTTCTCGAACACTTCGCCGAGCCTGAGTATCGCGTTTTTGCTCCATCTGCCTGTATTCATGATCGAGTCGTGCGACTTGATGAGCCTCAGTGTCGCGTTTTTGCTCTACCTGCCTTTATTCAGAGACGAGTCGTGCGACTTGATGAGCCTCAGTTCTGCGTTCTTGCTCCACCTGCCTGTATTTAGAGTTGGGTCGTGCGACTTGGTGAGCTTGAGTGTCGCACCCTCGTTCAGCTTGCCTATGTTCAAGATTTACTCAAGCAACTTTTTGAGCTTCAGTATTGCGCTCTTGTTCAACTAGTCTGTATTGGAGCCGCCGGTTTGGTCTACGCCGTCCCATCCCTAAACGCCGGCCCATCACTATCGCCACGCCGGCCGGAAGCCGGATGGCAGCGCGTGAGCAGACGCGCTCCCACTCCACTTCACTCCGCCATCAAGCGCGCATGCAATCAGACATTTTTATTTGCCAATTACAGTAACCAGTGCACAATCACATTCCATTCAATTCAAGTACCTATTTGGTATTGTAATTCAGTAAAGTCATTACAGTTTTATATTAAAACAACTACAAGGTGTTTTACTTACCACGCTAACAATAAAATTACAAGAAGGAACAAACAACTACACTCAACAAAATGGCCTGAGAAGTGCACCAGTTGCGAAGTGTACCATATAAGAAATGCACCAGTTGCTAAATACACCATTTGAGCATGGTGTACAAGTTGAGAAGTGCACCAAATGCGTCAAACCCTGTTCTTGATGACGCATTACGTTTCCCTATTATTATGTTCTGATTCTCAACTTTTTCTTGTAATATTTTACTTGGGTTTGATTGGGGTTTATTGGTGTATTCTTCAAAGGGTACTTGAAGGGGTTTGAGCACCTTTACCTTTTTAATGGGTGGCGTAAGTTGTATAGGATCGCTATCTGAACTAATTTTTGTAAATTCCTTCAACGGTCGGTGGAAGATAACATTTTGGAGAAAAAAGTAGTGGTACGGTTTCTGTACCTTCCAAAAAGGGCCATTCATCAATTAGGAAATCAGTTTGAAGCAGTGATATAGATGGTTCTGGGCTTGAAATTAAGGATGGTCCTGGATCTGCACAATCAAGAAATGAAAGATTTGATAGCTCATTAATCGTATCATCACTTACAGGTGCTACTGTAACTGATTTCAACTGATCCGTCAATAAATGTGTTTTGGGATTATAACAGCTGCACAAACCCCGCATTTCACCACAGAAACAACTCAATTCACGGTATTGAATCTCATGGGCTTTAACAGAAATTACTTGATGCAATTGCATCGTTCCAGGTACGGGGCGCAAACAATCAGGGATTAGTTTCTTAAAGTTGTGTATGTCACTGTCCAATATGTAAAAACACTTTACAGACTTCATAGTGTTTTGCAAAACATGACTCGCTTCAGTCGCATTGGTAATGTCATGACCATAAGATATTCTTTTGTCAAGCTGTCGTTTTACTGATCCTCCGATGCCATCTGCCATACTTTTTCCATGTCCTGCTTCAGAGAATGACCAAGTTGAGTAGGCAAGTTTTAATGTCCGTGTGAACAAATTGAGCAAATAGATTTTTTTTTCTGTCTAAATTGCGTGCTGGGCCCTTCGGAAAAAAAATGGATTATTTGTGCATTTGGAAACTCCTCTTTGGCCAGTTTTAAAACAGGCATAAGATGTGCCCAAATGGCATGAGGCTCGTGACAGTTATCGTCGGACACCGTGACAAACGACTGTGAACGCTCATTTCCAAAAATCACACCACAATGCAGACTAATTGCATTTTTCGACGCACCAAAGTGCATAGATTGAATTTCTTCGCCGTATTTGCATTCGTAATTTTCAGAGAAATCACACAAAATTCCAATTTCTTCCTGTTTCAAATTAGTGGCATAAGCTCGATACTGACGTTGCTGCTCTGTCCAATTAAAGCAATGAGTTTTAAATGCAGGCAATTCTTTTTAAACTCTGCGATAAGATCTAGTTCAGTACCTTTTATTTGTTGTTTAGTAGTTTTTTTTTGTCGTCATTTCTTGCCCTGGTTTTACGTATGTATGAATCACCCTAGTCCATTAGAACCATGCTACCTCGTCGTGAAATTTGTCTTCATTGTATTGAATTTTAGGAATTTTGTATCGATAACATTTATTGTACATACAGTCAAAAGATTACTTACTCCTACTTTTAGTGCTATACTTTTAATAACTCTTTTTTCTGGATTTTTCTTGCAGCTAGTGTATGCTGCACGTATTGCCACTCCCATAACTTCTTGCCGTGCCTTAAGCTTATCGTTTTCAGTCTGTAGTAAATGAATTTCCTTTTCGTGTCGTTTTTTTGCTCGGTAGAGCTTCTTCCTTATATTGTTTAGAGCTGTATACTTTTGTATATTGTTCAGAGCGGTCGTATAACTTTTACTTAATTTTTTCAATTTTATTTTAAGCAAACGAGGAACTGCATTGCCTGTTACAGCTAACTTTTGTTCAGTTGGAGCCAACTGCTGTCTAGCTGTAGCCTCCCCTTGTCCTAATGATTTCTTTTTGTTTTCTTTTTGATTTTTTTTTGTTCTTTCCATCGCTTTCGTCTGGCATCTTTTTCTTCTTCAGTTAGTTCGTTTATCTTCTTAAAATGTTTCTTCAGTCTTTTAAGTTCCTTTTTTTTTATGAAGTTCGTGCTTTACTGGATCCTGTTTTATTTTTCCCCTGTATCTTTTAGACCGCTCCGCTGCCATCAACACCATAATCTAGTAAAAAAAAATAGTCTAAAGCTGCATAATTTACGTTTGAATTATCGAAAATAATGATTATTACAAAAAACTATTCGATCAATTAAATTATTTAAATGAATCCTTAATACTTTACGCAATTACTTTTCACTATAAAATTAATCAATCTCTTTACAATTTAAAAACATTTTTTTTATGTTAAACTATTCTGATTTTAAAACAATATCGACATGTGTAAACCATGCTTTAAAATTCCACTACGTCACATTTGGTGTTCCGCTAGTACAATACGTAGCGTAATGGACGTGACGTATGAAGGCTTCACAAAAACAAACTCAAGAAATCAACTGTTCAAATGTAATTCAAGGAAATGTTTCACTTGATTCAGATTAAAGACACTTTTTTGTAATTAACTATGAAAAGTTATAAGTCAAACAAACATTACTTACTTAATAAAATCAAGTTCGTAGTGGAAAACGCGAACAGGACTCCGTGACGCCCGACCGCTCACTCACACTTTTAGACAAAACTGCTGTCATTTAACAAATATGGCGGACATTTCGAGGGTATAGTGCTAAAACCCAATAAGTATGAAATTGTTACTTTCGAGATATTCAATGCTAAAGGTTCAAGGACAAAAATATTTATGAAATATAAATAAAATATTTTTTATTATTATTTTTCCTAAAAGCGTATAAATTCAATTAATATTAAAAAGAACTTTTAAATTTTTAAGTGGTATGTTTTTTTAATAAAAAATTTATAAGTTGTACTGGGTACCGACTTATTGGGTTTTACCTCAAAACAAATAAAATATTTATTGTACTTTTATCAATTTATTTAGTAGAAATTAAACAAAAAAGCGAAGATTTATTTACTCCTCGTCGCTCTTGACGTGGACAGGACGTGGAGAAAAACTGCGTCGCACCGATAGGTCGAAAAGCTATAGGCCAAAAACACCGCTCCGGGAACCGACGGCATACCAGGTCGTGTATGGGTCTTCGCCCTGGGGGCTCTTTGGCCCCGATTAACGGGGCTTTAAAACGCATGTTTGGAGTGGGGCCAGTTTCCAATCCGCTGAAAAACCAGTAAGCTGGTCCTGCTTAGGAAGGCGGGGCACCCGGCCGACTCACCGTCCGCATACCGCCCCGTCGTGTTGTTGGACGAGGTGGGCAAACTGTTTTAAAGAATAATAATTGCAGACCGCCTCGTCCGACACCTGAGGAATAAGGGGCGGACCTGGCGGACAATCAATTTGGTTTTCGCCGGGGGCGCCGGTGTCCTTGTGGAGGAAGCAGTATCCCGGGGTGAGGTTGTCTCGGCGGTGTCTCACATGGACATCGCCAACGCCTTCAACACTTCACCTTTAACGCCCTGGAGTTGCATCAGGGAGGCGCTCTTTTATCTTAAGGTGCCTACCTACCTCTGCCGATCTGCCGTATAGTCAGGGCCTTTCAGAGAGGGTAGTCAGTTGACTGGCCTCTCTATACCCGGGCCAGGAAAGATGGGGTCGGCGAGAGATGATGTGTGGTGTTCCACAGGGATCGGTTCTGGCCCGCCTCTGTGGAACATCGGTTAATACTGGGTCTTGCGCAGTGTGTTTCTCCACAGCGTCGGCGTCATTTCTTATGCTGATAACATACTGGTGACGGCACGGGGGAACTCACACCGGCTAGCGACAATACTGGTGACAGCTGGGGTCGCAAAAGTCGTTGGAAGGATTCGTGGCCTGCAAAAATCAGAGAATCCATGTTTTCCCTGGCCCCCAATAAATGGGCACGACGGCTGCTCTCGCACTGTTGTTGCCCAATCTCGATGGGGCATTTGTACCTGCCGGAGGCTCTACGTAGGGATCATGGGCTCGAGAGTACGAGGCACAAAGAGCAGGGCTCCGCCAGATCCTGGTGGCGGAATGGGAGGATCGACTTGGGCGACCCAGCGCAGGGCACGGAACAACGGCAGCGTGTGGAAAAAGTGGCTGGAGAGGTGTCATGGTGCCCTTACCTTCCGGTTGACGCAGGTGCTTTTTGGACACGGGTGCTTTGGGAAGTACTTGTATCGTTCTACTTGGCCGGGTCGCATATCGCGTCAACTGCGTGTAGCCTCTCGCTCCGGACGTTGTTCTGTCCATTGTTGGGAGTTAGAGTGCTTGGGACGCCATCGCATTCTTCTGTGAGAAGGTGGTGGCCGCCAAGGAGGCGGTAAAATGGGAGATGGAGGCTACTTCCTCCTATCCCACCAAGAGCGGACGCACCAGGTGGTTCGGGCGGCGGACCGACCCCCAGTCCGCTGCCCACAGGCCTCATTTCAAGGTGCCCGGTGATCTACTATGAAATGGGGCCTGCGGGCTGCGGACTGGGGGTCGGTCCGTCGCCTGAACAGAGACAGGCCCGAGAGTAAATCGAGCGTAGTGTTCCCCACGCGCCTTTTCTGGAGTTAGTGTGGCCGATGGCGTGAGCCACCACAAATCGGGCTCCATTATGGGATGGGGTCCGATTTTTGTTATGGTGGCAGGCCAATACCTGCTGGGGTGCTCAGAGCGATACCCGTGTCCCGGCCAATGGTAGTTAAAAGAATACTCTAAGGTTTTAATCAGTAGGTGTCCGACATACCACTCCGCCTTCCCTGAGGCGGAGGCACTCCATGATGATTTCCTGCAAGCTAATGCATGTACAAGTCGTCTTCCTCGTTCACCAATCGAAGTGTTCAACCCAAATAATCTGCATTAAATAGAATAATTAAAAAAAATACTCGCGTGTCACGTGCTCTTGTACGAAGCTGGTCGCAAACTGTCAACAATAGCGTATTTATTGTGGGTAAAACCTGGTAAAACATGATTTATTGGGTTCTTCCTCAAACAAGGTTTAAAGAAAGTCGGTACACGAAATAAGCAAATACCAAATAACTAAATATTAACTGTTTATTTCGAAATATAATTTAACAGTAAAACCCGATAAGTATTTTTATTTGGTTTTAGTTTTTATTTTTTTGTATGTTTTCTTGTTTAGTTAACTAAAGCTAAAACCCAATAAATATGAATAATGGGTATTGCCATATGCCTTGATGAAATTTTAAATGAAAAGTATAAATACTTAAAGCAAATAAATCCTTTTATGTGGTTTAACCTTAAAACAACAATAGCATTTAGAAAGTCAACACACTTTATTGTGTTTTGGTTTTTCCGTTATGGCTAAACATAGGCACTTTATTGGGTTATTAAATCATGTAATTTGCTTGATACTGTAAAATCTGCTTATTTGATTACACCACTGTAAAGAGCGCAAAAAACGCATTAAGATGGACCAAAAAAGCAATTTTTGATTTTTTGTCACTTATTGGGTTTTAGCACTATACCCTCGATTTGTTCGTTTTAAAATGTTGTCAGCATTAAAAAAAACTCTTAGTTTATTCAATTTTTTATTCAAAATCAGTAAACCAGTGTAGCGTATATGTAATTTTCCATCAACGTTATTTTGAGGGACAAGATAAGACGTGTATTTTAAATAATTTTGTACTCTAGCACCCTGTGAATTAAGTTTCTTATTCAATTTAGATCATATAATCCCGCCAAATTACATGAAATAACTGAACAAAATTCGGATAACATTGATATTTTACGTTTGGAACTTTACAAAACTTGCGTGGGACATGTCAAAAATCATCTTTCATCTTCCTGATAATTATTAATTTAATCAATATTACACAGATTTTCGTACTTCTGAATATATGTTAATAATACATTTCGAAAATATTTTGTCGTTTTCTGATTAAAACACTGAGTTTGAACTGCATTTGCCTGAAGAATAGAGGCTTAAAGTCGTAGGACACGCAATTTTCTTATGAACATTTTTTTTTAAAAAGACCCAATTATTATTTTCCTTTTCTGTTTATTACTTCTTATAGAATTGATAGCCATTTTATTTCTCTTTTGGCGACCTCATTATTAGATCTTGAAATCCTTTTCCTGTTCGCATTTTTTTCTTTAATCTCTTGTACATCCAGCTTAGGTATTTTACTTGTTTCCTCTGCAACATCATTTTCATTATTTTTACATATTGCTACAGATTTTTTTTGTACTTCTTTGTTTTGTTTCTTCTCATTTTTTTTTTTTATTTTGCGTTTCTAATTTGAAAGCTGTGTTATCATAAAGATTTCCGGGCGGACGTCCAGGTACCGATCTAGCTGTAGATGGAAAAGGCAAAAAATCGTTGGTCAAAATCATACAGCGCAAATGAGCTCTCATCATTTCTGGTTCGTAATTGTGTAGAGAGGAATTCATTTTAAGCGCTAAAGAAGTGGCAAAAGCTGTTGCATAAAGCCCGCAATCTATTGCAACGGATTGACGTTGCACGCAAGGAAATTGAATATTAAATTCTGCTAGGTATGGAAACAATGTATTTGCACAAAGTCTCAAAAATATCTCCCGTTGGGAATAAAACGCAACATCCAGAGCAAGACAAATTATTGAAGTAAATATCGAGAGGTCATGATTTGTAGGAAAATCTTAATAGCGCTATTTAAAACTGACGTCACAGTACAACGCTATCTATTACCCAAAATTGGTACCAAATAGATTAGATATTCGGCCCACCATGGACAGTCCTGTCCATCAACCTTAGTACAACATTAGACTTAAACATATTGGTTGTATGGCCGCCCACCATAACATAGGGTAGGGCATTATAACATTATGATATACATCCATCATGAGCATTGTAAATAAAACTAAACAATAGTAAACCAAAAACAAATGAAAAATAAAACAATTCATGCAAGCGAAATTAACAATAAACAACATAAAATATAAATTCATCAATAGGTTGGTTAAAAAACCGATTAAGAGGTTACAGGTAAAATAATCAATTTAGACACAAGTCTTTTGATCTCATTATTTTACACCTTATGGTTACTACGCGAGTAAGGCTGTCCAAACCTGGGTGTTTATGTAATATAACTCCGTATAGCCATTTACCAGGTGGAAGAACATTCTCTCTCACCAGAACAACATCTCCAATCTTAGGTTCGGGCTTACAATCTGCCCAGTTGAGTTAAGTACTCTAGTGACCACCTTCGCCAAAAGTCTTGAAGCATTTTTTGTGTGAGGTGCCATCGCTTCGGATAGGTGAATTTTCATAATTAGAGTCAGGCGCAATTACCAAAGGTTCACCCACGAGGAAGTGCGCTGGCGTCAATGGACACGCGTCTTCCAGATTATTAGAGATCTGGGAAATCGGACGCGAGTTGAGACAGGCCTCAATTTGGGCCAGCACAGTTGTCATTTCTTCAAATGTCAGTGTGCTGTTGTCTATAATTCTCTTCAAATGGTGTTTAGTGGACTTGACACCGGCATCCCACAATCTTCCAAAGTTTGGAGCATGTGAAGGTATAAAACGCCAAGTCGTATCATTCGTTGACAGGAAATCAGCTATTTCAGAAGTTACCGTAGCCTTTTCAGCATTGAATAGCCGTCGCAATTCCTTTGCACTTCCTACGAATGTTGTCCCGTTATCACTCCACAGATCTAATATTACACGACCTTAACACAATTGAAATGTTATATAATCTGCGCCCAAACCCGCGTTATATTCACGTCTAAAAAACTATTATAAAACGTTTTGGTATGACTGAAAGTTAAATTGAAAACGTTATTGTACCTTTTATATGACATTATTTTGTTACTTGGGATAAGGGTTCCGTTTTTTGCCATTTGGCTACGGCTATTTGAACCCTAAAAATGCCTTCTAGAAAAAGGAGTCGCCTACTTATAGTAACAATAAATTCTAAGAACACGAAGTTAACGCGATCTCTCGAAACTGCCGCAGAACGCGAAGCTCGATTGGCTGCAGTTCGAGCGAAATGATGGAGGCGCGGGTTTTAATTGACAGAGAGCGCCATGCTGAGTCTCGCGCTTCCAGGACACCCATCCAGCGTGAGTCTAGCGTAGATCGCACCTCAGTCGTACCGAAAGGAGTCGGGCATTGGAGAGTTCCCAGGAGAGTGAAACGCGTCGTAGTAGAGACCGCCATCGGCATGCTCTGTCACGTTTTTTAGAGACGAAAGACCAGCGTGAAGAACGTCGTGAATTGGTGGTTCGGGTGACATCTGACAATGACCACATAATCTACGATCCTAAGGAAGAACAATGGGTAAACAAAGAGAGGATTGGATTTTTTAAACCCCACGTTGGACCCACCATGGCTTCTACGAGTGCTTTTAAATGGCGAGCATCCAAACTCCAGTAATTTAAAAAAAAAAACGTTCCTAGAACAGTGCTTTCCAGGTGACTTCGTTTAGGGATCATCAGATCAGTATAGCAGGATTCATGCCAACTTTTAAAGTACAGGGCCAGGTGTATTATCTGATCGGCCCCCTCTTACCAACAGACCTGCCAAAATACCTACAAAATTTTATTTCAGACTTTGACGAACAGGCCAGGTTTCGCAGCCGTCTTATTACAAACTTGGATTCTGGCCTAATAAAGGGGTTACAAAGTATGTTGCATAATGTGAACCCGTATATAAGCGACTTCAAAGCCGTCCTGAAGTCAGTCACTCCACACATACAACTTTCACCCGGTGTGCGCTGTGTTCTAAGATAATATAGGCACGGCGCACACTAACCGACTCACAGGCAAGACTTCACAACACAGTTGACTGACACGTTACAGGCGCGGCGCTGACGCCTCCGCGGCCAGGGGGCAATGCCGCGATCCCGCTTGCCTGTGCCCTGCCGTTGGGGGCACAGCGTCGGTATACCACGTCTGGAGTCAATACCTAATAACGAGCACGACTACTTTAAATTCGTTATCAGCGCAAACAAAAGATCAATCGCAGCACATCAAGGACGGTACAATGCTCCAACCACGAATGTGGTAGCGATTCTCTTAGTCGGTCAGCAATGCGACAAACGGGCTATCGTGTTGAGCACGCGTAATGACCGCCTTCAGAGAATCAGCAAAACGCATCGCGCTTACGATACCCTCCAGTATCCTCTGATGTTCTGTCGTGGAGAGGATGGCTACCATTTCGTTGTATATAACGTAAATCCACAGTCAGGTTTCCCAAACTACAACAAAAAGACCTCCGCCTTACAGTTTTCAGTTATTTAATCCATCTTAGGGTCAACGACAGATGACATCTTTTTTAACCTGTTTCTGGTAGATGCTTACGCTAAAATCGAGAAGGATCGTTTGGTGTTCATTAGGATCAATCGAAGAAATTTGAGGGCTGAGAACTACGTGCATGTTAGAGACGCTATGCAGCATGACTCAGATGCAGAGAACGTTGAAAGGATGGTAATTTTCCCTTCTACGTTTATAGGAGGTCCGCGGTATATGCACGAACGAAATCAAGGCGCTTTTTGTTACGTGAGAAAGTTAGGTCGCCCTATCATCACTATCACCACTAACCCGGCCGTAATGTGGCCGGAAATAACCTGTGAGCTCCTAGCAGGACAGTCGTCCTGCTAGGAGCACATGACAGGCATGACTTCATCTCTCGAGTGTCAAAAGTCTTATGTTACACGGTCCCTGTGGACCACGGTCCATGCATGAAATACGGACGCTGCTCGAAAAGATTCCCTATCCATCGTACCGGCGTCGATCTCCTGCGGACGGTGGTTGTCGCGCTAAGGTAAACGTGGGAGGACAGTGTATTCAGGTCGACAACAGGTGGGTTGTGCCATACTCGCCTGTACTCTCAGAACCTTCCAAACGCACTTGAATGTTGAGTTCTGCACCAGTGTCGAGTCGATCAAATACATCTGCAAATACGTACACAAGGGCAGCGCTCAAGCAACGTTTGCTTTGCAGAATACTGATGGGGTCGAAGTGACAAAGTACCAGTCTGTTCGCTATATCACTTCAGAAGCAGTTTTGGCGGATACTGGCCGTCTCTACACATGATCGGAATCCAACAGTCATGCATTTAGATGTCCATTTAGAGAACAGCCAGCGCATTTTTTTAACCCTTTGAATGTTGCAGACCGACCGATTGGAAAATCCGCGCGAAGTAGACTCGTTTGCAAAGTCGCTGACGTATGACGAGGTACCGTCGTATTATACCTACGATAGGCAAAGAGAGGTTTTGTAATCGACGTCGGCGTGGACGTGCTGTGTAAGGTTTCGTCTATCATTGCCTGATATTCTTACTTGGAAATAGTCTAGCGGTGTAATCGTCACTGGTCGCGGTTGCTGAAGACCATTAATGCCATAAGGAAATAGATAGAACCAAGCAAATTCTTCGGCTTTTATTTCATGTGCGAAATTAACAATATTATTTGTTGTTTTTCGCACAATGCTGTTGAGATTACTTGATACCTCAAACTCCTCCTCAAAATTAAGCTGCACGACGTCAATAGGTGCCATTACAGACGTATGCAAGGGAATATGTTGTGATGTTATTAACGGCTGGTTTAGAATTGTGTGGTTTTCAGGAAATTGCTGGGGCTCTGAATTACAACGCACTGTTTCTTTTGCTTCCATGATCTGTGTAGAAAGGAGCTCTATTTGCGCTGCATTAAGGTCACAGCTCATTAGAGCCACCCGGCACCCACCCCGCACCGCCTCGTCGTACGGCGTCCACTCGTTGTCGACAGGTGGTTCACGGGTGGACGCCACGTTATCACCAAAATGTTGCACGATCAACCAGTGAACCCCGCGCGGTCAACGAGTGAACGCCGCTTGGTCAACGAGTGGACGTCGCTTAGTCCACGAATTTTCGAGTAGTCTGTTAACAAATGGCATTAGGTCTCCTCGCGTGAATCACTCGCGGGCAGCGCGCGGTCCGCTTCGGACCCGCGCGTTGGCGATGCGCAGTCAACGCAGGGCAGCGAGTTGTCACCGAGTGGTCCACCCGCCGTACGCGCGTGGACGGCTTACGATAGAGGCGATCCGGTGACGCTACGGAGTTGATGTAGTGAGCGCATACCCATACAAGTACATATCAAGAATACTAACCGCACGAGGCGAGGCGGTGCGGAGTGGGTGCCGGGTGGCTCTAATGAGCTGTGACCTTTAACTTGAACAGACAAAGTAGATGGGTAGACATCGATGTAATCCAGTAGAAACTGGGTGCTTCTTGACCCTGTTGCTCGCTTAATTATTCTTACAAACTCATCTATATTGTCACATTGAATGATACAAGCTTTGCCTGCAGTTTTGGCTTGTGCGCCTTTCGGTCCACATGAATGAGAGTCCGTAAAATAGTATTTTCCGTCGTACATCATGACTCCTAGTGATTTGCCTTCTGCTATTAACACACCTGCCTTATGATTGCCAAACAATTCCTCGAAAGCTTGCTTGAGTGACCGTCCAATGTTTGATTGGTTGTCTCTATCATTTAAGCTTCCGAATAGTGCAGATTCTAGATTCCAGTGCTTGTGTTAGGATAAATGGGGCATACACTGACTGGTTTTGCATCTCAAGAGGTGTAAGGCAGGGTTGTGTAGCGTCTCCTTGGCTGTTCAACCTATACATTTATAGTTGTTTGGCGGATTTGAAAGAGAGTGAGTGTGGATTAAGAATGAATGAGTTACCTGTCAAATGCCTCTTATACGCAGACGATCAAGTTCTTCTTGCATCGTCGGCGGAACAGTTGCAAGACATGGTAACGTTAATGAATGAAGCGTTTAAGAGGAAAGGAATGAATATAAATGTGAACAAGACGAAAGTGATGGTTTTTGAAAGAGAAGAGGATGTATCGGTGTGTGATGTGAAAATAAATGATGTCAGTGTGGAGCAAGTGAATGAGTTTGTATACTTGGGCAGTATGTTTACAAGGGATGGAAAGATTGATGCTGATGTCGAAAGGAGAGTAAATGCGGGAAATAAAGTGAATGGTGCCATACATGCGGTTGTAACCAACCAGTCGATGTCCAAAAAGGCTCGACTGGCTGTGCATAATGGCGTGCTGGTGCCTACACTTATGTATGGAAGTGAATGTTGGGTATGGCAAACGAGGCATGAAAGTAGGATTAATGCTGTGGAGATGCGTTCCTTGCGAAGTATGTGTGGTGTAACTTTGAACGATAGAGTGAGAAATGAGATTATACGAGAACGTTGCGACTTAAAAGAGGATGTAGTGACAAAGGTTCAAAAGGGTATGCTTAGATGGTTCGGTCATATTGAGAGGATGAGTGAAAGGCGACTAACAAAAGGTATTTATGTGGCAGATGTGAGTGGCAACGCCGGGAGGGGACGCCCTAGAAAGACCTACCCTGACCTTATCGGTGAGGTTCTTCAGAAAGGTCGGGTGTGCAGTACTCGTAACCGGCGTGCTTGTATGACCAGATGTATGACCGTAAACGAGGCGAAAGTAGTATGTCAGGATCGTAGCAGGTGGCGTTCTGTGGTTTCTGCCTACCCCCATGGGAAAAAGGCGTGAGTTTATGTATGTATGTCTAGATTATAGTTCAGGCAAAATGATTTACCAAACATGTCACACTTGTCTTTGATTATATCAAAGTTACGAACGAGCAAGTAACCATTATTTTGAATTAGATATGCGGCAGAATCTGATGCAGATAATAAGCGAATCAAACTATACATTCCATCGCCCTCTATCATATTCGTATTCAGAATATTTGTCTTCCAACTTGTCGGAGAAATCATATTTGCACGAATTATATTTGCTAGCACCATTGCACAACATTGCACACCTGCAAAACTAGACGTAAATATCGCAGGGTTAGCTTGATTCCACGAAGCGCGTACGATTCGTGATGACACATTTATAGACGTGTATACAGGAATTTCCTGTCGCGACTCTTCAGTTTCAAGGCCGGTTGGTTGCGGCTCATTGTTTGCTTGTAGTACTTCGTCATTTGGCGGAGGAGCTTCACTCAATCTAATGATATCTTCATTGTTTAACTGGACACTGTAGTCCATAGTAACATCTTTATAAAGTGGATTATTAGAAATCAACCATAGTAATGCGTTGTTGAGTTTTTCTCGAGATATTGTGAATTCTCGGGTGACGTTCAAATTATCGCGATGCTCCGTAACAACAATAATTCCAGCATCACCAGTCGATCAGGGAGCATGTTTGGAAGATTTTCAGTTATCTCAAATATATCCTGAGCAAAAAGAACAGCTTGACCGCGAAATGCATATTGCCCAAACGCACCGCTTAATTTAATGACTTTGACGAAGGGAATTATTCTTGATAGTAATCTTTGCTCTACTTGCGATAAATCTGCGATTACGTCTGGAATCGGGCCTGGATCAAGATTGTTCCAGAATGCTGTTGATGGAGGCAAGTTCTTTTTTGTACTCACATGTTTTTTGCAACGATTACACAAAAGTAACGTTGATTTCTGCTTCAGTTCGTCAGGTAAATATGGTGTATTTACCCGACTGCGACAGAAGGAGGGTTATGTTTTTCGAGGGTATGTTTGTATGTATGTATGTATGTATAATTGTTTGGCACGCTCTGCAGGCTGAACGGGTCGATGGATTTTAGCTTGAGAGGTGTCGTTAGATTCGTATTTACTGTGAGAGTGACACTGGGTATATAAAAAAAAAAAAACAAAATGGTGGATTTTTGGCGCCAAATTCAAATGTTTGGCTCGCTCTGCAGGCTGAACGGCTCGATAGATTTTAGCTTGAGATGTGTCGGTAGATTCGTATTTACTGTAAGAGTGATACTGGGTATATTAATTTCTTTTTTAAAACACTAAA
The DNA here is from genome assembly GCA_932526535.1 of Caradrina clavipalpis. Lineage (NCBI taxonomy): Eukaryota > Metazoa > Arthropoda > Insecta > Lepidoptera > Noctuidae > Caradrina > Caradrina clavipalpis. Next base: position 7,968,217 of record OW052087.1, read on the forward strand.
AAAATAAAAAATAAAAAACGGTAATTTAAAAAACTAAAAAACCCGACTGCTATTCTTTAAAAATCCCTAAAACAAGATAAATTGTAGCAGTCGGGATCCATTCGGGACCATCTGCAATGTAATATAGGTATGTGCTCTCAATTCACTAATCCTCCATTTCTAGAATGGGCCCCGACTGCTACAATTTATCTTGTTTTAGGGATTTTTAAAGAATAGCAGTCGGGTTTTTTAGTTTTTTAAATTACCGTTTTTTCCATCAAAATTGACCATCGGGAGACTTGATGCTGATATCATCGCTTTGTACAAATTTCACACACTTTGTGACTAAACACATAAATGTCTTTCTCAAAAGTACTAGCTCTAGCTCTTTGGGCAGCTCTAGCAGCAGCATTATGCTCACGTAAGTGCTACTATCGTATACTACGCTCTTCGTCCGTTTCCAAAGCTCTTGATTGAGTGATGTGTTCTTACAAATATTGAAGTCTCGCAGCCCGTTCTCCTTGAGACTCTGACGCTCTCATTTGTGAGTTGTGCTCACGTAAATATACAAGACGAGCCGCACGTTCTACTTCAGTCTGCGATGTTCTCATCTGAGATTCGTACTGTCCTGAACTTTCTAAACGTTTATTTCGTTGTTCTGGTGTCTCTCCAGCTCTATATTGTTGCATATACGTTTTGGATTTTTGTTTTTGTAGAAATTTTTCGTTTTCACTGAGCTTTTGTGTTTTTTTGGTCGCGTTTTTCCTTTTCTTTTTGTAGTCTCCGTTTTCTTTGTGTTCCTGTTTCTTTTTGCTTAGTTTTTACCATAGTATTCCCACGAGTATAAGACAATTAAACGGTCAACCCCCCCAGAGGTCCGAGTAGAGGAGCAAGGCTACTTACAACAGGGTTTCGCCCGGTTCCCTGAGGTGACGCTAGCTACATGACATTTGTATTTGATATTTGTCATTTGTCTTTATTTATTTATTTCAATGTAGCTTCATATAAAATGTCAAGATTTCATGAAATCTTGACATTTTACATGAAGCTTGACTTATGGAGTCATTTTACTGATTTTAATTTTGAAAATACATACTTCTTATGCCCGCGAATCATACTTTAATCAACATTAAACCTAACACTGACTTGCAAATTGCAAAAAACGTAAGAAAATTTAAATTTCGCGGGCTGGTTGGAGCATTCACCTTAAGGCTTAAAGCTACAGTACAATTATGGGCCCTGTTAGGGCACAGCAACATAGACAATTCGCGCCAGCGAATTGTCATATTTGTGTACGATAAATTCGTAAGATTTTCGATCAGGTCACGTGTCCTGTCGCGAGTTTAATTTTTTTTACAAAAAAAGTGTACAACGCCGCTAAAGAAGTTTTCACTTCAAAAATTAAATTAAATAACAATTTTTATTTGTGTGAACTTTCTAAATTATGTTATCTCTTACAGTAGGTACCGTAAACCGGGGTTACTTTGATGAAATCTGAACTTTGACTCTCTGTAACTTTTGAATCTGCGGTTATAAAGATTATTAAAAAAAAAACAAGTAGGTAATCGGATTTTAAAGTCCCTCATAAAAGTTAAAAAATAAATAAAAAATGAATAGGTTTTCAGAAAAAAAATAAAAACAGCGTGAACAAATCTAAAATGATTTTGGGGTTACATTGATACCTCCTTTTTTAATATGGAATCTGAAAGTAACCCCAATAACTATTAAAAAACGTCAAACAAATCGGTATTAACAGAAAACTTACCTTTTTATATATAAAACAACGTGAGATCAGCAGCGCACCCGCAAAATTGATTGTGATAGATCTATAGAGCGGTCACCCGAAAAAAGATAACCAAAAATAGTCCCGTTTTACGCAATTTGCATTTTTATGTGAATAGGAAGTTTCGATCAAAGTAACCCCGTGATTCAAAGTAACCCCGGTTTACCGGTACATAGAACCACACTACTGTATTAATATTATTCACAATTAGGGTCAAAAATATTGTATATTATGTTATTGCAGATATTTATTTATAATTATAAAGAATAATAGTATTATTGTAATGTTCATTATATCACTATCTTAAATTATATTTTTTGTTTAAACAACATTTTAACACACATTATTACACATAATAATGGAGTTTAATGATAAAATTAAAATAATCCGTTCCGTTGTTCTTAAAAGTATAGATATTTTCTTTCGAAATCAATGCAATGTAATGATTTCAGCAGAAAATATAATTATTTATTTACACACTTCTTATAAATAAAAGCTTGTAAAAACATATTTTCTGACGAAATAACTGATTTCGGCGCTGCACGGTGTTTGTTTTGCCCAAAAAAAGTGACATTCGCTTTTTATTGAAGATTTATACTAAATATATCATTCCAAATGCAAGAGGATATACTTTATTTTTAAACAAATATTTTAGTTTTCGTGACCTTCACACTGAAAATACTAAAATCAATTCGTAAAAAAAAAACTATTCATATTTTTTTGTTTTTTGTATTTAAGTTTTATAAAGCATTTTTGGTGCACATTTCCAGTTTATATTTATTCAAAAATGTTGACAAAACCTTTAAAAGATTTTTTTTTTGTTGAAATCAGTATTTATTTTTTTATAATTTTTCTAGCACGAAGTAGAACCACTAGGTAGCATAAAAAGATTCCTTGTACTAAGGCTTATCATCCACAAAAATATTACGTTCAACTTCGGCCTAGGTTTCGAGAAAATGATTTTTAAATGCAGAGGTCAAAGTTCCAAATATCACAAAAAGTATAAAAGGTCAATTTTTTTTTCTGGTACTTTATATTGTTATTAATTAAAAACATTTTGCAATTTCTTAATTTGGTGTTTATTCTAATAGAGTGGCTTCGTTGCTTAAGATTATTGAATCCATATTTGACGCCTCGTTAATCTCGTCTTGCGAGTAATTTTGTTCATTTTTTGACTGTAGACTTTTTGTTAGTACATTCTCGTCTGCATGCCAGGTACTTTCCACATCAACAGCCTTTAGAAGACCCAGCACCGCAGATGACAGAGGAAGAGTTTTACAAAATTTCTGTCGACGTTGGAGGCGAATCAGTGAAATTGCCGTATCTGATGATTCTAATGGACGGTGGAAGAGATCAATCATTGTTTTTCTCCTATCCATTTTCGGCAGTGTTGCTCTCTGTCTCTACGCCAGAATTTATTTCTAGATTCGGCTGCTTGCTCGGAGAGCATACCTAGTGAAAGGGGATTGGATTTGATGATCTCTTGACCGTGCACTAGAATTTTGTTTTCCGTCACCGTCATCGGATGCCAGCTATATGTCGCTACATATTTTTCGGCAACTGCTCTGCAGAAGATACCGAACATGGTTGCGTCTATTGGCAACTCACAATTCATTGTGACCAGAATAGTGTAAAAGTCATCCAATAGCCCAGACTGGAGTCCTAAGATGTCCGCAAATATATGTCGGTATTTGTCTGACAGCACACTTCAGGCAGTGTTGCCATCGTTGGTAGTTCCCGCATTTGGCCTTACCACGTCGACTAATAACCCCATCTTTCTCCTTATTTCGGCCTGGATACGTTCTTTTCTTTTTTGTACTATGCCGCTCTCTTCTGTGTTTTTATTTATTCGCCATTTCTGCACAGCTGGATCGTTTTTGTATCCAAGGTGCAGCAAAAACTCAAAGATACGTATCCAAGCATGGAGCGGATTTATGCCGTGTTTCAAATTGTCTTTTATAGAAGGTTTTGAATAACACACGCCAAATCGTTAAAATTGCTTGATGTCAACTTACAAAATGGGCAGCGCAATTGTGATGAGGTACCGGTGATTGCATTTAAGACTTTTCCATCTATGATACTTAAAGTTAATTCACACGTAAATGTAATTGTGTGCTCTCTAGTCGTCTGTATAGTTATAGGTGCTAATTCTTTGATCTGATCTTCTAACCAGGTTTTTTCCGTCATAATAAGTTCATTTGTTTCTTTTTGTATTGGATGTGTATTCGACGGCAAAAGCGGTAAGTTTGAGGTGTTAGATTGGGCCAGATAACGTAACTGTTATCAGCTTGAACACGCAAAGGTATGAAGGTGGTTGCGAATAAGCTATTTTCAGTAATGGAATGATCCTGAGCTGACTGATCAAAGTTCTGTTTATAAAATGACTGGCCAGTACTACCGTCAAATCACCAGGATCCTTCAAATACACAAGTCAATTCTTTTGTTCTATTGCGATCGCAGAATTCGATAAAGCTCTCTTCGCAACTTTGCACTATTCTTTTTAAAGTATGTATCAGTAATCCTTTTACAGAAACTGATGCTTCAACATCCGATACTCTTATTACTTCTGCCGGATAGCATGCTTTTCTTGCAAGAAGCACTTGGGCATATGGAGGATAAACGTTAAACCCTCGACTTTTTAGATCTTGCTGTCTATCTTTGTAGGTCTCGACATTAAATTTTCTATCAATTATTACCCCCAAAGCCTCTTCGGCAGTATAAGGCTGTGGCTCCGTAGTTACTTTTCTTAATTTTGGAAGCCCGAGTAGGAGATACAAGACACAATTCAATAACTGCTTCCAGACCTTTCGCAGCCTTGGGCATAACTTTATTTTCAGCAGATACTGTTGATACTAAACCTTTTATTATTTTTGGTGGTGTTTCATTCTGAAAAGTCTTGTAGGCGTTCTCTAATTCTCTGTTGCTGTCTGTAACTCAAACTTTTATTTTGATTGTCTGATGTTTCTGGTTCCGAAAAAAGATTAGATAGTTCTGTACTAGTACTTGCGACACTTGTATCATCAATTGTGCAAATATCAGCACGTGGGAAATTGTATGTGTCGGCTGATCATTATAAATATTAATTTTTAATTCATCTGGTAAATCATCAAGAAACGACTTTTCTAAATATATTTTATGTCTTCTCTTAAAAAGAATTTTATTGCTTTTGCAAGTCCTGAACATCTTCATTGTGTTAGTGAGGAAGAAACTAATCTTGTCAATAACTCGATTCTTGTCTACAGACGACAGCGGTTTTAAATAATGCCCGATTTCCCTAAGAACTATATTTAGTAAGGTCGAGTATGGTAAATCTTCAGGTGATCCATTTTTTTTAAGTTTCTTACTTTCTTCGGAAAAGCATTCATAAAGTTGTAGCCGACTGATTCCTCCTTGCCTACTTGCGGCTACCTCCGGTGGTTGTGAGGTACCGGCTGTAGCGCATTCCACAGCTTCGCTTGCCACTCATCTACCAACATGAGGGTTGGCGCCCTCATATCCCCCTTGCAGTAAGTCCTCCGGTCGGGGCCCGGAAGGACATCCCCCAGCAGGTTGGGTAAGCCCCTGCTGAGGCAAAGTGGCGTCATGGGTCTGTAACGGCTCCATGCGCCTCGCCCACGTCCCTCCAGATCATGTGTATTAGCGCGGGGTTTTAGCATCAGCTTATCGAGGGTGAACCGCTTCCCGCGCCACACGTAACCCTTCATCAGAAATAATCAGATTCTTTATCCAAACTTATATTATAATTGCGAAAGTAAATCTGTCTAAAAAGGTAGTTATAATAGATACAAGCAGGTACTATATCGCAAAGTGTATTCGCTAGAATTGTGAATCGAGTCAATACTAAATTCCAAATTATGGTTTAAAAAATTTGTTTTGCTTAAATGACACCTGAAAAAGATGTTGGTGAGCAGCAACTGAGGTTGGAGCAGTGTTGAGATGGTAAAAAATTAAACTGCCGTATATAAGAACTAAAATTGCCGTATTTATGAAAAAAATACATGAAATTGCCGTAAATACTTTATTTCTACGAGTAATTAGAAAATACATATGTTAAACAATATCTGTAATATCTTCACCGTATAGGTTTCTAATTGATTCGAAAACTTAACTATCTTTTTTATGCAATGAATATTTTTCTTTACTTTTCATTTTCTTACACATGTCATTTAACGCTTGAAATTTCGTACAACCTCCTTGATTTTTAACTGCTTGTTTTGCTAGTAGAGCTCCGTTGACAGTGGATGTTATCAACTTATTTCTAGATTTTGTTTTCATAAATACCACACAGACCAACCATAGTTCGATTTGCTTTGCTACCCATGTCAGTATCTATACAAAATAGCATAAAAATATAAGTATCTCTTTCATTCACGTTAAACATGTATCATGCTATCTTTGTCAGTATCATAAAATGAAAGACGAAACGGTAATTCCCCTCGTCATAAACAACCACACTCTACAAGTATTCTATTATCAATATTTAAGAGATGGCGAAAGCGAAAAAAAGTCGATATCGATATAGGTATATTTGTGTTTTTATGCGCTGCATTTCATAATCAATCAGCCTACTGATTAAAAATCGTTTTGTTCATAATTTTCCATTGTGATTTGTCGCAAAGCTGAATTGCCGTATTACTTGATACGGTAATGAAAAGTCTGCCGTATGCCGTAAAATCTGAAAAAACATCATGGAATGCTACGGCATTCCATGATGTTTTACGGCAATTGCCGTAATATACGCATTACGGCAATTGCCGTATCAATCGCAACGCTGGGTTGGAGGAAGACAAGCTAATTGAACTTGTTTTTTATTTTTAGTATTTTTAACGAAACATGCATATCTGCTGCTTATCTAAACAGGTAGTTTTTTTAGGAGCTCCGTACATAGAAAGAAGAAAGCGGATGCCATTGGTAATAACTTCTTGTTGAGTTGAATTACTCTTTTTAAAAACTTCAGCGAAATGAATATACGTGGCGTACTCGTGCATATTATGACGGTAACAACTTCTATAACTTTTTGAATCGTTATATCTCAGAAACGGTGGCTCGTAAGAAAAAAGTATTGATTTTTGAGTTTTTTTATAGATAATTTTATGATCTACAATTTTTGTCTGAGGTACTTTTATGATAAAACTTACTGTTTTGCTGAAAATCGCGAGAAACTAATTTTTTTGACCTTTGACCTTGAATATTTTTTTTTCCTTACAGGGGAATGATGGGGAACTTCTAGACATTGTTTATTTATTTATTGCATTCATGTCGTTTACAAGGTCTTGTTACAAATACATAATAAGTTTCGTACATGAACCCTGCTAGGGCACCGCAACATTATGTTTCTTAATTATGAATTTAATTATTTTTGCATGCATTATTATATTAAGTTATTTGACAAATTAGTATTGCATTATCATTGTTATCATTTCATTATTAATTAGATTATTACTGGATGTCTTTATTACATTTCTACATTATTACATTGGGTCAATCTTCAAATAATCTAAAAATATTGGTATTACAGAATGTCAATTTGTCAGGAACTGGTTTATGCTATAATAACACTTCTGTATTAGGTGCATTTTAAGTGCGTTTACAAATTTACTGTCAAATTCTATGGCTTTAATGTCATTGGGTAATTTATTATAAATTTTTATGCACATTACAAGAGGTCCTGAGTGAAACATAGCTAGTTTTGAACTCGGCAATGCTAATTCATTTTTTACTCTTAAGGAGCGTTGCAGCGGTCTTTGATTCCTTTTGTTTATAATTCTGTTTTGAACAATTTCATAGAAATTCAGCTTGTTGGGACTTTATGTAACTTCGAATGTCTAAATTGACCGGACTATAGTTAACATGGCCATATTTTTTTTTCCATGAGGATGGTATTCAGTGCCGCTTTTGATTGTCATTTCGTTGAATATTACATATGATGGCATAAATCTAGTTACCTCGTTTTGCCACTACTTTAAGAATATTGACAGCTTTTTTAGTAAATTCGGGCTGTCCATAAACAGACTGGAAGCATTTTCGAAGAGTGCTAGGGCAAGGTAAACATGTGCTAAAAGTTTTCCTAACAAAATCATTTGCCTTGGAGGAGTAAAAATGTAATGTTATTTCAAAATCTCGAATTTCTGGCGAGTATTTTGTTTTTTAACCCCCGACGCAAAAAGAGGGGTGTTATAAGTTTGACGTGTCTGTCTGTCTGTCTGTCTGTCTGTCTGTCTGTCTGTCTGTGGCATCATAGCTGCTGAACGGATGAAGCGATTTCAATTTAGTTTTTTTTTGTATTAAAGGTGACCTATGTACGAGTGTTCTTAGACATGTTTGGTGAAAATCGGTTGAGCCGTTTAAAAGTTGTGGGGGTGAAAGTAGGGAAGAAAAACCGAATGTCTGTAAATATACTCGAGTGGGGTCTCAAACTTAACAAAATCGACATTATAATAAATAGGTACCTATAAAAAGTATAAAATAAAAAATTAAATTAAAATTTAAAAAACCCCCAACACAAAAACCTTTAAAAAGTAAAAAAATAACAAAAAAAATACGTCACGTTGGGGGACCGATGTTGCATTTAGGATACGATCGTCCCGAGCGGTCCCCCAACGTGACGTATTTTTTTTGTTATTTTTTTACTTTTTAAAGGTTTTTGTGTTGGGGGTTTTTTGGTAGGTATGTGTCTTGTTAACATTTTTGATTTTGTCTTTTAATCAATTTCTAGTTTTCTACACCGATAATACCTTTTAAAATATTTTAATTTTCTTGATTTAATAATGATTTTTCAGTAAGTGAATTAAAATTCTGTTGTTAACTTGCAACTCACTTTTTTAATTTTCTTGTTTGTTTTGTCTTGAAGTCTCTTGATATTATTTTTCTTATTAAACAAACTGTATGTGAGATCATCACTGTGGAGTTACATTTTTCGTTTTTCTGTGGATAAATGTGCGTATTGTTAGTAGTGTTCTTCAGGGCTCTTATAATTTTGACTCTGAAAATTCAATTTATAAAACAATTTTTATGTCTATAATATCTCTTTGCTCCAATTATTTCATTGTATATCTTTATTTATTTATTCATAAAAATATAAGCTCACAGTATTTCACCAAATCGCTTATATCTATGCTCATTCCAAGTACAATAAACTACATGCAATGCTGAACAAAAACTTATTAGAAAAAACAAAAAACATAAACTTAGACTAACAAAAATAAACAAGATAAAAGTTGATGGCTAAATGACTGCCCCCGGGCCAGATACATTCTGAATTGTATATGAATCTTACAAAACCTCATAATGTTTAAAAAATCATTCATGAATTATGTAGTGTTTAATATTTTCCTAGCCCTTTCGTGAACTATTAAACATAATAAAGTATCTAAAAAAAAACTTTTTCATCACAAACATTTGCTTATAAATATAAAACCTCATTTTCTTTTTTAGTTTTATTCTTTTTTTCGAAAGTGTCAGTTAAAGAATATTATATACTGTCACACATACCTTTTTTCCTTTTTAGGCAATATTATTTTACCATTATAGTATTCCCTAAAAGTATCTGAAACTTTTTTACATGAAATACTAATATTTAGCCATTCAGCATTACATTGTGCTAGGTACGTATGGTATTTATACATTCTGGGGCAGCGGTCGATACTTCCATTTAGCCATGTCCTTTGTAAACAAAGACAACATAGGAACAACAACATTACTTTATAACATTTAAATAAATATAAATATGTTTTTAAATTACTCTTTGGGAGTCAAAAAATATATCTGCATCTGGACTATACTGAAGGAACTCATTAATTAGCCTAATTGCTCTAGCTGTGGGGCTGTTGTCGGCTTGGGAAGAGCGCCACTTGGGCGGGCAGTACAGGAGTCTGTCGTCTTACAACGCCACGTGTATTGGTCGGGAACATAAAAATGTATTGATTCCCGTATAGCAGGGCTATCTACCTTATTCGTTAATATTTGCCAATAATTTATAATATGTGTGGATTCCCGCCTAAGTTGAAGATTATCTAAACCTACCATTCCTGACACAAACATAGAAGGATATAGAAAATGGTAGTATCCATATTGCCTTTTGTAGAGGTGTCTACAGAATTTACGTTGGATTTTTTCCAACATCATACTATATCCTGACTCTTGACGACTCCAAACTATTGCATTATACTCTAATTTACTGCGGACATAGGCATTGTATATTTGTTTCATAACTTGAGTATTTTGAAATTGTAAAGAGATTCTAATAATGAAACCAAGACATTTATTAGCGTCTTTGCAAGTTTTGAGTATATAATTTAAATTACTGTCCATTATAACTCCCAAATCCTTAATTGAGTAGACACGTTCCATTGGTGCTCCACCAAGATTATATACATTTGTAATCGGATTATGGGAACGAGAAAGAGTCATAGTTTTACATTTAGAATCATTGAATGATAATTTATTTCTTATACTCCACTCAACTACAGTGTTTATGTCATGTTGCAGCGCTACACAATCTTTAGCCTCAGTTACACAAAGGTACAGTTTTAAATCGTCCGCAAACATAAGGCATTTAGCGTTTTCTCCCAACATTGGAGCTAGAACTTTATTATATACTTATATTTGCTCAGGTGTGTAAATTAACTTATATCTCATGTTTAGCCCCGCTGCATCAGGTCTCCCTCGTTCTGGCTATGTCCAGTCTCGAAAAATCTGTGCGTTATAGACAAAATTTAAAGATTTTGCTGCATACGCATATAAATGCAAATATGTATCTTTTCTTATTTTTACCATGACCAATGAAAGTATATTTTGCTAACACCTCGTTCCTTTTCACTCTTCAAGAATTGGGAGGAGCACTAACTTTTTATCACGACAGAGGGCGCATAAGCAGCTGTACCCTGTTTTGACATAACAGTTGTCAAATCGTATGGTTTTTTGCATTCAGTAAATATTATTATTTATTTTTTCCCTAATCTTGAGAAAGATGCCTCAGTGTAGTGCGTTAAATTGTAAAAATAGAGGAGTACATTTGTTTCCTAAGGATAATAAACGCAGAAAACAATGGGAATCGGCGTTACGTATTAGAAACTTTAAGGCAAGTAATACTGCACGCTTGTGTGCTGTGCATTTTACTGAAGACGATTATCATGGGAAAAACAAATATACAGGTGATTCATCGCAGTGGTTCTACTTATAATATTCTACTATCAGTCAGTAATTGATGAACCTTTCTTAATTCAATAAATATATTTCTTACATTATCTACTATCGTATGTATATAGAAAACAGCTTCTTAAAGATTTATTATTTGAATATAGGTACCTACTTTTCAAAATTATCCTGTATGTCCTCTCTTTTGATCGTTGTTAGAGGAGTATCTGCATTTATATCTTTGAATGTGTTTGTAGGTGGACACTGGTACACGGAGTCCTCGCGGATGTCGCACTCGCAATGGGCGCCAAAATTTTGATTCCGGTCATATGATTCTAATCTACAAATAAAATAGGATAGTTAGTCCATAGAAACAAAAAAAAACCTTACAAATCAATTTTAACCTCAACCATTTTAAGTCTTTACCTTTCAATCAAATCGGCCTTTTTACCGGCAGTTGTCGCATTCCTCTTACGTAACTCATCTTTAAGTTGAGGCACAGTCAGGAAAGAGTACATTTTAAATGAATTTAACTTAGAATATTAACGAAAAATCAATCACAATCTTGTCTTGACAAGTAAACACGGTACGGTTGCTCCTGGCGCCATCTATAATCAGTTTTGCCTGTGGCTCCTAATTGCAACAGACAACTGCCTTCTATGCAGTGTCATTTTGCGATTTGGTAATACCACACGTGTCAATGCCCTTTTTTACTTAGAGCGACAAAAATAGTAGCCTCCACATACGCTTTCCACTGGTTGCTCTGCTCGTTGTTCGTGAGTCTACATTTTGAAAACAAGATAAATTATACACAGTTTTTACGAAGTGGCTAGTATCTGAACGTACACATATTTATACACATATGTATACATATATTATTATTGTTTCTTGCGGCGTTTTAGCGTCGGAATTTAACTTGTTGAACGATGAAGGTAAATAATCTTTCGTGGACTCGTAGGGAGTAAATGTCTTAACCGCGGCTCCAATTGTAGTAGCAGAGTCATCAACTCGCTGGAAGGACTTTCATTTGCCAACCAAGCTTTTAACCACTTGTATATTTCATTCAAACTGGTTTTCAGATGGCATTTGCATAACAGGCACATTCCTTCCATTGTTTGTGTCAACCAGTACTCCTGAATATATAAATATGTGTTTTGTGATGATTTCTTCATTTTATTCGTTTTACGGTCTCTTTTACATTTTACTGGTGGCATCGAAACTCATAATAGTTGGTTTTAATTTTAAATTGAATTCATGGTATCGTTCTTGAGCTGGTGACCAATAGTGCAAATAAAATGGATTCAAAGCAATATGTCTTATTGTCATACATAAGGCCTAAATAGGATGATTTTGATAGTACTGACTCTGTTTATATTCATATTTTATTTGACGCAAACATTCCGCAGTTGGCAGTATTGATGACTCAATATCTCCTATTTCGAACAGTTATCGCAGATTCGTCTTTTAAACTTTCAGAAAGTTTTCTCCACTTAGCTGGTGACATTTTAATCTTTTTTGCTGGTATATGATGACGACTACTGTCATGGTTAGCTAAAAACCCTTCACAAACTATAATTTTATCCATCGGCCAATTGATTCGTATTTTGATATCAGCCTTACATTAAAGAATTATTTTTAGAGGTCCTACTACATGGTATTTTTGTTTTCTTCCAAATTTCTTCCAGTAGTAGATGAGCACAATGTTTGGGTTAAACAGTTTTTTATGAGTCTGTCTTCAGTTAAGGTTGAAATTTATTTAGTGTTTAAATTTAAAAAAAAGTAGAGATAGCGTTATGATAACATGTTCGTTCCAAAATATCAAAAGATGTTTAGCGATGCTTGGTTGGCAGGGGTTTACAGTTATTACGCCCAAGGATGGTGCGGGTGACAATTTTGACAAACTGTTCCTTTTCACTCTTGAACTTTACCGCGATTTACAATTATGATTTAATATTTTTGCTGCACCCTAATATTATAGTCGTAAAATACGGAATTAACTAAATAACTATTAAATTAAATAAAACCCTGCCAAAATATTACTGTCTATAAATAAAGCCAAATTGAAAGAAAAATCAAGCATAGTGATATGTGTGTAACGTAATGTGTTTAGTGATGGGATGTATTGCTATGATGGGCTATCGATATTTTTATAGAAAACGAAGCTTACTGCATGTATTTTAAAATATAATTTGTTAAATTTGTCCGGTGCGTAAGCGACCATTTTGCAATGTGACGAAAGGGTTACAAAGAAAAACTAAAAAAATAAATAAATGTCGATTGTTCTTTGAACGCGTTTTAGGGTTCCGTAGCCAAATAGCAAAAAAACGGAGTCCTTATGGATTCATCATGTCTGTCTGTCTGTCCGTCCGTGTGTATGTGACAGCCACTTTTTTCCGAAACTATAAGAGCTGCTGTTAAAACTTGGTTAGTAGATGTAATCTGTAAACAGCAGTAAGAGAACAAAAACTGAAAAAGAAGTTCTCCGTACAAAGACTTGAAACTCAATTTTTTTTTCTCTAAACTGAATAGTTTTCGTCGCGAGAGACACTTCCAAAGTGGTAAAATGTGTGTCTGTGTATCTTCTAAAATTAGAGAATGATAAATTTAAAAAAAATATAATGTATATTATGTAAACTTCCACCGAAAATGCGTCATTATAGATAATGATACGGAACCCTTCTTGCACAAATTCGACTCCCACTTGGCCGATTTTTATGATTTGTATTAAATAAATATTTAAAAAAAAATCCAAATATTCATTTCTAAAATATTATTAAAGAGAACGAGATTTTATCAACTTACAATCGATATCAATAAAATTGCAATGCAAAATATCATTGCCCTAGTTATTACTGCCTTCCTAGTCATTTCCGACCCATTTCCATTCTTCCATTTCTGACAAAAGTGCTGGGAGCCTGTGTTCATAAGCAGTTTTCGGGGTATGTACACTGTAACGACCTCGTGAGGTCTTTCTAATCTGGAATCAGGCCTGGACGCAGTACTACATCTGCCCACCTTAAAGTGACTGATCATGCGATGGAGAATACCAAGGTTTCTGCATTAGTATTAATTGACTTCTCCAACGCCTTTAACGCTGTCATGTCATGTCTTTAACGCTACTGCCAATTGAATTGAAGAGTCCGAGTCAGAACCATCAGAATCATTAGATTCATCATCAGACTCTGTCACGGATATAGTAAATAATGTCTCCATGACGTTATCGATGCGGATATCACGGTCCCAGTCAGACATGATGTCCTTTTTTATTTTATTGACGACCTTTGACCAGTCTTCCGGTTGGACATTGTGGATGGCCTCTTGTAATAATGCCAATGTCTTGTTGGCTGTGAATGGAGGAGCCGTGTTATTTCTAGCGGCGTGGCCTAAAAATAATCATAAAATTAGGCTTAAAAAACAAACTAAACAAAAAATTGCAATACGCCCTGAAAATGGGAATTAAAATTACATAGATTTTACTCGTACCTTTAATTTGAGCCCAAATAAGTTCAATGGCGTTGTATTGGCAGTGGTAAGGTGGTAGTCTTAGAACCTGGTGGCCTTTTTTTTCCATTTCATCCAGAGCATATGTAGGAGTTGGCGACTTATGTCGCCGGACCAAGGTAATAAGCTCCGACTTCAGCATGTGCATATCTGCTGAAATCCCGTTTTCGTTCAGCCAATTCACCAACTCGTATTTCCGGTTGGACTGTATCGGGGGTTTATTTAATTGCACCGAATGATAGGGAGCGTTGTCCATTATTATGGTCATAGGTTCTCTCAAATTGTCTAGTAGACCCATGAACCAACCTTCAAATTTTTCAAAGTTCATTTCCTCATGGTACTCTGTGGTCTTTTTTGATTTAAAAGCTAGCAAGCAATTAGGAACGAATCCACTTGCTGTACCGGCGTGACAAATAATAAGCCGTTCGCCTTTTCCTTCTGGCACTTTGGTAGACGAGAGTGCCGTATCATCTGTCCAACTTTTACCCACTGTATGGTTTGCGTTTAGCCACGTTTCGTCACGAAAAACAACTTTACTCCAATCAGTTATTCTTTTAGCCTTTCTTAAAAATGAACATCTTGCCAAAGCAATATCGGTCCTCCAAATAATAATTTTACTTTTGTTCACTTTTTTGAAAACAAAACCGATATCTTTCATAATAGTTCGCAGTGAAGTAATTCCTCCTTTAAACAAGTCAGCTTCATTTAAAAATTTTTGTAGCTTCTGCAGTGTTGGGAGCTCCATTCTTCTATAATAATCATAAATATGATTTCTGATAGCATCCTTTGCAAAACCATCTAAATCAGTGACTGGCTTCACCTTCGTCCGCTTATTGTTAAGTGTAGATAATTTATTTTCCGACATCCCTTCTAGGCCAAATTTCTCGCGTGTTATACGTGAAACGGTGTTGCGCCCAATACCGAGTGTTTCAGCTACGCGTTCTACAACTCGATTCAGTGGTAACAACGGTCCATCATTTTGTTGTTCTCTTTCAAAGTAGTCTCGGAGGCGAACGACAAACTCTCTTCCCTGACTCCCCAAAACAGATTTTTTTGTGCACTTAGGCATGGTTATAACCACAACCAAGTAAAACAACGAAATTAAACACAAATAAAATTTTTAAGACGAAACAAATAACAGAATGACAAATGTCAATATGTTTCGCATACAAGGCGATAGCACTCGTACTGACGTTGCAAAATGGTCGCCAACGTGCCCGTACGTGTGTGTGTACGTGTAGTTTGCGACTATTTTGCAACTTGACAAAAACGTTTCCACGTTTTTTTTTTTAAATATATGTCGATTATGCTTTAAATGTGTTTTTTAAATGTTTTGTATGAATTTAAAATAGATTTTAAAATAATAAGGCATTTTAAAAATATTATATAGAGAACGAGATTTTATCGACTTACAATCGATATAATAAAATTGATTTGCGAAATGTCACTGCCCTAGTTAAGCCGTTCTGTCAATATCTGGCATGTGTCACCCGCACCGTCCTTGGACGCGGTAGGTATAGTGGCTATAATAGTGAATCCTTGAAGTATCAGAAGGGTTGAAGAAAAACTCGTGTTGATATTTCAGTGCGAATAATTAATGTATATTTATTTATTTACAAAAACAGGTTATTTATAGTATTTACAAAACTATATCTTGACCAATAAAAAGATGTACATTAAAATTATAAAACAATTTAGAAAAACACAACAGTAACGAGTCACTGTCATCATCTGTTAATGTAGCTAACAGATTTACGCGATCTAATTTGTCCTGATAACATTTGGGAAATGTAAGTTCCTCTCTATCGCCTTTAATTTCTTTCAGTAAAAGTTGTTCTGGCAAATTACAATGTTTCAAGTCTTTATAATTTGAAAGGTTTTACCGAATATTTTTAACGTTGATTTAGCTTCATCGCACCGAGATTCAATATTATCGTATTCATTGAGAGCTATGGTTATTATATCTGAAATTGTTTGTTTTGCAATTCCGTAGTCATCTAGATTTTTAAGATACAAATAAAATACACTTACAATAAAACGCTTTAGTTCTTTGGTCCACATTCCGATAACAGAGGTTTATATCGTTTTAACAAAGTGACTTGTGTCGATGCGAACATATAAGGCACCGGGTGATGCCTCTTGAGCGTGTAATATGTAAGAGCGTTCCTGAATGGTTCTACAAAATAATCATTAATATACTTATGTTCAGTTAAAGCTCCTATTATCGCTGAAGATTGGTCCAAAATCACTTCGTTAGAAATTGATTTCTGACCTTCCCAAGATTTTAACCACTTTAATATACTATCCATGGTCTGAGAAATCATGTGAGCAACCGGAACACTTTTTTATTTTCTTCTACATTATAGCAACGTACAGCAAAGAGTATTTTTTTACAATTGAATCAGTTTCTTTAAAAATGCTACCAGTTGCGTCGATGCTCAGTATAACTCTGTGGTTTTTATGATGTTGATTGTAGTATAATTCTTGTGACGTAGACGAATGGTAAATATAAAAATTCGAATGAATTGTTACATGTGATGCCGTTGTCTTCTAATCGTTTCAGTACTATGTGGAGTTTTCTCTGAGTTGATGTTCGTTTTCTGATGCCAATAATAAATCGTCGCTGAATGGAAAAACAAAATGTAATCCTCGTAGTACTTCATGTATAGCGTTGAAACGTTTGTCTCGTGTTTTTCCACCAAGGTGAATATACATGGAAATAATCCCATCGGGGTCATGATGTCTGTCTTCTCGATGTCTTGTTCTCTTACTCTCAGTTGTTGCTATGCACGGTTGAGATCTATTGTTGAGAAGATAGTTTTTGCAGACAGGTGATGAGTGAAGTCTTTGACACGTGGATCGGGCATGGTGAAAGCGTAGATCCAGCGTTAATCACCACAAACTCTAATATCGCCATTCTTCTTGGGTACTATGTGGAAAGGTGATGACCATGGGCCTTTGCTTGGTCTGAAAATTCCTTGATTGATCATTTTCTCGAATTCCTTTTTACTATTTCGTAGATGTGGTTGAATCGGTCGAGCTCGGCTATGTACTGGTGGATCGTGAATTATATTTGTTTTTGCATTGTCATTTATTGGCAAGTGAAAGGCATTCAGCAGTGCTGCAGATATGCAAAAGTGATCGAACAATTGCGGTACAGATTTATTGAAATTGACAATGCGTAGGAATTTAAAATCCCGTCGGAACGTTCCGTTCACTACTTCCATTACCCAGCGAATGATAGTGATCATGCGCGATTTATTTGCTTGAGCTGTAGATAGTTGTGAACTGTTTCTTTAATGGGTGGCATATGTGCTTAATTGTGCTTCGTAGCCGCATGCTTCTATATCAGGCAGGGCATCTCTGAAGCCACGACCCAGTCATACATCGAAAAAAAAAAAACAATATGATTATTAATCGCAGAACCTAAAAAAACAACTTTTTGAAAATAGCAAACTGTTGTTCCTAAAGTGTAATCAGTTAAACAGCTGAGTGATTAAGACATGTGACGACTTCATGATCTTAAAGCAGTAAGGCGGCGGCGCTTATATAGCTACTAGTAGTGCCCCGCGGTTTCACTCGCGTTACGTTGGGTTTTTGGTTACTGATCCTTTCCGTGGCTCATAGCGCGATGTTATGTAGCCCTAGCCTATAATCTGTTATTCTGATGTATAAGCTACGGACTGTCTCGCAGAGATATTATTTTGCGGCGAAGTTATTTAAAAACTGTGATGTCTCCTAAGATATTCATTGAAATTAAATGATGTAAAGGGCAATTTTGATCAAAATTAAACACTGGTGATGAATAATTTATTTATGTCGATAAGGATTATACTATGTTCATAAAAACACCTTCCGCAAATAATGCATTATTTTAAAACAAATTTGCTGGCCATAAAAATAGCTATAGTGACACGCAACGAAAGCCCTCAAAAAGAATATTTTTTCCCGTTTTTGCTACATATTTCATTGATGCTCCGCTGCAATTGGTCGTAGCGTGATGTTATATAGCCTATAGCACTCACGAATAATGTAGCTTTCTACCAGTGAAACAATTTTTAAAATTGGTTTATTACTTCCGGAAATAACCCCCTACATACAAACTTACAAACAAATGTTACCTCTTTATAATATTAGTAAAGATAGTTAATGAAGATTTGCACTAATGTTCTATTCGGCGAAATTATGTCACACTACACAATACAATTATACTCATAATGTTTTACCGGAATAGGTGGCACACGACCATGGCTTTCAGATGATAATGTTTTCTTGTTTCATACTTTTTAGAACGTGAATTCTTTGTAGTCGGGTTTTAGTTTTTTATGGGAAATATCTCGAGAACCCCATTACTTACAACTTAACGGCCATATAACAAAATGGAATACACACAATTACCTATTCAGTGACGTATGTTACATTACTGTTGAGTAGGTACACCAGATTGCCCATTCTCCTTTAGAAGCGACTTTAAAAATAACTTCAGGACAGCTCTCTGCGCTCTTTCATGATAGATTATGATCAGAAATGCAAACACCAAGAACACAGCCGAGCACATAACATGTATTGCAGTAAAAGGAAAGAAGGTTGACAGATAGGTTATTATTTGAGACCCAATTACTTAGTATCTATTCACGAAGTAAGTTACAAATGAGTATTGCGCGAGACCTATTTTCCCTATAATTACTGTATGACGTTGCGTTTATAAAGATAGTTCTAATATTTCAATCCGCAACATCGATGACTTACGAGTATGAGTCCCTCTCCCTATCATGATGCGGTATCCCAAGAATGACAATATATGAAACTAGCGAACGGACCGCGACTTCGTCCTCGTAGCTTATTTAACCGGTCATAAGTTACGTCTTTGGTTAATGCTCCGCTCCTGTGTGTCGTAGCGTGATGTTAAATAGTGTTCGCGCCACTGTGAACCCCGTGCGCTGCAAACACCGCGGCACGCGTGCCTCACCGCCGCCGCCGCCTCGAATCGATCTTTTATGATCTTAAAATGTGGCTGCAGATAGGGTACAGACTTGCAGTGTTCATCTACACCCGCTTGCTGAAAAAGTGCTGGGTATTTATTGCGTGGCCTAAATTTATGCCAATCGCCATCCCACTCTTTGCATCATTGTGCACGCGTGATGCTTCATTCGGAGGCGCCGACTGTTTCAGGCAATCGATACCATCGTGTCTCGTCTCCCGGACTCCTGAGTTGATCGATCGATCACTTCTAACATTTCAAAAGACAACAAATCAGTGTGTGAGCCATAGAAGTCACCAAATGTATAATTAATGTCTAAGAGAAAATGAAATAGTGATAATAATCATCAAAATAAATAAATTACTTATATATAAATTAAATTAGTAACCTGTAGAAAATTACGCCTAAAGATCAGGAAATGGATGAAATGGATTGATGATAAAATGGTCAGGAAGATAGGCAATGGAAGGGGTAGGTTTACAAAACTAGCTGACTAAAGACATTCAGTCACACGGTATTAATAATTTAATTTTAATTGAATTAAAGTTACGTTTAGAGAATAGTGAAAAGTTATTTTAAAAGTTTGATGATGTCCAAATACAATATGTGGGATATAATAACGTGGGGATCTTCAGTCGTTGGGTAACTCTAGACAAACAAAACATGGTTCGGTTGGTTTAAAATGGTTTTACTTTAGACACATACGTTTACACAATATAAAAATACCACTCTCAGAGTGAACTGGTAGGTTCGGTTGACATCAACCCGTCTTTAGTACCCTGTTCCCACTAGAAGGCGTTTATAAGCTCATTGCACGTTCAGTTCCACTTTTAAATAATAGATGGCGTTGTAGCAAAATGGTTTCAATTTCCGACAAATAGAATTTATTTTTAAGGAATCCGAGATAGATGAACAGTTGAGTTTAAGGTCAACAATTGAAGGTACATTTTATATGCTTTATGGTAGTATAAAAAATCTAATTCACAAAAATAAGGTTGAGACAGAAGATTACAATGATGCTTGTAACAACAAAGCGGGTAGTTCTCAGGTGCATGGCTGCAATCAATTAAGTTCCCACTGTTAAATTACCCTTGTTCGATGGTTCTTACTTAATGGTCTGAGTTCCGAGATACTTTAATTTAAGAAATCTAGTTGCCAGGTTTTTTCAGTTGAAAACTAATGTGAACATTTATGTTTAATATGCAATTAGGCCACCGGGTATATGAATGTGCAAAATTTAAGAACATGAATATAGAAAATGGGTTTAAGGTAGTGTCTTAATTGAATCTATGTACTACCGAACAAAGTTATGTATGCCCACCTTTAAGGCGATAATCGTATAGCAGTGCTCTTCACTCAATCGCCGTAAGCATGCGTTTTGACCAATACGAAGCGTATTTTAGTTGTTTTCGTCGTAATACAATGATGTGTAGAAGTAGACACTCACACTAGTGTATAGGGGCGCACGTGTTCCCTTGTTTGTGAGATGTTTTTTCAATGTTCACAAAATTAGAATTGTCGTTTCGGTTTCTAATTAGGATACGGCTTGTGTGAGCTCTTTAAAAATTATTGTTGTTGTTGTTAATTTCGTACTTATAATAATATACCTTTTCTGTTTGGCTTACAAAATGTTTTATTGGTATTACTTTATTTAATTAATATCAAGCTTCCATAAAAAAATAATTTATGACATGTAAACCTAACTTTTTAAATATTTATTTTAGGTATTAGCATTTTTTTCCGGGATAAAAAGTACCTTATTTGTGTTATTCCATACTATAATTTATCTCAGTGCCAAATTTTATTTAGATCCGGTCAGCCGTTAAATCTCGAAAGAGTAATAAACATCTACCCATCCTCACAAACTTTCGTATTTAAAATATTAAGTAGTAGTAGTAACTAGAGCACTGCCGGGCAGTGCTCTAGTGGCTTATTTCACCCACGTTTAGTTTTGTCTTTGGTAACTGCTCCGCTACCGTGTGTCGTAGCGTGATGTTATAATATATAGCCGATTTTACTCAGGAATAATGTAGCTATTTATTGGTGTAAAAATGCTACAGATCAGCCAAGTTGTTTTAGAGCCTATTATATTATATACAAACAAACAACAGACAAACAGCCTATTATTTATTTATTTATTAAAACTCATCGATATAATCGGTATGCTGTAAATGTAAAAATGTTATGAGTAGCAAAACATCACCATAATTAATGCGTCTTGTTTTTCAGGCCATCTCCAGAACTCTGAACCCTGGCATACTTCTCCAGCAAGGGGCTCAGCTCTTCGAATGATGTGATCTTGTGCTTGCTTCCATCGGGCGCTTTGATAACGATCACACCATCCTGAGCCCAACATGATCGCAAGGAGAAGTAAAGCCGCGCCTTTGCAAAAATGGATTGTCGGGCCTTTGTCAAGAACTCCTTGACGGAGATAGAAGAGCCCTTCAATCCAGTCTTTGCTCTCCAGACTGCAGACCTGTCATCGTAGCTTGAGAACTTGACGAGGATGGCCTGTGGTGGTCTTTATTGGCTACCCCGGGTCTGTAGCAGACTTTTGTGGAGGATGCAGTGACATTTTTAAGTGCCAACTTTTTATTTAGCACCTCCAGGATGACAGCGCTGCTCACCTCCCCGTCAGCCTCTGCTGTACCTTGGAAGATTAGCGCCTTTCTCCGGCACCTGGTCTCCAACCCGTCGATCTGTCCTGCGCACTCGCTGATCTGTCTTCTAAGCAAGCTCAGCATGCTGAAGATCAGCTCCCTGAAGGTGCGAAACTCTTCAGCTACCCTCGCTACAGTATCCTTTGCGGGTCTGGCACACTGAATCTGAGCTTCCAGTTCATTCATCTTCCGAATGAAGCTTTCTTCTAGGCGGGTCTAGGCAGTACCGCTAGGGCTCCTCTTCAGTCTCGTCCGGGCTGCGGGGTCGTCCCTGGGGTTAAAGAAAGTAGGTGAAGGAGGCGCTGCCCTCGGTGCCCGGGGGTCCGTTCTGAACGGGTACACCCTTTATAGCAGAACTTTTACATCATAATTTTATTTTGCATATCAACTGATCCGAGTACCATAACCCTCTTTTCGCAGAAAGTCATTTGGCACCACTCATTTAGCATACATTTATAACTCATAATTTTGTAGAAAGAATCCTCATTAGGCATAAATTTAATTCCCATTATATTTAAAAAGTAAAACCAACATATCGCAAAAACTTCACAGTCAGAATCGTCTTTTGACATACATTTGTATCAAAGTCCCTAGAGATAGATCCAGAGTCCTCGAGGCTTAAAAGGCATAGTCGGGTCTCAAGGGTTAACAAAAAAAATAACCACGAAGTGGTCTAACCTAACCTGTCCGAGTCGGAGTGCCCGCATCGTTCGCTCTTTATAAACGTTGTGCTAAAAGAAATTTTAACAATGCCAAAATTATTCCAAATAAAATTCAAAAACATTATGCCAAAATATAATTATACAAAATATGTTTTCTGCCTTCAAAATGGTCGTTTAAAGATGTTTATGCCAAGTGAGTTATGCCAAATAGGTTTCGGCGTATCATGTTTCTGCCAGATAGAGCGCACCCGCTCTGCACGGACCGGATCGCACGGTCGTATCCACCGACACATCCGCGCGACCGGAGCCGCCAGCAGACTCGACGCGAGCGACATGCTCGGTCCCACACGCGATGAATGTGCCGACAGCGCGGCGGGGGAGTCCTAGGCGGAGTTCTAGGGTGGGGGAGGGGGGTCTTTATATGTGGGGCCACGCCGCCAGCTACGACCGGACCCCCCAGCAAGAGGGGAGTGAGAGTGGCAGAGCGCAGACGCGCCACCACACTAAGCACTCATGACGACAACCACTTGTTGAGTAGCGGAACCGTTCGGTGAACCGTTCCGCTACTCAACAAGTCGTTTGAACTTTATCGACATGTGCGTAACCAGATGGCGGAGAATCTTAAGAGCGACTTCTAATTTGACGTCAACGCCATCTTGTTTGACCATATACAACTTTGATATTTAATTATTTTTAATTAAAAGGCTAAGTTATTTTTTTTTTATAAAATTTCGGTTATTTTCTTTTGTTTTAAAATGTCATTTTTTTTTAAAAGCTAGTTATTTACTTTTATTTATTTTTAAATTTAGGTTAATTTTTCTTTTAAAGTTTGGTATTATTTAAAAAAACAAAGACAGGTAATTTAAAAAAAAAAAAATTGAAGCACGAAATTTAAAAAAAAAAAACCTTAGGTTAATTTTTTTTTGGGTGTTTTAACGTTAGGTTAGGTTAGGTTTGGACATGTTTTTATAATTTACAGGATGATTTTTTTATCATGTTCCAAATTTTTTCTGGGAATTAGGAATCGTTCAAAGGTACCATTTTGGAAAAAACAAAATTTTTATGTAAGCTTTTTTAAGTTAAATATGATTTTATCCGGAATTTCAATTTTGCATGGTCACCTAGTTATACGTAAATAAAGCGAGCGGGCAGTGCGGCTCTGTGCTTTCACCGAGCCGTACTGCCATCCCCCCCCTCGCCCCTCCCACCCCCCTAGTATAGTGTATCATTATGACTTTTATTATCAGGTAATATAAGGAGCGTTGCCAAAGGGGGCGTTACGAAAGGGGAGCGACCCACCCATCTTTGGGGGCGGGGTCAGACGCGCGGTTGGGGCGGGGCCAGACGCGCGATTATGACATGGTCCGTATTTGACGCGGCGCAAGGGTGTCCATAAACATTTAATTTTTAGCACAAGTTTGTGATGCTCTTTCTAAACATTTTAGTACTAAATATTACTAAAAGGAAAAACACGGGTATTTTTTTTTTCAACGAAGATCATTATGTGTAAATTTGGAACATGATAAAAAAATCACCCTAGTAATTTTCATGATCTATACAGCATGCCCTATGATGATGATCTATACTAGCGGGCCCGGCAGGCGTTGTCCTGCCCTGAAAATCGATACAAAATCCCAGGTCCAGCCTACCTACCCTACCCCACCTGCCAACTTACCTACCCTACCAAACTGTACCTACCTATCTATCTAGCTACTTACCTATCCTACCAATCTACTTACTTACCTTATCTACCAACCAAACCTTCACACGTACCTTACCTACCAATTTACCTACCCTACCCCTTCATACGTACCCTACCTACCTATCAGTCAACCTACCTAGCTATCTACCCTATTTACCTACCTATCAACCTACATAGCTACCTTACCCTATCTACCTACCTAGCTACTTACCCTATCTACCTACCTAGCTACCTACCCTATCTACCTACCTATCAACCTACCTAGCTACCTTACCCTATCTACCTACCTATCAACCTACCTAGCTACCTTACCCTATCTACCTACCCTCTATCTACCTACCCTCTATCTACCTACCTACCTTTTATCCACTTGACACAGCAATGTGGCGTTATTCCAAACAACTGACAGTTATGTCAAACATGTATATTTTGTACAGTAAACAACTTTTCAATGTTTTTAAAAGTTATTATTCAATTCCGGACGAAGACAAATCCGAAAACACAAATACCTATCATAAAAATTGAGTTATACATGGTGTAATTAACACGACGTTGTTTTTTAAATAAGGTGTTAAAAAACAACTTAACTAATTTCGTGTAATTGCTCAGTATCAAAAGCTGGATACTCACTTAGCAGTGTAGCACGTAACGTATCAGATACGGTATCTAGTGAGTGGAGCGAGCGAGTAGCTGCCTACGTACTCACTACTCTGCTACTTGCTACACTGCTAAGTGAGTACCCGGCGGCGGCGAACTCTCGCGTCCGGCCCCCTTTGCAAGCCATGGTCCTTAGCGAGAGGGAATAGAATGTCTTTTATTCCTTTGCAGGCAGCAGTTATGCTAGAGAAGGAGGTGGCAGGACAACTGAGAACATCTCGTCACAGCAGCCGCCGACATTTCAAAAATGTTAACAAAACTGCCTTTAGGTATACTTATATGTAAAATTGACTTAGTTAAAAAAAAAACTTCTTTGCGTTGTACTTTTTGGATACTGAGCAAGTAGGTACCTAGGTACCCGCCCACACGTTTCCCGCCCCCGCGAGTTCGGTAACGCCCCCGTTTCGTAACGCTACATACGTATAAATACTACCTATAGCGGTGTATCGCACACAACAGGTACAGTCAGTATGTTAAGTAAAATTTTTAAGGAATGTAAATATTGGTTGGCAATTAAATAAGTTAGTTTGTAGTGTATTTTTACTATGCACTTTATAAAAGTATTTAAACTAAACAAAGAAAAATCAACTTCATGCGCGAGTACAATAAGTATATGTACAATAGGTATACTTATTTTATTCATTCCAAATACATACTATGTCTAATTGTAACCAACAGAAAAGGACGAGCGTTTCGTTTAATAAAAAAAAAAATTGTGCACTGTTGCTTTTAAACTACTACTGCACTTTAGTTTCGCTATTGAGACACCTCCTCAATCCTTACGGACATCTCCAACTAATAGAGGGCCACTACTTCTACCTCCTGCTTTAATAATTTACTAAAATAGTAAGAATTGTGGTAAATTACGCGTTTTGAACTTATAGGCAGTGAAAAAATGTGCAGGTAAAAAAAATGTTCTCATTAACAATCACTAAAAATAGGGCATACCCTTATCTTTAGTGATTGTTATTGAGCTATTGTTATTGCAATACTTTGCAAACTTGTTAGACAGAATTAGTTTTTTTGGTCTTAATCAGTTCTTAATCTTATTCTTAATATTTTAGTAAATTAATAGTTATAGTTTCGGAACGTGCTGCCTCGATAGGGTTCCGTGAAGTGGTGGGGGGAGGAGGGGGGTAGAGGGGAGCGATCCCCCTTAATGTCGCTTGCCGGATATGCGTAGGTATTTTTTTATTTATGTACCTAACCTAATCCAGTCAAACTGATCTGAGTCGGACTCCAGGCGCTCTCCCGCCAAACACTCTCGCTCACCCCTGAGTGTCGCTAAGTCACTCGAGCATCTGGCTCCCGCAATTATAAAAAACACTCTAGGGGTAGGGACCTCAAGACTACGTGGGGTCAGGGTGGCCTGTGTCAGTTTTTGAAACTAATTCCTGTCTTAACAAATTACTTTGTCCACTGCCTTTTCTAGAAGTAGTGTAACTAAACGCAATTTTATCATATTGACAGTAGTTAGTGTCAAAATTGCGTTTAGTTTGACGTAATTATGGTTATTTTTGATCTAAATATGTCCGAACCTAACCTAAAAATAAGGGCTTTTCTTATAATGCTTTTCGTTAAAACTGCGTTTCCGGCAAAATCGGCGCGTCGCGTTGTGCGGCGCGGCCTTCAAACATATGGCGTTGTATGAGTGCGTTTACGGAGAAACGATTTTACACGCGTTTGCTTGAAATTGAGCGTTTTTTGCGGCCGAGCCCGCGGCTAGCACCGCCGCGTCGCACGCAGCGGTGCACGCAGCGGCAAATGTCGTTGAAGCGATGCCCGCGGCGGAATCTTCTGCCAGTCATTTTGGAAATTGCAGAACGCAGACGTAGTCACCGTCACAATGGAGTACGATATTATTGGTTTTTTATTCGATTTCGATTCGATTTTCGATTCTACATCGTAACAGAAATGCGCCGCAGCGCACGCTTGAGGAGTCGCCGCGGGCGCAGCGGCGGGCACCGCCACGCGTCTCTATGAACAACGTCCTATATTGCCATACGTTTGTGTTTACGCGTGCGATGATAAGTGCCGCTTGACGTGCCGCCGCTCCGTAAACAGACAAATCGTACGACGCACCGCGAGACTCCACGCCACACGCGACGCGCGACGCCCCGCGTCTCCGTGAATGAGGCCTAAGCCTCCTAAAACCCTTAATATTGTCACATTTCCTCTAGAGAGGCAACACGTCGTAAAACCCAACCCCTTAGCATTTTGTTTGATTTTGAGTTACACAATTAAACATAGAATAAACAAAGTTTACCTATTATATAATGTACTAACGCATGTTGATTTTTCTTTGGTTAGTTTAAATATTTTTATATCTTATACCGTTTTTCATTTCAAACAATTATTTACATTCCCTTAAAAATTGAACTTAACATACTGACTGTACCTGTTGCATGCTATAGGTAGTATACCGTACGGTGGGTGTGTCGTAGGTACGAAACGGGGGCGTTACCACACGGGCGGTACCCTAATGTTCTTGTACAGTCTCAATTAACTTTCAACCATATGCTACAGCGATAAAGTTAAAAATCTATTAAAGATATTTGACAGATTGTAGTAGCTTGATGTGCGTCTCCGTACAACGTAGACAGTCGCGATCGCAAACACTTATATTTACACAGGTACAAGCGCAATAACAAGTATTTGGTGCAAAGAAAAGTTAAAAACTAAACTTGTCTACGATAACAGCATCCGCAAAACAGTTTTAAACAAGATTTCAAATCAATACATTTAAATTAATACATTTAAACATTCAAACTAGGAATTTCTCATGTATTGTGGGGTAAACAAATATAAATTCGCATACATACACAAACAGCTATCATATCTGTAGCTCATACAAATATTTGTTCCGTGCGGGAATCAAACTCGCGACACGCAGTGCAGCAGCCAATCGCTCAGCTACTACGCTAATTGTGTCTTAGCTTTTTTTTAACGTCATATGATGCCAAACAGGCCGACGGCCGCCCACCTGATGTTAACTGGTCACCGCTACCTATAGACATCTGTAATACTAGAGTCTTTGCAATTATTTATTTATTTTATTTATTCATTTACAGTTATTAGTAGAAAGAAAGTAAAACATTCTACGAGAATAAGTACGACACAAATACAGTCCTCGAACCAAGTCAAAGTTCAATGTCAAGGTTCAACGGCCTATTGATTTTCCGGTCGATTCCCGCTCCTACTGTGAACCCTCCTGCCCTTGGAATCACTACGAATGACGTCAGACAAACAATCACCCCCAGTGTTGGGATGACGTCATCAGCATGCTATCTCTTTCATACTCGTCAATCTTACGCGCAGCTCCATTAGTGTGCGTAAGGGCCGTTACTTTCTTTGTGTATGTGTATGTATGTACGGTGAACAAAAGAGATAAGTAACCGGACCGTCTAATATAATTAAAGTTTTCTTTCAAACCGGTGGTCGTTTTGAAATTAAATAAATAAACCGTGTATTTGATATTAATAACAATAAAATTCACTAAATAAATTTAACTGCCTCGGTGGCCTAGTTGTCCTAAGCGCGACTGCTACGCTAGAGGTCTTGGGTTCGATTCCCAGGTCGAGCAAAAAGTGTTATTGGGTTTTTCTTTTCAATTCTCAGTAGCAGTTCGGAGTTTGGATTTGTACCCGGTTTATGGCAATAGGCTCGCCACCATGGGACCTAAATATACCGGCGAACTGTAGGTGTACGTTGGTACACCTCTGCCTAACCCTTCGGGGGAAAAAGCGTGATGGTATATATAAATTCTATCGGATTTTGAAAAAAAAAAAGAATTTTTTTGGCGACATTGGTTACTTATCTCTTTTGCTGAGTGTACGTACGTAGGGGGTGTGAGTGGCGGGGAAGCGCAAAAGCTGTGGAGACGTGCTTTCTATCCCCCCACCCCCATCCCTCTGGCCCCGCTGAAGCTTTTCCAACGCGGCAACGTTCACTACCTAAGACTTATATATCCCCTGGTATAAAAGCGTTGCGGCCTCACCACCGCAAGGTGCTGCGTACGGAGTCAACCGTCGTGTAATGAATGTTTTGCGTATCTACTAGTAATAAACTTTTCCAGAATTGACTGACAACTGGCTAGTGTGTTTAAAATTAAATAATGATAATATAATTTTAGTTTAAGGTAAGAGAAGCTCTCTTAGTAGTTACTTATTAATTAAATTAACAAGATATAAAACATCACTGAAAAGTCACAAGAAAGCAAAATACGCAATTTTGTTTATTTCGATGACATTTTATAAATGTTATCTTGATATAAAAACCAAGCTACTAAACCAATTTTGGTGAAATTTCTTTGGACCAATTTAAAAGTATATCCTTTCAAATAAATTGTTTATTTTAATTTGATTGAAATACACGAAGGAGTTCTATGGTAAAAAAGAAAAATATAAAAGATTTAAGAACCTCCTCCTTTAATTAAGTCGATTAAAAACATAGTTGTGCCCGCGACTTCGTCCGCTTGGAATAGTGATTTTCTGCAGCATTACTATTTTTTTATAATAATAACTAGCTTCTGCCCGCGACTTCGTCCGCGTCACAGTTGATGTGTTATCCTACGGGTACCGTACATTTTCCCGGGATAAAAAGTAGCCTATGTGTTATTCCAGACTATAATCTATCTTTGTGCCAAATTTCATCCAGATCCATTCAGCCGTTTAAGCGTGAAAGAGTAACAAACATCCATACATCCATACATACAAACTTTCGCCTTTATAATAGTAGTAGGATGAAACACTCGAAACCCTTCAAATCGCAACCCCTCTATTTAAGCAAAGCGAGGGGGCTTTGGTGCTTACAAATCGACCGAACCGACTGCCCTTGAACTTGGTCGCGGTTATTGCGTGTGATTGGGATGCGAACAAGACTTTATTATAGGGGGCATTTATTAATTTACACAAGAATTTATTATGCACAGAAGTTATATTAGGGATTTTTTTCTTTTCATTTGTTGGCCTCTACAGTTGTGCTTGTAGCGTGACAATACAATAATAATAAAAGATAATTATGTTATAAGATTAAATCACAAAGAGAGAAACTATCGATCAACTACATATCCGATGTGTGCTCATGTGTGTAAAACATGTGACGTCTACAGTGGCTGCAGTCCCGTACCATAGAAGTCAATACCTGCCTGCAATTAATAATTTCAATGGTTGGGGGACACTTGACTGTAACTAAAAATAGCACATTAATACTTCATATTTCACTAACGGATCCCTTATTCAAAATATTGTTGCGACAAAGCCGCAGCATTTTTTAAAGACCTGTCTGACGAGCTCACATGAAGGGGTAAACGAGATAAAAAAAGAACATCCCCACTTTACGTGTAGACTAGGTACACAAGACGCGTTATTTTACCAATTTGTCAGCGTGGCGAATATTTATATCCATACCAAATTACAGCTTTCTAGTTGTAGTCGATTTCTACAATTCATTTAATAAATAAACTGTATTAGCTGAAATCTATGGGTGTATGTGAACATGTTGATTTGCCTGAAATAAAGAAATTTTATTTATTTGTGTAACGCGCGAATGTACGCGTCCGAGCTACCAACATTACGCGGTAAGCGGGGGGGTAGCTACCCTCCCCCCCGCTTCAGCGCCGCGCGGCCCGCGTGCCGCCTGTGCCCGCGCACCCGCCAGTCTTCCCACGCGAGTCCTTGAAATGCGCACACAATTGCGCGCTCGCGAATTATTGTCTCAATGTGACTGATTTCTGTGTTCTTATATTATGTGAAGTAATTAGACTTTATTACCCAATAAACTGGTTTTATTTCGTTCGCGAACAACCCCAAGAAAACATGTTATAAGTGGCGCTCCAACTCGTGGCCGCGAACCAGTTTAAACCAGTTTGTGCCGGTCGACCGTTAACTTTTTTCCTGTGTTCCTGTTCTCTGGTACCTACGTAAAGTGTAAAGATGCCACCACGTAAAGTACGAACGGACCCAAAGGCAAGTGACGCTGACGCGCACTCCAGCTCGGATGAAGAAACCAGAAGACCTTCGCCAGTGCTCATGTCTGGTGACCAGCTGACTTCATTTCTTACCGCCTTCGCGAATACTCAGGCGGAAGCAAATCGGCAGCTCGTCGAATCCCTCATGGCATCGCACGCGGCAGGTGGTTATTCCGCGGCGACGCCTTCACCGATACCGCCGTCAACTAGCAAATCAGGGAACATGTCCAAGTGCACGGCACGCTTCGATGGTTTGAACCGAGATCCTGAAGTCGTAGAAGCTTTCATCGACTCCGTTGAGATGTACAAAGAGTGTGCATTGGTTAACGATGACCTTGCGCTTCGTGGTCTCCCAATGCTGCTCCAGGGCGAGGCTGCAGTATGGTGGAGAGGGATCCGGACGGAGGTGTCCTCGTGGTCCGAAGCCGTCAAGCGACTACGTAGTATGTATGGTACTCCGTGTCCTGCTTACAAGTTATATCGAAAGATATTCGCTAACGAACAAAATGAAGAACTCGCGGACTCCTTCATTGTACGTATACGAGGTATGATTGCTAAATTTCCTTACGTGTTACCCGAAGAAGCTAAGATAGACATAATATACGGACTATTACATAAACGTATTCGAAAGCGATTACCCCGGGATACGGTTAGCAGTATTGAGTCGCTAAACGACAAATCCCGAGATATAGAAGAATCCATCACGGAAAGTTCTAGTGCTAGTACTTCATCGCAGTCGGCGCCAGCGGAGACGCCTCGCGAGCGGTACGCGCGGGCGCCGCGCGCCGCCGCCGCTGCCCCGTGCGTCAATTTGGCGGGAAACGGTGCGACGTCCCCGTCGCTCAGCGGTGCGGGAGCTCAGCAGTCGATCGCGCGTTCGCAGGTTCGATCCGTACGTAATATGTGTAACGAAGTGCAAAGTGCCGATAAAAATAATACCGCGAGTGAAGCAAAGTTATTCTGTGTGTATTGCAAAAGTCGAGGTCATACACGTGAGTTGTGCCCAAAGAAAGACTAAAGTTTCGTCTATTAATAATAAGTCTAGCCTTATTTGTTATGGTTGTGGTGAAAAAGGGTATGTACGCGCAAATTGTCCTACCTGTAAAAATAATAATATTGTATCAAGTGTGAGTTGTAATGTTATTAGTTCAAATGAACCACAACCTCAACGTAATGTATTTTATTCACTTACCACCGCAGAAGACTGTTGTAATGTATGTAGTACTTCGAATGATATCATCGCGCCAGACCGTCCTATTTTAAATATAGAGATTTTAGGTTACAGTGGCTCAGCGCTTATAGATACTGCCGCCCGGCGTAGTATCGCGGGTTCAACGCTGTATGCACTTCTTTTACGTTTAAATGTTAAATTTGAATCGCAGATTATGTCGGTTAGACTGGCTGATGGTAGTATTCGTACGAATACTGTATTGTTAACATGTGTTAATGTGAGTTGTATGTCTTTGTGTATTCCTGTTGAGTTTGTTGTGTTTCCCGATGCGTCAAACAACGAAACGCTATTAGGGATAGACTTCATTATTAAATCTAAGTTGGTCTTAAATTTTTCTTCTATGACATGGTATACAGCTGATCGGCCTCAGGTCATTCACCCCCTACTGACGGAGAGTTCTCGTGAGGTGGTGGAGTGTGCCTCTCTCAACCTACTGAGGGCAGATGAGGGCACTCTGTTGACTGAGAAGGAGCGTGGTGGTTTGCAGAATCTTTTATGTGAGTACTCTGATATTTTCGATGTAGTCGGAGAGCCGACTCCATTTGCGGAACACCACATTGATACCGGCGACCATCCGCCTATTTCACTGCCCCCGTATCGTGTTACGCCGGCCAAGAAGCAAATCATGCGCGCCGAGCTGGACAAGATGTTGGCGGAGGACGTGATCGAGGAATGTGAATCTGCCTGGTCAGCACCGTGCGTCTTGGTACCGAAACGGAATGGTACGTATAGGTTTTGTGTTGATTACCGAAAGTTGAACGCGGTCACCAAGACGGATGCATACCCTATGCCGCGTATTGACGAGCTCTTACAGTCGACCAAAAAGGGTTGTGTAATGAGTTCTCTGGATCTTCGCAGTGGTTACTGGCAGGTAAGTACCGCCGATCGTGACAAAACGGCGTTCGTCACGCCTTTCGGTACGTACCGCTTTAAACGTATGCCGTTTGGACTTAAGAATTCGCCAGCGACTTTTCAGAGGCTCATAGATCGTTTCAGATCAGGGTCTAGTCTTGGCGGTAAGACTATCTTAGGTTATTTAGATGACCTTTTGGTTATTTCGGAAGACCTGGAGTCCCATCTAGCAGATCTACGTGCAGTATTCGAGCGTCTCTGTATGTTCAAGCTTCGAGCAAACCGAGAGAAGTGTGTGTTTGCCAGGGACCGGCTCAAATACCTCGGTCACGTGATATCTCGCGACGGTATATCTCCAGACGAAGAGAAGGTAAGCGCTGTTTTAAAGATGAAGGAACCGACAAACCTCCAGCAACTTCGAACCTTCCTTCAAACCTGCTCGTGGTTCCGTAAGTTTATCCCCGAGTTCGCCATGGTGGCTGAACCACTTACTCGCTTAACTAAAAAGTCTCAGGCGTGGGTATGGAGTTCGGAGCAAGTTAAATCTTTTGAAACCCTTAAGAAACTCCTGACCACGGCCCCTATTCTTGTTCAAGCTGATTATACGAAACCATTCGTATTGCGGACTGATGCCAGTAATTACGCACTCGGCGCAGCCTTACTCCAGGGGGAGTCGCCGAATCAGGAACATCCAATTGAATATGCCAGCCGTCTGCTCACTCCGGCCGAGCAGAATTATTCTACCACGGAGAGGGAGGCTCTCGCAGTGGTGTGGGCAGTAGAACGTTTCCGAGGTTACATAGACGGTCACCAGGTCAACGTGATAACAGATCACCAACCCTTGAAATGGCTCTTTACCCTCAAGTCCCCAAGTGGCAGATTAGTACGTTGGGCCTTGAAGTTACAATCTTTCGACCTGCGTATCGATTATGCCCCAGGTAAGGTTAACGTACTAGCCGATACGCTCAGCCGTCCCGTGACATCAGATGGTTCTGCATCTGAATCGGCTATCTGTCCTGTTGTTGTTGATGTACCGCGCTGGAATGCAACTTTCACCCGTGAGGCGCAGTTAGCTGATCCGGAAGTTGCAAAGATCATTAATGACCTCGAAGGTAAGGATGAACTTAATATAAATCGTTGGTCTGAGAGAGGCTATCTCCTGAATCTAGGCGTTCTGTATCGGTATGTACCTGATACTGATTCCGAGGAGCCTCAACTCGTCGTACCGGAGAGCCTGCGGAAAGAAGTCATGATCGAATGTCATGACTCGCCTACCGCCGCTCATGGTGGTATTGATAGAACAATACATCGAATCTCGCAACGTTTTTATTTTCCTGGTATGAGACGGTTTGTAACCGAGTACTTGAAGACCTGCATCGAGTGTCAACGCTACAAACCATCAACACTCAAACCAGCCGGCTTGCTTCAAACTCCTGTCCCGTGTCAAAGGTTTGAAACCATCGCCACTGATCTTTTTGGTCCGTTGCCCAAAGGACTCCAAGGTGAGAGATGGATCCTCATAGTGGAGGACACCACTAGTAAGTGGGTGGAAGTCTTCGCTCTCACCGAAGCTACAGCAGAGGCGTGTGCTAAAACTTTGGTCAATGAGGTATTTATGAGATTTGGTCTTCCTAGACGGATGATTTCTGATAACGGTGTGCAATTTGTGGCAGATGTTATGCAGAAGGCGATGTTTGTTCTAGGTATAAAACAAAGTCTGGTGCCCTTATATCATCCCGAGGCGAATCCCGTTGAGCGGAAAAATAGGGATCTAAAGGCTCAGCTCGCCATCTTAGTGGAAGGTCGTCATCAAACTTGGCCAGAGGTACTACCGTTTGTTCGCTTTGCTTTTAATAGTTCAGTAACTAAGTCCACGGATCATACCCCAGCTTACCTGACCTTCGGTCGTGAGCTACGGTCACCCTTAACTGCTCAGGCAGACCTAAGAGCAGTAGTGGAATCCGAGAATTATGTTCCCCAAATTACGCCTTATCTACTCAAGCTCGCAGATAGCATCTCGACAGCCAAAGAGACTCTCGAACGGCAACAAGATGTCCGTAAGTCATATGCCGATAAGGGTCGGGCGTCAACCCATGAATACCTGGAGGGAGACTTAGTTCTAATGCGGACCCATACGCTTAGTAATGCCGCAAAGGGTGTCACATCGAAATTTAATCCAAAACGAGATGGACCGTACGTTGTCTCTAAAAAGGTGAGTCCTACTACCTACCTCCTAGCACATGATAAGACAGGAGAAATCTTCGGTAAGTATCACGTGTCAGATTTGCGTCCTTACCATGCTAGGGAGGGTGAATGTCCTGAGCCGATTATTCCTAAACGTAATAGAGGTCGCCCACGGAAGGTGACGTAACTACAGCGCTCTTGTTATGATTTTGTTTGACCATTCGGGAGACCCTTCCCTGGTCAAAAGGGGGAGAGTGTAACGCGCGAATGTACGCGTCCGAGCTACCAACATTACGCGGTAAGCGGGGGGGTAGCTACCCTCCCCCCCGCTTCAGCGCCGCGCGGCCCGCGTGCCGCCTGTGCCCGCGCACCCGCCAGTCTTCCCACGCGAGTCCTTGAAATGCGCACACAATTGCGCGCTCGCGAATTATTGTCTCAATGTGACTGATTTCTGTGTTCTTATATTATGTGAAGTAATTAGACTTTATTACCCAATAAACTGGTTTTATTTCGTTCGCGAACAACCCCAAGAAAACATGTTATATTTGTTTTATTTAGGTAACGCGCGATGAAATCTTAATATTGTAAAAATCTGTTTGTTCCATTTCAATGAAATAATATTTATTACCAGTAATTTTGGCATTAATTATAACACCATACACTCGGTCAGGTGTATACAAAACTTTATTACGTATAGTTAAAGTCACGGTCATTTTCACTGTGGCCAGATTAAAAAAAACGGTGGGTAATAGTGTCTATATAACCTTTTTTTACGGCATATAGGTAAAGTGCCGAAACATAACGGTTTTTATTCTGGCCCGCGCAACCATCCGCATAAAATTATATGTATTTGATTCCTCGTTGTTCTTCCATATTTTGACTGCCGCAACGAAAACTATCGAAACTGCATAAAAACATTTTTTTTTACGTTATTGAATTTAAAACTCTGTCGGATAAATTAAAAATTAAAATTAAAAAGTCATAACTGAAGAAGTTTTTAATTGAACAAAATCGATACAGAGCATGTTGCGTGACTCTTGTACATCGATTTAAAACTTTGAATTACTCTCCTGTGAAATAGGTGATTTGCAGCTTCGATAGTGTTCGTTGCGGCAGTCGATTTATGAACTTTAGTAAGCAAAATCCAGATTTATTCAAAGCGTTATAAACAGTAATATTATAACCTGGGTATTTCCTTTTGTAGTGGAAAATTCCTACTTCTGATTGAGGCACATTAAGCACTTTCTCTAAATAAAAAATAGCTATTGTCGTATCAGCCTTGTCTACTGTCGCTTTTTCTTCTTTTATTTGGCGTACTTTAGTATTTCGTAGTAAATGCTGTTGATATTTTTCTTCTTACAAAGCATTATCTTGTATTGCATTTAATGCAATATACGAAGGTCTTCTTTTAGCAGATCTGCAACGACCTTCTTCGAAAATGGTTTATGTTGTCATATTTGACCGGACTCGATGGACGGGCTACATATACATGTGGTTTGCTTACTTTTACTCAGTTTTATTTCTTTTGGCACATCTGTTTGCCTTCAACAGTATTTCATGTACATTGTATCTGAATGTTTTTAGAGGTATTTTAGCTTTCGCGTTACTTAAATGCTTACGGCGCGGCGGTAGAGTAACCAAGCGTTATACAGGGTGTTTGGCAGAACGTTGAACACACGGAAATGGTGGATAGGTGGGGTCATCTGCTTCTTCCAAATCGTTCTGTGCCTGTTAATAATAGTATTGATTGAGTGGCCGAAGTAAAACAAGCATGTGTCATCTACGTATAATGTTATGTCACCTTTTGGTCTAAAAGGTGACATAACATTATACGTAGATGACACACGCTTGGTTTTGTGGATACTATTTATATACAGAAGAAATAACAACGGCGCTAGTAGCTGTATCAGGTTTGTATCGACTTTATCAAAAACACAATCTATTTTAACTATTCTACCGATTTTTCTTGTAAGTACAGTTATCTCGCCATTGCATTCTTTACATTTGCCCGTACATTTAACATTATAATCATCGCTGACATAATTGTGTTTGAAACACCACACGCAACGATTATTCGTGTACTTCCAAATCCATTCTCTAAAGATATTTGTCCATTTAGACTTTGGCAATAGTTTTCTAGAATGAGTGTGAATCCTTGGTTTATCTGGATCATTCCTTTTCTGTATTACTATTTTTGGTCGTACGTCTTGCCAACATTCATCGCTTACATCAAAAGATTCAATCTCTTTATTATTTGTACTATCCAATTCTGAACTAGAATTATGGGCACTAAGATTATTAAGTGAGTCATCATCAGTACTGCAGCTAGTCGTTTCTGATAAAACATTTTTATTACACACCGAGAAATTCTCACCAAATAATTTAAGAAAATTTCGTTTCGCGGACAGATATAATGCTTTTGCCGACATACGTGAAGAAAGCTTTCTGCTCACATCTTTGTATACATTACTTTCACTAGTTGGTAATGTGTCGATACTGAAAAATTGAATGCGAGTCTAAAATACAAAAGAGGTCTATTTTTCTTCTAAAAGAGGTCTAATTTTCTAAAAATATATAGTAACTGTAGTTGCCTAAAATTGTGGTAAATGAAGCTGATTTTAACAAAAATTGAGAGCATCTGCGACACTCTTGGTAAACATCTGAGTTGCTAGACTCACTTTCATTATATTACATTTAAAAAATATATGAATAGCCCTCAACTTGTTCGCTAAATGAAAATGTTCCTCTGTCTGTAAATTATGTAAATTTACTATACGAGTATGTTGCAACGGTATGAGTTGACCATCTTTATCAGAAAAGTTTCCGTAAAATTCAAGAGCATTCCTTACAAGTTTGATCATGTGTGCAGGATCTAAAAAACATCTACTTGCGTGTCAATGCATGGATTTTTGAATTTAGTAATTAAATGATTGGGCCTAAAAGTACAGCCTAGTTCAGCCATAGTTCAAACAATTCGCACATTCGCAGGGCAACCATCAAAAGTTACGGCTTCTATTGGGATACCAATTTCTTCAATCAAATGTATTGCTTGAGTAAGGAGAGACGCTTTTTGATTGATACTAATCCCTGCCATCAAGAAACCAGCAATGGGGATTGTAAAAGAAGCATTTATTGGAACCAGAAAAAGAACAAGCGCTTCTTTGGCTTTAAGTTGACAATCTGATTCCAAGGTTGCTCCATAGCTAACATGGCCATAAAATCTTTTTCCATTAGGGTGTTTTTCAATGCCGCTCTTAGTTGTCATTTCGTTGAATATTATGGTGGCATAAATCTGGTTCCCTTGTTTTGGTACTACTTTAAGAACACTGAGAGGTTTTTTAGTAATTCCGGGCTGTCCATCAACAGACTAGAACCATTTTCGAAGAGTGCTAGGACAAAGTAAACGTGGGTTAAATGTTTTATTTACAAAATCATAGCCTTGGAGGAGGAAAAATGTAATGTTATTGTAAAATCTCGAATTTATAGCGAGTATTTTGTTTTTGGTATGTGCTCTGTCAACATTTTTAATGTTGTTTTTTTATCAATTCCTGGTTTTCTGCACCGATAATACCTTAAATATCTTCATTTTCTTGATTCAACAATTATTTTTTAGTAAATGTACTTATTTAAAATTTCTTCTAAACTTGCAATTTTCTTTTTTAATCTCCTTGTTTTGTCTTGAAGTCTCTTGACATTCTTTTTCCTATTAATCAAACTGTATGTGAGATCATCAATATGGCGTTGCATTTTTCGTTTTCTTGGGGATAAATGTGCGTATTGTTCATCAGGGCTCTTATAATTTTGACTATGAAAATTCAATTAAAAATAAAATGTCTAAAATATCTCTTTGCTCCAATTATTTCATTGTATATCTTTCTCCTAACATGGGAGCTAGAACTTTATTATATATTTGCTCATGTGTGTAAATTAAAGGTAATTTATGTAAGGATAGATAGAGAGATATAAGGATATCTCATGTTCCTTTCAATACAGGCATGCATCGTGCCCCATCGTCTCCCTTGTTCTGGCTATATCCAGTCTTGAAAAATCTGTGCGTTATAGAGAAGTATAAATATTTTACTGCATACGCATATAAAGACACATTTATGTATCTGTTCTTATTTTAGTCGTAACAACCATCCAAATAAAGGTATATTTTGCTAACACCTCGTTCCTTTTCACTTTTCAAGAATTGCAACAGACAACTCCCTTCTATGCAGTCTCGTTTTGCGATTTGATGATGCCTCACGTAGCAATACCTTTTTTTACTTAGAGCGACAAAAATAGTAGCCTCCACATACGCTTTCCACTGGTTGTTCGGCTCGTTGTGCGTGAGTCTACATTTTGAAAACAAGATAAATTATACACAGTTTTT
The DNA here is from genome assembly GCA_932526535.1 of Caradrina clavipalpis. Lineage (NCBI taxonomy): Eukaryota > Metazoa > Arthropoda > Insecta > Lepidoptera > Noctuidae > Caradrina > Caradrina clavipalpis. The sequence continues at coordinate 8,007,887 of OW052087.1, forward strand.
ACGAAGTGGCTAGTATATAAACGTATATATTATTATTATTTCTTGCCTAATTTTAGCGTCCGAATTTAATTTGTTGAACGATGAAGTTAAATAATCTTTCGTGCTCTCGTAGGCAGTAAATGCCTTAACCATGGCTTCAATTGTAGTAGCAGAGTTATCAACTATTATAACCTCGCTGGGAGGACTTTTTTTTTTGCCAACCAAGCTTTAAACCACTCGTATATTTCATTCAAACTTTGGTTTTCAGATGGCATTTGCATAACAGGTACACTCCTTCCGTTGTTTGTGGCAACCAGTACTCGTGAATCGTGATTATAGAAATATGTGTTTTGTGATGATTTTTTCATTTGACGGCCTCTTTTACAATACTGCTGGTGGTATCGAAACTCATAATAGTTGGTTTTAATTTTGAATTGAATTCATAGTATCGTTCTTGAGCTGATGACCAATAGTGCAAATACATGGATACAAAGTAATATGTCTTATCAATTCGTTATATTGAAGCATTGTTGTCATACTCCACAAGGCCTAAAAAGGATGATTTTGATAGAACTGACTCTGTTTATATTCATATTTTATTAGACACAAACATTCCGCTGTTGGCAGTATTGATGACTCAGTATCTCCTATTACGAACAGTTATCGCAGATTCGTTTTTTAAACTTTCAGAAAGTTCTCTCCACTTAGCTGGTGACATTTTAATCTTTTTTGCTGGTATATGATGACGACTACTGTCATGGTTAGCTAAAAACCCTTCACAAACAATATTTTTATCCATCGGCCAATTGATTCGTATTTTGATATCAGCCTTACATTAAAGAATGATTTTTAGAGGTCCTACTACATGGTATTTTTGTTTTCTTCCAAATTTCTTCCAGTAGTAGATGAGCCCAATGTTTGGGTAAAACAGTTTTTTAAGGGTAGTCTTCGAGTTAGGTTATAAAGGAGACTGGCGGTTATAGGCCTAAACTCCTACAGAAATGAAACTTATACGAAAAAAAAGTAGATTTTTACGTTTAACTATTTTCTTCAATACTATTTTCAGATAACTTGTCTAAGAGGAGAAAAATAAGTTGTAATATAGCGAGTACAATTTAAAAAATCGATTGTTGCGAATTTTCAAATTATGATTGCGATTGAAAATGAGATTGGTTCCTTTATCACATATATCCCAAAGTAGGTCTTGGCCTGGGTAATGAGGTATTCTTTTAGGGATTTATAATGTAATTCACAGGTTTTGTAATTAATTATTCACTTAATATCTGTAATCGATTATTTACATTGCCATACTAAAAAATAGAAAATAGTTTTTAGGTTGGCAACAAACTGTCACTTGTCACCTGTAGATCAATATTTTATGTCAATATCTGACGTTTGTTGTTGTTGTAATCTTGCGCCGGTGTTTTGTCGTTTTCTCTCTGTGTTATTGATTATTATATTTGACCTTGGCTTTGTATTTTGGACTGTATATCTTGCATAAACGCTGACCTGGCGAATTACCATCGGACTTTGATATTGTTAGCGATTTTGGATTGTGACGATAATGGAAAGATTACGTTGTGCTAATTGCACAACGTAATCAGGTTACAAACACAATTCCTGCTTGAACCATGTTGAACCTGAGACTTAAGCTTCGAACCTATACAATAATAAAATACAGTATAATACTTATTATTCATGTTTTATTAGTGAATTGACATTAAACTCTGCAATATTGATTTTCGTCCTTAACATAACCTTCTGTCAATATCAAAAGTTAAAGTCTTATGTCTACTTTCAGACAAGTTTTTAGAAAAAGTGGCAACCATACATGGTTTTCTAATTAATAATGCTATCAGGAAGCATTGAACTTATCCGTGTAGGTGACCAGGCCGAACGCTCCTAAGAAACCCGCCAGGCTTTGGTGCGTAAATAAAAAAAATTTATAGTGCTAGTGTTATGATAACATGTTCGTTCCAAAATATCGAAAGATGTTTAGCGATGCTTGGTTAGCAGGGGTTTAGTGGCTATACTAGTGAATCCTTGAAGTATCAGAAGGGTTGAAGAAAAACTCGTGTTGACATTTCAGTGTAGCAGTTTTATAGTATTTACAAATATATAAAAATATATCTTGATCAATAAAAAGATGTACATTAAAATTATAAAACAATTTAGAAAAACACAACAGTAAAGAGTCACTGTCATCATCTGTTAATGTAGCTTACAGATTTACGCGATCTAATTTGTCCTGATACCATTTGGGAAATGTAAGTTCCTCTCTATCGTCTTTAATTTCTTTCAATATAAGTTGTTCTGGCGAACTACAATGTTTCAAGTCTTTATAATTTGGAAGATTCATGGTTTTACCGAATATTTTTAACGTTGCTTTAGCTTGATCGCACTGAGATCCAATACTATCTTATTCATTGAGAGCTATGGTTATTATATCTAAAATTGATGGTTTTGCAGTTCCACAGTCATCTAGATTTTTAAGATACAAATAAAATACACTTACTATAAAACGCTTTAGTTCTTTGCTCCACATTCTGAAAACAGAGGTTTATATCGTTTTGACAAAGTGACTTGTGTCGATGCGAACATATAAGGTAATGGGTGATGCCTCTTGAGCGTGTAATTTCCTGAATGGTTCTACAAGATAATCATTAATATACTTATGTTCAGTAAAAGTTTTAATTTTGGCTCCTATTAACGCTGAAGATTGGTGCAAAATCACTTCATTAGAAATTGATTTCTGACCTTTCCAAGATTTTAACCACTTTAATATATCATCGTCTGAGAAATAGTTTGAGCAACCGGAACACTTATTTTATTTTCTTCGCTGTACATTACAGCAACGTACAGCAAAGAGTATTTTTTCACAATTAAATCAGTTTCTTTAAAAATGCTACCAGTTGCGTCGATGCTTAGTATAACTCTGTGAATTTAATGATGTTCATTGTAGTATATTTCTTGTGACGTAGACGAATAGTAAATATAAAAAGGAGAATGAATTGTTACATGTGATTCCGTTGTCTTCTAATCGTTTCAGTACTATGTAGAGTTTTTCTCTGTGGTCATCTTCGTTTTCTGATGCCAATAGTAAATCGTCGATGAATGGGAAAACAAAATCTAATCCTCGTAGTACTTTATGTATATAGCGTTGAAACGTTTGTCCCGCGTGTTTCAAACCAGGGCATGACGTTGGAATTCAAATAATCCCATCGGGGTTATGATGGCTGTCTTCTCGATGTCGTCTTCTTCTCAGTTGTTGGTATGCACGGTTGAGATCTATTGTTGAGAAGATAGTTTTTGCAGACAGGTGATGAGTGAAGTCTTTGACACGTGTAACGATGATTACAACACAAACTCTAATATTGCCATTCTTCTTCGTTACGATGTGGAGAGGTGTTGACTATGGGCTTTTGCTTGGTCTGCCAAGGATTATCCTTGATCGATCATTTTCTTGAATTCCTTTTTCACTAATTCGTAGATGTGGTTGTATCGGTCGAGCTCGGCTATGTACTGGTGGTCCTGTTGTCTCGATATAATGTTGCACGTGGGTATCGGAGTTAAGTTTCATCGCTGTTAGTCTTGTTATCAAAATTAGAATTCAAATTCATTTATTCTTTACCAGATATAAAATTCATACAATTACGGTTAAATGTGAGTTAAATTTCTAAGATTTACGTGCCTGAACTATGTAATCCTGTGTCACAGGCGAGAAGAGCAAAAATAGTCTTAAAAATTAAATAAATAATCTTATTCTGAAAGAGTTCTTACGTTACGTAATAGTGTAAGGGTGTATAAAAGTAAATAGTAGACAAATTATAATTATGCTGACTAATCAGTTGAGATAGGTACGTATATTATTATGACCGTGTTGACTGAGTTCTTCTGTATTGCTTTTTAGGCATTTTCGATTAGGTCGGTACAACATTCAACAATGCGGGTTAGCGGAATCGTAAACTGGGTCAAAGACGAAATTGCATAATTACTTATGACTTCCTTGCAATTAACGCCGCTATTAGGCACCTCCATAATCAATTGAGTTTATGTACCTTTTCTCAGCCATTATTTTCGCGAGATAAATAGCTGCACTAGTCTTGTGATTGCTCGGTTTATTATAGTGCAAGCAAGTAGCGCCTTTTTGTTCCTCAGCCGTCTTTGTGGACTTTTTAATAGAGCCCAGGTGAGAGGGCAGGTGGTACCACGCCTTTCGTCGTTTGTTGGAAAAAGAGCAGGCGGCGCGAACGCATATCACATCTGCTAGTTGTTTTGTACTGTGTATTCCTCCCTTATCCATTATTATTAAATAAACCAATTTATTTGATTGGCGTGTTTATCGACTTTCGAGTTTTGCTACACTTTTTGATTTTGGCGTGTTTGCTTATTAGTAGTCTTTATGCCATTGCACTTGGGGATGTATCACATGACTAGAAACAAAGCTCTGAATAAAAACTTATTTATCCTAAATGCACTTTATGGAGATTCTTCAAACTCTAAACTAGCATCGGTATGTTATGATAATTATATGATACACTAGCTTCTGCCCGCGACTTCGTCCGCGTCACAGTTGATGTGTTATCCTACGGGTACCGTACATTTTCCCGGGATAAAAAGTAGCCTATGTGTTATTCCAGACTACAATCTATCTTTGTGCCAAATTTCATCCAGATCCATTCAGCCGTTTAAGCGTGAAAGAGTAACAAACATCCATACATCCATACTTACAAACTTTCGCCTTTATAATAATAAGTAGTAGGATTACTGTTGAGTAGTAGGTACCGTACATACCTACTTAACACGAACGCCATCTATGGGGGTTAGTAGTTAATAATTAGTAGATCAAATCACGGATAGCTTTTATGCCAAAATCTATAGGATATTTACAAAATAAATAATAAAGATATTTATACCAAACCTACTTTTTTACATTTATAGCCTGTCGTCCAATATGACTTGCCTGAGATGGGCTGCAGGCGGTGTAAAACTATCTTGATGCCGGGCCCAACACAAATACCATAAAATTGATATTACATATGTGCACATGTACCGATTGTGCGACGTGCCGTCAAACACGTGCAATAATTATATTTAAATGCTTCTCGTCCGTCCGCTCCTTTACTTATTAATATGTACGTGTAGTACTGCATAGTCCTGCTATGACACGTCTGGATCCGTGCCCTGAGTAGAGACATATTATCAGTTTCTTGTATTCCAAATTCATTCAAATCCTGAAGGCTATAATCCCTGTAAACATCTATTGTGTACATACCATCATCATTTAAAATGCTCAGCACAGTATGATCTGGCAATTTTAAAGTTGTATGTGCCCAATGCAATAAGAATCAGATATTCCTTTTCCAATAAGATGATGCTGATGAGATAAGTCATCAAATTCAGGCATATCATTGGCATGTCATTTATTGGCAAGTGGAAGGCATTCAGCAGTGCTGCAGCGATGCGAAAGAGATCGAACAATTGCGGTACGGATTTATTGAAATTGACAATGCGTAGGAATTTAAAATCCCGTTTGAACCTTCCGTTCACTACTTCCACTACCCAGCGAATGATAGTGATCATGCGCGATTTATTTGCTTGAGCAGTAGATAGTTGTGAACTGTTTCTATCTTTAAGGGGTGGCATATGTGCTTCGTAGCCGCATGCTTCTACATCAGGTAGGGCATCTCTGAAGCCACGATCCAGTCCACCAATCGTGAAAACTAGAAAAAACAACTTTTTGAATAAAGCAAACTGTTGTTCCTGAAGTGTAATCAGTCAAACAGCTAAGGTATTAAGACATGTGACGTCTTCATGATCTTAAAGCAGTAAGTCAGCGGCGCTAATATAACTATAGTTAATGAAGATTTGCACTAATGTTCCATTCGGCGAAATTATTTTGCTTTAACTTGCTTTTGGGAAATATCTCGAGAACCCCATTACTTACATCTTAATGGCCATATAACAAAATGGAGTACACACAATTACCTATTCAACGACGTATGTTACATTACTGTTGAGAGGGTAGACAAGATTGCCCATTCTCCTTTGTTTTTTAAATTATCAAAATTTTGGTGGCAGTCGGGGTTGTGAGTCTTGTGAGGGATTTCTTTAACAACGGTGTCTTCGTTATACTCCCTTTGCAACTTGATTTGATACATAGCTAAAATTTGTTGCTATTGACCTTAGATTATAAAACAAAAGGCAGATAGACCGCACGGAACAGAAATAGGAAGCCTCGCTTGTAAGCATGTGTGCGTGACAGCACTATAAAAAACACGTTTCCTCGGTGTGCGTTACGGTTGCCAGGATAATAAAAAAATTACCCATAATATTTCATTATCTTTCTGACATATAAATAAAAATCAATTTCCAAAATGTTTGTGTATGTGTACGTATTGCACCTATTTAGGTATTTTTTTTTGTGTGTTTGTAATTGTCATTTATAGCAGCCATTAGTAAAGACGTGAAGGGTCATTATTGTTTTTGGCTATACAATATTTAGGTACTTTATGTAAGCGAATCGACGAATGTACATAATAATTATTAAAGACAAAACATTCAGTAGTTTTAGTAACAAAGACACATAGAAACGGGCACACATACGTACAAACATACCAACAAAAAAGCGAGACAAACAAAACGCTTTTATCGAATTAAATATTTTTGTAAATAGATAATCCTGTTTCCAATACATATTTCCCCACTTAAGGGTACATGTTTCAAAATAAACTAGCAACACCGACAGATTTTTGTTGAGGTTTTGTGTTCCAAGATATCACTAAAAATAATCACGTAAAATAATATCCAAATAGACAAATAATCAATATTTACCTATGAAAAGATATTCAATCTTCTTTTTTTTTTGTTTTTGGGAACAATTTTTGCAATGTTTGAAAACACAAGACGGCATTATTCTCAAAATTATGAAAATTATCTGTGACGTACTAACGGTGCGACGCTTCGTGACGTGACGTATTGACTTGAAATTGTATTCGCTTTTGAATTTTGTATTTGCTTTGTTGGCTTCACTTCGCTGTCTATCTGCCTTTTGTTTTATAATCTAAGCTATTGACATACGTTTTCCGTAAATGGTATACGCGTCCGTCATATATCAGTTTCATGCCACCTCTTTTAGTTAGCAAAAAATCCATAGCTTTCTCCATGTTCCGTTTAAATAATAACTATTATAACAAAATTAACAATTACTTATTTATTTATTGTCCGTTTGACACACGCCACCAATCATCTACGGCTTATGGTTATTTTTCGTTACAAGTGGCCAGTGACTAACAAAGAGGTTTCAAGTATGTGACTCATCCACCCTTATAACATTGGAGGAAATAGGACTTTGACATTTTTCTTCAGTATTCATAAGTAACAAAAATTTGCAATAATGGAAAAATAATTCTTCTCTCACAACTAGTTACCAAACAGCTAAGGGAAACCTTCGTTTGTAACTCTTATGGTTAGGTAACTTTAATTACTAAAGTGGACAAAGGGAAAAATATTGTCATAGTTTCTTTTTATGATCTGATGATATCTAGACATTTTGCATTGTAAATCCTTAGAAATTTCATGAAACATCTTATCACAGGGTGAATGCAAATCTTCTTTTAACTTGAAATATTGTTGATATTTTACAAACGCTTGTTTTTGCTCTTGGTACACAAGTTTTATTACTACCTTTCATTTTATAAAAATAAATTCACTTTCTTTTCACTTTTCCGAGATAGAACAAAATATTACGCGATCTGTAAGATTCCGATATCGTCAAATCGTCGTTAAAGGATAGGCGTAATATATTCATGATTACGTCTGCCTGCATTAGAAAAAAGTGAAAATCGATAAACCAAGTAGGTACTTATGTATGTTAACAACAAAAATATATTAATAAATTATCTAGTTTGATATGTATTTTGTTATGAGTGGTTTTTTTTTCCATTCATATCCATTGGTTTTTTGTGTAGTCTTATCATTTTGTTCATTTGGCGTTAAATATATACTTTCAAATTGTTTCATTCTTAAACTGTACATTCTAACGTCCTCCATTATGATAGTCAAAATGTGCATAATATTTGTATTTCTTTTTCAATTTTGTTGTTTTGTTGAGTTTTTCATTCCAACCTTCGACGTTGTTATTAGTTCGGTGCATTTCATCACTCATACATCTTCATCTGCTTAGCCGTTTTCCCAACTATGTTGGGGTCGGCTTCTATTGTAACCGGCTGCAGCTGAATACTTGTGTTTAACATGGATCGACTGCCTATCTGACCTCACAACCCAGGTACTGGGCAACACGATTATAGGAACCGAATAGGTAATTATTGAGGAAGAAGTAGGTGAAAGTTGATCTACTCGTATCATAGTACAGTAGCGGTGGAGGGATACAACGATTTAAACACGATATTTTGTTTACAAAATAAAAACACTCGCACGCACACACGCTTTATTTTTGTTTAAAAGTAGTTTACTGCTTTTATTGTAGTACCAAATATTATTATTATTATATTTTTTTATCTATTTATTAGGTATAGTTTTATTCAATATCTTGACGTCGTGTCGTTGACAGCCGAACTCACGGAGACGTTATTTTTTTATAAGTGCCATCTACAATATATCATAGTATACAAACCATAATAATATAAGAGTTTTTTATTTGGGTTCATTCAGCCAGAGCCTCTACAGTACGGCTATAGGAGCACCAGAATCTCATGGCAAAAAGGGAAATCCAAATTTGTAGTTTGCAATATTCCGGGGAAATTAGAATAATTATTTTCTTGTCTGTAGTATTAGACGCCATTAACATGCAACAAAAAAAAAACAAATTTGTATTACTTTCCATACTTATCTATTATTTGCTAGCTTATATAAAAGGACACATACATAAACTCACGCCTTTTTCTCATGGGGGTAGGCAGAAACCACAGAACGCCACCTACTACGATCCTTCCATACTACTTTTTATTCTGCGAAGCAAAAGCGAGACTATCGAGATGACTTGCGTGATTACTTTCGACTCACTCATTTTAAGAATACGAAACTAACAAATGAACTTTTTAGAATAGCACTACTGCCACACTTTAGAATTGTTTCTAGTTTACGATAGTTTGCACGATTGGTAGGTAGTAAAATTAAACAACACCTAACACTAAAACAAATTTATGGTGATTCTTGGTCTTCCTACCAGTACGAACAACGTACGAACGTAATACAACGTACGACCTAATAGTACGACCAACGTAATACCTACACCCGGGAGTAGGTATTACATTCGTACGTGAACGTGGATACGTTGGAAACCCATGTCGATGGTAATGTTATGTTCCTTGTTGTAGCGAAACGCAGTCGCATCTCCAAAGGCACATTATTCAATTATTCCTCATTAGAATATGACATTTTGATCTCAATGTCGTCAGAAGTTCACAAAAACAAGCACACAGAATTCACTCAAAAAATCACAATTATTAGGCAAGTAAGTACTTTTTCGAAACTACGAGTACTGTAACTACTTGCCAAACTATTGTGCTGTGTGTACCTACTAATAATGGTAGGGAAAACAAGGAGACTTCTTTTGTATATCCAAAAGATCTGACAAAACACATGTTGAATGCTTATTGCAGAAGTATTATTATTATTATTTGTATTCGGTAACGTATCTCGGGACCCTATGGTCCCGGACCTTTGGAAGGCGTACGAGGAGCCGAAGCCAACACGCAGAGGCCTTACATGGATTTACAATGAAATGGAACACCAGCCGACAATTACCCCTGTTTGCACTATGCTATTTATTATTATTCTCTTGGGCGAGTATTGCCCTCCCTAAAGCAGATTAATTTGCCGATGAGCACTCTGGCCTCACTAATACGCCGCTCAATTCTGTACTGCCACATTGGCACAGCTGGTCGCGTAGCTCTGTCATTATTAGGAAATTTGACATGAGCTACACGACACGCCGCAACAGCCGCACAGTACAGAATCGAGTGCGCATCAGCAAGGTCTTCACAGCTATCAAAATAATTCGATAACTGCGAATCCAGAGCACACACCAGCGCCTTATTTTTGTTATGCACAGGCAAACGTGGTAAGCGTGGTCTGAGCTCGAGCGGCATGAGTCGATACTCCCGAACCGCACCCTCCAAAGCACTCCTCAATTCCTCACTACACTGGGTACTTACATGAGTAACCATGTCATCACTTTCCTCATCTACACGACTGGATGTTGGGATGGACTGTGGCCGTGCCACATCCACAGTCTGCGACGGAGGGGTAATGACATGGCTCCTTTGCATCTCAGTGCGAATGCGATCAAGCACAGTATCATCCAACATATGGTTACGCAAGATGACACGCACCTGATCCGATAGTCGTTGTGCCGTAACGTTGACAGCTGGCTCAAGCACCTGAAACAGAGAGAGCATCCGACCACGGTACGCAGTCAGGTTACTTCCCCCCTCTGTAGCTCCAAAGTATGCGCGCATGACATTTTCGTTAATAGATGGTGTCCATCTTATGCGCTGCACACTTCCAACGGTAGCGGGGACCCTATTAGAAGCGAGTGGGCCTCGGGGTCCCAAGCCCGTCGGTGGCCGGCGTCCTCCCCGTCGGCGAACAGGTGGTGGCGTCGTCGGCGGAGAGAAGTACTCGTCGCTGGAGCTCGACGCAACTGCCGCGGCCGGTGTCACAGCACTCACGTTGGGGCTGGTTTCCGGCGGCGGTGAGGCGGAGCTGGGCGACGAGTCCGGAGGTGGTAGTCGTGCGTTTAATTCTCGTGCTTTGGCTCTACTCAACATTCCAGATTTGTAGTTTTCATTTCGTGACGGCCTTGACAGCCGTCATTCTAAATATCATCGGTAATTTTTTTACGTTTCTTCATGGTTTTTATGGTTTATGGAGGTAAATATATTTTTGAAGTTTTTTCAAATCAATGTAGGTCGAAAGTATTTGCTGGTAATCAATATAAAAGAACAAAATATGTAATATGGAAAATATGAAATAAAATTTATTTTGACAGGACTTGTTGATGTTAGTGTTGCCAAGTTATTATTATTATTAGTTATTATTATTTATGTTTTAGCATTTGCTTTTCTCGGCTTAGCCGGGTATAACTGAAGGCACGGGCCTAAGCCAAGTGTTCATCAGTTGGGGTAAAAGTTGAAGAAGTAGGAATAGGGTCAGCGCGGTTTTGCGCTGTAGATTGGGTGAGAGCAAAGGTTGTGTTTGTGCGGGTATGTTGGGGTGGGGTGTCTAATTCGCATTGTAGAAATTTTCTCACTAGTCTGCACGTATTCAATATGACTGCCTCCTGCAGCAGGTGGTAGGTGCTAGGGGGCAGGTTCAGGGATGCTAGAGACTGGTGAAGTTGTATGGGTATTACTCCTGTTGTGGATAGAACTATGGGAACTATTGTTACTTTTTGCAGGTGCCAGAGTCGGGTTATTTCGTCTTTTAATTCGGTGTATTTGGATAATTTTTCTGCTATCGTGGTTTATAAATTGTGGGTATTTGGTATAGCTATGTCTATGAGGTATCCAGTTTTATTTATTTTGTTAATTAATGTAATGTCTGGTCTGTTGAAGTGGATTGTACGGTCAGTAAGGATGGCGCGGTCAAAATATAGTTTCGTTGAAGTGTTTTCCAACACGGTTTCGGGGTTGTATTTGTAGTAAGGCACTATGGAGTCTATTAGTTTGTATTGGTGTGCAAGTTTCTGGTGTACGATGTTGGCGACTTGGTCGTGTCTGTGTTTGTAGTCTGTTTGGGCTATTGATTTACATGCGCCTGTAATATGTTGGATGGTTTCTGGTGAACTATTGCATTTTCTACAAATGTCAGTACTTAAGTTTTTAATAATGAATTTTCTATAATTTTTGGTCTCGATGACTTGGTCCTGTATTGCTATCATAAAGCCTTCAGTCTCCGGAAACAGTTCGCCCCGTTTGAGCCATGCGTTCGACGCTTCTTTGTCGACATTAGTTTGGATCAAATCGTGACGATGTCTTCCGTGTAGAGACTTCTGGCTCCATTCTGATTGTTTGGTTTTGTTGTGAACTATTTTTTCGTTTTTCTGTTCGGTTTTGTCCTTTAAAGGACGATGTCAAAATTTGTATGGGACCCGTCCCCCCCCTCCAACAGATGTTTTGTATGTGCCAGGGGGTGCTTAAGGATCTATTAAAAGACCAGCAATCAGTTTTAACTCCAAAATCCATGGGGTTTAGAAAAAAAACTAAAAAAAAAAAAAAATTTTTTTACTTCTAATTCCTTACACTTATGTTATAAGAACTAAAATAACAATATTTAAGGCTATTATGAAGTGTATACAGTTACACCGAACGCCGTGCGGAGCCAAAGATTGTAAATCAAATTATTGTGTTACCTACATATTTTACAAATATGGAAAATAGGTATATTAATTGTCATTAATTATTATTCTATTCAGCAATTCTGCCGCTGGATTAAAATCGAATGTACTGCCCAAGCCCCATGTACCACGTAAAACGAAATAATACATACCTATACAAGGTGGCCCCCATGTATGTTATACGATTTTTTTGTGGTTTAGGAATTAGACAATTTTTTATTTTGTTTTTAGATATTCTTACCTGATCATCAGAACTTGATGGTTTCTAGTCTTCTTGAGTAACATTGTTTTTAATAATGAATCCTGAGGTCTACCTACGGTCGATAAAATCTGACTGTCTTTTCATCTCCTAAAGCGACTAAAACTAAGTTCAAAGGGTTATTTTTTAAATTCGTTCTAGATTTTCTATCACTCAAACAAAAAAAAACAAAAGACGGGTAGCAAGTACCTCAAAGTAGATTTACAACTTTAACGGACCCTCAGCTTTCCAAAACAATACAAATAACCGGTAAATAACCAATTTTACTGGTCAGTATTCGGTGTAATTGAAACTTGAACATGGTAAGGCGAAAATATCAATATTCAAAAAGTGTTATTGGGTTTTTCTATGAAATTCTCAGTAGCAGCTCGGAGTTTGGATTTGTGTCCGGTTAATGGCAATAGGCTCGCCCCCTATTATATGGGACCTAAAAACATACCAGCGAAGTGTGGGTGTACATTGGTACACCTCTGCCTAACCCTTTGGGGAATACCGGCGTGATAGTATGTATGTATGTGTGTATCAATATTTTAGTGTTCAAGTGAACACATGCCATGACGCCTGTATTCCCCGAAAGGTTAGGCTGAGCACGTGTACCAATGTACACTCACAGTCCGCCGGTATGTTTTAGGTCCCATGTAATAGGGGGCGAGCCTATTGCCATTAACCGGGCACATGTCCTAGCTCCGAGTTGCTAATGAGAATTTCATAGAAAAACCCAATAACACTTTACCACTCGACCTGGAAATCGAACCCAAGACACCTAGCGTAGCAGTTGCGCTTAGGACCACTAGGTTAACGAGGCAGTTGCTCAAGTGAATGCTGATAACAATGAATTTCAACGGATTTTCATCAAGTTTTTAATGCAATATGAGCTCTATATAACTGTTTTTATAATAACGTTAGTATTTAGTAGTAGTATCTACTTTAAAAAGTTAACCTAACTTTTTAAACTATTCAGAATCACCATAATGCAAAAATTAAACATGACAAAGCGCTCGAAACTTGATGTGAGATCGTTATTATTAATTTTCATTAGCTTTTACTTGAACACAAAAATATTGATATTTTCGCCTTATCATGTTGAATTTTCAATTGCACCGAATTTGACCGGTTTGAAAAAAAGACCGCTCAACTCTTATCGGGGTTGACCTCGATTCCCCATTTCCAGGACCGAGTGCCTAAGGAGTTTTGGGGAGTGCAGGGGAAAGAATCAGGGTTACGGCTTTGAGGGACCCCCACGTTTATGGGGTGCGCCCTCGATACGATAGCGGAAGGTGCATACGTGATGAATGGTGTATGTGATCTTGCGATCGTTACACCACTTGGCCACTTCGCCTTGTCTTGTATGGAAGCTGAAGCGGGGGGAGTACTCAGGGGCTCGAGGGAAGGCTGCTCGCTGGGAGAGCGAGTGCGGGGGGCCGCGGAGGTGGTGGTGGTCGCGGCTTTTTTGGCCTTGGAGGCCTGGTAGGAGGGTCTTCGCTTCTTCCTTCTACTTACGACGACTTAGAGCGGGCGGGGTTGCTGATATAAGTTGCAAATGCGCTGCTTTAGGCATCACCTGCAGCCGATCATTAATATATTTTGCTGATTCTTAACAGATGTTGGGGAGGACTGTATGTGTTCAATGACGATACTGGTAATTAGTTGACTGCTTTATTGCAAAAAAAAAAAAAATCTCCAGACCGATTCCGGCCACGGCGGCTAATCTTAATGCAGATTAGCCTCGTACGCAGGAGATATTATAGTGCACAAGTGTGTGCGCAAACACAGGTGCACTCCCTCTTTCCTAACTCTCATAGCCTGATGGGACGGCAATCCGACACGACCGGAGAGAGATCAGGCGCAGGACCAACGGCTTTATGTGCTTTCCGAGGCACGGGGGTGTCACACCGCCAACTTCCAAACTCTGGGCTGCTAATGAGAAATTCCCAATGGAAAAACCCAATAACACTTTTTGCCCGACCCGGGAATCGAACCCGGGACCCCTTGCTCAGCAGTCGCGCTTGCGACCACTGCTTTATTGCTAAACAGTATACAAAAGGTATACATAACAAAGACATTATTTTAATTATGTACGTCTTCTCCAGACCGATTACGATCACGGCAGTTAATCATAATGCAGATACAGAGTAGGATTAATATCCTACTCTCCTGCGTACTTGGCTAATCTTGGCACTATAATTAGTGCACAAGTGACTGCGTAAATACAGGTGCACTCCCTCTTCCCAAATTCTTATAGTCCAATGGGACGGACATCCGATATAACAGGGAAGAGATCAGGCGCAGGACCAACGGCTTTACGAGGCACGGGGGTGACACACCACCATCTTCTAAACTCCGGACTTTTACTGAAAAAATCCTAATGGAAAAACCCAATAAAACTTTTTGCCTGACCTGGGAATCGAACCCAAGACCCCACGCGCAACAGACGTGCTTGCCACCACAGGACCAACGGGGCAAATATGGTTACTATAATAAAACTTTGAAACAAACTGTTATTTTGTACCACAAAATAATCCTTTTAAAACTTGATTTTCTGCTTATCTCCCATACTTTAGAAAAATGTCGTCATAGTAAAAAATTATCAACTTTTTATCAGCTTTCGATTGAGATACATTTCAATTCTGTTGGTCGAAGTAAGGTTGGGGGGACGTTTTCAAGCATCGTCCTTTAGGGGTGTAAAGTGTTGGTCGTTATCCTACTACTATTATAAAGGCGAAAGTTTGTATGTATGGATGTATGGATGTATGGATGTTTGTTACTCTTTCACGCTTAAACGGCTGAATGGATCTGGATGAAATTTGGCACAAAGATAGATTATAGTCTGGAATAACACATAGGCTACTTTTTATCCCGGGAAAATGTACGGTACCCGTAGGATAACACATCAACTGTGACGCGGACGAAGTCGCGGGCAGAAGCTAGTCTATTATAAGTTTGTGGAGTGTAGAAGATTCAGCCTTGGAAAGAAAATACTGTCTGAGGGTTGTGATTTGTCTATTGTGTAAGTTAGAGATGTCAATAAGTCCTCTGCCTCCTTCTTTTCTTGGCAATGTTAGTCGTTGTAAACAAGCTCTTGGGTGATGCTTGCGGAATTTAGTCATGGTTGTGTTAATTTTTCGCTGTAGATTTGTTAGGTCAGTTTTTGTCCAGTTGATAACCCCGAAAGAGTATGTAAGTACGGGTATGGCAAAGGTGTTAAGTGCTTTTATTGTGTTTTTTGAGTAAAGTTGTGTTTTCAGAATTGTATTTAATCGGTGATAGAATTGTAGTTTTAATTTGTGTTTAGTTTCTTTGTGATTTATTTGGCGTGATTGATTGTACCCTAAATATTTGTAAGTATCTTGTTCATCTAGTGGTGCTATCTTTTGTCCTGTTTCTAATGTATATTGGTGTTGATAGTACTGACCTGCTCTGACTGAGTTTATTTTACACTTGTCTATGCCAAATTCCATTTTTATATCGTTTGTAAATTGTTCTGTGAGGTTTGCTAGTTCGTTTAATTGTGTCTCAGTTTTTGCATACAGTTTAATATCATCCATATATAGGAGGTGATTGATTAAAGTATCGTTTTGGGTCTCATGTCTGTCGTTAGTGGTATCTTTTAAGAGGAATCCTAAGGAGGTTGAATTTAATGTGTTAGACAATGGGTTTAGGGCGAGGCAGAACCACAATGGGCTCAGGGCATCTCCCTGGAAGATACCTCTTTGAATTTTGATTGGACGAGTATCTGTGGTTTCGGTGGAGGTGTTGAGTCTAAGGACTGTAGACCAGGTGGTCATCACGGTTTTTAGACATGTAATTATTGTTGGGTGTATTTTATAAATTTCTAAAACTTTTACTAGCCATGAATGGGGGATAGAATCAAATGCTTTTTTGTAATCAATATATTTATTTATTTATTTAAACTTTATGCAACAAAAAGTACAAAGGCGAATATACATACTAAAAAGATCAGGTTTGGATTTTTGAGCTTTTTTAAGGATGACAGAATCTATGACTAATTGTTCCTTGCAGCCTTGGCTAAATTTTCGGCATCCCTTCTGTTGTTCAGCTAAAATGTTATTGGTGTCGATATGCTGATACATTACTTCTGATATACAGGACGTGATAATTTTGTACAAGGTCTGCAGGCATGTGATAGGTCTATATTTAGCTGGGTTAGAGAGGTCATTGCAATCTTTTGAAATCATGTAAGTCGTACCTGTTGTTAAATAGGGTGGTATTGTTTTTGGGTCCTGGATGAAATTATTTATGAAATTAAATAACATACTATGAACGGCTGTGAATTTTTTGTACCAGTAACTATGAATATTATCAGATCCGGGTGCCTTCCAGTTATGTAACCGAGCAAGCACTTCATGAAATATTTGTGGAGATATTTGCTCAAATGTCATTGACTGAATGTTTGTGTTGTTATTAGTCGTTTCTGTTTGTATCCACTCAGCTTGGGTGTTGTGTTCAATTGGTTGTTCCCATATTCTTGCCCAGAAATCTACTAAAGCTTCTTGGTTCAATCCGTTATGGGCGCCGTCGTTACTTGGATTATTATTCTGGACATTAGTAGAGGCCTGTTTAATGTTGCGGTAAAATGATTTCTCATTATGTATGAATTGAGTGTTTTGTTGTTTTATATGTGTGCATGCTTTATAATATCTTTGTAGTCGGCCTGTTACGACTGAAAGTTTTTGTTTAAGTGTGTCTAATGTGTGTTCTGCTTGTGTATTTGGTTCTTCGTGTATTGTGTGGATTTTATACTGTTTACTTATACGTTTTACATGTTTAATTATTTTTCTGCTTCTATTGCCATTAATGAACTGTGTCATTCTGCCTATCTTTGACCGCAAATCTTTAAGTTTTCGTTCTAGTCGTCTTTGCCAATTTGGTGTGTGTAACTTTTTTGTAGTGGCATTTAATTCCCTCTGTTCAAGTGTTATCTTTGCTCCATTCACTTTAGCTGCGGTCCATGCCGCACTATATATAACAGTTTGCAACGTATGGTTATCAGTGTCTTTGTTAACGTTTTCGGGAAGTATTATTTGGTTTAGGTAGTCTACTATTTTTGTCAATTTTTTTGATGGTTTTTGTTTAGGGATGTATGTTCTGTTTGTAGGGTTAGTTTCTAAGTAAAATAAGAGTGCCTGTTGGAAAGTTTCATCTAATACTGAATCTCTTTCTAGACTCGTTTGAGAATTTGGTAATATATCTAATGCTATATTCATTTGATCGTTATTTGATGATTGTACAGGTTCTTCGATAAAGGGTATGATGTCTATGTTATTTGTACGGTGGGCATCGGTAGTGTCGTTATTTGGTATTCTAGTAACTCTATTGTTGGTACTGTTCTCTAGTCCTAATTCATCAGATATTTCTAGTTTTAATGAATTTAACCTAACGCTACTAATGTATTTGTTGTTTATTATTGCTATCCGTTGATCAGCTATACGCTGTTCACTTAAGTGAGCAAGTTAGGGGAATTGATTTATGAAGTCGTCATACATAAGTTTTCGGTATACAGTTTGGTTTGTCTCTAAAGCTGTCACTCGATAATATGACCGCATAATGGCTTCATTATGGTCATTGGTCCATCTCATTCGAGACTGTGTTCTGGGTTGTATCCTATGTGTTCCTAGTGTTGTTGTTTGTAGTGTTGGGTAATGATAATAATCCGGTTAATATCATTTGGCTATCGATTAAAAGCCAGTAAGTAGCCATTAATAGCAATTATGGATGATAACCCTGCTGTTATTGTTATTTTAGTGATTGAAAATTTCCTTTCATGGTTTTCAGGCTTAGGACTGTCAGATTATACTTCATTTCCATCATCTTTATTTGTAGTAAATAAATGTGCAATTTAAAACTAATCTGGCCCATTTAAAAATTTTCAATCAGCAATTTACATAGATTTTTTACCGACTTCAAAAAAAAGGAGGTTATCAATTCGACCCGTATGTATGTATATTTCCAGAACTGCCCAGTTTTCGTATATGTCAGTCTATATCAGCGTCTGAACAAGTGTGCCAAAGGACGATGACAAAATTTGTATGGGACCCGTCCCCCCCCTCCAACAGATGTTTTGTATGTGTCAGGGGGTGCTTAAGGATCTATTAAAAGACCAGCAATCAGTTTTAACTCCAAAATCCATGGGGTTTAGAAAAAAAACTAAAAAAAAAAAAAATTTTTTTTACTTCTAATTCCTTACACTTATGTTATAAGAACTAAAATAACAATATTTAAGGCTATTATGAAGTGTATACAGTTACACCGAACGCCGTGCGGAGCCAAAGATTGTAAATCAAATTATTGTGTTACCTACATATTTTACAAATATGGAAAATAGGTATATTAATTGTCATTAATTATTATTCTATTCAGCAATTCTGCCGCTGGATAAAAATCGAATGTACTGCCCAAGCCCCATGTACCACGTAAAACGAAATAATACGTATACAAGGTGGCCCCCATGTATGTTATACGATTTTTTTGTGGTTTAGGAATTACCCGATTTTTTATTTTGTTTTTAGATATTCTTACCTGACCATCAGAACTTGATGGTTTCTAGTCTTCTTGAGTAACATTTTTTTTAATAATGAATCCTGAGGTCTACCTACGGTCGATAAAATCTGACTGTCTTTTCATCTCCTAAAGCGACTAAAACTAAGTTCAAAGGGTTATTTTTTAAATTCGTTCCAGATTTTCTATTACTCAAACAAAAAAACAAAAGACGGGTGGCAAGTACCTCAAAGTAGATTTACAACTTTAACGGACCCTCAGCTTTCCAAAACAATACAAATAACCGGTAAATAACCAATTTTACTGGTCAGTATTCGGTGTAATTGAAACTTGAACATGGTAAGGCGAAAATATCAATATTTAAAAAGTGTTATTGGGTTTTTCTATGAAATTCTCAGTAGCAGCTCGGAGTTTGGATTTGTGCCCGGTTAATGGCAATAGGCTCGCCCCCTATTATATGGGACCTAAAAACATACCAGCGAAGTGTGGGTGTACATTGGTACACCTCTGCCTAACCCTTTGGGGAATACCGGCGTGATAGTATGTATGTATGTATGTATGTATGTGTGTATCAATATTTTAGTGTTCAAGTGAACACATGCCATGACGCCCGTATTCCCCGAAAGGTTAGGCTGAGCACGTGTACCAATGTACACCCACAGTTCGCCGGTATGTTTTAGGTCCCATGTAATATGGGGCGATCCTATTGCCATTAACCGGGCACATGTCCTAGCTCCGAGTTGCTAATGAGAATTTCATAGAAAAACCCAATAACACTTTGCCACTCGACCTGGAAATCGAACCCAAGACACCTAGCGTAGCAGTTGCGCTTAGGACCACTAGGTTAACGAGGCAGTTGCTCAAGTGAATGCTGATAACAATGAATTTCAACGGATTTTAATCAAGTTTTTAATGCAATATGAGCTCTAAATAACTGTTTTTATAATAACGTTAGTATTTAGTAGTAGTATCTACTTTAAAAAGTTAACCTAACTTTTTAAACTATGCAGAATCACCATAATGCAAAAATTAAACATGACAAAGCGCTCGAAACTTGATGTGAGATCGTTATTATTAATTTTCATTAGCTTTTACTTGAACACAAAAATATTGATATTTTCGCCTTATCATGTTGAATTTTCAATTGCACCGAATTTGACCGGTTTGAAAAAAAGACCGCTCAACTCTTATCGGGATTGACCTCGATTCCGCATTTCCAGGACCGAGTGCCTAAGGAGTTTTGGGGAGTGCAGGGGAAAGAATCAGGGTTACGGCTTTGAGGGACCCCCGCGTTTATGGGGTGCGCCCTCGATACGATAGCGGAAGGTGCATGTGATGAATGGTGTATGTGATCTTGCGATCGTTACACCACTTGGCCACTTCGCCTTGTCTTTGCCTTGTCTTGTATGGAAGCTGAAGCGGGGGGAGTACTCAGGGGCTCGAGGGAAGGCTGGTCGCTGGGAGAGCGAGTGCGGGGGGCCGCGGAGGTGGTGGTGGACGCGGCTTTTTTGGCCTTGGAGGCCTGGTAGGAGGGTCTTCGCTTCTTCCTTCTACTTACGACGACTTAGAGCGGGCGGGGTTGCTGATATAAGTTGCAAATGCGCTGCTTTAGGCATCACCTGCAGCCGATCAATAATATATTTTGCTGATTCTTAACAGATGTTGGGGAGGACTGTATGTGTTCAATGACGATACTGGTACTTAGTTGACTGCTTTATTGCAAAAAAAAAAAATTCTCCAGACCGATTCCGGCCACGGCGGCTAATCTTAATGCAGACTAGCCTCGTACGCAGGAGATATTATAGTGCACAAGTGTGTGCGCAAACACAGGTGCACTCCCTCTTTCCTAACTCTCATAGCCCGATGGGACGGCAATCCGACACGACCGGAGAGAGATCAGGCGCAGGACCAACGGCTTTACGTGCTTTCCGAGGCACGGGGGACTCACACCGCCAACTTCCAAACTCTGGGCTGCTAATGAGAAATTCCCAATGGAAAAACCCAATAACACTTTTTGCCCGACCCGGGAATCGAACCCGGGACCCCTTGCTCAGCAGTCGCGCTTGCTACCACTGCTTTATTGCTAAACAGTATACAAAAGGTATACATAACAAAGACATTATTTTAATTATGTACGTCTTCTCCAGACCGATTACGATCACGGCAGTTAATCATAATGCAGATACAGAGTAGGATTAATATCCTACTCTCCTGCGTACTTGGCTAATCTTGGCACTATAATTAGTGCACAAGTGACTGCGTAAATACAGGTGCACTCCCTCTTCCCAAATTCTTATAGTCCAATGGGACGGACATCCGATATAACAGGGAAGAGATCAGGCGCAGGACCAACGGCTTTACGAGGCACGGGGGTGACACAAAAAAAAACTCCGGACTTTTGACTGAAAAAATCCTAATGGAAAAACCCAATAAAACTTTTTGCCTGACCTGGGAATCGAACCCAAGACCCCACGCTCAACAGACGTGCTTGCCACCACAGGACTAACGGGGCAAATGTGGTTACTATAATAAAACTTTGAAACAAACTATTATTTTGTACCACAAAATAATCCTTTTAAAACTTGATTTTCTGCTTATCTCCCATACTTTAGAAAAATGTCGTCATAGTAAAAAATGATCAACTTTTTATCAGCTTTCGATTGAGATACATTTCAATTCTGTTGGTCGAAGTAAGGTTGGGGGGACGTTTTCAAGCATCGTCCTTTCAAAAGTGTATGTATGCACGTATGTATGTTTTTATGTTTGTTCGCGCATATCTCCGTAACTACAAGTCCGATTTGAGTAATTCTTTTTTTGTTATACTAGATATTGTTCAACTTAGGGAATACTGCAAGTTTCATCGAAATCGGTTCAGTATTTTTTGAGATAGGGAATTTTAACCGATTTTTTATTATATTATGTTTGTTCGCGGATAACTTCGTCATTTGTGAACCGATTTTGATGATTCTTTTTTTGTTGGAATGGGTATACTTCCCAAATGTTCCCATTCATGAAGTGAAGTTCATATAGATCTGATGAAGGAATCCGGAGACAGACAACGGAACTCTTAAAAAAATTACAGTAAATCAACAGCGATTGCTGCTATCGCATAAATATGCATTGTTTACGCACACAACATAACATCACGGCCGAACACTCAAAAGGGTTACACAGATGTAAACAGTAGTGTTTGAAAATTTCTCATCCAAGTAAACAAAATCGCATATTCTGCTTTCTTATGACTTTTTAGTGGTGTCTCGTTAATTTACATAATATGAAACTTTCTTCATGGATTTGGATAACAGGAAGTTGATACTAAAAAGCGAGAAATAAAAAACTTTTTAACAAAAAATAACCGCCTTCAAAAACTAAAAAGAGAAAAATAACTTTAGCTTTGGAAGTCGGTGTCAATACAAAACAACAGACAGAACCAAAGCCGCCGACTTCCAAAGCTAAAGTTATTTTTCTCTTTTTAGTTTTTGAAGGCGGTTATTTTTTGTTAAAAAGTTTTTTAACAAAAAAAACCGGCCAATTCTTAATCAGTCTTTAAGGGGGGATATTTTTTTTTTTTTTCTGAAACATATCAGCCGACGTACTGATCCCGGATTCGGTTGGCGTCGCTGTAGTGCAGTTTATGCATCTCTTTCTGGCACGAATAAATATTAGCGCCAGAAAGAGATGAAAAACGGGGGTGCGGGGATGCATGTTACCTACCTTCCGCTCGGGTATTTTCCATTGTTTATAATTTACCTACGTCGTATTCGCAGAACAGAGCTAAAAATAACTTACTTATTGTACCTTACATTTTTACGTATCGGTTAAAGTTTATTTGTAGGTATACATACACTTACATATTTTGCTCGCTTTTTTAAACCAAGTAATTAATTAGGTAGATGGTTAAATCACAAAGCGATGTGTCAATAGTAATTTTGGTATTGGCACTCGAAATTAGCCATACTGAATTTTCCAAAAAATGTGTTCCTTTTATATACATATTAACACTTTTTCACGTGCAAAAAGTGAAAATAAATAAAAAGAATTACAATACTTTGAATCACACTGCGTACACGCACCCAATTTAAGTTCACACCCACAGATTTTACACTAAACAAAAAAAAAGCATTTATTTTTTTAACAATACATTAATAGCAGGGTTATCATCCATTGCAAGGCTATTTATGGACACTTATGGATTATAATCGATAATAACTCAAAGCATCCGGCTATTTACCCAACACTAGTTGTTTGTGTTGGTGTTACTATTGACTGAGTGTGATTGTTGGAAAATTGGGTTTGAGCGCTTAATTGTAGTTGGTTTAATTCGTCTCTAACTTCGGCTTGTATCTCATCTATTGTTTTTTGTGTTAATAGTTTATTGTTGATTATAGCTCGACGTTGGTCTCCTACTCTTTGTCGGCTAACCTGCATGTTCGGGTATTTCTCTATAAATTTCAAGTGGAGCGGTTCAAGGTAAGTTCTTCTGTCTGTATCTAATGCTGTTAGTTGGTAGTAAGTGCGCAGTATGAAACTATTCATTTCAGGTGTCCATCGCCTGCGCTTATTAGGAGCGCTTGTAGTGGGTGCAAGCTCAGAGTCAAGGTTGACATCTTGCACAACACTATCAAGCGTGCTGGTAGTGGACAAGCTGGGAGTTCTTCTTGTCATATAAGAGGGGCGAGTCGAAGGGATGGATGAGAATAACGAAATGGTATCTTCGCCCGTGGAATCGGCTGTAGCTTCTACGTCGTGAGCCCGCCTGTTCAACTCACTACGACCAGCTGTAACATTCTTATCGACGGGAGCCCGCTTGCTCAACTCCTCGCCGCCGACGGTTCGCATGCTGTGGCACCCAGCATCCGCTCCAGATGCGCCCCGGCGCTCCCCGGGAAGCGACCGTAGATTATATATTCTTCTATTACTCATCTCCATAAAGGGTTAATACCTTTGCCTTGTTAGCCGCGTAAGTTTTTTTGTATTGTTATACAATACGCGTGTCCGCCCCCCACGTAGCTAGGATGTTCAGCTTGGACGTAAGGTAGGATTTTAGGGGTATGTATTTGCGAGGGATGGAGGAAAGGAATTGGGAGATTGGGGATTAGGGTTAGGCAAGCCCAAGCCCAATGCCACAGGTTAGGTTAGGGATTTGGGAGATTATAGGAAAAAGGAAAAGGAATTTTGGATGTAAGGAAATTGCTCTTGATCTAGGAGTGGATCAGGAACAAATTTGTACCCTTCTTGGTCTGGCCTTTCACCCTAGACCTGCCCGGCATGAGTGTCTCTACCGGTATAATAGCCCTAGCGCTATTATTATTAAAAGCGAAAAAACATATTTGTAACAATTCTGCAAATTAACATTTGGCTATCATAATTATATACATTAAAATTAACAATAAAATACTACAAAAAAGATAATTTTAAATTATTAATCACAAAGGGATGGAGGAAAGGAATTGGGAGATTGGGGATTAGGGTTAGGCAAGCCCAAGCCCAATGCCACAGGTTAGGTTAGGGATTTGGGAGATTATAGGAAAAAGGAAAAGGAATTTTGGATGTAAGGAAATTGCTCTTGATCTGGGAGTGGATCAGGAACAAAGGAGACTGGCGGTTTTAGGCCTGAACTCCTACAGAAATGAAACTTATACGAAAAAAAAGTAGATTTTTACGTTTAACTATTTTCTTCAATACTATTTTCAGATAAGTTCTCTAAGAGGAGAAAAATAAGTTGTAATATAGCGAGTACAATTTGAAAAATCGATTGTTGCGATTTTTCAAATTATGATTGCGATTGAAAATGAGATTGGTTCCTTTATCACAATAATTATATCCCAAAGTAGGTCTTGGCCTGGGTATATATAGGTATTCTTTTAGGGATTTATAATATAATTCACAGGTTTTGTAATTAATTATTCACTTAATATCGATTCACTTAATCGATTATTTACATTGCCATACTAAAAAATAGAAAATAGTTTTTAGGTTGGCAACAAACTGTCACTTGTCACCTGTAGATTAGGGATGCCCAAAAAAAGTCTGTTGTATCGACATATCGCATCGTAATTCGTAACCGTATCACCGAGTATATCGATTGGGTAGGTTATTTAGTAGGTAAAATATTATTAAAACATTAAATATATCGTAAAAATTAAAGAAATACATACCATTCTTTAATTTTTACAATAAATATTGTATGTTATAAAAAAAAAGGAATTTATATGTATGGAAGGTTGGTTTATTCATTATAAAAAATACAGTTGCCACTTATCAGCACTCAAACTGCGTAAAACTAATAATTTGGATAACCGCTGTGGATTTATCCTGTTACGACTTTCTGATAGTGTGGATCCAGCTAAAGAAAAGAGACGTTCGGAAGGCACCGAAGTTGCTACCACAGACAAATAACGTAGTGCGGCGGTAGTACTCATACAAACACACAAAGTTTTGTAAATCTACCTACAATTAACAAGTCTAAACAAAAGCCAGTTGATTTGGTCAATATCTTATTACCAGAGGTCGGAATTAGTTAAAGTAAATAATGTGTTTGTATCGAAATGTTGATAATAATATTGGATCTTCACGGTACATTTTAAACAAAGTTATACTTTGATTTGAATATTCGATACGTTAATGCGATATTTTATTGGAATACGATATATCGAGGCGCATCGTATGGCCGAAATATCGTATTAAATATCGATATATCGTATAGCGCTGTATCGATATTTCGATATATCGCATCGTATTCGGCATCCCTACTGTAGATCAATATTTTATGTCAATATCTGACGTTCGTTGTTGTTGTAATTTTGCGCCGGTGTTTTGTCGTTTTCTCTCTGTGTTATTGATTATTATATTTGACCTTGGCTTTGTATTTTGGACTGTATATCTTGCATAAACGTTGACCTGGCGAATTACCATTTGATATTCTTAGCGATTTTGGATTGTGACGATAATGGAAAGATAACCTACGTTGTGCTAATTGCACCATAGCTACTCAAAGATTGAGGAGACATGTATTGACGGGATCGGGTGATCAAGAAATACTGTCTATAGGTAATAAGGCAGTGGCGAACCTATACAATAATAAAATACAGTATAATACTTATTATTCATGTTTTATTAGTGAATTAACATTAAACTCTGCAATATTGATTTTCGTCCTTAACATAACCTTATGTCAATGTCAAAAGTTAAAGTCTTATATCTACTTTCAGAGAACTTTTTAGAAAAAGTGGCAACCATACATGGTTTTCTAATTAATAATGCTATCAGGAAGCATTGAACTTATCCGTGTAGGTGACCAGGCCGAACGCTCCTAAGAAACCCGCCAGTCTCCTTTGTACCCTTCTTGGTCTGGCCTTTCACCCTAGACCTGCCCGGCATGAGTGTCTCTACCGGTATAGCCCTAGCGCTATTATTATTAAAAGCGAAAAAACATATTTGTAACAATTCTGCAAATTAACATTTGGCTATCATAATTATATACATTAAAATTAACAATAAAATACTACAAAAAAGATAATATTAAATTATTAATCACAAAGAGATGGAGGAAAGGAATTGGGAGATTGGGGATTAGGGTTAGGCAAGCCCAAGCCCAATGCCACAGGTTAGGTTAGGGATTTGGGAGAGAATAGGAAAAAGGAAAAGGAATTTTGGATGTAAGGAAATTGCTCTTGATCTGGGAGTGGATCAGGAACTTTGTACCCTTCTTGGTCTGGCCTTTCACCCTAGACCTGCCCGGCATGAGTGTCTCTACCGGTATAGCCCTAGCGCTATTATTATTAAAAGCGAAAAAACATATTTGTAACAATTCTGCAAATTAACATTTGGCTATCATAATTATATACATTAAAATTAACAATAAAATACTACAAAAAAGATAATTTTAAATTATTAATCACAAAATCAGTGATTTAACTTTGACACTTTTTAGCGTAATATTAAAATGAAATCGCACTAAGCAAGATTTTTTGTTTCTCTCACTCGCCCCCAGCTTTTGAGAAATAATGTGACAAATTGACAAACTTGATTGATTAAATGTTTATGAATTGTTGTTGAATGCCTCGTTGGCCTAGTGGTCCTAAGCGCGACTGCTACGCTAGAGGTCTTGAGTTCGATTCCAAGGTCGAGCAAAAGTGTTATTGAACTTTTCAATGAAATTCTCAGTAGCAAGTCGGAGTTAGTATTTGTACCCGGTTAATGGCAATAGGTGCGCCCCCTATTACATGGGACCTACAGCATACCGGCGAACTGTGGGTGTACATTGTTACACCTTTTGAAGGCCTTGCAAGTGCGTTGTCATCCTATTATTGAAGTGTTATTGTAGTAGTATTTAGTTACACGTAGATAATATCCAAAATAACTAAGATGGCGATAAGGCTTTCTGTGTTTATTATTCGTTGTGTGGGTACCTATATTTTCGTTGGGTAAGTACCTATTATTTGTTTCGGATTTTTCTTTTAGTAGGTTTGTAAAATAGTTCCAAAATAGGTACCTACCTATATTTGTAAACCGTCTTAGTAAGATTCCATTTGGCCTTTTCTATTAAATAAGTACCTACTTTTCTTAAGTTCGTGAAATAGTAAAACAAGGAAGGAAACATTATACATATATATTTTTTTAAATTATATCATATCATTCATAGTTAGCCTGTAGGTATTTAAATATGCTCTTAAAAGGAAGAATGGGGTTTTATTACAAACTGTAGGTATGTATATAAGGTATTTTCCCAAGTTTTAGGCGACACAAAACACAATTGAGTTTCTCTGTAAATAAAGGTTTTATTGCAATTAGTTTACATAGGTATATGATTTACAATTTCACATTTAGTACTAACAAAAGATTGTACCTGTAAATAAAGAAACACCATTTAATGTTTATAATTGTGTCGTTTCTTAATTAAATCACAATAAAGGATCAATAGTAATTTTATCCACAATGACGAGCGCTTTTTCTTGAGGTTTCCCTTAAAAGTTTTCTTTACCACAGATTAGACTAAAACGTAGAACAATAAATTGTTTTGATGTTGCGGTCAGCTCAAGAACCATTATGGCGCGGGAATTCAAATTAATGAAAAATATATTTTTCATGACATGTATAGGCGCGAGCGAGACGCACGGGCAATCATTATTACAAAGTATAAAACAAAGTCGCATTCTCTGTCCCTATTCCCTTTGTACGCATAAATCTTTAAAACTGCGCAACGGATTTTAATGCGGTTTTCTTTAATAGATAGAGTGGTTAAAGAGTAAGGTTTATATGTATAATAACATCCATTAAATTGTGGAGAAATA
Organism: Caradrina clavipalpis; assembly: GCA_932526535.1. Lineage (NCBI taxonomy): Eukaryota > Metazoa > Arthropoda > Insecta > Lepidoptera > Noctuidae > Caradrina > Caradrina clavipalpis. Next base: position 8,036,295 of record OW052087.1, read on the forward strand.
CTGTTTTGTATACAACGTTTACAGTTTTTCTGTAGTGTATTTAGTATCAGCATTGCACCCGAGCGAAGCCGGGGCGGGTCGCTAGTTGAATAAAATGATATTAATTTAACATCAAACGTCGTCTACGTTTGACAGTCCGAGTGGTCGTTGGTGTACCAGGTGTCATCTTTAAATTTACGCCATTAGCAATAGAGGTGACAACTATTGGGCTTAAGCATTGAAGGTACGGCGACGTTCACTTTAGTGCGAATATAGACTTAAACACGCACGCGTATGCTAGGTAACATGCAAACTAAGTAAAAAATGAACTTACCATCAACTTGTTGGCCAAAAGTTCAAATTCTTCAACATCGGTCGTCCTAGGTACAACCATGCCTGATGTGTCATTCACGTCGTCTGCGTCTGAATTTTCTTCCATTATTGATAATTCAGCTTCGGCAAGCTGATATGTTCGAATATTGTTCCTTTTTAAACTGCAGTCCATTCTTTTTTATCGGGGTTGGAATGCTCAACTTTCATTAATTTGTACTGTGTCTTTTTCGGCGGCCACCAGAAGCTACCATTTTTCTCCCACAAAGAAGGTACAATAACTTATATTGTTTTCCCCTCTCTATCGTCTGAACTATTTTGTACGGCATTATATGGTTGGTATAAAAATTGCTGAAAATAAGAAAACAATATAATTAAAAAGCATCACCCATTTAAAAAAAATACGCTTGTGTATGCGTGTGCGTAAAGTGTACAGATATATTCTTATGGCTACAGTACCGTACCTGACTACACTAAGACTACAGAAGAAGGCGACTGCTTCCCATTCCCTCTCGCTCCGGACCATGGCCTGAACCACTGCCGGACGCGAGAGGTCGCCGCCGCCAATGGCCGCCACGAGGACTCGGTGGTGCTCCGCCCAAGCGGGGCACACCGCCAATGTATGCTCCACCGTGTCCTCGGGGCGATCCTCGCAATGGTGACACCCGGGCGTTTCCTCCCGCCCGATGAGGTGCAGAAATCTCCCGAAACTTCCGTGTCCGGCGAGGACCTGCGTCAGGCGGTAGGTGAGGGCGACGTGACGCCGCTCTAGCCACTCCTCAAAGAGGGGACTTGCCGCCTCAATCAAGGCGTGCCCTGCACGAGGTTGCCACAGTCGATCTCTCCATGTCGCCATGAGATCGAGCCGGAGGTCCGTCCGCTGGTCGGCAAGGAGGCTCGCTGCCTCGCCGGAGATCGTACGGTGTCCCCGGATGACCCTTATGGCGATCACCCGTTGGGACGGGTTCAGGTAATGGGCGGCAAGCCGTCTCAGGCCCCTCGCCCACACCGGGGCCCCGTATAGGGCCATCGACTGCACGACCCCCGCGTAGAGCCTCCGGCAGTAGGCGTTTGGCCCCCTCAAGTTGGGCAAGAGCCGTTTGAAAGCGGTATAATAGCCCTAGCGCTATTATTATTAAAAGCGAAAAAACATATTTGTAACAATTCTGCAAATTAACATTTGGCTATCATAATTATATACATTAAAATTAACAATAAAATACTACAAAAAAGATAATTTTAAATTATTAATCACAAAATCAGTGATTTAACTTTGACACTTTTTAGCGTAATATTAAAATGAAATCGCACTAAGCAAGATTTTTTGGTTTCTCTCACTCGCCCCCAGCTTTTGAGAAATATTGTGACAAATTGACAAACTTGATTGATTAAATGTTTATGAATTGTTGTTGAATGCCTCGTTGGCCTAGTGACAACTATTGGGCTTAAGCATTGAAGGTACGGCGACGTTCACTTTAGTGCGAATATAGACTTAAACACGCACGCGTATGCTAGGTAACATGCAAACTAAGTAAAAAATGAACTTACCATCAACTTGTTGGCCAAAAGTTCAAATTCTTCAACATCGGTCGTCCTAGGTACAACCATGCCTGATGTGTCATTCACGTCGTCTGTGTCTGAATTTTCTTCCATTATTGATAATTCAGCTTCGGCAAGCTGATATGTTCGAATATTGTTCCTTTTTAAACTGCAGTCCATTCTTTTTTATCGGGGTTGGAATGCTCAACTTTCATTAATTTGTACTGTGTCTTTTTCGGCGGCCACCAGAAGCTACCATTTTTCTCCCACAAAGAAGGTACAATAACTTATATTGTTTTCCCCTCTCTATCGTCTGAACTATTTTGTACGGCATTATATGGTTGGTATAAAAATTGCTGAAAATAAGAAAACAATATAATTAAAAAGCATCACCCATTTAAAAAAAATACGCTTGTGTATGCGTGTGCGTAAAGTGTACAGATATATTCTTATGGCTACAGTACCGTACCTGACTACACTAAGACTACAGAAGAAGGCGACTGCTTCCCATTCCCTCTCGCTCCGGACCATGGCCTGAACCACTGCCGGACGCGAGAGGTCGCCGCCGCCAATGGCCGCCACGAGGACTCGGTGGTGCTCCGCCCAAGCGGGGCACACCGCCAATGTATGCTCCACCGTGTCCTCGGGGCGATCCTCGCAATGGTGACACCCGGGCGTTTCCTCCCGCCCGATGAGGTGCAGGAATCTCCCGAAACTTCCGTGTCCGGCGAGGACCTGCGTCAGGCGGTAGGTGAGGGCGACGTGACGCCGCTCTAGCCACTCCTCAAAGAGGGGACTTGCCGCCTCAATCAAGGCGTACCCTGCACGAGGTTGCGACAGTCGATCTCTCCATGTCGCCATGAGATCGAGCCGGAGGTCCGTCCGCTGGTCGGCAAGGAGGCTCGCTGCCTCGCCGGAGATCGTACGGTATCCCCGGATGACCCTTATGGCGATCACCCGTTGGGACGGGTTCAGGTAATGGGCGGCAAGCCGTCTCAGGCCCCTCGCCCACACCGGGGCCCCGTATAGGGCCATCGACCGCACGACCCCCGCGTAGAGCCTCCGGCAGGAGGCGTTTGGCCCCCTCAAGTTGGGCAAGAGCCGTTTGAAAGCGGCCCCAGCCCGTGTAATAATTTTGCTAATATAATGCTTCTGTAACGCGATTGCCAACTAAATTAATCGTAATAATGCTTCTTTAATGCGATTGGCATCTTCATTGACCATAGTAATGGTAATATAATGCGCCTGTAATTCAATTAAATTAATTGTTAACCTGTTTAGGGTCTTAAGCCGTATAATTTGTGCCCAAATAAGAGTTTCAGGAGCCGTATAAACGTTTATAATTCTGCCATAAAACTAACTCAAAATGCTAAAATGATTCAGAAATGCTGTAAGTCGGCTGATATACTGCTTTGATGTGTTACTTGGGTGTTCACGGGCTGCTTTTGCGAGAACAAATAATTGATGATCATGACTATTTTCATTGCTGCAGCAGTCTGGTTTGGGATTGTAAAAAAATAATAATACATATATTATAGCTATATTTTATAACATTTACAGAAGGTACCAAAAAACTAATGTATTCTCTGGCTGTACTACTACATGAGTCTGTCCCCTGCTCCATGCAAAGCTATTTGGAAAGAACTCTAGAGAGCTCAGATTTGAATGGGACTTACCCTCAGCAGCAGAATCGTAGTCAAATTCAAATTCAAATTCAAAGCATTTATTTCAATTAGACCATTTACAGGCACTTTTGAATGTCAAGAAGTTACAGTTTAAAGTTGAAGCTAGTTGCTCGTTCCAAAGCGTAGATCTCTATGGAGAAGAACGAGCAAGAAACTCCATGGACACTCCTTTTCTTCAATTTGGTTTTACAAAATCTTGGTTACAATATTCATGTTGCTTCTATATGTGAAAACAATGAAGGTGAATATTAAACAATTAAATAATACTAATAAAGATGTAGGCCATGGCAGATAAGAGATGACCAATCCCAACTGACAGCGCCCGTTCACGAACATGACGCGTGCCTCAGCACCGTTCAGCTCAACCATCTTGGAGGGAACTGAACGATCCAATGCACGCGCCACCGTCAGCGAGACATTTAAGTGAGCATGACAAAGCTCTCAACCGCCTTGCCCTTAATGTCCAACACATAGTAACTTAAGAGAAAAAATATAGTAAGTGCTCCATGGTACTCACATTTACAAAATCGAAATAAATGATGTTAAGTTATATAAAACAAAGTTTTTCAGTGAACCTATTTGACAGATGACCTGTGGTATGTTAAAAAAGAAACAATAATAATAACGTTATTTACGTCAATAAAAAAGGTGCTAAGAAACAACATTCCCTTTAAAAAGAAATATATATATTTCATTATGTTTATTATTTATTTGGAAGCCCGAGTGGCTGCGGAGCAGGACCAGCATTAAGCCAAGCATTTTTATCATTTATGTAATCTTCTAGTTTATAATATGCTTGACTACATAGTGTGCGTTTTATGCATGTTTTAAACTTTCTCTCGTTTAGTTCGAGAATAACGCGCGGTATTTTATTATAAAATTTTACACAGTACCCCATAAAAGAAGTGTGTACTTTTGATAATCTGAAACTTGGTTGATCTAGTTTGTTCCTATTTCTAGTATTAAAATTATGCCTATCACCAACTTTTTTAAAAAGATGAAGGTTTTTCCGAACATGCATAATATTTTCATATATATATTGACAAGGTACCGTCATGATATTAATTTGTTTAAACAATTCCCTTAGGGATTCGCGTCTGCCAAGATTATAGATGGCTCTGACAGCCCTCTTTTGCAGAATAAAAATGGAGTCTATATCTGCAGCCCGCCCCCAAAGCAAAATACCGTAAGACATGATGCTATGAAAGTAGCTAAAATAGACCAGCCTTGCGGTATCCACGTCCGTTAATTGTCGGATTTTTCTGACAGCGTAAGCGGCTGAACTTAACCGCCCTGCAAGAGATATTAAATGAGGACCCCACTGCAGTTTTGAGTCAAGCGTAACCCCCAGGAAAACTGTCTTGTCGACGAATTCTAGTATTTCCTTATTCAATATAACATTACATGCACTACTTCTAACGTTCGGTAAAGCAAATCGTATGCATTTAGTTTTCTTCTCATTTAAAACCAAATTATTTTTCGTAAACCAATTATGAACCTCAAGCATAGCGTTATTTACGTCGTCAAGGTGCTGTGCCCGTCTATTCACTTTAAAAATCAGTGAAGTATCATCGGCAAATAACACCATTTGAGGTAGTGGCTTACATACTCGCATATTTAGATTTTTGATATTTTTTTATGTGTGGCGCTTTTTCTTGGACGAGTATTGACTGGGCTTTCTATTTCTGAGCTTGGAGCTGTCCTTTCATGTGCTGATAGTGATAATTATAAAATATAAGTTTTTCATTGAAAATTCTACATACATCAACATATGCAATATAAGTCTATAACAGAAGGCATGTAATTCAAGTAAACAATGAGAAAAGCTGTTACTCAACAACTTCTCGACGCTGATTAACGTTTATAAGTGAGATTTTTGCTGATAAGTCACTAATTTATGTTTAGCTGTTTCTCAAATATTTGAGACTGCTTTATAAGTAAGGCTGAAAGTAATTAAAATACCTTTTTATAAAAATGCAGTCTCAATAAAAAAGGTTTATCGTAAATCAGTAACAAATAAGAAAATAAATAGGTATTCAATCAATATATTTCTGTTCTATCCTATCAATTAGTCTTATGAGTCTTATTATAATAGTAATACGTATTTTAATCAGTCTTCTTTAAAAACGAGATCTTAAAAACATGAACGCGTCAAGTGTCTCATCGATTAGGCATTATTGGCAGATACCGTGTCTTGGCTATCTATAAATTTTATCAAAAATTTAAAAGCTGTATCAGTCGATAGAATGGTGGGTGGCATCTCTGCGGCAGAGTACTTCCACCGTAATTTTAATCATGTCGAAACAAGTGTTCAGGTTTTCTAGACATAACATTTCTATATCTGAAAATGTGATAGCAGATTTGACATCATCAATGCTTTTTGTACGCAGGATTTTAGTTTAAAAAAATGTTGCAGCATAATTGATAGACTACTCCACCTGGTTTTGCAGTCTAGAAATACTTGTAACTCTTTGTCAAATTCCGCTTGGACGTATGTTTTTAAACGTATGGCGTCGTTTTTTGTCTTTGAGTTTTTAAATATCTTCACCACTGTCTGGTTTTTTTTTATTATTTTCTTATATTGATCATTCAGCCCTCCACCACGTTTTCTTGAATGCTCGATAACAAATCCGTCATCATCAAAGTTTTCATCTGAGCCAGAGTCTGAGCAGCTTACAGCATCCATCCTCATGTGTTTGTGGAATTATTTTTGTACTAGCTTTTGCCCGCGACTTCGTCCGCGTGGATTAATAGTTCCCGTTCCCGGGGGATTTCCGGGATGAAAACTATCCTATGTCCTTTCTCGGGTCCCAGACTATATCTGTACCAAATTTCATTGAAATCGGTTCAGTGGTTTAGGCGTGAAGAAGAGACAGACAGACAGAGTTACTTTTGCATTTATAATATTAGTAAGGATAAAACATCTTGTACAGCCTGTTGCACACCGTGTGGAAAGCATAATTGATGATTTTGTACCGGCAGAATACACCCAAGCTTGCCATGACAGCTGCGCCGTCAGTTGTCAATCCAATGAAGTCTTTCTCCAAACAAATTCCGAATGTCTATGAGGGAAACGCAAGCTTCGGCTCCCATAGACCCTACAATCCTTATCAAGCCCAAATTTTTGCAAACATTTTCGCGATCATCATTTTGAAAGTGAATATTTAAATTTAGATGTCTATGGGACGGGAGTCCCTTACATCTCCTAAAATTGTTTGTCCGAAAATCATTATCTATAACACGTTTGATATAAACCTCAGTAACCATAATGTTAAAAATCCCGAAATTTTTTGTAACATAATTATCTTTAGTTCTAAAAGTATTCTGTCATAATATCGAGTACTATAATATTTGAAGCTCCTAATTTTACATGACCTAAAGTCATATGTCCTAAGTAATGCGTTAAATAATGTGTATTATTCCGAATGTTCAATATTTCCGAATGTTTATGATACTTTTTTTAGTCCTAAAACATTTGCTAAGAATTAGGTTTTAGTGACAGAAACGAATCGCTGCAAAACCGACTCCACGTAGTCTTGTCTGCCCTACCCCCAGAGTGTAATTTAAAATCGCGTAGGCGCGGAGGGGCAAGGCGGCCCGCGAGCTGAGGAGCAGGTGGTTTTGACACTCGCCGCCGCGGCTGAGGCTGGCCGGCATGGCCGGCCAGCAAGCCGAAGCCGCGGTGGTGAGCGTGATATCATCTGCGTGCTGCATGCTTGCTTGCATGCTGCATGTTTGCTTGCATTCTGCATGCTTGCTTCCAAAAACCTGTTAAAAATCAAACTCAAATAAAAAAAAATGTTCAAAGAATATTATTATAAAGGAGAGTGGGCAACCTGGTCTACCTACTCAACAGTGATGTAACATACGTCGTTGAATAGATAATTACTACCGAACTATGGGTATGTGTCCGACCCAGTTTTTGAAAATAGCAATGTCACATTGTACTGGGACCGATCCATCATTACTGACAGGACTATTGTAGCCAATAAGCCTGATATAGTGGTGGTGGATCACGTAGACAAGCGCGCAATGATTGTTGACATAACAGTCCCACATGACGTGAACCTCGTGAAGGCCGAGAATGATAAGAAGATCAAGTATCATGACTTGCCTCGCGAGGTTGTCGACATGTGGGATGTGCACTCAGCGATCATTGTGTCGATTGTCGTTTCATCCAATATTAAATATGCCAAATAAGCCATAATATTTAAAGCTCGCTCTTTTTCCAACAAAACGCACGCGACGAGAGGCGTGGTTTACCAACTCCTCCAAGTTCGACACGGTCGCTAGTCACTTATGTAGCCGTAGTTATTGAAAAATTACATTATTGTTCTATTCGGCGAAATTATTTTGCTTTAGCTTGTTTTTGGGAAATATCTCGAGAACCCCATTACCTACAACTTAACGGCCATATAACAAAATGGAGTACACACAATTACCTATTCAATGACGTATGTTACATTACTGTTGAGTAGCTAGACCAACTCCCATACATTTTTGCCCACTCTCCTTTAGAATTTATAACTTTTATTGAAAACGGTTTTATATCTTTTGAATATATAAAACCGCCCCGTTGGTCTCGTGGTCGCGAGTGCGACTGCTGTGCAAGGGGTCCCGGGTTCGATTCCCAGGTCGAGCAAAAAGTGTTATTGAGTTTTTCTATGAAATTCTCAGTTGCAGCTCGGAGTTTGGATTTGTGCCCGGTTAATGGCAATAGGCTCGCCCCCTATTACATGGGACCTAAATATACCGGCGAACTGTGGGTGTACATTGGTACACCTCTGCCTAACCCTTCGGGGAATACAGGCGTGATGGTATATTTTTTTTTTTTTTTTTATCTTTTGAATATTATTGATTGTAATATTTATGACAAACGGATTTAGGATATAGTATATTTAGGGATTTCAATTTTATGGCATGTGATTTTATGTGATATTAAGTTCGGCTAAGTTATCATTCGGACAAATGATGATTAGGACAAAAAAAGTTATGGCACTTTAAATTATGGATAAAAAAGTTAGGTGACACAATAGAGAACCCTATGGGACTTCATTGAACTCCACTAATCAAGAGAAATTGACCACTTGGTATTTTTAGACTTCAAAAATGTTTTGTCTGCATTTAGAGTGGACTTTTCTTTGTGACACATGTCCATTATAATTTTTTTTATTGAATTTGGTGACCTTGGGTAGTTTTCTTATTTTTTTTTGCATTAACTTTCTGAGATCTGCTGACGTATAAAAAACTTTTAGTGGTAACCCATCTAAAACCACCATTCTTGATATAACGAGCAGGTGGATCACAACTTTTGCTAGCTTAAAAGTGGGTGGGTCTTCTTGTCGAGAATCGGCGCAAACAACTTAATTACGTTTTACATTAAATGAATGTTTGTTACGTAAGTGGGTATGAAATGTAGACGGGCTTCCACAATTAAAAAAAATTATGACTGTGTTTGCATTTTGCCTTTCGCCCATCTTTCAATCTCAAAAAGTGATAAAAAGTCAAATGACGAGAACAGTGTCTGTTCGTGTCATTTGACTTTTTGGTAAAATCTAAGAACTCCATTTTTTTGTGCGCTTAAACTACAAAATGAAAATAATTGATTGTTTTATTAATCTAAATATATATAATTCAAAGGTGACTGACTGACTGAGATAGTGATCTATCAACGCACAGCCCAAACCACTGGACGGATCGGGCTGAAATTTGGCATGCAGGTAGATGTTATGACATAGGCATCCGCTAAGAAAGGATTTTCATCAATTCTACCCCCAAGGGGATAAAATAGGGGATGAAAGTTTGTACGAAACTTTGTCAATTTTAAACCGATCGAGCTAAAACTTTGCATGCTTAAAGCTACTATGACGTAGGCATCCCCTAAGAAAGGATTTTGATAAATTCCACCCCTAAGGGTATAAAATAGGGGATGAAAGTTTGTATAAATCTTCTTAGATTTTCGACTGATTGAACTGAAATTAAAGATTGGAGCTACTATGATGAAGACGTCCGCTTAAATAGGATTTTGATAAATTGAACCCCCATGGGGTTAAAATAAGGGATGATGGAGGATGTAAACATATTAGTTTGAACCTATCAGTACCTAATAGAACGAAATACCTAATTAATAATAATACTTCTTAACGCGAGCGAAGCCGCGGGCAAAAGCTAGTTCATTGATAAAGTAATTGCTGTTAAATAAACCGTTAAGATGAAAAAGTTTTAGTATACATGTAGATAACAGGAGCACGGGTATTAATCTTAACAAATCATATACATCACTGTGTCTGTTACTTCACTTGTAAATATAAACTTTAAGCTACCACACAGCACAGGCTAAACGGGTAAATATAACAACTTCAAAAATTAAAGTATTTACGATTAAAATATCAATGTTCAAAAGCTCGAAAATGAAAACATCAAAATACCATCAAACTAAAAATTAAAAAAATAGTGGACTAGCGAGGCGCACCGCGAGCTGAGGAGGCGGTGGCTATAACGCCCGAACGGCCCAACTTTGCGGCTGAGGTTGGCCGACTAAGCTGGCCAGCTAGCCGAAGCTTCGGTGGTAAGCGTTAAAACCATTGAGGACGATAAGCTCGCACTTGGTCCGTTAGAAGTGTAAGAATTAACTCCTTAATGTATTAAATTACACAATTTGTTATCAACTTCTGAATATTGTCTGTGGCAACTTTGTAAATTGAAAAGTTCATGCCGGAGTGACAGCAGACGTATTGATATCGAAGCTTCTATATAGACAATGACAGATCACTGGTATTTCGTACGTCTTCGTGTGATCTTGAGAGACTAGCAAAATCAGTACCTAAAAAAAAAACAAAGGCAATACAAAAAGAATATACTTCGGCCACTCCAGCTGACCAAGTATAAAGTATTCGTTATAATATCTTCTTCTCGACAATATCATCATTCGAAATATACTCTACGAATATGATGTCTGCACAACCATAAACTAAACCTCAAACGTCAAATGTTTCTTTTGCTCATGAAACCTAAATTTTATTAGTCTCCACGTAACTGAGTAACTTGTTCAGCCTCTATTAAACTAAAACCGTTTCCGTCGTATCAAAACTGTCACTTCCTCATGTACCGTCTAAATGACCACCTCGACATGTTAACCAATCCAAAGCAACACCGTACGAAAATGTATCTAATCAAATTAAACAATATTACGATTTTACAAAGCATTTTTGATAAACTAATGTTATCCCGCGTTTACGTCAACAATCAATTCCATTTCTTGTACTTCCTCCAACATATATACACTCAGCGGCACAGAATGCGGCCCAAGCGCGTTATGTACTTTATTATCAAAATGTCAAAAAAGACATTAAGCGTTACATTTCAAAACAATGTTTTTTAATGTAATTTACAAAATAAAGCTATGGTATTCAAAATTAATAGCGGGTGTTTCCACCGCTGGCTCTCATGACCGCTTACATGCGACCAGGCATGCTGTGGATTATGTTTTTAATGACCAAATAGGGTATTTCTTCCCAGGTGGCCACCTGAATGGTTTTCATCTGACTTATAGCACTTATAGTCTCTGGGGGTTGGAACTGGATCGGATGTGTGTTTAAACCATGTCCTAGCCATGTTCTCTGGGATTCATATCTGCGCTTCGTGCCAGCCACTCCAATTTTGAAATTCTCGTCTCCGATACCACAGGTCTATTGCTTTTTGAAAAGGTTTTTTATTAAATGGTTAACATTGTTTAATGGTCTTAAAAGTAATAGAAAACGGCATATGGCATACGACATGTCTTTTTAATTTGCGTAACCAATAACAGATGGCGCCACCATGTATATAAGTCTAGTTAGTTTGTGGAACCGATAACAGAGGGCGCCACCATACAAATAAGTCTTGATAGCTTGCGGAACCGATAACAGATGGCGCCACCATACATGTAAGTCTTTATAGTTTGCGAAACCGATAACAGATGGCGCCACCATGCATATAAGTCTAGTAAGTTTGCGAAACCGATAACAGATAGCGCCACCATACATGTAAGTCTTTTAGTTTGCGAAACCGATAACAGATGGCGCCACCATGCATGTAAGTCTTTTTAGTTTGCGAAACCGATAACAGATGGCGCCACCATAAATATAAGTCTTTATAGTTTGCGGAACCGATAACAGATGGCGCCACCATACATGTAAGTTTTTATAGTTTGCGAAACCGATAACAGATGGCGCCACCATACATATAAGTCTTTTTAGTTTACGGAACCGATAACAGATGGCGCCACCATGCATGTAACTCTTTATAGTTTGCGAAACCGATAACAGATGGCGCCACCATGCATGTAAGTCTTTATAGTTTGCGAAACCGATAACAGATGGCGCCACCATACTTGTAAATCTTTTTAGTTTGCGAAACCGATAACAGATGGCGCCACCATACATGTAAGTTTTTATAAATTGCGAAACCGATAACAGATGGCGCCACCATACATATAAGTCTTTTTAGTTTACGGAACCGATAACAGATGGCGCCACCATGCATGTAAGTCTTTATAGTTTGCGAAACCGATAACAGATGGCGCCACCATACATGTAAGTCTTTATAGTTTGCGAAACCGATAACAGTTGGCGCCACCATACATGTAAGTCTTTATAGTTTGCGAAACCGATAACAGATGGCGACACCATACATGTAAGTCTTTATAGTTTGCGAAACCGATAACAGATGGCGCCACCATACATACCGCGTTCGTTGATGAATGTTTTGTAATCTTCGGAAATATTTTTTTTTTCTAGAAAATTTTCTTTCCAGTTGATAAAATTGTGCTACAGCTCTTTGTTTTGATTCACCCAATTTTTCAAAATATCGCACAATGAGAGCCCTCATTGTGTGATAGTCCCCATTAGTCCCTTGTATACGGACAAGTGCTGTAGCTAGCAGAATTTCAACAACAGATTCCTTGGATACATGTGTCACATTGCTTTGTGGTTTGTCTTCACATGACGTAGACGGTGACATATCCATGTTGCTGGACACTGCGTTTGTCTGTAGGGCATCGTGTAGTACGGTGTTATGAGTACCTTTACATACCCTGCATCTTTATTCAGAACAGCATGATTTATTTTTGTGATCGACCAGGCAATTTTTGCACAAGTTGAACCTTTGCACTGTGTTTCTCTTTTCTGCTGACCCCGATTTTAAAAATGGCTTGCATTAGTAAAGTCAGTGGCTGTCGTCATTGCATAGTGGGCAATATTGTGTCCTCGTTGCACAACTTTTTACAGCTGAACTACGTAAAAACGGTTTATTAGAATAGTTTTTATTGTTGAAATTATTCCATTTTGATTGATTCCTTTTGTTGAATTGATGTTCAGAATCTTTGTTTCTACTCGGAGGTGACGACGATGATGATTTGGATGGATAACGCTTTCGCCGGGTTGACTCGAGAACAGTATACTTATTTTCTAAAAATTTAAGAAAGTCTGCTAGAACAGGCAAGGCTCTTGGATTTTCTAATGATTGAGTGTATTCACAAACAGCCCTACTTATAAAAATAACGCTAAATAATGCTTAGCTACTTATCAATTGATTAACTCTCAAATCCTTGACTAAAAATCAATTATTTTTCACTTCTTCTTTATCGTGTGGGCAGTAAGGTCTAACGACCCCACACACCCTAGTGTCAGAGTTTCTAAACCGCCGCAAGGGCCTCTGTCATGGTTACCGATTATTTTTTACATAGCAACCACTTTCAACGGTGTCTCAGGTGAAAAATCTTAACTATAAACGTTAATCAGCATTGAGATGTTGCCTAAGTGACAAAATTTAAACAGCGGCAACCCGTTGTTTAAGTATAGTTCGGAAGTAAGATGGCGGGCTACAATCAGCTGTGACGGTGCACGCGATTTGAGTGATAATTGTGTACTAAAGTATGACCGCACGTAGCAAGTAAAGTGCTGACACATTGATGTCAAATTTGTGCGTGCTTTGCACTGCAAAGTTTATGTACTGACTGATTGTCATTAAACAACAAAACTCTTCAAGCAATGCCAGTACATTCAGAAATAAATGTTTTCAAAAACATAGCTTCTTTACAAGAATCTGAAATTGCCATATACTCAGCTTCCGTACTTGAGAGTGCCACTGTACGTTGCTTGCGAGTTTCCCATGAAATTATAGACTTTCCTATACAAAATATGTAACCAGTATAAGAACGACGGACACTATTCGTAATTCGGGCAGATCATTTTGAAGGAACTCCAAATAGTTGTCGTCATTGAGATTATCGGGTAGGTAATGCGGTCCAACTACCCGATTCCCAAACACCAGGAGTGTTTGGGAATCGGGACCAAACCCAAACGTTTACACTAAACCTATTTTTTTTAATAAAACAAAAAATCGATGAAAAATAATACACAGGGCATGAGAAGTGTTTAGGGGTCTGAAAGGATAGCAGATGACCCTCCCAGTCGACCATTTCAATTTGGCACACGATGCACCAAACACCCTTTATATCTTGTGGTTTAGGATAAAATAAATGAATGAATGAATTGCTTCTGAAAACAAAGTTTTATTTTATTAATTTCTTATATCAAAGAAAACATCTTATTCAGTACACTACGAGTATTGTAACAACTTTACCTGAAAACAAAGAAACGACATTTGAAGTTTATCTTTACATCAATTCTTATCTTTGTACACAAAATAGATGAAAGTTTATTTTTAGGCCTTTTTAATATCATAACATTCTAATGATCCTAACCTCTAAACAAAAACTACCGACTAAAAAGTTTGACATTTAAAGATTGCTGCGCGATGCGTGCCAAATAAAACAAAAATATTAAAGGAAATCTATTTTCTTTACATATATATAATTATTAAAACCTGTTTACCCCACCCATGCACTTAACCTGTTTGAAATCACTACATAACACCTGGGTCAAAAAATCCCGAGGCTATATTCAAAAACTTAAAAAAAAACGGTTTATTCATTACCATAACCTCCTTCAAGAGCGATACAAGATATTCCAACGGTTCTCTAACATGACGATTACTTTGTTAGAGAATGGTTTGTCGAGACCTTCACAATATGCTTCAGTTTCCGCAATGACTTCACTATTTGAGCCGAATTTCTTTCCCTGGAGCATTCTATTGAGATTTGCGAACAGATAATAATTGCAAGGCTACATCTGTAGAATATGGGGAATGGGAAACTGATTCGAAGCCCAATTCATTCAACTTTGCCATCGTAACCAGCGACTTGTGACTAAGTGCGTAAAAAGGATACCTTAATAAACTCGTGCTATCCGGAATGAAACTGATATAGAAGTACCCGCTTGCTTGTTTGCCTTTGCGTTTCAGCCTTTATAAGTCCACTGCCGGACCTAAATAAGCGTAACCAAAATTTCTCCAAAGCGTGCGGCATAAATTATTATTGTTGAATACCTGCTATAGTTTTTACTCACGTAAAGTGAACTTATTTTTGCAGCACTTGACGCTTTGATAGCATTAGAGGCATTTTTTTGTTAAATAGTGTAACCTCAAATTCATGTATGGTTCCATAAATGCTTGAATTAAAAAAAAATCGTGATTATTCATACTGGATTGCACAAATTGGTGAAATTTAATACTATCAAAAAGATCTAAGCCTATGAAATGTGGTGTTTGCATGAGTTCCTCTTTGAAATTGGTTTTAATTGTTAATTTATCACCGGTGAGACAAGCTGTTTTCATTGGCGTATCTAGGGTTATTTTCCAGGGGGGGCCTAGCCCTTGAGATGCCATGGCCGATGCGATAGAGCAAAGTCGACACCCAATGTACAGTCAGTGAGTAAGTGCGATTAGTATCATAATTCATAAATAACATAACACATGTTACAAAAAATAAAACAAGAGTTTCGTAAATCATGTTTATCGATTTGACACAAATTACAAGAGTAGAGTAATCAAACCAACTTTAATTTGCGTTTCTTCTCTGCAAAAATTTTTAAAACTAGTTCTGGCTTAACGTTCTCCTTTACATATTTATTTTCTATGTGAAGAAGTGTACTGCTTGAGAACATCTCTTCTCCCATTGTAGTTCTCAACCATGTTTTAATTCTCCGCATTGCTGAGAAGTTCCGCTCGCATCCGGCTGAGCTGACCATGATCACAATTGCAGCTTGCATTAGTTTAAAAAGATTTGGGCAAAAATCTTGTTTTACGTTTTCTCTGAGGATTTCAATTGTAATATTCTTTTCTTTTATTACGTTTTTCATGATTAAACATTCTGCTGCTAAAAGAGTCCTATCCCCAAGCGAAGAATTCCCTCATAATTATCAACAAAAGCCTTTCCATTTTCTATGTCTAAGTTTGAAACCGCATCAATCGATTGGGCCAAAGGTACACTTTCGAATCTGTTTTTCATATTTACTATTATAGCATCAATAACTGGGTAATAAATGTTAATTTTCCAATATTCACTGGCGCTTATGTCCGACGGTAAATCAACCCAACTTTCTCTGCCAAGTGTGGATTCGACATAAAAGTCCTTGTCCCTGCTACCTCCACCAACTCGGTTGTGTTTTCTTTTGCTCACTTTTATGGGTTCCAGAGAAATTTCATGTTTTTCTGCAAACTCTTCTATCTCTTTCCAAAATGTCTTGTTCAAAATTAGAAATAACACCTTTTGTCATGGTCCCAGCTTGTCCGAGAGTTGCATTTTCACATTGAAAGTACTTACTTAACACATGTAACGGGTGATTTTTTAAGAGGTATAGGATTTGATTTTCAAAAAAAACACAAAAAATTTGAAAAATTGGTGAAATCTTTATTGGAATCGGTAGAAAGATCAATATAATTTAATGTTTGAAGATGATTTATGCAAATGCTGGCCGCGGCTCCGGTTTAGATGGCCCATTCGCAATTCCCAATTTCGGCACACTCTCTCCAACATATCAGCCGGTATCACGAATAAATGCTTCCCCCAGTGCGTCAATCGTTGCTGGTTTATCCCTGTAGACATGAGCCTTAACATGGCCCCACAAGAAATAGTCCAAAGGCGTTAGATCACACGATCTAGGCGGCCAATTGACAGGCCCAAAACGATGATTAGCGATTTTTTTTTGCCCAAAATGGAAGAATTGGACATGCCTGACATGTGGTTTCAACAAGACGGTGCCACATGCCACATGGCACGCGAAACAATGGCCCACTTGAGAGCCGCCTTCGGTGAACAGTTTATCTCACGTTTACACGGCTGCGGGTTGTTCGAAAGAGATACCGCGCCCCCGGAACGCTAATGGCACATGAAGAAACATAGACGGGTTTTAGTCAGTAAAAGTCTGACACTCCCTTCCGCCCCAAACAGGGCGGGGGAAGTTATTTGATGATTTCCCGTCTTTACAAAAAAAAAAGTGCAACAAATTACAATCAGGCGAGTATTACAAAATATACGATCAAGAATATAATTCTGTTAAATACATGCATAAATATAATTAAGCTGGGATATTTGACAGGATACGGGTAGTTTAGGCACAAATAAGCTGGATCTCAAGTGCAACAAATTACAATCAGGCGAGTATTACAAAATATACGATCAAGAATATAATTCTGTTAAACACATGCATAAATACAATTAAGCTGCGATATTTGACAGGATACAGGTAGTTTAGGCACAAATAAGCTGGATCTCAAGTGCAACAAATTACAATCAGGCGAGTATTACAAAATATACGATCAAGAATATAATTCTGTTAAACACATGCATAAATACAATTAAGCTGTGATATTTGACAGGATACAGGTAGTTTAGGCACAAATAAGCTGGATCTCAAGTGCAACACATTACAATCAGGCGAGTATTACAAAATATACGATCAAGAATATAATTCTGTTAAACTCATGCATAAATACAATTAAGCTGGGATATTTGACAGGATACAGGTAGTTTAGGCACAAATAAGCTGGATCTCAAGTACAACAAATTACAATCAGGCGAGTATTAACAAATATACGATCAAAAATGTAATTCTGTTGAGCACATGCATAAATACAATTAAGCTGGGATGTTTGACAGGATACAGGTAGTTCAGGCACAAATAAGCTGGATCTCAAGTGCAACAAATTACAATCAGGCGAGTATTACAAAATATACGATCAAGAATATAATTCTGTTAAACACATGCATAAATACAATTAAGCTGGGATATTTGACAGGATACAGGTAGTTTAGGCACAAATAAGCTGGATCTCAAGTGCAACAAATTACAATCAGGCGAGTATTAACAAATATACGATCAAAAATGTAATTCTGTTGAGCACATGCATAAATACAATTAAGCTGGGATGTTAGACAGGATACAGGTAGTTTAGGCACAAATAAGCTGGATCTCATGTGCAACAAATTACAATCAGGCGAGTATTACAAAATATACGATCAAGAATATAATTCTGTTAAACGCATGCATAAATACAATTAAGCTGAGATACAGGTAGTTTAGGCACCAAATCTACGATCAAAAATGTAAATCTGTTGAACACATGCGAATCAATTACGAGTTTATTAAATCATGACAAAACATGACCTAATAAATCTTGTAAATATTATAACCATCCATGCATCAAGTGATTAATTAATGCCACCTGAATTCCCTGCGGCAAGCAATTATGTACTTACGGTTTTTATTTGTATTCAATAAGTTCCTATTCCTAAACTAATTCATAGCAACTGGGCTTTCACTTTTGTCTTAAAACAGCCTGTGAATGTTACATGATGTGATTAATAGTAAATACAGTAACAGTTGTATGTTGTCCGATGAAATCCAAAGTATAAGGTATAAACCTGTAAACAAAATTATACGTTCTTAAAATACAGCAAAAAAAAAAGTTAACGGGCCAAGGAAGGTCAATCATATCCTGCCTACTTATCCTTCTCTATTCTTTCATACTAAACAAATGCCATTGTTATCCCATGTCTCAGTGTCGCCATTAGGCAGTATTTAGCAGAACTAACTTCTGCCTACGACTATATGCATAGTCTTTAGGATTAGGAAAAAGTCCTAAATTTGCCCACGGAAACACAAAAACGGAATAAAAATTATTTTGTGTTGAGGTAGATACATGCGAGTCAAATTTTATCTAATTACGTGTCGCCGTTTAAATGTCAAAGAGTAACAAATATCCATCTATCCTCACTAACTTTCACATTGATAATTGTAGCAGGATCCTAGGATTATATCATTGTCTAGAGGCCAACCGTCATAAAGCAGCGGAGTTCAAGTAAAGGGACTGAGGGCGTTTAGCAAATATCATCATTACCGATCTGCTAAGAAAATGATTTTTATACTATTGATTAAAGTATAAAAAAAAGTTTTTTTTTTTCAAGATATCACAATCAACAGAAAAAAAAAATACATACACACATACATTCTTTTAGCACATATTACGACCCTGTCATGTGGGCGTAATGACACTAGACATAGAACAAAACTGCGGAACTTAGCGCCAGTAGGTGCTAAGAAGTACATTAAGATTTTATTCGCATTGTCCCACCTACAGTACTCGAGTTACTATAGACGGAATAAAGCGAACAAAATCGGTATGTACTAATAAACTTCTACAGGCACGAAGTGCCAAAAAACAAATTATTTTCTAATGAAACAGGAAGTTAGAAGTGCAATATATTAAGAATTTAATAGATAATATATAAAATAATATATTATACATGTAAAATATATACCGGAAAACCATAAAAAAAGATAAAAAGTGTAAAGGATAGGTTTAAACTATATACACAATAACTTTATGGTAAAGTGTGAAATTCTTTAAAACAGAAATCGAAACAGAGCGGCAATTGGCATTCAGCACATTCAAATGACGTTTTAACGTTAGGCTTACCTCGTCGATCTGCACACCACACACATCTTCGACGGGGTGCCCTATTCGCATCGACCCCATTTTTTTCAATGCGCTGAATGAGATGCCGCTCTGTTAAACGACCAAGAGGAAAATGTGAACGTCTAGCAAAGGCGGTTGCCACGGATGGAGGCACTGGGACATGTGGCAAATGGTGGTTGGCTAGATCTTCCACCAACTTGAGACGAAAGACTAAAGCTTGGTAAGTTTGTCCTATTGACTTTTCCAGAAGTATTCGGCTGTTCTGAATACTAATATTCAGAAACCGTTTAAATAACTGCCTGTTCCATTTAATGCACTGCTTTCGCTCTACTAGGTAGGGCTCTAGCATTTGGTGCAAACGATCAGCTCCACCCATAGCTCGGTTGTAATCAGTTATAAGTGCGGGCTTATAGACTGACATTCTGCCAGGCTTAGGAGCCGTTTTAGTTTGAGCCATGTCATGTACGTGGATATAAGATTCAACCGCTTACGGTCTTGGTAAGCCATCACCATGACATCGCCAGATTGACGACCCATGTATTCGCCCTCCACTAGCTTGACTTTCTGAATCGAGGCTGGAACGTTTTTGCGACATGCACGAAGGGTGCCAACGCAATCCGTTTTTCTCCTTTTCAGAAACCTTGCTAGTGCAGGTGAATTGAACCAGTTATCCATGTACAAAACATGTCCAAGGTCTAAAAGCGGTCGAATCAGTTTAAGAACTGTGCAAGTGTGTGTACTCGAAGGCAAGGTAGAGGTGGTGGTTATTTTACCAAGATAAATAAAAAAAATCCAAAGGTAACCTGTGCTTAATTCACACAGGTTAAAAGTCTTAATTCCATATCGTGCAGATTTAGTTTTGATGTACTCTTTTATTGACAGAGGTGGTCCTTTCCAAAGAATAAGGTATTCATCAATACAGATGTTCTGGGTCAGAGTATAAAACTCCTGAAATTTTGAATGTAGGTGATCTAAAATGGGCCCCATAGGGTATAATACATTGAGAACCCCTGGCAAGGTGTAGGGCTCGGTTTAATAGCCAATACCTTTCTTCTTTGAAAAGGTGCCTGAACGCATCTGTCTTCAACAATGGCAACTTGCTAAAACAGGATTTTACTAAAGGCATTTTGATGATGCCAATCATCATCCAAAATGCGAACAGCACCAAAATTTCGTGCACATTCGTATCATACCACAACCTAGCGAACCTGGCACTTTCCCTCTTTATTTCATGAGCATACCTGTTGGTTTCCTCGACAATGTGAGTTATGATGCCGTCATCCCAAAAGGCTCTGAAGGCATCATAAGGATCAGAAAATTGTCGAGAAGGCCCAACAGTATCCCGGAGGAAGCACTCTTTCTCACCTTGCCACCCATCCATCACCTCCCACTTAAACTTTTCGCGTTCTAAATCATGAAAAAGTGCTTCCTCCTCATTTACACTTTCCCTTACTCTCTCTCTCTTTCATTTAACGTCCTCGCATTCCTTACATTCCTGGCCTGATTACGGCCAATTTCCTCAGTCAAATTGGGGGGAAAGTCTTGGTCGGAAGGAAACTTCAGAACCAATTCATCCCCCCGTTTCCAACTATCACTTCTTTGGCCCATCCCGGAGTGCCCGCCGAGGTTGGTGAAAAATACACTTCTGGCATCCACCACCGGCTCCAACAGCGAATTGCGGGGCGCTGCAATCTCTCCCTCGAAGTCCACTTCCATTCTAAACAAAATAACGACTATTATGTCACATAAAACTCCAATTTCTCGTCATGCATCGTGTAGAGCGCGTTGTGCTTGTGTATCACAATATCTGTCTTTTTTATTATCTTTTATTTTTTTTCAAAAACTCACTGTGACATGTTTTAAAATGCAATAAGCTGCTTAGTCAACCTAAACTTTCCACAGAAGTTACTTGATCCTAGCACTATTATTGTTTTTGTCACTGGAAAACTGTTACATTACAAAAAACGAGTAAATAACATTTAAAAAAGCAGTTGGCACTAGGACAGTTGTTTTAAGAAATTATAATTTCAGATGGGTTAACCGATTAATTGTGAAATTTAGCTGTGGCAGCGAATACATATTATGTGCTATAGAAATTGATGCCAACACCGTGCAATCAGACACATACAAAAAAAATCCTTTTAATGCTCTTTTCATCATGTATAGACGTGTTTAAGTACAGTCGGCTTTAAAAAGTGGTTTGTAAGTGGCCAACTACGTGTTTTCCTTAGAATAAAGGGTAAGGGACTTTTCTATTTCAGATATTACAAACATTTTGTATTATTATGGAAAATAAACCATACAACCAAGAGCATAAGGTACTTCGGAAGCCCACTCGACCACCTGATAATAATGTTTTTATCCATTTAGGCAAAAATAAACCAAATGACGAAAAAGTATGGTTCTGAAGCTTAAGCGATCCGGACGTGAGCTCAGTATATTTCTACAACATGATTAAAAAAATATGATATAGAAAGACATTACAGAAACTTGTAACGATAAGTCTCAGTTCTACAGTTGAGGTACATAGAACTAAATTATTTACGGTCGTAATATTAATGCAATTATAGAGGTTATCAATTACTGATAGTTTCGAATTTGGAAAATATTGAATGTTCACTTCAGGATAAATCTTTTTAAAAACCAATTACAGCGAGTTACAACCAATATTAAAGTAAATTAAGAAAGGAAGTAAAGTAAGTTTTAAAGTAGAATTACTCCAGTGTCACACGCCACACAGAAAAAAGAATGGCACGCCTGGCGTGCCATCGGCAACATATCGGCTCGCGAACATATTCTATTCATTATATAAGTAACTTGGAGTTAACCGCGACTTCATTCGTATTAAACACCTACAAAAATGGCACGCCGGGCGTGCCATCCGCACTAGATCGATTGAAAGGTTCCTCACTTATTTTGCCCCTCATGTTCATTTTATAAGTAACTAAGACTTTGCTCGCGAATTCTTTTGCATTGATTTTTCAAATTACCACTACAAACTCAACACCCCCTAGGCCTCCTATAGGTGTCGTTAAAAAAAAACGACCAAATGAGAGTCGGACTCGCGCACGAAGGGTCCGTGCCATTATCTATAAAAACCGCAAAAAAAAACACGTTTGTTGTATGGAAGCCCAACCCGTAAAAATGGCGGCTTAGAGCGGAAATATAACAAATATAAAGCAAAAATAAACCTCGTACCATCACGCTTGTATTCCCCGTAAAGTTAGGCAGAGGTGTACATAAAACACGTAATAAGAAAATAAAATTAAAATTATTATACCTACCTATCATGTTTCGTGTCTAATGTAAGGTCTGTAAACACACATGAAAATATATATATGTATACATAATTTATACCCCAAAATAAGTTAAATAAAAAATAAGTTTAAAAAATAAAACCCATAAAAATTGGATCTAAAAAGTATAAAAACATGAAAAAGATCTTTGAAATTGTTATTGTTAGTGACCAGCAAACGATTAAGGCGCTTCCAACAGTCCCTTATTTTTCAAATTACGATAAAAAGCTTAGAATTTCCCAGAGACCAGATAACCATACATACATATCCACATATGTATGTATATACCCACGTACGTATGTATGTATGTATGTATGTATACCTACATACCGGCCAAAATCATAACCCTCTTTTGGCTTTGCTGTAGTCAGTAAAAATTAAATATACACACTTGTCAAAGCTGGTAGGTACAGTAAGCGCTCAGAAATCCATACCCCCGCTAAGGTTCACTTTCCTATGAACACGGGCGCGATCCAGTCAGCGCGTGCGCATGTGTGTTTACGAGTGATGTCTCAACATTCCACAGATAACACACACTAATGAACCATCGTCGCACTACGCGAAATGGCATTATATTTCTGTTTACCGTACGAGTCCTACCCGACGCGCGACGTATTCTTACCATTGCATTGCTAAATTTCGCATAATTATAACATGTCCTGGCAGCTGGTTTGGATAAGAAAGGGTTTACGATCATTGGATTCCGAGTTCAAATCTTATACTATGTGTGGCTGTTTTTTGTTTCTTGAAACCATAATAACGTTAGGCAAAATCTTTTTAGGTTTATGTTGAATTATTACGTATTCATGCTTGTTATTTATTTTTTATAAGAAGCAAATATTAGTTATTGTAACATTTATTTAACTTTTTATGTGATTTTATTTTAACTTTTTGTAATTGGAAGTAGGAAAAAAAGGCGTGCTGTGTGATAACAAAAATTTATTTTTAAAATTAACAAACTTATGAGAATTGTAACGTCACATTCCTACCGAAATAAAAGAAGTTCTCTTGTAACTGTTCATAAGATTTTTTGTTGAATACCCACTTAGTCAATAAAATTCATAATAACATAATAAGAGAAGGATATTTTAATAACACAAATAAATTTGGTGATGCTCACGTATTAAGTTTCTGAATTGGTATTCAGCAGAGTTAATTGAAAACTAAACTATAATTCAGACTTTATGAACAGGTTTTTTTTATGTAACGTCACAATAAACTTAGTGAGGTAATAGTTTAATAATTCGTTTTCTTGATGAAAAGAAGATTGAAACTAAACCTCAATTTAAGATCATTAAATAACTATCTACGAATATATAATATAATTATGACTAAATATTTAGTTACACCGTCTAATTATTAAAACTAAAACATCCAGGTTATTAAATGTTGCATAACACCGTCTAATACTTCTTCATAAGTAGCACTGTTGCACGCCATCCCCACATATTAAAAACGAAACGTATTTTTTCTGGTTTATGATGCATGCAGCTGTTGTTGTAAACAGTATGTTATCCAGTGCGAAACCACCAAACTTAATCCACTTCGCTGTTGAGTAGGTAGGATAGGCTATCTATCCTCTTCCTCGTATTTCTTGCTCCGGAGACTAATAATAGTATTCCTCTAAAACAACAAAAAAAGTAATTTTAGGCATTTATAACAAAATACTAAAGTGACTTAATTTTTTATATAATTTAATAATATTTATTTAATATAACAAATTTTAATATTTAAAACTATTTATTTATAAATTCCATAATAAACACATTTTTTTTGGCGTCATTATATATTTAAAAATCAATAATAAGTATTAATCGAAATGCCACCAAATAATTTTAGGTATCTTAGGTATAAATTTCAAATGAAAGTTTAATTTACAATTCGTTAATATAATACTCACATTCAGTCAGGTTTCATAAGATATTAATTGGGACCACTTTTATGCAGCCCAATAATAGTCGCCCTCGCCTCAGTAATATTATTTGCCTGCGTTTCGAGAATACTTACAATACCACTACGAGTATCTATTAAATCACTCGTTACTAACCAACAACCACAACCAAACGACAACGCTCATTCCAATCAAGTTAAATATGCACAAAACTCATGTCTACCTCACAGAAATCTAAATTCTTTATTAGTTTTCTATGACTACCCTTTTAAATTTACGAAATGTGTGAACAAAGCGAACAAGCTAAAGAATATTATATTTCTGTTCATTTCTTCAAATTGAGTAAAAACAAAAAGACAAAAATAATGTGAGATTCGAACTCGCGACTCATTGATTAACGCCGTCAACTGGGCGCGCTTAACCGCTAGACCATCTGGTCTCGTACAGAAATGTTGAAATTATGAACCACATTCACAACGATGATACATGTGTCTATTCTTGAAAGTAAAAGGTCGTAAGTCAAACTAAACGTCAACCTAATACGTTTTGAGATTGGGTATGGACTTTTGGTCGCCACTTCTTTCAAAATTGACTGCATGTCATATATAATTATATTCTGGTATGACATGAAAACATCTTCTATCAATAGGCTACTTTTTAAGTTTGACTTTAAATTGAGTAAGTGACGGTTCTCAATAGGCTTTGGTATTTTGTTGTAGTAAGTAGGCTTAGTGCTTGTCTATATCATTAAAAAAGCCATTTGCAAAATTTCACATTCCAAGTTTCATTCATTAGGCTGTACGCGAATGAGTCAGATTGACTGACTCAGGTTCCCATTTTATATAATATGTTAGATAAGTCCCTAACCTAAGTCCAGCGATAAGCCCCCGAAGTTAGTCTAAAAAAATATATACATTTACTTATTTTGTATTGACCTTAATGATTACTATATTTATACAGGAAAAATTTTTAACCAGTGCGTAAATTTTGCCATAATAAACTTCAACACGTTTTATTAAACACGTATATTTTATTTTGATATGTCTTAGTACTAAAAAAAAAGTTATCGCTTACGAAACATGTTTACTTAAAAACCATATTTCATTGTCACTCGGCGCTAGCGCATTCCCCACCCCCTCACCCCAGCCATGCGCCCGGGCGGCGGCGGCGGCCGCGAGTTTTCATTGATAGTATGGCGAATAGATTATGTCCTGGATGTTTTGCTTATTTCAAACTCGGATAAGGATGAATTTTTTTTTTTTTTTTTAACTAAACTCGGAAATGTGTTCTATTACTGACACTGAACTACCAAAAAAAAGGACGATGACAAAATTTGTATGGGACCCGTCCCCCCCCTCCAACAGATGTTTTGTATGTTTCAGGGGGTGCTTAAGGATCTATTAAAAGACCAGCAATCAGTTTTAACTCCAAAATCCATGGGGTTTAGAAAAAAAACTAAAAAAAAAAAAAAATTTTTTTTTACTTCTAATTCCTTACACTTATTTGTGATAAGAACTAAAATAACAATATTTAAGGCTATTATGAAGTGTATACAGTTACACCGAACGCCGTGCGGAGCCAAAGATTGTAAATCAAATTATTGTGTTACTTACATATTTTACATTATATGGAAAATAGGTATAATAATTGTCATTAATTATTATTCTATTCAGCAATGGGGATAGTTTAAAAATTTTAACCACTACATTTTATTTTATTTATTAAAAATTTAGACCATTTTGAGAAACTAATTTGAATATTTTGATGATTGGCTCAATGGTTATTTTTTTAAAAAATATTCAAATATATATTTTTTTTAAAATAGATGACGTCATCATTGGCTCAAAAGATTGTGTCTTTGCCCAACTATTTACATAATTAAAAGTTTAAATCTGTCAACACAACGTCTGTCCAACGTCAAATAGGCGTCATAACATAACTCATACATAAACAAATCTAAAATTGAAAATTTCAAACCGTAACTGTTAATTTTAAACAGAAAGTGCTTTTTTAAGGTGTTAACAATCGACGAGGTGACATTATTGTTCGGTTTCCTAAACCACAATGAGTGATGATAAACCACTTTTCTCGTAAATCTTCCCTTATACGGACAAAAATTTTGTTTGGACTATTATTGCTATTATTACTGCAAGTTGGAACAAAGCACTTCCTGTATTCCATAACTCTTACACTATAAAAATTGTCGAGTGTCGGAATAATGGAACAAGATTATTAGGAAAGTCGCAGGAATAATATTATTTTTGAAAAACTTTAAACTGTTATTATGTTTCAAAAACTTTTGACATTTGCGTTATAATTTGACACTTGACAACTGGTTGACAATACTTGCCACTTACTTTTTTTTATTTTCTGAGGCAACGATACAAAACTGTAGGGCCAGCGCTGACCTAATTTGAAGGGCAATGAAGGTCAATCGTATTTTATCAAAAATATCAGGAAAATATGAATATTTTTCATTATTAATTAGTCCATAATGCTCAGTGACGCTATTCCTCGAAACGGGTTTTTAATTACAACATATAAAAAAAAATGAACAATGCCCATTCTGCCGCTGGATAAAAATCGAATGTACTGCCCAAGCCCCATGTACCACGTAAAACGAAATAATACGTATACAAGGTGGCCCCCATGTATGTTATACGATTTTTTTGTGGTTTAGAAATTAGACGATTTTTTATTTTGTTTTTAGATATTCTTACCTGACCATCAGAACTTGATGGTTTCTAGTCTTCTTGAGTAACATTTTTTTTAATAATGAATCCTGAGGTCAACCTACGGTCGATAAAATCTGACTGTCTTTTCATCTCCTAAAGCGACTAAAACTAAGTTCAAAGGGTTATTTTTTAAATTCGTTCCAGATTTTCTATCACTCAAACAAGAAAACAAAAGACGGGTGGCAAGTACCTCAAAGTAGATTTACAACTTTAACGGACCTACAGCTTTCCAAAACAATACAAATAATCGGTAAATAACCAATTTTACTGGTCAGTATTCGGTGTAATTGAAACTTGAACATGGTAAGGCGAAAATATCAATATTTAAAAAGTGTTATTGGGTTTTTCTATGAAATTCTCAGTAGCAGCTCGGAGTTTGGATTTGTGCCCGGTTAATGGCAATAGGCTCGCCCCCTATTATATGGGACCTAAAAACATACCAGCGAAGTGTGGGTGTACATTGGTACACCTCTGCCTAACCCTTTGGGGAATACCGGCGTGATAGTATGTATGTATGTATGTATGTGTGTATCAATATTTTAGTGTTCAAGTGAACACATGCCATGACGCCTGTATTCCCCGAAAGGTTAGGCTGAGCACGTGTACCAATGTACACTCACAGTCCACCGGTATGTTTTAGGTCCCATGTAATAGGGGGCGAGCCTATTGCCATTAACCGGGCACATGTCCTAGCTCCGAGTTGCTAATGAGAATTTCATAGAAAAACCCAATAACACTTTGCCACTCGACCTGGAAATCGAACCCAAGACACCTAGCGTAGCAGTTGCGCTTAGGACCACTAGTTTAACGAGGCAGTTGCTCAAGTGAATGCTGATGAAAATGAATATCAACGGATTTTCATCAAGTTTTTAATGCAATATGAGCTCTATATAACTGTTTTTATAATAACGTTAGTATTTAGTAGTAGTATCTACTTTAAAAAGTTAACCTAACTTTTTAAACTATTCAGAATCACCATAATGCAAAAATTAAACATGACAAAGCGCTCGAAACTTGATGTGTGATCGTTATTATTAATTTTCATTAGCTTTTACTTGAACACAAAAATATTGATATTTTCGCCTTATCATGTTGAATTTTCAATTGCACCGAATTTGACCGGTTTGAAAAAAAGACCGCTCAACTCTTATCGGGGTTGACCTCGATTCCCCATTTCCAGGACCGAGTGCCTAAGGAGTTTTGGGGAGTGCAGGGGAAAGAATCAGGGTTACGGCTTTGAGGGACCCCCGCGTTTATGGGGTGCGCCCTCGATACGATAGCGGAAGGTGCATGTGATGAATGGTGTATGTGATCTTGCGATCGTTACACCACTTGGCCACTTCGCCTTGTCTTTGCCTTGTCTTTGCCTTGTCTTGTATGGAAGCTGAAGCGGGGGGAGTACTCAGGGGCTCGAGGGAAGGCTGGTCGCTGGGAGAGCGAGTGCGGGGGGCCGCGGAGATGGTGGTGGTCGCGGCTTTTTTGGCCTTGGAGGCCTGGTAGGAGGGTCTTCGCTTCTTCCTTCTACTTACGACGACTTAGAGCGGGCGGGGTGGCTGATATAAGTAGCAAATGCGCTGCTTTAGGCATCACCTGCAGCCGATCGTTAATATATTTTGCTGATTCTTAACAGATGTTGGGGAGGACTGTATGTGTTCAATGACGATACTGGTACTTAGTTAACTGCTTTACTGCAAAAAAATAATAATTCACCAGACCGATTCCGGCCACGTCCAAATTCTTATAGTCCAATGGGACGGACATCCGATATAACAGGGAAGAGATCAGGCGCAGGACCAACGGCTTTACGTGCTTTACGAGGCACGGGGGTGACACACCACCATCTTCTAAACTCCGGACTTTTACTGAAAAAAATCCTAATGGAAAAACCCAATAAAACTTTTTCCCTGACCTGGGAATCGAACCCAAGACCCCACGCGCAACAGACGTGCTTGCCACCACAGGACTAACGGGGCAAATATGGTTACTATAATAAAACTTTGAAACAAACTGTTATTTTGTACCACAAAATAATCCTTTTAAAACTTGATTTTCTGCTTATCTCCCATACTTTAGGAAAATGTCGTCATAGTAAAAAATGATCAACTTTTTATCAGCTTTCGATTAAGATACATTTCAATTCTGTTGGTCGAAGTAAGGTTAGGGGGACGTTTTCAAGCATCGTCCTTTACGCACTGGTTAAAAACTTATCCTGTATAAAACATTTTTTTTTTTTTTTAATAGCCTATCATGTTTCCCACTGCTGGGCAAAGGCCTCCCCTTTCTCCTTCCAAACCTCTCTGTCCTGAGCGATGTCCGGCCATGCTCGCCCCGCAAACAAGACCAGATCGTCACACCACCTTCGCCGCGGTCTACCTCGGCGGCGATTTCCTCCCTCAGGTGTCCAGTGAGTGACGATCCGTGCCCACCTCTCCGGGTGCATTCGTGCCACGTGGCCAGCCCACTCCCACTTTAGCTTGGCGGTTTTTTCCCCAACATCTGCTATCTGAGTTATGGAGCGCAGGGTGGTGTTTCTGACACGATCTGTTCGCTTAACACCTATTATGCTGCGCTCCATTGCCCGCTGGCAAATCTTGAGTTTGGACTTCAGTTGTTCAGTTAGTGACCAGCTTTGTGCACCGTAGGTTAGGACGGGCAGGATGCACATGTCGACGAGTTTTCTTTTAAGTGTCATTGGAAGGCTTCCCTTCATGTGTTCTTTAAGGGCCCAGAAGGTCTTCCAGGCGTTTTGCACTCGTCTTTCGACTTCTTTGTCTTGCCTATTTTTAAAAGACACTATCTGGCCCAAGTATGTATACTCATCGACATATTGCAACACATGCCCGTCTACCTCGACCCTACGTTTCGTGCTGTTGATCATGACCTGGGTTTTGGTCCTGTTCATTGACAGTCCAACCTCAAGACTTGTTGAACTTAGATCTTGGAGCATTTTTTCAAGTTCTGAAGCAGATGTGGAGAACAACACAATGTCATCAGCAAAACGGAGGTTGGTTAGCTGGTGACCGCTAACATTTACGCCTCGTTGTTGCCACGAATCCGGTAGCTTTTTAAAAACCTCCTGTAGAGCGCTTGTGAACAGCTTTGGTGAGAGTGGGTCGCCTTGTTTGACTCCCTTTTCAATATTGAAATTTGAACCAGAAATAACAATAATATAATGTATTTATATTTGTTAATAGGTTTTCATTTTTTTTGCTTAACATACATTAATTACACTCTAGACAAGACATTTGTAAATATCTGTTTTTTAACTTTTGTGTAAGGGCAATTAAGAATATGACAGACACATATTGCAATTTGAAATACACAGAGTACTATCCTGGAACGAAAGATGGCAATCTTAAAGAATTTACCTTATTAGATAAACACCATAGCAAACTTATTTAGTAATACAGTACTCACCGATTTTCCAGATTGCTAAAATTCATTGTGGTAGACGGTGGGCATGTTGACTGTTCACTTGGTGGTTGTACATCATAAGAGTCTGGTAGGTCCTACAGGATTTAAAAATATATATAAATAGCATAAATTTATAATTTACAAAATAAAAAATAATCAACAATATCACAAAATTACTTCATTGTACTTTGTAAGCAAAGTTCTAATTTCAGATATTTCAGAGATTTATTTCATAAATATCCCTGATCTAGTAGCTGAATAAGTCCATTTTTGTTGATAAACATTATCACCATTTTAATTTTTTTGTTTTCAATTATTATTACATATGAGCAAAGTACTTTTCAAACAAGTTCCTGGTTGTACGGGGAACCTTTGATGATAAACCTGGCATAAGTTAGCCAAGATCTTGTGTATGTCAGATTATCATATCTCTATAAACTTGTTTACAGTATCTAAAACTCATAAAAGCTAAACGAAAGCTGTATATTTGACACCAACATTCTACAATGTCTTATTAACATACTGCTTTTGATAACATATTTTGTATAGGATTTATTTGAATAACAGACCTTTGAAGTTGCTTATGGTACTAACTAAGGCTGGTGATAAGCCAGCAAATATTAAAATGGTGTATAATTTCTTGTTTCTAGATGGATAATAATGAAATCAAATAATAATAACATAACAGCTACTTACTATATCGTCATAGATATTTGAGTGTTCCGAACCTTCCTCCACATCTATTGTAACAACAAAATTGAATGCAATTTGTTGTGCCCGTTTTCTTGCGTCCTCGTAGTATGCTTCGAGGACCGGGTCTTCCAACTCCTCCTCTTCAGAACCTTCAAAGGGGTCTTCAAAAGGGAAGCCCGGATCCTCGAAGTCATACACATCCTCCTCATCTGATGGAAAGAGTTCCTCATCTCCAAAAACTTCACTATATAAATAGGGAATTGGATCTGAGCCTGAACCGGTCAGTGGGTCGTGTGAACCATTTGCTGCCTACAATGTAAAATATGAAGTTCTTATAACTTACATTAAAACAAAAACTAGAAAATGGTACCTACATGGTTTTAGATAAACAATTATTCTAATTAACTTAACAGTTATGGTGTTATTATTAAAAAAAAAGAAGGAAATTTAGGAGTAAAGTTTGAAACTTATTGATAATATTCCCCATAAGGCCGTTTGTCCACCGCCGCCGTCACCGGGACGTCAACGAGAACGAGATGACGGCGCCGAAGTACTGGTACGTGGACTACTATGGCCGCGTGTCCACCGCAAGTCCGTCACCCGAGCACCGTCATCCCGGCCGCCGAGATTCGAGTAGATCGGCGTGACCTGTGCCGGCAACGTGGCAATACAAAACACTATACTAGAAAGGTTTAGGTAGTTAACTAAAGGTAAACAAATCGTAGAAAGGGATTTTTATAGTTGACACTTTCTTGTTTAAAAAAACTTTTAAACAAAAAAAAAACAACCGCCTTCAAAAACTAAAAAAGTGAAATATTTTTAAGGCTTTGGTTCTGTTTGTTGTTTTGTATTGCCACCGACTTCCAAAGCTAAAGTTATTTTTCACTTTTTTAGTTTTTGAAGGCGGTTGTTTTTTTTTGTTTTTTAGTATCAACTTTCTGTCATCCAAATCCACGAAGGATTTACTAGTCAAGTTAATTTACGTAGTAAATTAACTTGACAACACTAAAAAGTCATAAGAAAGCAGAATACTTATGGGATTTCGTTTACTTGGAGGACGAATTTTCGAATACTACTGAATATATCTGTGTTACCCTTTGTAAACAATGCTTTTAGATATGCTATAGCAACAATCGCGGTTAATCTGCTGTTATTTATTGAAGAGTTCCCTCGATTTCTACAAGATCCCATCAACAGATATTGAAATGGTGACAATGGGACCACACGGAAAGCACCAGCTTTCAAATAAAGAATCATGACGCCTTCGAACGTACAAAAGCAGAGCAAGCAATTGTCGCCGGTTGAAACTAGCCATCCTTCTAGTTTTTTTTATTTCTATTAAAAAGGATAACGCGATTACCACCCAATACAAACCTGTAGAAATGAACCAACGATAATATCGGCGCGGTGGACAAACGATCGCCGTCACGTCATCTTAAACTCGGCCCGAAATAATCTCGTTCTCGTTGACGTGACGGTGACGGCGGCGGTGGACAAACGGCCTAAGACTACCAAAATTGAAGTATAGTGGCAAAGATAGACAAAATAATGGTTGTTTGCTTGCTTAAATCATATTATTTTATTCATTGTTTTAGAAAAAATCAATGTCATTCTCTTATCCAAGCTTATTAGAAAAAATATTATCATACTGTAGGTCTGTGTATTTGGGATTGGCGTTGGCGCCAAAAATGAAAAATAATGCATCTTCATTGTATCATTACAGGAAGGAACAATTCCAAATAGTATAAATTATGTTAAGAAAAAAGGTCTTATTGTACAAATAACGTGTTTCGAATACCTATCGATAACATATTATCGACATTTCACCGCAAATTTAAATATTTTATAATATGCCGGCAAATTTTCTACTCCTATTCTGATATACAAACAATTATTTGCCCAAAATTTTATCTTTGAGCATGCTTTTCGTTAAAAATGAGAAACACAACATAAACTATATTATAATTAGTACAGATTTGTAGCATTTATTATGATTAAAATGGGATAATACTATGGATATCAGAGGCTGTAAAATTATATAAGAGTGAACTTGGAAAATGAAACTTTACACTTTCGAAATCGAAAAAGTTGTTATTACGACGTTTCTTCCTTAAGCTATGGCTGATTTCAGCAAAATAATTATAAGAAAACACATAATACTCACCATTTTTAAAGATTTGCAGTTCAAAACACACTTTCTAATAAATAAATTAGCAGCTTAATCACGCACAGACTTTAGTCAAAGTGGCTACTGAGTAAAGTTTTCACAAACAAACTTTAGATGGCGGAAATTCAAAAGTCGCGCGTGTTAGAAATAGATAGAGAAAGGGGTAAAATAATTAAAATAAATTTCAATCAAATATATTTATTTATTTAATATATGGCAATTATTTTATTTATTAAAGTTGCTCAATATTGAAACTAACCTTATGTATCAATGAAAGTCATTTATCATTATTGCTCATTCAATTTATTACATTATTATTAAACAATGATTCTATATCATCATGTATACACACCAACATTTATACATATATACTTTTGCACATATACTTATGTACACAACATTATTACTCACTGGTAACATCATTTAGTTACTACATCAAGTATATAACCAACACTGCTATCAGCAGTACAAAAGTATATATATGTTAACACATATAGGAAAGTGTCTTTATATACATACGTATACATATATATACACATAATGTATATATACATATAGTACATAATATATTTATACAACATCAATCAATCATCAATTATATAACTAAATCAAGTAAATAACCAACATTACAAAAGAATATAAGGAACACATAATTATAATATCTAATAAAAGAGGAAATATACTTAACTAGCGATCTGCTCGGTCCGACAGCTCAGATAAGAATGACACTCAAAGCGTTGGGCTCTCGCCTTTATAGACAGTGACAAACAAGTGAGTCATCGAGTCGTTATTACAGAAACTTGTACAAATGTGTCTAGAAATTATATTTATGTGTATAAAAAGCTATAATTATGTAACGACATAAATAATAAAATATAAATAACTTAAAACTGGTTTTAGCTATGATTTTATGATTTGAATCATAACCGAACCAACTTCCGGTATCAACAAATCACAAAATACAACTTTAGCAATTAAAAATACAGTACATATATTATAACTTTTAATGATTATTATCATTAAAAGCCATAACATATAACACGGCCATTCTGATAAGTACTTCGTTCTCGAAGTACAATCATGATATATTTTTTATATCTTTTTAAGTAGTACATTTATTGTGGTTATAGGTACAGCCACAGGCACAGCCTTCTTTTTTTTTTTTTTTTTAGATTGATACATTTATTATTTTTATAGGCACAGCCACATAATTTATTTTGAAGTGGTATATTTATTATTATTATAGGCACAGCCACAGGTACAGCCACATTATTTATTTTTATTATAGGCACAGCCACAGGTACAGCCACATTATTTATTTTTATTATAGGCACAGCCATGGGCACAGCCACATTATTTATTTCTATTATAGGCACAGCCATGGGCACAGCCACATTATTTATTTTTATTATAGGCACAGCCATGGGCACAGCCACATTATTTATTTTTATTATAGGCACAGCCATGGGCACAGCCACATTATTTAACAAATATAATAATAACTTATAATTTATCAATATTTGGGGACAAATAGCATCTTCAACAATAGCATTCTCATAAATAATTTAATCTGGCCAAAATAGCCTGTCTAATCGTGAATTTCAATACAAGTCCCTAAATTTTAGCTAAAGCTTTTCATGACATCTATAGTCTTGATAAACGTGAACTATATTCCCTACGTGGTATATATTTATATGTGATATTTTACTTTTTATGTGTCTTTGTTACCTGAATTAAATAATATATTATTATTATATATATTTAAGGGGGTACTGCATCGAACGTTCTTTAAATTTTTGAGCCATGAGACGAATGTGAGCGAGTTCGCGACCTGCTTGAATGTTAAAATCACATTGCGCAACATGATTACCATAAATTTCGTTCAAGCGAGGCTGAACACAAAGTATATTCGCATTACTACCAATTAGTAGTCGTATAGGGGAAAAACCCGTAGATTTTGAACTGTGGTATTTATGGATTACTGCCATTTCCATAGTTCGTTCGGCCAATCTGACATATTACCGCGGTGTTCCGTTGACTATCATGTGGTGTTCTATTTCTAAGTCTCGATATAAAGAACAAACTAAATTGGAACTAAAATTTGCGCCGCGGTCGGTGACTATTAATGATGGGGTACCAAATAGAGTAATTGTGTCTCTGATCATAGATACTAGCTCAGCTGCCCCGAAGGTCTTTGGCTTAGTCGTCAATAATTAGGAAGACATACTTATAACCGCCTGTGGATTGTGGGAAAAGGCCCTGCACAAACCGAGTGAATAGTATGGTGACTTATATATTGGATGTGTCCGTCTTTTGGGCCAGAATGGAATTTTCGCTCTACATAAATGAAGCAATGGTACAAATACCTGTTCACAAATGCTGCCATTAATGGGAACCAAAAATTGGTCTTTGATTAATGGTTTCTAGAACTACAACTCTATTAATGAGTACCTGTCCTTTTCTATATTTTATTTGGTGAATGATGATCGATACATGAACGGTCATCGCCCCTTTTTTTTTCTTTCTTACCTAACAAAATCGATCTAGCGAATGGGGAGTGACTTTCGCGAATTATTTATTTATCAACTGTTTGCTATTTTAATTATACGTATATAAGTTATTTGTTTTGATTATTATTACTATTTTTATCCTCTAAAACAATAATGCTTCATTTTTTTATTTTTTTTATTTTTATTTCATTATTATTATTTTATGGTTAATATGGCTCACACTGATTCGTTGTCTTTTGAAATTTTAGAAGTGATCATCTACGATTACAACATTGGTTATTCGTATCAAATATTTAATTGGAATCGGATTCTAAAATAAACATACGGAAACAGTATAAATATGACATTAATCTACCGGCTGTCAACAATATGATGTATTATAAAAGTACTTATGTTACTGCTATTCGTGTGTACAACCACCTACCACCAGCCATCAAGCAATTAACTGGAAATATGTTCAAATATAAATTGTTATTTTTTTCAATTTAAAGAGTATTTTATAATTTAAATGAATATCTTAATTCAAAATAATATTTATATGGTAATTATGTAATGAGTATTTTGATAAAAAAATAATATTTGTGAGTTTTCAAATACCTAATTCTCAAAAAATATCCGACCTGGGTGGATTGTTGATACTAAAAATGTAATGTTTATTAATAAGATCTTAATGTACACAATTATGCAATAATGTATCTTTGTCTTATCTTTATCTTGGTTATTTTGAATTGGTTTAGCTTTCATTTCTTAATTCGTAGCACTTAGTGCGTATTGTAGTACCTACTTTGAGTGACTTTTATTGTTTTTGACATTAGTATATTTATAGAACTGTACAACATAATGTAATGGTGTTTCTTACATGTTCTTCTCCATACGAAACTACTTTTTGGAATGTTCAACTAGATTTAATAGTTTAATTAATTGACGTTTTAAAAGTGCCTTTCATAGTCGAATTGGAATAAATGTTTTGACTTTGACTTTATCAACCAAATATGTTTAACTATTATGCTTACTTTTTGTCTTTCAACGGGGGCTAACCTACATGGTCTGTAATTTACTACTTCATTATTTGTAAATAATGAAGTAGTAAATTATAAAACAAATCAATTGGCCTGTTTTTTTTTTGTATTTTCTTTTAAGTTTGTGTTCAAATTCTGTATTGAGAATTGAAGCTTAACATAAGCATCACACTGATTAACTAGATATACAGTGGCAACAGGAGATAGATCTTTCCATGTAGGCCTTACAACCTTCAGAATCTAAGTACTATAATTTGAATATCAGGATGACGAACTACATTCCTACCAATAAGGAGACCATATGGAATATCTTGGTCACGGGTATGTAAATCTAGTTCTATACAGACGTTTTCAAATTTAACTGGCACTGTGATAATTGCAAGTCAAGTATTTCTATTCCATTAGAGCATGGTAGGTACCATACATTATAATTTTGTAGTCTGGTAATAGATTCCCGTATAATGCTACAACTTGCTTCTGTATCGATAATAGAAACAATAGACATGTTACAAAAATGGTGACATTGATTAGCTTAAATTTCTAAACGTTATTTAAGGTGACTTGAGCATCTACCCATTGATTTTTCTCAGAGTTCAATTGTTTTTTTTTTTTTTTTCGAATTTACGATTGTACATTTTTTTTTGTCCTTTGGTGAAGAAATTGCTTCACTAGTTTTTGTGCACTGTGTACAGAAATGTTCTTTTTCACCCCACGTAACGACTTTTTTTATTTTATTTTTTTAGTGTTTTTTTTTTGTCGGTTTTTAGCATTGGCTTGTAATGTTTACTTGGCCCGTGTAAATTGTGGGAAGATTGATCTAATGGTAACTTTTTAGGCTTTTATAAAGCTATTAATTCAGACGTATTTACACTACTGTTAAAAGATGCCATTTTCACATTATTGTTTCGAATACCTCCGCAAACTAGTTATATTTATGAGACAAAATTTTATACAATTTTAGTATTCTTTAAAACCTCTCTTGCGTAGTGTTATAATCGTT
This sequence comes from Caradrina clavipalpis, assembly GCA_932526535.1. Lineage (NCBI taxonomy): Eukaryota > Metazoa > Arthropoda > Insecta > Lepidoptera > Noctuidae > Caradrina > Caradrina clavipalpis. The sequence continues at coordinate 8,074,411 of OW052087.1, forward strand.
GTATAGTGAAATTAATACAGCACCTAAATGTTCCTATGATCCTTCCTGGTGTTGCCAGGACTCGTACCATGATAATGCAGAGCCCCCGAGGGCCTTACCTGCCTTTGCGATTCTAGTTAAGTCGCTCCAATCAAATTCTTTCTCAGTTTTTCAATATCCGCAAAACATGCCGCTGCTATCGGTGGCGGTTGGATCAAATATTGAGAGATCCACGTCATCCTGCCGATTCTTGCTGGATAACGCTTCTTTGTCAGCAGTAAGCAGCTTCTGGATAATCTCTGTCTCCATTCGGGTAGTGACAAAAATCCTAGAAATATATTTTCATTTACTTAATAAATCCTCATTTTATTTACATTTTAGTATAAAATTAAAACAATTATTATAAATATTGGTATGGCACCTGGTGATCCCACTTCTGATGTTAGAAATAGATAGAGAAAGGGGTAAAATAATTAAAATAAATTTCAATCAAATATATTTATTTATTTAATATATGGCAATTATTTTATTTATTAAAGTTGCTCAATATTGAAACTAACCTTATGTATCAATGAAAGTCATTTATCATTATTGCTCATTCAATTTATTACATTATTATTAAACAATGATTCTATATCATCATGTATACACACCAACATTTATACATATATACTTTTGCACATATACTTATGTACACAACATTATTACTCACTGGTAACATCATTTAGTTACTACATCAAGTATATAACCAACACTGCTATCAGCAGTACAAAAGTATATATATGTTAACACATATAGGAAAGTGTCTTTATATACATACGTATACATATATATACACATAATGTATATATACATATAGTACATAATATATTTATACAACATCAATCAATCATCAATTATATAACTAAATCAAGTAAATAACCAACATTACAAAAGAATATAAGGAACACATAATTATAATATCTAATAAAAGAGGAAATATACTTAACTAGCGATCTGCTCGGTCCGACAGCTCAGATAAGAATGACACTCAAAGCGTTGGGCTCTCGCCTTTATAGACAGTGACAAACAAGTGAGTCATCGAGTCGTTATTACAGAAACTTGTACAAATGTGTCTAGAAATTATATTTATGTGTATAAAAAGCTATAATTATGTAACGACATAAATAATAAAATATAAATAACTTAAAACTGGTTTTAGCTATGATTTTATGATTTGAATCATAACCGAACCAACTTCCGGTATCAACAAATCACAAAATACAACTTTAGCAATTAAAAATACAGTACATATATTATAACTTTTAATGATTATTATCATTAAAAGCCATAACATATAACACGCGCGTTTTGTTGCCGTTTGGATAAGCACAGCGCAAGGGCTTTTTATCTAGTTGTTTTAATTCATCAAAGAACATTTATTTTACCAATTATTAACATAAATATTTTCGTAATTAAAATAGAATGATATATGTGCTAATTCTCGGGTCCAAGTGAACGCGTTACCGAGCCGGCGGAGGTTTCTGTTTCCGGGTCCAAGTGGATGCGCTCCTGAACTATACGGTTAAGTAAGTATGTAGGTACGTAGATTTCTCGGCCGTAGATGATGATTATGACCTATTTGATTTAAATGATTTTTGGGTGCAGTTGTTTAGGTAGATCCATCCTAAAATTTCGAATCATTAACCCAACAGCCTGGGGTGGGCCCAAGACCATTCTGAAGCCCCCCTATATATACGTCTATGGCTGTTTTTATAATTATCTCCATTCTCATACAAATCGTGATGACATCAAAAGATGGGTACATGAGACCTCCATCCTTAAACTTTATAAAAAGATGTTTTTCCTCATATTGGTCGGCAAGTAGTCTGCTTCGCATTTTAGAGATTTAAATAAACTATGCACGACTAAGCCAGAAATATAAGAAATGGCCTGTGACCCAAACTCCGATAATTTTTGGATAAGCATACTAACTTCTTCATCAAATTGTGCCTGCGCGTATAACTTATCAATGTCGTCAACACCTTCATCGGAGAATCTCGGTTCCAGTGTTACTTTTGTGTTGGGCTGCGGATGAGCAAGTTAAAAAAGGTATTTCCTCTGGAGATATACAATTACCTTTGTCTATATCTCTGTTCGGATTTGACATTTTTTTTTTAATAAATAGCCTGAAGTTGACGTGCTGTACAGTTGGTGTTACGCCCACCATGAGCACGAATTTGGCCGAACATTAGCTCGATGTGGTCTTGGCTTATTTTATAGGCTGGTAGGTACTTTAATCTTTGTTCTTGTTCAATAAGTTGCATGTAAATATCTTATATGCTTTTTAAACACACTAAAAAACCTATAAACCCAGTTTGTCTACTGAATTTCACTAATTTTGTTCAATTTGTTAACTGTCAGGAATTTATATTCCGTTCTATCTTGAAAGGAGAAGGATAGGGCTCCATAGTAACTTGGGCCCAGGTTTTAAGTCAATCAAACTAGTCTTATTTGAAAGAGGATATAATAACAAGACCTCACTGAAAATTTGGTGAAATTTGGCTATCCAGGAATCAAGTTATATGAAATAAAGTAAAAGTGAGGTTACCTCATAATATTGTAGTTTTTTGCAAAATATTTTTTTAATTGCTTCTGTTATGTAATGATTATATGCATGGAGTTTAAGTGGAGAGCCTCCATGTGTGAAGTGCGAAGATCTAACACGTTTGGTACGCCCTTGGACAGTCGCTACTGTTACAAGTCTTTACATCTAATATCTTGCACTTAGAAGCAGTAGGTACCTTACTCTTAAGAATCTTAATAGTAATGAGTATGAGAACTCATCAAATTACTTCTTCTGCTCTGGGCGGAGCAGAAAGAAGCGTCAGACTCTTACTGACTAAGGCTGGTTTCAGTGCTGTCCGGGAGACCCGTACGGGCCAGCCGTACGGGCTCCCGGAACGGAAACACACGTGAGGTACTAGAACATAAGTTCAAAGCGACGCGGATTGGCACATACGCGACCCGCTCCTGGTTGAGCCCGTATATACAGCGCCACCCGTATATTATTACTGAATAGATACTGAATCATCGTTTCAGAGTTCTTAAGGGCAAGCAGAAGTACCAACATTTAAAAAAAGAGAGAAGAGGAAGTAAAATAAAACACCAATATATGTATGCAATATTTATTATACATCTACAATAATTATGAGAATATCATTCAAGAATTCGCTCAAACTAGTTATTATAACATTTCTTCCATTCTAAAGTGGGGTTGTTCAAAATGGCTGACTTGAAAGCGTCAACTGCTTCTTTACCAGACTTAATTTAAGGAAATGTAAAGAAATCGTTAGGGCTTAGGTCAGGACTGTATGGAGTATGGTCAAGAATTTCTACTTTTCCAGCTTCAAATACTCAATCGTTTGACGACCGCTGTGTGAGCTTGCGTTGTCGTGGTGCAGGTTAATGCGTCGCTTTAAGTTAGATTTTCGAAGTTCGGCGATGACTTGTGGTAAACAAACTGTGGTATACCACTCTGCGTTAACCGTTCACGATCTTCAAGTGCAATAGTCGCAACATGGCCGGTTTTTCCAACGAACGTGGCCACCATCTTCTTTGAAGTGCTTCGAGAACGAACAACGTTAGTCAGCTTTGGCTCGTCTTGAAAGACCCAGATTGTAGATTGTTGTTTGGATTCAGAATCGTAGGCATAGATCCGTAGACGTGATTTGACTCTCCTCGGTTGAACCTTTGCAGAGTTTTCTTACACCATCTGACGCGGGCCGTCTTGTGATCGTCGGAAAGCAGATGCGGTATCCAACGGCAAACTAGCTTTCTCACACCAAGTGCTTCATGCAAGATCTTCTGAATGGTTGTCCCTGAGATGCCTATATAAGATAAACAGTGTACCAATGAAACAGTTAATATTCAATATCAAACCAAATATTTATTCAAATAAAATTTATTGTTACAAACGGTCGGTATCACTACTCGAAAGATCGCGGCCGACCTCAGAAAGAATCTCTTTCGGATGGAAGTCAAAACACAAACTAATATTCTACAAATAAGTGTTATCATATTATTTTTACTAAACAATCTATTTTGAAATTGCTAATTAAATTATTTTAATATTTTCAGACGAAATAAATAGCAAAAGCTTACAGTCGGCCATTCTGAAATACAGAGTCCTCGCGCTAAGTTTCTTTTATGACTAACTTATTTATGTTATGCTATATTCATGTTTTAAGACTATGAAACAATATTATAGACTAAGGGACACAGCACACACGCTACTTTTAGTAGCGCGAATCGGCGATCAGCCGCTTTTTAGTAGCTAGAAGCGACGACTAAGCATTCGACCCCGCACACTTGAAATCGCCAATCGCAGCGATTTAGTCGCTTTTCGGTAGCGCGATTCAGCGACTAATCGCTACCCCCCGCACACTGTCAGATGCCAGTCGCAGCGATTTGTCATCTGCGGAATACGTCTAGTGTTGTACTAGATTTTGAGGAAGCTATTTTTACGATGGATTCTCATGAATCGGCACTGCTGCTTGCATTATTAATAAAGCGAAAATATCAATCGCGCCGGAGGCGGTATTGATTGCATCCAATAACCAGTTCTCGTCTTAGTTTTGGAGAGCACCATTCGTTATTTCATTTATTACAAAGAGACGAACAGAAATTTTTTGAACACTTTGGAATGAGATATACGACATTTCAAGAGCTTTTGTCTTATCTGCAAGCCAGTTTACGACGAAAAGATACGCATTTAAGGAAGAGTATATCTGCGGAAGAACGACTTGCAATAACCCTAAGGTATCTGTGCAGTTATTTGTATAAGATTAGAGAGCAATAATTTAATCCCGAGCAAGCGAAGGATTCATAATTTTTATTCTTCTCCTGTGGTACATATCTGCTTATAACCTCGTTAGTGGAACCACTTCTATAGAATGAAAGTCGCGTAAAATTGTATAGATTGCCTTACGCAATAGATTTGGTTTGTTAATAAGTCAAGGAATAATATTAAAACACTTTAAGAAGAAATATTTATTTAATAATATAAGTATTTTGCACTATCCGAACACAGGATACCGAAACCCACATCTGGCTTACTGGTACATCTTACAAGCCCGTAAAAAATTAAGTGTATTGTCAAGGGTTCAAAGGAAAGACTTATCTATTAATATATCTGAAATAAAGCAGTATCATGTTAAAAACATCGCAAAGGAGAGCATATTTTTTTTTATGGTCGCGTAGATTATGTGCGTAGGGTATATAATTTTATCTAATTATATAATAGGGATTTTTACGTTATTCTCAACATTAAATTACATTTACTTACCATAGGGCCTTTTGTTTTATCTAATGGGCGCATTTCGCGAAACAGAGTTTGCGACTTTCATAAATCATAATAGATAATGCTCGGTATTGCCCATAAAAGAAGAAAGAAAATAAATATTTTGTATACAGTATGTACAGTATGTTGTGTACAGTATGTTTTTTTTTTACATTTATCACACTGTTTCTTGCATTTTAATTATTATTCACTCAATAAATATTGGCGCAGAAACAGGCAAATATTTCAAAAAAAAAAAATTACAACCGGAGTCCTAAAAATTATGAATTTCACCTGTCGCTTTAGTCATCATTGAGAATTGACAGAACGTAAAAGTCATTTTGTACTCTGTCTCAATGTCAATTAAGAGACCATAAACTAAAATACTTATGAATGAATAAAAAAGGTGTTTTTACGGTTCTGTATCTCAAAAGGAAAAAACGTAACATAGGATCACTTTGTTCTCCATCCGTCCGGCTGTCAACCTTTATCTCGGGAACACGTGGAGGTGTCGAGTTGGAATTAAGATCATATACTCAAGTCTACAGTCCCTTAAAACTGTAAAAAATCAAACTTCTAAGTTAACTTAAAAAAAGAGATACAGCCGTTGATGTCGCAAAAAAACGTATACTTCGATAGTGTCAAGGGGATCAAAACTGATAGAGCACTTTCCGCTGACCTAGAACTATAAAAATTGGCTAGTAATACCGTTATAAACTATAAGTACCTACCTATAAGAAATGTCTAAAAACTATGCTTTTTTAATTAAATCATAAAAAAACAGGGACTTTATGTAAGGAGCGGGGGTCCAAATTTTGAAATGACTTAACCGTGGTATGTCGTATGAAAGGGCGTCATTGGTACAAGCTTAAACAGATTTTGTAATTATTTTTATGAAGTATGGTTTTCGATTTATGATGAACTAGCTGTTGCCCGCGACTTCGTTCGCGTGGCTTATTTCACCCTCAAGGATACGTCTCGGGTTACCGCTCCCGTGTGTCATAGCGAGATGTAAAATACCCTATAACACTTACATATAGCGTATTTTCTATGGGTAAAATATTTTTTTAAATCGATTCAGTAGATCCAGAGATTACCCCCTTGTGCCCCGCGGTATCACCCGCGTCCCGTTAGGATTTTGGTTACTTTTCCGTTCCCGTGGCTCAAAGCGCGATGTTATGTAGCCTATAATCTGTTATTCTGAGGCAACTGAGGTAAAGGCTACGGAATGTCTCGCAGAGTCATTATTTTGCTGCGAAGTTATTTTAAAACTGTGATATCTCCTAAGATATTTATTGAAATTAAATGATGTAAAGGGCAATTTTGTTCATAATTAAACACTTGTGATGAATAACGTATTTATGTTGATAAGGATTAATACTATGTTTATAAAAATACCTTCGCAAATAATGCATTATTTTAAAACAAATTGTCTGCCCATAAAAATGGCTATACTGAGTCAACCTTTAAAGTTAGGCACGTACTACCGCGGACTTTTTTTTGCATATTTTAAGAGGAACAATTCTCTGATACATTATTTTTGCGTAACTTTAACCGTTTACGCAGCGCACGCAACAAAAGCCCTAAAAAAGAATATTTTTTCCCCGTTTTTGCCACATTTTTCATTGATGCTCCGCTCCAATTGGTCGTAGCGTGATGTTATATAGCCTATAGCACTCACGAATAATGTAGCTTTCTAACAGTGAAACAATTTTTAAAATTGGTTCATTACTTCCAGAGATTACCCCCTACATACAAACTTACAAACTTACAAACAAATGTTACCTCTTTATAATATTAGTATAGATGATAAAAAAATGCTCGGAATAAACATTACGTAGTAGGCACATTAGGTATTTATTAAGCTTAACTATCCAAAATTCGTTTTTTTATAACGATTAAACACAAAAAAAAACAAAACATTCAAAAGCAGAACAAAACCACAACAAAACAGAAAAAACAAAACAAGCAAATAAAAAACAAAATCTTCACAACAACAAAAAAAAAGCAATAACGAAAACAAAACAAAAAAAATACAACAAACAAAACAAAACAACACAAAATATAAAACACACAAAAGGAAACAAAAATATAATAATTATTGTGTAAAAAATAATTTCTAAATTAGAAGGAAATTACTGTTCAAACATATCTTCTATTAATTCAGAGTTTTGCGTGCTTGGAGAGTCCTCAAGGTTGCTTTCTAATCGAGTATCTGATAGAACAATGGGATTCGACTGTGTGACTGAGTGGGAGCTTAATGCTCGAGCCGGTGTTGATTCGTCAAAACTTGGTGTGCTACAGTAAGGATTTGTAGTGTATGTATATTGACGCGACGTAGATGGAATCGGGTTATTATTAATATTGCTGAAAGAAGAGTAGCTGTATTGGTTATGGGGTGCGTTATTATTTTTATATTTGAGTATAACATTTAAAATATCTAATTTCGCATATAATTTGTCATCTTCCTTGATATGCTTAAAATCATTGTATAGTGATAGCAGAAAATGCTGATCAGGATCGAGATTCGTATATTTTGAAGCGTTTTCTTCATCGCGCTTTTTATTATTGATTATGTTGGATGCAAGAACGTCATATAATCTTTCCTCTGATGTAATTTTTTTCTTTTTACGATTCTGTGTAATTTCTGGTTCATATTCCTCGCCATCTTCAACGAGGTGTTGTTGGTTTTGTGTTTCATCATTTTCTGTTGGCCGAATATCAGAAAGCGGTATTAAAAAATTTAAAATGTTGAAGTACACATATTGTTTTCTTGCCTTATACCCTGATCCGCTGCTAATATTTTTTAATTTTTGTTTCTCTCTATTAAAACTGTCTTTAAGGCCTTTCCACTTTTTTTGTAATGAGAGTGCTGCAAAATAAGAATCGTTTTATTAAACAATGTGGCCTCCAAAATCCAAACTAATATTATAAGTTTACCTCTTTTAATTTTTACAGATACCTCAGAAGCGGTTGTTCATTTCATGATTTACATAGTGCTTATAGAATTGGTAATTCTACAGCACGTATGATTGTAAAAAATACTTGTGAAGCTATTGTAAATAATATGTACGATATATGTATTCCAACATTGACGGAAGAAAACCATAAGGAGATTGCAGAAGGATTTTTAAGATATGCTAACTTCCCTAATTGCATTGGAGCCGTAGATGGAAAACATATCCGAATGATTAAGCCAACGAGCAGAACAACCAGTAGAGAGCGCATGCGGAGGCTACCGCGGTCACCAAATGTATGCTACTTTTAGCCGCTAATTTCTAATCTCGATAGTGCTGTTCGCAACATCGCGACGATTTTATATCGATCTAATTTAAAATATATCGACATAATCTTTCTTATTTTTGTATTTTTATTGCTTTATTTTAAAAGATACTTATGCCCTTGGCTTTGCTAACAAATGTGCAGAGAATGAATAATATGTATGTTGAAATACAACTTTACTTGTACATAACAGAAAAAACTGTAAGCGTATGAAGCCTATGCCTGCGTTTTACACAAATGTTTAGTTTAAGATCATTCATCATCTGCCTAGCCTTTTCCCAACTATGTTGGGGTCGGCTTCCAGTCGAACCGGATGCAGCTGAATATCAGTATTTTACATGGAGCGACTGCCTGTCAGACCTCCACAACCCAGTAATGGGTAATACGATACTCTTGGTAAGACTGGTTGTCAGACTTTCTGGCTTCTGACTAACAGTAACGACTGTCAAAGATCTACAAATGACAGCCGGGACCAACGGCTTTACGTGCTTTCCGAGGCACGGAGGAAACTCGCTATGGTAAATGGTCACCCATCCACAGACCAACCTCGGCAAGCGCGGCTTAACCCGGAAGATCGGTCTATGCGGCTGTAATTATTTAGCCACGAGCTCCTTAAGTTTAGTTTAAGATCATTATATAAATAAAAAAGATGTTTCACCGACGCCAAAAAAAGGAAGTTTTCAACACGACACTTATTTTTTTTTACGTTTGATTACGACTAACTTTTCACAGTGTAATCTGACTTCAATGATTCTTTTTTTAAAGAATAGTATTTATATCTCAAAGTTTGATTTTGGACTAATAGGGGCTGAATGGCGCCAGTATGTGAACACTTTGCTAACCCCCCCATTTATTTGTACACGTTCTGTAGTTAACGCTAATGTAATAAATTTAAAAAAAAGTATGTTTCGAGTATATGCATTAAAACTTGCTAACTTCCCAACGATGACATTGAGAAGAAATTTGGATTAAAGCTACATAAGAAAGTTATATCTGATTGTATAAATTAAATCTTGTAAATAAATACCTGTTTTATTTCAAAATCGAATCAGAAATCTCCGTTTCAAACAAAGTCAAATAATTATCAATATCGATATTTTTAAAGTGCATTTTTGGAATCACTAGATAATCCGTTGTCATTTGTTTGTGAATTCTTCACCCAATCACAGCGGCGAGTTTTACCTCTCCCCCCGCCGTTTTTAGGTGACTTTGATTTAGAACAAAAACTTGTCAATGAGCTCTCTACTGGTTGTTGTGCTCTGTGGATTAAGCCTGATCACAGCGGCTTTTAGCAGTTTTTTCCATTGTACTTTTAGCAGTTTGTGACGCTAATTATTGCTTTACTGCCATTGATGTTAGATGTTATGGGAAAAGTTCTGATAATACTATTCTCGAAAACAGCACATGGTTTAAAAAAATGATAGATGGCTCATATAACATTCCGGAACCTGCACCTATTTCCAATAATGGTCCCAACGTTCCATACGTATTATTTGGAGATGAAGGCTTTCGTCTGAACATGTAATGAGGCCTTTTGCTGGTAAATTTTTATCCATTGAAAAAAAAGTTTTTAACTATAGACTGACACGTGCAAGGAGATACATCGAAAGTACATTTGGAATAATGTCTAATAAATGGAGGATATTTCATCGCCCCTTTAATGTATCTACAGATTTTAGCGTGACCATAGTCAAGGCGTGTTGTTTGTTGCACAACTTTGTACGAAAGAGAGATGGGTTTCGATTTGAAGATACCCTGAATATGTGTGGAGTCGAAGATATGCTAGGATCAGACATATTGCCATCGCAAACAGGAACAGATTTGCGAAAAATATATGCTGATTTTTTTATGAGTGACGAAGGTTCAGTTCCGTGGCAGTTGTCAAAAATTTAATCCTAAAATTACTTACCAATTTTGCTTTTTTCTGTACGTGTTTTTTCTTTAAAATCTTTATTAAAAATTGTACATATTTTCTCCCACGCTTTAATTTTTTCTATTTTATTCCTATAGCACGATAAACGTTAATCTCATATAGCAGGACGCTTTTCTATTTCAATAATAAAAAGCTCCGTGTCAAAACTCATGGCGACAACCCAAAAGTCAACAGCAAATGACCTACCAATACATACAACGTTGCCTGACTATCGATAATAGATCGGTATTGTCGATTATATCGATTGTAATAGAGTTTAAAATGTAGACTATCAGTACATATTGGACCAATTGGAAGACCATTTAGTTGGACCAGGATTTTTAGGGTTCCGTACCAAAAGAGTAAAACGGGATTGTTTTGCACGTTTTTACTCGATATTGATAACGGCAACAGGTAGACGCTTGAAATACGCACAAACCCTTCATTGGGTTTTTCTTCACTTGGCCGGTTTCCTTTTTTATATTGCTACCGACTTCTGTTACTGCTAAAGTTTTAAAAAAGAAAAAAAAATGTTTTGAAATTGGTCATTTATAAATACCATTGCAAATCAGCATACTATCGATATTCGACTATGGATCGGCAACACTACGGCCGACCCGATCTAGCATCGGAACAGTTCGGGATTCCGATACTGCGCCCGAACGCAGCACAGAGGGGTATTGAATACCAAAACCTGGCCAAAACCTATTTTTAAAATCTTGATTGCTACAACTTTGTTTGACATATTCAAAAAGGTGGATAGCTACTGCATCAAACGGCGTAACCCGTATCGGGATACCCTCACCCAGACTCTGTCGGTCGGAAGTTACCGTTCACTAACAATGTCGTATGTGCTCAGTTTTTCGCGTTTTCAAAACGTTTGGGATTTTGTGCGTAAGCATCTTATTTGTCATTTTTGTATTGGATTATTCTAACCCAGGTATGTGCTTTATATTGCACTGTATTTTTTGTGAAATTTCAACCAATTTTAATAAAAATAGCTAAGAACTGAGGTGTTACTGAATTGATCGGTTGATATTTGTTAAGTTTACCACATTTAATAAGGGTTTTGTTATATTTCTTAGTATTTCTCAGTTGTAAAAAATATTGTTTTATATTAAGTACATATTATGTACATGTAATGTATTATGTATGAGGAGCTCGTGGCTAAATAATTACAGCCGCATAGACCGATCTTCCGGGTTAAGCCACGCTTGCCGAGGTTGGTCTGTGGATGGGTGACCATTTTCATAGCGAGTTTCCTCCGTGCCTCGGATAGCACGTAAAAGCCGTTGGTCCCGGTTGTCATTTGTAGATCTTTGACAGTCGTTACTGTTAGTCAGAAGCCCGAAAGTTGATAACCAGTCTTACCAAGAGTATCGTATTACCCATTACTGGGTTGTGGAGGTCTGATAGGCAGTCGCTCCATGTAAAATACTGATATTCAGCTGCATCCGGTTCGACTGGATCCCGACCCCAATATAGTTGGGAAAAGGCTAGGCAGATGATGATTAAGTACATATTATGTCAAGACAAAATGAAAAGCCGCCCGAAACCGCCCCCTTTTTTTAACGATTTTTTTGTAAGTCACCTGCAATTTAGGCAAAAATACTGACACTACATTTGATTATTTATTTTGTTATAAGGCCATCCGGATTCAGGTGTATGACTCGAAATGAGTTGTATGTCATCATCCAACGCTCAAACAAGGCAACTTTCTAAGACACACACACATCACACATACCATCACGCCTGTATTCCCCGAAACTAAGAACAACTAAGAATAACTTAAATTTTTTAAACTAGAAATTATAAGTAAATACAATGAAAGTGATCCAGTTATTCTGTCTCAATCTGAAGCAAAGCGAAAGATCTCCATTATTAAACATCAATTTATAGATTTAAGACAATATTATACACATTGTGTTGCGGGCTTAAAATAAACATAGAAGCATTTGAAACATATTGGCAAGAAACCGCCGAAGTATATGTGGCAATATACGACTTTTATCGCATGTCCAAACTTGCACAAAATACTTCGACATGGAGCCAAAGTTAATGCAATTCTTCCTATAGGCCAACTATCCTAAGAAGCTGCGGAAGCCCGAAACAAAAGCATTAGATCATATCGATTAAATTACTCCAGATTTTTTTCTCGGATGACATGCGAACTTCGGACCCCCTATTAACTGGAAATGGATGTCAGTTTAATAGAAAAAAAAGCTCTGCTCATCTGATGTACTAGATTTATTACTAAAAAGTGACATAGCAAATGTGAGTAATTTGGATGTTAGCAGTAATGAATAATAAATGGTTTTATTTGTTGCTAAGTCAATGTTTTTAATTAATTCAAAATAAACATTGGTAAGTACATAAAATATTTTTGGCCACGTTTCGAGACCAGGGCCTCAAGTCTGCTATTTTTATAAAAATCGTCATTCCAACACGATCCCATTGTCATTTTGCTAAAAGTTCGTAATCTGCTAATCAATAATCGTCCATAATGGTCGATCATTGATCGGTCAATGGTGTCGTAATAGAATTGTGTCACAATGACATTGTTGTATTGCCATTATTATAAAATCCGTTAGTAGAAATGATTATCGAAAAACTACTACATAATTTGAACGTTTATTTATGCCAGATTTTATTAATACAGTAATAAATAATATATAAATATATTATAAGCCATCTGAAGTAGTAAGAAGTTCGTAAATAGCAAAAATCATTTATGTGTAACGCGGATAATTGTGTATCTATACAGGATGACATTGAATAGATGCGACAAATTTAACTATACAATATTACGTGTTATCAAGAAAATTTTGAACATACCAAAAGAAAAATTAATAAACTTTTATTAGTGTTACGAAAAACGTTAAAAAATTTCAAGTATCAAAGAATTTCGCGCACTACCGTTTTCGTGTAGCGGCCACGATACGAGTTTAAGTACATTCTCGCTATGAATGAATCGCTCCGCCTCCCGTCAGCCCGAAGCCGCGCCCGCGCAGCGGGATTCTTTCGCCCGCGCATGTTAAAGAAAAAAATTGTGATACTAAATTTCCCCTCATACTTTCGTCGGCTTAGAACGATCAAAAATACAATAAAAGTAAATAGTAAAACAATGATAACGTATTAGGTATAATCTGAATAATGTTTGTCACAATAACAAATCAATTAGGTAAGTATTGTATTTTTGGCGTATTTAAAAAGTTGGAATCACGGTATTTACAACAGTTATTAAGTATTTACAATAAATTAAATAGATAAACTTACGTGTATTTTAATAATTGTTCAAAATGTCCACCACCGTTTTGTAAACACAATCGAGCACGGCGCGGCGGCGGGCGGCGCCGCAAATTGTCCTTAAGTTTTAATAGCACTAATGTTTGTGATTTCAGTTTCAAATGCACTTATGATTTTGTCTCTTAGCTCGTCTAAAGTTTCGGACTCTTCTTCCCACAAATAAAAGTCAGGTGATCGTGCCGGCCATGCTATGGGGCCGCGGCCGCCGCGACCTATCTACCTATCACCGTATTCACTTTGTAAATATCTTACTGTGTCCACACGACAATATCGAGATACTGTACGTTGGTCAACGGTTCACGACTATTTCGTCTCGTCCTAGGCATTGTTACACAAACACAAGACAACAATACGAATTATTCGCGATACGTAAAGCAGGATTTGCGGAAGGCGCGCGCGACCATGACCTACAAATGTTTTAGGGCGACTAATTAACGAAGGAAGGGTGGGCGGCGGGGCGGTCGCCGGGAAGGGATGTCATTGCGCTGGCGCACACGCGAGGTTTGGCAACGTCGCGCGATACTTATCTTACACTAGCAAATAAATTAGGTAAATGACCGCTATGAACGGCAACGTTTAATAACATTGTAGTACTCCACGACGATTACTGAGGACTGCGATGAGTCGGACGAGATTTCTTGATACTTTAATTTTTCTTATTTATTTTGCATATTTTTTTTTTCTGGAATGCCGATAATTTGTATTTAAATGAAGATAACAACATCAATGGGCCATTTTAAAACGATAATAACTTAATTTTTTTTAACAATTTAGATTGTAGAAAAAACATAAAATAATTACTATGTTACTGTAACTGAAGCTCCCATTTCATTTTGTCGCATTTATTCAAAGCCATCCTGTATATAAAATATTTTGTCTGTTTAGCTGACAAAGTCAAATGTGTCATTACAGTTTATAGACGTTTACCTGTTTTTAGGATTCCGTACTCAAAGGGTAAAACGGGACCCTATTACTGCGACTTCGCAGTCCGTCTGTTTGTCAAAATAAAAACAAAAAACCGAATATAATAAAAATTTTAGGAGGCTCCCATACAACAAACGTGATTTTATTTGCTCGTTTTTGTCCGATATTGATAACCGCAACGTAAAAAACGTATTTTCTTGTCGTTTTTATAGAAAATGGTACGGAACCCTTCGTGCGCGAATCCGACTCGCACTTGGCCGGTTTTTTATGTATTTACTAGCGGACTATCCACGACTTCGTCTGCGTGGCTTATTCATACGATTTGATAAAAAATGGTGCTACTTGAGCAAATTTCGGCTCTTATAGATTTCATGGAAAACCACCAAGATCTGGCGCTTGGCCACTGCAGCCGCACCAATGAAGGGCGCAGTCTGTCTAAGCGGTATTGGATGGAGTGCGCCCAAATTTTAAACACAATATCGATGGAGTGCCCAAATAAAATGCCGGCAGAGTGGCGCACAGTAAGTACCTAAATACAGTATAATTAGGAATGCATTATAAAAAGATAAAATGTAACATCATTGTAATTTTTGCACTTTTTTTAGTTTTACAATGAATATAAAAGCAAGCTTTTACGGAAGATTAAATCTCAAAAGAAAGAAATAAGTGCAACAGGTAAGCAATACTTTCTTTTGGCAGCCTTGCAGAATCATAGTAGGAAGCAAATACCTAATAATATTTTATAACTTGCATTTAAGGTGGTGGTCCTGCAAAGGAAATTAAAGTAACCCCACTTCAAGAGCGCTTATATACGCTATTAGGGCGAGATGTGGGAGAGCCACTTCCGGGTGTCCGACATAACCCACTCACTGTAAGCATTAGAACAAATATCTTTAATCATTCTTCTGTTGTACTGCTGTACTGTTATTGTATTGACTAGATTGCTTTGTTTTATTAACTGTGTGTGTTTTTTTGTTAAATAGCCAACATTCACGCTTCCTGTGGTGGATGCTAATATAGCTACTAGTAGCAACACTCATTTCGAAAACAATTCTTTCTCGTAAGTGGTACTAACTTGGTACTCTGTGTTTAATTTGATTAGCTAGGTATCATTATTTAACCTAAGTAACTAGTTTCTTAACTATTTAGATAACATTGTTTATATTTTTACAGAATATTCGATAATTATGAAGTGCCTGTTACAGAGCTTACGGAAAATGTGCAAACACAGGAAATAAGGTATACTACAACTTTCGGCAGATGGGTTTAAATAAATAGGATAACATTTAGCCTAATGTTATTTTTCAGCTTCGAACAGGAACATTTAGAAGGTGGGCCATCTAATATCGACCAGCCTCCAAAGCGACGCCGTCGCCCAAGATCTGTACGGCGTACCGCAGCGGGAGGTACAGATCTTGAAATTATTTGCTTTGATCATTAACACCCCACTCTGGGCAAAGTATGTCGGCTGATGTAACATTTTTTTTTTATAGATAGAGACCATACAGCTCTCGAAGCTGCTCAATCAAGGCTGGAGGCTATTGAAGCCAGGAACGCGGACGCAACTTTGATACATGCTCAGGCAATCAATAACCTAGCTGCGGCCATCGATCGACTGAGCTCCAGTATGCCAAAAAAGGTAATTACTAATTACTGTTAATTTACAGGTAATTCACCTTTATAAATTGGTTTCACTCAAAATCGAAACTTCTACTCATTGTGTGTGACAAACATTGTAATAAAGTTAATTTTGTTTTCACAGAAATTCCGCAGAATTGTGATGTCGTCCGATTCTGACTCTGACTAAAGTTTTCAGAAGTATGCAAGAGGTAATTTTGTCAGATTATGAAAAGATAAATGAAATCAATTTTAGGATGAGTTAATTAATTCCAAATGGCTGTAATGATAGATAATTAAATGAAACAGTGTTTATAAAAAGAGTAATAATTTATTTTAAATCATATTTTATACAATACTGTGGATCTGTAACAAAGAGTTAGATCATTTTAATAATAAATAGAGCATTTTCGTACTTCATTAGAATATTGACCTGCTAATTTAATTTATGCATTTCTCCACAGTCTGTCAACAAGAGCCTGCTGCAGTGCCCGACCTTCAAGAAGATCCCGATTAACTCTTCGATGCTCTTGATAATTAGGAGCTGCGTAATTATTTTCTTCCTAAATTAAAATATTGATTAGAGATTATTGTTTTCTTTTATTATTTTGTATGCAGACTGATTTTGATTTGTAATCATAAGAAATAAAGAGTAATTGAAATGTTGTTTTTTTAACATAGTTGTTTTGTTTAAAATTCCAACTTCATTATATTCCAAATTAGTGGAATAGGTATCACATACATACCTGTTGCAAGCCAACTGCTTCTGCATAAACTTCATCAGGTGGCAACGGTGCTCTAGCCATGTTTGCAATATTGTGCAATATGCAACATGCATTCACAATCTTGCCTGCCGTTGTTGGACTATAATGTAAAGCACGTGCTACAAGCAAACACCTGCAAAAAATCAATTTACTTATACACAACCCCATTTAACTAAATATCTTATAGATTAACTTTTATACACTTACTGTTCTTGATTTATACAAGAACTATTGCATCTAAATTTCTAAAATAAGAAATGCATTCAATATAAAAATAATCGATGTTATAGAATATTATGTAAAACAATTGTCTAGAAATGTTCTTTACCTGAAACGTGCTTTTAATACGCCGATGCAACGCTCCACTGTATTGCGTGCAGTCACATGTTTCATATAATAATGATGTTGTGGTGTCCCATCTACGGTATTAAGGATTGGGGTTATCATTGATTTTCTTAAGGGATACCCGCTGTCACCTGAAATTTATAATCATTTTTCCAACAAACACTAACACATGAACATGATAAGGTCATATTATGATTCATGAAAAAAAATATTTTAATACCTAATAAAAAAACTTGTTCGTTAGTATTTTCTGTGATATCTTTTAAGTGGTGGCACAGCGGATGACTCTGCCATACAGTGGAGTCATGCGCGGAGCCTGGGCTGCTTGCGTCCACACATAAAATATTTAAATCAGCATCGCAAATCTGTAAATGAATTCAATATTTTGTGTAATTAGTTACGATTACATTCATCATCTTCCTGCCCTTATCTTACCTTACCCTTACCTTCTTCTTCCATTCCAACCTGTCAACAGTCATGTTACCACTGGCTCCCTTCTTTTTCACATCATTCTTCACACAATCCATCCATCTTTTCTTTGGCCTCCCTCTTCCTTTCCATCCATCCACATTATTACATTACAGACATTATATAATTTATTAGTAAAAGTTTGGGAGTAAGTAAAAGACATAAGAAAGTAGAAGACATTTCTACTCTCTACCCAATACTTACTAACATAACATTAAGGGAATGGTAACCTTTTCTGTTAAAATACCGTTCCTCGTGTATATGCGGTCGTAATATCGCGACATGTGTGCCATCAATGCAACCCAGGACGCCTGGAAATTCAAATTTCTGATAGAACCTGAAAAATTTGTAGTAACTAAATAATTCTGATTAGGTACAACAGGCAATACAAACAAAACAATCAGGGTATATTTCATTTCTCACTTAGCCTTTATAATACTCCTTTCATCATATTGTGTAGGCCATTTAATATATTTGTTGTAAATTTGATTTAATGCATCTGTAACTTCGTTAATGGCTCTTGACACTGTAATTTGTGATACATTGTGGAGAGCACTTTGTCCAATCAAATTTTGATAGGACCCTGATGCATAAAATGCGAGTGCTATGAGAATCTGCAATAAAAATAACATAAATCAACATATTTTGTGTTTATAGCTATAGAATAAAAAATAATAATAAATGATTCAGTTTCTTACCTTCATTTCTGCCGATACGCTATCGTTTCGACGCGGTCTGGCCATAAGGGGAATGAGTTCTTCAATTAACCCCCTTACTGAGTCCTTTCCAAGGCGAAACGTTTTTACAAATTCCGCCTCGGGAATGTCAATAAAGGGGTTTGTATGCAATCTCGTCAAGCGACGGGCTCCACGACGTCTTCTCCATTCCGCCCGTCTTCTTTCTGTGGTATCCACTGCGTCGGCTAGCTCGAGGATAGTTCTTCGTAGTGAATACATTATGCAAACATTGAATCAAAAGCAATGATTGCACAATGACGTTCTAATGGTAGGTCACTGATCAAAGGACTTGTCAAAATTTTAGTAGATTACGCATGTCAGTCATTCATTAATCATTATGTACGAGATTACCATTATATGCCATTTCTTTCAATGGAGTGTCAGTGGTTGATCATTGGAAAGTCATAATGACGCCATTATAATAGTAGATTACCAAAGTTGTCAAAATCAACAATTATGAAATCAATGATCGACCATTTTGACACTATTGTAATAGCAGACTCGGGCCCCAGATACCACACTGTGCAGCTAGTCGCCAAAACGCGATGCAGCGCGCGGAGCAGTCGCTAAAATGCGTGATTTGGAAGCTGCGATCGAACGCAGAGAGTCGCCAAAACGCGATGCAGTATCGATACAGTTGCAAATTCGCCGATCGCCGCTACTAAAAGTAGCATGTGTGCTTAGGCCCTGACACACTCATAATTGTCATACGACTCCATTGTGTGTAGATTTTTCCATGTCAATTTTCAAATCATGGCATGGATCCGGACAAATAAGCATTGTTTTTTTGTTACGGGTTGGCAAAAGTGGTTTTCAGATTTCATATTATTATCTATATCTATAATGCATCCGAGTTCCTTTGCCATGGAAATATTTGTCGGACAACCATTAAAGGTCAGCGAAGTTACTTCAATGGCAGTTTCTTCCAGCAACTCTAAGCACTGTTCTCCTGCTCTCCTGTTACACCAATTACAAGAAAATACCCTACTGGTATCTTAAACGCTCCATTAATGGCTGTTACTAAAAACACAAACGCCTCTTTAGCTTCATCCAAGTAACCGAATGCCGATTTTTTGTTACATATATCTACATAACCGTACATTTTTCTCCCGTCCCACTCAACACGCTGCCGGATCCGCATCTAATCCATTACTAAATTGCAAAGCAAATTATAATCAGTATTACCGGCCTTGTTCTTCAAAGCTTTAAAAGACTCTTGTGAAAACCTGGCTGCGCATCTACAAATTCGTTCCATTTTTTTATAGTACGTGAGTGAGGTAAACAATTTATAATTTTTTTTCTTCGTGTGCCTGCTTTCGATGAGTAAAAGTGGAGGGTAGGTAAAGCAATTTTTTTAAGCGCTGGAGAATACTTGGCTGTTGTCTTATTGTTACTTAATAAAGTGCTTTTGTAACGAGCTATTAATTAAATTAAATATTAAATGTGCGGATTTCTTTGAATTCACAAACTTGTTCAAGGTTATCTGTTAAAATATAGCTTTTTGCATTTTTTACGATACCGGCCATACTTTCTTTTCGGGTCGTTTGTGTAACGTAGTAAGTTGTTTACTTTAAAAACTAAAATATTAAAACCCTAATGAGAGCGCGCGGCGCGCGGGCAGTACCTGCTTGTATCACGGAAACCTGTTTTGCTGGTCTAATCCCTACTATCGCTCGGACGGCGAGTTTTGGGCATTTTTTGAAGCAAGCATTTACCGAATTCCAGCGTTCCATCCTACCCGTATATTCCACGGGACTACCACCGTGTTCGGGACGTTCCTGCCGAAGCTGCTGAGCACCTGCTACCCCTGCGACTCCTACGGTCATACGCCATCCGGGACGCCGACTGTGGTACCCGCGCTTGCCGACTACTAATGCAGGATAGCGGCGAACTACGATACCAAGTGCGCTCGATGTTTTGTACTCACACCCGGCTCAACCGACTAATCGGCATATTGTTATAATTTATCAGAATAAAAATTTTGTTGGTCTATCTAAAATAATAATAAAAATCTTTTTTTGTAAAAGTCTGACACTAAGGGCGGCGGAAGTCATTTGATAATTTCCCATATTAAAAATAAAAAAATACATGATACATTGTAAAAGTTTGGTAAGAAAATAATTAAAAAAAAAAAACACCTAAATCTATGTTCTCCGTCAAACGAAGTTTTCACAACAAGCTTAACAGAAAATTATAATAAGAAAATTAATGTTGATTCGTTTGTACATATTTAAGTGCTATTTAAATTCTCTATGTGAAACAACCATAGTCTCATAATAGTACAGTTTTGTGTGATTCTGTAAGACCTCGTTCTAAACTTCGAATCTGAATCCGCTGTGACTTTCTTGATTGACATTCTGAAAACTCGGTTGATAAATCGAATTTATACTAGCGCCATTCTTGCGAGCGTGTCAGCGACTTGAACTAAATTGACGGGGAAAGGAGAGTGGGCAATCTGGTCTACCTACTCAACAGTGATGTAACATATATGTCGTTGGATAGGTGTGTACTCCATTTTGTTATATGGCCGTTAAGTTGTAGGTAATGGGGTTCTCGAGCTATTTCCCAAAAATAAGTTAAAGCAAATTAATTTCGCTGAATGAAACATTAGTGCAAATCTTCATTATCTATAGCTATATAAGCGCCGCTGCCTTACTGCTTTAAGATCATGAAGTCGTCACATGTCTTAATCACTCAGCTGTTTAACTGATTACACTTTAGTAACAACAGTTTGCTGTTTTCAAAAAGTTATTTTTTCTAGTTTTCACGTTTGGTAATCACATTAGACAACACATCAATAATAATAATAATAACTGATGTAGCTACTGAAGGTACCAGGAACTTTCAGTAGCGCCATCAGTAGTACGATTCTCTAAAATGCAAACTCGAAAACGAGTCTCACTAAAGTGATCGAGTGAACTTGTCATTGGTTTATATTCGTTCGCCGTGGTGACGTCACCACGGCGAACGAATACTAAGCCAATGACAAGTTGGTTCGTTATCGAAGTGAGACTCGTTTTCGAGCTTGCATTTTAGTGAATCGCACAGCTGGATGGAATTTGGTGTGGACAAATGTGCAGTCATGTATGTCAAGCGAGGGGAGATTGTGGAGTCCGAGGGAGTTCAACTCTCGGAATCCATAAAACTTAGATCCCTTTCTTTAACGGAGACCAATAAGTATTTGGGTATGTCGGAAGCGTTGGGCATCAATACTGTTGTCGTGAAGTAATCGTTGAAGGAGCGCTTCTTTGGCCGCCTGAAAAAAGTATTTAATACTCTTTTTTAATATGTATGTATTTATAAATTATATATCAGTTGTCTGGTTACCATAATACAAGCTCTGCTTAGCTTGGGATCAGATAGCCGTGTGTGAGTTGTCCCAAGATATTTATTTATTTATTTATTTATTTTATCAGGCGGAAGCAGGGTTGCCTTCAACGGGTGGGTCACGCCGGTATTGATGTACTCTTTTGGCATACTAAAATGGACTCAAACGGAACTCAATGCCGTGGATAGGAGGGTCCGTGCATTGTTAACGGCATATCGAATGCATCACCCATGGTCATCGGTGATGAGACTGAATATTCCGCGCAAGTGTGGAGTTCGTGGCTTCTTAAATGCTAAGACTTTCCACAACCGCGAGATATGCAGTCTCAGGGACTTTTTCCTTTTAGCCGACGTGGGAATGCACCAAGATGGTGCATGGCATGGCAGTGGATAAGGGCCTCACCCCGCTCTCCTTGGCTAAAGAGAACTGGAGCAAATCAGTAGTGCTGGAGACTATAGATCGCGAGGAGGTATGGCAGAGTAAAGAGCTTCACGGACGCTTTTTCCGGGCCTTGCATGGGCCCGATGTAGATTTCTTAGCGTCCGTATCCTGGCTTCGCTTCGGCGACCCATTTGGGGAAACCGAAGGTTTTGTCTGTACAATTATGGATGAAGTTATCATGACGAATAACTACCGGATATTTATTGTGAAGGATGGCACGGTTGACACTTGTCGGACATGCCACCGGCCGGGGGACTCAATCCGCCACATTATCTCTGGGTGTTCTCGTATAGCTAACGAAGAGTACTTGCATAGGCACAACCTTGTGGCCAGGATCATTCATCAGCAACTTGCTCTGAAATACCGCCTTGTAGAATCGGAAGTACCGAACTATGGGTATGTGCCCGACCCAGTTCTCGAAAATAGCAATGTCAAATTGTACTGGGACTGATTCATTATCACTGACAGGACTATTGTAGCAAATAAGCCTGATATAGTGGTGGTGGATCACGTAGACAAGCGCGCAATGATTGTTGACATAACAGTCCCACATGACGTGAACCTCGTGAAGGCCGAGAATGACAAGAAGATCAAGTATCTTGACTCGCGAGGTTGTCGACATGTGGGATGTGCACTCAGTGATTATTGTGTCGATTGTCGTTTCAGTCAATATTAAATATGCCGAATACGCCATAATATTTAAAGCTAGCTCTTTTTCCAACAAAGCGCACGCGTCGAGAGGCGTGTTTTACTAACTCCCCCAAGTTCGACACGGTCGCTAGTCACTTATGTAGCCATAGTTAATGAAAAATTGCATTATTGTTCTATTCGGCGAAATTATTTTGCTTTAGCTTGTTTTTGGGAAATATCTCGAGAACCCCATTACCTACCACTTAACGGCCATATAACAAAATAGAGTACACACAATTACCTATTGAACGACGTATGTTACATCACTGTTGAGTAGGTAGACCAGCTCCCATACATTTTTGCCCACTCTCCTTTTAACAGATAAAGTATGATATCACGTAAGAAGTGGCATTCTATACGGTAATTCTACCGTCACTTCGAAACCCACTTCCAAGTGTCAAATAAATCAATGTAATTTTGAACCTTAAGCGAAGTGAGGGTAAATAGCGACTTGAGGAAGGGTCCACTGCAATAATGATGAATGTCCAAAAACATTTAATTCTTAACCAGTAATGCCATTCGGTCCCTTGGGCCCTAGACAAAGTCACATTTTCATTAACGATAACGAAATTAGATAAATCCGAAATGTATGGAATTGACATAAGCTCTTGAAATGTCACATGATTAATCGTTTTCGATCGCTATGTGCTAGACAATGTCAAATCGCGGAACGAAACGAAGACGAAATCGAACTACGCGTTCGATATTTCCATACAAATGCGTAGACAAGTGGCGTTTTTGACAATCTACATCGCTGAGATATCGAATCCTTCTTTCGACATCTTAGCGAACACTTGAACCTGTAGATAAGCAAAACAAAATGACTGATTTTAGTAGTAGAATCGTTTTATAGATAAATTATGTATTAATTATAACCTAATGTTTTGTTTGTTAACTGGTTGGGTGAGAAAACTACTTACTTACTTAAGAAAGTGGTATAATGTATAAAAAATACATTTTATTCCTAATTTAGTTTGACATCTTTTAAGGTTTATTTTTGGGTAGTTCAAGTGGTTTTATGGTATTGAGGTTTATTGTTGAGACTCAAAAGTACCTGCAAATGGTTTAATTAAAACAAATGTTTTGTTATAAACATCTACAACTAATAATTCATAATTTAAAGATAAATAATGTTAACTGCAAGTTTGGTGGAGCAACACACGATTCCCACATATGGTCGTCAAGCCTTGTAGAATCGTACATGCGCCACCTTCATGAAAATGCTGAACATGTTTGGTTACTTGGTATGTAAACTATTGAAAGGGAAAATATTGATATTCTTGCTTAAGGAGTTGGGCGACTCATCCCACATTTAATTTGTTATATTTCTCCTCCATGTATTTTTATCCCTCTCTATTTTATAAATTTTGTTCGTATGTAGTAATTAAGTGTTATATATTTTTTTTAAACTTCTTGCTTTCAAGGGGATTCTGGGTATCCGCAACGGCCTTGGCTTATGACTCCAATACTGAATGCTCCACAAGGGTCACGAGAGGAAATTTATACCACGCGTCATGTGCAAGCCAGAACATGCATTGAGCGCTGTTTCGGTTTACTCAAAACACGTTGGAGGTGTTTACTTCGTGACAGGGTCCTCCATTATCATCCCACAATTGCCAGCAAAATAACACTTGCATGTTGTGTGCTACACAACATCTCACTACATGCACAGTTACCAGCTCCAAGCAGTGATATTCCTGTTGTGATGGATGATAATGATGAATTTAGTTCACAAACTGGCACCTCCACAGACAACCAAAGTGAGTTAATCCGAGGCAGGGCAATGCTTAATTATTTAATTAGTAGGCTGTAGATGTAGTTAAGTATCCATACTTATTATATTTCTTGTATAACGTTTGACGGGCCTGTTGGTCTAGTGGTTAGTGGCCCTGACTGCTAAACCGGAGGTCGTGGGTTCGATTCCCACCCAGGACAAACTTTGTGTGATGAGCATGATTGTTTGTTCTGTGTCTGGGTGTGATTTATCTATAATATGTAAGTATGTATATCAGTTGTCTGGTTACCATAACACAAGCTCTGCTTAGCTTGGGATCAGATAGCCATGTGTGAGTTGTCCCAAGATATTTATTTATTTATTTGTATAGTTTCAAGTCTGTGCAATTGTTTAACTGTTGGTATATTTATATCCAGTTACTCCATAACATGCATTTTTTAGTTGTATAAATAATTAGTAATGTATATGTATATGATATAACTTAATGTTTTGTTTGTTGACTGGTTGGGTGAGAAACTACCTACTTACTTACATAAAACAATATTAGTAAAAAGTAAATAAGTAAGTTGTACAATATGTATAAAATATGCATTTAATTCTTAATTTATTTTGATATCTTTTATTTAACGTTTATTTTTAGATGTGTATAACATTTATTTCATAGATCTTACATTTAATTAGAATGAAAAAAAAAAACTAAC
The DNA here is from genome assembly GCA_932526535.1 of Caradrina clavipalpis. NCBI lineage: Eukaryota > Metazoa > Arthropoda > Insecta > Lepidoptera > Noctuidae > Caradrina > Caradrina clavipalpis. The sequence goes on from OW052087.1 coordinate 8,099,960, forward strand.
TAATAATTAAATTACAAACTATGTACAGTTCAAAAAAATAAAAAAGTAAGGTCAAAGGGCGTCATAAAACTCATCCGCATCGCTGTCAATGGGGCATGTGCCCAGAAGGCTGGCAGCATTGCCACGTTGTATGGCAATGCTGATTCTTTGGCCAAAGAATAGGCCAGCCCTCTGGTCACGTGAAGAATCGACCAGTCGCTTCGCGATGTCGCGATAAACTAGATGAGCGCTCGGTCCCCATGGCCCTAGTGTTTCAACCCCAAACGGCTCAAACATATAACTTTCATGAAGGTTAATATATTTGCGCCGTTTGAGATTTTCCGCACTAGACGCAGCCGCCCCAGCACAACACGTCGTGCAAGGAAGATGGGATGGCGCAAGGGTGTCGACGCATGTTGCATCCCACACCAGAGGTCTACCCAACTTCCAGGGCATTATAGTCATCCCATCTGGTCTCTTCCCATCGTCGCGTGCCAGGCCAATTGGCTCCAAAACAGCTGGCACTCCGGCGGAGACAAGAGCACGACGGATGATGTCATTAATGCTGACGTGCCGTGCCATGCGGCCAGCGCTCTTTTTGCATGACAGGCCATGGTGTCCGAGGCAGTCGACAGCTTCACCGCACTGACAGCGGTGCGGAGCCCCACAAGGTGCACCCAGGCGCAGGCATGTAGCGAGCCGGAAAGTAGAGTCACTCAACATAGTGCCTATGTTGGGCGACGGTAGTGCCTGAAGCCAGAGACCCGACTCCCACTCACCCACAGCCAGCAGGCGGGCACGCTCAGCAGAATTTATGGACGTATTAATTAAATTATTCCGTACCAACCTGCAGAGCGGCTCGTCCCATTGTCTCTGGGAAGATGGGTTCACGGGTCGATCTGTTCCCGGGCAAGTCATTTTCCAGGCGTTCACCGCTTCGGTCAAACACGGCACTTCAAAGTCAACCATGGATGGTGATAAAATCTTCGCAGTTAACTTATCAGTGCTGTGGACAGAAGACAAGAACGCCGGTAAACTACAACTAGAAATTTTGCGGATACCGAGACCACCAAAACGAATGGGAAGTGTGGCTTGTAGCCACGCTCGGTCATCCAGGGCCACATTTAAAACTGAAATAATAGTTTTTTTAATAATTTGGTCAATTTTGTCCAAAAGGTGTGGCTGCTTCCATATAGGTGCAGATCGCAGGTAGTACGTGAAATTTGGGCCAAAACAACAATATCTTAATAAGGTAAATGCAGAATGAAGGTTAATTTTGGATAGTCTGTCCGAAATATCATTGAAGTGACAGATTTTTTCTTCAATGAATGGTAAAAAACTATCTTCCAAAATTGGGGAACCTAGGAGGTGCAATGAGCTTTTTTCTAAAATTTTGATCTGTTGCATTGAATTTTTCTAAAGTCGATTGTCTGTCGGTAACGTCAGTAAAATAAATTTCGCATTTGGAAGGGTTTAGGTCAAGGCCGATAGATTTAAACTGTTCTTTCAAAAATGTTAAGTCTTCTAAAACTGTGTCTACATCGCCACCCAGTGTTCCATCGTCTAAATACCACACGTTGAATTTGGAATTTAGTTTTTTTTTTTTTATAGACGGGAAATCATCAAATAACTTCCCCCGCCCTGGGCGGGGCGGGAGGGAGTGTCAGACTTTTGCTGACTAACGCTGGATGTTTACTCTCCAGTGCTGATAAAGTTTCTGGAGAGTCAGGCGCCACCACATCACTGCTGAATAAAATCCTAGCCGCTCCCCTAATGTCACCTTCGCTTAATTTGGATTCGACATGAGAACACAAGCTTTTTCTATTGTGGTTTTTGGGGAATTTTGAATCTAAAATAAAGGCCGAATTGTTGCAATTATCTTTAATTTGGTTTGTTAAAGATCTTTTGGATGCCAAATTTTTTTGAGCATGCAGAATCCTATAAGGGAAGGTAAGTAATTGCTCCCAAGCACTTTGTGAGTTCTCCTGGGTTGCAAGACGAACACAACGCGCCAAGCTTTGCGCAACAGTCCGTCTCGCGCCCCGGGGAATTCTCCTCACAACCGGAGTAGAATTTTTTAATTTTGACAGTGTTTTCCAAAGGTAATGTTGTTCAGAAGGTGGTTGTGATGGGGATGTAGCTGAGGGAGCCAAAGGTACACTATGAGGTTTGTGAACCTTGGCATAGTGAATCTTTAGCCCCCGTTCGCCTTTAAAAAGGCGAGTCTGGGAGCAGTGGGGACATCTGACTAGGACATCCAACGAAGTGGCAGGTTGACTGGCACAGTTACCGGAGTCGCTACAGCCAGCACTAAACATAAAAATGGACTTACCCTAAAAAAACAAACCTTAAACACTAAATTATATACACACAGCACTAAAAATACACAAATAAAAAAGGGAAAAAGTCACAATAAAATGTCTTGAAATGTGTCACTTTGACGAGCATTGGCAGGTACACCACATGCGCAAGGCGCAGGCTCCAAGACCGTGCGATCGCGTTGCACGGCGGTCGCCGCCGACGCCCGCGCGACGCGACGTTTCTCGTCGTGTATGCTGCACCGGTATCGACTCCAAGTCCGAATTCATTAGTCTAGTTTAATGTATCCCCTTTTAAAGAATCACAGATGCGTTATTGCAATAATGTGTCCCGATTCCTTGATTTCAACTGCGTTTTTATCGACTGATAATTTTATTTCGTATTTGTGTTTTTAACAGGTTTAAACAATAGTAGAATTATCATGTTAAAATTTTTTATTTATTTTATTTAGCGGATCATGTTGACACTTGACACATTTCTCATTTTATTTTATTTTATTTTTAGATAGTTTAAGTGGTTATAAGGTATTGAGGTTTATTGTTGTGACTCAAAAGTGCCTGTAAATGGTTTACTTGAAATAAATGCTTTGACTTTTTTATAAACAGCTTAAACTATATTTATTTCCTACAAGTGTAATTAAAACATCAATGCTTCATGCTCTGACAAGACATTTTAAATTATTATTTACTTTTGCTCGTGACTTCCTCCATGTGAATATCGGTTAACGTGGATGCAGATGATGTTGCAAATAAAAAAGTAAGTAGCCTATAACCTTCCCCAGGGTTTAAGCTATGTTCATACTAAATTTCAACGAAATCGGCCATTTTATCGTCAAAACGGAACAGACAGAGTTACTTTTGCATTTATAATATTAGGATGGATTGGGTTTCATTATTTTTCTGTCTGTCTTAACTTATTTGGCATCAGCAGAGAATGTGGTAGTTTCCATCCATATCTACCTTTTAAGGCGTCATAATCTGCATTTACATTCTTCCCTTCATCTTAGCTCACTCCATCCATTCTGAATGTGTTAAAATAAAAAAATAGCCAAAGTCAAAAGCATATAATTTTCTTATTTAATTAACTGTCTTATTTTATTAATCTAATGACCTACCTACTTATTATGGAACTAAAACAGGGAATATAATTATTAATCTTAATATTAATCTATCAGTACTTACAACAAATATAAGGTGCTATAAAAATATCTGTCACAGCTTTAATGGGAGGTAGTATTGTGTTTAAAGATTACAATAGTGAAGTAATTTCGTAGGTACCCCAGAACAGTTAATTCAATTTGAGAAAATAAAGTTATTTAATAAACATTGACTCTACTCTGCATAACGTGGTTCACAAAATAACGCGCGATGTGTTGCTTAGTCAATGAAAACAACAGTTGTGTGTGTCTATGTCTTTCTATCTTTTCTTTGAATGAAAACTGAAATTAGCTGACTAGTTCGTCACTAGCTAACCTACTAGGTACGCAATAATACGCAGGCAAAAAAGTGTTTTAAAAGTACAATTACTTACCAGCTACTAGAGGTGTGCATAACAGCTTAAAAAAATTAATGAAATTATACGTTAATTTTTTTTCAAAAGTCACGTAGATTATTAGCTTATCTGCTTATTGGCTTATGTGCCGATGTTTTAAATGACTTACATTAAAAATTAATAAATTGTGTTGTTTGCTTTAAATTAACAATTTCAATGAACTTTCCTTCGTACTTTGCAGGCTTAGGACTGTCTGAAAATTATCGAACTAAATTAGGTACCTCATAAATTATATATATATTTATAATATGCGTAATTATTGAGAAGTATTCAGGCGTACTTAAAAGTTCATTGATTTTATGTACAATGTGTTGTTTTTTATTTACATATTTTACAAGTAGAGAAGGAATTCAATAAAGGACGTTAATTATTTGCATTCAAAAACATTATTTTTTCCACTTTGCTCGTGGTCAACCGGGTCCTTCTTTCCGATATTGTGTACCCCGCCTTCGAAAACGCCCGTTCGCACGGGACAGATGTGACAACAATATTACAGTTCTGAATAAAAATTTCACTAAGGATAGGATATATTCTCCTGCGTTCTTTCCACCATTGCATGGGACATTCTGTTCTAGGGATTACAATTTCCGATAAATACATTTCTAACTCTTCTCTACATTTTTCGTCTGTGGTCCGGGGCTGGTAAGAGGTGGCGACTTTATTGTCAAATCGACCCCACAACGAACACACAGATGTAGCGCTAACTGCAGCTGTTGATGGTATACTCGCTGTCGATGGTTCAGCGTGCGCGGCACATATTTTCATTTTTTCGAAAATGATCTCTTTTGCCTACAACATAGCCACTTGATCTTCGAAAGCGTGCTGCTTGAATCTAGGATCAAGTAAAGTGCAAACAGCTATCTCTTTGGTTCTTTCTATATCACCAAATCGACCTTTTAAGCCTCTTTTTAAATTTGTTAGTAAGGTTTTCACCGCAGTATATAATGGACGATTTGAATGTTCTTCGCACATTGTTAGTAGTCCAGCTGTTAACACTACCGCCTTGCGTGCCGTTAAATAATTCTCCGCACTCATGATTTTTGTCACTTCCTCAAAAGGTTGCAAAATCTCACAAATTTGCTAAATTAAATTTAATTAAATTAAATTTCGCGCAATGTTCTTTTGAAACGAATTATTGTTTTAAGCACCCTAAACCTTCTTTATTGAGAAACTAAAAACAATACCAAAAGAACTTTGCGCGAAATTTAGATATCGTGCATTCGCATTCGCATTTGCGCTTCTACAACTATTCGTAAAAAGTAAAAAAATATTACGGTGGGTTACACAGCGAATTTGTCCAATCTTAATCATATTTTTATTAGTACTGACCTTGATCTCCACTTGCCATTTTATAGTTTTGTGTTAACTTTAATAGGGCAGTAGCAACGAACACTTGAAAATTCCGTATTCAAAATTTTGAAACGCAGCAACAATGAAATCAATGAACTTTACTGCAGTATGTAAGCAAACAGATAACCTTTGTGTTGATAATATCGTCCTTAACTGATGTGAAATTTATTAAACAATAATAATACGTCAAGTTTTTTTCCTATTACCCACATTTTGGAAATGTGAATTTGGGCATTGCCTCCATAGAGCAAACCCCAGTGTGAGTCGTCTGTAATAAGTTTCAATAAATGTTGGTCTAATTTTTTTTTTCATCTGTACTTAACTGCCGAGGAAGGTAAGTAGACATTTGCCTTTGAATTTGTCTAGGCTGTCTAATGGCACCTCCAGTAAAACCCAAACCAGTATTAGTATTTACATTCATAATATTTACATTCATATTATTACTATCACCATTGTCCCCAACACCACATTCCCTAACAGCGACACCGACACCATCATTTCCATGCGTATTACTTACACTGCTGGGCTGTGAAGATCTTGTCAAAAAATCTTGATAAACACCAACATGCTTCAACTTCAAATGTTGTTTTAGGTTAGTCACCGTAGATTTATATGAAATAGGTTTTTTTACAAAAATTGCACTCAGCAATTTTTGTTGCCTGATTTCTTGTAAAAAAATTCCAAATCTCATTCGAGGAATTCCTAGTAGCCATTTTTTAAATCACAATTTAAAACGTTCTAAATTAAAGTTTATGTACAGTCGGTTGTCAACATTATCTGACCCCACCCTAAACAAAAATGAAATTGGACCCTCTGCTTATGATAATAAGGTTTAATTTCAATTTATATGAGGTTATCAGTCAAGTGCTCGAGAACTCAACGCACAAATACAATAATAATACACACATGCAAATTTGATCTTTATCACGTTAGCATTGGGTTAAATCTTATAACAACTTGTGATAATAATATAATAAGTGTAATAGCTTATTTTAATGAGTTCGGTCAAGTAATTCTGGTCTCGTGGTCTGTGTATAACACTGAGAGTGTCAAGTTGCGAGATCAAATCCTGCGACGGAGATATTATTGTTTTGCTTTCAATTTAGAATTTATTCTAAAAGTATTTCTTGTATTATTGTAAAGTTACTATAGACGGATAATCTTCAAATATAAAGTTTCTAAAATGGTAATATTTTGGCATAACTTGTAATAAGTGGGTAGTTGAAAAATAAATATTTGTATTCATTGTAAAACTGGTATTCAAATGCTACTAACTAAGGGTATGCAGTGACAACGCGCAAACATATTTTACCTTGCCTTACTAAATTGCAACAAAAACAACTTCTCTTTACAATTTATTTTTTTCTATTTTATAGGTAGTTTTTTTTATTATCATATCTTAATGGAGTGATTAAATAATAATGAAGGAATAAAATACAAAATAATCTATTTGCACTAGGATAAGGTTGGCTGCTTGTGCTGTGCAAGAATAAACTTTATTAAAGTATGCTATATGGTTTAAATTCTCTAGTCTTGTGGTCACTATATAATTGTTGTTTACGTTCGAAATCAAGTTTACCCTAAATATAGCTCTGCTCAGGTGTCTTTTTTAATTATTTTATTATACTTTTTTTACAGTTCTTTAATGGATAACGCATAGAAATAAAACTTAACAATTGCAAATTTAAAATGTTTATTATTTCATTAAAACACTTAGGTAAGATAAAGTAAGTAAATGCTCACATATTTCCAAATTAATATACAATTTATATGAGGATGCCATAATCAAATCTAACCATTTATAAACATTAAAAAAGGCATGTTTATGCTTGAAAGTTTGTTATCGAGAAAATTAATTCATCTGTGAAATGCTTTATAGATTTATAGCTGCCTATTATACGTAGTAAATAAACATGTCATTTAAGTAGAAAAAAAAACTATTTATAACAATAACATCACCACGTAATTGGCAACATTTTAATGGTTTAACAATCTATCCATTGAGCATTTACTTACATGGTGTGTTTAAAAATATCCTAGATTAATTAGTAGCGGAGTGATGGCGCACTGTTCCTTGTTACGTTCATCTTTGTTCGATTTAAATGTTTTTTTTTTTCATCAGTGAAGATCACAACATTTTCTTCTCAATTAAAATTTAAATATTCCTGGGCAAAACGGACCCTTCTTCTTCGCGATGAGCAGGTGTCAATGCTATTTTCTGTGCTGGTTTATAATTCCTTATTCCAGCAGCGTGTAAATGCCTTCTCACTGTTTCCACTGAAATATCGTGTTTTATTGCGGTTACACTAATAGGCAATCGCATTCGGGACTATACTTAATGTTTTTTGCCCCTGGACGAATCCGCTGAATATTTACTTTGCCTCCATAACGTCTTAGCTACAGTCGTATTTCTCTAAAACAAAAAAAAAACATTTTTGGAACCGTTTATGTAACTTGTAAGGAGTGAATGTAATAGTAAAATAGCCAACTACGCGTTCATTAATCACAATCAATTAAATAAAATAGGTATTAAAAAAAACACTTACTGCTATATTAAAAAGACGACCAATCTCTCTAATTCCAACATTCTGCTCATGTAAAAATATGATTTTATGTTTGGTATAGTCATTATGCTGCGACATGATGCTTTTTTACACCAAATTGCATAAAAATACTTAACGAGTTATGCGAAACGATTTACAAATGTGTGTGCGCAGTCACTGCTAATAGGCGTAGTGTAACTTTTGTCACTTTTTTTTTTTTTTTATAGACGGGAAATCATCAAATAACTTCCCCCGCCCTGGGCGGGGCGGGAGGGAGTGTCAGACTTTTACTGACTAAAACCCGTCTATGTTCCTTCATGTGCCCTTTGCGTTCCGGGGGCGCGGTATCTCTTTCGAACAACCCGCAGCCTTAAGTAGACGAATTTATTATCTACCTCACGAAGCAAATATATGTGAAATTAAACTTTTTTAATTTACCCACCTGTTTACAAGATAAGTTATTAGGCGTAAATCATATTGGTCGTTCTTTAATAATGCAAACAATATTGTAGAAATGAAATCAAATTAAAAAAGAAACTGATAACAGGTGGACTGTGTTTTCGAACCCACATGTTGTTCCTCGCCAATCCAACATCAAACCGCCAAGCCACAAGAACTTGTTAAGACTCCACGAAATTAAAGATTGGGTTCTAATTATGTAGGGTGACTTAAAAGGTTTTTAACTTTAATGTCAACGAGATAATGATTAAAATAGCTTAACAAAATGATATAATGCCGGTGGCTCCGACAACGTTGGGTGGGTTTATGCGTGTCTGTATTCATCGATAAATTGAAATTAAACCTTATTATTATAGGCAGAGGGTCCAATTTCGGTTTTGTTTAGGGTGGGTCAGATAATGTTGACAACAGACTGTACACCAATAAACACTTGCAAAGTAATTTATTTACACTATTCTATAAGGTAAAATATTTACAAATTAGTTTACAAACATCGTCTCTTTGTAAGAAAGTTCCACCAATGTTTATAATTAAGTACTACAGAAGAAACACTAATTGTTTTACACAGTTATATTTACAAAATTACACGAAGTATTTCGTTTCGACACAGAGTTTTCATCACCATACGAAATTTGAATCGCGATCACGCGCGCAAACATTAACGACAATCTGACAGCAATCAATATTTCGCCGACGCGGAAAAAACCATACTAAATTTAAAAAAGCCAATAATGAAATAAGCAGATATGGGGATAAAACCCTGTGAAATTAAATGTTGATTATTAGAACCAATTTTAATACGATGTAAGGTTATTCAATTCGGCAGGTTTATACACTCCAACACAAATCACGATTTAACGAAATAATCGAAAGAAGCATTTTATATCTTAACTTCATCGCTTTAGAATCTGTTATCGTAAAGTAATTGTCCATCTATCGATTAAAGTTGCATTATGCGCTATCTATCGGGTATAATACGTAAACTCATTTAGAGTATCTCTCACGAAGTCACAATATTATAACTAGATGGCTCTGATGGCTACAAAAAGATCGAAACATAAATAATTATGACATATTTTAAATGTTTCGAACTTTTTTAAGAATAAGTCAATAACAATAATTGCTTTAAATAATAAATGTGTTTATGTGCTTAAATTAAATAAACTACTTTATTATTTGCTTATCGTTTAAACGCCCATCGCTACCAGCTACCGCATTCTTACAAAAAACTGACGTAAATAAGATGATAAACTTCCCATCACACTTAAAACACCACTTCCTTCCTACTTATCTACAAAACTGTTGCCCGCCTTCGCGTTGCTCACAAAATATGTAGGCACGCTTACGTACCTACATGTCTCTTCTTCACTTTACTTAATGTGTTCGTTTCACTACCTACTTGTCTAATTGCGCGTTTGATGCACCTTTTTAGTTCTTCCACATTTCTAACGTCATGTCCGGTTTGGCCGTACACAAGGTAATAAGTTTACTGCATGCGCAGTTATGAAGTACACTCGCGGTAGCACAAAACCATTTCAAGATATTCTTGAAGGCATTTTTAAAGGAAGCGCGAGCGATTTTCCCAATTCCCGTCGCTAACCGCTATAACTAACTTCCGGGCGGACCGGGGGGCAATACTGGCGGGCGGTCGACCGGCGCGTGCGGCGATCGCGGTAGTGAGGGTGGGGGCGCCGCGGCATTGTTTGATAAGAGTGGCAACAGTGTATTGTATGAACGGCGCCGACGCCAGCGCTTTGCGAACGATTGAAGGATGGTTATGCGAATAAATCAATTCAAATTTATACACACAATTTTTTGTATGAAAAAAAATGTGACAAATTACCTATCTATAATTCATCTTTACTATTGTAATCTATAAACACAATACTACCTCCCATTGCAGCCGTGCCAGATATTTTTATAGCACCTTATATAATAACTAATCTAAATTTAAAATTCATAAAAAAATGTAAAAAATGGAAATATTTCTCATATGTACTATTTCTAAATGTTATCTAACCGCTCTGTGTTATCCTTACTACGGTAGTGGTCAAACCATGCTTGCGTAATATCTGCAAATGTGCGTAATATTTCATTACGCTCCACAGTGTTTTTTGAACCCCAAAAAAGTGACATCTGCCTTTTATTGAATATTTCTAATCAATAGTTCATCACAAATGCAAGAGTAGAACTCCCAAGGGTCAATTTTGAATACCTGATTTTTTTTAAAATCTTAAAGTTTTCGTGACCATGAAGGTGAAAACACACAAAATAATTCATACAAAAAAATCTATATATAATTGACTTTTTTTTGTATTGGAGGTTTATGGAGCTAAACTAGGAGTATATTATCCCGCTTTTATTTTATCAAAAATGGCAATAGAACCCACCAAAAAATTTTTTTTCGCGGTATCATTTTTTTATTTTTTATTTTTTTTCTAGGTCGAAGTAGAACCTGGGTCTGGTAGAAATAAATTCCTTATGCTAAGGCTTATCACTCAAAAAAATATGGTGTTCTAGTTGGGCCTAGGTTTTGAGAAAACGATTTTAATGTACTGAGGTCAAAATTCTAAAGGTGATGGCTAAATGACTGCCCCCGGGGCAGTCATGCACTTGGAATGTATAAGAATCTTACTTAACCTCATGATATTTAAAAAATCATTCATAAATTATGTAGTGTTTAATACTTTCCTAGCACTTTCGTGAACTATTAAACATAATAAAGTATCTCAATTGCTTTTTAAGCTATTTTTGTTTGACAGACCATGTTTGTCATTTTTCACATTGGAAAAAGAATAAACAAACCGTTGCTAGGCAACTGATTTTTTGGCAGTTAGAGGCAGTTGTAAACAACCTTTTCCAGTCATGTGTTATTTCCATATACATTATTAAACCTAACATGGCTAGTAGGTACGTGCTCTAAATGCGAGTTTGTTTGGTTGTTACTTTATCAGGTTATGTTATGAAGGAAAAGCCGTCGGAACCGTATAACTCGACCTAATTATATAGCCTCGTTTCGTTAGGAAAAGAAAAGAAAAATTCTTGCTTTTTTTAAAACTATAACACAGAATTGTGTAAAAAGCATAATGCAATAATCTTAAAAATAAATCTTAAGTTAAATAAAGTAAAAAAAAGCAAAAAAAAGCAAGTAAAAAAAATAAAAAGCATTTTTGTATGTTGACTTGATGAAACAAAACGTGGGTCTTCCATACTTAATAGCATTATAATAACGCACATAATACGCGATTGATTGTAAAAGTAAATTAGGATGAAGTATGCTGTATTATAACTTATATCAATTTTAATTGAGAAGAAAATCTTAATTAGCAAATATGTTTTGGATACCTGAATTTTGCGATGAAAAACTTTTTCATCACAACCATTCGCTTATAAATATACAACCTTATTTTCGTTTTAATTTTATTCTTTTTCGAAAATGTCAAAGTGTCATTTGGACAAAATTATATACTGTCACACACAGTTTCTTTCCTTTTTAGGCAATATTATTTTACCATTTATTGTTATTCCCTAAAAGTACCTGAAACTTGTTTTACATGAAATACTAATATTTAGCCATTCAGCATTACATTGTGCTAGGTACCATATTTATATATTACTGTGGGGCAGTGGGGCAGTGGTCGATACTTCCATTTAGCCATCTCCTTTAGGGTGATCACAAAAAGGTTAATTGACTATTTTATAATTAAATAAAATTTAAAACCAACGGTACGGTTCGCGCAGTGGTTGAGCGATTGAGTGGTTTCGCGTTTCGCACATGATCAATATTTGTATGGCATATTTGTTCCCAGTCCATTTATTTGTGAGTTTATATGTTTGTAAACGTATCCATGATACAGTAGAAATTCTTAGTGCAGTGCAACACTATATTATAATGTAGCCAAATGCAAGTCGAATTTACATACAAAATATTCTGTACCAAATGGTATTACCGAACAGTATTTAACACCACATAAAAACAAGAACATAGTTGACAAACACGATTGTTTTAATAATCAAGGTTTTAATTTTTTTATATGTGCCTCCAAAATTCAATTTATTTACGTATAACGAATGTAAAAGTGTACGTCCGCTTTTGGGTCATGTGTACCAAATTTTAACTTAATCAGTTTAACATATTACTAGCTTCGTCCGTGTGTAAGGGTGAAATAACCAAGAACAAATTTAACGTTGTAGTTGATGGACACGTTCTTCCATACACTAGAACCGCAAATGTAAGTTTTTACGCCCAATATTGAAAGATTTACCATGTTATTTAACTTTGAAACCCATCTGCGAGGCCTGTGGTATTGAAGATGTCTACAGGCGACGGTGACCACTTAAAAACAAGTGGGTCGTCAGCTTGTGTTTGCCATAATTATAATGATATAAAAAAAATTATGTCATACATAGATGCGTGAAATCAACCTATTTTCTTAATTTTACGTAAAAAGTGTTTTAACATTTATTGTTAGTATTATAATCGGTATAAAACTAACAATAAATATTAAAACACTTTATTTAAGATGAAAATGCTACAGAATATAAGTTAATAAAACCTTAAACACAACAGGTCAAAATTTTGACAACCCTAACACATATTTTTGAAAATCGTTATCTCAAAACCTAGGCCCAACTAGAATACCTTATTTTTGTGAGTGATAACACTTAGTATAAGGAATTGATTTGTACTAGACCCAGGTTCTACTTCGACCTAGAAAAAAAATAAAAACTGATTTCGTTAAAACGTATTGTTTTAGTAGGTTCTATTATCATTATTGATTAAATCAAAACGGGACAATATGCTCCTAAAATAGCTCCATAAACCCCCAATACAGACAGAACTCAATTGTATATAGATTTTTTTATGCGAATTTTTTTGTGTGTTTTGACCTTTAGGGTCACAAAAACTTTAAGATTTTTTTAAAAATCAGGTATTCAAAATTGACCCTTGGGAGTTCTACTCTTGCATTTGTGATGAACTATTGATTAGAAATATTCAATAAAAGGCAGATGTCACTTTTTTGGGGTTCAAAAAACACTGCTCGTGGTCGACCTCTATCCTTCGAGTCTCCCGCTCATGCAGCTGGCTTAGCCGTCTCTCCTCTAGCCGAAGACGTTGTTGTTCAACGGCAACGAACTCGCTCGCCGCTCTGTCGAATGGCGTTAGTGTACGTCTTCGGCGCGCTCTTACTTCTGTGCGTGTAGGTGAAGCCACCATTACCCCAGAGCGTGGAGTGGATGGTAGCCGTCGCCTACTAGTCGACGGAGGGGTAGAAATTACAGGCAGTGCACGCTGCGTGCGTGTCCTCGCGGATAAATCCCGATGCGACGTCGTTGCCTGAGTGCTGATGCTTGTGTGCGGTGGCTGCCAGCTGGTAAATGGCGGAGGAGTTGTAGGTGCGGGTGGTGATATTGCCACAGATTCTGAAAACAAAATTAACCTGGGCTGAGTGATTCAAATGTTTAATATGGTTTCAAAAAATATTTATTTATTACTAGCTTTTGCCCGCGACTTCGTCCGCGTGAATGTCGGATGCAGACGAAGTTACGGATAAAAAAGTAGGTAGCCTATGTCCTTCCTTAGGGTTCAACCTATCTTTATACCAAATTTTATCAAAATCGGATCAGCCGTTTCGTCATGAAAGCGTAACAGACTGAGTTACTTTCGCAATTATAATATTCATAGTATGGATACAGGTAGGTAGGTAAATACCTACCATTGGCTATCGGAATTTCAAAGTCTTGTTGATGTGTGTCTTGTTGATGCGTGGCTGGTGGTGAAGTTAGAGCTTGTGTATAAAATATTGACGGAACCTGAAAAGAGTTTAGTTTTAAATCTTCATGTTAAGTAATACGTTCGTGCAGTTAAATACTTAGGTCTATAATTCTATAAACAATAATTTCTATACCTAACCATTAAATGAATAATTAAGAAAATTAATAAAAATCAATAACTTAAATCAGGAGCTAATAAGATATTTAAGAGACCAATCAACCCTGCATTTTATATTAATAAACACCATACTTACAGCAAACCCTTGTTCTTCAATGCTTGGCTGACCCTCCACAGCCACATTACCCATAATGGCCAATACCCTCTCCTCAAATGTAGTGAGGGTTTGACGACTACTGGGCCCACCACCAGTACCACTCGCATGACGCCTTATTAACGATGCTCTTTTTTTCGTTTTAGACTTCCAGTCTGCCCAAACCTTTTGATATGAATTAAGCATAATACATAGAAAAGTTAGGAAAAAAGTAACTGTGACCACTACAAATACATAGTTGTTCAATTGTTACATTTTTCCATTTGTCTATCGGTTTATTAACTCCTCCTCCAATACAATTTAACATAGCCGCTAACTCGCACCAAAGACGCTCAGCTTTCAGTCGGCCTTGAGGCCCACCTCGGGGATCGGAAAGATCGCCGTGACTGTAATTGAATAAAGAATAGGGCAATAAGCAACGCGTTGTTAGGTTAACGTCATTGTTTACATCAAGCATTCTCAAGTTATATGGATTTAATTAAGTTCATGGTTTATGTGAATACTTCCTTACCTTTCCATGAATTCCAGTAGGGTTGCAAATTGTTCACCACTGGTACGCACTCTTGATTCCATTATTTTAATACTTAAAAATGAAAACAAAATACAGTCAGTTCCCGTTTATCGTTAAATACAAGGAATATTCATTTATACTGAATTCTATTATAAAAACTTGTCTAATTTTGGAACTTACAATTATTTAAAGATATTCAGGAACTTCCCTATGAATTATTTATAATATAATTTTAACACCAACGCTCACTGGGTAAACTTTATTATAAACAACAAACCAAGAAAGTGAAGTTTGTTTAAATTTGGCGCCACCCGATTGACAGAATTGACGTCTTGAATTTGACGTTTGTTTCGATACCATAGCTAAGAAGTTGATTTTTGTCGAATGAACGTTTCGACTTCGGTTTAAAGAAATTTATTTCTCATAAGAACATACAGTCCGCTTATAATGAGATACAAAGTAATAAACATAAATACAGTGACGATACAAATTTCCTCCAGAGTATTAGCAGTTATAATGCACTTAAATGTTTCTTTAGCTTATATTTAAACATATTTACGTTATCACACTCTTTAATGTCGTCCGGTAATGCATTGAACAGATGTACTCCTTCAAATAATATAGTCTTTCTACCGTAATTAGTGCGTACGCTAATGACTTCAAGTTTGTTTTTATATCTATTTCTCAGGTTATGTGACATTGTTTTTTTCTTTAGTTGTATGTTAGTTTGTATTGAGTTAGAAGTTATGTTTTTAATAAGAATGCAGGTATAATAAATGTATAGCTGTCTAATATTTAATAATTTGGTTTTTTCGTATACGGTCTTTGTTGGAGTAAGATAATTATAATGGAACAAGGTTTTAATTATTTTATTCTGAACTCTTTGAAGTGAATTTAAATTAGTGGCTGCTGCGGAACCCCATATCTCAACTAAATATTCTAAATGCGATTTGACTAACGAGTTATAAATTAATGTGCGACTTAGCGATCGCTTAGCTAATGTTACTTTGTCTACCACTTGGCGATCGACATCGCACAAGCGATATCGATTGTCGAAACCGAATCGTTTCGGAGCGATTGCCACTTGTCTAGGCCCCCTTGACTATGTGGTTAGAAATATTGTTTACAAACTTAGCAGTACCGCTTGCAGTCACGAGATAAATATGTTTTTAATATTTTGGCTACACGGCTAAAACGCTCAACGTCCCAGGTGTTCACGGCAATAACCGACCGTTTTTTACACCGATTAGGGACACAGCACACACGCTACTTTTAGTAGCGGCGATCGGCGATCAGCCGTTTTTTAGTAGCTAAAAGCGACGACTAAGGCCGGTTACAATCGCCGATCGTCGGTGCGTACGTCAGTCACGCTTGTCATTTTATGAAAATTCACAAACCGTACAGTCCTAGACTGACCGTACGCACGCGTATATTGGTACGCACTGCGAACGAGGACCGTCGGTCGAGCGCGTCCGCATGAGTGCCGTCGGTCGACCTACGCGCTATGGAAACATATGAACGCGTTCAGTGCTGCACCGACCGGTGAACGTAAACGGTTCCATTGCGTGCGGCTGTATCAGTCCGGTCAGTTTGTTGTTCAGGAGAGCACTGAATGATACAAACTGACGGTCGGTTCAAGCGTATCGTCAGGACGGACCGTACGTACTGACGGTCAGTGGAGCACTGTAACCGGCCTAAGCATTCGACCCCGCACACTTGAAATTGCCAATCGCAGCGATTTAGTCGCTTTTCGGAAGCGGGATGCAGCGACTAATCGCTACCCCCGCACACTGTAAGTTGCCGACCGCAGCGTTTTGACATAATTAGGGTCTGTCCCCACGACCGATAACACAGGCCTGCAAAATGAGGGTCATAACTTCCTCTCGAGAATTTGATAGCTGATTCTAGGGTATTTTGGTGCGCTGATTACGAATATGTACTTAGTTTTTCTCCATCACCTCAAGATTTTTCAAAAAAGGTACAGATAGAAAATAGGAAAAAAAACACAAGTTGTCACATAAAAAAATATATATTTAAAAAAGTACATTACTTTTAACTTAAAAAACTACTAATACATAAAAACAACTTATTACTAGTCTAAATTACATATAAATTTTATTTGTGGAACCTGGTCCTTTTTTTCAGGAAGCTTCGATTGTGCGATTTCCGCTTAAAATTCTGGTTTGGATCGCCGCGCTTCAATAACCAACGATAGTCCGCCATCATGCTAGTATTCCATCTTCCTTGATACCGGGCTTCAAGCTCTTTAAAATCTTGGTGAAATCTTTCGCCTTGTTCTTCGCTAACGGCTCCTAGATTTTCTGGGAAGTAATCTATGTGCGAATTTAAGAAATGAAGTTTGATGCTCATATTACAACCCATTACACCAAAATTTGTAATCATTTTGGCCACTATTTCTTTAATCTTCTTCTTTCTTATTCCCCAAAAAGGTTTTCACCACCTTCTTGAATGACTGCCATGCTTGCAACTCGATATCATTAAGTTTTTCATCGAACTTTTCCTCCGACATTAATTTTCTTATATTGTATCCGAAAATAACTTTTGTAATTATTTTTCACAAAGTCTGTAAAGCTGTTTCGTTGTTTTATAACCATAAATTTCCCGCAAATATAACAAAAACAATTCGAAGAATTTAAACAACTTCGCGATGACATTTTGAAGTTTATGTTGCAAGATGCGCACTTTAACTGTTAATTTTTCTAAATCAGTGTGGGTACTTATATAAAAAACCCTTTGGTTTATCTTTATTACACCCTTTTCTAAATATTCATTAAACTATTAGGTAATAATACCTAATCATTATGTATTAATAAGCTTATTACTAAATTAAGCCAAAATGAACCGTTTTCGACATGGTTAATGCGAATTACCTATACACATTATGTAGTAATTAACAAATTACTGGTTTCGATTAATTTCTATGTTCCCTTACACTAATTAAATGCAATAAAAATTAAGCTGAAGTAATTTAATGACGTTTTATAAATTTTAAAATGTAGGCGCTCCGACATTTTTCAGCAAAATCTTAAATATTCAATATCAAAAAATCCTGACGTGATGGATTTTTTTTATTATTTTTCTCGTAATCAGCACATCTGAAACTATGGAAAACGTTACTCAGATTTCAAAGGGGAAAACCATTGCAGGCCTGTGTAATCAAAACTAACAAAAAACTGTCCCACTGAACAACTGAAAATCTGTCTGTGCTGTCTGTGTGTAAAAAGGAAAGAAAGAAAAACCATTTATTCTCGCGAAAGCGACGCACAACACAAAAATAAAAATAACAAAAACAATAATCTATATGCGCCACTACCTCGCGAAAAGGCTGACGCTCAGCATAAAGCCGTGGCCGTGGCCCGTGCACGAGACACGGAACCACAGCGCTGGTTTTCTGTCTCGGAACTATAAGGTACGACATTACCCACAGTTCCGTGTGTGTGTGAGGATGTGTCAGGGTGTATGTACTTAAAAAAACTTTCAAAAATCGGCCCGATAATCGGCCCAATAATCGGGCCGATTTTTTACAGATTTTTTTGTCGGCGAGAAAAAACGACCGAGAATCGGCCCGATTATCGGTCGTGGGGGCAGACCTTTATGTGGAACATAATGCGACTAGTGTTGTGTTGTGATTTTAACGAAGCTACACACTTACGATAGATTCTAATGAAGCTGCACTGCTGCCTGCAATATTGATAAACCGAAAATGTCAATCGCTCCGGAGGCGGTAGGTTACATCCTATAACCAGTTCATGTCTTACATTACGCAAACATCCATCCAATAATCCAACCGCACAAACTTTCGCATTTATAATATTAATAGGACTTTAAATGCGAAAGTTTGTGAGGAGGGATGGATGGATGACATCAACATCAAACATCCATCCATTCATTTTATTGTATTCATAATATAAAAAATGCGAAAGCTTCTGAACTCACAATCTTTGGCATTTTGAGCATGGGTGGATGGATGGTTCTATCCATCATCCACCTAACACTTAACCTACCACCTAACTAACCTAAAACATTCGCATTTATAAAATTAGTGGGATAAACAATACCATTGCAAATCGGCAAACTATCGATAATCGACAATGGATCAGCAACACTACAGCTGACCCGATCTAACATCGGAACAGTTCGGGATTCCGAAACTGCCTCCGAACGCAGTTAGTCGCCAAAACACGATACAGCATCGGAGCAGTCGCTAAAATGCGCGATTTGGAAGCTGCGATCGATCGCAGAGAGTCGCCAAAACGCGATGCAGTATCGATACAGTTGCAAAAACGCCGATCGCCGCTATTAAAAGTAGCATGTGTGCCTTTAAAAATTAGGCCCTTATAAATTTAAAACCCAATTATCTTAAAACAAAAGACAAAGGACATTCATCATTATTGCAGTGGACCCTTCAGATGCGAGTTCATGTCTGAATTTTACAGAATCGACGTACTGTAGTCGAGCACGGCTTCCCAGTTTCAACTCACAGTTTAAAATTCTCTCTAGCTTTCATGTGTATCAGTGACTAGACAGGCAGCGGCGGCAGTTGCTACGCAATGGTCAAGCCGAAGTGACACGAATCGTGAACCTCATTCACAAAAGTATACGAATTGGAATCTCATCTATCTAAATCTAAAAAAACTAAGGATTGCTCGGAGCAATAATCTACTAACTCTTTTCCAAACAGAGCCTCAGGGTGTGCGTTAAAGTCCCCTAACACCAACACACACTCAGTTTCACAGCTTCAATAACCGCACTAATATTACCAAAGCACTGCGTAAACTCCGGTAAATTATCTTCACAATCTACAGGCATGTACGTGGATATACACTGAACACGAGCAGGCTGCGATCACCTTGGATTAAACGCACGGCCACTATTCGATTACTACTACAATGCATTATCTCAGCTTTCGTAAATACACTCGAGCGTCACATCAGCGCGCTACTACCGTAGGGTCTTCCGCGAAGCACTCCTTATCGATTTCATTCATAAAACCCAAGCCGTGTGGCATGCCAGGCTTGTCTTTTGGAGTGCAACAACAACGGCACTCTTGCACAGGTCCTTAACACGCTGGACGGAATGTTTTATTGATTTGCAGTTATACGAAACCATTCTAACATTATCATTGTTTTGTAAATCCATAATTTAATTGTAGAATGAAACGGTATCGTTCCTCGTAGAACGTGTCGGTGTCGTCTGAATACTAAACCCTCTGGCCAAAAATCTCTTTGCAGAAAAGTGTTTATTTTTGACGTCGATATAGTTTTCTTAAAAGAGTCGAAGTTAGTTTTTCGGGTCTGGGCTAACATTTCGATTCCTGCACACTCTTCCTTCATATCTTTTATACACTCTCTAATGTCGTCTTCTGTGATATGTTTTTTAGTACGAGTAAAGTAGATACATGCAAATGACCCAGCTGCTTGTAGTTTACTAGAAACCCGCAATGTACCTCGAGACCTGTTATACCTGTATGAATTTGTTTTTTTTTTCCTTACTATTATAGCAAAGCCAGCATCATCTTTGTCATCAATAAGATCAAGAATGCATCGATTCTATACGAGGGTACACTGGGCATCTCGCTCGCAGCAGCCAGCAGACTTCGCGTTGGTAGCTATGTTGCGGGTGGTAGCAGCCCAGGCCCATAATGACACAGAATTTGAAAAAATACGTTTTTATTCATCAGTGTCTTGTCTATATAAAGAGTAAAGCAGACAATACTTGGAAGAGGCTTCGATTATTATTAAAACATATTTGAATCCGTTCGACTCTGGGAGCGGTCCAAGGACATCGGTATGTACAATTGAAAAAGGGACTTCAGGTTTTGTCCAAGACTGAATCGGCTGTGAAGGAGCCCTGGGAACCTTCTTATGTGGCAAACCTATAAGACAATGATTTATGTACTTTCTTACAAATTGTCGCAAACTTGGAAACCAAAAGTGTCGCAATATTAGTTAAGTCGTTCTGTCAGTACCAATATGATCGTGCTGTTTCTGTGGCCCTTAGGAATGTAACACAAGAGTCGCGGTTCTTTTCCAGTTGGGTATCTTTGTAGTAGGTACCACATATAATTTTTGATTGTGTACCTTTTTGTTACCAATTCTATGGATTTCCATACTTCATTCTTCAAACTACACTACTTCTAAAATACCTACTTTCAAGAATTTAAAAAATATGCCGTTTGTTACCTTTTGTTTTTTTTTGTCTTTCTTATCCTTAATAACACTAGTTTACAAAATTTCGCAATAGAGTAACCGCATAATTATACTTTTTAATTAGTTAGGCATTACTGATTACTAATATATAAATATCGCCATCACGTCAGTTGAAATAAAAAAATAAAAACAAAAATACACTGTTTGTGGTCAAGTTATATACAATGCAGTATTTTATTCTTTTGTTTTTGAGGATACATAAAAAATTAAATATGTGTAGTCATTTATTACGTTTTATTGCTTGATCTAACTATACATAATCTTTTGTTGCTTTTTTATTTTTAGCTATTCTATAA
This sequence comes from Caradrina clavipalpis, assembly GCA_932526535.1. Lineage (NCBI taxonomy): Eukaryota > Metazoa > Arthropoda > Insecta > Lepidoptera > Noctuidae > Caradrina > Caradrina clavipalpis. The sequence goes on from OW052087.1 coordinate 8,121,245, forward strand.
ACTTTCTAAGTACGAAATGATTAAAATTGCTAAACGTGGAATTTTTTTCCAAAAAAAATAGGAGATGTTAGTGACGATCAGGGTGAGAGGTTCAATCAGGACATCCTTAATATGGAACAGCGCTACCAAGGTCGATGGGACCCAGGGATGTTGAGAGACTACTGTTGGTTCCTCATGAGAGAGAATGACCAAAATTTTAAAAGAAAATCACCTTATGCTAAAAAAAAAATCAAGCTAATTTTTGTTATTTTAGTATTTATTGTTTCTTTAGAAGTAGCTTCTTTTAAATAAATATAGTTTTTTTATAAATTTTGTCGTAATATCAATTCATTTTTTCCAATAGACGTTTAAGCGTTCATTTTTTCCAATAGACAACAAGACGTACGTAGATATTTGACAAATATAAAAATAACAATAACTAAAAATCCTGACGTGATGGCAAAATTCTGTTATAAAATTTAGCTTCAGCACTAACGTTTTACCCCGGCTATAATATTTTCGTTTCTGTTGCGAACCAAAACTGTTTTTTTGTAGAGTAGTGTGATTATAAAAAAGTAATGGATAGGATTAGGTAAATATTACTAAAATAAACAACAATAATATACTACTTTGAAAAGACTTTATTAAAAAAAATACATCAAATGTGTCGTTACATGATTGAGACTATGGCCCGGATGGCAACGATGGATGACAGGAGTTAAGGTAATCTTATCTAAAATTCTAAAGTATAAAAACATCAGACATGACACCAATATTTTATAGGTAATTGTCTTGATTATAATACGATTGCAAACGACTAAGGATATCAATAGTTGGGTTATTCTTAGATATTTTTTATTGTTTAAGTTGCTGAGTGTATACCGCCGTTTACTAACGTGGGTCTGGATATTATAATATTTTGTAATAAGTACAGCCACGAGCATAAACATGTATACAATTAGCACAATTCAAAAGCGATTTTCTCGTGAAATAAAGATTGTAACTTTGAAATAAGATGTAGTAATGTCATGGAGGTATGGGATCCGAAATACTTCATTTGTAACACGATAACATGACAATCAATACTTTAGGAGAAAATTGCACTGGTTACTTCCATGTGGACTGTGGCCGAGCTGTGCAATCGGGGTTACTCTGTGTTAAACAAAGTTGGCCTTTATTCTCGATACCTTCAAGGTCAAAGTCTCATTGGACTGGCCTCGTAACTGAGTCATATCCAAAAAAAGTGTACGTCAGGAAATGGTTAGGAAATGGTTTTGTCAAGAAATGTTAGGAAATGGTAAATGTAAAGGTGTGTACTGATTAATGAATAAAAATACGATATGTTATGTTGTAACGGTATAATTTCTTGTAAAGAGCAAGATTTTTTTCTGTTAAGCTCTGTGACTTCTTTGCGAAGATCTTCATTTTCTTTTTTAATTTTACTTTTGTATAAAGCAGCTCGAAGTTCTCTCCTTTTTTTTAATTTTTCTTCATTATCTTTTTGCAAAACCTGATCTTTCTTGTCTTTTTTCCTTTGATTTGCTTCACGCCATTTCTTTCTTTGAATATTTTTTTCTGTTTCTGATAAGTTTTTAATTTTTTTTTGTCTTTTTTTTACCTTTTCCAAATGTGTTTTTCTTTTTTCTTCATATTTTGTAGGATTTTCTATTTTCAAACGTTCAATATAACGCTTTTGTCGCTGTGGACCAGTTAACGGCATCTAAAATTACCAAAATAAAATAACTATTTTATGAAAATAAATATATTCATTCAGTGAAATTAAAAGTATATTTACACAAATTCAGCACCCCCTTATTTGAATAGGTTTTTAAAACAAAAACAACGATGCATAAAAATATAATATTTAAATCTGAATGAAAACAATATTCTTGTTATGTGACCTCGGCCTAATACTGAGTTACAATTTACTGACGTCAGGAAAGTCATGAAATTGTGTCACGAAGTTGGAGCGTCATGACCTAACTTTTCTTATAATTTTGGAGATTGTTTAATATACTCACTTCTACACAGTTATATCTCACAAAATATTAAAATCCTTATGTCTACAATGTGAAACATGTTTTTAACTCACTTTTTTCGCAGTTCAAACAGCGTCAGTAAGCCGGTACGTTTTTTGGCCCATCACATGCAGCACACACAAAATTTAATTTTCTAAGAGAACTGTCAAGAAAACAAGATAGCGAGCTTATTGGTGAAACGCATCGGTGTTGCCATAATCGATATTCATAACGACACCATAGCTCAATGAATTGTAAGAGTAAAAATCCGCGTCATTAAGTAGTGTCAGTAAATGGTTCGATTAATTCGGACATTTCTTTTTTATAGGTTTTTTATAGTTATTTATTTAATTTATCAATTAAAAAGCATAGAATCATGAGTTCACAGTTCTTGGTTTGCATATTTCGTTTAGACAAATATAATAATAGTTATAAATAGTACTGAAATTGACTTTATAAAAGTTGCTAAGGAAGAAAGACACTAACTTTTTTCGTAAATTTTGCCATTTTTATACAATAAAATATTTTTGTTTTCTTGATTTTGTTGAGTTATGCTTCTGTTTATAAATGAATTACTTAGTTTAATATTCTGTTAAACTATTTCACCAACAACCAATTTTGTTCTTGCAAAAATGATCGAGATAACTTCATGGGACACTCCCACTAATGAAAATGTACAACTTTTTTGGATATTACTCAACTTATCCTACGTGCGTTTACGCGTTCCAAACTCTTAACAACATTATCCAAAACATCTAGCATGTTTTTAAAACACTTTTGTCCAAAAATACTCTTCTTTTAGGCACTACCAACCTAGTCTCATTTTTTGATCTAAAAAAAAAAGGTTTTATTTGCATTTAAAAAATCGGCTTTGTTAATAGTACATTATCCGCATTTAGTGATTTTGTTGAAAGTAGGCCTAAATTATATTACAGTAATTATTTTTTATCACAGAAACACTAACATTTTATTCATCTTCTATTATATTGTTGCGGCCCAGAGTTTATATAAATTTTATTTATTTGTATAGCTTTTTATAGATTCTTGTAAAATCCATAATATTGTTCTAAACATTGGGTGTAATTGTCTTTAATGTTGTCTAATTGAGCCTAGGACTACCAAAATTAGTCAATCGAATTCAATAAGGCAAATGTGTTACATTATAATCCAGCAACAGTAACAGTTCAATAACAATCGAAAACGTAGGCTTCAAGTAGACTTTTAAGCAATAAGCATTAAATTGCATTATTTTGAAAGATGGCTGAAATTTTGACGTACGTTGGTTTATAATATTATTAAAATAAATAAGTTTGAAATATTCCGTCTGTGTTGTTTTCCAAAAGCAGATATAAAAAAAACTCACTTGAAAATTATGATGACTAGGATGGTAACACCGATATCCGTTCTTATAAAAATTACGTACAAACACTACCGATAAATGTATATCAAATTATACATAAATATTCAGTTTCATAATTTTCATACAATGTATGGTCGTTAGAAGTCGCAATCTTCTCTTTTCTTAGTCAAATGTAATATAATATATAAGAGCTTTGCTCTGTAAAGCTTGGACTTATATAATTTAATAAAGTTTTATCTTACTTCAGACCTCCTGACATATCATTTAAGTGCGAGTGGTTAGGACTCTTGAAATTTCAGAAATTAATAATCAAACATTATTTTATAAAAACTATTATTTACTGTTCTTGATATAAAATACTTTTATATAAGTATGTATTTAGCAGTACGTTCGTTAGTTGTTACTTTCACAATATTTAAAATGAGAAACCACTCGCAAATTGTTCAGGGGCCTTCAAAAACTTTCTTATGTTAGGAGAATCTAATTGCACGTTTACATTAGATTACGTGTGAAATTAAAATATAAATTATCTTAAATAAATTTTAGACCAGCTCATTGATATAAACAAAACATATACTATCATATAAAATGATATTGGGTATATGAAAAATAATCTCACTAATATTGAACTGTACAAAAAATAACAAGATTAATAAATAAATTGCAATATTAACTTTAATTTGTGGTTAATTTAATATTTGGTATAAAAGACTAGATTTATCCATGAATAACTAAAAATAACCTTTTTGAATAAGAATCTTATGAATCGACTAGCAGTGTCACTTGGAACAAGGTAGGTATTGTGTTGAGAAACTGTGATTAGGCGGTTCTTTTTCACGCATTGTGTTTACATCATAACCTTCTTTGGAACGCATCCATACATTTTCGAGAATAACCCGAAAATACAGGTTATTTAGACTAAACACCGGAATCATTTAAAAATGTTATGATATTATGAATAGGTATAATATTATTGAAGAAACATCGATTAATTTCATACAGATACTTTTTTTTTGATATTTTATAATTTTGATTAAATCTATTGGGTAGTATTTAAACCCAGATCAGAATCATAGGTCCTACTATTAATGATTATAGGTTATATCTTATTAACTAACATTTATGATATTATAATCATGCTAAGTTACATCAAATAGGCATTCTGCCATATCTTAGACGTTAGACCTATCTATACCATCACCCTCCTTCCTTAAATAGGTCGAGAAGAACAAGCGCTAGTCGCTCAAAAAGGGCTACACATAGTTTAGACGTAGCATAATATCTTATGTCCTAAACATCTATAAAATAATGATAATTTACCTATAGAAAAAGCCCTAACGGAATCTATAAAATATATATTAGTATTAACAAAATTGATCTAATTAAAAAGTAATTCTTTTTCTGGTCTTCTTCTTTTGAAAGAAGATGAGTAAAGAATTATAGCAACTTAACCGATACTACATAATTATGTAACAGCATATATTTAAAAAATATTACAGGAATGTAAAAGTACCTACCTTTTAACTATAGAAAGTATCTAAATAAGATGCAGCAATAAGAAACAATACAGAAATAAAAACGGAATCCAGCAAACAGATATTATAATAGCAAAAAAATATGTAATTATTTAGTGACAAGAAAGTATTATATTTAACTATATTGTATGAACTACAAGACATTAATATTCTTAGAATTAATATTTCAAACTACAACAATAAATTCGAGACACTAATTCATTTTGATATAAATATAGCTAATTTTAACATTTTACTTCAGAATATACTTAATGACAAATGAAGCTAAGTGAAGAAATCTCAAAGAAAAAAATGAAACACTAATATTGAAAACCGATATTACCCGCAAATCTATAAATAAAGATATAAAAGACACCAAAACACGAATCCTACTGTATTAAGATGACTAAAATTAAGCAACTAATTGTAAAATCAGTGATGGTTCATCTGGTAGCCAGGTCGTTGGGTCCGTCGTGATATCTAGCCACCTTTGTTGAATGATGAGGCCGTTCGCAGCTTCTTGCGGATCCTTGGTGAGCTCCAGCGGGGAACCACTCGGGTGTCTCCAGGGGAAACGCCTTCATCCACATCATCAGCTTCGGTCTTGATTTCCATTTTCTGAAAATTCAGGTTTAAGTAGTTAACAGTATGCAAAATAGTATGAATCCTTGTATAACTTCTACTACAAAAATCTATACCAATAATATAAATGCAAAAGTAACTCTGTCTGTTTGTTATGCTTTCATACCTAAAATGCTGAACCGAGTTTGGTTAAATTTGGTATAGGGTTTTGTACCACAAGAAAGTACTTGAAATTATAAATTACTGCGTCTGCGATAATGGTACCTATATACGCGGAGGAAGTCACGGGCAAATGCTAGTATTAAATATTGTCAAAGACGACAAATAATAAAAAATAGCGACAAAATAGTAAAGGCTGACAGATATTGCATACAGAGCGGATATAATGTGACTGATGGAGTTAAACAATCTAAACCATAAGGTATATAATAGTAGTAAGCAGGCCCTCTGCAAGGAGGACAGATGATGTCCTGATGAAGCACGCGTAATGCGAAGATAGGACCAGTCGCTGTAACGACATGATGCTTGGGGAAGGCTCGTGCCCAGTAGCGGACGGATTTCGGCTAAACGATGCAAAATACGCGCTAAGACGTGGAGTTGCACACACCAGCCCGTTATACCAATACGAAAGATAAGGATACTGAATGCCAAGTACAGCTATTTGTGAAGAGGTTCATCCGTGGTAGTACTACCATCAAATCTATTTCTGGTACAAAACAGCATTCCTGTGCTCGTCCTGTGCTCGGGTTTGAGCGGTAATTACAAGCACATGAGACATTTCAACTTTTCCTCTGGAATGGCAATTTGCAAGGCCTCTGGTGTTGTGGTGTGTAGCCGTGAGTACTTAACATCAGGTAGGCCGCAGCTTGTTTCTCATTTAATGATATAAAATAAACACGTGGGATCCGATGGCAGGACCGGTGGCTGTATCGAAGATCATATGATTATATGCCCTAAAAGGCGTTGCAGGGTTCTGGTGCGGTATTTTAAGAGGAAACAGAAACCTCTCCATGTGCTGATGGTGTCCACCGGAGTGGCTTTAGTGACGTAAGAGTCCCGCACTCCCCGGTCTAATCCCCAAAACTCGGGGGCCTTTTGAAGGTTCCCTCAGAAAAAAAGAGGTTCAACGTACCTGCACAATCAGGCGCACGAGTGTATGTTGTTGTTCCAGTACCACTGATATGTCTCGTAGTTTGCGCTTCTGCTTCTCCAGCTCAGCAGTAATGTAATCCTCGCTGCTCTCCAATACCAAGTCGAGGCCGGCTGCAAATGACGTGCCAACAAAGACAAATACTTTAGGAATATAACTAATCGCAAATATGCAATTGAACTAAAAAATAATGGCATCATATCTAAAACATAATTTATCGTGGTATCATTATACAGTGGACGAAATTTTGCATTCGGTTATTTATTATAGCTAGAATGAAAAGATCCAAAGCGATGGAGTTTCTTTTGTATTTCATAGCACGGCAAGACCAATGGAAGTAGTGCCTAAAAAGTAAACTTTACTAGTAGGTACACTAGTACACGAAGAATGATAATTTCGCCAATTTGAAAGATATTGAATATCATAGGATAGAGGTATATTTGTGACAGTTTCACAGCGTTCACGAAACAAAATATTTTGTATGTAGATCCATTCGCTTTTGCTATAGAAAATAAGTACCTATATAAGTAGGTATTATTAATATTAATTTATGTCAACATACTATCATCAGTGAAGGGGTTGCAGAACCATTTGCGAAGGATCAGGTCCAGGAAGCCGAGCTTGCATTTCTTGTTGTTCGGGTACTCAATCAGTTCATCTTTATCGACTTTCTCTAGAAGGATGGCCGGTAGTTTGCGTTCGAGCTCAGTGTGAAGAACCACCTGAAAATTGAAAACGAAAGTGTAAACATATTTTGTAGATTTTAAGAGTATGACAAAACTTTTTTAAAATTTTGTTATAGATTGTTTCGATTTTCTGACAGGATAAACAATAGAATTGAGTAAATTTAAATGAATTAATACAAGAAAACGTGTATTAAAAAATTAGATAATAAATATGTTTAATTATTTTCTTAATTGTCTTTCTCTTCATTATTTTGTCTAGGTATTATAATACCTGAATTATACAGATTTTTGGTAACATTTACAACATTAGGATGCACATAATAGTACAAGGGCCTTGCTTTGGCAAAAAAACGTAGAAAAACATTTTTATTTTGACATTCAACATTTTTGTAATGCGAAGATTCCCAAATAAAGTCTAGACCAAAAATTTGATCGCAGTGATGGGAATAAGTGTCTTTTTACACCCAATATAGTTACGCACATAGAAAAATATATAGGAGATGACCCGTGAAAACGTTACCTGCATAGCCAGCCTTTTCAACTGGGCATTTCTCCTCACACTTTCAATGTCTCCCACAGCCAAACCAATCAGGAGGTTCATCAGCAATATTGGCATCAGTACCATGAATAAACCGAGTATAAAGAACGTGGGCATTGGGAACGGCAGCAGTATATCAGTCTCAGACTTGTAATAGGGCTGAACATAAGTGCCAACAAAATCCAGTTCTCCAAGCATCATGGCAAAGGTCCTCATTAGAGACATCGGTATGCTATTAAAAGATAAGTGGTGTCCCTGGAAAAAATATAGGTCAACGATTTGTAATTTCTTATATGCGTAATAGCGCAAAGCAAATGTCGCGATGGCTTGAAGTAGGCTTTGGTCGCTTAAATGAAGGTGAAAGAACATGTTTCGTGCTATGAGAGCATTTTCGCTTTATGTGCTTGTTACTAAGTAGTGGAAGTACAAATCGCTTACTGTGAAATGTTGGTATGTTAGATTAGGATCAGGTATTTTCATGACGTCATGAACGCAAGCTGGGGTAATATTAACCTTACACCTATAACGCTAATTAATTAATGCTTTGATGGACAATTCACACTACAGTGTCATAGCAAAAACCATGTGTCAAAATTGTGTAGATTCACACGCACAAATCACGAACACGAACATCCAGACTTGGCACAAGTAAGTAGTAGTTGTTAGTGCTGTACAAACATTGATCCAGTTCGGGAATAGTGTCCACGACCCAGTGCACAATAGGCGAACCCAATAGCGCTGTGCTATTTGGGCGTTCAAAAGTGCAAGTTACCACATCGTTTACTTACCTGCTTTTATGTTAGTTTATAAGAAAAGCGTCGAGTACATAATTATGTACACACATACATACATAAACTCACGCTTTTTCCTCTAATGGTAGGCAGAAACCACGTAACGCCACCTGCCACGATCCTTCCATACTCCTTTCACTTCGTCCACGTTCGTACATCAGTAGTGCGATTCTCTAAAATGCAAACTCGAAAACGAGTCTCACTAAAGTGATCGCTCTCACTTCGATAACGAACCAACTTGTCATTGGTTTAGTATTCGTTCGCCGTGGTGACGTCACCGACGTGATCGTGTTTAACAGAAAACCATTTTGTAATCTCACTGCGGATTCAGCTTTCGAATTACGAAGTGAGGCTTAGAGAATCACACTGCTGGTCATACAAGCACGCCGGTTACGAGTACTGCGCACCCCATTTTTCTGAAAGGCCCCGGGCACTAACACTATTTTCTACTTTTTACTGTGCAATAGCGTTTGCAGTGGTAACTTTTTCTTTAAATTATTCTTTTAATCTTACCAAAAATCTACAAAAATAGCAATATACATAAATACCGTCTCGTCAGGACCCACTTTAGACAGGAGGATATAGAACGCCATCCCAAATGCGATGATCAGGATCGAAAACACCATCAACACTTTTATCAGGGTCTGAAGTATTTCAAGGAACATGACAACGTAGATTCCAACTTGATCAAAACGTTGGAGCAGAAGAAGCAGCTCAAACCATGATAGGAATACAGTAATTGAAGCCGCCGAGAACTGAAACATAATTTAATTAAGATATTATTATTAGTCTTTAGGGGCATTTTACTATGAACCTTGGGCCGATTCCTCAAATTTTCCCAATCGTGATGAAACCAATATAAAAACTCACACGAGTGTACTTCATTGCAATAATGGCAGCAAAGATCAAATCCAGCGCAAAAATTGTATTTATGTACGTTATGTCATTATTGTATGGATCCGGGCTTACTTTTCAACATTGCTCACTGTAATGAGTACCATGTCATAATCCAGCGTAAAAATTGTATTTTGGTACGATTTTATATTTTTTTGTCTTTGGATGGCATTGAATCCTTCGCCCACCTGATGTAAAGTGGTTGCTGCCTATAGTCATCTGCAATACCAGAAACCTTGCAAATACGTTGCCATCCCAGAGACAAAGTTGAAATCACACTGTCACTCATTTACCTGTAATTACACCGGCACCTATACTCTTCAACCTGAATCACAGCAATGCTGCTTTGCGGCAGAAATAGATGCTTCCCCAGACGAGCTCCTTTACAAAGAGACGTATAAAAAACGATAATACAGAGTGTCTGGTAGCAGATTTATGTTTTTGAAAGCTAATAAAAGAAAAACTTATGAACTTATGGTTTTATTAACTAATTCAGTAAATACACGATAGTGCGGATTTTACTTTTTAAAAATTACTTCTACCAAATGATGTCCATTTAGACGTACACACTGTTTAAAACGGTCCACCGTATTACGGGCTACGCGCTGCAATAAGCTCGGCTGGATTTGCTTAATTGCATTGCGGATATTTTCCTTTAACTGCACAATAGACAGAGGATTATTGACATAAACTTTGCTTTTGAGATAGCTCCCATAAAAAATGTCCATTCGACTTTAATCTGGTGACCTTAGTGGCCACGAGATGTCTCCAAAGCGGCTCATCAATTTATGCGGATTTTTTTACGAATTAAAGCGATGGACGTCCTGGCTGTATGCGGAGTCGCCCCATCTTGCTGAAACCACGTGTGCGTCGAGTAGGATGGATGTGCTCGCGAATTTAGTAAAAAATATTCAGTAATCATGAGTCCATAGTTTTCACTGTAGACATTTAAAGCATCGACCCGAGAATATTTAAAAAAAAAAGACCTCTTGAACGTTTTCTGTGGTCCTTGATGCTTTGCTGGGTCCCGGGTGAGGCTTGTTTAAAGCAGAAAATGTCTGGTGGAACCTTTGCGTTCACGGTTTAATCAAATTATAATCTCTCGGTTAATCGCCGGATATTGTAGTGGGAACAAAACTGTCAGCGCGCAGTCACGTTAGAATCACCACTCTTAAAAACGACTCAATAGCGTACGCACGTTGCTGCCCCGACCACTGTGGCATTGTGACTAACAAATCCGCATTCATGGAGCTTCGAATGACACCAGCACCCACGCTGCAGGGGGAGACCCTGCAGCGTTAATAAGTTTTTTAGATATACCCTTTCAAAAACAAATCTGCCACCAGACACCCTGTATTATTTCGAACGAAAATGTGCGTGTGCTATGCACATTGTTCATTAATTGAAAACTAACAGTTAATTAAAGAATTTTATACGTGGAGGCTGCATGAATACATAAAGCACTTGATCATATTTTTCACAAATAAATATTTATGTTTTTATCAAAAACGTATCAAAATACAATTCTCGCGTTGGATTTGAACGCACCTGCCATTCATTGAAATAAGTACTTCCATATTATTACAGGTTGCAAAATATCGCATAGTTCTTTCTATATTAATAACAAGGAACACCTTTTGTTTCATTAACTTTGTGTACAGCGTGTTACGGAAAGGGTATATCCATACAAGCGGGGTGAAGAGTGTAAACTTAACCAACTTCAGGATTTGATAAACAAACTGTTTTTTCTTAGGTTTATGATAAATAGAGTACTGATTTTGTAACACGCTGTATTGTGATCGCCGCTTGTTGGTTTGAGATCGCGACCAAACCCATCAGCTGTAATGGACTGCAGGGACACCTTGTTATTAATCTAGTATCATTTCGTCCTTCAAGTATCAATATTAGGTCGTACCTGATTTTCTTCAAAACACTTGAAGAGCGTCGGGAATACCATCAGAGTGGAGCTGATGTAGAGCATCCAAGATACCAAGTTCGATGGATCCACGATGTAATGCCATTTCTGTTGCTTCACGTTGTATGCTTCACGGATCAGACAGATACAGTTGTACACCAAAATTGCCACTGTACTTGTATACATGGCCACTTTCGATTCGAAATCTGAAATAATAATTATAATACAATTTATTAACCGTTGTTACAATGGTTCATTATAATTGAATAATATAATATGATTTAGCGATCTGTATTTTTAGTAAGCAGGTTTTTTCAGCCGGTCCTTTTAGAAATCTATGGGGGAAGCCTATGTCCAGCAGTGGACGTCCTGTGGCTGATATAAATAGTAAAACGGTGGTCTCCAAACTGGGCGGTACCTGTATCTTGAGGACCAGGGTTGTAGTACATGACCATACTAGCTATCGCGATAGGTAAATAATTTACGTAGAATTTATGTTACGTTATGAGATATGATTAAGTTCCTATTGACATTTTTCGGCAGCATCATTAGACCAGAAATGTGACATCATCATATTGCATTGTCACGCAAATTGCACAATTATGCAAACATTTTATCTCGATCGAACATCGGGCTGTATCTCAAATTTATCTTATAAAATTTGATTAGCCACAGACAGTGGGATAGGTGAAAGTAAATAAAAGCATGTATAGATCAAATAAACCCAAACTCGATAGCTTTGCGCCGTTCAGTAATTATACGGAGTTCCTGTGACCACCTTGCCGCTCTATCACTACAACTCTGGACATCTTCTAAGACCTGTGAGCTTATGAAGGCAAATCAAATGAGCCTAAACTCTATAGGGTTAGGACGATCGATCAGTTACAGAGTTCCCGTGAGCACCTTCCCATTCCATCATCAGGACCTTGTACATTCTTTAGGACTAGAGCACTTGCGAAGACATATGAAACCGAACATGTGTGTGAAAGTTCAGCTCAACCAAACACCGAAAAGTGGGTCAAATTTAACTTGTAAGATTTCATTAAGTTCCTTCTGCTACCTTCCAGATCTATTAACAGACCAGTTCTGTGACATCATTATAGTGTATTGTCTTGCAAGGCGCATATTTATGTAAAATCTCAGCTCTATCGAGCAAGGGGAAGTGGTTCAAAAACTTGATAGTCACAGAAACCGATACAGGTCAAAGTAAAAATAATAAAAAGCTTGCAAAAAGCTGTTACTTCGACATTACAAATATTTTTATTATAATTCATATTTATTATCAATATGAAAGTAACTCTGTTTGTAGGTTACGCTTTCACGACTAAACCACAGAACCGATTTTAATGAAATTTGGTGGCAGGGCAGGAACCTCAAGAAATGACACTAATGCAATTTCGGTTGCGTCCACGATAACCGACACCTACGCAGACGAAGCTGCGTTTAAAAGCTAGTATTGCTTATCACTTAAATAAATAGATTAGTTAGTGAAGTGAGCGTTACTTACCCGGAGTAAATACAATATTCCTTACAGTTTTGTTTTCACGGTCCGCGTAAGTAGGATCTGATGCGTTGCATTTAGCGGCTTTTTTCATTGGTGAGACAGACTCTGAATTGATCATCAATAGGTAAGTGTATACCGTCACGAAGATCAAGAAAATGCAGTAGAAGAGAAGATTGGCCAGGTGGAAGTATTTTCCGTAACTGTGCCATTTCATCTGCAGGTATTTCTGGCTCAGTGGGTGTGCTAGCAGTTCCACTCTACCGTGTGCGACCATGGCCTGGAATTATTAAAAAAATAGCATTAGTTTTGAGCGTAATTTCAAATGTATCAAGATAAAGCTTCCATGATTTTAAGGTTCAATAAAAAAGTTGTATCATAATTATAATATATACTCGTATATAAAAAAATAGTAGAGAAACTGAGGGTTATGATCACTTACACCAAAAAAATTATTTCAAAGTTGGCTGGTTAAATTACAAATTATATATTCCTCACTAAACCTCGTGTTACCAACTATGAATTATATTTATGGTGCTAGTGAACCTTATTGATTTAACCCTAGTTCATAGAAGCTTTATCACAGGAAGGTTTTTCAAAAATACGTGCAAATGTCATTGCGGTGAATTTTAGATCTATTTACAAACCAAAAAACAAAAGAAAATAAGCAAAATTAATACAAAGAAAACCTCCACCCAAACAAACTGTGTTGGTTAGTGACAGCGACGCGTGTTGCCGTGTATTCGAGAGAATGCCAGGAATTTGATGCTTTGAGTTGCCAATGATTATTATCAACACATCTTCAAATTAAGGGCAGACACATAAAATCACTTGCACCGCAGTGTAGGACGTCCACCCACAAGGGGGACGGACGACCTGATTAAGACTGCAGGAAGAAGCTGGATGCAGGTCCCTTCCAACCGGTCTTTTTGAGAATCTATGGGGGAGGCCTATATCCACAGTGGACGTCCTGCGGCTGATATGATGATGACATAAAATCAGTGCCGCGTGGTGTTGCAACACAACTTCTTATCTTCTTATAATATTTTATTGTTCAAACCTACTATATTATTTGGCTTAAACAACAAACGGATAAACATGAGTTTTTATCCTTCATAATGTACTACTGCCATTTTTTTTTTAAATTAAGTACCTACTCTAACTGGACTCATTATAATTTTGAATTAGTCACAAGTTTTATTAGAACATTTTTTTTTTTCAATACAAGCTTTTTTGCTTTGTATATAAACGCACACAATGTGCGTCTATATATTCGAAATTCCAGCTCAATCGAATCTCTGGAAGTGGGTCAAATTTAATTTATAAGATTTGATTAAGTTTTTATGACCACTTTCCGACTCCATCATCAGAGCAGCAAAGTAACATCATTGTATTGTACCAGTATTGTCCTGCAAAGCGTATGCAAAATTTCAGCTCAATCAAACACCGGGAAGTGGGTCAACTGTAACTTGTGAGATTTGATTAGCTACATCACACCGGGACAGGCGAGAATAAACAAAAGCTTGTAATGAAATAATAACAAACAGTGATTTCAATTTGACTAATAGTGCCTAAAATATTTTTAAGTTCATTTCGATATGGATTTTGGTCTTGAAAAGTGAATGATTTCAGTAATAATGTTATTTTAATATAAAAGAGCAGCTAGTTGGCCATCTTTGTATTACCACCATAATTTTTACATAATACACTAAATCAATTACCAATTTTTCTTTGAATTTTTTGTATTTTTATGTATTAAATCACTTAAAATGAATAGCGTGGAGAACAGCAACCGCCGCGTAAATAGAACACCTATGCTCGATAGATGGCAGCACTGGAAAAGTTAGATCACGCTATCGTTTGGTTACCGCGCGTTGTATAAGGTCTCCAGCGAGTTGAAATTCAACAAAACATAAGAAAACAATAGTTAATTTTTGAGGAGGGTTGACTGGACAAAAAGTCCAGCCGCCTTCGTTAAACCAAATTGCAAAATCATCAACGTCTGATTGATGAATGCTAAGATGCTTATCGGCACCTTTCTGTTTATCTAATCCTGATTATTTTGCTACAAGTCCTCCATAAAGGCACGTAAACGTAGGCACTGCTAATGAATTTCTATAAAAGATTTAGACAAGAAGCACTTTTGTTATTGATGATTTTATAATAATTATACTACACACTACTATTCTATTATTATACTATCTATATATTATAATATTAATACTACTTAGGTCCTGTAGGTAGGCACATTTATACATAGTTAGTATATTACATTCAAAGCTCCAAAATCCTGGCATATAAGTGTATAAAAGCTAGGCACCACTCTGCAAAGAGTATTGACTCACGTTGATAACACACAACGGTTCTGGCCGATACTTGGGGTCATTAAGGGCCAGTCTTAATGCGTCGACTTCAAGCTTCGACCGTTGGTAGAATTTGAAAGAATACTTAATCTGCGATGCAGCAAATGAAAGAAAAAATGTATAGAAATGCTTAATTAATGTATTAAAACTTACATTTAGGGCAGGTAAAGGTATGTTCTGGGATTTAGGCACGTTCTCCGATTTCCGACGAACGTTATTGCCATCTTCCAACTTTAGTTGTGGACACAGGGCATCGAAGCTATACTTTATCTAAATAGGTTTTGAAAATGTTAGATTGGTTGAACATTTGAAAAAATCCAATGTTATCTGACAATAAATTTTTTAACTATATTACTCTTACCTCTAAGACGTAAGATTAATCTAATTTTAAGGTAAAAAAAGTAATTATTAAATCAATGCTTAAAATACTTGAAATACAATACCCAAATCTGAAGAAAAAGCGTAGAGAGCTTGTCCTTGATTTTAGAGTTATATGATAATCTTTGTAGATTATAAGATTGGATAATTCTTTGTGTCTTCTTACAAGATACGTTTATTATTATAGACACAGGGCTTTACTAAAATTAGGTAGTCATAATAAAACTTTTATTGGCAAAAAACATTTTTCACTAACTGTCACCGCAGAGTTATCTAGTTCTAGATAACTTTCATAGCAGTCTGTTTTATCTATACAATATCCTGTTGTATATTGTCAGAGAAATAGCATTTCCAAACAACCTGGTAGCTGCCAGCGTTTTGGACACTTGTCCCATTGATAAGGACGTTTAAAACATTTTTGATGCTCTTTGATAAATTGTACATTATAATATTAATATAGTTCATAAGCTTTGTGTATGTTTAATTAAGACTTTAAACAGGAAAAAAAGCAATAATATTTCTGTAATGTATTATGAACCTTTGCTTAATTTAAGAATTATTCAATCTGAAAACTGGGACCAAAACTAAAAAAAATAATTATTTTATAAAATGACCGGATAAATATGATGTTATTACAAACTTACGTAAAAACTCTTAGAATCTTTCTTGCAGTTGGCTTTAGTAATGCATTTATCCTGTACAGCTTCGAAGACTCGCGGCATATAAGCGATAAGAGCGAGGGTCACGCATGGATGACGATCAGAACGAAGCGCCATCACCTCCTTGGCCCTGTAACGTAATGATGATTACGATAAAAGAGGAACTGGCTGGTTCGTTTTTAAATACTTTATATGAACGAAATAAATTAAGTTTATTTGTCACAGGCTACGTGGTGTACAAAAAAAAACAAAAGTAGGTTAAAAACATTCTCTAGATTGAATTTCGGTCTCGGGGGCCAATTTCAATCGAGCCTAGCCGAGTGCGCAGAAGATTTTATGGTCCACTAGCGTGTGTGCAAATACAGGTACACTCTTTCCTCCCTGGTTATCATAGTTCGATGGGACGGCAATCAGACATGACCAGGGGGAGATCAGGCGCAGGGCCAACAGCTTTACGAGCTTTTCAAAGAAAGGGGTGGCACACCAACAATTTTCTAATGGAAAACTCCATAGGAGTCGCACCCAGGACACCAAACTCCGCGGTTGCACATGCAAGACAAACGAGGGAATCAACTCAATAGTTAAATTACAAAGATAATGGAGGAACAAAGTTTCCAGAATCGCTATACATACATAATATGTAAATTATAGATAGAAGGGGTTTTGTAGGTACCGAAGTTGGGCTTATTTGCGTGTGTTTTCTCACCCGATGAAGAAAGAGAGAAAGAGAGAAAGAGAATTGAAATGAGAATTTAAAAACAAAGGTTAGGTATCAGAAGGCCAATTCTACTAACTAAATAGCGTTTAAATCGATTTGTGGTGAAGGCATTATGCCTAAGAGGATGTTCTTTCGCCGCTCCTTTGGACTTTTGTCGCGCACTCTCATGACGCGTGGAGATGACAAAGTTTGCTTCAATGGGGCTTGACTAGGTGGAAAATATCATCATAATAATACTGGCACCCATAAAAAACACACGACGCAGATTTATATGGCAAAGCTTAAAATACTTGATTAGCAAATTGTATTGAAAACCAACTAACAGGAAACCTCACCAAAACCGAATTAAATATCTTCACCAAGGAATCTGGCACTACAGTCACCACAACTCTTCGGTTCTACAAAACTGAAACCATGCACCGAATTACGTTTTCACTAAAGCCAGCATATAACAGTGCAAAGACTGCTCGGCAGAAACTTATGCGTTAGCCTCAAGGTCATTTGCTCGTTATACAGTAGTTTAAACAGACCAATCATTACATACGGCTAACTAGACTGGTAGCGCAGGTGGGTCCTGTGCCCATTCCAAAAAGATCTCGGATAATTGCGACGCTTTGCCTGCGTAGTAATCACCAGCAGCATAAGAATCGCACCTATAGCCGCCCTCTGAGCGGTGCTGGGGCTACCGCCTTAACACCTTACTATGCGGGAGGAGTAAGCCCTAGAGGCTTTGAGGCTCAGCATAACCGGCACTCTAGGGAAAGATCCTGGAATCAGGTACATCAGGCATAAAGGAAGATGGCATTTAACGGCAGCCCATGATAAATCCGACAGTTTAGGTACACGGACGGCTCAAATACCAACTCGGGAACCGGACCTGAAAGCCTTCTCAAATTTCCTAAACATCAAAACATTCAGACTGCTGGGAATACTCAGGACCGTCTACCAGGCGAAATTTGTAAGAGTTATCAAGCGGCCTAGTCACAGAAGTCAGGAGAGTCACAGAAATTCGCATACTCTCCAACAGCGCATCAGTTCTCTAATGCGTAAATAAAATCTAAGTTCTATACCTTGAAATTCATAGAAGAATGTTATAATGAATATAGTGACACTACGGTGAAAGGATACAGAGTATCCCAAGGCAACGATGAAGCTGGCCAACTGGCCAGAAGGGAATCTAATAATATGATAGTCTTCAAATCAAAGTCATCGTGCCAGTTTCCTTCAGTCAGCTACGCAGATAGATGCGGGAAACCACTTGTACACTCACAATTATCAGAGGCGATGCCATTCTTTGGTCATAAACTGACCAGGGGCTTACTACTGCGACTGGTGGCCATTACCGGACACTGCCCACTAAACAAATACTTTCATGCTATAGGAATCACAGACAGAGAAGAAACGGTAATGCATGTACTCCTCGAGTGCATAGGTTCAGATCCGGAAGATACCTTGGGCTCAGCAAAATGTCTTGCGGGGACGCCCTGAGTAGGTTGGCCGTAATCCAACTGACGGCCACCATTGCTCACGTATAATGGTATAAATCACGGGGTTTACGCGAGAACGTACCAAAACAACATAATTATTTGCGCTGAATTTGAAGTTAGCTGCCATATAATGAAGTAAAGTATAGCATAAAAGCTTTCATTTGATATGGCTTTTGTCAATGTTGAGCGAAGTGAAAATCTTTGGGTTTCCATGGAAATTGTAATTCTCCAGGCCGGTTCCGGCCACGGCGGCTAACCTTAATGCAGACTAGCCACGTACGCAGGAGATATTATAGTGCACAAGTGTGTGCGCAAATACAGAAATTACAAAACACCATTTTTGCGCTATCTCTGAACTTAGCTGTCATAGAATAGAATGGAGTATACTTGAAGAGCTTTTTTAATGACATGTGACTCATCACTAACAATGTGGGAATATTTGCACAGGGTTTCCTAAAAAATGACAAAATGCACCAAAATACCATTTTCGCGCTGGATCTGAACTTAGCTACCATAGATTGAAATAGAGTATACCTGAAGAGCTTTCATATGACTTGGGTGTCATCACTGATGAAAAATGAGGGAATATTTGCCCAGGGTTTCCACAAAAATGACAAAACGTACCAAAATACCATTTTCGCGCTAGATTCAAATTAAGCCATGCTAAAATTACATCGGTCTATTAAATTCGAGAGCTTTATCTGAGAGCGTTTGCTATTCCCATACAAAATCTATGGAAGAATGGCGTTTTGACAGCTCATGAAAAGTATATCAATCGATTACTGGTACTTACTACCCAATTGTAAATAGTAATCAGAAACCATTTTTGGTTTAGCCATAGGGTTATTTACAAATCAGTAACATAAAAGAAAAGTTCATACCGGTGTTCATGGGTAACCATAGCAAGAGCCGCTTCAGGGAACTTGTAGTAAATGGCGTAGTCAATGGCGCTCATGTCCAGGTTGTTGTAGCTCAGGCGGCATCCCATGGAAAGGAGAAGGGCGATAGAGTTGGGTTTGTTCTCCATAGTAGCCAGGTGAAGAGGCGTGTTCTGAAATTGAGATTATTATCATATTATTAGAAAGTAATAGTTTCATGGTATAGCTTTATATACTCTTGCTTAGTAGAAGTCTAGTATAGGAGTAGTGTGACAATAAGAGGTGACCTCTTACTTTTAATTGGGCATCTGTTTCTTTTCTTCACGCCCATGTTTTTTAATGTGATCCTTAAAAAGCGCAATATTACAAAGAATACATGATAAATAGTGAACTCCTTTCCTAAGGTTACTATATTCATTTCTAAGAAGACAGGAAGATGAAATCTCCAGCACCGCTGCAAAGCGGCAACGGCTCGGCGGAAATCGTATTGAAAAATCCAATCCAACAGTTGGCTACCAGCACGCCACCCGCGTGGCGTGCTGGTACCAGGACGTCACCGTTATTCCGAGTACACACGTAGTTCTGGAAATTCATTTGTTGCACCTTTCAATCCCTTCGGTGTAACTATTATTATTAGGTAGGTGCCCTATAAATTGTAAAGTCAAAGTCGCAAGCTTTTATTTTAATTTACTCAATACTCAATTTCTTTATTGCTTTTTATTTATTATTTATTTTCTAAAAGATATATTATAATAAAACCAATGAGCATGGTAAGTGTTCAACAGCTTGATGAAGTCTAGGCTCCGTCTAATGAGTTCCAAAATACACTAGCATCTGACACTTTCCAGTCAAATCTCGAGAATAGATTCACGGACGTGGAAACCATTAATGATGTTGACCATGCGCTCAAAAAATAGTGCAAAGCCTCAAGTAGAAAGGGACGTGTTTTTGCTGAATGCGGCGTACGGGCAGGAAGTCCAAACGTTTAGATTAGATACTAGAGGTTATGTCAGAACGACGTTAAAACTCATCCGTTACTTCGACAGAACTACAGGCACTCAACGAAACAAATGGTTATTATCCGTACATGTATCCAACCTCATTTGTACTCGGTATGGAAACCTACCAAAGTTTAGAACTCAGGAGGAATCTCACTACGGTAAAGTACTTCATTCGCCTTATTCGTGGTTCCCACTTCAACTCTTCGCTTTTACAGTACATTCCTTGTAGTATCCCTCCTCCTATCGGTCATACACTTCGCCCTCGGCAACGTACTCTTTTTACAATACCTCAGGCCGGTTCCAAATCTCTTAACACCACTCCACTATACAGGATAAGTTTTTAACCAGTGCGTAAATTTTTTTTGGTAGTTCAGTGTCAGTAATAGAACACATTTCAGTGCTTAGTTAAAAAAAAAAAAAAAAAAAAAATTCATCCTTATCCGAGTTTGAAATAAGCAAAACATGGACATAATCTATTCGCCATACTATCAATGACAACTCTTGGCCGCCGCCCGGGCGCATGGCTGGGGTGAGGGGGTGGGGAATGCGCTAGCGCCGAGTGACAATAAAATATGGTTTTTAAGTAAACATGTTTCGTAAGCGATAACTTTTTTTTTTAGTACTAAGACATATCAAAATAAAATATACGTGTTTAATAAAACGTGTTGAAGTTTATTATGGCAAAATTTACGCACTGGTTAAAATTTTTTCCTGTATGTATGTAGCCCTCACCCGATTTGACGATACATTAGATATCTTTGCGACTGCTGAGCTTAGCTTCCTGAACACTGCTACTCGTTACCTGGAGTCCATTACTGCCTCTAGTACAATCCGTCCTGTCTAATAATAATATTTTTTTGTTTATTTAATATTTTATATTGTTTGCTTTTGTCTTGCTTTAGATTTTACGTAATTGTTTATTATTATTATTCTTTTACTCTTAATTTTATAATAATTCTAGCTTTATTTCATTGTATCTAAATGTATCACGTTTTTGTTTATATTTTGACTTTTAATATGATTTTAACTTCTTTTATTTTATTTTTGGACTAACCAATAACTTGTTTGTTTGGTATTATTACTGTGAATTCAAGTTGGTTTTTAATAAATAAATAAATAAAAATAAATTAGGAAATTGATACGACGCTAGAGCACATTCTCAATAGAAAAAACCTTTGAGCAAAACCGGGGCAAAAGTCCAATCACTTTTTTTTTGGCCCAATCACTTCTTTTTGTTCATAAATCACTTAGGAGGCTTGACGAAGTTGACCAAGTCGTTGTTATAAAGCTGGAGATTCTTCCGGAAGTCGAAATCTTCTATGGCCAGTTGTATGCATCGCATCCCGACCTGTCCGGAAAAGGATTCCAGAACCACCTTAACCTGTTATTTCACGAAAGGCCACGAAAAGCCAGAATTCAGCCAAGGTAAAATCGAGGTGGCTCTTAGGCAGCTTAAGAATGGAAAAGCTCCTGGTATGGATGAAACGACTGAGCTTCTGAAAATGGGAGGAAGTCCTGTATTAAGAGAGCTTTAGGTGCTTGTCAACTCGGTTCTGTTCTCGAGTAAAACTCCAGAAGCATGTGAAAGGAGTGTGGTCATTCGTCGTTTCTTTAAAAATCTGAAAAAGAACCTACTAAAGACCTATTTCGCTCCTTAACTACGTGTATAAGCTGTTTTCATAAATCGGGTAACACGAAGGCTCAACGACTTTCAGCCACCAGAGTAAGCTGGGTTTCGAGGTGGATACAGCACCATAAACCACATCCACACAATGCAGCAAATTATACAAAAGTCGAAAAGTGTACTCGGCCGCTGTGTGATTAAGTATAAGAAGAGAAGGTTTTTGACTCTATCGAGACCTGGTTAGTTTTTGGAGTCTCTGCAGCAATGGTAAGTAGACTGGCGACACATCCAAGTGCTGAGAATACTTTACAAAATGCCACAATGATCTTCCAAACTCACAACGACGAGGAGTGAGGCAAGGGGACGCAATCTCCCTGAAATTGTTCACCAATGCTCAAACGTGGCATTAACATCAATGGTAATACATCTCACACTTGAGAATTACAAATGACATCGTGATATTGGCTGACTTACTCGATGGCCTAGTAGATTATTCAATACACATTGCTCTCAGAGTGAAGTTGGACAAAACCCAAGGAATGTTCATCTATCTAACACGTCAATCTAGGACTTATTGCTGTGAATAGCAGTCCTCTCGGGGATATTTGAGAATATATTTGCCTCTGGCAAATTTTGCAGTTTGGTAAGAACAACTTTGTAAGGAAGACTAACAGAAAAAACTAGTTGGGCTTGGTAGCATTTGGGAAGCTTCGTTGGGTCTCCTCTAACTAAAGTTCCATCAGTGCGTACTGCTTGTTATGACCTAGGCGGCCGAAACGTACACTCACGGTACTGTTGGCCCATAAATTCAAGGTCTCTATAGAGAACATAGCCCTATGTTTGGAGTCTCTCTCTCAGAGATCGCATCCGGAACGAGGTGATCTGAACCAGAGTAATAGACATAGCTTACAGATGAAGTAAGCTGAAGTGGCAATGGGCCGGCCATGTTAGCCGTAGAGCTGGTGACCGTTGGGGTGACATGTTCTTGAGTGGAGACCGCAAATCAGCAAGCTTACGTTGGGACGCCCTCAGGCTCGGTGAAGCGACGATTTTCGTAGACTAGCTGGTAGCAACTGAGTGAGAGTTGCCAGCAGAGGACTTTTGCGGCTGATGAAAATGGTGAAACCATTATGAAATCTAGTTGTGTACGAATTTCATAAAAATACTTGTCAGTAACACATTGTAAGTGAGACGTGTATCAGTAAGGGGCTGAGTCAGAACTTTGCTTTTATAAATATTATGAAAATAGATAAAAGAGAGATAAATGTGAAAAGTATGGTGGACGTACCCCATCCTTGTCAGATTGGTCCAGGAGATGGGAGTGTACGGAATGCAGCAGTTCAATAGTCTGTGTATACCCAGACATAGCGGCCAGATGCAGTGGGTTGCGTCCATTGTGGTCTCTGTGCAGCAACGCCCCACGGTTCAGCAGCAGGTGCACGACCCTGGTGTGGCCTTCCCGAGAGGCGATGTGGAGAGGAGTCAGGCCTTCTCCGTCACTCTCGTTGATGATGAATGTGCCTTTATCGGAGTCAAGCAGCTGGCAAGCGGTATGGTAGCGACCGTATCTGAAATCAGCCCGGCAGTAGAAGTTAGTGTATTTGATCTGAAAAACAGAATGTGCGTTTTTTGTTTATTCCTACTGATATGATAACAAAAACATGAACAAAAGAAAACAAATGAACAAAATTTTTGCCTAGATAAGAAAATTGACATAAATACTAATTGACAATGGTAACAGAAATGCTTTTAAAACTATACTTATTAACCATTTTATATAATTATGTATGGTATTGTAAATGGACATGAACGAAAAATAATGGGAATGTGAGATATACCAGAAGATAGACTTTTAATCCGAAGTTAGCCATATTTGGGACTCCTTGATACATATTGGTGTTTTTTTTTCCTAAATGTTAGGTATATACTCACGTACATACAGGCTATTCAGGTATCCATTATATTAATGGAGACCGTATCAGGGCACAGCTGAAAGTACTGGAACGTGATGTTTAGCACACGACTTTCTTTAATAAGGTAAGTGAGAACTTAGAAATGATTTTTTTGGAAATTGAATTTCCAAGAAATCATTTCTAGGAGGGGAGCAACCGGGATTATGGACGTGGATAAAAGGCTGCTAGGCTCAAGCGGGATTGGGCGGGTGACGCCAGCCGCATGCACAGCGACCATCGAGGCCGGCCCGGAAAGAGGTGGCGACATAACCTAGATTCGCACCGAGACGCTGGTTCGAGTTACGTAGAAAGTTAGAAAATAGTAGTTAGTTAGAAAATAATAAATGGATTGACTTGAGGGAGGCATTTGCCTCGCAGTAGGACATAAAAAAGAAGCTCCTACAAAGGGTTTTGAAATTTGTATAAAAAGCTGTTATTTTGTAGTTAGAGATATCGCAATTGGTTTTTAGTTGAAATTATGTAGAAAAAAAACTATAACACCTAATAATTGATGAAAGTTTATAATATGGGAAAATCCTTTACATTATATTGATTTCCTGTCTGAAGTCACCAATCCGTCTTTACGTGGTGATCAATACTCGAATTGCATGTGCCATGTGTGGGGAATTAATAGGTTGACATTATTATTTTAAAGAATACACGTCACGTACCGTGCTGCAAAATGCAGAGGACTCTCGTTATTGTTGTTCTTCAAATTAATGCAAGCACCAAGTCTTATGAGGTTCTCCAGAGACCTGATGTGTCCTTCACGACTGGCGTAGTGGAGGGGTGAGCAGCCAGCGCTATCTTTCTCGTTCAGAAGCTGCGCGAGGCTCTTGTCACAGCGGTTCTGTAATGTTAACTGTTTAGTGCAACATACGGTCATGAAATCGGATTATAAAGGTTAGTTATTAACAACAATAGCAACATTACAATAATCAATAACAGGAATTAGTTTTGTTATATGTTAGTAAACAATAGTGCAATGTGAAGGTGATTCTTATTCCTAGCGTTAGTCACAAGTGTCAGGATAATTGGCTACAACAGTCATATCAGTTATGATGAATCGATCCCAGTATAATGTCATATTGTGATTTTCGAGAACTGGGTCGGGTACATACCTGTAGTATGTACGTAGTACGATACTTCCGATTCCACGAGGGCGTATTTTAGAGCAAGTTGCTGATGGATACTCCTGGTTACATGGTTGTGCCTACGCAAGTACTGTTGGTATGACGAGAATACCCAGAGATCAAGTGACGGCTAGTTCCTCTGGCCGGTGGCATGCCCAAAATATCAACAGTGCCATCCTTCACAATAAATCTCCGCTAGTTACTCGACATAATACATTCGTCCATAAATGCACAGACAAAACTTTCGGTTTCCCCAAATAGGCACCGAATTAACGCCAGGATACGGACGCTTATAAATCAACATCGGGCTCATGCAAGGCCCGAAAAAAGCATCCGTGGAACTCTTTATTTTGCCCTATTCCCGTGTACATGTGCCTCGGGATCTTTAGTCTCAATCATAGCAGGCTTGCGCCCACTTGCGCCACTTCCCACTTTTGCCAAGAAGAGCGGGAAGAAGTTCTCGGTGCATCCTGAAGGCGTCATCGGCTCCTAGGAAATATTCCTTGACCTGCATATCTTGCAGTTGAGGAGGGCCTTAACATTTACGGAACCACGACCTCCACACTGCCGCGAGATATACGGTCTCATCACGTATGATCGTGGATGATGCATCCTATATGCCGTCAGCCATGTGCGGATCCTCCCATCTAGGAGTTTCGTTTGAATCCATTTGAGTATGCCGAAAGAGTACATCAAAATCGGCATGACCCACCTTTGAAGACGCGCACCTTATTTCTATCTGATAAAGGCTATTAAATGCTTTTTTTAAGCGGCCAAAGAAGCATTCCTTCAATGAATGAATCATGTCAACAGTAATGATGTCCAACGCTTCCGACACACCGAAGAAAGACTTACGTATATGTCCCAGTTGGAGAAAGGGATTTAAAATGTATGGAGTTCGACAGTTGAATTCCCACAGTTTCTATAATCTCTCCTCGCTTGATATGCGTATTCGCACATCTATCCACGCCAAATTACATTTCGATCGCGCTACTGAAAGTTTTTGTTGCCCCTAACTAATGCAAACTGTTAGGAGCAAATAATTACAGGTCATCCAGGTCAAGAAAGTGAGATATTACCTGGCCGCCTCTTAAAGCGATAGCCTAGACCTAAATCCTCAAAAAGCGAGTTTTGGGGATTTTAGGCTAAGCAGAAGCAACGCGAATTCAAACTATCACTCTGAAATATAACTAGCTCATCTTATTCCCACGGATATGACGACATCCTGGATAGTGAAGGACCGTCCTTTACTACCCGGTACACTGTATCAGGATATTTAACTATTTATTTTGTAAGATCCATTGCACAATACATACATTGAATAATTATAGTAAATAGCATTGAGAACAGCAACCTACGCGTAAATAGTACACCTATGCTTTATTCAATTCCTATGGCTACCTGCCGGCTCCATTACCAGACTAGCTCTGTGACATCATTATATTATATTGGCATGCAAAGCGCACATGTACGTAAAATTTCAGCTCAATCGAACACCAGTATTTTGGTTAACTTTAATTTGTGAGATTTGATTAGCCACACACACATTGTTGTTCATATTATTCATGAGTACTTTCACCCCCTGAATGATGGCGGGTGAATGAAAACTTACCCTGTATAACTTAATTATGCGATTAATTTCTTAAGGCTTTTATATAACTGGACAGTATTGTGTTTTTCAGCGTCATAATGCTTTTGTCAAAGTCCACGACTTTTTCGTCACGTTGCTAGTTTAAGTCACACCAAAATGGTGTAATCGTTAAAAATTATAATATAATTAATGTTGCTTATTTCACGAATCAATGAAAAGCAATGGAAACCGGAAATGGTTATGATCGAGCGGTTGTGTAAGAACAAGCCATTCCTTTAGTTGCCATAATTACATAATAAAAACGTTGAAATCTTTGAAAGTTAAAATATCTGCCAAATGGGAACCGGTCACTTTTCCGAATTTATTTTGTTCGAATTTCATTTTACTGAAAACTGTTGACCGACGTCTTTTTTCGTACATGTATTATGTATAGAATACCTGAGGCGTCCAGGCAATGTACGAAATACTTTGAATATTATTGTCCATTTTTATCTAGGATTCTAGGTAATGAATACAATGCCTAGGGATTGTCCGACTGGTCCACCAGTAATGTGTAAAATATGTTTGGTCTATAATTATTATCAATGTTATCTGGCGTACCTATAAAATGACGGGCAAATGAAACGGGATCTCCCTTCATTTTGCATACAATTTTAAAGCATACTACAATTTGGCATAACGTTTTCGCATAACTTATTAGCACTGTTCTATAATAATACTTTGGCATAAATCAAAGGTTAGCATAACTATCATTTGGTCTAATTTGGAGCTGCATAAATCTTGCATAGCAAAGTATTAGAATCGTATGACTATAGCTAGAGTCAGCGAGCGAAGCGATCGAACTTAACTCCTGTCATGCCATTTATGTTACTTTAAATCCTACGGACAGAAATAGGCGTTGAAGCTTGTAAACATTTTCAATATGAAATGTTTGCCAAAAAACGATGTCGAGAAGTTTATGCCTTCTAATATTATGCGAGATCGATGGCGATTTTCATATATTGTATACGGTGGTGTTCTCAATATTCGTAAAAATTTTCAGCTTGTTCCGAATTATTGTAACCTTACCCCTATTTTTCAAGCTAATTAGACTGGACTATAATACAATAAAGAATGAAGAATCAAAAAACTACCAATGTTAACGTTCGGTAGTCTCATAGTAAATAGTTATATTATATAACTATGGCAATTGTTATATGTCCCAAAATAATGATGTACCTATGTCTTTAAAATAAAGCAGACCAAAATACAGAAAAATATTACCCGTAATGGGGAGTATTTCAATGTATTTTATTATAGTGAAGTAGAATAATTGTGTTAATAATAACCTTGCAGGTAGCCGCGAACTCTTCAAGTCTACCGCCGTTCATCACGACGAGATGGAGAACATTCCTAGAGTTGATGTCCTTTAACTCGATGTCAGCGCCAAGACGAATCTGAAAAAGTTTTACAGCATATTAAATAATGCACGTCAACAATATAAATACTGAAAAGGATATTTTCATTTCTGTTCCTGCCTCGTTAGCCTAGTGGTGTTAAGCGCGATTGCTACGTCAGAGGTCTTGGATTCGATTCGCAGGTGGAGCTAAGTGTTTTTGGCTATTTCTACGACATTCTTATCATCTGAGTGGCAGCTCGAAGTTAGGATTTGTGCCCGGTTTAATAGCAATAGGCTCGCCCCCATTACATACGATCTAAACATACCAGTACTGTGGGTGTACATTGGTACACCACTGCCTATTTTTTTTTTAATGGAACTGCCTCGTTATCCTATTGGTTCTAAGGACGACTGCTACGGTACAGGTCCTGGGTTCGATTCCCAGGTCGAGCAAAAAGTGTTATTAAGTTTTTCTATAAAATTATCAGTAGCAACTCGGAGTTTGGATTTGTGCCCGGTTAGTGGGAATAGGCTCGCCCCCTACATGGGACCTAAACATACCGGCGAACTGTGGGTGTACATTGGTAAACCTCTGCCTAACCCTTCGGGGAATACAGGCGTGATGGTATATTTTTTCTTTTTTTGGAAGAATGCTGCCGTGGTATCACTGCGACCATAGTTGATCTATTGTGGTCGCCGCTTTAGTGGTTAGAGTTCGCCACACCTCTGCCGAACACTTCGGGGAATACAAGTGTGATGGTTGTGTAGGTACGTCATTTCAGGCAGTGTTTGTTTTTTTTTTCAAGGGGAGGAGGGATCACCTTAGGAACAACGGGTCGAGGCCTGTCAGGGGAGCGGTGAATGCTTATGCGAATCCCACAACCCCCGCCATGGGTAGAGGTGGAACATCGCGGAGGTTTTAGCCGGTAAGAGTCCGGCATGCCCCTCAGTAACGGAGGAAGTCCATGAGGATTTCCACCGCGTACCAAAAAAAAGGACACCCACCGCGCACCAAAGAAAAAAAAAACAAACATGCATGCATTCCAGGCTTCCATTAGGGAAGTCCAGTGTCCAGCAGTGGTCGTAGTTCGGATGATAATGCATTACCTACAACATTTGATCTTCGTTTGAATGCTAGAGCAATACTAAAATTAAGAAGAAGTTATGGCACATACAAAGAAAAAACAATTAAAACTGTGGCAATGTAGAAAAAATAATAAATTAAAATGAATTAAGTAAAAATAAAAATATAAACGGTGTGTTTTTTAAGTGGATCATTAGCACGTAACTTGTTGTGTTGTTGCTTGTTGATCATATTAGCAAATAAATCATTTTGAATTTGAATTTAAAGGACGATGCTTGAAAACGTCCCCCCAACCTTACTTCGACCAACAGAATTGAAATGTATCTCAATCGAAAGCTGATAAAAAGTTGATCATTTTTTACTATGACGACATTTTTCTAAAGTATGGGAGATAAGCAGAAAATCAAGTTTTAAAAGGATTATTTTGTGGTACAAAATAACAGTTTGTTTCAAAGTTTTATTATAGTAACCATATTTGCCCCGTTAGTTCTGTGGTGGCAAGCACGTCTGTTGCGCGTGGGGTCTTGGGTTCGATTCCCAGGTCAGGCAAAAAGTTTTATTGGGTTTTTCCATTAGGATTTTTTCAGTAAAAGTCCGGAGTTTAGAAGATGGTGGTGTGTCACCCCCGTGCCTCGTAAAGCCGTTGGTCCTGCGCCTGATCTCTTCCCTGTTATATCGGATGTCCGTCCCATTGGACTATAAGAATTTGGGAAGAGGGAGTGCACCTGTACGCAGTCACTTGTGCACTAATTATAGTGCCAAGATTAGCCAAGTACGCAGGAGAGTAGGATATTAATCCTACTCTGTATCTGCATTATGATTAACTGCCGTGATCGTAATCGGTCTGGAGAAGACGTACATAATTAAAATAATGTCTTTGTTATGTATACCTTTTGTATACTGTTTAGCAATAAAGCAGTGGTCGCAAGCGCGACTGCTGAGCAAGGGGTCCCGGGTTCGATTCCCGGGTCGGGCAAAAAGTGTTATTGGGTTTTTCCATTGGGAATTTCTCATTAGCAGCCCAGAGTTTGGAAGTTGGCGGTGTGACACCCCCGTGCCTCGGAAAGCACGTAAAGCCGTTGGTCCTGCGCCTGATCTCTCTCCGGTCGTGTCGGATTGCCGTCCCATCGGGCTATGAGAGTTAGGAAAGAGGGAGTGCACCTGTGTTTGCGCACACACTTGTGCACTATAACATCTCCTGCGTACGAGGCTAGTCTGCATTAAGATTAGCCGCCGTGGCCGGAATCGGTCTGGAGAATTATTTTTTTTTGCAATAAAGCAGTCAACTAAGTACCAGTATCGTCATTGAACACATACAGTCCTCCCCAACATCTGTTAAGAATCAGCAAAATATATTAATGATCGGCTGCAGGTGATGCCTAAAGCAGCGCATTTGCAACTTATATCAGCAACCCCGCCCGCTCTAAGTCGTCGTAAGTAGAAGGAAGAAGCGAAGACCCTCTTACCAGGCCTCCAAGGCCAAAAAAGCCGCGACCACCACCACCTCCGCGGCCCCCCGCACTCGCTCTCCCAGCGACCAGCCTTCCCTCGAGCCCCTGAGTACTCCCCCCGCTTCAGCTTCCATACAAGACAAGGCAAAGACAAGGCGAAGTGGCCAAGTGGTGTAACGATCGCAGGATCACAAACACCATTCATCACATGCACCTTCCGCTATCGTATCGAGGGCGCACCCCATAATCGCGGGGGTCCCTCAAAGCCGTAACCCTGATTCTTTCCCCTGCACTCCCCAAAACTCCTTAGGCACTCGGTCCTGGAAATGGGGAATCGAGGTCGACCCCGATAAGAGTTGAGCGGTCTTTTTTTCAAACCGGTCAAATTCGGTGCAATTGAAAATTCAACATGATAAGGCGAAAATATCAATATTTTTGTGTTCAAGTAAAAGCTAATGAAAATTAATAATAACGATCTCACATCAAGTTTCGAGCGCTTTGTCATGTTTAATTTTTGCATTATGGTGATTCTGAATAGTTTAAAAAGTTAGGTTAACTTTTTAAAGTAGATACTACTACTAAATACTAACGTTATTATAAAAACAGTTATATAGAGCTCATATTGCATTAAAAACTTGATGAAAATCCGTTGAAATTCATTGTTATCGGCATTCACTTGAGCAACAACCTCGTTAACCTAGTGGTCCTAAGCGCAACTGCTACGCTAGGTGTCTTGGGTTCGATTTCCAGGTCGAGTGGCAAAGTGTTATTGGGTTTTTCTATGAAATTCTCATTAGCAACTCGGAGCTAGGACATGTGCCCGGTTAATGGCAATAGGCTCGCCCCCTATTACATGGGACCTAAAACATACCGGCGGACTGTGAGTGTACATTGGTACACGTGCTCAGCCTAACCTTTCGGGGAATACAGGCGTCATGGCATGTGTTCACTTGAACACTAAAATATTGATACACACATACATACATACATACATACATACATACATACTATCACGCCGGTATTCCCCAAAGGGTGAGGCAGAGGTGTACCAATGTACACCCACACTTCGCTGGTATGTTTTTAGGTCCCATATAATAGGGGGCGAGCCTATTACCATTAACCGGGCACAAATCCAAACTCCGAGCTGCTACTGAGAATTTCATAGAAAAACCCAATAACACTTTTTAAATATTGATATTTTCGCCTTACCATGTTCAAGTTTCAATTACACCGAATACTGACCAGTAAAATTGGTTATTTACCGGTTATTTGTATTGTTTTGGAAAGCTGAGGGTCCGTTAAAGTTGTAAATCTACTTTGAGGTACTTGCCACGCGTCTTTTGTTTTTTTGTTTGAGTGATAGAAAATCTGTAAAAAATAACCCTTTGAACTTAGTTTTAGTCGCGTTAGGAGATGAAAAGACAGTCAGATTTTATCGACCGCAGGTAGAACTCAGGATTCATTATTAAAAAAAATGTTACTCAAGAAGACTAGAAACCATCAAGTTCTGATGGTCAGGTAAGAATATCTAAAAACAAAATAAAAAATCGTCTAATTCCTAAACCACAAAAATATCGTATAACATACATGGGGGCCACCTTGTATACGTATTATTTCGTTTTACGTGGTACATGGGGCTTGGGCAGTACATTCGATTTTTATCCAGCGGCAGAATTGCTGAATAGAATAATAATTAATGACAATTAATATACCTATTTTCCATATTTGTAAAATATGTAGGTAACACAATAATTTGATTTACAATCTTTGGCTCCGCACGGCGTTCGGTGTAACTGTATACACTTCATAATAGGCTTAAATATTGTTATTTTAATTCTTATAACATAAGTGTAAGGAATTAGAAGTAAAAAAAAATTTTTTTTTTTTTAGTTTTTTTTTCTAAACCCCATGGATTTTGGAGTTAAAACTGATTGCTGGTCTTTTAATAGATCCTTAAGCACCCCCTGACACATACAAAACATCTGTTGGAGGGGGGGGACGGGTCCCATACAAATTTTGTCATCGTCCTTTGTGGACATTAAAGTACACAAATGCTTTACGTAGAAAACATTCTACGTAAAGCATTTGTATACTAACTACTAACGACTAATCGACATGCCGCGTCGTAGCACGATGCGACGCTGTATCGTGTTTATGTGTACGAGCCCTAAGTAGTCAGCCGCTGTAAGAACAGCCATTAATAATACAAAGTCATTAAAACTTCAAATTTGACCCAATAATTAATACTTGCTGTATTAAATAAAAACGGGAATTAACTATGTAGTTACGGTTTTCGTAATTATCATCAGTCTGATAGACAAAATTAGTAGGTATTGTAAAAGTTAGTTCAAATTATCTTTGTATTTTACAGGCAATATTTTCTAATTATGGAGAACAAATATTGGTTGAAGATTTTAATTAAAACTCGACCCACATCATCGTTGAAGGGAAAAAGATATGCTTGCAGTCTATCTTCGCAGATTCAATATAAACAATACTGTACGTGCCTAAAATTAAAACATTAGGGTGCGCGCAGATAACCGGGTGTTCAGATCTAAATGAGGCCAATGATTGAGCTTTACAAGTTGCTGAGTACGGGTTGGACAAAATTTAATGAGTCAGTATTTTCAATTAATGGTGAAAGAAATGTAGGTTACACAGCACATTCATAATCACTAATTTTGTGCATAAAGGGGGCCTCCCCGAGCGACGTATTCTCCGTCGTCTGATACGTCAGACGCACCCTGGGTAATCGACTGGAGTTGATTGGCTAATCCTAACACCTCTATGGCAAATTTAAGCTCTAATTGGCCCACCTCAGGGCCCAACAGTCCACTAATAAAATAATATCATGGATCAAATATCTTAATTTGCCAAAGATACGTTAAGAAGAAGACTAATTTTCGTTTTTTTTTTTACCTTTCGGACGGATTACCATTCTGTTACATTAACTGTTACACGTCAACGCAAACGACTCATCCCCATTTACTCGAACAAAAAATTTATATGACAATTAATGATCAAGCGTGTGCTGTTGATTGACTGATTCATCAACAAAAATCACAGTACCTTTCGCGCGTTTGACAGTTTATAACATTATGTTTTGTTTAAAAAACCGTGGATGAAGCATATCATATCATAAATAAAGATTTATTTCAAGAAGAAAAGTAAACAGTTGTTTAACAGTGGGCAGTCTGCAAACGCCTTACGTAACATACGACTGGATGATACAAGGGGCCTCCTATGACACACGAAAAATAGTATCCATTTGTCGTATGTCAGGAGCACTGTTATGTAAATGACACTTCATCGCAGACAAAGTGGTCAAGATTAGAGTGGCGACAACATTGAGTGTCGGGACATTTCCAAATGTCCATATTTTACAAATAACCCTACATCTCAATTTATTGCCCAAGAATATTTAAGCATTTTCTCGGAAATCAACACTTAATTTCGGGAATTCTCGGAATAGTTTATAAGCTTAAAGATAACAATTAGACGTAAGTGGGCTGTATCGTGTTGGAAAATAGTGTGTAACTTTGTTGACTATTTCTTAAAAATCTTAAAATTCGTCGGCGTTGAAAATTACAATTTTATAAGAATATCGAAGTATAATTATGTTTTTTTGATGAAAGTATGATTTCGAAAAAAAAGCTATTCGATACTAATATGATTTCGTTATGATATGTTGAACTTGTACTATTTTTATTTTTGGTAAGGTGAACTTACTAAGGTCTGAACAGTCCTCCAACCAGCTCTTGAAGCTGCCAGCAGCAACGGCGACCGGCGTTCCTTGTCCAGAGGGTTGATGTCGGAGCCCTCGGTGATGAGATAGTTCACGATGTCCGGGTGGTCGAACATCGCAGCGCAGTGCACAGGAGTCATCTTCTGTACGTCACAAGACATCAGGCAAGCGAGCTTCTCCGTCGGCTGCAGCGTGAACATCAGCTTCACGATCTCAAGGGCACCCTGGAAATTATACAAACAAAAAGTAAATAAAACGTTCAGAAACACTTTGAGATTGTATTTGTTCACTTTGTATTTGTAACATGACCGGCTTCTTAGAAAATAACTAGAAGTAGAGCTCTTTGTAAAGGATTTCGTCTGGGGAAGTACTACGACCGCACCTATTTCTGCAAAGCAGCGTTGCTATGCTCCGGTTGGGAGGGTTTGGGTGCCGGTTAAATTACAGGCACATGAGACATTTCAACTTTGTCTCTGGGATGGCAACGCATTTGGAAGGCCTCTGATATTACAGATGTCTATTGGCAGAGGTGACCCCCAACATCAGGTAAACCGTCGGGTCGGATTGTTTGCCATCCAAAAACGTTTAAAAAAACAAATATAAACATACCTGAGCGCAAGCCAGATGTACCGGTGTAGACAAATCGTATTGTTGGGTTGAAATCTTCGCTCCAGACTTAAGACAGAGCTCAACCGCTTTGATGTCACCTCCGTGCACAGCCGAGTGCAACGGTACATTGCCTTCGTTGTCGTACAGGGATATCATTGAATCTCTGGAACAGCCCTTGGATTCGCCCCATTGGAGGAACACCTCCATGGTTCTGGATGAGGCGTTCTTAGCTGCCTCGTGAATTGGGTAGTATCCGTTGTTACAAGCCCTCTTTAGTTCAGCGCCTAAGTCTGTGATCTGTGTCGATTTAAACTAGCATAAATATTGAAATGTTTTGGTAAAGGTAAAAATTTTAAAATGTGTATAAAAATTCAGACTCTTGAATTAAAACTTGATTTTGTGCTCATTTTTTGTCAATTCGGCTTCAACTTATAATATACATCGTGAAACCTTTTGTTGTAATGGCTTGCTCATTAACATAAATGGTATTTGGCAAATTTCCAACAAAATCTTGTTTTTGTAATAAAACTGTAGGTAATATGTAAACGTTACCAATATTTTGGCGCAGATATCATGGTCGTGTATGGCAGCGAAGTGAAGCGCAGTGCGGCCGTGCTCGCCTCCTAGCTCCACGTTGAATTGGTCTTTATATTTCGAGAAAGTTTGTAGTACCGAGACCTAGAAGCAGGGAATATTTCATTATAATTAGGATTAAGCAGGAGGGCCTGGGCCCGTACCACCACATTTTATTTTATAATAAAGCTGGTTTACATCCATAACACGTCACATGTCAGGTACAAGTGGTCTGACATTTATGTGGAACTGGGCCTGTTTGATTGTAAACCTGAAAGATTTGTACACCATTGCATGCATTGATATAATGATCTTGTTAGGGAATAAGAGCTTCTGTGACGCCATATCAGCTTGTTATAAACGTAAACTTACCCTGTTCAACTCGGTGGCCAGGTGGAGTGCCCCTTGACTCTTGTCATTTAAAATGCTGGTATCGACGCGACTGAAAATTAAAACAAACCAACAATCAATATAAACTCAGATATCTGTTAGGTTTTGGATCATCAACAAAAGTATACACAAATCATCACATACTCGTACAAACAATAGCCAAGAAGACGTAGTACGTTACGTAGTTTTTCTCCTGGGACCAACGGCTTTACGTACTTTCAGAGGCACAGGGTTGTCACACCATCAACTTCCAAACTCCGGGCTGCTACTGAGAAATTCGTCATGGAAAAACCCAATATCACTTTTTGCCCGACCTGGGAATCGAAACCAGAACCCCGCTTTCATCAGTCGCGCTTGCGACCACGAGATCAACGGGGCAGTCCGAATATATTATTTATTATTTATTTATTATATTATTTAATAATATATCCAAAATAATGACGGAAATAATAATAATATCCGCAACTTCAGTTAGCACTCGGAGTAGCAAAGCTTATTATAAATACCGTAGGTACCGTCTAATCATCGGTCGAGATATTAATTTTGTAAGTCGTCCATTTTATCGATAGCCCATAAACTCAAAAATTTGCAAAGTTATTTAATTATATCTGGCTACCGTGACCACGGTACCGGCCGGGAGCTCCAAACTACGGTAAACTGAAATACTGATTGACTTGTTCTTTTATATTGAATTACATCGTGCTCGCAAGGGACTGAAATAGAATATCCCTATGTAAGAAAGCCACTGCCTCGTTAGCCTAGTGGTCTTAAGCGCGACTGCTTCGCTAGACTGAGGTTTTGGGTTCGATTCCCTGGTGGAGCAAAGTGTTATTGGGTGTAGTAGTAGCTCGGAAGTCAGAATTTTTGTCCGGTTAATGGCAATAGGCTCGCTATTACATGGGACCTAAACATACCGGCGAACTGTGGGTGTACGTTGTATAAGAAAACTGGACATATATTATTTTCACAAAACTGTTCCTGTGAGTAAATATTCAAGTAGTGAAAGTAACGCAAAACGTTAAAACAGAATTCAATCTGCATATAAATGACAAGAGAGGCAGAAAATTGGATAATACAAATTAAAATTAATTCAATATCTACATCTAATAAAGTGTGACAGTATGTAATAAAGTGTAGTGGGTATACCAGACATCTCCAGCGAAGCTGTAAACAGGATGTAAACATCACAGATTTAACGATGTTATGCAATTTCTCAAAATAGATACAACTGCGACCGGAGTCTTGATAAGGAAATTGCATACATACATACCACGCCTGTATTCCCTGTAGGGTAAGGCAGAGGTGTACCAATGTACATCTACAGTTTTGAAATTGCCTCGTTACCCTATTGGTCCTAAACCCGACTACTACGCTAGACGTCTTGTGTTCGATTCCCAGGTCTAATAAAAAGTGTTATTGGGTTTTTCCATGAAATTTTCGGTAGCAGCTCGGAGTAAGGATTTGTGCCCGTTTGATGGCAATAGGCTCGCCCCCTATTTAAACATACCGGCGAACAGTGGATGTACCTAGCTACATTGTATGGGAAAATTGGAAATTTATTATTTTATCACAAAATCGTTCCCTCTGCGTCAATGGATTGTTGCAAGAGTTTTCATGAATATTCTAAAGATATCTAGAAAAGACCTTGGGTTTTGTATGTAATACTATAACACATTTGCAATACCGGAGGCCTTGCAAATGCATTGCCATACCAGAGACAGAGTTGAACCGGAACTACTATTACTAAAAAGCAGGTCCTTGGCAGCATCAACCATCATAAACAGGATAGTAGAGGGCCAGCACATTCGTATACCTTCACACAAAATACACAAATAAACTTTGGGCACATGCTCAAGTTTAATGTTACCAAAACCTAAACCAATTGTGAAATCTCAATAACATAATTATACAATTGCATGAATAAAGGACACATCAGTTCTTGGAATATAGAATTCTAGATGGAACGTTTAGGTACCTAGATGTATTTATAATGTAACTAGCGGGCCCGGCAGACGTTGTTCTGCCCTGAAAGTGCCCCACCTACATACCTACTTATTTACCCTACCTACCTGCCTACCTACTCCATCAACCTACCTACCCGCATACTTACTCTACCTACCCACTCTACCCCTACCTACTTACCTGCCTACATACCTACCTACCCACTCTACCCCTACCTACCTACCTACCTACCTGCCTACATACCTACCTACCTACATACCTACCTACCTACCTACCTACCTACCTACATACCTAAGTACCTACCTACCTACATACCTACCCTACCTACCTACATACCTACCTACCTATCTACCTATATACCTACCTACCTACCTAGATACCTACCCTACCTACCTACCTACCTACATTCCTACCTACATACCTAACTACCTACATACCTACCCTACCTACCTACCTACCTACATACCTACCTACCTACCTACCTACCTACCTACATACCTAAGTACCTACCTACCTACATACCTACCCTACCTACCTACATACCTACCTACCTATCTACCTATATACCTACCTACATACCTACCTACCTATCTACCTATATACCTACCTACCTACCTAGATACCTACCCTACCTACCTACCTACCTACATTCCTACCTACATACCTAACTACCTACATACCTACCCTACCTACCTACCTACCTACATACCTACCTACCTACCTACCTACCTACCTACATACCTAAGTACCTACCTACCTACATACCTACCCTACCTACCTACATACCTACCTACCTATCTACCTATATACCTACCTACATACCTACCTACCTATCTACCTATATACCTACCTACCTACCTAGATACCTACCCTACCTACCTACCTACATACCTACCTACCTACCTACCTACTTTCTTTACTATAAACCTCACGGAGCCCGAGACCTTTCCAACGAATGCAAAACCGTGGAAATCGGTTCGTGCGTTCTGGTGTTATAGCGTCAGGAAGGAAAACCCGACTTATTTTTATATAGTAGATTAGGTACGAACCTAAATAAAATAAAATATGGGGTTATGCGCACTTCATCACATTCGCACTTAGTCACATTCGCGGTTAGTCCCATTCGCGGTTCCATGCAAGTAATTTGTATGGAAAGAGGTAGGTTTATGGAAAAATGTGATTTGGATTTATAAAAAATCAACGAATGAGACCAACTGCAGATGCGGGATGAAGTGCAAATGGGACGGAGTGTGCATAACCCAAAATATGGAATTTTACTTAAGTTGACTTCAGCAGCAGCACTTGAAAGATTTTCCCGTCTCTGACCGCTTCAGATTATAATCATTGCAAATAACATGTCCAGTCATAATTATTTTGTTCACCACAAATAATTACTTTGATGGATTAACGTTGAAAATTCGAAAGACAATACGAAGTTAATTTCTTGTACTTGTTTGAAAAGTGTGTTTATTTTTCAAACAAGTCTCATTAATAAACCCAGCGTTATTTCTTCCGCAAACAAAAATGCATCTAATTTAGTTGTACAGAGAGTCACAAGTTGAAAAACGAATTAAAATTACAATGTCGCACGTGTTGGGTCAAGTTCAAAGTTTAGTTTTTATTCTGCTCGCACTCCAATTTGCCTATAATTAAGTTTTCTACAAACCTACGTGTGATGTCTGTTCCATTATTATAAACTTTCATTCAGGTGACAAGACATTTCGGAATCACGCGCGTTGTGAAATTTTCATATTTTAATTAAACTGTCCACTATTCGCTTTTTGAGAGAACACGGTCGTGTTTGTGTACGTAGATAAGTACCTTGTACATTTTACGAGATAAATGTTAATGTTCGTCGAACTCTTTTCCTAGTTCGATTTCCAGTTGTTGAGAAACCTATCATAAAGATACTACCCCTTTTAGTAGCCATACAGACAACGTTATGTATCTGTAAGAACTTACCTACAGCGTGTGGTAGGTACTCGTTCTTCGTAACTTCTTTGACCACATCGATTAGCAAATGGAGTTATATACGGTTTTCAGAAACTTATTCAATGCGTAGATATCTATTTTTATGATAAAAAATATTCCTAAAATTGGTAAAGATTTGCTAGTGTTGAATATTGAATACGTATTGGCAAAAGAGTGTCGCAATAAAAAATAAAAAATTGAATCTATTTTGCCGTTACATACATCGAGGATTTTCTATTCACGTAATACCTTTATTGTCACTTTTACAGTACGACAGTTCTAAGAAACGCTTTCAAATAAGTTTCTATACAAAATAAGTCCGTTAAAAATGATATTTTAGATATTAAAATACTTACTGCTGCAGCAAAAACTCAAGGGCATCCAAGGCGACGTTCTCTACAGCCACGTGAAGCGGAGTGTTGCCAAAATTGTCCTTCGCGTTTAAATCTGAAATTAATAATTTTATAGATTTTTAGTATGCCTATAAAATTCTAAGAAGATGTCCAATGTCCTTAACGCCCTTTGAATATGTCAAAGTAAGACGTTTTTGAATGTAATTTACAAGAATAAAATATATTTGAATCAATATCGAAAAGGTACGTATACGTATGAAGAAAAATATAGAACTAACAGACACACAGTATTCATTAAATAATTGTTTGATTAGGAAGAAATTGCATTTAAAATAAAAATCAAGTGCTACAAATTAAGCAAGGAGAGCATTTAGCTCTAATTATGCTTATCCAGCTCATATATTTACAATATCGTACCTTACAGTAGACGTTTGGTAATGACATTTTAAAAGACAATGAATCAGTGTGTGAGTTTTTCTGTCTGGCTGTTAGATGCGGCTATTACGGAAACGGCTGGACTGATTTTGAGGGGAATTTACTGGTTGACGCTGACTTTATAAAGAATAACTTAGACTACTGTTTTGCACGAAAAAACTAGGATAACCGGCATTGGCACGCACGAAATCACGGGCATCAGCTATAGAAAGCACGTTATTTCTGAGTGTCATAGCCTACATAACATCACACTATGACTAAACGGGAGCGGAGCAGTCACCAAAGACGTAGTTTAGAGCGGATGAAATAAGCCGCGTGGATGAAGTCGCGGCAGTTTGCTAGTTTGTGTTATGCTTGTTTTGTCCTTCGAGTCAGTTCTCTCATTAGTTAGATCCAGGCTACACTAAAATGCGGCAGCCACCGAGATTGGCACCGAGACTCCTTCATTCGTCCGTCAAAGTGTAATTGTGTTCCAACACAGCTAGCATACTACATACCTACTACTTTTCGCCAACTTCTATAATAAGGGCACCAAAAGAATAAAACATCTTTGATCTGCTTTGCCTACACTGGACATAGTCCTAGCAGTAATACTTCATCTCTATACTAGTAATTAAAGGAATAAACGCTGTGCCCTTTTGTTATAGGCAAAGTTATGCCACAATTGACACAGACCGCTTTTAGCCTTAAAAACTTCTGATATCTATGCGTATTTAATGAATTCTTTTGATTACTCCCGCTTGATATCTGTAAAGTGGTTTAGATATCCCTGCCCTAAGTACTTTTAGACACTATCGACGAGTAAGTATTGAACGCGTCTGCAAATAATGAGGTCCTGGAGTAGCGTGGAAACGAAAATCCTGTTTAAATATTTGATAAATCGTTGTATCAAAGAGAATTTCTTCTCAAAAAGATCTTAAAAAAAATGTTTTTAATATTATGTGACCTATGTGTTTTAACTTTACTTATGCTTCAAAATACTAATAATTGTTATTTTAGTATGTC
Organism: Caradrina clavipalpis; assembly: GCA_932526535.1. Lineage (NCBI taxonomy): Eukaryota > Metazoa > Arthropoda > Insecta > Lepidoptera > Noctuidae > Caradrina > Caradrina clavipalpis. The sequence continues at coordinate 8,162,913 of OW052087.1, forward strand.
TGGCTGAAATTTCAAGAAGATCAGCGTTTTTACTGGAAATTCTGGGCCCTTTCTCGGGTATTAGGTACCTAAGAACGAAGGCCTGGCGACGCATAATGTCGTGCTATAAACATAGTGATCCTAAAATCTCCCGCGGCCTTATTTTGAACGATTGAGAGGAAATGCGGGTGCTCTCTTCTCAATAGAAACGGTCTTGCCTGTTTTCTTTCTGGTGCATGACTATCTTAACTGTTTGTATATTCCTTTCTCATGAAACATTATTTTTTAAAAGCACTAGATCCAAAGGAAAATGCTCAAAATTGCCTATTTATACTGCTGTTAACAGAGACCTATTGAACATATTTTGAAACTGATAATGAAAAAAGAAAAACGGCAATACACAATTTACATCCTTCTTATTCAGTTTATAAAATATGTATTAAATTAGTTTAATATTAGAGAAAGTAATAGCGTTTTCTCTTAATGAAGTGTTTGACGCAAAAAAAGACAAGATTAGGGCAATAAAATATTGTTATTATACAACTTATTATATCAAAGGACGAGTTCTTTTCGGCTGTGTGTGGTTTACGGAATGCTCCAGCACAATATTGTCCCATTACCTATAGACCTCAACATGTATGCATTGAAGCAATAATAATATTACAGGTGTACGGCGTCCACAATTACGTACGTACAATCCTTTCATTAAAAAAGAATACCGGTCGAGGGCTAACAAAGTTTTAGGGTCGAAATTTTATAGTATTATAGACTTTAGAGTTTAATAATTATAGTTCAGAATTCATTGGGCATCCTTATTTTAGGGTGATGTAAAGTAGGGGTCAGGATACAAAGGCCCATGCTGTCTAGACCTTGATGCTTGCTGTTATTACTAAATGTGTAGTTAATTATTTTGTATTGTATTTAAGTAGGTACTTTTTTGTTATTGGGTTCATTTCTACAGTATTTTAAACTCGTAAAAGATAATAAACATAGGTTTCTGTTAAGCGGATTTTTGTGATCACATATATTGTTACCAAATTACTGAATGTAATGTCAATGCAATAATTTAATTTGATGATCCTACAATACTTTGTGTACAATTTTCACTAAACTGCCTCGTTAGCCTAGTCGATCTGTGCGCGACTGCTTCGCTAGAGGTCTTGGGTTCGATTCCTAAGTCGAACAAATATTATAAGATTATATAAATGATAAAAATGCTTGGCTTAATGCCAGTCCTGCTCCAAAGCCAATCGGGCACACAAATTAATATACATTTTTTTTTCTAAACATAACGATGTTATTAGCACCTTTTTTATTGACTTTAATAACGTATACCGTTATTATAATTTTTACTGTTTTTTTTTTCCTAATTACTACAGTTTATTTTTTGAAAAGGTTCGCTGATGACCTTAGTTTTGTATAATTTTACATAATATATTTCAATTTTGTAAATGTGATTACCATGGAGCCATTTATTTGTTGAGTTACTATGTGTTGGACACTGGCAGTTGAGAGCTTTGTCATGCTCACTTTAATGTCATGCTGACGGTGGCGCGTGGGTTGGATCGTTTGGTTCCCTTCAAGATGGTTGAGCTAAACGGTGCTGATGCACGCGTCATATTCCTGAACGGGTGCTGTCAGTTGGGATTGATCATCTCTTAACTGCCATGGCTTGCATCGTTATTATAATTTTGTTATTTTTTTATATTCACCTTCATTGTTTTCACATATAGAAGCAACAAGAATATTGTAACCAAGACTTTGTAAAAACCAAATTGAAGGAAAAGAGTGTCCATGGAATTTTTTGCTCGTTCTTCTCCATAGAGACCTACGTTTTGGAACGAGCAACTAGCTTCAATTTTAAACTGTAACTTCTTGACAATTCAAAAGTGCCTGTAAATGGTCTAATTGAAATAAATGCTTTGACTTTGACTTTGAAGGATTTTTCTATGAAATCCTCAGTAGCAGCTCGGAGTTAGTTTTCGGCCCGATTAATGGCAGTAGGCTCACCTCCTATTACATGGGACCTAAAACATACCGGCGGACAATGGGTGTACATTGGTACACCTCTGCCTAATCCTTCAAGGAATACAGGCGTAATGGTGTGTATGTTGTTTGAGTGCCACAATAAATAAATAAAATAAAATTACAGACACATGTCAATGACAACGACTGAAAAAAATCCGACATCAAAGGCCGACTTCCAAACTGAGCTGCTATTGAGAAGTTTCTAAAGAAAAATCCTAAGTCCGAACGGGATTCGAAACCAGGACTCCACTAGACACTGAGCAGATTTTTCACAAAACATTATATTCCTAACCAATTCATTTATGTATCTTCCTGGTAGACTTACCCATTAAACCAACAAAAGGTGACATGATCATCTCTGATCAAAACCTGTATTGTTTGAAATATAGAAAGAATATTAACATCTTCCAGTAAATGTATAATTTAGCATGTTCATTATATTTGAGCTAATTACGGCACATCCTAACAAAACATCACAAAGCCAATTAATTAGTGTTTAGTTTGAACTAAACAATAATATAATTTTCGAAATCAAAATGAGACGCAATGTAAACAAGGCTCAAAATAAACGTGGGACATATTAGAAAAGAGAAAATAAATCTATGCTTACGTGATGCTTATACAATAAACACGACTGTAAAGTTAGGTTGTTTTTCTTTCGTAACATGTAATCTCTGGAAGTGTAGGTTCAATTGCAAAAACTTTGTATTTGATAGACAGCTACTTTATTTCTGAGTGCCAGTTGCATTTGACATCCTCGTGTAAAGTCGTAAAAAGAAATGAGTCCTTTTATAAACAAAGTTTGATTTATCTGTTCAATGTCAGTACCAACTGTAGAGGCTTTAATTGTATGAGCCTATACAACCTCATTTTATGGTCATTATGATATGGATGCCACTGTAAATTATATTTAGAAGTCAGAAGGATGTCAGCCGTTGTTTATTGACTGAGGTCATGGTATAACATGAAGATGATCACGACACTTTATTGTCAAGGGTAAACGGTTATGGGACTTTAATTTTGTTAAGTTTTATGATATTGGGGGCAATATGAGTTATTCAAGAATTCAAAATGTTATTTCGCGAAGTGCTATAACAAATAAAATAAAAAATAAAGTACAAGGAAAGAGTTTTACTAAGAAGGTCAAAATGTACTTTACATTTTGTTTTCAAACAGAGTGGTTATTCATTCTTTGAGTCAAAAAACAAATAAAGGTTTGACGTTCACGATGACGCTAAATCCATAGATGTTGAATTTATTTAGAATGCGTCTGTACTTGTTCGAATGTTTGTAACCCATAAAGGAAGATGTGGATTTTCTTTATCAATAGGTATGGGAATACGTAATGGATTTTAAGAGCCGTTACGAGGTTTAGACAGGACTGCATTTAACTTTTGAATTCAGTGCACATCGGCACATAGCATAATTGTTGACATCGATTTGTCAAGTCGTATGTCATGAGTTAAGCCATTTCTCCAAAGACACCTAGGTGTCTTCCTATTGAGGTTGGGATGTATTTTAGTTTATATTTATCTAAAATACAACTGAAGGCGTATGCTGACTTTAATTGAATGAGCCAATATAACCTCATTTTATAAACATTATGATCTGAATCTGGGCTTCTCCTAGTTGTAAACATCCCTTTGTGCCTATTGGCCTAATTCTGTTCTGTCTCCTGCTTGTTTGGAGAAAAGTGGAAATGATGTTTTTCTTACTCCTCCGCTAATCTTTTTTGTTTAATTTCGTTGCGGGATACAAGACAGTTGAATCGTTTCTCCGGGACTCGTTGAGCTTCATTGTCTCGGCGCTTTTCTTGTGGTCGCCACTGTTGATTCTGGCTTACAGAAGTTGCAGTGGTTTGGGAACAGTGTGGCGGGCTTAACCCATACAAAAAAAAAACATTATGATTGGATGCCACTTTAAATTATACTTAGAAGTAAGAAGGATGTCAGCCCGTTGGTTACGCACTGTCAACTAATCAACAAGCTAGGAATAAAACAGTAAATTTAATATAATAATAATATGCAAACTGTGGGCGTATATTGGTACACATCTGCCTAACCCTTCGGGAAATACAGGCGTGATGGTAATATTGATAAACGTGTTTAAATAAGTAGTTAGGGCCCTCGACAGCTATACTACCTATCTACACTTAAATGGTATAGGTACTTATAAGCAAAATATACATTATTATCCATCAGAAATAATAGAATCTCAGAATTTGATATCAATACTTCAATGTCTAAAATACACAATGCCTATATCTAAATATACAAATTTCGTAATAATAAAGAGCCAATACCAAACAGAGAGTAAATACTTTTATGAACTGTGACTGATCTATCCCACTTAGGTACCTACATATTATGTTCATATACTACCTACACACGTCTGCAGCTTAGTAAAATAGCTTTACGTAAACGATAATACAATATCTAATAGCAATGGTGCAAAGTCTCAAATAAACAATGTTTGTGTCAAAATATACAAAAATCATATTTAATGGAAACCAATTATAAAACAGAAAATAAATATTTTTATAAACAAGGTCTAAATGACCTTGTAGTCCATCTAAGATAAGACACGAATTAAAAAAAATGTGTAAGAAAAAAATTCAAGAACGCTTTTATAAAAACTGTTACTGTCAACTAAACAAACTAAAATGTCATCTATTTTGTTCATCACTTAATTAAACCTGATATTTGGATTAATTTATTGGTATTATACTTAGCTAAAGTGTATTTTTTAATCTCAGAGACTAAATTGACAGCTTAAAAATAAAGTGCTTTCGGCACGTAAACATAAAGCACATTATTTTCAAGTTAGACGCATTAAACTATAAAATAAGTTTCTGAGACTATTAAATGCCTTAAGTATCCATTCAAACTATTAAAAGTTTATCTAATGAATACTAGAACTTCCGTAAATAAAATGATCGTTTAATTCGCAGAGTTACAAGCGTCATATTCATTGATTTTGATGGGGGATTAATATTTTCACCTTTCTTTGTTGACTTTTTAGGGCCCTGGAAATTTAGTATTTTTATTTTAAGAGCGTTTACGCCCTCCATGCGCTATTTATTTGCCTCAAAACTAATGATTTTCAAACCTGTTATTACCCATTAATAACTTATCGTACAAACATGCAGTATATGAATAATATTAGGAAATATTGTCAGCTAGAGGACGTGAGAGGTTTTTTTAAAATTAAATAGCATGCTTGTAAATTATATTAAGATAACTAAAGTGAGATTTGCGTATTTTACGTTCAGAGTCAATTTCGAAGCCTAAAATCTCCAAAAATTGTTGATAGAATCAATAAACAAAAATATTTGCTAATTGGTAAGATCCTCAATATTTTTTTTGTAATGAAAGATTTTCTGATTTAGGTTTATTACTACGGAAAATAAAATCGAAACAATGTCTAATTATTAAGAAATTACACGTAGATAAAATGATCTTTTTCAACGTTTTAACTTGCATTTATCATTATAATAATAGCATATTCTTAGTGTTTAATAAACCCTATTTCCGATCTATAGCATTATCACTGACACACTGTTTTGTTTTGAAACAATGTAAACAAAACGTAATCAAAACACAGTCTCCCAAACTAATAACTCCCAGAAATATTTATTTTATATATATCAATTAATCGAGTTTTATTGCCGGTCCTATAGAATTAATAAACCACACTGTCTTGTTATGAAAAAAATAGTAAACAAAAACAAAACACAATCTGCCTAATAAAAATCCCCCGAAAGATTTATTGTATAAATAATATTATTTATTGTATAAGCAATATTAGAGACCTATATATTGCTCCTAAAATTATATCATGCATTTATAAATTAAAAAATACGTTTGACTAGAAAAAAACTATAAAACTCACCAGCGCCAATTTGAAAGAGTAATCCCAATACTACCGTATCATTCTGCTTGCTGAAGCAATGTGTTCCGGATCCACCTCTTAAACCGAGACCCGCGAGACGAATGGATGTGTCCACTACGGACTGTAATACCGGCGACATTTTCGCGGTTACAGTGCCACATTAAGAATGTGCAACAAGTTACCGTGGCCGCAGATGTTCGTTTAATGCGTTGCGTGCGCCTGCGTTACCCCCTCCCCCCCGGGGGCGTATTATGGGGTAAAATGAAAGACGCGGCTAAACATTCACGGGTATGCGCTCATATGTACCCAGAGACGGGTATGAGCTTTCATTTGAATGAAAATAACTGATTTATATTTTATTATTTTAATGAGAAGTTAGTAAATTTTATATATAATAATATACGTATTTTATTATATCTTAAATTCAGTAACTTCTACTAGTCAAATAACACCAGAAACTTTGCCTAAAAATACAAACCTTTAGGAAAAGTTTTTGGTATTGTTTGACTATAATAATAAATCATAGAAATAGGTAGGTCCCCTAGTTCTTTGAGACATAACATGCTACTCTTTTCTTTTTATTTTAAAATAAACAAGTTACGTAGCAAGGTTACGTATTAAAATAGCCTTAACTACCAAACCGCCCAGGTCTCGCGCTTCAGCACGTGTGCAATTTTTTTGAATTTTCCGGTATATTTTCCAAAAAAAGTCTTTAATTAAAAACCTTGTCCAGGAAAAACTAACACAACAAATTAAGAATCATTCAAATTGTTCCACCCGTTCCCGAGTTTCTTAGCTACGCATTTAGCCATTCTTTTACATATATGTATAGAAAGATTTAAATAACTTTGTTTCATAACTTTTAAATGCTGACTAACACTACTGAAGCAATCTTAACCCTAGAGTGGGCGCGCTATGAGCATTTTGCCGCCCTCACCAGAAAAACAATAATATTTCGTAAAACAATAGTCCGATAAGTTCGCGCTTTTTAGTAGCTGGCCCTACTTTCGTTGGCAACTTGTGCCGAAAAGCTGGACGCCATAAGTGCGCGGGGTGCCGAAAGAGAAGAAGATTTGTACCATCAGGTGTCGCCGGGCGGCATTTTGCTCACCGCGCGCCCACTGACGTAAGTAAAAATTGTGTCATATATTTTTTGCAAAATTGAAATGTAGACTATGTTTAATGGTACATTTATTGTAAAACTAAATTAAACGCTTTTAATTTCAGGATTTAAAAGTTTTACGTGAATATAATAAGATATATGATGTTTAAGCCATTTGGAATTGAAACACTAGGGCCCTGGGATCCAAGCGCTGATTTACTTTTTCGGGATACCGCCAAGCGACTGGGCGACTCTCCACGTGACCAGAGGCTTCATTCAGGTCTTGGGCCAAAGAATCAGCATTGCCATAACATGTGGTCATGCTGCCAGCCATTTGGGTACTTGCCCCATTGACAGCGATGCGAAGTTTTTTCAAGCATCCTTTTTTTATAATTCGTACAAACCTTGTTATTAAATTATTATTTAAAAGTTTTGTATTACTGTATCTAAATAAATGAATAACAAGATGAAATCTCTGAAAATGAAAATTTGTTTTTTTTTGTTACGCCGTATTTGAAACAGATTGCGATGGTCCTAGTAAAGCCATATGCGGCTACAAGGTCTTATAATGAGACATTAAATATTTCTTTGAGGACCTAAATTGCTTGCTTTGTACCTATAGAACAAGCATCATGTACAAATTAAGAAAGCCAATGCAGTAATTGTTTAACAAAAACAATAGACGCACGAAAAAATGACGTTGCAGATGCTCAAAATTGCTGTGCAACGGTTATTGCACATACCTATGTGAAGATTGTTATGCCGGAGCATATCCTGTAGATGTAGAAAATATGTAATTTTGATATCTTTTTCCATTTTTATGAGTATTACATAAGGTAATGTAAGATAAGTAAAAAAAACTCAATTAAAATATTACGTTTTATAAAATAATTTATAAACCAAAGTTCCTATAACTAAATTCAATAAAAATGATGATTTCTTATTGCTTATTAGTGTTTTAATTAAATACTAAGAAAATCTATTAGTTTAATAGCTGTATTCCTACTTAAAATGGTCAATGAAAAGGAGCGGCAAAATGCTCCCCACGCGCCCACTGACGTTCGGCGGAAAGACGCGCCCACTCTAGGGTTAATGGAAAGTTAAAGACATGGCTTGTTAAATGAAAAGCTACATACTCGTACTTTCAGTTTCAGAAAGTTTAAGCTTCGTAGATTGTGAAAGGCCGACCTAATTAAGACCTAAGGAAGACGCTGTATGCAGGCCGCTCCCAACCGGTCCTTTTGGCAATCTATGAGGGAGGCCTATGTCTAGCAGTGGACGTCCTGCGGACGATATATGATGATGATGATGAGTTTATTACAATCTACTGTGGTGTCTCCACAAGGGTTAATTAGAAGGATTTAGTACCTACTAGTATCCAAAAAGTAGTCCTATTTCTAAAAGACTTGCCCAACTTAGGTTTGATGAAAGTCTGTTCCATCTTTGGCAATTGGTTTTGAACGACTAACTTACATCACATCTTGAATACCAGCACCTTGGAACTATTGAACGATTACAAAAGCGCTCGTGCTGTTCGCGTCAATGTCAAAGTCAAATTATTTATTAGACCATAAAGAGGCACTTTTCAATGTCATTTACAAGGAATACATAATGATATTGAATCTAGTTGCTCATTACATAAGGTAGGTTTTTATGAAGAAGGATGAGCATGAAAAACAATACATACTCTTAATAGGAATCGCGGGAAGACAAGTTTTTGAAAATCGGGTATTAGTAGAAACTATAGCTGTCACTCCATAAGTATCGGCGTGCGAAAAGGACAACTGCAGATTTGATTGAATGGCCTAAGTAAAAAGTCAGAATTCGGGGTTTGGCTCTCGCCTATTTTCTTCTTTAATATTGAATCATAAAAGATTTCATAAACTGCCTATGTTTTTCTTTTTCCATTAACAGTTTACAAATTTGTACACTAGGCCTCTGTTCACAGCGAGCGGTATAAATAGGCAATTTTGAGCATTTTCTATTTGCACATAAAAATAATGTATCATTAGAAAAGAAAACATAGGGACATACAAACAGTTGATATTTACTTCAATGAAAAATAAACATTGCATATAAGTCATAAATCAAAAAGAAGACAGGCGAAAGCGTTTCTATGGAGAAAAGACCACTCGCATTTTTTTGAGTGAAATCTTAAAATAAAAATGTTCTATATTAATTTTTAGATACAGTTATATGACGTTGCTGAATACTTATGTGGCTATATTATTTGTGCAAGAAACACGGCAAGAGCACTTAAAAAAAGTTATGAGGTATGTATGTATTTACATATATATTCTACATGGTATTTTAAATAAAAAATATATTGTATGTAAATGATTTAAATAAAAGCTTGGAGTATTTTAATTATTTTGTACTTTACTCCATTTCAATTTGTTTACTCTCGTTACAGTAATTTGCATCTAGCATGTTATATCTTCAATACCTTTGGTTAACTGGCAGATAATGTCTAAGGCATGAAGACCGCTAAATCAATAAAAAAGTTGCAGAAAATATTGCACTGAGGCAGCCTGATGAACACCACATACAGTCATGTCAAGTTTCGAGCTACCTAGTGCCTTTGAGCTCTTGAAAGAAGCTTCCAACAGATAAAGACGAAGAACTGACTTACCTCCACCATAGTTGTTGATGAAATGTAGTATATTAGTGTTGTTTCTGGCGGCTGCTTGATGCGCCGCGGTGCGTCCTCGGCCGTCCCTCACAGCTAGTCGTGATGGCTCGCTGAGATAAAGGCGCATGAAGTCCTCGACATTACCACTCTCTGCTGCCTGTAGATAGACAGAAAACGAAGTAAAGTAACGAAACGCTTTCCACCCGTAAGCAAAACACACGTTATGACGTGAAGTTTCGGAAACCAGCCCGGTATACCAATACCAACACCAAAAAAACCGGACAAGTGTGAGTCCGACTCGCCCACTAAGGGTTCCGTACAAAGTAGGTACATATTATAAATAGTTCAGGAATCGACACTCGCAGTTTATTCCGATACAGACCCTGCTTTTTTATTATTAAATAACAAATGTATAGTTTTCATACTTTTCTAACTTGTAGTTTATGACGATATTACTTGCAAAATTTCATGGTTCTAGGTCAACGGGAAGTTTTGATTCCCTTGAGACTATCGAATTATACGTTTTTTGCGGCATGAACAGTCGTATTTTTTTTTGAGTTAACTTAAAAGTTTGATTTTTTCACAGCTTTAAGGGACTGTAGACCAGAGTTTTAGGTTTTAATTTCATTTCGATACCTCAACACGTTCCCGAAATAAAGGGTGGTGGTGACAGACAGATAGATAGACAGAGATACGGACGGACGGACAACTAAGTGATAAGGGTTCTAAAATTTCCTTTTGAAGTACGGAACCCTAAAAACGAAGCACTTTTATTTTCACGGTTACTGCAATCTTGTAACATATAAAAGACGACACAAGACGAAACGGGACGGGACCTTATATCTATATTGGTTTTCTATAAGTATATGATGAGGTGATAGGTATGTATAATTAAGCTCATAATGGATTGGCACATTAACTTGTCACCCTTGTCGGGTGGATGAACACATTAAGTTTGTTAGGAAGTTCTTCCCACCTTTATCACTAAGAAGCAATGAAGATTTTGGAAGTATAAGAATACCGTTATTCCCACTACGTTCCAAGTACACACAGTTACATAATAATAAACAAACAGAGATATATTCACTCACTTTCGCCACTTTAGAACATCAATAAAGGGGCGACCTTGAAGCAGTACGCTGTTTGTCATGTCGAATAACAAGCACACGGTTATATTCTATCGGATATATCCAAGAATTTTGAAGTAATTTGGTAAAGGGTCAGGTGTCACATTAAATCGAGTACAATGATTATAATATTGTAAGAATTGTCGTTATCCTCTCACAGTGGTGCCCTAAACACGTGCCGCTAGGTCAAGGATCTCTTAACAATTCAAATGGGTACATTACGATAATATTTTTGAAGTAAAAAAAGGTTGAATGCATAAGAATCCTTTTTGAAAAACTGTTATTAGTATTTTTTTATTTTTTCCCCTTACAATTCAAAATACGTTTAGTAAAATGTTTTTTAATGTATCTCCAACAATAAGTACCTATTTATAGGCACAATAAATTGACTTTCACAGTATACAGGTACTATTAAAAAAGTAAAAAAAAAAGGGTACTTGCCAAGGGTATTCCTCCATGATTAAGAAATAACTTGAACTTAACAAACACCACTATGAAACTAAGTTATTATTTTCTACTACTAAGTACGTTTATAGTATAATAAAACTGCCAACACGTTTTACGTGCGACAGTTAGCCAAAAATATGATCTAGTGCTATGTTTCATACTTCGTAAAGTATGTATATGGTATGTATGTGACTGCCGAGATTTCTGTCCGGTATATCAGTGAGCGCTTGTAACGAAACCATAGCGCGATCTAATTCGATCCCAACACCATCTAGTTGCGTCGGCGACAACTCTGTCTCGTGGCCCGCAGTCCTATATCTATAGTTCACTATTAACATTAGGTGAGACCAAGGGCTTTGGGAATCAAAATAAAGTAATTATTATTTATATATTAAGTTGTCATGATAAAACAAAAATTAAATAATCACACTAATATTATAAAAGCGAAAGTTTGTGTGTATGTTTGTCTCTTCTTCTCGCTCAAACGGCTAAACGGATCTGGGTGAAATATGGCACTGAGATAGATTGTAGTGTGGAATAACACAAAGGGTACTTTTTATCCCAGAAACAATTACCATAAATGTTAACTTTCACGCGAAAGAGGTCGTGTGCGGAAGCTAGTAATAATTGAATTACAAACTATGTACAATTAGAAAATAGTAATTAAGTAATTGGTTTGTAGTCTTGATATCTGAAATTACTTTTTAACCGACTTAAAAAAGACTGTTTTTAATTGTTTGTTTGTTACGCGATCATTCCGTCAATTATAAACTAATCTTGATGATTCTTTTGTTGTTTGGTAGTTCATACTTCAGAGATGGACCCGTATAAATTTTATCGAAATTCGTTACGTAGCTTGGTAAAAATATTAAAATAACTGAAAAAATATGTCTTATTTTACATTTACAAAATAACTTTGACCTTGGTTCTGTCCGTTATTTTGTGTTGCCACCGACTTCCAAAGCTAAAGTTATTTGTGTGAAAAAGTTATTTTGCAATTCACATGTATTGACTGCCTAGTTACCCTAGTGGTCTTAAGCGCGACTGAGACGCTTAGGTGTGGGGTTCGATTCCCAGGTGGAGCAAAAACTGTTATTGGAACCTATTCGTTACAAACAAAACAATCTTCCATAATATTATTAGTATAGATTCATCCTACTACTCGTAATGTTATAAATGTGAAACTTTGTGAAGATGTTTGCATATTTGTTACTCAATCACGCGTAAACCGCTTAACAGATTTGGATGAAAATTAGCACCCAGATAGAATATTTCCCGAATTAAAATATAGAATAGGGTCTTGTCTTCCATACTCAGGTCGGGCAAAAGGTGTTATTAGGGTTTTCCATTGGTATTTTCTCGGGTACAGCCGGGATTTTGGAAGTTGGTGGTGTGACACCCCCTTGTCTTGGAAAACATGTAAAGCCGTTGGACGCTTGATCTCTCCCCGATTGTGTCGGATTGCCGTCCCATCGGTCTACGAGAGTTAGGGAAGAGGGAGTGCACTTGTGTTTGCGCACACACTTGTGTAATATCTCCTGCGTACTTGGCTAGTCTGCATTAAGATTAGTTGCCATTGCCGGAATGGGTCTGGAAGTCTGGAGAATACGTACATCATGTATTTAGCATTTCATTTTTCAATTTTCTCAAAGTTTTACGTAAAACGCGATATATTAATAGTTATCTACTTTTTCATTAGGTCCTGGGTTTATTATTACAAGGGCTTCCGGTGATTTTTTCACTGTTTTCTGATGACTCCTAGTTTGTGTGGATTGTCTAACCGTCTTGCTAATTAATCTAATATTACATACTGTAGTATGTAAGCATCACGTCCTATTCGAATTATAGCAACATGATGATTTGAATAAAATAATCATACACAAGAAAGTATTTAAGTACTTATCTTTAATAATATTAATTATATTTTATGCACTTGCATAGTGCATCCGGGGATAATTGTCGGATGGTGTTTTATTTCATTTTAAAGCCGTCTCAGGGGCATCTGCAAGCTAGCTTCGGCTCCTCGTACACCTTTCAAAGGTGCGGGGTCCAAGGGTAGCTAGGTCTCAAGACACGTAAAAAAAATAAGAGTCTTAGTGCAAATGCAAGTCTAGCTTATCTTCAGACATGTATAAAGGACCTTTGCGTACCTCAGACACTGACTTATCATTCCACAATGTTCTCTCTGAACATTGCAGAATTACAAATTGGTTTTTTAAACCGTTCGGTTAAGAACGGTAATATCAAAAATACGAGTTGTTGTTGTGACCTCGACAAATAAAGCTAATTTGACGTTTGACGTCCTAACCTACAGCTTTATTGCATCTTCCCAATGTACTGTGGAGTAGCGAGCCGCCGGTAGTCATGATTCTTATGTAAGCAAACGCTTGCGAGTTCTAATTCGATGTCAACACCATCTAGAGGCGCACTGGACATTGCAACGGCTCCCCTCATGGTCAAAGAAATGACCAGCGCCAAACCAGTCTTATGATTTTTATAAGTACTAAAATGCATTGTTAGGAACTTTAAATGTGTAAACTGTATCCTTATTCCAGAAACACACACACACACATACATTACTCGACATCACATTATATTTTGTGAATTTACTGTAATTATAAATCCGTACTAATATTATAAATGCGAAAGTAACTCTGTCTGTTTGTCTGTCTCTTCTTCACGCCTAAACCACTGAACCGATTTCAATGAAATTTGGTACAGATATAGTCTGGGACCCGAGAAAAGACATAGGATACTTTCATCCCGGAAATCCCTCGGGAACGGGAACTATTAATCCACGCGGATGAAGTCGCGGGCAAAAGCTAGTAATTGATATACTTTCTCTTCTTTGTATCATCGATTACCTTGAATTAGGTATTATAACTGTTGCTAAAGGTACTTCTAGATAAAGCTTAATAATAAAATAATCGTCATCTCGCCACAAAACCTTACTAATGATTTAATTACGCCCCATACTGCAAACTTGAATTTCTCAATAATAACGCTGAAAATACTTTTCAGAACCTGAAATCACTGTGCGTAATATTATGATACTAATATAATACAAATGAGTAAATTAATATTTAAAATTGATAATTATGTTACTTTAACACTCAAAAACTTTTTTTTTGTAATAGAAAAAAACGAATTACATAATGAGTTTTTTATTTTGTTATCATTTCACAGGCAAAAAGCAGTGCTTTGAGCATTTCATGGGCAAAGAAAATGTGTTTGATTTTGATCAATCAAAACCAAGGCCGCGCACAGAATTGTATCCAAATATATTTTTTGAATATATCGTACACACGTTTTAATTCAAATCAGAAGACTAGGCGACATTTTATCTGTATATTACTCGTATTAGTTGTCCTTCGAGACACACATAATTGTTTTTAAGAATTTCTTTTAGTACGGGATTAATATCGCTTATTTTTATTTTATACGCGTGATTTCTGTTATTTTTCACTAACTTTGGAGTAGGTAAGGTAATAATAAGCACTACTTAGTGCTTCATTATATTTTAGACAAAGTCATAAAACAAACTGCCAACACGTCTTACGTGGGACAGTTATGACAAAAATATTATTTGCAAGTAGTAGTAGTAGGATTACAATATGCACACCTACTGCTTGATGTTGTGAATATTTTGTCGGCCGAGGGTCATGAAACAGCAAACGTTATCGCGATCTAAATCGACCCCAACACCATCTAGTTGATGCGTCGACAACTCAGACATTCTGTCTCGGTTTTGTCGCTGGTCACTAGCGACTAGAGTTGCCACGTTATTTAAGCAAAAATTGAATAAAAATTTGATTATTAAGGTCAAAAACTAAAGTACATCTAAAAATAAAGTTTTATTAATGGTGCATCCTTTAAGGCAATGGTTCGCACCTTTCCAATTTTTTATTATTTAAATGGGTTTGGTCTTTATTCTAGTCGAGGTCAGAGGTTACAAAGTCTTTCATATTTTTTTGCTTTTAGCAAACAATTAAATAAAAACTTCTAAAGCCAAAAATAAAAAAAATAAAGTATTTTCACGTACTTTATTGCCCTAATAAAGTACTTTCATCCCCTACTTGCGACAGTGGATAGGGTCAGAAAATTTCAGCCTACTTTCTTACCCGATTAAAATTAAAGAAAATTAATACAGCATTTAATTAGTTTTACTGAACTCTTTATACATACATAATTTTGATCAATATAGTTCTAGATACAGATGAAAGTAATATTTAATCATGAATTTATTACTTTAATAGTACAGAAAAGGATAAAAAATTACTTGAGGACAGAATTCTTCATTTTATTTTATTTTTCTATAGTCGCGTAATGTACGTTGCATTTGTGTAAATGCTTGAGTAAGAATCATCGCTCGCTAGTTGTTCCCTGCTAGTAACTCTCAGTTACTGCGTTTCGTTTCATTAGAAGGCATGCGTGAGATGTAGATTATTTTACTTTTCGTCAATAATATTACTTAAGTACATTTGGTTTTTCTTATTAATTCTGGTACTTATTTCACCAAAAAACTATGTTTATTAATATTGAATACTTTTTTATTTAATTATTTCTAAAGCAAAACAGTGTTTGGAGAAATGAAACGTTTGAGACTCCGCGTTTTGAAACGACATAACCTTAAATAAAAATGGAATGGAACGTACCATCTATTTAAATTGTCATTGGTCATTTCGATGTCATTTTTTGTTTATCCTGAATTTACTGAAAACTTAACCAAATCGTGCGTTAGCAAGACCATTGCACGATTATTTCTCTGCACTATAAGAAACACTGTCGTCTGTCAAATATGCATGTTTCCACATGCAGTGTGGAAGCTAGGTACCAATGGTATAAAAATGTAAGGTTGTTAGTACCTGGTACAGTAGAGTTACAGGAAGCCCTCTGTGTGTCTCTGTAAAAAGTCCGTAATTCTAGATAAGATCTAGCAAATAGATTCTTTTTTTTTACCTTTTAATTGTCGTTCAAAACGTGCCTTTTTTACTCACAGCTTTTCATGGTCTAATTGGAATAATTGATTTGACTTTGATCACATTCATCATAACAATTATGAAAAAGTGAAATCTCTTTTTAAAACAATCTTCTGAATAATCATGAAATGGAAAGTGAACTTTGTGATTTCTAGGCTCAGCTACTACTGAAGTTACCGAGTCTAGAAATCGTAAGTTTGAATTACTCCGGTAGTATATCGTTATAAATAATAATCATATGTAACACCAAAATTAACTTATCCAAGGTACTTTCGACTATACGAGTAGCAATGCAAAGCATCTGCTTTGCATTGCTATAGTCGCAAAATCAAACGTAAAACGGTAGACTTCAGTAAAGAAAATGGATACATTTTTTTTCAGACCATGTAAATATCCATACGGTATTAATTAGTTCAAAGAAATCTTAAAAACTAGTGTTAGTAAAGGAATAATTTAATATTGTGGGTATTAACCAAATGCTGAATGTAAGCAATGTCTAGCCTGTCGGATACAACAGCTGGTACGTTGTTGGTACACCGCTGCGAAGCACGGCCTGAAAGCCGTGTACGTGTGCGTCCGCTGCGTTACTTGGCAATTAAAACTTTTGACAGTTTTAACTTCAAGCAATTACTAAACTATAGAATAAAAATCTTTACTTGAGTAATTACTTTTATTGGAATAATAACTTTTACTTGCCATAGAAGTACGGGTGTTAGTACAAATGCAAGTCTAACTTGTCCTCAGACCCGTAGAGGACATTTGCGTACTTGTAAAATGGACTTGTAATTTCACAACATTCGCACTGAACATTGCAGCATTACAAATTGGAATTTTTAACCGTTCGGTGAAGAACGGTATATTCAAAAATAATAATTGTTCGCTTATGAACGGTTGTGTTACAATTAAAGCTAATTTGACGTCTAACGTCCTAACCTACGGCTTTATTGCAACATCTCAGATGTACTGTGGAGTGGCGAGTCGCGGGTAGTCATGATTCTCGTGACAGCAAACGCTTGCGAGTTCTAATTCGATGTCAACACCATCTAGAGGCACATTGAACATTTAAACGGCTCCCCTCATGGTCAAAGAACACACTAGCGCACAAACTGGTTTTATTTTTACGAGAACTAAAATTGCATTGTTAGGACCTTTCATTGTATGAAATGTATCCGCATTACGGAAACACATACACATTACACGACATCACAATTTATTTCGTGAATTTATTGTAAATTATAAATGAGAAGAACACATATCTTTCGGCTTCGTTGGCTTTATTTTTTCAGTCTTTATACTAGCTGATACATTAATCTAACCCTGAAAATTCGATACTACGAAGAAGAAAGGTTTGACATTGAAATAAAATATTTAAAACAAGTCTTTTCGACTAACTTTTTCTTCCGTGGGGTCATTGGATAGGTTATAAATATTGAGAGTGTGCTAAAATCATATTTTGATTCAGGAGCGAAATATTGTGCTTTAAAGTGCTAGTGTTAGTTAGATTCAAATGTTTCCTCTCATCTACCAGCAAAATGGTTGATTTCGGGCGTGTTTAAAGGCAAACTATGGCAGTAAGTAGTACATAACGTACTTAAAAGAAAACTATTACAGCTGAGAAGGCAAACAGCATACGGGCAACTATGGAACCATACACGTCGCGTGGCCGACAGCCATTTTGCCGTGTTTGTTTAGTAAGGGGACCTGGTTTTCCTTTGTCTCACACTCAGCTTTATGCAAAAGCACCGAAGGGTTATTTTACAGTAATTTTATTTTAAATTTAGTTCCAAATAAGTTCATGAACTGGTTTGGCTCTGGTGTGTTCTTTGGCCATGAGGGGAGCCGTTTAAATGTTCAATGCGCCTCTAGATGGTGTTGACATCGAATTAGAACTCGCAAGCGTTTGCTGTCACGAGAATCATGACTACCCTCGACTCGCTACCCCACAGTACCGTTTGGGAAGTTGCAATAAAGCTTTTAGGTTAAGACGTTAGACGTCAAATTAGCTTTAATTGTTAAACTTTCTAATACACAACCGTTCATAATTGAACCTTTTATTATTTTTGTATTACCGTTCTTTACCGAACGGTTTAAATTCCAATTTGTAATGCTGCAATGTTTAGTGCAAACGTTGTGGAATTATAAGCGAATTTCAGAGGTACACGAAGGTCCTCTACGGGTCTGAAGACAAGGATGAATTTCCATTGACGCTAAGACTCTTTTATCTACATTTAAAACCAGCTATCGTCCGTGACTTCGTTTGCGTGTTTTAATCACCCGAGTGTCGTAGCGTGAAGTTCTATAAGCTTATGGTCTTTCTCGATAAAAGGACTAACCAATACAAAAATAATGTTTTAATTCGAACCAGTAGTTCTTGAGCTTTATAATATTAGTATTGATTAACAGACCCGAATTCTGCTTGACCTACAACCATTGACAAAGTAAAGTATAAATAAAACTGCTAGAGACAGACTAAGCCTGATCTGATCAACTAGCATCCGTCGTTATCCCTTAGTCCAGTGATTAAGACGCTCACCAATCATGCTGGTTCGAAACCGTGCAAGTACCAATGTGACTTTCTCCATTCAAACGTGCTTGCTAAGCGTATCGTTGACATCAGAGAAAGAAAAACATCGCGAGGAGGCCTGGACTTGTAATTAATATAAGTCTGAAATCACCAATCTGCTTTAAGCAAGCGTGCTGATTAATAATGCTCGTGACTTTTCTGTACGATAAGAGACCTTTTTGCCCTTGAGTAAAACAAAATGCTTTTATAAGCGACTTCAAAAAAAAATGTAGGTTCTCAGTTCGACCTGTATGATTGTCCGCAATTATCTTAACCGATTTTGATGCGATTTTCAGAAAAGTTTTCTTTATATTCTGAAGAAAGTATATTACACTAATGGATATCCCGTGACGTTGCTTGTATGGATCCGTTTTTGCTTACTCGGATTGTAGATTTTGAAAGACGGTTGTATGTTTGTTTCATACTCCCCCAAGAATCAAGGCTTGCTTCTGGAGGTAAGTACTACGAAGTACGATAACATACCACCTTGACTGGAGCAACCGTTTTTTAAACACATATTGACTGTGGATACTATTCTACGATTTTGAAAAGCAAATAAAACAAAGAACTCTCGCATTTTATGTTATTTTTTATATTCACTTTCATAATTTTAACACATAGATGCAACACGGCCTCCCGTGTTTTGGAAAGCATCCTTTGCAGCCAACCAAAGCAGCCTTTGGTCCCGGCTGTTGTTTGTAGATCTTTGACAGTCGTTACGGATAGTCAGAAGCCAAGAAGTCTGACAACCAGGCTAACCAAGAGGTATCGTGTTGCCCAGTAACTGGGTTGTGGAGGTCAGATAGATAGTTGTTCCATGTAAAACAATGGTATGCAATGCAGTTGCATCAGTGAAATTTCTTACTGTTTTTTTCCCTAGAGACCAACGTTCTGGAACAAGTAACCAGTTTTAACTTTACACAACTACACAGAAACTTAAAACTTGAACTTGGACCTGATTTCAGGTACTTTTGAATTGTCAAGAAATTTCTTGACAAACCTAAAGTACATAAAACAATAGTCAGCTTTTCTTTCAGCAAGCCTTTAGCTTGCATTGATTGCAGCTGAGAAAATTACCGCATCGAAAAGTTTTGTTTGTTTTTCTTTGTTTTTTATTTGCAAATTTAGTTTTCTTTTTTTTTGTGTTATCTTTAATTTGTAGCACACATTAAAAATAATTACTATTAGTATTTCTGAACTGTACTGTCAATATTAAATTTGATATACTCGTACTTAATTATGCTATTGGTGTGCTTCATTCAGTACCTAGCAATTGCCCGTGACTTTGTTCGCGTTTATGTTGGTAGATACAGACGTTGTCCGCGATTCGACAATTACAACGTCTATGTAAAAATTAGATCCTTAATCATGTAGTACATAATTTTTATGTATCATTAATAGTTTTATCAGCGCACGCCAAATACACTCAGCGGCATGGAATGTGGCCCAAACGTGTTATGCAGCTGATCATCAAAATTAAACTCAAAACAGCATTTTTTTTTTGTTATATATCTTATATGTTTATTCGCATCCTTAATGCGAATGATTGATTAACAAAAAAAAAAAGGTTAACATATAAAATTTAACAAAATTAACAAAAACGACATTAAGTTCAAGTTTAAAAACAATGTTTATGAATAAAATTACAAAATAACGGTATGGTACTTAAAATTAATAGCGGGTATGTGCACCTCTGGCTCTGATGACCCCATGCATGTGATCAGGCATGCTATGGATTATGTTTTTAATGTCCACATGGGGTATTTCTTCTCAGGCGGCCAACTGAACGGGTTTCATCTGACTGATAGTCTCTGGAGGGTTGGAATTGGATCGGATGTGTCTTTAAAGCATGTCCTAGGCATGTTCTCTCGGATTCATGCCTGCGCTTCGTGCCAGCCACTCCAATTTTGTAATTCTCGCCTCCAATAGTTAATAATCCACGCAACGAACTGTGTGAGGTCGGACATTATCTTGCATTAAGATGAAATCTTACCATCGATGGATCCCACGAATGGTTTAACATGTTCTTGGAAGAACTCTTCAATGTATTGCACTGCCGTTAGAAGACCTGCAACTGCTACCAACTCTGTGCGTGCGTCTGAACAGATTCCTCCGCAAATCATAACAAATCCACCATGAAAACTGACGATTTCCCTGGTAGTGATAGGCAGAAACCTCTCTCTATGCCTTCTCTATCCACGTTCGCGGCCATCTGGACCTCTTAAGGCCACTTAGCATTCATCGGTCCACAGAACTTTACTGCATTGCTCGTAAGTCCAATTTACGTGTTCACGATCGAACCAAAGTTGAGCTACGCGATGGTGCCTGGGCAGCTCTGAACCTCGAATTGGTCTTCGAGCACGCAGATTCCGTTCCTCCATTCTTCTTCTTATTGTTCGCTCATTTACGTTGATCCCACTTGCCGTTTGTGGCCGCTGCTGTATTTAAACCCCAATAAGAAACCGATTTCTCAAAATTACGAGAGCGATAAATCGGTCATCTCGCGCTGATGTCCACCTAATACCACCACTTTCTGGTCTCCTTGTGTAAAGGCCAGTCTGGTCGTACCTTGTTAAGGCGTACCTGAGAGTTGGAAGAGGTACATTTAAAGTTTCGGCAATCTCTAGCTGCGTTTTTCCCTTACTCCGAAGCAACACAGCCTGAGCAACTTGAGCTGAAGTTAGAGGCACTGTGATCCAATTCTGGATGCATAAATTACTACAGATTAATTTAAAAATAAAACAATAAAGATTAAATGCACGACCATTTGAATATCGAGTTTTAACTCGCCCATGTTTAGTGCGTTCCGGTAACGAACCAACGTTAAGGGTCACAGAAATTAAACACATTAACTTTTTTTTGTGCTCGCTTTCTTAAATTAACAGAAACAAATGCCCTAACAATCTACCATTCGAAATTCTCATATGCGATATCAAAATCACTTATTATCGGTTTCTTTAAGTTTGGGCCACATTCCGTGCCGCTGAGTGTAGTTAATTGTATAAGCAAAATTTAGCTATTTTGGGTTACTTTATTGCAATTTTGTTACTTCCTGGTAATGTAGCTATCAATTGGTGAAAAAAGTCGATTCAGTGGTTTTGGTGCTTATTTGGTACAAACAAAGAAACAAATCTTTCCTTTCTGTAATATTAGTAGGTACAAAAATAAATAAAAGTAGGCCTACTTAAGCCCTAAGCCAATCAGCAAGATAGTAGTAAGTTTATTGCCCAGGGTGCACTGTTATACTACAACATCTAACTATCGACACTCCTGGGGCCTATTATAATTTTACGTGAAAGTTAACCTTTGAGAAGGCCCATAATATTACGGGCAATCTACTTACGAAAGCTTGGCACGAGTAATATTGCGGTTTGATCATTGTTCAATCAAAATAAAGTACAGGTACTTTAAATTATTTTATAACTATAAACTTGAACCTCTTATGAAAATTACTTGGCGATACTGTTAAGGTGCTTCCACACCGGGAGCATTTGCCTCTAACGTTACAGACTCGAGCATTCGTCAGTGTGTCAGGAGAACCGAATGATGATGATGATGTGATCTGACCGATTGCTTCAGCTCCGCTGCAGTTGTTGAACCAAACCACCGAACCAAATATTAAAGTGCGCTAACTGTTACAATATAATTCAAGCATTAAATCAGTTATTGGGTTTTTACATTAGGAATTTCTCAGTAATAAAAAGCCCGGAGTTTGGAAGTTGGTAGTGTGACATCCTCACGTGTCTCGGAAAGGACGTAAAGCCGTTGGTCTCAGCTGTCATTCGTGGATCTTTGACAGTCAATACGCGTAGTCAGAAGCCAAGAATTTTTACAATCAGACTAACCAAGAGGTATTGTGTTGTCTATTAACCGAGTTGTGGAGGTCAGATAGGCATTCGCTCCATGTAAAACACCAATATCCAGCTGCTTCCGGTAAGACTGGAAGCCGACTCCAACATAGTAGGGAAAAGGCTAAGCAGATAATGATCAGCATTAGCATTAAATCAGTGAGGGAGGAGAACCGAGCAAAACTTGTAATTTGGAGTGTAACTCTCTACTTGAGTCCTTATTTCCGAACACTTTCAACCCAAATATTTTCAAAGTTAGAATGAACAGGCTTATTCTGGGTAAGTCCACTCCATCCCCCCCCCTCCCCTCTAGTCTAGGTCCCCTCTGACCTAGGCTAGAGTCGAGAGCTTTCGCGCACTTCTTGTAGTCAGAAACGCTCGTCAGCTCGTCAGTTAGAGAGGTTGTATTGTAACGTAACGCTCAAAATCGAATCTGTAACATTACATTACAGGCAAAAGCTTCTGGTGAAGGCTTTAGGCTGCTATTTATGTGTCCGAATTGGTCAGTTACAGAACAATAAAAAAAAGTAACAATAACATTTAAAAATTCAGTCGAATTAAGAACGTTGTAATTTTTTTAAGTCGGTTAAAAATGGAACTCTTTGGCCAAAGAATACAATTTGTTTCATGTAGCTGTCATTTGTTTATCCTTTGAGGCGCCATTTTGAAAATTGCGTGTATTTACCAAGAATTTAACCAGTAAATATTTTCGTGCTATGATTTAGTACGATTCTAAACTATAATAAATGCTTTGTTTTACTTTGTTATTCCGGATTCATGAATAGCAGCCTTCGTAAAATAGAATGCAAGTTTATTTTCCATTGAAGCTTAGAGAGTTGTTTGTCTTGAACTTCGTTATCAGAAAACAAATCCCTCTGTTTATACTAGAT
The DNA here is from genome assembly GCA_932526535.1 of Caradrina clavipalpis. Taxonomy (NCBI): domain Eukaryota; kingdom Metazoa; phylum Arthropoda; class Insecta; order Lepidoptera; family Noctuidae; genus Caradrina; species Caradrina clavipalpis. Next base: position 8,186,399 of record OW052087.1, read on the forward strand.
TGCACGTTTTGATTTTACTGGGAGCTGGATTTGATGCTATTGCTTTGCTTTTTGTTTCCTTTTCAATCTTTTATTTTGAATGTTTTTCGACAATCATACTAATGCTTTTGCTTTAAAGAAAAATGATTTTTCTTTTTGTTGTCGTTTATTGTTGTTGTTGTCATCGTAGATCAAATCTGTCTTATTACTAATAAGGTATTACGTGGGACAATTATGTTAAAAATATTATAAATGAAAGTAGTAGGATTACAATATACTCCTACTGCTTGATGTTGTGAATATTTTGTCGAAGTGTAGGTCGAGGGTCATGAAACGATGATCTAAATCGATCCCAACACCATCTAGTTTATACGTCTACAAATCTGACAGTCGATCTGCCTCGATATTTGTCGGCGGTCACAGAACAAAGAAGTGGTCCCGTGGTAATGCACATAAAGTTATCACAATAATGAGAAGAACACATATCTTTCCGCTTCGTTGGCTTTATTTTTTCAGTCTTTATACTAGCTGATACATTAATCTAACCCTGAAAATTCGATACTACGAAGAAGAAAGTTTTGACATTGAAACAAAATATTTAAAACAAGTCTTTTTGACTAACTTTTTCGTCCGTGGGGTCATTGGATAGGTTATAAATATTGAGAGTGTGCCAAAACCATATTTTGATTCAGGAGCGAAATATTGTGCTTTAAAGTGCTAGTGTTAGTTAGATTCAAATGTTTCCTCTCATCTACCAGCAAAATGGTTGATTTCGGGTGTGTTTAAAGGCAAACTATGGCAGTAAGTAGTACATAACGTACTTAAAAGAAAACTATTACAGCTGAGAAGGCAAACAGCATACGGGCAACTATGGAACCATACACGTCGCGTGGCCGACAGCCATTTTGCCGTTTTTGTTTAGTAAGGGGACCTGGTTTTCCTTTGTCTCACACTCAGCTTTATGCAAAAGCACCGAAGGGTTATTTTACAGTAATTTTATTTTAAATTTAGTTCCAAATAAGTCCATGAACTGGTTTGGCACTGGTGTGTTCTTTGGCCATGAGGGGAGCCGTTTAAATGTTCAATGCGCCTCTAGATGGTGTTGACATCGAATTAGAACTCGCAAGCGTTTGCTGTCACGAGAATCATGACTACCCTCGACTCGCTACCCCACAGTACCGTTTGGGAAGTTGCAATAAAGCTCTTAGGTTAAGACGTTAGACGTCAAATTAGCTTTAATTGTTAAACTTTCTAATACACAACCGTTCATAATTGAACCTTTTATTATTTTTGTATTACCGTTCTTTACCGAACGGTTTAAATTCCAATTTGTAATGCTGCAATGTTTAGTGCAATGTTGTGGAATTATAAGTGAATTTCAGAGGTACACGAAGGTCCTCTACGGGTCTGAAGACAAGGATGGATTTCCATTGACGCTAAGACTCTTTTATCTACATTTAAAACCAGCTATTGTCCGTGACTTCGTTTGCGTGTTTTAATCACCCGAGTGTCGTAGCGTGAAGTTCTATAAGCTTATGGTTTTTCTCGATAAAAGGACTAACCAATACGAAAATAATATTTTAATTCGAACCAGTAGTTCTTGAGAAGAGCGCGCTGAACCAACCAATGAAATTCTTCAGCTTTATAATATTAGTATAGATTAACAGACCCGAATTCTGCTTGACCTATAACCATTGACATAGTAAAGTATAAATAAAAATGCTAGAGACAGACCCAGCCTGATCTGATCAACTGGCCCAAACTTAAAAAAACCGATAATAAGTGATTTTGATATCGCATATGAGAATTTCGAATGGTAGATTGTTAGGACATTTGTTTCTGTTAATTTAAGAAAGCGAGCACAAAAAAAAGTTAATTTGTTTAATTTCTGTGACCCTTAACGTTAGTTCGTTACCGGAACGCACCTAACATGGGCGAGTTAAAACTCGATATTCAAATGGTCGTGCATTTAATCTTTATTGTTTTATTTTTTAATTAATCTGTAGTCATTTATGCATCCAGAATTGGATCACAGTGCCTCTAACTTCAGCTCAAGTTGCTCAGGCTGTGTTGCTTCGAAGTAAGGGGCAAACGCAGCTAGAGATTGCCGAAACTTTAAATGTACCTCTTCCAACTCTCAGGTACGCCTTAACAAGGTACGACCAGACTGGCCTTTACACAAGGAGACCAGAAAGTGGTGGTATTAGGTGGACATCAGCGCGAGATGACCGATTCATCGCTCTCGTAATTTTGAGAAATCGATTTCTTATTGCGGTTTAAATACAGCAGCGGCCACAAACGGCAAGTGGGATCAACGTAAGTGAGCGAACAATAAGAAGAAGAACGGAGGAACGGGATCTGCGTGCTCGAAGACCAATTCGAGGTTCAGAGCTGCCCAGGCACCATCGCGTAGCTCAACTTTGGTTCGATCGCGAACACGTAAATTGGACTCACGAGCAATGCAGTAAAGTTCTGTGGACCGATGAATGCTAAGTGGCCTTAAGAGGTCCAGATGGCCGCGAACGTGGATAGAGAAGGCATAGAGAGAGATTTCTGCCTATCACTACCAGGGAAATCGTCAGTTTTCATGGTGGATTTGTTATGATTTGCGGAGGAATCTGTTCAGACGCACGCACAGAGTTGGTAGCAGTTGCAGGTCGTCTAACGGCAGTGCAATACATTGAAGAGATCTTCCAAGAACATGTTAAACCATTCGTGGGATTCATCGATGGTAAGATTTCATCTTAATGCAAGATAATGTCCGACCACACACAGTTCGTTGCGTGGATTATTAACTATTGGAGGCGAGAATTACAAAATTGGAGTGGCTGGCACGAAGCGCAGGCATGAATCCGAGAGAAAATGCCTAGGACATGCTTTAAAGACACATCCGATCCAATTCCAACCCTCCAGAGACTATCAGTTAGATGAAACCCGTTCAGTTGGCCGCCTGAGAAGAAATACCCTATGTGGACATTAAAAACATAATCCACAGCATGCCTGATCACATGCATGGGGTCATCAGAGCCAGAGGTGCAAATACTCGCTATTAATTTTAAGTACCATACCGTTATTTTGTAAATTTCATTCATAAACATTGTTTTTAAACTTTAACTTAATGTTGTTTTTGGTAATTTTGTTAAATTTTAAATGTTAACCCTTTTTTTTGTTAATCAATCATTCGCATTAAGGATGCGAATAAACATTTAAGATATATAACAAAAAAAAATGCTGTTTTGACTTTAATTTTGATGATAAGCTACATAACACGCTTGGGCCACATTCCATGCCGCTGAGTGTAGCATCCGTCGTACTGAGTGAAATATCCAACATAACATATCCCTTATACACGCAAAAATAATGTGATGGTCTAGTGATTAAGACGCTCATCAATCATGCGGGTTCGAAATCGTGCAAGTACCAATGTGACTTTCTCAATTCAAACGTGCTTTCTAAGCGTATCGTTGATATCGGAGAAAGAAAAACATCGCTGGAATTGTAATTAATATAAGTCTGAAATCACCAATCTGCTTTAAGCAAGCGAGTGAGCGTGAGTTTTTTGTACGAGAAGATACCTTTTTGCCCTTGAGTAAAAAAAGGCGTTTCAACCGACTTTTTTTTTTTATAGACGGTAAATACCCGTCTATGTTTCTTCATGTGCCCTTTGCGTTCCGGGGGCACGGTATCTCTTTTTTTAACCGACTTCAAAAAAGAATTTAGGTTCTCAGTTCGACCTGTATGTTTGTAAGTATGTATGTTCGCAATTATCTCGCGTTTGGCTGAACCGATTTTGATGCGGTTTTCAGAAAAGTGTTCTTTATATTCTGGAGAAGGTTTAAGTATATTACACTAATGGATATCCCGTGACGTTACTTGTATGGATCCCTTTTTGATTATTCGTTTTTGTTGTATATTTGTTTCATACTCCCAAGAAGCAAGGCTTGCTTCTGGAGGTAAGTACTACTAAGTACGATAACATATCACCTTGACTCGAGAAACCGTTTTTTAACACATACTAACTGTGGATACTGTTCCACGATTTTGAAAAGCAAATAAAACAAAGAACTCTCGCATTTTATGTTATTTTTATATTCACTTTCATTATCTAAATATATATAACTCAAAGGTGACTGACTGACTGACTGACTGACTGACTGACATAGTGATCTATCAACGCACAGCCCAAACCACTGGACGGATCGGGCTGAAATTTGGCATGCAGGTAGATGTTATGACGTAGGCATTCGCTAGAAGAAAAGATTTTGATCAATTCTACCCCCAAGGGGATAAAATAGGGGATGAAAGTTTCATGAAACTTTGTCAATTTTAAATCGATCGGGCTGAGACTTTGCATGCATAGAGCTATGACGTAGGCATCCCCTAAGAAAGGATTTTGATAAATTCCACCCCTAAGTAAATAAAATAAGGGATGAAAGTTTGTATAAAACTTCCTAGATTTATTTAAAAATGTAGAATAAATACAGTGAAGAACATTTTTCCACGCGAACGCACTCGCGGGCACAGCTAGTTTTAACATATAGAAGCAACACGGCCTCCCGTGTTTTGGGAAGCATGTAAAGCCTTTGGTCCCGGCTGTTGTTCGTAGATCTTTGACAATCGTTACGGATAGTCAATAGCCAAGAAGTCTGACAACTAGTCTAACCAAGAGGTATCGTTTTTCAATCTTTTATTTAAGTAGCTGTAGAAGGTAGTGGTGGTCCAGTGAATAAGACACCCGCCTCTCATACATGGGGTTGCGAGGGATAAGCCGACAAGTACCATTGTGATTAAAATCATACATTATGTACTTTTTAAGTTCATCTTAGACATCTCTGACATCGGCGAAGGAAAACACCGTGACGAAACCTGGACTTAAAACGATTATAAGTCTGAAATTACCAGTCTACCTTGAGCAAGCGTGGTGATTAAAGCGCGTGCCTTCTCTGTATGAGAAGAGGCCTGTGCCCTGCAGTGCGATAATAATAGGATGGTATTTTTTTTATCCCGCAGTGTCACCTGCTTTCAGTTAAGTCTTTGGTTACTGCTCCGCTTCCGTTGGTCGTAGCGTTATGTTCTATACTATAAACCTTCTAGGTATAAGTACGTATAACCTTCCTGAATTACTCTGTCTATTGGTGAAAACTGCTTCGAAATCCGTTGCGGAGCTTAAAAGATCTAAGCGTATAAAAACACAGACGACGCGACGGGTACGACTTTGTTTTATAATATGTAAAGACTAACGTCCCGGCTTGTATGATAAAACACAACCGATCTGCAGTACTACATATTACTTGCCAAATCATTTCATACCAATACTTTCTCATTTTTTATCCACTGGTAATAGTATCTCTTAAAATAACAGCTTTAATTTTTATACTACAATCTCGAATCGAGTTTGCATTCAGTAGAATGATTCAGAAGATATATTTTTAGATGGTGCTTAATAGTAATTAAGCACCATCTACTAGTACATATAACCATACGTTTATATACTTTATTTATACTATTTACAGGAATACGAGTGAAGATGTGCAGCACTGCAACCCACATTGCAAGTAATCTAATTAGAGGAAAAAGAAATAAACGTTACACAGGGGTTAAATACAATCTTACCTATGTGTATTGTGTTATAAAGATTTTCCTTTAATGAAGAATTGGGAAGAATTTCTAGAAATGTTAGATACTTATCATTTATTTATTTATTTTATTTTAGGAAAGCTTACAGTCTAATAACATTATAATAACAACAATATATAACTAAATTGTTAATAACAACCCACCACAGATTAATACAAAATACGGAAGACTTACTCACAGTATAAGGTATGTTATTCCTTTACTCATACTTAGACATTCATCATACTTACTCATCATACTATGTATCCTGAGTATCTAACATTTCTAACGCCTTTTTCCCATGGGTAGTAGTAGTAGTAGGCAGAATCCACACAACATCATCTGCTACGATCCTTAAATACTCAGCCTATAATGTTAGTAAGGTTTGCGGCTACTTGAAAGTCGAGTAATCAGAAGCCTGTAAGTCTGACAACCAGTCTTCGTGACATGTACCAGTCTGATACCGACCGAGGTCGCTACCGACTAGGTTGTGGAGGTCGGTCAGATAGGCAATCGCTCTATTTAAAATAATAGTATTTTGAGGCGACAGCACCGGACTGCCCTGTTAATCCCTGCAATTGAATTTGCAGGACAGGCAAAGAGTTTAGTTCTTCCATTAAGAGGAAATACGAGGTGTTTTCTCCATAGAAACGCTCTCGCCTATTTTTTTTCTGGTTTATGGAACCTTGGAAGTCCGGAGATCTTGGAACGTCGACACGAGTAGTGTTAAAATAAATGACTTTTAAATTAAGACTTCATAAACTACAGTAAGTTACTAACTTATAAATTGCTCAACTGGCACACTTCTGCCACATACTTCATTTGATCGCTACTATAAACTTGTTTAATTATGACAAAAACTGTTACTACTACATGCAGTAGTTTTATAAAACTAATGAACGTGACCTTTATAAGCAATTCCTGAGTATTACCTATCCTTGTCAGTTTCATGTCCATAAAAGGAGACAACACTTATACTGTTTAACATTATTATAGCGTTTATGATGAAGAGCTTTATCGGCGTATTTTAAGTAGATACGTTATCTCCAAGTATGTTTTTTTTTATAGGACGAGCCCGCCCCACTGTTTCCAGTCATTACAACTCCTGAAAACCTGAATCAACAGTGGAGACCGCCAGAAAAACGCCGAAGCAATGAAGCTTGACGAGTCCCGGAGAAACGATTCAACTGTCTTGGGTCTAAGTTAGGGACTTACATATTTAGAAATCACCACGCTTGCTCAAGGCAGATTGGTGATTTCAGACTTTATTCATAAAGCTAGTAAGCTTTTACCCGCGACTTTCTTCGCATCGTAGTTAACAAATTATCCCACGGAAACCTTACGTTTTTTTGGGATATAAAGTATCCTATGTGTTATTCCACACTACAATCATCTATCTCAGTGCCAAATTTCATCCAGATCCATTCAGCTGTTCAAAACGCGAACAAGAGACAAACACACAAACTCTCGCATTTATAGGTTTCCTCACGATATTTTCCTACACCGATGTTAGATATGTCCAAGATAAACTTAGAAAGTATATAATAATATGAATTGAAAACGACACATTGGTACTTTCCCGGTATACTTAACCACCGTGCCAACACGACACCGACTATAAACTACTATACTACTATAAACTAGCTGCTTATTAGCCTAGATACTCTTCAAGATTGTCACATATAACAGTCTAAGATCAGGCGAGGTCATGAACTCTCCATAACCTGAACATTTTAAAAGGCAAACTGCCTTTTCAAGCTAAAAAATAATGAAGGTATAACACTTAAGTGACAATATCTAGACATACATCGGACATCAAGTAATTGGCACACACGAAGAGTACTATTTATTGAATGCGAATTGAAATAAAACAATCAAGCAAATAGTCTGTGAATGTACTTTGACGTATTGCTTTTGTTTTTTGTTTCTTTCTTTCTAGAATGTTGTCGCTCCAGTGAAATGTGTATTAATTTTCTTATGTATGTGCTGAGTGTCTGGAACACATATTTCGCTTCCATTACGTAGATCATTTATCACGTCTTTGGTATTAGGTAGACAAACAAATATTCATTTGAGTGTCGGGCATTTTCATTTTAAATGGCGCAGGCTGTTTTTCGGTTGTCCCATGACTAAAATATGATGAAAAAAAAATTTGCAAACAATTTTTTTAAGAAAAATCTATTGTACCCTGTAGGTATTTTTATAAATATGTGGATTTAATTTATTAGTTCCTTATAGAGCACGTATTTAATTTTATTTAAATTAATAATGTTGCGGAATCGTGTAAAATCATGATGTCCCCATGACAGTTTGCATCATTGCATTCAATTTTTTCGTTATTTTTTGTACGACAGCTAACGTAGCGACACTTTCATTTTATTGTTAGATAGTTAATTTATCATTTAAACTAAGCATTTCATCTCAGTTATTGAAGAAAATATATAATAATTTAATAAAAAGCTTGTCCCACGAATTCGCGACTACCGGACATGTCCGGATAGTCACGCGGTTTTTACTATGAAATACACACATTTATCATCAAAATTCGGTTTTAACGGTAACTCTGGGTACAAATTTCAAAGTATGAAATGTTATTTTGAAGTTAGTCGCGCTAGGTGTCCAGCTAGTGCAGTAAGTTTTGCAGCACAATAAATGGTTAAAAAAGAACTGTTGCAGTTAGTAACGTTTTTTTCATGAATATAAAGTTTGTAATTTTTTCTTTTTTAGGTATACATAACTTATACACTGCTGAAAGCATAAAAGTACAATTTTACAGCTTTCTGATAATATTGTTTGAGTATTTAAATTTAGTTTTAAAAACGATCTATATCCGTCACGTCCTGTTAGTAACTAGTTGTAGTGTGTAATTGTAGTAGTTTTTGAAGCCTATTTATTTTAACCTGCGCCATTTAAAATGAAAATGCCCTGTCACCTTTCTGTGGGTTATTTATAAAGACGGTCTTGTTATGTCGTTGGGGTCTGGCGTTAGTCACTTGTCTCTGACGTCACAAACACGTTTACTATTTATTCATTCCCTTACTAAACTAGCTAAATACTTTCGAGTTGATGGTATTGTCTTAGTTGATACAATTTGTTATCAAGTGAGACAAGGCAAAAGTAAGAAGTTAGTATGTAACGTCGACAGAAATGAGAATTGATGAAGAGTTATATTTCGTCACACTCCACTCCCAATTCCCCCACATTTAACATGCATTAAATTTTTGATGGAAACCTGCTAACATCCTGAACAAGTTACTACTTAAAACAATGGATGTACGTAGTTTGTATTGTGCTTGTAAACCGTAAATATGCTAGTCGAAAAAAAAAGTGATATTGTGCCAAAACCGTTGCGGCGCCAACAAATGTTAATACATGAGGAATAGTCTACCTACTGTGTACTGAACAACGCAAAAACAGACCTTTATATTATTATTTATAGCCCGCGCCTTCCGCCGCGTGTATATTTTCACATCTTTTGTTGCTGCTCCGTACCCGTGTGTCATAGCGTGTTACATAGCCTATGTTACTTTTTGATCATTTTGCTATTTCTTTTAGTGAAAAAATAGAAAATATCGGTCTAGTACTTTCGAAGCTTATTCGGTACAAACAAAAAAATACTTTCCTTTTTAATAGTTTAGATTTAAAATTATAAAATAAAGTAATGTTCAAGAAGATTTCAGTTTCTTATGTGGTCTTTGAATTAAATATCAAACTGTCTAAAATACACCAGCCTATTACTGCCCCAGTGTAGGGCAAAGGACTCTTCTCGTATGAGAAGAGTCCTTTGCCCCGTTGGTCTCGTGGTCGCAAGTGCGACTGCTGTGCAAGGGGTCCCGGGTTCGATTCCCAGGTCGAGCAAAAAGTGTTATTGGGTTTTTCTATGAAATTTTCAGTAGCAGCTCGGAGTTTGGATTTGTGCCCGGTTAATGGCAATAGGCTCGCCCCCTATTACATGGGACCTAAATATACCGGCGAACTGTGGGTGTACATTGGTACACCTCTGCCTAACCCTTCGGGGAATACAGGCGTGATGGTATATGATGGTATATATTGTCTCGTACGAGAAGAGTCCTTTGCCCTACACTATTAGCCCGTTCTGTATAGAAAGGGCACTAGAATTGATCACCATGCTTGCTCAAGGCGGATTGACGTTTTCAGACTTATATTAATCAAACACAAGTCCAGGTTTTCTCACGAGGTTTTCCTTCACCGACGTCAATGATGTACAAGATAAACTTAATTGCATACTTACTTTTCAATTCTTATGCACTTTTCATAAGAATTGAAAAAAGTCACATTGGTACTTGCCTGGTTTCGAACCTGAAAATAGTTCATCACGACTTTTACCAAACTATCTATTTAAATGAAAAAAATAAAAAATAATAAAGAAATATTATTCATAAGTTTTATGTTTAGGTTATTATTATTCATAAGCAAACTCTGTTTTCATCACTAAACAATAATTATTTGGTCTATCAACATAAATAAACAAATCATTTTACTTCCTTTTTTATAAAAGACGTGTAAAAAAAATACGAATTAGAAAAGAAAACAAATTGAGAACAATGTAAACACATAACCTTTTTTATTTAAAACTAGTGGACTTACCTCATTCAATATTCCAATTTGGGTTCAGTAGCTGTCCAAACGTGATCGATGTTAGACGGATGGCTTTACCCCATTGTGAAATCACGATTAAAGGACGCGTTTTATCACATAAACAAACATTTCACATTGCTTAACGGGAAAAACTTCAAAAAGTTTATATATCTGGTTCATGGACATGTTAGATTAATAGATACAAAGTTTATAAACCAAACAACAACAAACATATACTAGGTACTTATGTATTCAAGCAATTGAAACTCACTAGATTCAATGGCAGAATGCTGCGTACTATAAATTATTGTTCCAGTGCGCATGATCAGAATGCAAGCCCCGACGGTGTTTGAATTAGTCGTCAGACGTGCGCTATCCGTAGCTCCGAATGGACAGCTACAGATAGCGTTAACGTCTCCCAAACACTCTTGCTATTTACAATTAGTTAGCGTGTTGCGGGTTCGATTCCCGCACGGAATACATATTCGCATGGCCTACAGATAGTTGTTCCGGATCTGGGTGATTTTGTATGAGTTTATTATGTTTGTAAACGGGCGCCCTGATATAGAAAAAAATAACAATGTGTGGCAACGTTGAAACAAAAATAAAAATTAATAAGAATAATAATATTTTCTGGGTTTGGGGTAGAAGAATGAGTGCAACTGTGTTTGCACATACACTTGTTTACTATAATAGCTAGCCACTATAATGGCTAGTGTTCATTGAGTTTGGCCGTCGTGACCGAAATCGGTTTGGCATGTTATTTATTATTAATACTTTTTGTACAAGATGTAATAGACACATCACACACTCGTTAACTACGCATATCGATCAAATTGAGAAAAATATTGCTGAGAAACGACTTTATTATTCCTGAAACAATTCGTTGACTGGAGTAACGTCAAGATATCTTTGTCGGGAATAGTCCCTGACAGCTAACTATACATATAAACGAAGGGTGGGCCGCTGGGAATACCCTAGCACCCTTTACGTCATTTCCACTACATCCCATGTGCTTATAGACCACACGACTGATTGCTGGATAAGCAAAAGAAAGATGAAAATGGAAATTTTTGGTGTGAAAACATTACTGTTTGTATGTAGTGCGTAAAGTAACACATTCAAATCAATGTGCTTACGGGTACACCCAAAGTGCAAAGTCAAAGCTTTTATTTAGACTATTTGGTACACTTCAAGCACATTTGAATTGTCAAGAAGTTAGACACAAAGTTACTAGTTGTATTTGCTCGTTGCAAAACGTCGATCTTTATGGGCAAGAACGAGGATGAAACTCCGCAAACACTTTTTTCAATTTGGTTTTGACAAAATCTTAGTTACAATATTCTTATTGCTTCTATATGTCAAACAATGAAGGTTAATATCCTACTTCCTACTAATATTATTAATGCGAAAGTTTGTAAGGATGGATGAGTAGATAGACTAAAACGGGTGAACGGATCTGGATGAAATTTGGCACTGAGTTATACCGTATTGTAGTGTGAAAAAATCACATCGGATACTTTCTCTCTCGGAAAATTTACGGTTCCCGTGGGATAATGTATCAGTTTTGCCGCGGACAAAGTCGCGGGCAGAAGCTAGTAAAACAATAATACAGGGAGTATTTAATGGTGCGTTAAGATAGGTATTTCCTTTTTGCTCTACAGGTACTCTTCAGGCTTACCTCTTCCTCTCTTTTAGGACAATAGTCTGTATTGAAATAGCAACATAACTTGGGTCAATTTTTTGTAGACATTTTGTCAGTTCACTGGCTAATTAAACATGTTTGGCCCGCGGCGAGATTCCGTCTGACATATTTTATAAAAAAATGTGGTTCTAGCAAATTTAATATACGCACGATATTCGAGTATAAGTTATTAGTAGAATTATACAGTACATTTGGTCTTTGAATTTAATTACCTATAAAAATGCTATGTTACAAAGAACTGAAAATAGATATAAATTATGAGAAATGTTTTAACATCGCGGTTCTGTAGTCTGTTCAGTTTCTTTTTAGTAGGTATTTCGTGCCAAAATTAAGAATATTTGTGAAGTTCAGACACACTGGGTAAATCTTATTTCTTGGATGTTTCTAGGTCAGGTTTGTGTTTTGTAAATCAATATCTTTATATTCATAACATGCGATTCATTTAAAAAATTGATTCGAAGGCATAAATATGATCCAAAAATTCTATTCAAACGTTTCTTTGAGAGACAACAAAAAGCTTACTAATCTCTGTGAGTGTTTATTTTCGATCAAAGTAAAAGTTGAAAAATTTATTTCAATTAGACAATTCACGGGCACATTTGAATAGTGAAACAGTCGGTCTGTTAGTCATCGAGTTGAACCTAGATGTTCGTTCCAAAACGTTGGTAGCCCGTTTTGGAAAAGAACGAACAAGAAACTCCGCGGACACACTTTTTAACTAGGTTCATTGGTTAGGATCACTAGCTACTGTAAAGTATACATAGTAACTACAAAACATATAAGAATGACAATATTTAATTTCCTTTACTCTGCTCAGTGCTCAATGCATCATGGAATTGAAAAATACCTTCTGTCAGACTTTTCATTTCACGGAACATTTGACTGACAAGACACGCTATTGTAAACTCGCTTAATAATAATAAATTGGATTTACTTACCAGTACGTAATGTATTAACATTGCATACCTATTATTAATTAATTTTCGTACTTTTTGTCTGTATTTTTTTTTATATTCCGAGTCAATTGTTTGTGGTTTTGTTCAATCGCATTAAGTTATGTCGTTGGTTACTGCTCAACTCTTGTGGAGTGTAGCGTTATGCTTTATATCCCATCCTAATCCTCATGAATCTGGCTATCATAATATACATATAAGGATATTTCCAATCCCACAGGTAGTTCTAGAGATTATAACAAACAAAAAAGCTCTTCAGCCTTATTATATTAATATAGATACACAATTACATAATATGGTTTTGTTTACATTGTTTAGCAATTAAAATCAGCAGACTTATGAACCAATGTGATATTAATTTTTGTAAAAACCCATCGATTTGATTTTGAAAATCTATTACGAAATTATTCCATCGGTTTTTGGTTTGTTTTTAAGAATGTATTGAGTATGCACATCAGTATTGCTTTCATAAATCCATAGCATAGTCTAAAACCTAAAATAGGCTTCTTAGAAGTCTTGATTTAATCCATACACAGCCTACCTAACGCCTTCATTATATTTTATTTTTTTCATCTTTTATCTTCATAACTTTGTTTCTTTTTTAATATTATTTAATCAAAAGAAGTTGATGACCAATGCTATGATAATTATGGAAGCTAATTATTTTACTTTGATTAAATTCCTGTAATTCAGAAGTTTGTATTTAGGACAGCGGACGACCCAAATCAACCTTTTGTGTTAAAATTGAACAGGACGGGTAAATATAACCCTGCCATGAAGTATGGTGTAAAATAGACATGAAATAAGGAAATATGTAATGTTGACATACATGAATAAATGGTACGACTAAAGTCAAATCAGTCAAGCCATCGGGTATCATAAAAAATCAGAAAGAAAAAAATTTGACTTTTGATCATTAAAAAAGGAACTGTATTGCGTGCATGTAAGAATCTGCTACTTGGCTTTGTTAATATGTATAATATCAAGAAGGACCGTAGAAAGCTATAATTAAAAACAGATGAATAACGGCCCAATTTCGACAATTGGGTAGTTGACACCACCGTCAATTGACATACTTTTTATGAACTGTCAAAACGCGATTCTCCCATAGATTTTGTATGGCAATAACACGCTATGACGTCACTTATCGGCCTACTCAATTGACTAACTTTTTATTGATTTTAAAGTAAGTAAAAATCTGATTTTACAATAAATTAAAACATTATTCGGTTTTCATGGGTAAAATAAAGTGCTTTTTTAGAGAAGTGGTGAATTATAATTATTGGTTAGTGGTGTCAACTACCCAATTGCTTTTAGTATTAATTTCTGATGTATCCCTATATCTGACTGAATATCGACTTTTGCTTGTAACCAATCAGCAAAAGAAATAACTTTTATATTTTATCCTTTGAATTGAGTTTTTATTTGAGAAAATAACACACATTTTCCTCAGTACGTCGCGCCGCGCGGATCCGAATACTTTCTCACTCACACAGCGACTATCTATTTCATTCACACAATAATAAGACGGCTATACACGGTTTTGTAGTCTTAATTCGGGAATTCATGAATTTGTCGTTACAGATAATTTTCATCAGTTAAAGCAAGAGATGACTGAACTTGTATTAACATTTTGGAAAATTTAAATTCATAGACAATTTACGAATAATAATAATGGTTAAATAAATAAAACTGCCTTAAAAATCAGCCCAGAAAACTGTTTAATGAAAATTCAGAAGTACCTTTATTAGTGTAATCTTTGCTAGTTACCTTTGCGTGATAAACTGACCTGGACTTCGAAGTTATTCCATGAAACTCTTAATCAATGACCAGTACACATACAGTGACAGTCGGTAACATTAAGATCCTAAAAAGCGAAAATTAAAACTCTTTTTTACAAAAAGAGACACCCGCAGAAGTCGGCTTTGGTACTGTTTGTTTTTTGTGTTACAATCGATTTCTTAACTACAGTATTTTTTTACTTTATAGGCTTTAAAGGCGGTTTTGTATTTTGTTAAAAAGTTATCGCAAAATTTTGATATTTCTACATTCTTCTACGCAACCAAAATTAAGAAAAAATAGAAATGTCTTCTCAAATCTCAGTTAAATGAGGATTGACATAGAACTAATTATATGCTCGTCACTATTTGCATATCAATAAGGCAATGGAATAATCCAGTGTCCCGGTGAATGTCAGCAGATCAATTCCAATCATTGTGAATTGAATCGAACGAAGGGAAGGGAGACAGAATCGCCCTTCGACTGGATCTGTGCTATTATAGTTACGAGTATAATCGAATAGTGATTGACATTCTTGAACTCCTAAAGACAATTGGATTAGGTGGGCTCTTTATCACAAGGACATTCACCGTTTGATTTGGGAGGATGCTGGATCTATTTATGTAATTGCTGTTTAAGATATTAGTACTGTAATTGATATCTTCTTGTACACGTTGTGATTAAAGAAGAGAGAGAGGGAAAGAAATACTTATTACAAGTAGATGGATAGTGTTATCGATGGTGACTCCTGAGATTACGGCTAATGAAGATGTACGTGAAAGAGATGTTGATGTTGTGAAATGTTGCTGATAGGTAAATAAATGACTTAAATAAAATACTCATACCATCAAGCCTGTATTCAAGGAAGGGTTAGGCAGAGGTGTACCAATGTACACTCCCAGGTCGCCGGTATGTTTTAGGTCCCATGTAATAGGGGGCGTGCCTATTGCTATTGATTAAATAAAAATTAAAAAAATATCCTACTGTTAAATTTTAAGCAAAGGTGTTAATATTACGAATAAAGTAAACAATCAAGATCGATTTATGTTAATGCTGATAATATATAATAGAATAGTGGTAATCATTAG
The DNA here is from genome assembly GCA_932526535.1 of Caradrina clavipalpis. Lineage (NCBI taxonomy): Eukaryota > Metazoa > Arthropoda > Insecta > Lepidoptera > Noctuidae > Caradrina > Caradrina clavipalpis. The sequence continues at coordinate 8,202,118 of OW052087.1, forward strand.
TTGGGATTGGATACTGATACTAATAGTCACAACAACAACAACAACGGTAAGTTAGCATACTTATCTAGTTTATTTCGGGACGTCACGCGTCGCAGCATATTATCGTCTTTCAAACTTCTTGGCCAGACTTCATTTTAATATTTACGTTAAACTCAATCCATCAATCATTTCCTTATTTATCCATAGGGCCTTTATTCACCACCTGCCAATGAGTTCCGAATAAATTATTTGGCAGACGAATTCTTACAAATTGTGTTCAATTTTTAATGTATCTGGTAAATAGCGTTTTCATTGAGAGGTGGCGTATACTAGTTTGAATGTAGTTATGTATTGTAATTAACACTGTGGTGTCCGTGCAATCTACGAGTATATTATAAACCTGATAACATTTTTTGTTTGTTAAAACGCGTTAATCGCTGGAACAGCCAGTCGAATTTAAAAGAAAATATTTTGTATATGTTGCCAGATTTATGAAAGAAAAGAAAGAAAGAAAGAAAATAAAAAAATAGCACGCGTACAAAGTCGCGGGAACAAACTTAGCCGAATAATATAAGCAATGTTCTGGATGGTATATTCTGTTCCTAATGTTATTGACGCCCAGCTCTGTTATATGGAGATGTCTAAAGGAATTTTAATATTAAAGGCAATGAACCCTTTTATAATGTATGGTCTCGTCTACAGTAGGTTCTCGCGCGTGTCGGAAGCGCGCGGGGCGAAACGCGGGGGGCAGTGAGTCTCCCACACACCGATCATATTGTTTGCTACTTATAATTTGATTGATTGGGTGCCCTTTTTCAGTTCATGCTACACAGCTTTAAGTAAAGAGGCACCATAATAATAATATATTTTCAGACAAAATCGATTCTAATCTATACAGATAAAATAAAAATGAATGGCTAAGTGTGTTGCTAAGCGCGAAACTCGAGAACAACAACTTTTTGTTGTGTTCGTAATTTCCCGGATAAGGTTTCTACAAAATATATTTTTATTTTTGGAATTTCCACGGGATATGTCGGAAATTTGAACCCGAAGAAAGCCCCGGGGGTTTTGGTTCGCTAATAATTATTTAGATACTACTGGATTTTACGGAGGTAATGTACCTAGTTCGCCTTACTACGTCGGCACTACTACACGTCATTACTGGAGACACAACTATTTTGTTCTATTTGAGATTTCAATAACTGATTTAATTTAATTTTTTTTATCCACGATAGTATATTATATTACCTATCTAATATTTAAGGCAAAATCGACAGTACCTAATGCTATTTCAAGTTATTAAGACTTTCGATTGTAATGACTTGTAAACAAGACAAACGATTAAAACCGCAGGAAAACGCTGGATGAAGGCCGTTTCCAATAGGCCCTTTTGGCAATCTACGGGGGGGGGGGGCCTATGTCCAGCCATGGGCGTCCTATGCATAATATGATGATAAAACAAGATATTTATGTATTGCTTTAAACCAATTTAAACGTATATTGAGTTCGCGCGCTAACTTTTTCAGACCCGAGTGCGGGGCAAGACGCGCGCGGGGCAGTGAAGCATCCAGCGAGAATCGCACTCCCAACCATCGATTACTAATGATGGGCCATTATATTCTATATAAGATTTTATTAAACTGATTTGATCAATTACATTTGAATACTCTTTTCAGTTCAGTTCATACTTACCTTTAAATTATTAAAACAAATTAGACAAACGATTGTAATGTTTATAACTAAAACGGCTGTAATTCGATTTAATTTTACTAATTCTTTCAGTAGTAATGTTTTGGAAACAACATATTCCAGAAATAAATAATATAAGGTTCAGCGGGACCGCGCGCAGGGCAAGAAGTGCGGGGGGCAGTGAAACTGCCAGCGAGAATCGCCTTCCCAACCACCCACTTTATAATATGACAATATTCTGTCTTACATGAGATTTGATTGACCAAATTCCATTTTTCTAGTTTATGCTAAATTACTTGAAATAAGACATCCTATAGGATTAAATTTAGGACACAATCGACTGTAATACATCATCATCACCATATCAGCCGCAGGACGTCCACTGCTGGACATAGGCCTCCCCCATAGATTTCCAAAAAACACCGCTCGGAAGCGGCCTGAATCCAGCGTCTTCTTGCAGTCATAATCAAGTCATCCGTAATACTTACATAGTACTCGTATGTAATTTTAAACCCGTTAGCTGCCAAGACAGGCACTACATGTGCCTGTCGCTATTGGAAGTTTGACCTTCAACATTTTTGTCCCGGCAGCGAATTATAACTCCCGGAAAGAATGACTTGAAAACAATATGGTTCACTTTTATCTTTATTGTGTGGGCAGTAACGTCTAACGACCCCACCACACCCTACTGTACTGTGTCAGAGTTTCTAAACCGCCACAAGGGCCTCTGCCATGGTTACCGATATCAGTGGTGTGCAAGATAAACTTAGAAAGTACATATGAATTAGAAAAAGTCACATTGGTACTTGCCCGTGCCCGGTTGCAAAGCCACACAACCTCGTGCTGGAGAGGCGGGTGCCTTAACCACTGGGCCATCACGACATATATATCATATATCTTCATAGGCAGCGGGATGAGTCGCGGGAGGAGCAGAGGAGCCGTCCACGAGACAGAACCACCAAGCCACCCATTAACAGAAGACCGGCCGTAGCTTGGCATGACGTTTCTCAGTTCTCTAGTCTCTTACTTAACGATAACAATTAAAAAACAATCAATTAGCTCTCACTTCTTTATTTGTAGCACTTAATATCTATTATCTCAAACTGATTTTTATTTTAGGTACATCGTTTTCAGCCCCACTAACATTATAAATGTGAAAGTAACTCTATCTGTCTGTCACGCTTGCAAGCGTAAACCTGGTACAGTGATAGATGAGACCTTGCAGAAGAACATAGGCTACCTTTTGTCGCGAAAAAAGGCTTGAAAGAGTTAAATTAGAGATATAAGTTTTTATGGAAGTCCCTCATAACTTTGACGATAAAACCATGAAACTTTGTATTTCGGCACGTTTAGCATTTAGTTGGTCACTTTGTTTTTTTTTTTTAAATATAACCCGATAAAAGGCTAATGCCAAGGAAAACGTGCTTTAGATTATTTTTTGGAAAGTAAAAAATTGCTCCCGTGCTAATCAGTGCGGGTCGCTAGTATATTATACTAAACTCTGGTATTCTGGTCCGAAAATAAAAATTATTTCACTGATAGAAAGCTATACTGTTGCTGAGTGTCATGGGGTATGTGTTATGTTATACTGGACTACTAAGTTGGCACAACCGCAGGCAGAAGCTAGGCTTAAATAAAATAATATTATATTACCGTGGCTGGCCTTTCAGGCAGCCGTATTAATCCGTGAATTCTTTTCATTTCCTTGCCTTACTACTATAACTATACTATATATTACGTACCTGGGTAATTTTCGAGTACCTACCTAGTTCATATTTTTATACCTATTATAAATGGTTTTGAATTGACAACTATCCTAAAAGGCACACACGACATTGTTTATTGAAAGCATAAGGCTTGTGTTACTCGATTTATCGACTTTCTTAAGCCTTTAGCTTTCGTTAGCCTAGTGATCCTAAGCACGACTGTAACGCTACATGTCTTGGGTTCGATTCACAGGTCGTGCAAAGAGTTATTGGCTTTTTCTATGTAATTCTCAGCTGAGCAGGTCGGAGTTAGGATTTGTGCCTTGTTAATGGTAATAGGCTCAACCCCTATTACATGGGACCTAAAAAAACATACCAGCATACTGTGGGTGTACTTAGTAGGTACACCTCTGCCTAACCATTCTAGCAATACAGGCGTGATGATATATATGTATGTAATTATATAGTAAGAAACAAAACAGAAAATTAGCAAAGAGTTATAAATAAAGATCTTATTTGTGATATTCCTGCAGCCAAACATAAAGCAATTTTACCAGCCAGCGTAGCTTTATTGGCAATAAAAAATGTTATCACAAGATTGAGCTATGTATAAATAAGTGTTACTCAAATTCCGAATATTGCGGTTTAATGTTCAGTTATATCAAAGGCGAACTACTGATGCGAGAACGTGATTCTGGGGTACCCTTACAACGTTCACAAATTGCCTTCTGAGTTAGCTGCGATTGGTATACAAAAAATGTATATGTATTCCCAATAATAATAATATGTATTTGGTTGTTAAAACACCATAAATTGGAAGATACGTTTCTTTTTTTATGCCATAGGATAGCAGAAAAGACGAGGAAAACCCACCTGATGTTAAGAGGTCACCAACAATATTATAATAATAGGGGACGCAGCCCAACTAGATGGTCCGACTAAATAGCCAAAGCCTAAACACGACGGTTCGATTCCCGGGTGTGGCAAGCGTATTTTCAAAATTATATAAATGCAGTTTTGTTTCTTTTTAAAAATAAAGGAATGTTTTCTTTGAGTAAAATTTGCTAACTTAAGTATTTAGAGTACTTTCCCTCCAGGTAGCATTATAAAATTCCACCCTGTATAATTACTAGCTAGTCGTACTGCACGCGACCATAATCTCTGCCGTGGCTTCTTTTTTGGTACTGATCCGCTCCTGTGTGTCGTAGTGTGATGTTAAATAGCCTATGTTACTTTCTGTTAATTTAACTATCTATTGCTGAAAAAACGGTTTAAATCGGTCCAGGAGTTTCGGAGCTTATTCGGCACAAAGAAACAAAAAATCTTTCCTCTTTATAATATTACGAGCGGACTATCCGCGACTTCATCCGCGTGGCTTATTTCACCCGCGTTAAGTTACGTCTTTGGTTGTTTCTCCGCTCCCGTACATTGTAGCGTGATGTTATATAGCTGTTACTCAGTGATAAGGCGTAGCTTTCTAACGGCAAAATATTTTTTGAAATTGGTCCAGTAGTTTATACTTTTATCTGTTACATATAGAAATATAAATCTTGCCCCTTTATATTATTAATAATCAATAGTATAGATTACAGAATCATAAAAAGTTGACTTAAATATCCTAGAGCTTGAAGAACGCAGAAAAAATAAGCGACGATATAGTCCCAAGGTTATTGCATAACAAAATGTTTGTGACAGCAAACGCATTACATAAAACAATAAACTGAATGACTACAGATGTCAGTTGTGTATTATGTCTTTGTGAACTAAGAACCCGGTGTCGACAGACCAACGTCATATTCTACTTCTTAGCTCATCGTTGGCAAATAAAAAATACCATCATACCATCACGCCTCTATTCCCCAAAGGGTTAGGCAGAGGTGTACCAATGAACACCCACAATCCGCCGGTATGTTTTAGGTCTCATGTAATAGGGGGCAAGCTTATTGCCATTCACCGTGCACAATTCCTAACTCTGAGCTGCTACTGAGAAATCCACAGAAAAACCCAATAACTCTTTTTGCACGACCTGGAAATCGAACCCAAAACCTCTAGCGTAGCAGTCGCGCTTAGGACCAATAGGCTAACAAGGCAGTTACTAAATAATGTTTCTTTTTAATTTATTGTTTGGCCCCAACCTACGACAACCATCCGCTGTCGCAGTGACAAGACATGCGGCACAATGGAAAATGTGGGTCATAGTCTGCGGAGCCTGCCAGAGCTGCGGGTTGTTCGAAAGAGATACCGCGCCCCCGGAACGCAAAGGGCACAAGAAGGACATGGATGGGTTTTGGTCAGTAAAAGTCTGACATTAAGGGCTCGACAAGTCATTTGATGACTTCCCCTAATCCGTAAAAAAATAAAACTAAACATGTCTGCGACGCCGCATAGGCATCGAAGGTTGGTGCCATTTGCGAAACCCTACCGTTGGAGATTATCTTTGCTACAGCCGACTTGGGTGCGGAGTCTGTTTAAAGTTTGCTAAGTCAGCCACGGCAACGCGTGCTCAAGTGGAAGTTGTTGTTGAAGTACGTCATTTTAACTTGGCTGAAATCTTGTGATTAGATATCATTCTTAACTAATATTCCTACAACTAATTACTTAAACAATTATTATTATCTTCAACGTCATTAATCTTCATCATAGGTACGACTGCCTTGTTAGCCTGGTGGTCCTAAGCACGACTGCTACGCAAAAAGTTACATATTTGTAAGGTATAACAAGAAAATAATTTGTAAATAATACTGATTTAAAACTATACGTGTATAAGGAAACATTGTTGAGTATGATTTAGCTAAGTATTGTTGGGTATGATTTGACAAAGTCTGTATAATTAAGTTATCTGTATTATTCATTCACAAATTAAAAAATCTTGAAAGTAATAATCTATTATATCTAGATACTTTCATCACTAGAAGAACATTTTGGTGCATCGAAGCTCATCCAGGGGTAAATTTTATCAATCGCTACGACATTCTCGTATGCTTTGCTCTTCCGTGCTATAAGAAACCTGCCATTGGGTAAAATCTTTTTGATACGATACGGCCCTTGGCATTTGGATTCTATCTTCTTCGACTTTCCTGAACCCGAAACAATAGCTCTTACTACTCTGACTAGAGCTCCTTCTTTATATTTGTTTGGTGACCTTCGATGCCTGTCGATCCTTACTTTTTTTTTGGTTTTCTTTTATGCGATCACTAGCTCCTGACCTAATTCGCTCTATGGGTTCGTTAGTCTGACTGTTTAAAATCTCTTCAGACACATTATTCAAAATACCTTGCGATGGGTTGCCTAATTTTCGCCCAAACAGCAATTCGGTTGGTGATCTTTTTGTGACGTCATGCATCGAAGTATTTATTTCAAAATAGACGTAGTTATGATAAGTGGATTTTTAATACCCATTTTCATCAAAATCACTAATTACATTTAGTGCCTAAACGTATTTAAAACATTATTGCATCCCTGTCACATTGCTAAAAGTTGACAGAGACAAAATGATAATTTAAATATAGTTAGCGCTAAATATGTTTAGTGATTTGTGGTAAAAATGGAGTAAGCCTAAGTCGATTTTCTAAACTTGTAAATGTTGCAGACCCCAAAATGTAGCAAAACCGATAAGAAAGTCTTCCAATTATACTATTACTATATTTGGCAGTTAATTGGTGAAACCGATTTTCAAGGTCGAAGGTGGCACTTAAGGTAAGTGCTGGTGTTCAGACCAATTTAGTGAAGTGACGGCTTGCCTCAGTAGAAAACACTAGAAGGCAAAAGAACGCATGTTATTGCTCGCTCGTGGTGAATGGGCATAGCACGACCACGCATAAGTATAGGTCTACCAGAATCTGATGGTACATTCAAAAGTAAAAATATTGTGAATTTTATATGGCAATAGTAATTGTCTTATCGAAATATAACCGCTGTTGACACATGTAGGTACTCTAATTTAGAAAAAATAATTAGGGTACCGCGCAAAACTGCAAATGAAGTACCTTTAAACAAAATAAATATTACTAACAAAAGATTTATTTCAATCTATTTTACGTTACGTTTACTCCGCTCGTTCGGGATAAGCCCTGGATGATACTAGTTGGGTTAACTTACTTTAGATAAAATGTTTTTGTTTTGTATTCATACAAAGCACAGAACAAGGAATGTTCTCATTTTTTTAATTAATACGATATACAAAGACTCTTGATTGAATATCTGATTTGATATTATTTGACACTATAGTTTTTCTATGATATTCTCAATAGTAGGTCGGACTTAGGATTTGTGCCCGGATAATGGCAATAGGCTCGCCAACTATAACATGGGACCTACACATGCCGACGAATTGTGGGTGTTCACCTCTGCCTTACCCTTCGGGAAATGCAGGCGTGATGGTATTATTTAATACTGATTTGTAAAATAAGGCTACACAGCAATTAAACTGTTGGACTACGTATACTAATAGAAGATACTGTTTGTTTTTTGAACGCGCTAATAGCAGGCATTACTGGCCTGGTATGTAAAAATACATTTGCTTTATATAGCCCGATCATCGAGGAAGGTTTTAGGCTATCTAACATCACGTTACTACCGACGGGAGCGGGGCAGTAACCAAAGACGTAACGCGGTTAAAATGGTATTGGTGTAATAACAATTAACTGAGGCGACAAATAAATTAAGAAATATTCCTTTAGCTTAAATATTATGTTTCTATCTCTATCTTATATATGCTGCTCGAGTGTTGTGCGAAAATGACAGGAAAATACCTACGTGCTAAGTAATGGTTACTCATATCGGCTTGAGTGTTATGGTTGGCTCACACGTTACTACTTGACGTGTACCTACTATATATCTACTTATACAGACTTGTATAAGTCAGCGTGACGTCACTGTTCAAATGTTGGTACTTGCGCTAATGCACCCATCTCACCCAAGTAAACGTATACTTGTGCAAGGCAATATATTGGTAAGTGTGTGGCTCGCATTATGTTTAGAATGAACCAGAACAATATTTCATGGGAAAATGTAGTTTATCCTAAAAAAAACCTGAAGGCTACTTCAGAGGTTTAAAATCTATCGACTGCCTCGTTAACCTAGTGGTCCTAAGCGCGACTGCTACGCTAGAGGTCTTGGGGTTCCCAGGTGGAGCCAAGTGTTACTGGGTTTTTCTATGATATTTTCAGTAGCTCGGATTAGGATGTATGCCCTAATAGGCTGCCCCTATTACATGGGACCTAAATATACCGGCGAACTGTGGGTGTATATTGGTACACCTCTGCCTAACCCTTCAGGGAATACAGGCGTGATGGACTGTATGTGTGTTAAAATAAAGTCACAACTTCTACTCAGCGACATTTTACTTTAAAAACTTGACAATAACGCAGCGAAATTACGGGTATTTTTACAGATTGAGACAGATCAAAATGCGATTATTTTTTTAAACACGGAAATTGCTCCTTTTTCAAATTCTTAGATCAGACGCCAACCCAACACCCAGCATCTCATAGAAAATAAAATCGAAGCATTTCCCTTTTCAATGCTAATGTTGGCATCCCGAAGCATAAAATTCATGTTTATGAATAGGCTCATTGGTTTCTGTTCCGTAAAATAAAACTGGATGAAAAATTACTTTTGACACACCAGAAATAGAAAATAGATAGAAATAAAACTTGGTCGGTACACGTGACATACAGATTATAGTATTTATAATTGTATAACATGCTAATTGCATGATGCAAGATTATATATCTACCAATAAAATGATACCTACTAATAAAATGCGAAAGTGATTGTGTTTAATTCTTAACCTTTCACGGCTAAACCAATGAACCGATTTTGATGGAATTTGGTACAGCCTAAGCTTAATCCCCAAGAAAGGACATAGACTACTTTATAATTAACGACTTTGTCTGCATCCTGGATAAACGACATTCAAATAGCCAACGTCGCGGACAAAAGTTATTGTAACAAAATAATTATTGTTCTTACTTTTGCTAACTATAACTAATATAGTTCTATGTTTTGGTTGCTATAAAGAACTCAAGAAGTATAAACGTTTCGAAAATACTAACTTTATGATTTTGCATCAAATACAAAGCTAAACCAATTTGAATGCTTTGTTAGAAACAAATTAAACAAACAATTTCCTCAGAGCGCTTCGTTTACCCATTGTAATTAGATGCTGCTTCAATATTAAACTCCTTTTATTCAAATTACTAAAAGTTTTGAGAACTTAGTTGGCGCCCAAAGTAGGACCCGAAAACGTTCAAGAAAAGAAACAGCAGTTTGGTACTTACCTCGAAAATAATGGTAATTCGTTATTTATAGTATAAACATATTCTACAAAATTATAAATTGACTAGCTACTGCGCGCGACTTCGTTGGCGTGTTTTTTGTCACCCGCGTTATGTTACGTCATTGATCACTGCTCCGCTGTTATGGCTTGTAGCGTGATGGTATATAGCCTAAAGCCTTCCTCGATAAATGGACTATCCAACACAAAAAGATTTTTCTATTCGAACCAGTAGTTTCTGAGATTAGCGCGTTCAACCAAACAAACTCTTTAGCTTTATAATTTTACTAGCAAACTCCCCGCGACTTCGTCCGCGTGGCTTATTTCAAACGCGTTAAGTTACGTCTTTGATTACTGCTCCGCTCCCGTGTGTCGTAGCACGATGTTATGTTACCCATGATACTCACAAATAACGTGGCTTTCTATGGGTAATAGAATTTTGAAAATCGGTTCATTACTTCTGGAGATTACCCCCTACACACAAACTTACAAACAAATGTTACCGCTTCATAATATTAGTATACTGTATAGATAATATACGTAAGTATAGATTAAAGACACAAACATTCTATTCTTTCAATATCTTCCCTTCATTTTTCAAGGCATTGGGCGTTTCTTTTAGCTTTTCGTAAAAATTTTAAGTATGTTATTTGTGGGAATCTAGATTTGCTGTTTTGTAGTAAATAATGTAAGTATTATTTATTCAAAGCTTACGATATTTCAAAAGTATTGAACAACAATCACTTGTCCCTTTTTTACGTAATTGACGCAAATGTTTGTATGAATGATAATTTAGGAACATTAAAATTCAGTAATCAACGATAATTAACGAAGGCGGTTAATAACCTACTACAGAATCTGAAGGGACTAATTTTCCTACTTTATAATTAAGTTGGTAAACAGCAAAGTTAACATTTCTAAGTACCTAATCGGTTAATTTGTTGACCAATCATAATTATCAAACAAATTTGTGCTCAATTGCTTTGCCATAACTTTTTAAAACGACTGGTTAAGTTACCTTGATTTACTCTTAATTTATGCTTAATTATGATTTTAAACTGTTTTCGTTCAGATGTTATTATAACGTACTATGCAAGTATGTACTCATTGAAGTTTTACTTTAAGAATTTTCAAAGAAATCTTATTAGTGCTGATTTCATCGCGAAAGTTCAAATTTGGAACAATGACACCTAAATGATGGCCAGTAGGTTGACTTTAAGACTGTCCGTCGGCCCATGTGAGACAATCGGTGACCGAAACATAATATTAATAGTAATAATCAAAAGTCAGTCCTACGTAACTATGGATCTATTGAACGGTCCGATAATCGGTCCTACAAATAGTCAGACGTGTGTGGATGCCCTTAAGATAAATACAATGTTTTTCTTTATATTGTCATTATTTTGAAGTTGTGGTTTATCCTTAATATGGAAATTTATGATTGATTTCTTGATTTATCACTATATTAATCTAGACCATCATGCGTCAAGTGTATTCTGCGCTCCCTAATCATGGTGACAGAAGGAACAGTAAGGTTTTAGTCGGTAAGGTCCGATATAATCCTCCATTTTTCTCAGGTAGAAAGTAACCCATGGGGATTTCCCAAAGAAAAAAGAAATATATTCATCCAATGAACACTTACTTGTAATATCTCCTCCGCCGAAGCTTTGCTCACATTTACAAGTCCAAGCATCTTTGACCAGTGCCTCGGCAGTTTAATGGCGCCACTTTTTAAATTCTGAAGGTTTTTCAACCGCTTTGATTGGCTGAACGAACCCATCACTAACAAATTCAAACTTCGCGGTCAATCAGAAAATTCTAACAGGTTTATAAGCCGATTTTTTTTTTGTTATTAATTAATTAATCAACTGAATTTAAAGTTATTTGTGAAAAAGCGAGGGTTGGAATGTCATGTTCGCGTACCAATGAAGCGAGCGGCGACGCCGGCTACATGACTCCTACTAAAAGCTCGACTCACAGTTGCTTGTCTTATATAACGAACCAGGAAAATTCTACAAGTCGTGAGAACTTTCTTTGTGTTTTTTTATACACTTTCTACATGATTAAATAAGTTTGTGCAATTTGTCCTAGGTATATAATGAAGTAAGTTAACTTACATGATTAATCTAAACTGTGTACAATTTAAGTTGAACGAGGCAAGAAACTAATACAATGTTTTAACGCAAAATATGGACTTTCACGTATGTAGAAATAATTGATAGTTTTACCACCGATGAGTATTTAGGGTGATAGTCAGAATAAATTACCGTTAAAAGTGTCCCCGAAATGGTAATTCACGGTTATTATCATTATTGCGATTGATTTGGTTTTTTGTGGATTTGTTCTGACATAGTAGCTTATTTGATGAGACAATTATTTATTTTATGTGGTTTATTTACTATGACATTATTTTAGTTTTCGATGTACCGCTTGTATTTTTATTTTTTAAATGTCTTACAAAATTATGGTGATTCTTGAATTAACTTATTCATTGTTACTTTAAGACAATATTTTAATTAATGCGGTTAACTATCCAATTTTGATTTGACCTTTAAAAGTCTGTCCGACGTTGAGAGGTTTTTATCTAGTTTTCTAGACATTTGCACGCCACATCATGTGGCAAACATGCCTGTACGTGATAATGTTGCTATATACCATTTTGCATGCATGTCATTTCTTGTTTGTATGACACATGTTTATGCAAATAAATACATCTGTATCTCGGAGTAAAGAAAGAATATCTTTATCTTTACCAATGTGTTCATGCACGCGAACATTGGCTGTCGTGTTTAAAACATTGAAAGCATTTTTTATATGAATAACATTTATGGTTATATTGATGGCTTACTTTAAGCAATTGAATTGACTGATTAACAGATATTGATAATCTTAATAAATCGGTTTGGGTAGCCTACAGGTAAAGGCGTATATGCAAAAGCATAATACCAAATAGTTGCAAAAAAAAAACCAAAGCTATTAAGAAGATTCTATAGAACTTGACATTCTTGCTGATAGGAAACCCTATCGAGAGTAGTACATGCATGCCGTGTAGGTACTTAAATAGAAATAAATAGTTTTGTTTTCCAATAAAAGTATTTACAATAAATTGCATAGGTATACTGTTCCAATAAAGAACTTGTTCTACGGCTACGGCGTAGCATATCTGTAGACATTCTCAGGCTTTACACTTGCTACGCCGTAGCACAAACGCTACGCTTTATTTCTAAGGCTCACTTACGCCGTTGGACAGGTCGTATTAACTCCGAGTTAGTTGCTAATACGGACCCATCCTTTTCACATTTTGTAATTTAACTTCTAGTTACGAAGAGATTCTGAGTTAGGTTTTTGGCGCATGTGGGCTAACTATTGGCAGCGTACGTATGATATTTGGTGCCACAGCGGTGCGTTAAGCCCCAAATGGTGCCGGGTTCAAGGTGGTGCCACGAGAATTACTCCTATTTTTTGCTTAATAAAGTAAGTACGTCAGGCAACAGAAAAAATATGTCACTGACATACAGCGACGAAAATTGAATGTGTGAGAAAAATTTGTAAAGCTGTGGTATGGTACGGTATTTTTTTTTTATTATTCTATTAGATATGGAATGAATTCCTTTAGAACTCATTGAACTCACTTACTCTTTTTCTCTTTGGTCATCGGCACGGTTGGCGCAGTGGCTAATCGATTGGCTGCTGTGCGGCGTGTCGCTGGTTCGATTCTCGCACGGAGCAAATATTTGTTTCGCAAACAGATAGTTGTTCCGTGGTCTGGCTGTTTGTAAATGTGAGTTTATTATATGGCTTTGTAAACCCACTTACGATGCAGGTGAAACTTTTAGTGTAGGGCAAAGTTATTAAAAATATAAAAATCTGGATAGTGGAGGGTTTTTTTTTTACCGATGGTAAATCATCAAATAACTTCTCCCGCCTTGGGCGGGGCGGGAGGGAGTGTCAGGCTTTTACTGAATAAAACCCATCCATGTTCCTTCTTGTGCCGTTTGCGTTCCGGAGGCGCAGTATCTCTTTCGAACAACCCGCAGCCTCGGCAGGCATCGGCCCTTAGTGGCCCCTCCGAATTTATAGTGGTGGGATGAAGTGAGTGTTTTGCCAAGGAGGCACTTTGCCTGTGACATCGTCTGCGTAGATGTCGAACTTCCCATGCAAACTTAACACACCTTTGAACCCCTTTGATGGGAAGTTAAAGCAACTAATAACGTCAAACTTCATTATTTACTTGGGTTCGCCTTTGCACAGAGTTTCAAGATGATTAGTCTTGAAAATAAAAAAATCTAACGCCCTCCTTTTCCAGAGAAGGTTTCTTTTATTATTTTTTCTTATGCACTATTGCCCATCTTTCCTTCTCTTGAGACTAATTTAAGAGTAGCTTTCCATCCGTGTAATGTTAGTTATAATATTTAAACAATCATAATTTGAAAAACACGTGGCGCCATCTATCATAAAACACTATTGTTGTTTTCCTCGGTAAAAGTGCCCATATGCCTGTTTCTGTACACCGTCAGGTGTACAGAAACAGGCATAGGAACTTATATGCAAAATTTCAGGATGACCGGTACAGTGGTTTAAGCGTGAAAAGGTGACAAAAAAAACACACTTACTTTCGCCTTTGTAATATTAAGTTAGGATTAGGATAAGTTATGATTTTAAGTTACTAAGTTAGGATTATGTATTTTTTTTTATGGATCAAGAATTCTTTTTCATTCAAGAAATAATTTTAAACATATTTTCTATTCATCATTTCTATAAAATTAATAAACTAACTATTCCATTGTTAACTAAAACACATATTTAAAATTCAAAGACGGTAGGTTTGTAAATTCATTAAACAAAAAGAAAGAAGCTCATAGTGTATCAAAAAGCTTGACTGCATCGCTGTCAATAGGGCAAATAATCATTATAAGTTCAATAATAAATTATAATACTACATAACTTAATATATAACGTACTATGTAACAGTTGAAAGGGAACCATTTGTTTTGGTATGGACATGTGAAGAGGAAGGATGAGTCGCATGTGACCAAAAAAGTTATGAATATAAATGTGGATGGATGGAGAGGAAGAGGGAGGCCAAAGAAAAGATGGATGGATTGTGTGAAGAATGATATGAAAGAGAAGGGAGTCAGTGATAGAATAATAATAATAATCTTTCTTCATTGATCAAAAAATACAGTAGTTGTTGCACATCGGACCTTGGCCTCCACACTAGGATTCCCTGTGACGGTTGACAGGTTGGCATGGAAGAAGAAAACATGTTGCGCCGAACCCAAGTAAAATGGGATAAGGGCAGGAAGATGATGACTATATAACATTTAAACGCGCTAATTAATTAATCATTTATTTATTTCTGGTTTTTTTTTTCTAATCTTTGGAACTAGTTCCTGAGATTCACAGGTCGGATTGGAAAATATCTACTTAATTTATAATAGTCAAATTTATAACATCACGCTACGACTCATGGGAGCAGAGCTGTAACCATAGATTTTCATTATTATTGTTATTTTAAAGTATGGAGTATTGAAATTATTTTGTACTTGTGTAAATTTTATTTTATTTATTCTCGTACAATAATTTTCACTTGCAGTGATATCTCTTCACCACCTTTGGTTGACTGGTAGAGAATGCCCAAGGCATTAAGTCCGCCTTTGTAGTTTTTTTGTGCATGAAGTTTGAATAAATAAATAGACCTAACTAAACGTGGGTGAAATAGGCCGGCAGGAAGACGTTGGATGCTGGCCGATTTCAACTAGTCCTTTGGAGGCCTCTGTCCAACAGTGGACTTTCTACGGTTGATATGATGATGAAGAACGCTGATGGAAAAGGTCACAGACAGAAACAAGTTATTTATACATAAATGGGGCAATTAAGGCGGTTTTATCAATTAAAGTAATTTCTGCTAGACAAAGACAACCATTGCGTTAGTACCTCTTTTACTGCAATATCTTTTATTTGAAAATCGACGCTAAAAGTTAGGCACTAGATTTTCATTTTAACTGTTGCTTCTCTACAATATACAGGGTGTTTGGTGCATCGTGTGCCAAATTGAAATGGTCGACTGAGGGGGTCATCTGCTATCCTTTCAGACCCATAAACACTTCTCATGCCCTGTGTATTATTTTTCATCGACTTTTTAATGTTTTACAAAAAAAATACCAAAATTTTACCAAAGTACACGTCGTAGACTCTCTATTTTAATTTTATTTAGATGTGCATTGTACTACAGTACTTTTAAATTCAAAATTAGTGACATTAGCCATCTAGTTTTTTATTTATTTACTCGCAAAGTTTTGGACTTCAATTAAAGCTGTCCATGTTACAGCTATTTACATGGCTATAAAAAAAAAACCAAATGAGACCGGGATCTAAGGACTTCGTCAAAAATTCTCTAGTCTATCCTCTTGCTAGTGATGTGCCACATGCCATAAAAATCTTTTTACAACTTCGTGAATTCCCTAGAATTGTGAATCGAGTCACAAAATACAAAATTCCAAATTATGGTATAAAAATTTTGTTTTGCTTAAATAACACCTGAAAAACGTATTAAATATGTTATCTCACTCTTACAAGATAAAATCTGTCTCGTATCCCTCTTTTTTGGGGGAGGGGGTACTAGAAATAATAAAAAATGCATTTTTAACATTTATTTCATATTTTTTTGCATATTCTGCTTAAATTGTTGGCCTTTATTGCGAATGCAGGCCAGACATCTATTTCGTATTTCCACAGTTGTTGTACGAAGTCGCATTTTCTCTATAAGTTAGTCAAAAGATATGCAGGCAAACTTTCTTGTTTCTAAGCAGAGCCCTTGGTAAATTGTACCTTTTCTCTTACATTTCAGTGTAAATACGAGTAAAAAAGTTCTGCAGGATATTTTTGAAACTCAGTAAAATTAAATTTAATATGTCCCAGCATTAGAACTAGCACGTATGTAAATCTTCCTTGCCACATATTTCCCTATCTATTCTCAACATTTTAGCAATCATAAGTCTAGCAACTTAGTCCAATAGAGTAACAATTGAATAGATATCCGAATTAGATAAGAAGCTTATTTGTTTCTTCAAATTTTATTCGGCATATTTGGTTTTTTCTCATACTCAACCTTACGCACAGTTACCGAAGAGTCATTTTACACTACTTTAATAACCGCTGTGTAGTCAGTACTCGAGGGGTCATGAGATTCCGACGCGCTCTCTAGATGGTGTTGGCATCGAATTAGAACTCGCAAGCGTTTGCTGTCCCGAGAATCATGACTACCGGCGACTCGCCACCCCACAGTACACTGCTCATAGAGTTACGTTTTAGTAACTGTAGGTTTTTTAGCGTGCTTTCATATGTTTGCTAAGTGCACACAGAATATTTTTGAAATTCTGTTTCTAAATAAAATTTAGAACAGATTGATATACAAATAAATGCTGAACTGTCCAGTGTACCCTACTACCGGCAACTGACTACCCTCCAGTACATTCGGCAAGTTACAGTATAGCTCATGGGTTAGGGACGTTAGACATCAAATTAGCTGTAATTGTTAACTTCCGAAACTTCACGCCTTTGTAAGCGAAGTTACAATTATATTTGAATATGCCGTTCTCCGTCGAACGGTTAAAATTCACATTTGTAAAGCGACGATATTCAGTGTGAACGTTGTGAAGCAGAAACGCCTTTGCGTATCTGTCTAAATCTAGCTTGACTTAGCTTGCAAAGGTCCTCTATGGGTCAGAAAATAAGCTAGAATTAAATTTGCACAATGACACTTTCCTAATTATAATTGTGAAGAAGAAACTAACTATAACAACGATACAGAATATTAAATATGAATACGTACATATGTACTTTTATTATTCGCGAAATATACAAAAGCGGATAGTACAAAAACAGTTGAATTTGTCTAAAATAAATCACTATTATGTATAGGCAGTTAAATAAAATCTTTTATTTTTTCCAATAGTATTGGCACCGTTAAAAGCGACTTAGAAGATGCTTGGGAATGCTAATTATAATTACAATTTAATGTCTTACAATTAATATTATTATGAAAATAATATTTGTAAGAAATAAAAATTACTTTAGTTCTTAAAATGTATTTTAGCCTAATTTTTACTGTAAAATAACAGAAAGCACCAAATAATTATGAACTGAATTAATTTAAAAGAAATGGTTAAAAAAATTAAGATAAAGACAAGAAGAATCGTCATTAAATGTGGCAACTTTTTTATAATAAATAATTTTAAAAATGTATACAGTCTCCTTTGATCTCAATTAAAACGTATTTCCAATCATCTGCTTAACCTTTACCCAACTATGTTGGGGTCGGCTTCCAGTCTAACCGAATGCAGCTGAATACCAGTGTTTTACATGGAGCGACTGCCTATCAGACCTCCACAACTGGGCAACACGGTACCCCTTGGTTAGACTGGTTGTCAGACTTCTTGGCTTCTGCCTATCCGTAACGACTGTCAAAGATCTACGAATGACAGTCGGGAGCAACAGCTTTACGTGCTTTCCGAGGCACGGGGGTGTCACACCACCAACTTCCAAACTCCGGGCTGTCACTGAGAAATTCCGCAATGGAAAAACCCATTAACATTTTTTCTTTTTGCCCGACCTGGGAATCGAACCCGGGACCCCCCGCTCACCAGTCGCGCTTGCGACCACGAGACCAACGGGGCAGTCACCAAGAGACCAACGGGGCAGTCCAATATAGGTACTATCCAATTAATATATTATATTATTATATATTATTATTCGGTAACGTGTCTCGGTACCCTGTGGTCCCGGACCTTTGGAAGGCGTACGAGGAGCTGAAGCCAACTCGCAGAGGCCCCTTACATGGCCTTTACAATGAAATGGAACACCAGCCAACAATTATGCCTGTTTTTTTTTTTTTAGACGGGAAATCATCAAATAACTTCCCCCGCCCTGGGCGGGGCGGGAGGGAGTGTCAGACTTTTACTGACTAAAACCCGTCTATGTTCCTTCATGTGCCCTTTGCGTTCCGGGGGCGCGGTATCTCTTTCGAACAACCCGCAGCCCCGGCAGGCATCGGCCCTCAGTGGCCCCATCCCATCGGCCCTCACTGGCCCCATCAGATTATCCCTGTTTGCACTATGCAAATGCACCCAAGGACAATCCCCGGCTGGCGCAGGACTTTTGCAGAATATGGAAACAAAGAATAGGGCTATGGGTTTAGGCGGCTTAAATAGACCAGTTTCCTGACACTATGGAAGGACTATGGCCCCTGCCAATCAATGTTTTTTTATTATTATTGTATTTCTAATGTACTCTCATAAATAAATTTCGATACAATTCTGTGAGTGTACTCTTTCGTGGGTGTACATTTATTAAAATCTTCTTTGCGTTTAAGATGCTCAAAGCTTTGGTAACAAAAACGAAAAAAAAAGGTACTTATTAGGAATTTTTATTTGTATTGCACAAATGTTCAGTATAAATACTGTGAAATTATTTGCCAATGTCTAAGCTATTACCAGTTGAACTGTACGGTTTTGTTTTTAAGACAATTTGGGAATAAAGAATTATTATAATATGAATTAGAGAAACCTACTCGTACATCAATACAGGAAAATAAAGAAAACAATTGATTGGCACTGAAGGAAAGTACTGTAAACAAAGTCAGTACAGGCCGCCTCTTGCATTTTAAGTGATCTCTTTAATTATTAGGGATAAATATTATTCTTTATGTCAAGGTCGTAATCGGAACTCAAGGACATTGGGGATCTTTAAACCGGTTACGTCAGTATGATTCGTCTTTGTTTAGGTACATAGTGGTCCCTCTGTCTTCTTCTTTTCGTATCGATGATACATTTATCATTATTTATACTACATGGGCCCAGTAGCCCCGTGTCCGAGTGCAGGTGAATGGACAATTGGGACACTCCAACATACAAGACATTATTTGATCAGGGGCTCAGCAGTCGCACTGGGTACCAGACGGGTCCATGATGCCCCATTTCGCTAGATTATATTTGACTGACTAAAGAACATTTTAACTCGCTTCTATACGGATATGACCCGGCCAATATTGCCTCATAAAGTCTTACAGTTAGCTTCCAGCACGCCATCCATGAACTGTCGCCTTTATTATTTTGTTTTTTAAAAACTTTTAAATGTGCGTATGTGTTCCAAATTCCAATCGAACACCGAGAGTTAAGTCGAATTTAATTTTTAAGGTTTCTATAAGTTTAATGGCCACTTTCCAGCTCCATCATCAAACCATGTCTGTGACATTATCATACTGCAATGTCATACGAATTGCATATTTTATGCAAAATTTCAGGTCAATCGAGCATCAGAAAGCGGCTTAAATTTAACTTGCAAGATTTGATTAGCCACCGGAGACATCAGAAAACTGCCTTATACTACCCGTAACGACTGTCAAAAGTCTACGAAATACAGCTGAGGACCATCGGCCCCCGTGTCACGGGGGAGTTACACCACTAGCTTTTGAACTGCTACTGAGAAATTCCTAATGGAATAACCCAATAACACTGTCCGACTTGAGAATCGAACATTCAACACTATCGCGCTTGATACGAACGGGATAGTTATGAAAACCAAAAAACCAATAGTCATACTTAAACGGAAATAAGTATGATTCATTTCGTACCTGATACCTAAAAAAGGATTCAGCAGTCATGTTAGCAAGTTCCCATAGCTGCTTAACTATTTGCTATAATTGCCTGCTAACTAATAGTTGTAGAGCTCTTTATGAAGAAGCTCGTCTGGGGAAGTGCTACTACCATACCTATTTCACCCGCAAAGCAGCGTTGCTGTGTTCCAGTTTGAAGAGTATGGGTGCCAGTCTAATTAAAGCCACATGAGACATTTCAACTTTCTTTTTAGGAGGGCAATGCATTTGCAATGCCTCTAGTATTGCAGATGTCTATAAGTAGCGGTGACCACTAAACATCAGGGCCCTATTTAATAAAGCTGACAAGCTGACTTTTTTGTCAAAATCGGCAAATTGTCTTGACAAGTGCTGTTTAATAAAACCGACATGTATGACATAGGTCATGCAAGATAAATATGCCTGTGACAATTTTTCTGTTCCTTTTCACTCTTGAACTTTACCGCGATTTACAAATTATGATTTAATGTTTTTGCTGCGACCTAAAATTATAGTCGTAAAATACGGAATTAACTAAATAACTACTAATTAAATTAAATACTGCCAAAATATTACTGTCTATAAAGAAAACCAAATTGAAAGAAAATTCAAGCATAGTGATATGTGTGTAACGTAATGTGTTTAGTGATGGGATGTTTTTATATGATGGATTATCGATATTTTTTATAGAAAACGAAGTTTACGGCATGTATTTTAAAATATATTTTTTTACATTTAAATGTGTCCGGTACGTAGGCGACCATTTTGCAACGCGACAAAAGGGTACGTACAAAGAATTTTTTGTTTTGATTAATATCGATTGTGTTTTGAATGTATTTTTTATATTTTGTATTAAATAAATATTTAAAAACAAATTTCAAAATAATAAAGCATTTTTAAAATATTAATAAAGAGAATGAGATTTTAACGACTTACAATCGATATTAATAAAATTGATTTGCAAAATGTCACTGCCCTAGTATTTGCCATTCTGTCATGTGTCACAGCATGCCAACATCCTTGGACGCATAAATACGTACTCATACTGAGTTACATTTACTTATTTCAACCAAAATATTTAGGAATTATCATATCTTTTTGGAGTACATCATTAGTATTCCTAACTAGCGAGTTTTTATTTGAGTAGTGGTTGATAATATTTATTGAATTTGAATGACAGTTCCCTGTAAATACACATCAAACAAAAACTTATCGAGTAAAAAGAAATGAAACAGCACAGTACAGTTATTATTGTATTTATTTACTCAATTACATTTGAAATAATCAGTTGATATAATTACTTATATGTTTCCCGGCCACTGATTTGAACCAGCCTTTGCACGTCATTCGACTCACCGAAATTCACCGAATTAAGTATTTGATAACACAATTATTATTATTTGACCATAATCCATGATAGAAACAGCCCAGGCCACCTTAGCCAGTTTGATCGCCTTCTTCCTTATCCGGGCATAGTATTAGTAATAGAATTCCCGTAATCATGATAAATGTGATCCGTGTTGTGAAAATCACATGCAACAACATGACAGCTCTTCTTGAAATTGCGAATCGGTCAACAATGATCTATCTTCTTGTATAATGAATGCACATCGATACATTTTCGGAACAATAGACGTTTATGCATATTATACAAAATCACAGCGATTGTAAAATAATTTAACATTTTAAAAAGTATACACGAGAAATCACTCCAAGTATTCGAACGTCAAAAACTCATATATTTCAACTATACTATAGTCCAACAAGATGGTTCTCGACCACCATCAAAGGGGCAGTATAAACAGAGTAGCTATATGTTTGAGCACTTTGTCTTTTATAAATTAGTAATTTGATTTGAAAAACAATTTTCAACTTTATTTTTAATGTTTATGAGTTAAACATTAAAAATAGAGTTGAAATTTTTTTGCAATAAAAAATTTCGTGCCATTATTGGCACGTAAATACAGTACGTACATAGTACGGTACATTGATCTGACACGTAAATACAGAATTTCTACTCTTTTTCTTTTTTTAAATAATGTGACATCGAAAATACTCCGCTTTTACTATATCACCGCAGAGCAAAGGCCTCCTCTTATACAGAAAAGGCAAGAAACGTGAAACACCACCACACTTGTTCAAGGACAAAAAAAAATGTAACAATGTAGGTATCGTAGACTATTTTTTCGTATGAATACGCCCGTAGCTTGCTCTGAAGTTACCCTAGTTCGTAAAATTATGTACAACAAACGAAATAATGTATCGCTGAGTTTTCAACGCGAAAAGCCGCAACTACAGCTGTCGGACTATGATGATTTTTCAGTTTGACGTAACTGAGTCAGACACTGTCAACACAATGTAGAATACCATATCAGATAATTAAAACTATAGGGAATAAAAGAGGTTACAACCAAAAACGTAATATGACTGCCTCGTTGGTTTGGCCGCATTCGTCTATTAGAACAACTACGCTGCGCGCGCTGCCCTCTTTTGTCAAATCCTTTCGCCATCTGTCTTTGGAGCTTTTTATAATCCTACCAAATTTGATATAAAGTAAAATGACCATACAATGATGCCATTTTAGTGAATTTTAAATTCTGTCGTTTATTTTTTATCATTGTGATTTAAATTCATGTTTTTGTTACATGTCAATTTTTTTTGTGGTTTATCGTATTATTTCTTAGTAAAAAGCTATTTGATTTATGAAGAAGTGTGTATTCCTGACTCTTTAAGAAACTAAAATCTCGTAACGGATTTAAATAAAGTCCAATGAACACATCAGTACCTCAAGTAAGTATGCTATATGTATTACAGATTATTACGTGTTTATTTGCAGATTTTCTTCTACACTAATTCTGTTAATATTATTTATTATCATAATCATATCAGCCGACCGACTTCCACAACTACCGGACACTTCATCCCTTTCAGGAGAAATAGAACAAACTATTTTGCTGTAGTAAAATTTTAGGTGCAACTTTCGTGATGTCAAATGACCTACCACCACAAGAATAATTTATATTCGTTGATAAACCTTTGTTTTTATGTTTTCAGCTTAAAATCTACTTAAGGCGAAGAACCACTGGCCTTTGCGTTCGAGCTAACAGTGCGCAGGCATCATTTCAGAAATGTTCAGCTATATCTTATCACATGATGCAACGTGTTCCGCTCACTATAACTTAATTTTGTAATTTGTTTAATGTTACACTGATATTAAAGCTTGATCTGACAAAATCGATTCAATCGTTTTACTTATAAAATCGCTCGCACCTTAGAAACACAATTAGTTTCCATCTATATAGTAATATTATAAAAGAAAACACATACATATCATCACGCCTGTATTCCCCGAAGGGTTAGGCAGAGGTGTACCAATGTACACCCACAGTTCGCCGGTATGTTTAGGTCCCATGTAATAGGGAGCGAGCCTATCGCCATTAACCGGGCATAAATCCAAACTCCATAAAAGAAAAGATTTGAGAATTCTATCAAAAAGGAGTAAAAGAGGAAGTGGATGAAGAGTGAAAGCTTCTATGAGAAATACATAGTCTACACCGACAAAAACAATAGCGAAGTGATAATTTTCTAATAAGTATTCGTTGTCCCTATTCGACGTAATATATTTTTAACCATTTCAGCAAGAAAAAAGAAATTTAAAATTCTCAACATACGGCTTAGTTGCCGGTCAAATTCCAGTGACAATTCGCAATTTCATGTTATCACGTGATGTATTCAAATAAACGTCAATCTACTGTCAACCAGAAATATGTCACGATTTTCTATGTATTTTGGGCTTTATTAAACAGAAAATTGACAAAACCTGGAACTGTCACCGTTATTTTGTCAAATGTCACCTGTCAGCTTTATTAAATAGGCCCCAGGTGGGCCGTGGGCTTGTTTGCCATACAATGGCAAAAAAAAACTAACTTTTCTCAGCCATCCTAAAATGACCTAGGCCCTTTGGTTTAGACTCTTGAACCATAATGATCTGAACAGGTTTTACATAATGGCTTTGAAGCACAACACAAATACAAACCAGCAAAAGTTGATAAGTACGTCAACACCAGGCAGACAGAAGGTAGAGGGAGATAATTTGAATGCTGTTTTTCACAAACAAGTAATGTTATTACGCATTATTGAATTTTTTGAGGCCATTTTAATTTCTAATGTATTGAATCAATCGGTATCCGCCAGTCAATTGTAACGAAATCATTGTAATATTATATTTTCAGGAGATTTTGTGGTATTTGTTAGATACTAGCAATAGCATCTGCTCGGCGGCTTCGTTCAGAATTTTAATATACTATTACACATATTCTAAGACACTCTGCAAAAAATCTTTTACAGATATAAACTCAGTGGATTAATTATTATTAGACCAGGATTTCCAGCGACTACATCATAAAGACGAAATAAAACACAAATAAACTTTACCACCTAATAATATAAGTGCAGATTATAGATAAGGTGGCTGGTACGTAAAGATATTGCCAGGACCTAAGAGATCTGTGTCGAGAGCGTGCTTCATACAAAATGTAGTCTTGTCAATTTTAGATAATGGTGCCGATTCCCTTGTTCACAAACTAAACTAAAATTAGAGAATTGTCATCTCTTACTAACATACAGCGAAAGAAAAGGACGGTAATATCTTTGAACTAAGTTAGAGATGTCAAAATTAGTTTTGCCTTGAACTTTTCCGTGTTTATAATCAATGCGTTCTGACATGTCAACTATAATTGTATAGAGGTTTCAGATCAACTAAAATTGACAAGTCTATTCATGTCCGTCCCTTTCTAGTTTTATTGGAGAGAAAAAGTTAGAAATAGTCTAAATTAAGTTTAGCTTGTGCATAACAGAATCGACACTAGTAACTAACTAAACTCAATTAGATATTATTTGGGCACTATATTAAGCAAGGCAGCGCGCTTTTGGACATAATTATCCTCTTTAAGACAAAAGCAAATCAGTAAGCAAGTTTTAAAGCTGGTACCTACAACAAAACAAAAATAATATTCGTGAAAAATGTATCATTTAAATCGAGATAGCTGTGTAATTCATGTAAAAAAAATATCGTTACCGTAGGACCCGGAAAAACAGAAAACATTAGGCACAACTTCAGCTTCACAGCAATAGCATTAAAGTCTACAATTACTCGGCTATAAAAATCAAAAAGTAATTGCACCTAAATTATCGCTTTCAAATGCTAATGCTAGTCCTATTTTGTTTTTCTTGATAAGTACTACCCATTGTTAGTAGGTTTCGCAGCCAGTAATTTAGATGTAAGACAAAAATAAAAGCTCTTTCACATTTCCTCCACTTATTAAATAAGTGCCACTCACCGCGTACAGCTTATTCGGCGTCACGGGTATGTTAGGCACCGTATTAGCGCGTCTGAAGAGCCACATTTTTCACACGTAACCACCATCCGGCCATGTCCATACACACACGGGTTAACAATGGCGGTTGGGATTACACGGACCGATGTTATCTTACATAATCGAGATACGACGATAGCCCATTAACAGGTTAACGAGTTTAGCGATTATCTACCCGTGGAACTTTATCAAACAAAGGAGGACGTGCCTATGTTAGTATAGCGGGAGCGGATTGGCGTGTGGTCCAATTTATGCAAGGTTTATGTTATTATTTTTTATTTGTATGTCCGAATGTGTGCTGCTTATAATTTATATATCTCTACTAATATTATAAAGAGGAAATATTGTTTTGTTTTATGTGTTTGTAAAGAATAAGCTCCGAAACTACTGGACCGATTTTTACACCAATAGGTAGCTAAATTATTCCTGAATAACATAGGCTATAGCATGACGTACGCGGTCTACCGGAGCAGTAACCAAAGACGTAACTAAACAAGTGTAAAATAAGCCACGTGGATGAAGTCGCGGGCGGAAGCTAGTTTAAGATAAAGATAAAGAAAAAATGTTATTTAGGATTTCAAAAATGTATACATAAAAAAATTACATGATGAAAAATGTTGCTAATTTTTCCTTTTATTCTAGGGGTATATCAATTTTAAGCTACATGAATACCGAAAATTTTTGCCAAATTTTCTGATTCATACAAGAGTTTCACAGCTATACAGAACAATTTCCACTGGGCAATGTGAATGAACTATGTCACTACTTACGTGACGTTCATTGTAACCATAAACTATTCATTAGAAACCTTTGAATAAAGATTGTAATTAGATAAGCATAAATGCCTTTCTAATTCTTAAGCAAAATACAAAATTATGGCAGTAGGTACCTACAACTACCCTGATTTATTGTGTTGTATAACAAAAACACTACATTACGTCAACGCAATCTAGTACTCGGCCTGAATATAAATACGATACCTCATTTCATAAAAGTTACTAGGCAATAGTAACAAGGCAATAGTAGCAAGTAGGTAGTAGGTAGTAGTTATTAGTCTGTAAGCTTTCCTAAAATAAAATAAATAAATAAATATAATAAATAATAGACAGCCTCATTAGCCTAGTGGTCCTAAGCGTGGTTGCTACGTTAGACCTGGAAATTGAACCCAAGAGGTTCAACTTCCAGGTCGAGCAAAGTGTTATACGGTTTTTCCGAAAGAAAATTAGTAGCAGCTCGGAGTTAGGATTTGTGCCCAGTTAATGGCAATAGCCTCGCCCCCTATTACATGGGACCTAGACATACAGGCAAACTGTGGGTGTACAGTACCCCTGCCTAACCGTTCGGGGAATACATTATCGTCATATAAGGAATTTCGTTTAGTTTATTGTACTGAAAGAAATACATAAGCCAATCCGCTACGCGTTCTAACTACGTCCGCTACCTTATAACAACTTGAGTGACGAAGAGACACTCTTACTTATTAGTGTATACATGGCTTATGACTTTATATGACCAAATTGGCTACATTAGGTGATAACTTTTTTATGTTACATGTGCGTAGGTGTTGTAGAAAGTTTAATAGGAAGATAGATAGTAACTATCTACCGGTTGTTTATGATTATATTTCTTGGAAAGATTATTTCAGAGCTCTCGATTGAAATAATTCTAGACCGCCGTCAAGACCAAACGTCACGAACATAGATAATTATCACAAGAATCAGCTATGCTATTCTGAAATAGGCAAATCACTTCGAAAGTCATCTCGCAATTCACACTCACTTCGCAGAATACAAAATCCTATTGAAAAACGTCAAAATACACTTACGTCATCATGCGACAGCGTAGGTGTCGAACTCACTCATCTTAAGAATACGAAACAAAAATCACATGGCGGATTCAGAAGTGATTTGACGCATTTTTCATCGCTGCAAGGTGCACCGTACGCGCCTTGTTAAAGTCTTGCCCCCTTCAAATCTTCAATCCTTAAGTAGTTGGTAGGATGTCGTGTTCACAAAACATTATTTTTCGTTGGTTTTGAGATCCCCTATCTCATGGACTATACTTCATATTTTTCCGTCCCAAAAAATAATATCATTGTTTCAATAGTAAATAAAATTTTGTCCTTGCATGGGGTTATATCGATGGCATGTGGGAGCGTCCTTTGCTTATTATTGTACCGTTTTTATAGCTCCATAGACGATGTCTCCATGTGATGTCTGCATTTGACCTCTGGCGGGAAAGTTAAACAATATTCGGTTTGTGTAATATCATATTTATATTCTACGCCGAATACGATTTGGGGTAAGTTATGGATCATTTACTGCTAGATCGTACCATATTCGAGGTCAAGAGATTTTAACAGCCACGAGTCGAGGGCTTTTCAAGGAATTTTTGTCTGTAGCTTGGCATGGACTCCTTATTAAAGAACTCCTACAAATTCTTTAGGCTTTGCAGCTCCGCTTGCAACTAGAGCAATTTCTGAACTGCGTCTTCGAATAACTAGGAACGTGTGGAAGTTTTGTGTGCTGCATTTATTTATTTTAGTTTGTAGATTATGCCCAGGAAGACTATTCAAAGTATTTTGAGTATTTTTGGGACTCAATAATACCCAATATACCTTAGTTGAACCTCGCTTTTGCCCGCGTCTTAGTCCACGTGAATGTCGATTACCCGGAACGCAGAAGAATATATAAGGTGACTGATGTCGTTTATTAAGGTTCAAACTAGCGTATCAGACAGACAGACAGAATTACTTTCACGTTTATAATATTATAATGAGTGGATAGTTATGGATTTTCAAGTTACTCGCATTATGAAAGTTGTTTATAATTTTGAATACTCACCTTGATCACTAGCGATCTGCTAGTGAATAAAATATCATGTTGCATAGGTAAAAGCGTACTCTCAATTTAAAAGACAAAAATGCCCATCAGTTTACACCCACCTGCTTCACTCAACGTTAGTCATTAACGAGGTCACTTTGTTCAAACTTGTTTAGTTCAGTTTACATGCCTTGTTTAAAGAGCCAATCAAAACATCTACGTGTTTCAGCAAACCCTTCAACAGGACAACTTCAACAGGACAATGACCCCAAATTATATTTTGAATACGCCATTTTATTATATTTTACAAGCTTCTGCCCACGACTTCGTCAGCGTCAAAGATATATTGTGACCGTAGAGACTGAGGTAAAAATTACCCCATTATGTTATTCCACACTACAATCTATGTTAGTGCCAAATTTCAGTTCAGCTGTGTAAGCGTGACAGAGTAACAAACATCCATCCATCTATCTATCCATCCTCGCAAAGTTTCGCATTTATAATATTAGTAGGATATGAAGTAGGATTATAATAACTAGCCCGTACTGACCCACTGTTGGGTAAAGACCTCCCTTCATTTCCTTGTATCGCGATTTTGCGCTACCTCTTGCAAATTATCAAGGAAGCTGACCAAGGCGTCTCGCCATCTCTTTCCTGGTCTGTCGATACGCAGTTTATTCAAAAATATTATTACGACTATCTTAAATTATTGACCATAGTGCAATCACGGACAAGTGGATTTTAGTAGAATGACAATGATAATGTTATCTAAAGTACTTATCACTCCATTAGTCTGTAATAAGGGTGTCAGTGGTATAATGCGTTGAGCTTTTTTTTGCTCTGACAAATGTGTGGTTGTATTTTATTGCGTAGTTTAAGTGACGTAGTTACACGTGGTCATGTCGTGGTCAAATAACAAAGAATGAAACTCTGCATGACGTAGGTGACGTAGTTTATGTCTCTGATAACGAAATAGGATCAAATTGTACTAATTCCCAAAATGAGTGTTCAATGGTCTTGTGTTTGGATAGAGGTTTTTGGATGTTATGATGATATTAATGTATCGCGTTTAGTGTCATTCAGTGATGTAGCTATGTTCTATGTTATCTTCAATTCGCTTCCTGGGTCAATCTTTTAAAATGTATAAACTATCAAATGTACTAACTGCCTCGTTGGCGTAGTGGTCCTAAGCACGACTGCTACGCTAGAGGTCCTGGGTTCGATTCCCAGGTCGAGCAAAAAGTGTTATTGAGTTTTTCTATGAAATTCTCAGTAGCAGCTCGGAGTTTGGATTTGTGCCCGGTTAATGGCAAAAGGCTCGCCCCCATTACATGGGACCTAAATATACCGGCGAACTGTGGGTGCACATCGGTACACCTCTGCCTAACCCTACGGGGAATACAGGCGTGATGGTATATTTATATTTTTTTATTTTTTATATAAACTACCTATGGGTTAAAAGTGGACTGTAATATGTTGTGGATGAAAATTAAATGAAGCTTAAATCCGAAAGGAACTCAATTTAATAGATAAAAATGACATGACATTTTTGCAATGAAATAAGCTAAAACAATAGAATAAACCGCGAAAGTCAAAACTTAAAAAAATACTTATATAATTACGAAGAAGTTCGATAGAATTCGTAACACTAGCTGTAACCACTCGACTAACATACGATTAATGGCATAAATATGCTGAGATTTTATACCCTCTTTTATTTTTCATAAACTTTGTACCACACCTTTCGATATCGCAATTTTACAGGTGGTGCACCTGAGAAATTGCACTATCGAGAGGTCAGAAAACCCCTTGAAGATTGCTTTTCAGAATTACTTTTACTAAGATCTAGTACAACTTCGAACAACCAGATTCCTAACAGATGTTCCGAACGCTTGCTGACGAGAAGTTTGTTAACCTTACAAAAATACGAATTCCTTGCAAACGTTTACAAAAGAATGTTCAAGACGGTTTCATACCTATTCAAATTGCAGTAAAGTTAATTTTACAATGGCAATTTTAAGTTGTTTATTGTCAAAGAGTTTTTGTCGATTTGAACATGAAAACTTCAATTTCTTTATTAAAGATATTCATAAAATAGTAAGAGTACGTATCGATATTCTGTTATAAAAGAAAGTACTTAGTACGAATTAAAAAACGTCCATTTTTACTTAGATAAGCTCAAAAGCAATAACTGTGAAAATGCAGAATATTTTCTTTTTCAGCAGTTTATTAAGTTTAAATCATAATTAAACGTGTCAGGAGAAACATATCTTTAACGGAGCTGTTTATTGTGTGTAGTTTATTGACGTCGATCAGCTGACTTAGTGTGATGTGTAAAATTCAATTGGAAACATTTAATTTTTTACTTAAACTTAACTTTTTGATTTTGTGAGCCTGAATACCTTTAGTATTAAATAATTTTGTTACGTGGTTTGTTAACACCAAAAGAATCTGTGCCTCTGATATGTACATCATAATCATAATCATCATATGCTGGACATATAGATTTCCAAAAATACCGGTTAGAAACGGCCTGCATCCAGCATCTTCCAGCAGTTTTAATCAGGTCGTCCGTCCATCTTGTGGGTGGACGTATATATATATATTTATATGTATACCCTTTCCGTAACACGCAGTAATAGCAACTTATCCAGAGACTTCTATAAATTGGAAGTCAGCAGTCTTATTAAAACAAGGTATAACTCACCCTCAGGATCCTGAAGGGACTCTCGGCAAGCAGGCAGACTTCTCCGGAGGTCGCTTTGTCCGGCTGAGCTGGCAACATGATCTGTAGCTCGCCCCCAGGGTCCACCTTCTCACGATTATGTCTGTTCTGGCCGGTTAACGTCCACACCCATTCCTGGAAGCAAGTTATTTGAGATTTATGATAGTGTTTTTCAGAGACGGCCTCGTTAGCCTAGTGGTCTTCAGCGTGCCTGTGACGCTAGAGGTCAGAGGCCATTGTTCCTAAATATGGTGTACGGTCTCATGAACCGTACATTTATTGTGCGAACGCAGCAACCTATTTGGATGTCGTGTCGTGCGTCACAAATATTACGCTATAATTGTAGCTTTTCATGAAAGGCAGGTCGTGTCAGACATCAACTGTGGAACTGACCACTTGTCAAGAGAAAGAATCGCTGCCACTACTTAAACGTGTAACTTTTAATATTAGAACTATAACCTTAACTTGTGGTTCTTTCTTTGTACTCCCAGCTATACCAACATCAACATAGTGATAGTGCCTACAACCATAGGCTCCTACATATGCTAATCAAGTAATGTTTTGCTTAGCATCCACTTTCCGGAACATGTTTGAGCCTCAGACTACGATATCCTATTCTTAACAATAAATTCAAGTTCAAAGTCATAATTTCATAACTTAGTCAGGGCACAAGTACTTTCACGTGAACCGCGACTACATTTTTTGCGCTTGCAATTAGCTCCACAATAAAATGTGCTTTTGTTTTGAATCCTGCCAACTTTCGATTGAAACCATACTTTTACTTTCTTTGAAAAAACTTGAGGAAAACATGGCTGCTGCATTTTTACGTTTAGATTTCATACAAAATGGCGGTTTCTTTTGATAGAAACACGAGCGGTCTAACGTTCTTTGTGAAAAATTTATCACTGTTTATTTTTACTGTAGGTATCAATTAGTCAGATGTTGATATAACTTCAAGAGGAAGGAAGTTTGAAAGTAGCGCCAGTGACAGAGAGAGAGAGAAAAGTTAAAAGGGAACCGTTTGTCTTGGCTCATGCCAAGAGCATGTAAAGAGGTTGAGACGCATGTGATCAAAAGAGTTATGAATGGATGGAAGGAAGAGGGAAGCCAAAGAAAGGATGGATTGTGTGAAGAATTATATGAAAGAGAAGGGATAGCAGAATGGTTGACAGGACGGCAAGAAAGAAGAAAACATGTTGCGCCGACCCCAAGTAACATGGGATAAGGGCAGGAAGATGATGATGTTGATATAACTTCCCTACGGTTCTCAAAGAGTCGCTATCAAGGACCAGAACTTCCAGAACCTTCTCTAATCAAAGCTTAATCCAATCATAATAAATAAAATAATTTACCAACTCAAACGTGATCTAAATCTAACAAAATGTATATCAACATATTATCACATTGCCAAGGTTTCATATAACGTACCTACTTGTATAGCAAATAAATTAAACTTTTGTACATTAAATTAGAGTAGAATTTGTAATCCCTTATGCGTCATACACTATGTTAATTCTCAAACATATTGCTTACAGCCCCAAGGGATTATTATGAATAACCGCCAGAATTTGTATTAAATTAATCTTTTATTAAAAGTACGAATAGTACCTAGTTTTGGTAAAAGCATTACCGGCCTCGACTTGTATTAATAGGCGAGGTTGCTATGCTAATATTAAGGTAGGTAGCATTCGGCCCAAAAGACCAATAAAATGTGTCTTTATTATATTTCTTTGTTTTGATTACTTACAAGTAAAATTGTTTTTAACAAGATTATTTTCTTATTGTAAGTGGACTGATTTGATGTGCCATTTTTGTTTGAAAGTCTTCACTTGAGAAGGTAACGTAATCGCTTGGTGATTACAATACGCGCCGTGTCTAGGAGTACCGCTTTCTGAATCAAGCCCTTGATCCAGCCGCTTTATTGTTATTACTAAATATCAAATTTGAATTTTCAGCAAAGCCTATCGTGTTTATGAGATACACTTTAATTCGGATTTCAAGTAAGATAATAATATATTACATCGGTAAGGATGTCAAAATAATTATACAGGCCGACTTATAATTCACTTTGCATCTTTCAGAGGGTCAAAGTACTTGTGAACAGGAATAACTTTGATTGAGAGACCTAACCAAAAAAAAGAAATAGTGCAGGTACCATGCATCGTGCTCGTACTGCAGTGTGTAGATACTGCAGTTTTGTAGGGAACTGCTTTTTAGCAGCTGTTTCTTTTTATGGTTTTCAGTTGGTCCCACAGTAAAAGTTATTCATAATTATTGTGATTACTTTTATCCAATGAAAAATGCGCACTGAATCGAAAGAATTCCCACAGCCATTCTATACTTTCTAAGAGTAGAATGATTGTGGGAAATATACTTTTCTCTTTTCTCTCCCCCTCTCTCTCTGACTCTACCGTAAGCAGCCCTAATAATTAAGCTCAGGTAAAGTTATTAATAAAAAAACTACAATACGGCAAAATGTTTGAGTAGATTAAAGATTATATACACCTCTTACTAATCCATCATTAATACAGTTATGTTACTACACACCAAAACTTTTCCATCCTTAATTAGCCACTGCCCACGTCTTAGTCCGCGGGAAGCCAAATATACCATAAAACCTACCCCATTATACGTGACAATAGTCTAGCTTTCTATCTTTCATCTTTCAATCAGTGAAAGATTTTTATGTTTTCGGACCAAAACTTCCAGAGATTAGTATATACTAGTGCCCGCCTGGAATCCCACGTGGGCAATTTTCAACATTCCCGGTGGAATTTCCAAAAAACTTCTTTCACAGTTGTTCTGACCATTGCGAATCGAGCCGTTCTTCAGTGATGATCTTTCATTGATGTTTTACATATTTTTAGTGAATATTTTTTGTAATCGGTGCTGCAGGTACCTACTTACTCAACAATCTTACTCTTTACTATATTATTATTGGATAATAGAACAATTTTGTAAAAAAGATCTTTAAATAAACTCACAAAGTCACTTTTAGAACGGATATAACCAAACGCAATCACGAAAATGATCCATTTGTTTTTCAATCACATTTCAACAAAGATGGAAAGTTTTGCTGCAAGAGGTTAAGTTACGTCATAGATAGGGCAATCTCTTTACATTACTACTACTAGCTCCTCTGGGGTTAGAGCGAGATATCATTCCTCTTTAGTTACGTCTCGTTTGTTACCAAACTTATTAGAATTAAAGAAAAACTGCAGCAACGTTTGTTGACCTGAAAGTGTGCAGAAGCGGTTTAATTATGAGATTCGCCTTAATTATTTTTGCTTATCCGCAGCTTTGCTCGTGTAGAAGTCAATGACCCTAGGATCTGACCTTAGCTGACGTCTCTTACCTATAAATTACCTACATGCCAAACGGCCTTATATTACTTTATGATCTTTTTCTTTTCCTTATATTTAAAAGAAAAACATCCTTATTAATGAATGAATGAATAATAATATCAGTATACTAATACGTTTCCATACACACTCTTATAAAGGCAGCTCTACATAAAAGTATAAGTTCTAAGTTTATCTATTTGCTGAATTTGAATATGACTCGTAACCTGCCTGCCCTTCAAATATAACAAGCGTGATGATGTTATGCTATAACCTAAGTGCTCTTAACTCTCTACTTACCATTTGACAAAACGAGAACACTTACTTGAAACAAAGAGATTTTCTATAACATATTTACGATCAAGAAAATCCAATTACGAACATATAATATCAAAAGAGTCAAAAGTTAACGCTATAAAGACAAGCTTTTAACGTTAAATAAATGTTATAATGAAATAACTATACAACGTTTAACGGTATGAGTTAAGTTTCTATTCAGGGAATATATAACTATAGTTAGTGGATAGGTAAACATGTTTTATGGAGTTCCATAATGATTTTACATTATAATACCTTTTAAGTACTGTATACCTATTTTGTTTACATACTGGGAATACTTTGTATCACTTGTTTTTGTTTTTTACTTTGTAAGTAAGTGTTTTTATTTTTGTTTAGGGTTAAATTAAATTCTGCACTTTCATTTATAGCAAATGGTTTCTCCGAAATTAAAATAAGTATTTTTGAAATTCTTTTGTACTTCGTAGTACCAAAACGATGTAGATTTAAATGTAATTTTCTATTTTTTAGCTTAAATAAGCACATGTTCTACATGGGGCTAAGCGACACGCGGACCTGTAAACGCTGTGAGGAGGCGGGCGAAACACCACTTCACTTTCTAGGGGAATGCGGAACACTGATTCACATACGCAACTCTCATCTGGGTAAACACAAGAGAGATCACCAACCAAGAGCTAAGTAAACATTTTTCTTTGTAAGTAGATAGGAAGCTTACCAATAACAAGGATATTATCAGAATATTATGACATCAAGGGTCAGGCTGCGTTATTTCTCATCCATAACATTAGTGGATTGAAAACTTTTGTAACAGGAAAATCCAATGACCTAGTTTGGTACCTACACATCTTGTCGATCATTTATTCAAAGACAGAGCTTCTAATAACTTTCCACTAGGTACTTAGGAGTGTCGTAGATTTATGTCAAAAGTAATACGTATTTCTATTGGCGATGAGCCAATTTTTGAACAAAAATGATATAATAAGGTAGATTACGTTCTATTACGAATTTTCTGAATTTAACGCAGAACCAATGACAATAAAATTAAACATTGTGGTTTTGTATTGTTTTTGTATCATCTCTACATAGTATAAAACAAAGCCGCTTTCATCAATAGACAGAGTGATTCAAGAGGTAGGTTTATATACTCTAAGTATAGAAAATTACGCTACAACCAATGGGAGCGGAACAGTAGCCAAAGACGGAACTGAACGCAGGTGACATTGCGTGCTTGATAGCTAGTTATTCATCATACCATCCTGTACTCCCTGAAGGGTCAGACAGAGGTGTACCGATGAACACACACAGTTCGCTGGTTTATTTTAGATCCCATGTAATAGAGGGCGAGCCTACTGCCATTAACCCGACCCAAATCTTAACTCCAAGCTACTACAGAGAATTATTATGCTGATATTATTATTAGCTAGTTAATATATTTATAAAAACCTACATGATAATTATTATCACCCACTAGCTTTTACCCGCGACTTCGTGCATGTCAAAGATATATTATCCCAAAGGATTCGTAAATTTTCCTAAATAAAAATTAGCCCATGTGCTATTTCACAGACTATAATCTATCTTTATGCCAAATTTATTCAGATCCGTTCAGCCGTTTAAGCGTGAAAGAGTAACAAACATCTATCCATCCTCACAAGCTTTCACATTTATAATATTAGTAGGATTTGTCATTAGCAGACAGTAGATAAACTGCAAAGTTCCAATAGAGACATCGCACCTTTTATATTTAATTTATTTGTATGGCAAACAAGACGAATGCCAACCTGATGTTAAGTGGTCACCTCTGCCTATAAAGGTTACCAAGCGAACGTTACAAAAAGCGTTGCCATCCCAAAGATAAAGCTGAAATGTCTCACATGCCTGTTATTTCACCAAATGTAATAAAAAATAATATTATAATTTGATTTGCTTCATATAAGGATACGAGGTTAAACTAAATGTCACGTCACAAAGATCAAAACGTTTTGAAGTCTCTTTGAACATTACTCGAAGTTCTAAATACAAACACAAAATTAAGTCTTTGTTCTGATTTGTCGATACGCATTTACTTTATTATTGTTAGGGGTAAGGATGTTCGACCCTCACACCGCACTGATACGGGTTCAAAAATATTCTTCGCACGAGCCTACTACTACGTTGACGCGTTTTCGACAAATACAAATAACATAAAACTGCCTCCTACTGTCATGTTCTCTTATGTTCGGAAAATAATAAGTTCTTCATGTTTTTTACAGGGTTTAATAGATTCCTAAAAGAAGCACGCTTATTATGAAAGTCTTCATCTTCCAGGTTTAATCTGTGAGTCTGATTTTTGTTTGTCGCATACTCTACCTTATGTTAAGGGATGTAAGGGTCATTTTACATTAAAATGTAACTAACAATGCAATTTTAATTCACAAAAAATCCTTAAACTGGTTTGGCGCTAGTGTGGTCAATAGCCATGAGGGGAGCCGTTTAAATGTTCAGTGCGCCTCTAGATGGTGTTGACATCGAATTAGAACTCGCAAGCGTTTGCTGTCACGAGAATCATGACTACCCGCGACTCTCCACCCCACAGTACATCTGAGATGTTGCAATAAAGCCGTAGGTTAGGACGTTAGACGTCAAATTAGCTTTAATTGTAACACAACCGTTCATAAGCGAACAATAATAATTTTTGAAAATACCGTTCTTCGAACGGTTAAAAATTCCAATTTGTGATGCTGCAATGTTCAGTGTGAACGTTGTGAAACAGATACGCGTTTGCCGACGTAGAAGTATGCCATAAAATATACCCCGTGACACTCAGCTACAGTGTAGTGAGTTCTATCAATGAAATATTTTTGTTTTCGGACCAGTGCTGTTAGAATTTGTTTATACTAAACCCTAGGCATTGCACGGAGGAATATCGAATTTGTATGGTGGATTTCCAATAAAAATCTTACTTACAGCCTATTATCCCACTGCATGGCAATATCCTCTTCTCATGCAGAGAAGGCACGAGCACTGATCACTACGCTTGACGATTTCAGACTTACATTAACTTTAAGCCTAGGTTTCCTCAAGGCTTATAAATATAACACTTTTTATGCTCAATTAGGTACCTATTGTTTAACTACGAAAACTTTTTAGGACCGTTGAAATAAAAGTGAAGAAAAAATAATTAAAATCTGAAAGTAACCACCACATGAAACATTAAATTATTCACTTCAGTGAAAAGACATGGGTTTGCAAGTTATCTACACAAAAGAAAACGCACTATCGAATAAAAGCTGTTGATCTCTAAATTCAAGAGATTTAATCGGAATATAAACATACTTAAATATTAAAAGGGCCATTTGAACCAATTAGGAACGTTGACGATCAAGGTACGTTTTATATAAATCCTATTACTTGAGTAGCGTTTTAGTTATTATTCAATCAATTATTGTTTAGTCTTGAAAGGAACGGTTAGTTATAACCAAGCGAACAACAATTTTCTATTGTTTCATCAGCGTAAACAGGGCACTAACATGTTCAAAGAGTTATAAATTGATAATGATTTAAAGTGCATTACAAATAGAGTTGAAAATTCTGCGCAACAATTATTAGATTGCAGGTACTTACTTTATTTTCAGCTCTGTTTATGTTGTGTTTAAGTTAGTTATCAATTTATTGAAGGTAAAGAGTGTCCATGGAGTTTCATGCTCGTTCTTCTCCATAGAGATCTCCGCTTTGGAACGAGCAACTAGGTTCAACTTTAAACTGTAACTTCTTGACATTCAAAAGTGCCTGTAAATGGTCTAATTGAAATAAATGCTTTGACTTTGAATTCAAATGCTTAATACTATGTAATCTACTCTTATTACAACTTACATAATTTACTCTTTCACACTTTACTCACATACACTTATATTTAAGATAAATGGTGTACCTATATGCATATGCCTTTTACAATATTACAATTAATTAATTAAGGAAAAAAAATATGTTTTCTTACAATTTGTAGACCTTCAAGTTCTCAATTATATCGTAATCTTAGACCATTTGAGTCAATCCTCAATCTCTTGATAAATAACATACCATCACGCCTGTATTCCTCGAAGTGTTAGGCAGAGGTGTACACGTTGTATTACGAGTATCTTGAGCAAATAGGTTTAGTCTTGCCAAAACGGGACAATACACGTTCTAACTTCTTTAATTTTTCGAATTTTTACATTAGTACACGTCTGCCTAACCCTATGGGGAATACAGGCGTGATGGCATGTGTTCTTTAGTTCTCAAACTCGGTCACTGGTTATCTGAAATTAAAAAAGCTCTTAGAGGGAATTTTGTTTTTTATAGTATTTTATTTAACCGAAATCCTTATAACTACATGGTATATACGGTGTGGTGGGCTGACTCCTTTATATCTTCCTTCCTTAAGTTTATCTTGGACACCGTTTCCATCGATGGAGGAAAACATCGTGAGGCTATCTGGACCTATCCTATCTAATATTATAAATTCGAAAGTAAGTTTGTTTGTTTATTACCTCTTAACGACTAAACCGCTGAACCGATCATCCTACAGTTTTGCGAATGCTTTATCAGGTGAAGAAGAAGATTTATTGGCTACCACTGACAACGCAGTCAAAGTAGCCAAATTCTGGGCCGCAATAATACCTGCATAATAGTTTAATATCGAAACGCTAAGAAAAAGTAGGTGTACAGGAACGGACATAGTATACCTTTAATCCCGAAAAAAAGTACTGTTCCTGAGGAAAACAACAATAACGTTCTTATGATAATAGATGGTGCCACGTGTCTTTCGAATTATGATTGAATTCAAAATACAACTGACGTTTACGCGACGAAAGCGCGGTCAAAACCTAGCTATAATATGTGGCAATTTGTAACAAACAAAGACAAACAAAGGACGTAGATAGTAATTTCTAATAAATAAGTGTTTATTATTCTATTAATTAAGTAAACAAGCAACATAGGTGTTAAAACCCGATAGCGAGTGCGAAGCAATTAATTAGCATATATGAAGCCAATGTCCCTCGGTGTCCGAGCTAAATGCATCGCTTTTACGATCACGACGAAGTAATGCCTGTAATATGAATAATAGAAAGGCATGTACGTAGAAGCACGCTTAAACGAATTTGAACTTTAAAGGAATGGCAAGTATGTCCAGTTTAGAATGATAAAAGTGGCTGAAAAGGTCTTAAGAATAATGAAGTGGTAAAGTAAACTATGAACAGTGAAGTTAAAGTTTCTAATTCCATAGCAAAATATGTATTTTTACCAGCTTTTATTAAAAGCTTAATCCCTTGATCTGCTGAAGTCCTGGTTGCGTGCGATTTGCTGATTGGGGTATTAACAAAAACGAATCGGGATTTTGAAGTTAGGAAGTAAACGAATATGGAATGTTTTGGAATTGAAAATCAGAGGAATGTTTAATT
This sequence comes from Caradrina clavipalpis, assembly GCA_932526535.1. Lineage (NCBI taxonomy): Eukaryota > Metazoa > Arthropoda > Insecta > Lepidoptera > Noctuidae > Caradrina > Caradrina clavipalpis. The sequence continues at coordinate 8,242,382 of OW052087.1, forward strand.
TGATCCCAGTGTCATTGCATTTCTTCACATGTAGTTAATCTTCTATTTCGTATCTAGAATTTAAAAACACTACGTTCTCTCATACTTATACAGATCCAATATTTATTGCCGGTTTTCCTTTCAAAGTCGACCTAAAATTCACTTTTCACCTACTGCTTGAATGTTAAAATAGCAATTGAACAATACGGCGTTTTTGGAAAATCACCATCAGCAAGATCTCTCAAATAGGCGTGATAATATTCATAAGGGCTTTAGATTAAGCCTCTGTAAGAGAGAACACTTAGAACCCTTAGACCCCCCCCCCCCTCCCTCCTCAGTAGCCTTGGCCTTACCAACTTGTAATGGCGCAAACTGTCTTGTTCAACAATCAATATTTCTCAGTACTTGCGATGCAAAAATTGGAAACAGAATACTCAAAAAAGGCTAAGGAATAACAATGACTAGACTCGCAAGACCTGCCCTAATGCCGAATGTCCTACCCATTAGTGCCTTAATACCCCAGCCACTATAGTGCCTTAATACCCTATTCACTACTGCCCTAGTGCCATAGCCTTAGTGCCTTAATGCCCTAATGCACTAACACCATTACCAGGGCATTGGTGCCCTGATACCCTGGTGCCCGTCCTTATACCTCCAGTGCTTTTATGCCCCATACACTAGTGCCTCAATGATCTAGTGCACCACTGCCCTAGTGCCCAATGCTTACTAACGATAACAATCTTCAGAATGTATGTTTATTCACTTGTTGCTTCCGTCAACAGCTCGTAAATTAAGTAAACAATGTAAACAAGAACATAACGTTCACGCTCCTCTATAATCTTGGCATATAAATCATAACAGATATTAAGTATCACGTTCAATAACCAATAGAAACATTGCCAAACGATACACAAAAATACAGAGGAAAATATGATATGTATAGTTCGTGTTTGTTTGCGATTTGATCACAGAGGCATTAACGTCGAACTTTATGAAATATATTTCGAAAACTGCACCGAATAACTATGGAACTGATACAGCAGTTTACCGACTTTTAAGTACCTAGTCCGTTTTAGTACCTACATCTATACTGATATTATAAAGAGGTAAAGTTTGTGAGTTTGTAGAGGGTAATATCTGGATCTGCTAAACTGATTTTGGTTTTTTTTTGCCCATAGAAAGCCACGTTATTTGTGAGTATCATAGGCTTTATAACATCACTCTACGATCCACGGTAGCGGAGCATTAACCAAAGATGTAACTAATGGCGGGTGAAGTAAGCCACGTGGACGAAGTCGATGGTAGTTCGCTAGTAGTCAATAAAACTTCACTTGGCATAGTACGAGTAGGTTCATGTAACAATAGTACCAGTAGTAGTTATTTAGACTTACACGAGCATGTCGTGTGTATATAATATAGTGAAGCAAAAATGATACAACTGAACTAGTGAAGTTTTGCGTCTAGCTTACTTATCGGACTAGTAGCATAGTAGGTCATTATCATCTGCTTAGCCTTTTCTCAAATATGTTAGGGTGGGCTTCCAGTCTAACCGGATGCAGCTGGATATCAGTATTTTCAATGAAGCGACTGCCTATCAGACCTCCACAACCCAGTTACTGGATAACACAATACCTCGGGGTAAGACTGGTTGTCAGACTTCCTGGCTTCTGACTATGCGTAACGACTGTCAAAGATCTACGAATCACAGCCGGGAGCAACGGCTTTATGTGGAGACACGGGGGTGTGTGAGAAATTTCTAATGGGAAAACCCATTAACACTTTTTGCCCGACCTTGGAATCCAATCCAAGACCCCGCGCTTGCGGCTATGAGACCAGCGGGGCAGTATCGGACTAGTAGATATAGATAGCTTTATTTTTAGTAACCTGTACAGTCTCATTGCTGGGCACAGGTCTTCCTCGTGAACATCTCTAACTGCGTCTTTCGCCAGCCGGTCCGTCATGAATAAAGTCATGGCAGTTTCTTGATGACAAAGAACTAGATTCAATTTATTTATTTTTTCTTTCTTGTATAAAACGTTTAAAGTGCCTTTTAATGGTCTAAATGAAATAAATTGAATAGACTTTGACATGGATGATTTATTCATTTTTATATAAATTTTCCATATTAAGAGATTATAAAGAGGTAAAATTTGTTTTACCTAGTAGATTTGTAAAGGATAAGTTATTAAGCACTGAAAGTGCTTATCCATGCGGTTCGGTAGAATATACTAATCTGTAAAAGTACTACTACGATTACAAAAATTCTTTCACTGATAGAGTGTTTAATGGTGTACTTGACTTCCAAAAAATTTGCAGAATCTAACATACAGCTTACTTTATCTCATAAAGTAAATTGAAGACCGACGGACTTTCAATAGCAAATGATGCCGTATGAAAAAACTTTTTGACTAAAAAATAAACTACATTTTAATGCTTCATGCATATATTTAAAGGAGCTATAACGAAGCCACTTTGTTTTATTCTATATAAAGATGTATTTCTTTTATAATATAACTAATATTGTAGTTCTGCTTTTAGTATTATGTTTATCCATTTTGGCTTCTACCTTTGTAAAATAACATTTTTTTTTTTTAAGTTTAAGAGTTAGGGGATTTTTTTTTCTGGACTATTCTGTCCTACCTTACGTAAAGACACCAGTTTCTATTTTAGATTATTCCTTTTAGAATCCGGTGTCTGCACTATGATTTGAAATAAATAAACATTAATTTAAGACTGATAGGATGTCCGTAGATAGGTGTGAATAATCGTTTAGAAGTGGACACCCGGGCGGTGACAAGAATGTTTAAGTGACCACGACTTCATTTCGAACACCCCCATGGAAGCATGTGAGTATTTTTTACTGTTTCCACATTATTACATTAATTATCTGAAAACGTAAACATTTGAAATTACTAGCAAATTACTTTTAGAGACATTGCGAGCTCCGTACGTGTTGTAAAGGTTTTATGTAGGAAATTTTGCGGCCACCACGCTTTTAATATGGGTACCTACATTATTTGTATGCATACGGCACCTCGCTGGTGAAGAAACGTAATTATCGTGTTTCTACAAGCGTTTCGCGAATAAACTAAGTTTACGACATAAGTACTTTGCGTACTTTAAATGTAAACATTAGGGTCCCCCTACGTTTCTACGGTGACTAGTTATTTTCGTGCGGCATTCTTTGGACAAGCCTTTATTCAAGTTCTCTTGTTATTGGTGTTATAAACAGAAAGGCTGCGTCTGTAATTCCGAACGCATTCAACCCTAATCTCTTCAAAGTAAGAGTGAACAGGCTTCTTCTGGGTAAGCTGACTCCATCGTTGATTTTGTCTTTGTCACCACTAACCTAGACTTAAGAACTTGAATCAAGTCTAGGTCAGGCCATCTTGAATAAAGAAAGGCTAACATCTCACCTAGTGGGAAAGCATGATTGCCAAACATTGTTTAAAGGGCCTTGCGCATTTTTAATTAGTAGAATCGGTCCTCTACCAATACAGCTAAGCAACCTATTACTCAAAGATCCTACTACTATTATAAAGGCGAAAGTTTGTATGTATGGATGTATGGATGGATGTTTGTTACTCTTTCACGCTTAAACGGCTGAATGGATCTGGATGAAATTTGGCACAAAGATAGATTATAGTCTGGAATAACACATAGGCTACTTTTTATCCCGGGAAAATGTACGGTACCCGTAGGATAACACATCAACTGTGACGCGGACGAAGTCGCGGGCAGAAGCTAGTAAAATAATAGACACACCATCACGCCTGTATTCGCCGAAGGTTTACGCCGAGGTGCACCAATGTACACCCTCAGTTCGTCGGTATGTTTTGGTCCGACGTAATAGGGACCTATTGCCATAAAAAGAAGAAAAAGGAAAATGTGCGTGTTAAACTTACAGCGAGTCCTCGTTTCCTTGGAGCAGTAGCGAAGTTATGCGAGATGCATTGCACTTGGGGCACTCCACCATCAGGTGTAGCCAGGATTGCTGGCCCGCGGACCGCGCGCTGCGGTGAGGGTCTTGCGGCACCACCGCCTAGCAGCCACATGGTAGGTGTAACATTAGATACTGCAACAAAATAAGTTCATTAGATTCTGATAGTTTTTTTCAAAGTTTGACAATACGACGCAGTGGCTGCGCTGCGTTCCGAGTATTCGATTCCCGCATGGTACAAATATTTGTATGGCCTGGCAATAGTTGTTCCGGGTCAGGCTGTTTAAGTATGTGAGTTTATATGTTTGTAAACGCACCCACGATACAGAAGAAACACAACGTTCTTTAAAACGAAAAATAAGCGCATTTTTTATTTGTTAATTCCGATCAAGATAAATATTCATAAATCTCATGCCTACCTCACAGAAATCTAAATTCTTTAAATATAGTTTTCTAAGAAATACCTTTTTAACTTTAAGAAATGTGCGAATATAGCGAACCAGTTGTAGAATATTATATTTCTGTCTCATTACTTCCAATTGAGTTGATACTACAAATAGTCTATACGTGGAATTCGGCACACACGGCTCACTAATTCACGCATCAATTTGCACGCGTTTAACCGCTGGGACACCTTGACTCATATTCTAACGATGAAATTATTTACTACAACCACTTCTTCGCGACAATGATGATACATGTGCCTTTTCTTCTAGACAGATTGCTTCTGGAATTTTGTTCGCAACTGTACCTACTGACTGAATGATCAAATTTTATTAGTTTTGTAGTGCCTGGCAGGGTTGCGATGTTTGTTCGAAAGAGCTACCACGACACTGGAACGCAAAAAGCACTAGGAGGAACATAGATGGATTTTAGTCAGTAATAATCTGACACCCCTTTCCACTCCGCCAACGGTGGAAGAAGTCATTTTTTGCCCTAAAAAAAAAGGTTCTGTGAGAAAAGCACTTGAAAGCAGATGGTTAACTTTTGAAGAGTCAATTAAGATACAAATTCAATATGTTAAAAACTAGACACTTATTTTAAACGCAGCAAGCTAAATTCACGTATAAAGCTCAAGGTTCTTGGAACTCAGCTGAAAGTTTAGACCAATTGATATAAAGACACTAGAGCGTACTGGCCATAATAATCCACATGATGACCAGTAATAATGGAGGAAACTGGAGTAAAATTACGCCCGTCCGTGGATTACGATAAGTTGAAGTTTGCAGAGGTTAAGACATACGGGACCAACTTTTTGATAGATATCGGGCACACTGCCAACTCCTCCGAGTTTTAGCGAAGAAATCTTCATTTAAAGATATTTAAGAAATTATAATAAACTGGCTTTAGCTCGGGACTTTGTCCGTATGAATGTTTGTAATTACGGACGCAGTCACTGGATAAGAAGTACCCTATGTCCTTTCATGGGGTTCAACCTTACGCCGCACCAAAATTTCATTAAAATCCTTTTAGTGGTGTAGTCGTAACAGTCAGTCAGTGAAAGCTAATTTTACAATTATAATATATTATAACACGGCGTCGTCCGAAACCATGCTGAGCTCAAGTTAACTTTTGGATACAGATTACATCATAAAAGAGTCCAAACGATATCCTTACTAATATTATAAATGCGAAAGTAACTTTGTTTGTCTGTCTGTCTGTCTGTCTCTTCTTCACGCCTAAACCACTGAACCGATTTCAATGAAATTTGGTACAGACTTAGTCTGGGACCCGAGAAAGGACATAGGATAGTTTTTATCCCGGAAATCCCCCGGGAACGGGAACTATTAATCCACGCGGACGAAGTTGCGGGCAAAAGCTAGTATCAAAATAAAGCATAAACTCAAAAGTCTAGGACGCACATCACGTAACATGTTATGTGGTGCGTTCTTTTAGTTTACTTACGTCTACTTCTTTTGCGAGACGTAATATGTTATGTTATTGAACCGATCGAGAAATAATAGTCTAAGCTAAACCTATGCTATAACACAATCATGATGAATTACATATATAATAATATAATTTACATCATAAAAGAGGCAATAAATGTATGGGGCCACCAAAACTAAAGCGACACGGCACAGTGGCTGAGCCATTGGCTGCTGTGCTCCGTGTCGCGGGTTCTATTTTCAAGAGAAATGAATATTTGTAGTGAGAGTTTATATAACAAGTGTAAACGCGCCCACGTTACAGGGGAAATTCCTAGTGTGAGGCAACGTTTAAAATTAAAAGACACGTTTTAAACCACTACCGGGAAACCCAAATCCCTAAACTGCAGAATTACGAGGCCACAATTACGCCACATCCTGGAATCCCTAGACCACCATAAAAAACCGATAGCGACAAAACAGCCGAAAAACTAAGTAATTAAAATAATTCACGGAACTATTGAATATGAGGTCAACGTTCTGATCAAACAGCAAACATTTATATAGAAAATGATTACTTAATTGGTATGTTACGCGTTTACGACTGAACTGTACTTAAGGGTACATATGTGCCCGAGCCAATTACAGGAGTCCTCAGGACGAAAAAGACACGCGAGGTTTTTTTTTCGTACCAACTGTTGGTCATGTTAATCAATTAATAGCGCAATTTGACGTGGCTTATCAAACATCGCTCATCGGGTAATGGTGCCACGCCTTTAAGTCTGAGAAGGCTAGCGTAATTATAGGGTTGTCGATTACTAGAAAAAACGCATCAGTTAGGTTGCAACCACTCCCTGAGATCGAAACGTCTTAGTCGTCAAACTTACAACCTTTATTGGAAAATTTGTCGTAGAGGGTAGATAGGTAAAGGGAGGGTCAAGACAATATCTTAATAAGTCTGTTATATTACTGTAATGGAAAATTTCTTGAGTAGAAAGACGTCATTTTCTACCAGATCGTTTTTTTAAATTTTCGCAGGAATGACTACCGCATTTTCCATAGATAGGTAGAAATATAGGTAATTTTCGTTAATAAAACATTTAAATTTAATTAAAATTTATAATTTCTAAGCTTATGTGGTAGTCAAATGTTTGACGAGGAACTGACTACCTTGATATAGCACACTATCGGCAAAGTCTCCTTAAATGGGTTGATAATATAAACTTTAGGGTTAATTACACAACATAGTATAAATGTAAAGCTTCCGATTAAAAAGTCAAACGTGGAATATTAATAAATTATAATTTTGACCTTCACCTTGACCTTGGGTGAACGCAGTCCCTGAGACTAATCCGGCTTAATTTATTTACCAATTTCCTTCAAAATATTAAAATCGAAAAGTATTATTTTCTCATTGAAATTACTAACTTAGACTAAACAAGGATTGGCCTTGCTCTATGTTTGTGAAAACCTTCACTTTTAACTGCCTCGTTAGCCTAGTGGTCTTAAGCGCGGCTGGTACGTTAAAGGTCTTAGGTTCGACTCCCAGGTCAAGCAAAAAGTGTTATTGGGTTTTTTTTATGAATTCCTCAGTAGCAGCTCGGAGTTAGGACTTGCGCCCGGCTAATGGCAATAGGCTCGCCCCCTATTATATGGAACCTCTGCCTAATCCTTCGGGGAATACAGGCGTGTGGTTCATTTTCATACTTTATGCCACTATATTGTAGATAATGAGGAGCTTATTACAATCATAATTCTATCGTTCATGTGTAGCTCTTTCTCATTTGGAAAATGTTATGACACTACTTTTTTCCCGTGATTTTGTCCTTACGGTTCCTTCATTGTTTTATAATACAACCTTACCAGCGATGCCATCTTCCTATTAGCGAGAGAATTTTCAGAATCGGACTAGTAATTCCTGAGATAAGCGCATTAAAAGAAACAAACTATCACATATTATAGATTCATTAACACTTCATAATACGGTCCCGGAAATCCCTACCAGTAATAACTGGCTAATATCCCTCTGTTATTATCGATTTCTCGCAGAAAAACTAAGCAAAAAATCAGCTAAATTTGCTAAAATAAAAGTTCCTCGTGACCATTGATTGCTTGACTACCACGGTGATAAAGATTATTTAAGAGTGTCATTAAACCGACCTTCGACAGCGAACATTTTAAATGCCCAATGCTCATCAATGAAGCTATTTTACAGTTTTGGTAGGCAATCAAAAACAAATAACGTTTTATTTTCAATAAAATAAAAAAGGTCTTGTATCGATTGCATGAGTTTTTCCAAGATAAAAGTATCTAAACACGTTTCATGAACCTGCGATTTATTTCAATTTATTTTTCAAAGATAAAACTTACATCGAAATAACTCATCCACATCGCTGTCAATGGGACAAGTGCCCAAAAGGCTGGCAGAATTGTTACGTTGCATGGAAATGCTGATTCTTTGGTTCAAGAAAAAGCCAGCCCTCTGGTCACGTGATTAGTCGACTAGTCGCTTGACGATGTCCCGGAAAACTACATGAGCGCTCGGACCCTATGGCCCTAGTGTTTCAACCCCAAATGGCTCGAACCTACGTAACACGAATGTTCTCGGACTACATTTGACTAGATAGAGGTGGGCCACCAAAATACCATGGAAAAGATCAGATAAGTACTGGATACTAAGTCAAACTAAGTCTGAGAGACCCACAGATATCGAGAGACTCCTGCTACCTCCCCAGGGTGGTGGACATCCACGAGGATTTTCCAGTCCAGAACAAAAAAAGAAAAAATCACCTGCTCTAAAGCTTTAAAAGTTTTCTATGGAGAAGAACAGGTAAGAAGCTCCACAGACTCTTCTATATAAACAAAAACGAAGAAAAATAAATTAGGTAACTAACAAAAAATTGCTAGGCAACGTCCTGTACACGAGTCTAACGGGTCTAAGTAGTTCGTATAGAATAAACAGACAACAAGGTTAAATATTTTTGCGACCAAAACAGTTATATTTCGCTTTACAGCTTCATTTTACCTAAGTGTTTCAATTACTTGTGGGTAGGTACTTTTATTGTGGTATCGTAGTGTCGCTGTAGTGGTGTAGGGTAGTATAAAGTAAATAAAAGACACCTATAGTATCGTGTTTTTTATCAGAATGTATGAACGTGGACGATGTAAAATCTATACTAATATACCTAACAAAGGTCAAGGGTTTTTCTGTTGATTGTTTATACGCGTTAATCTCTGAAACTACCAGTCGGATTGGTAAATTCTTTGTGTACATGATAGCCAGATTCATGAAGAATATTATAGGCTATACAGGATGTTAAGGTAAACGATGGACTTGCTTTAACAGAGTACAGTACTCATGAAACTAAACAACTTTTACTAAAGTCCGTACCGTAAAATCGCGAAAAAAGATCAACTGCTTCATACATTATACGTTCGCATAACTCGACGACATGTCAGTAACAGCAGAGAACAGAACAGCAGAAAGTAGTTTCTTTTCATAAGCACTACACTACCATAAAGAACATCCCTTGTTTAAACTAACACCTTCTTTATCATCACGATAAGACACGGGTTCAGACCAATAACCAAAGACGTAACAAAACGCGTGTGAAACCGCGGGGCACAGCTTATATAGTATAAAGATAACACACAGCTCTCAATACTTTAAAAAATCACATACGCACACAATAACACATACCCTGATTACATTACATTCACGATGCCAGATTTTAGAAATTGTTCAAGTAAAAATCGGGATTTATTCTATCCAAGCAGAGCATAATAAAAACAATAAACAAAGAAGTTTGTCATTTAAATATTACGGAAAGGCAATAAGCACCCTTAGAGTTCAAATGAATGAGTGACGTAATATGAAAAGATTGAGAAACAGACATTAATATTGCTAAAGCCATCTCCTTAATTAAGGCCGGTCGTTAGGACAAACGATTTGGTACCTAACAGAATTGGATTCAGATAATATTTTTTCATGGATAGGTTTCCAAGATTATTTTAATTCAATAGCTTTAGACCGGCTCTCATGCACGAGGCTGTGGGTTCGCAACCAGTCACGGGCAGGTACCAATATTACTATTTATATTTCATAATTATGTACTTTCTAAGTTTATCTTGGAGACAACTGACATCGGTGTAGGATTTATAATTAACTAGCTTTTACCCGCGACTTTGTGATAGTTGAATAAAAGAAGTAAGCGCGAAAGTTGATATAATTATCACACGGGAACCGTACGTTTTTTCGTGATAAAAGTATCCTATGTGTTATTCCACACTACAATCTATCTCAGTGCCAAATTTCATCCAGATCCATTTAGCCGTTTGAGCGTGAAAGAGAGACAAACACACACACAAACTTTTGCCTGTATAATATCAGTATGATATAAATCTGAAATTGCCAATCCGCCTTGAGCAAGTGTGGCGAATTCTCGTGTCTTCTCTATATAAGAAGAGACCTGAAGTGGGATAGTAATAGGCTGGTATTTCATTGCTTTAAAACAAGAATTTACAATCGAACTCAACCTATAATAATGATACTTATCCAACCAAGATTTTCTCCCAATTGAATCTAATTTCGGCGAACTGTGGGTGTACATTGGTACACCTCTGCCTAACCCTTCGGGGAATGCAGGCGTGATGGTGAATCTAAATTGTATCACCAGCTATGCTATTCTGAAATAGGCAACTAACTTTTTAGAATAACACTACTGATGTATAAACGTGCACGGGGCGAAAGTAGTATGTAAGGATCATGGCAAGTGGCGTTCTGTGGTTTCTGCCATGGGAAAAAGGCGTAAGTTTATCCTCCTCCTCCGTTCAGATAGAAAGTAAACATCTCTTATCTTGTAAGTAAGTTGTCCCTAGCGACACTAGACCAGATGACTCACTCCTGTTGATAGTAAAACGTTTTACATCAACTTGGGAAAGTTTCGCCACCGTCCCAGAGTCGTAATTTTGTTAGAAATCTTATAAATCAGTTGTGATATCTGGAAATGAAACGTTGTAGTGCGAAGTTGAAAGTTCAATTAACCTTAAATAATACCAGCCCATTATTGCCCCACTGTTGGGCAAAGGCCTGTTCTTATACAGAGAAAGTACGAGGATTAATCACCATGCTTGTTCAAAGCGGATTGGCGAATACAGTTTCCTCACGATGTTTTCTTTCACCAATGTCATTGATATCCAAGATTAAACTTAGAAAGTACTATGAATTGAAAATGTCATATTGGTACTTGCCCGTATTTGAACCCGTAGCCTTGTGACTCATGCTACGGGCGTCAATCAACCAATCTAGAGAAATATCAATCTCGTCCCGAAGTGTTCGGTTTCTAGAAAGTTCATTCTTGATTGACGTCACGAAAGATAAGAAAAACGAGGACATAATAAAGGCCAATGAGTCAGCAGATTGCTGCACTCTCGTGAAAAGCGGAAAGTTTGACCTGAAAAACATTGAGCAAAAACTTCCTGACCTATTGTTTTTGTGGGATCAATGCATGGAAAATTTATTACCTTCTACGTGTAAACAAACATTGAAACGATTTATATTCGTGACTGTAATACTAATCTTGTTCTGATACTTCTTCTTTATTAGTCGATAATCTTATAATTTTTGGGCCAGTAGGTGACGTTTATCGCAGCATCATACGCATTGTTCCTCTAAAGTGCAGGTTAATAAATCTATACGGCACTCCTGAAAGCCATGACCATCGGCACTTTTCAGGGCCAAATAACAAGAATTGTGCTTAGCTATGTAGGTACTTATTTATAGATACAGTTGGTACTTAGGTATGTCTGTAGATACATAAATGTTTTATTTATTTATTTTATTTTCTTCGTTCCTTCCGTGGACACACGGTACACACTCTTGGCAGCGGAAGTGGTGATCATTTTGCAATAAGATTTCGGACAGTTGTAGCCCGTTTCATATTATAATTTCTACCCATCCAGACGGGGTGTAAAAAGCCATATTATCACAAACCCATTAACTACGCATACCGTCAATCAAATTAAGCAACATTGATGGAAAAATTATTGCTTGAAAACGATTTATTTTTGTGCGAAAAATTATAGTTTATGCTCAATGTAACACACGTAAAACAATATGTTTCCGGGTGCATGCAACAGTACAGGAGTTATGGAAATATTTAAAGTTTAATTCAAATATTTTTAACTTGTTTTAGTAAAAAACGTTTCAATGATGGGAAACATGTAACTTTCAGCTTCATCAAGTGTTTCTTTACATCTTTACTATAGACAAATAATTGCTAATAACAGTTAAGAAAAAGTAGAAAAAAATTTAGAGAACAGTTTTAGGAGTCTCTCTCACATTAAACTCAACAACATAATCTACAATTGATCTGCAAAAAGACCGTAAGAAAAGAAGAAAGATGAAAATATTTGCGTGAATTTTCGCAAATTTTCCATACAACGGATAGTAGCCAAAAATATAGGTAAAAATAGTATTTTCCAAGAGTTGTTTCAAGGACAACCGACGGTACTGCTATCAATCAGAGTTAATTTGGTTTGCTTCGACTTTAAAAGCGTGATGTAGGTAAGGATATTTCTTAAGAGATTCACTGTCGATATATCAAATTGCGAAATATTGTGTAACTAGGACATTATTTTACCACATTATTTTACATTTACTGACAATGTTTTTCTCTCCTATCGTCGCCTTTTTCATATAATTTCTGCTGATAGATCTTCAAATAGATCAACCAGTCACTCAAAGTGTACTAGACAGACGTAATTAAGATCAAAAGACGTGGCAAGTAAAAATAAATCTAATTTCAATGACCTAGAATTCTATTTTAAATACTTTGCTCTCCGAGCCGGTATTTTATTGCCTTGCATTGTATAGTCAGTGAAGCTGCATTTACTAGTAAATGCTTATTGCGTACTAAAATAATTCTGCCGTAATAACGATGTGGTCACAATTCGACTGATGATTAATTCCCAACTTGATGATTGATTTGCACAAGCCGTGTTATCACCACCTTTAGTTGACTGGTAGATACGAAATAAGTACAAAGGCGGAGTTAATGCCTTTGGCATCGTAAAGCATTAACTCCGCCTTTATACTTATTTTGTTGTATAAACTTTTAATTAGTTAATTCCCCGTTCGGGGAAAGTGATATTGTATTTTTCCAATGAGATTTTCTCAGTTCCAACCCAGATTTGGAGGTTGGTGGTGTGATACTGTCTTGCTTCGGAAATCACGTTAAACTATTGGGCTTGTGTTTGATCCCTCCCGGTCGTGTCGGATTGCCGTTCTACCGAACTATGAGAGTTATGGAAAAGGAAGTGCGTCTGTGTTTGTGCTCAGATTACTACACTATAATATCTCCTGCGTAATTTACTGCCTCGTTAGCATAGTGGGCCTAAGAGCGTCTTGAGTTCGATTCCCAGGTCGAGCTAAGTGTTATTGGGTTTTTCTATGAAATTTTCAGGAGCAGTTTGGAGTTAGGATTTACCGGCGAACTCTACACCTCTGCCTAACCCTTTGGGGAAAACTGGCGTGATAGTATGTATGCATGTATTAACTAGTCTTTATCCAGATTGGCTGTAATGACCGAAATTCAGTCGGGAGAATATGTACGAGTATTATTACTTGATGATTCCCAGTACTACTTTTCGTGATTAGTCTTGCAACATAATTATGACGTCACTTTACACCTTTGGTATGTCGTAGGTGGAGGTGATATACTAGAGTACCTTTTACGAAAGATGTCGAATTGTCGATGACCACAATAACCAAAGTGGGCGCACCTTCCGTGTCATGAGTAATACGAAAACCTACGCAAAATTATAATAGGCTTTTAGATATAGTGCGATAATTGCTTAGAATAATAGGTAGATAATATAAGGTGTGCATAATTAAAATATATATCGTCAGCATGATTAATTACCTGTTTTGTATTATCCCAATACATAGCAAAAGAGTCTTCTCTTACAGAAAGCGGAACATGTGAACTCTTTGTGCCTTTACACACAATTACTTTACTTGTCATTGCTATATGTATGGAAATGTATGCAAAAAGTTTTTGGCGATTTATGTCATTTTTAGTGTTGTACCTTAAATGGTCCTAAAGAAGCTTTTGATTACTACATGAAATAGGATGGATTAGTATTTTTTAGTTCGGATTTCAGCATTTCTTTCGCTGGCTGTATTTTTTCCAAAATCTGTGAATGCAGTTCAGAATAGCTAAAAACTAAATTGAAATCGCTTCATCCGTTCGGGAGCTACGATGCCACAGACAGACAGACACGTCAAACTTATAACACCCCTCTTTTTGCGTCGGGGGTTAAAAACAGTTATTGATGGTCTCCTAGGAACGTTTTCCTGTAACTGTAACGGTTAAGATAGGTACCTGTCCTTAGTGGCCCGTCTCAAAATCGATTCTGTATAATAGTTTTTATTCCAGGTAGGCACATCGTCTTCACTTAAATATCGTATAACATTTATTTTAAGAGTTAGTATGATGATTCTAGCTCTTCCATCTCCATATAGAATTATCTATTGGAAGGGGCAACAAGAATCTATTCCTTTCTTTTCTTGTTTCCGAAGCCTTGTAATGATCATATTGAAGTTAATGATTTGAATTTAACGAGAAGCATAAGCAAACTATATATAAAATAACTGTTGAGGAAAAAACCGTTCACTTTAGGAAAATACTAGCAGACAGGGCGCGTACTAATGAATAAAAAAAACTTTAACGCACAAAATAATTATAATTTGCTGATGTAGTGTGACGTAGTGCAATAACACCATAAAATAACACAATACCTACCTATATTCCCCGAGGGGATGGATGGTGGTATGCAGGTATACCTATACCTACAGGTATATGGCTATGCAGGTATAGGTATACCTATACCTACATTTCTTCAGCATTCTAGAAGTCTATGTAATAAAAATCTATATCTATACAAAGTATTAAATATAGTCATCTGTACCAATACAATAAAGAAGAAGAGGGAAGCCAAAGAAAGGATGGATTGTGTGAAGAATGATATGAAAGAGAAGGGAGTCAGTGATAGTATGACGGCTGACAGGACGGCATGGAAGAAGAAAACGTGTTGCGCCGACCCCAAGTAACTTGGGATAAGGGCAGGAAGATGATGATGATGTCCCTCTATACGCTTAGCTCTTTACACTTCACAACGGATTCGTCAATAGATAGCGTGATTCAAGAGGATGGGTTAAACGTATAGAATATCACGCTACCCCCAACGGGAGCGCAGCAGTTACCCAAGACGTAACTGAACGTGGGTGATACTGGAAGGCATATAGGTAGCTAAATTCCATATAAATAAATTCCAATAGGAAAACTGATAACATTGAAGTTACAATTATAATGTTATACTATTAACAGAGTAACTAATACCTGACTGCCCCGCTGAACTCGTGGTTGCAAGTGCGACTGGCCCTGCGAGGGGCCCTGACTTCGATTCCCAGGTTGAGCAAAAATTGTTATTGGAATTCTCCATTACGAATTTCTCAGTAGCAGCCCGGAGTTTGGAAGTTGGTGGTGTGACACCCCCGTGCCTCGGTAAGCACGTAAAGGCGTTCGTCCTGCGCCTGATATCTCCCCGGTCGTGTCAGATTGTCGTCCCATCGGACAATGTGAATGAGGGAAGACGGAGTGCATCTGTGTTTGCGCACACGCTTGTGCACTATGATATCTCCTGCGTAACTCCTTGAGTTTAGCAACAGTGACAAAAATTTGGCCGGGAGGATATTATTATTATAATACCTATTGGTTGGAGAATTTGTAAACCGAAGCGGCCGCCGCGACGTAGGACATATTTCCCATAGGGCCGATGGCTTTACGTCCACAGTAGGTAGGTACCTAAGTAAAGAATCTTTTAGCCAGGTAGGTTGTCCTGGTTAAACAATAGTAGCTACTACTAATTAGGTACTGCAGGATAAAATTCTAATCTAAACTGTTTTGTCTAACAATTAAATAAATATCGACGAAACAGTTAGGGTTGGTCCTTTTTTTTTGGTACGCGGTGGAGATCCTCATGGACTTCCTCCGTCACGGGGTGACGGAAGGGCATGCCGGTCTCTTACCGGCTAAAACCACCGCGGTGTTCCACCTCTGCTCATGGCCGGGGGGGCGGGATTCGCGGGCATTTTCATTTTAAATGGCGCAGGCTGTTTTTCGGTTGTCCCATGACTAAAATATGATGAAAAAAATATTTGCAAACAATTTTTTTAAGAAAAATCTATTGTACCCTGTAGGTATTTTTATAAATATGTGGATTTAATTTATTAGTTCCTTATAGAGCACGTATTTAATTTTATTTAAATTAATAATGTTGCGGAATCGTGTAAAATCATGATGTCCCCATGACAGTTTGCATCATTGCATTCAATTTTTTCGTTATTTTTTGTACGACAGCTAACGTAGCGACACTTTCATTGTATTGTTAGATAGTTAATTTATCATTTAAACTAAGCATTTCATCTCAGTTAGTGAAGAAAATATATAATAATTTAATAAAAAGCTTGTCCCACGAATTCGCGACTACCGGACATGTCCGGATAGTCACGCGGTTTTTACTATGAAATACACACATTTATCATCAAAATTCGGTTTTAACGGTAACTCTGGGTACAAATTTCAAAGTATGAAATGTTATTTTGAAGTTAGTCGCACTAGGTGTCCAGCTAGTGCAGTAAGTTTTGCAGCACAATAAATGGTTAAAAAAGAACTGTTGTAGTTAGTAACGTTTTTTTCATGAATATAAAGTTTGTCATTTTTTCTTTTTTAGGTATACATAACTTATACACTGCTGAACGCATAAAAGTACAATTTTACAGCTTTCTGATAATATTGATTAAGTATTTAAATTTAGTTTTAAAAACGATCTATATCCGTCACGTCCTGTTAGTAACTAGTTGTAGTGTATAGTTGTAGTAGTTTTTGAAGCCTATTTATTTTAACCTGCGCCATTTAAAATGAAAATGCCCTCGCATAAACATTCACTGCTCAGAACAAAGTAATTATAATGATTTTAGATATTTAACGCTGAATTGTTTAATATTGAACTATTGTAGGCACACATTTTGGACGTTAATTATAATTATACAAGTTTTACTAAGTTATTAAGAAACTAGGTACTGCTCGCGAGTTCGTGTTTGGTTACTAGGCCGCTCCTGTGGTTCGTAGCGTGATGCTATAAGTCTATACTATTTTTCATGAATTTGGTACAATCATCAGCAAAAGATTTTTTCCAATCCGACTGGCAGTTCCAAAGATTAGCGCATTTTATCAAACAAACAAAAAAAAAATTTGTTATTTTAGTATAGATTTTAGTATTGACAGCATTAAGCTCACTTAACAATAAAGTTATATACCTACCAGAAGAATCTTAACATGACCTTCACAACTTCATGTGAAATTCAATTATATTGTCATGATAATTAAGTCGTTAGTGGCTAGCCACGACATATCGACAGAAGGTTGTTTCCAGCACGTTAATTAAAATCCTTTGATCATCTCTAGTAACCCATAATAGAGACAGGGATGGTTGATATGTGTAATTATTTCAGCGAATATAATACGTAATAGACAGTGATTTATCCTTCACAACTGCTACGCTAGAGGTCTTGGGTTCGATTCCCAGGTCGAGCAAGTATGTTATTGGGTTCTTTTTTATGAAATTCTCAGTAACAGCTTTTTTTTTTAAAGATGTCAAATCATCAAATAACTTCCCCCGCCCTGGGCGGGACGAGAGGGAGTGTCAGACTTTTACTGACTAAAACCCATCTATGTTCCTTCATGTGCCCTTTGCGTTCCGGGGGCGCGGTATCTCTTTCGAACAACCCGCAGCCCCGGCAGGCATCGGCCCTTAGTGGCCCCATCCAAGTTTGCTGACAACTCTTTGAGGTGCGCGTGGAACACGAACGCGCCAGTAATTCTCAGTAACAGCTTGGAGTTAGGATTTGTGCCCAATTATTGGCAATAGGCTCGCCCCTTATTACATGGAACTTAAAAGATACCGGCTAATAGTGTGTGTACATTGGTACACCTCTTCGAGGAGTATAGGCTCGATGCTATGGTATGTTATAATTCGGAAAACTTTTTTTTTATCAGCTTAGTTTATATTAGGGCACTAGATTACGTATCAATGAACTCGGCTAAAACTAAAAAGACTATACAAGAATAATCTCGTTTTTATTGTACACTTTAAAACATTCATATTTCATCTTGTCCGACAGTGAATAATGGTGTCTCATACGCTGTTTGCATGAAAATCTTAAGATAGACTATTATAATACTTGATATTTACAACCATATTTTATAAGTCATGGAAAATCAAAGTGAAGGAAACATGATCGATGTGTTTACGTCATGACTAGGAATTAATGTCATACTGTAGGTAGGCCTAGCATGGGTGCGCTAACGTACATATACGTATTCACTTAGAGTCGATTTTTGCATTACAAATAAAGTGTATCAATAACGACAATTACAATTCGATTCCTACTGGTTTCCCTTCGGAAATTAGGAATAATAGCTACACTACCACTCTAACAAAGGATTTTTTTAAAGAACTTTACACCATGCTAGGAATTTCTCCTGTATCATAGGTGCGCAGCCAGACAAGGAACAATGATCTGTAGGCTATATAAATATTTGTTCCATGCGGAAATCGATTAGCCAATCACTCGGCCACTGCACAAACTGTCCCGGAAATAGGACTATTAATAATAATAATCATTTATTTGCAGACATTGAAGTCCATAGTATAAAATTAACTTCCATTATATAATTATTCAAACTATTACTAATTTATTTAACTACAATTAATAAGAATAAAACACACATAATCAAAAATAACATAATCAAAATAACTATTAGTAGTGTCTGTTATTTTAATAAGTTATTTAGTGAAGTAAACATTATAGAAACATGTAAACTTTTCACCTAAATTTAAATTACTAAATGCTTCGAGCAATTAGCATTTTTTGCTTCGGCATCTCTTTATCGGCAATACACACTTCGCCACTGATGTCTATCACTAAGAATTTCGGTTTCAAATGAACTGAAGATTCAGAAATCGAAAGAATTTTCGTATGCTCATAGACTACGTGTTAGGCCTTCTGATCCATCGTTTGTGACGGTCTTAACGCTAACCGACAACGTTTCTCAAGAACTAAAATAAATTCGTAATAGAATATGAAAGGCAGATCAAAGTGGAGAAAAGATCAAAGATTAGTAAATAGTTTTGTATTTTACAATAGAACAACTGCGTGCCATACGACTCTTTGATATATTACTATTATTATAAATGCGAAAGTTTGTAAGGATCGATGGATAGATTGGTGTTTGTTACTCGTTCGCTTTATTCTTAAACGGCTAAACGGATTTGGCTGCAATTTGGCACTGAGACAGATTGTAGTGTGGAATAACACATCATGGGATACTTTAAAAAAAAATACACTTACTTGGATACTTTTTTGACATTAACCGGGCACAAATCCTAACTCCGAACTGCTACTGAGAATTTCATAGAAAAACCCAATAACCCTTTTTGCTTGACCTGGGAATCGAACCGAACACTTCTATCTTTTAGAACCATTAGGTTTTCTGACAAGGCTGTTATTTATTCTACAAATAAACTTAAAATAAAACGTAATATACTTAGCCAACGTAAACTTCAAAGCAAACACATCTCTCTTCAAAATATTCCTTATAGTAAGTACGTCACGGGTGGCAAATTCCCGCCCCTACGTACCTTTAAACGTGAGGCTACATTCAGAGGTCGGATTTTACAAACTTAACGGATTTGCGCCCTAATTCGACTACGGCGACATAATCTGACTGTGCGGCACAAACGTTTGCAAAATTAGTTTACTCTTACAAAGCTTTACTGATGTGGGTTATTATGTATTAGGAATAAAAATAAATTTAAAAAACCTGAAAGCCCGACCGCGCAAAACGTGGATTTAATAAAAACTAAAATGAAAAAACACAAGTTTAGAAGGTTAAAAATTCTGTTAGGTGACTTAAGATTATATTTTTCCAATACTGGGTATTATTGAAACGATTTGAGCCGGTCTAGATTTTTAATTAGTGGCATTCGAAAGACTTAGAGCATCAATAAAATTGGGCCACGCGTTTGATCTCTAAATCGCCACAAAAGATCAAATATACATACATACATACATACATACATAGGCTGATGAATATATAACTCTTTGCGTCGTGCTATCGGGTAAAAACGGTTGCGACAAAAACAAAAACCAGTAAGCTGCAAATTAAACTTCTTTAGCATGTATGTGTTCTTATAAATTACAAACTAGCAACGATATACATACTGACCTCTGCTCGGGACTTCATCGGCGTCGTATTTATTAGGTACTCATTTTAAGTTACACATTTGGTTACTGCTCTGCTTCTGTCCTCATGAAACTAACTACCATTACAAAGATATTTTTTTCTAATCCGACTGGTTTTGGAAATTAACGCATTTAAACAAGCAAACAAATAAAAATCTTTTTAGCTACATAATATAACTAGCTTGTGCTAGTGACTTCCTCCACCTTAAAATCCGGGATAAAAAGTACGAGTATCCTATGTGTCCACACTACAATATATATACCACCACGCCCATATTCCCCGAAGGGTTAGGCAGAGGTGTACCAATGTACACCCACAGTTCGCCGGTATATTTTTAGGTCCTATGTAATAGGGGGCGAGCCTATTGCCATTAACCGGGCACAAATCCAAACTCCGAGCTGCTACTGAGAATTTCATAGAAAAACCCAATAACCCTTTTTGCTCGACCTGGGAATCGAACCCGGGACCCCTTGCACGGCAGTCGCACTTGCGACCACGAGACCAGCGGGGCAGTTCGCCTATTTCAAGTTACGTATTTGGTAACTGCTCCGCTTCGGTGTTTTGTAGCGTGATGTTATATATCTGATACTATTCCACCACTAATCTAACTATCACTACAAAAAGTTTTTTTCCAATCCGACTGGTTTTGAAAATTAACGCATTTAAACAAGCAAACAAACAGAAATCTCTTCAGCTATACAGGGTGCTTTGAAATTGCTCGTATTCCTCTCGGGAGAAGAAACTATGACTAATTTAGAATGATTTAACCCCTATCACTTGGGGGTCGAAAATCCTCCATTTTCGAGAAAATCTACTTTGTTTTTATTTTTAGAAAAATCTGAATTTTGGTAATTAAAAATTAATAAAAAAAACTTATCACTTATCAGATTTCTTTTTTAATTTATTGCAAGTTTTAACATACAACATAAAATCTAACAGTAAATTACACAGTTTTTAGCTTTAGAGAGGTTGGTCAATTAGTAAGCTATCAGATCATAGAAAACTTTTGGCTGAAAAGTGATAAGTTTTTTTTTATTAAATGTTAATTACCAAAATTCGGATTTTTCTAAAAATAAAAACAAAGTAGATTTTCTCGAAAATGGAGGATTTTCGACCCCCAAGTGATAGGGGTTAAATCATTCTAAATTAGTCATAGTTTCTTCTCCCGAGAGGAATACGAGCAATTTCAAAGCACCCTGTATAATATAACTAGCTTGTGCTAGTGACGACGAAGTCGATGGGACGAACGGGAATACACCACTTCGTCCACCTTAAATTTATCCGGGATAAAAAGCACGAGTATCCTATGTGTCTACACTACAATATATTTTATGTATCTCGGTGGCTAATTAAATCTAGATCCGGTCGTCCGTTTAAGCGTGAAAGAGTAACAAACATCTATAAATCCTCGCAAAATTCTGCATTTATAATAATAGTAGGCCTAGTATCCTTATAGTAGAACTAAGGATACGTGTACGATACTCAAAGTAACACGTCATTAATTCATATTATTTCGTAGGCCGGTAGCACACGCAAATGACGTGTGACTATGACTTAAAAAAACAATACTCGCGGTACAAATATTTGTATGACCAACAAATAGATGTTCCGGACCTCGTTGTTTGTGTAGGTATGTAAGTTTAATATGTCTCTAAACGCATTGCGGAGCAAACTAATATTATTTTTTTTACCATGGGTTTGTATAACTAAGAATCAAAAAGCAAGGCGAAAGGAGTATATGAGGATCGTAGCAGGTGACGTTCTGTGGTTTCTGCCTACCCCTATTGGTAAAAAGGAGTGAGTTTATGTATGTAGGAATGGGTAACCAGCTGGCCTATTCTGTAAAAAGCTGCTTCAGTGATGTAGCATGAGCAATGACAACTCACTCAAGCTCACTCGACCTGAAACTAGCGTGGAAGGTTGTTAAAGAATTGCATTGAAATTAAATTAAATTGCAATTCTGGAGAATTACATTGCATTGTGCCTGCAGGTCCTCTCGCATAAAATTACTATAATTTACAATCACCTAAATCAATCTAGTCTACAATCAATCAATCTAGTCGCCGTGACCAAAATCAGTCTGTAGCATACATATTCTTAATCACGGCTGCACGGCGGCTAATCTTAATGGAGACTAGCTAATTACGCAGGAGATACTATAGTGCACAAGTGGGTGCGCAAACACAGGTGCACTCCCTATTCCCTAACTTTCATAGTCCGATGGAACGGCAATACAACCCAACCAGGAAGAGATCAGGCAACAATACCAGAGACCTTGCAAATTCGTTGCCATCCGAGAGACAAAGTTGAAATGCCTTATGTGCCTGTAATTGTACCCATATCCTACAAACCGAAGAAATAGGTATGGTGATAGTTATATTTGCCCGGACGAGCTCCTTCACAAAGAGCTCTATACTACGAAATCTTGTTAACATTGAAATAACGATAGCTTTGTAACGCTATTTTTCAAATGTTATATTGAATGGAGTATTGCAACGTGCAAAGAAAAGGCAAATAAACAGTATTGTTTTATAAAATGTACCTTAGGTTAAAGTGATATCCTTGTTGACAATCTGTCTCGCTTCCTATTATGCGTCATCTCACTCACTCACTGTACGCACTCCGGTTCCACACTCTAATTATAATGGAAATCTGAAACTTCACCTGACCTAGCGTTATATTTTTTCCATCTCTACTCTTCGTGGAAACCTGAACTTATAGCTCAAATGATAATGTTTAAAATCATCAGCGGAGTGATCATTGCTCGTGCCTTCTCTGTATAAAGATATATTTCTCGATTAAGGAACAAATAATAAGCTGGAAAATAAGCCGGGTTCAATTCCCAGGTCGAGCAAAAAGTGTTATTGGGTTTTTCTATGAAATACTCAGTAGCAGCTCGGAGTTTGAATTTGTGCCCGGTTAATGGCAATAGGCTCACCCCCTATCACATGGGACCTAAAGATACTGGTGAACTGTGGGTGTACATTGGTACAGCTCTGCCTGACCCTTCGGGGAATACCGGCGTGATGGTATATAATAAGCTGGTAATATTATTATGTTCACTCCTACTTTTGCAACCTCAACGCTTTAAGATTAGATGGATGAATCAAGATCTCGAAATAAAGTAACAAATGACAACAAGAGCTTGCTTATATTTTTAATAAAGTATGAATATACGTATCTACTCGTATTAATTAGAAGTCACTTCCCGCTACCTGTCACTCTATACGCTTACATCTTTTAACTACGCAACGAATTTTAATGCAGTTTTCAGCATTAGAGTGATTTAAAAAATTAGAAAGTTGCCCCGTTGGTCTCGTGGTCGCAAATGCGACTGCTGTGCAAGGGGTCCCGGGTTCGATTCCCAGGTCGAGCAAAAAGTGATATTGGGTTTTTCTATGAAATTCTCAGTAGCAGCTCGGAGTTTGGATCTGTGCCCGGTTAAATGGTAACAGGCTCGCCCCCTATTACATGGGACCTAAATATACCGGCGAACTGTGGGTGTATATTGGTACACCTCTGCCTAACCTTTCGGGGAATACAGGCGTGATGGTATATAAATATATATTAGAAAGTTTTATAAGTATAGGATATCAAGCTACAACCAAAGGACAGCGGGGCAGTACCCCAAGATGTAACTGTATGCGGATAGCATCGTGAGGTAAAGCGTTATCATTAAAATTTAATATTTTATGTTAAACATCTTGGTAATGTATGAAAGTCGTTTCAGAATTATTAATATTGAGTTGATAATATATTATCCCACGAGAACCGTAAAAATCCGTAGAAACTTTAGCCCATGTGCTATTCCACTGCGGGTTGTTCGAAAGAGATACCGCGCCCCCGGAACGCAAAGGGCACATGAAGGAACATAGACGGGTTTTAGTCAGTAAAAGTCTGACACTCCCTCCCGCCCCGCCCAGGGCGGGGGAAGCTATTTGATGATTTCCCGTCTATAAAAAAAATGTGCTATTCCAGACTATTATTTATCTCTGTACCAAATATTATACAGATCCGACCAGACGGTCTGGCGTGTTCTTAGTAACAAACAACCATTCATTTATTTATACATTTGCATTTATAATAGTAACATACCATCACGCCTGTATTCCCCAAAGGTTTAGGCAGAGGTTGTGGGTGTACCAATGTACACCCACAAGCCGGTATGTTGTTTTAAGTCCGATGTAATAGGGTGCGAGCCAATTGCCATTAACCGGGCACAAATCCCAACTACGAGTTGCTACTGAGAATTTCCTATAAAAACCCAACTGCTCAACCTGGGAATCTGAGAAAGCCTGGCACGTCTCTGGGAAGACTGTAAGGGGGTCTCCCCTAAGCCTCGCTGTGCACGGTAGCATGTGACCACTATGCTACTGTCTTCTCTAAGGTCGCTGTAGTGGGCGGACAGAGTTCCCATTCTAACCGCCCGCGACCTTAAAGGACGTTCGATTCCCAGGTTGAGCTTCCATCGTAGCAGGCACCCTTAAGAGCACTAGACTAACGAGACACTCGAGGCATTTATAATAGAAAGATTTTATTCAGCGCAATATTGACTTGCCACCTAAGCATTATAAGGAGGACTTTATTAATGTGCCACCTCGTCAACACCCAGGGGAACAATGAGCCTAACCTTAAATATACAGAGAAACAAAGTCCGCGTATTCTTTGTTTCTGTATTTATGTCGCTTATTCGCCCCTAAATGGCGGAGGCGACGCAAGGCTTCGAGCGTTGATTAAGCTATTCAATCACTAAATAACAACAGTGCTAGAAATGTATGGATGCGGTATTTATAGCAAAAGTAACAAAATAATACCAGCCTATTATTGTCCCACTATAGGGCAAAGTCCTGTTCTTATATAAAGATTGCCTTTGCTCACGGCGGATTGGATATTTTACACTTAAATTAATTATAAGTCCAGGTTTCTTCATGATGCTGATGCGGTATAATCAAAACTCAATTTTTGAAGTGATTCTTTGACCGAATAGGCGATGGACAAAACTTATGGGTTTGCGTCACCGACCGTGTCAAAGTAACGTGATGCGCCACACTTAGTTTTTTTTTTTAAGTTTTCGCTTCTGCTGGCTTTCCCCATAATTGTTTATGTATTTTTAAAATTGGGAAAAGATGATTTTTATTTTTATGTAATTTTTAAAATCCAGTTAAAGAAAATATTCACAAAGGTAAGTTCCTTGTAGTTACTACTTGCACTTTTCTAAATGAAGTAGACTACTTATTTTAAATGAATTAAAATGTGTTCTATTTAAACATACGAAAGTCAGCGTCTTACAATGCCCACTATTTTTCAGTGAAAATAACTATACTGGGATTGGGTCCTATTTTATGGTCATAATTTTATATTTCTAAATAGGTATTGACAAAAAGTAATTACGATGAATGATTAGTTATTACGACGAACACAACATAAAGTAGGACTTCGCACGAGAATTTCCAAGATGAATTTCCTACGAGGAAATAGGACAATTTAGAAGCTCGAAATAAATAATTGTTATATTCGGCAATTTCCTTCGTACATCGACGACGAAGCGTGTACTACCACGTGGTTCTTTTGGGACTTCATAAATTAATTAAAAGCATAATATATAATTTGGCTGGTTGGGCAATCGCCATTGTTGGGTTGGGTTAACGCTGTACTATGGGAGTTCGAGGTGAAAACTGTAATTAATTCGTTTGAACCTTGTTTGTAGCGGGGATAGTGGATTTAGTATTGTTTTCACATAAAGGAATAATATCAAGAGGTTGTAAGAAATACTAATGCGGAAAAAAATAATCGTCGAAGATTGCAAGCTGTCAATCTAAGTACGAGATGATTGTCAGCCAGATTAACCCACAAACAATCGGATCAATGGTTTAGGAAATATGCTAACTAACTATGATAAACTCAAAGCCTAGACGACAAACATACTTTACTTGACTTGACATGTATTTTATAGATAATAGGAAACTTGTTAGTGGTGAACGTAAACTTTTATATATAAAACAGATCATTATAATCAGCTGATTACTCAATCAAGATTTCAGGAATTTAAAAAGGTTACCTTTAAAGAAAAAAATAAAATGTTCTATGAAGGTTGTTCACCGCAGCAACCTGGCTGAATTAGTTTTCTTCCAAACACTCTGTCGAATTTCTTTTTAGAATTCAAAGGTAATAGAAAAAAGTTTATTTTTTATTTTTATTTACGGCACTTGTTTGGCCAGTCTGTGAAATCATACTAAAATTAATTAAAAAAGTTATAAAGCGTCCCGTGTTTTTGAATGTTATAGTTGGAGCCCTACAAGTGAAGTAAAGTACGTCCCGGTACCGTCGTTATATCGTAGAGTGTCCACAGTACAATAGAACCTCGATTATCCGAACTCTCAATTATCCGAACTCTGACTTAGTTTATCCTAACGTTGGCGAGAATTTGTTGCTGAAAACGCTTTGGAGCCGTTCGTCCATACAAAATTGACTACGTAATTTATAAAATAGCTTTTGATTTCTTAGCTGTTTTATATTTCAACGTATGTCAAATTTTAATAGACTGTGCTGTTTTTATGTGAAAAGGTGTTGTTTTTGTTTGATATTCTCCCTAAAATCTTACATTCCCAATTGGTTCGAATAATCAAGATTCTACTGTACCTACTTTCAGTCTACCAGGCATAAGATCTCTACTCTTTACTTCCAATAGCTCACACTATTCAGAGAGCATTTTTATATCAGGAATCACGAAAATTATCGACCACAAAATCAATTGCTTTGTAGCTATGACCGACAATAATACTTCAAGGAAAATAAGATTTCTGGGTAAACGTATAATTCTAAGAAAGCTAAAATGGTACGCTTTCGGAATTTCATAAAAAATAAGAGGTTCTTATGGTCCAAAATATCTGACTCCGTATAACTTAGTGGTTTTAGTATCAAAACTCAGTCGCATATTTTTTTAAAATTTAAGGCATACTAAAATACAACACATTATATGTATTGGCAACACAATTATGAACTCAACCATATTTTTTTCTTCTTATTTCCTAACATCTTATCTAGCCACTATCGTTGTACATTATAAGAAGTAGAAGCAGAAAATATCAGTGTAGAAAATATAAACAGGCGATAGTGCCTACCTACCTACACTAAACTTAGCTCAACAAGTTACTGTTGCATGTAACTTGGGAAGTTGGCAAATATCACGATATTATATGTAACTTAGTTGAGTCACTTTAGCACAGGGCTTTAGGGACGTGATATCATTATCCCTCTAAAGGTCATCGTTCAAGATAACAGCAAAAAAAATGCCATTCAAGTTAAGTCTTTCAATCGTGTGAGTTAAAATACTTTTTATAATGACCAGATATTAAAGGCAATATTCTATAGGTGGCGCGCTGGCAGTTAACTGTTGAATTTTTGACCAATTCAGACAATAGGAAGCTAATTGGTGTGCGTTACAATTGCTCCACCAAGTTATCCAAACAGAAAAGTCTTCGCCAAAACATTGTCGGAATTTGTCAAAAATGAAGAGAACAAACAAACAATTTGTAAAAGTAGAAATAAAAAAGTTATGGTGGTTAAAAGATAGCCGCGCGTACGAAACGTGGAGGATTGCGTGGCCATGGAAATCTCAACAACTAGGTACTTTGGTTAAGGAAATCTGGACATACAATGGTCTCTACTCCTTAATCTGTAGGAAGCAAGTTTCAGGTAAAATGGGGTACCACAGACCCGTCCGACACTCAGTGTGTCTGCAGATCTCCTGATTCCGCTATGTCTCCTTTATTGGAGTGTCTTTAATATTCGAATATCTGCACCCTTAGCATATCCTATGCTGATATATAAGATACCCTATGCTCTGCCGTTGAACACTTAGGTTAGTAATATGGCAGTTTATTTTTTATAAAATTGATTGATTTCTAGGTTATCAGCCAATCAAAAGTATCCACGGTATATTTCATCACCGCCAGTTAAAAGTCCAGTAAAACTTTACTTCAATGAAATAATACAAAATATAACTAAAAAATTAAAATTAATTGGCAAAACTTACACAACTCCTCCTTTTCCGTAGCGACATCAATTATATGGGATCCCGTCATTTTAGTGTTGAATAAAAATTACCTTTTGTTAACCAAAGTTTAAAAGCCACAGTATCTTGGCGTCCAAAGCGCGATTGAGCAATAGGTAATGGTTGACAACTATAATTAGTAGTCTTGTTAGGTTCGAACTGATAAGCCGCAGATAATTACAGATAAAACAGTCACATTAGTGCAATAACAAATAAACTAAATCAAGCTTTTAAATACATACAATATACTTATCCTGTTAAAATCATAACCTTCCTTTCGGCTTTGTTTTTGTGTTTGGATAAAAACCTGCCATCTTTTTATTTTAGAGTGCCTACCGTGGTTTTTTTTTTCACCCGCGTTAAGTTACGTCTTTGGTTACTGCTCCGCTCCTATGGCTCGTGGCGTTGGCGTTGTATAGCTTTAAGCTTTCCTCCATAAATGGAGTAACAAACACAAAAAGTTTTTTTCCACTCGAACCAGTAGTTCTTGAGATTAGCGCGTTCAACCAAATAAACAAACAAACTCTTCAGCATAATATTAAAAATGATAAATAAAAATAGAAGTATAGATGTGAATTTCCAATTAGACCTTCGTTTTTAAGCTTAGACAAATTAATAAAATGGGGTGCCTTGGATTCCATCTACTTGATTGAAATACAATTAACCTTATTACTTATTTTATTAAGTTAATTATATCTAAATATATATAACTCAAAGGTGACTGACTGACTGACTGATATAGTGATCTATCAATGCACAGCCCAAACCACTGGACGGATCGGGCTGAAATTTGGCATGCAGGTAGATGTTATGGCGTAGGCATGATTTTGATCAATTCTACCCCCAACGGGAAAAAATGGGGGATGGAAGTTTGAATACTTCTTAACGCGAGCGAAGCCGCGGGCAAAAGCTAGTTATTAAATAAACTAGCTATACTTAAACCCTGCGGGGTCCTCCAGGATTAGTTACGTCTTTGATTACTTAGCTCCTTTTAGTATAAACCTTTCTCTTGAATTAGTCTATCAATTGCTGAAAACTGCATTAAGATGTAAGCAAACAGAAGGACAGATGGCGGGAAGCGACTTTCTTGTATGTTATGTAGAGATTCTTTTACACAAAACCATCTAGAAACCCTCGGGGCTGTTAAGTCCTTTTTCAAATCTAGATCAGGTTTAATCTCATAGGTATAATCAAATAAGGTTGTGTATATAGGTAAATCAGCCAGATTTCTACAGTACCAAAAGTAATATTTGTTTATGTATACAATTCCAATGGATACAATACAGTTTGATTTCATTCTATTTCAATCCGCAAAGTGGTGTTATGTTTACCTGTTTGGCAACGACGTGGTCATGAAAGATAGATCGCTCATGTTGATTCAGTACAGGAAGGTCATCGGCTAATGTAATAGCAAAATATTTAAATGTTACCTATTGGAGTTTAAGCTGGTACAGTAATTATGGCTGAATCAGCCTAATACGAACACATTTTAGACGTATATGCTTTAAGATAGGGCTAGGTTTAATATTATGAAGAGAATGATAGACCGTGACTATGGCTGTCAGCAAAATTGATGTATAATGATAATATATTAATAATCTAATAAACGAAGTACAAAATATACGTATTGCAATAGTTATAATTGGGTACTATAGAGATGAAGGGATCTTACAGTAGGTAAGATCCCTCCATCTCTATAGTACCCAATTTACGTGAAGGATTCTTGACTTCCAGGAATTGTATGAATGAACGTTCGAACGTTCGAACTACTGGTTAGCCTTGGCTAACCAGTAGTTTGGGATGATGAATGAACCTTTAAAAGTGACAATTTAAATGATTGAACTATATGAGAGAGTGTAGTTTTGATTACACACACAAACTTGCACTAATGTATTTTCTGAGTTCTGAGTCTCGTTGAGATTGGTCGCCATGACCGACATTTAGTCAGGTTGATATTATATAAATCCATACTGATAATTCAAAAGTACTCTGTGTGTCGATTTGTTACGCTTTCACGACTAAACAGATTTTCAAGAAGTTCGGTACGAGGTAAGTTTTAATAACTCCAAGAAAGGACAGGGACTTAGGTTAATTTTTATTCAGCAACTTCGTCTGCGTCCGCGATAACCGACATTTAACGCTAGTACTCAGTACAATTTACAACGAACTTTTTATTATCTTCGGTCCTAATAACAACGCCCTAAAAAACCATAAACAAATGGCAACAATACCTATTTGTACATTACCAAATAGACTTTCTTCAGAAGAACGTCTCCATTTTGTGAAACACAATAATGTGAAAACATAACAATGTTCTCGTAATATGTCTTGGAACGTGGAATGCATAAAAAGTGCTCTCAAGACGCGTTGTGGTCGTAATATGAGTAGGTTCGTATAAGGTATTGTTGCCTGCGTTCCGCCTGACTTAATGGTTTTTAGAACAAACAAGGAGATGAGACGCATGTGACCAAAGCAGTTATGAATATGAATGCGGATGGATGGAGAGCAAGAGGGAGGCCAAAGAAAAGATGGATGGATTGTGTGACGAATGATATGAAAGAGAAGGGAATCAGTTACAGCATGACGGTTCACAGGACGGCATGCAAGAAGAGAACATGTTGCGCTAACGCCAAGTAACATGGGATAAGGGCAGGAAGATGATGAATTGACTCAGCAGTTTAGTTCTAAAGAGACTTTCGTGTGGTTTTGAGTTTGATAATATCCCCGTGCCTCAGAAAACACGTATAACTGTTGGG
The DNA here is from genome assembly GCA_932526535.1 of Caradrina clavipalpis. Lineage (NCBI taxonomy): Eukaryota > Metazoa > Arthropoda > Insecta > Lepidoptera > Noctuidae > Caradrina > Caradrina clavipalpis. The sequence continues at coordinate 8,273,347 of OW052087.1, forward strand.
CCGGCTGCCTTTTCTAGATCTTCGATGGTAATTACGGGTAGTCAGAAGCTCGAAGTCTGACAACCAGTCTTACCAAGATAACAGTGTCACTCAATAAAGGCTGTAGACGTCAGATAAGCAAGCATTCCACTTGAAACTCTGGTATTCAGCTGCATCCAGTTAGACTGGAAGCCAACCTTAACTTTGTTGGAAAAGGACTAGCCACAGATAAATGGTTGAGAAAAAAATCATGTTGACGTCTTTTAACTAACGAACGTTTTTACTCAATCCGTAAATTTCCGGGGCGAGTTTGAAATAGGTAAATTATCAAAATAAATGCAGATTTCAAAAATACTTATGTAAAATCCACCAGATCCTACCTACTAATAATATTATAAATGCGAAAGTGTGTGGGAATGGATGTTTGTTACTCTTTCACGCTTAATCGACTGAACAGATCCGGATAAAATTTGGCACTGAGGTGGATTAGGATAGAACACTTTTTATTTCGGAAAAATGTACAGTCCCCGTGGGATAATATATCAGTTTTGACGTGGACAGAGTCGCGAGCAGAAACTAGTATAATCTAAAGCAAGTTTTAACGACAATGGAAGTGTTTCCTTCTCCAAGTAATTTCGTCGCTTCTCATACCGCGGACACATTACAAGTGCGTCTCGTATATTATCCTGACACGTTCAGACACATAGGGTAACACGTGCAAATATTTGTCCCGATCAATGCGGGCATCGAATTTGTAACGTTATAGGTACCTACTTTGTTCTTTTTATCTTCTAGTATAGGCAAATCTTTTAAAGAACTGTTCATTTTGGAAAATATGGACAGTAAGCTGGTAGTAAAGAGCTTAGTCATGCGTGTGTGAATCGTTCTGTTGGTGTTATCTTCCCGCGAGAGAATGGTAGTGATAGCCTAGTCTTTGGAGATGGTGCCTTACGGGCTGTCAGTCACGGAAGCTATTTTAATGTACAATGTGCCTTCACCAATACTATGAAGACTAACTATTAGCAATACTATCTACTAGCGACTATTTTTTTTAAATAATATTATAAAGAGGCAAAGTTTGTGAGTTTGTGTGGGGGGATAATCTCTGGATCTACTGAACCGATATTATAAATACTTTTACCCATATAAAGCCATGTTATTCGTGAGTGTCATAGGCTAACATCACGCTACAACACACGGACAAAGTCGCGAGCAGAAGCTTGTATTAGAAAGGTTAGGCAGACGGTGTACCAGAATGTACACCCACAGGTCACCGGTATGTTAAGGTCCCATGCACTAGGGTGCGAGTCTATTGCTATTAACCAAGCTCAAATCCTAACTCCGAGCTGCTACTGAGAATTTCAAAGAAAAACCCAATAACACTTTGCTCGACCTGGGAATCGAACTCAAGACCTCTATCTAGCGTAACATTCGCGCTTAGGACCACTAGGCTAATGAGGCAGTTTTTTGGGCTACTTTATAAATAATAAACTGCTACTATTAATAGCATCATCTATTTCTTCTATCTTACCTCAAATAAAAACGGATTAAAGATAAAAATATTTAATGTCTATTTCCAACAGTGTCTCCAAGCGACGTTTTCAATTTGCAGGGCTATATTTTACAGACGTCACAGAACCGGGATGCCAAACTAAATGTTTTAATTAAGAATATTTCTTTTGGCACCTGGTATCTAGAACAATTTCGTTATTCCCACCTACCAGTCGCCTAAATGGTGACGAAAATATTGTGTTTGTACGAGGCGAAATATATCTCGCACGAGAAAGCAGGCAATATAGCCAGTCTTCACATTGATGTGGGTTTTTTGTATAACAATTTGTCAACGTGATAGAAGACTAGGTTTTGTCGCCGACTTTGTCTACGTAAATTACGATAATCGCGGATGCAAACGAAGTCGCAAAACAAAAAGTGGCGTATGTCCTTTCTTGTGGTTCAAACTTACCACGAACCTAACAAGTTTCATCAAAATCAGTTCTGCGGTTTAGGCGTGAGAGCGTAACAAACATACATATAAAGTTACTATCGCATTTATAATATTAGTACTGATATACAATTTGACTACAATTATTACTACTTACAAAATGTACTACTTATCACATAAGCAAAGAAAGATAACTATAAGCTTCTCCCAATGCGACCGAGGATCGGACCGATTTCGGGCCCCAAATATTATTGAAATCGCTTGCTAGTTAAAGCAAATTGGCGATTTCAGACATATTTCATTATAACGCTAGGTTTCCTCACAATGTTTTTGAAATATAACTACAATATTTTAAAGTACGTAATAAAAGTATCACAAGTTACACCAACAAAGAATTCCACAATCCGAAGCTCAAACAAATAAAACATTTTGTACAGCTGTTTCAGCTTTTGTTTTTGGTTAACTAAATAAACCACGACATGGATTTAAAATTCATTGAACTAGGTAATATGTTCCTCTAAAATGTTATGTAAAACATTGTTTAAAAGAGTAATTATTAAGGAGTTTCTTTCCTATTCTTTTTCATACTAAACTGGCTTTTGTAATGGAAAACTAAATGGCATTAAATAATCTCAGAGACAGATTTGACAGCTTTATGTGTTCAACTTGAAATATATTTATGTGCCGACAGTACATTATTTTTATTTTTGACGTATCAAACTATCAATTTAGTCTCTGAGACTGAGACGTTAGAAAATACACTTTGATTGTTTTAGTCTACATATATTATTATTTACTAGCTTCTGTCCGTGTTAAGTTACGTATTTAGTTACTGCTTCGCTCCCCAGTGTTGCAGTGTGATGTTATATAGCCTCGATAAAAGAACTAACCAAAACAAAAGTATTTCTTTAATTCGAAATAGTGGTTTCTGTGATTAGCACATTCAACCAAACTAACAAACAGACTCTTCAGCTTTATAGTATTAGAATAGATTTCCTGCTGGTGAATGACGGTCAAAAGTATCTTTCAATTGGTCTAAATAAAATATATAATTATATGACTAGATTTTGACTTTGAAAAAATGTCTCAACAAACGAACATACTATCTATCTTCGAGTATATCAAGTAGGTAACGATATGTTTCCCACGTACAATATGAAACTGGTGTTGTTTGCTGAACACTCTTTGTTATTCGTTAGCGTCGCATGAAATCTACATGAGAAATAATGCTCGCCTTGTTTTTTTGTGCAGTTTGTTATAACTATGTACGTTTATGAGAAAAATAAAGGAGTCTGTTTAAATGAATGGCTACAGTGTGTATAGAAGAGATTTGTTCATTTTTTATCATTGTAATTGTTTATAGATTGTTTCAAAAATGTTTCGGTCATGTTGAGAGGATCAGTGAAAGGCGACTAACAAAAGGGATTTATATGGCAGATGTGAGTGGCAATGCCGGGAGGGGCGCCCTAGTAAGACCTACCCTGACCTTATTGGTAAGGTTCTTCAGAAAGGTTAGATGCGGAGTACGCGTTACCGGCGTGCTTGTATGACCAGATGTATGAATGTGGGTGAAGCGAAAGGAGTATGTAAGTATCCTTACATACGCCACCTGCTACTATCGTAGCAGGTGGCGTTTCGTGGTTCCTGCCTACCCCCATGGGAATAAGGCGCGAGTTTATGTATGTATGTAATTTCAAAAAATACAATCATCGAACCATAAAAAGAAGAAGATAGAAAGTTGTTGCTATACTTAAAATCTACCAACATCTTTATTTTTTTATTTTAAATAAAACATCTTGTGACTCGATTCAATCAAAATCTCAATATAAGCAAATTTGCGAATTCTCAGTAGGGGCTTGGAGTCAGGATTTGTGCCCGATTAAAGGCAATAGAATTCTAAAACCGTTTATAACGGGCCCTGGCTTGTACTACAAAATATAGATGATGTGAAATCATCTCTATAACTACTATTATAAATGCGAAAGTTTGAATGGCTCGCCCCATATTACATGTGCATGGGACCTAAACATACCAGCCAACTCTGGTTGTACATTGGTACACCTATGCCTAACCCTTCGGGAAATACAGGCGTGATGGTATGTTAAAAGATAGGATAGTTTTTATCTTGATTATTGACATTTGATAACAAATTATAGGTGGTACAAAGTTCACTGTGTCATTTAGTATAGTATAAAATAAAGTTGCTTTTCTAGTGTATCTGCATGAGAGCTTAGCTCTTAACAATACTACAAAACAGATTTTTATGCAGTTTTGCTATTAGAGAAGGTATTAAATGGATGTTTATAAAATTGCAGAAATCTTGATGTTGTCATGTTAACATGTCATCACATAGGAATCAGAATGCTTTATTTGTAAACATAGATCAGAATACAATAGAGTGTGATATTACAGATCTCAGGAGAGTACTGACTTTTAAGAACGATTACAATGTAATCTCAGTCTCAATGTGACAAAAATGCTTATTACTCAGGTTTGTTGAACCAGTCCTTTTGGAACAAATGGGGGAGGCATACGTCCAGCAGTGGACGTCCAACGGCTGATATGATGATGATGAATAATTGGCAGAATTGGTCTTCAGAAAATTGCACCCGTGTGCAAGCATGAGTGGCTAGTATTTCTACAAAATGTGAACGAAATGAAAATGAATTGTGAGTTACTGCCCTTTGTAAATTGCCTTTTAGGTTCAAATTTTTGCAGCCATACCTCCCATATAAAGCAGCCACGTGTTGCGCCATAAAAAAAAAATATATACACCTACGAGCTATCAGTGTCACACATAAAACTTATCAACATAACAAACAAGATAGTGTAAACAAAAGTAAATAGTGTGAAATCACCGGTCGCTGTAATAAGGCTTATTGCTCCCACTCAATTCAGAATAGAGCTGTGGGATTAGTCGAGGTTATAAAACACTTTAATTATTATAATGTAATGTATAATGTAGTGTCACAAATAAAAGATAAAATATTTTTTTTACGTATTAGAACGTGGATCTTTTTTTAACAATTTTCTTTAAAACACCATACTGGGAATGACCAACTCTTTAAGTAAACCTTTTTTTAAGTTCTGTTCGCTATTTTAACTTCTTACCTAACATTGTTGTGTAAAAAAAAGATTGGTGAAGTTGTCAGATGTGATGTGGTACGGATACGTTGTAACCTAACTAGATATTGTGTGAACAACATAAAGTTTTGAAGAAGATAATCCGCTATTTTTCGGTCATACATTCCCACAACTTATTTGGGTTGATATGCCTAAAAAGTCGTAAATATAAGCATATCCTTTCATCATCATCATCTCAGCCATAGGACGTCCACTGCTGAACATAGGCCTCCCCTTTAGATGTCCACATAAACCGGTCGGAAGCGACCTGCATATCCTTTGGGCACGATCTATTCATTAAAACAACTACCATACCGTACCGTCCTGTAAAATTTATTTTTAAAGTTACTGAAATTTTAGACTATGTATCTCTGTGTCTGAAGTGTATTCTAATACAATAAAGCTGAGGAGTAGTTTTGTTGGTATAGTTGTTTAACTAAATTGAACAAAATGGAAATGTAAATGCTAACTAGATTTACAAGGAATAGTATACGCTATGCGGAGCAGTCACCAGTTAATGCGTGTGATAAATCCAGGCAACATCGCGGGCAGAAGCTAGTAAAGCATATAGGTATTACTATTATTAAAACATGAAACGTTGCAATTTCACGTCAGCATTCACTTTTACTGCCTAAACACACTTGAAATAGTAAAGGATTTGCAAGCACGATTTTAAACTTAAAGAAGACTGGCCTAGGTCTACTTCTTGCTTGTGTTTTGCCAGACCGTACCATGTGACCGATTGTGATAAGCGTGACAAAAATGGTTGATGGTTATCGTCATATGGATATTAACTTCTATTTCTGTCCTAACGACGGCGACGGTCTGAGGTGAGTTAAAATCTCACCTTCTGTCTTTCTTAAATATCCAATGTTTCTGGGATTTTACATTCCAGCTGCCTATAATGTTCTAAAGTGGAGGACACAAATGGCTATAGGCTTAATTATTGTATTAGTAGAGCTCACTGTGAAGGAGCTCGTCCTGGGAAATTACAGGCGCATCGGGACAGTTTAAACTTTGGTATAACCAGGCCCAGAGGCCTTGCAAATGCCACCACTCCACAATGTTACGTGGAGTACTCTGGTACTCCAGATGTCTACAAGCAGTGGTTACCACTTAACATCAGGAGGGTCGTGAGCTTTTCTTTGCCATCTAAAGAAAATAAGAAAAGAGTAAATAAGAAAAGAGAAAAGAATTGCTGTTCCAGATTATTTTTTTTTTATAGACGGGAAATCATCAAATGACTTCCCCCGCCCTGAGCGGGGCGGGAGGGAGTGTCAGACTTTTACTGAATAAAACCCGTCTATGTTTCTTCATGCCCTTTGCGTTCCGGGGGCGCGGTATCTTTTTCGAACAACCCGCAGTGCTGTTTCAGATTCAAAATTAATTGTAAAATATTGACTCAAGATTAGGTACCATAGCTTTACATCTTCGATTTAGCACTTAGAGTGCTACCTAAACATATACATAAATGAGTAGGTAGATAGAAACATAGGTAACTATAGTAGACGATAATGCTGATGATTAAAATAAGTACCGTGACGTGCACTTATAAATAACATAGCGCTTTGTTTCATTAATCACTACCACCATTAGTTATGGCGAAAATAATTAATATCTTGAAGTGCTTACCCACTACTGAACGCTTCGTGAAATATAGACGAACTAGCCACACATTTAGTGTTAAAGAAAAGATAATACATCAGACGTTCGAAGTGTATCTACTTGTAACCTCATGTTAACTACATTCAATGCCAAAAAGTTATCAATAAATGTATGACTACCAAAACTAGCAAACTCCGTGCTGTCACTTAGAATTTCTTAATGGAAGAACACTAGCACTTTTTGCCCGTCCGGGATCCTGGGAATTGATCCTAGGACCCCATGCACAACAGTCACACTTGCTACTACGCGACCAACGGGGCAGTCAAATTGACCGTCTGAATATTATTTTCTTGAGTCTCACAGCCTTGTAAAAAAAACTTGACTTGTATGTAAAAAAAATGCTGACAGACTTTATTAGAGAACGGAAGAGTGTGGAAAGAATAGAAAGAGTTCTATGCCCTGCTAAGGGATACCACAGGCTACACATGAAGACTCCGATCCCAAGGAATCTGTGAACCATGTTCGGGAAACCCTAATCTACGAGGCAATGAATATTTTTATATTTCTACCTGATAAAAGTTTATTATTTCATAATATTTCCTAATTTATGTATAACACTGTGCAATGTTTGCAATGATAAGGCCTAAGCCGCAATCTAAATATTGACAAACCAAACAGAATGGTGGAGATTCCGAATAGTTTATGACTTAATGATGAAAAATGTTTTACATAAGAATCTGAACGGTAATAATCATTAAACCATGAATGCCAGCTAGCTACCTATTATGGAATCTTACATAAGCCTAGCTAAAAGCAATTGAAAATTATCCTTTACGGCGAATACTTGGCTTTAAATAAACAGAAGAATCCACCAAGCTACTTAATCGCCTTCATCAAAAACAGGTGTGTGTGTTTTTTTTTAAAGTAAATTGTCGAAGCTGAAAATATACGAATAATTCATATTGTAACTTATGACTAAGAAGTATTCTTGATTTTGATTGCCATGCAAGCAACAATGTGTAATGGTCGAACTTTGAAATTTTATAGGCACTTATTAATTATTATCACTTATTTCTTCACGTGACCAGAGGGCTGGCCTATTCTTTGGCCAAAGAATCAGCATTGCCATACAACGTGGCAATGCTGCCAGCCTTCTGGGCACATGCCCCATTGACAGCGATGCGGATGAGTTTTTTGACGCCCTATGACCTTACTTTTTTATTTTAACTGTACATAGTTTGTAATTTAATTATTATTTAGTTTTAACTTTTAGTTACTAAACCGATTTTCATTAAACTTATTAATTCCCATATATTTTTAACCCTATCCCAGTCCAGTGACCCATATTTGGGTCATAGCGATTGTTTAACTACTGTGTTTGCTTAGCGGACAGTTAACGTGTTAATTGAACATCATCGTACCTAGAACGGTAAACTATGTAGTTAATCTTAAAAGATAAAAGTACAAAATAAAGTTTTCTTAAAAAAAAATATTTAATATCTTTGATAAAATAAAATAAATATTACAAATAAAAAAATCGCTCGTCTAAGGTACAAACTATAACAAGAAGCGCCAGCATATACATAGGTACCTTTCAAAATATTATAGACCTATAATACATAAAGTTGATTTTGCAACAAATAAAATCAATTTATAGGTATGTGTATAAAGATAAAAAAGTTCAATATTATTTACTTCTATTATTCGCATGGCCTTACGTACTCATATTGACAGCTTTTGTTCTACGTGGTAAGTCAAAAAATCCTTGACTCTTGATCAATTTCTCTGCATCTTCAAAAGTCTGCGGCATATCTCTTTGAGCTGTTTCAGGAAGAGTTAAACTAATTAAAGCAGCTAGCACAGCAATGCTACCAACAATAACCATAGGTAGCCAAGGCTTGTATATCTCGAGATATGCCACAAACGGTGATATTACAGTACCAATGTATCCACAAATATGTACAATAGACGAACCAGACCCTCTAACCGAAGTTGGCAACATTTCTGCTGTCCATTGCATAGCTGTATTGCAAGCCATATTCACTGAAAACCTAGCTACAACTGCACACAATACAGACGCTAGACCACCACCAACAAACGGTATCGAAAAACTAAAAATGGCGCATATTGTCAAAACGACGAGCATCATAGACTTTCTTCCTGTGTAATCTAATACGAAAGACAAAATAACCAGTGAAGGAAATTCTGTCAAAGATATCACAGTGAACGATACATAGAAATCGAACTGTAACTGTCCTATCGTTCTAATTAGAGCGTCAAATATAATCATACAAAACATAAATTCTAAACATGTGCAAACGAAAATTCTGCACAGTAGTGGCCTTTTTAACATTTCTATCATATTTCCAGACACTTTCTTACTATTTGATGTAGTATACTTAAAGCCATCTATTAAACTTTGTGGAACCACTTTTTTATTAACACGAGCTATATTTAAAACTTTATCCACGGCGTCATCGGTTCTTCCCTTCGACAATAGCCACATTGGACTTTCTGGGATAATAAAAGGAGCAATCAGAGAAAGTGCCATCGGTAAACTAGTTGCAAGGGCTATTTTTTTCCAATGTCCACAAGCCAATGATATCCAGGGCAACGCAACAGCTCCCGAAGTAAAGAAAACTGCGAAGGATAAATTAGATATCCTTGTTCTGTATTTTGGGACAACGTATTCTAATATTAGTAGGTAGGTCATCATCATGCAGTTGTCATATGACATACCCATGAAAAAGCGACAGATGGCGAATTGCGCGAAATTATTGACGAATATGCTGGCTGTGCCTGCAATAGCTCCAATCATGTTACTGCATACAGCGGCTGGTATTCTTCCAAAGCGATCAGCAATCCAACCCACCAGAAAACCTCCAACGATAGATCCAACGAAGAAAATTGATTGAGCTGTCGCTTGATTACTGCTTCTTTCGCACACCCATCCCATTTCACTTGCTATTGTTGGATATGAAAATTCCGTCTTATTGAACTCCCAACCATGTTCGCAGGGCACTGTGTTCCAAGTTGTATTGGAAGTCATTCCGATAGATAGCACTTCGCTCCAGTTAGCTTCATACTGCTGACAATGCGAATATCCAAATGGTGATGCTTCATCAGAGGGTATGGCCAGATTTCTTCTTTCAAGCACAGTTAAATTCTGCAACTCTGGGACCATACACCAATGGTTCGGAGACGTTTCCGTTAGGAAAACTTGTGAAAAGTAAGCGAATGCACCAAATACGTTGAATGGTGCTGTTACGAGGAACAGGAATATATGATACCGACCAAATTCTCCCGCCGATAATAACAGTTTGTCATAGTCAACATCTGTGGTTTTTTCATTTTCTTCTATACGGTTGTTTTCAGAATACTTCTTCGGATTTCCATCCATTTTAAATATTGACACGTTAATGAATTAAATTAAACACAAAACTTGCAGGCGTGTCTATCCATAGAAATAATTCTTTTAACTACCTTAAAATATTTACGTTCTTTTATAGAAACTTGTGAGACAATAGATAAGGCTTTAATTACTTTATTATTTAACATTTGAATGGTTAGTTCAGTTTACCTAATCTGTGTATGCTGATACGCAAAACAACATTAAGATTGGGAATTCTCATTTACCTACTTGGAATACCAGCCCTGTTTTCCTGTTGTTTGTTGTTGTAAATGTCAAGCCATGCATCGAGGAGCAAATTTTTACAACCAACTTTCAAACACCAACTCCTAATGGGAAGTTTATCTTGGACATCACTGACATCGGTTACCATGTTAGAGACCCTCAAGGCGGCTTAGAAACGTTGGCATTAGGGTGTGTGGGGTCGGTAGATTTTACTGCTCACACGATAACGAAAGAAGAATGGGAAAACTTGAATGACACATTTTGCCCAAATTCCGAACCCACACTCTGCAATCGCACCACGAGACCAACAGAGAAATCAAATTATTCATTGGCAGGGAGTATTTAATTCGTCATCGTTTTGGGTAAAAATGTAAAAAAGACTATGACCTGATTGTTTTTCCTTTTGTAAGTACGAAATTGCGATAGGCCCTGTCCCATAAACTTAATATACTGGCAATAAGCGAGCTCGGTTCGGATTTCACGCTGTAATTGGGGTTGGTTTTCCAAAAGGAAAAAAGCCACGTGAAAATGTACGTTCCTCTATTTAATTTGAAATCTTATTATTTTTATTTCTTCTTTACTCATTAAATAAACAAAACAATCGTCTTCTTCGATGTCCGTCCCACCGCACTGGTTTTCTTAAATCTTCTTTTCCTGTCCAGGCGGTTTTCCTTTGGAATGCACTACCTCAGAACATCAGGATGGCCACCAGCCGGTTCACATTTAAGGTGAAAGCTCGCGAACACTTACTTAAGGAGTTGGCAGACTCGTCCCACAATTAGTTTGTTTTCTATCTCCACTTTGTAATTTTATTTCTCTCTACTTTGTATATTTTGTTTGTATGTATGTATGTATGTATATATGTATTTATTATTATATTTTATATTGTAAATTTTCTGTTTCTGTTCCCTCTTTCTTGCACCTCCGATGTTTTGTCTCTGCATCACCCTAAGGTAGACTGGTAGAAAATGCCTAAGGCATTAAGTCCGCCTTTGTACGGTGTATTTTTTTACATTTGTGCATAAAGTTTTAATAAATAAATAAATAAATAAAACAATATAAATTACTTTAAAAATATATTATCTTTATTATAACTGGATAGTGGTGTAACACATTTAGCATTAATTAATTTCAAAATTAAGAAATTATGGGTTAGCTTATTTTGGCAGAACTAAGCTAGTGATTTTGTAAGGTACTAAGTAGTAACTTTTTAAGTTAATCTCGGACATCATTGACATCAGTGAAGGAAAACATCGTAAAGAACAAATAATATATACGTAAGTTTACGCTTTGTAAGTAATATATACGTAAGTTTGAAATTGCCAATCCGCCTTGAGCAAGCGTGGTGATCAATGCTCGTGCCTTCTCTGTATGAGAAGAGGTATAAGCTCAATTACCTAGACCTACAGAATCATAAACATATATTCTATGTAAACTGGTAATCCTTAAGTTTAAAAATTGTTCTACCAGAGCTCTGCTATGGATCTCGGTACATACCACTACATATTTTATAGCCAATTAGCTTAGGATGAAGAAGATAGCATAGCTGGGACAATATTACATGTGTTAATGCCGTAATTTTTCCATCACAAGAAAGAGACGGAGGTATCTATTGCCGATAGCACCATCCCTTTCTTGCAACGGAAAGATGATGGTACTTACACGTCCGTCATATTACGAGCCCTGTCATGAGATTGCCTATGCATTATTTATTTAAAAGGTTACCTTTGTTGTAACTTGTAGCTATACCTTCTTAAAACGGTACGTTTTTATCTAATTTCCATAACATTTCCAAAATATAACTTATAGTATTTTTATTAGCTTTTGCCCTCGGGTTCCCCGCGTAAATTTCGGTTATCGCGGACGCAGACGAAGTTGCAGAATAAAAAGTAGCTTATTTCCTTTCTTTTGGTTTAAATTTACCCCGTACCAAATTTCATCAAAATGACTTCAGTGGTTTAGTCGCGAAAGCGTAACAGACAGACAGAAAGACAGAGTTGTAGCATTTATAATATTAGTAGGACTTTTATGTACCTGTCATTGCATGCCATCGCTGTAAGATTTCAAGACCTTTTTTATATTATGCTCCTCTATTGATGAACCCTGTATATTGATAAATCTGGAAAAGTGCAAAAGCTAAGGCTACACTGACGAAAGTGTCTTGAAATCAAACATTGTTAAGACCATTGAAAATCCCCTTCTTTCGGACAGAGAAAATTCAAAATAATTATAACAAACCATTTAGAGGCACTTTTAATTGTAATGAAGTCAGCCAGTCAGAAAGTTGAAACTGAAGTGATCTTATATGGGTTCTGTCTTGGTGTTTGAAGCTGTGGAACCCTAAAAGCTAGTCATTCGTTTTCGTTGCTGTCTCATAATATTATCAAACTATGTCACTTTGATAAGGAAATGCGCGTGGTAATGTTTAGTTAGTATAATGATTGATGCTTAAGTACATTAGATTTCAAAATGATATTGATGCGATATTAAACCTAATATTGATCACGATAGGGTTGCTTATTTGGTAAAAGGAGGAATGCGAGCTTAGGTTGAAAGTGCTTTTAATTTTCTAATCAAATTTTACCTAAAAGTCTGACAACCTTACTGATTAAAATCAAAGCATTTATTTTAATTAGATTGCTTTTAGGCACTTTTGATTTATCAAGAAGAAAATTAGAAAGTTTAATCTAGTTGCCCGTTCCAAAACGTAGGTAGGTCTAACTACACGGACACTCTTTACAATCATGCAATGGGTTATTCTGAGTGTCCCAGTAACTGGCTTATGGAAGTGAGTAAGGCAGTCGGTTCTTGTAAAATTCTGATATTCAGCTGTATATATTAAGACAGGAAGCCGACTCCATACAGTTGGCTCTGTACAATTGTATTGGGGTTGGATTCCACATTGATCATCATCGTTCTGTAAGTATCTACGAACCTACAAAAATCAAAACAAATAAATCGGTTGGGGTATGATGATCAATGCAAAAATGTGTGTCTGTGTGTTTTATGCAAAGGATAAACTAGCAAAGTGATTTGAGAAAAAACAGGAATTTTCATGTTATTAGTTCGATTCTTCGAATTTAAACTAACATTTGCGGCCTTTGAAGTCAGTAATATTATTAAACTAGCTTTTGCCTGCGACTTCTTTCATGTAAATTTTCTTATTGATCATAAACAGAGATAATGTAACTTCCAATTTAAGAAAGAATTTTCAGAAAATCGAATAAATATAAAACAAACTCGTCAGCTTTATATTAGACTAGCGTTCACCACCAACTTCAAAGTCAAAGTCAAATTTCTTCTAATATCTTCTACCTATAAACTATCTACCTGCCAAACAGCTTCATAGCTTGTAGTTTTAGAGATTTCATGATTGATCAGTGAGTTGTGTTTCGCTTTCATATAATATTGTACTAGGTTCAGCCCGCAACTTTGAGCGCGTGGTTTTTTCAGCCACTTTGAGTGACGTCTTCGCTCCCGTGAGTTGCAGCGCGATGTTATATGTACCTCGTGAACCCGGCTACCAAATACAACCAGATTTTTTTCAATCCGTTTAATAGTTCTAGAGATTATCACGTTTAAACAAACAAAAAGCTCTTCAGATTTATTTCAATAAGTATAATATAGATAAATAACTAATAAATCATATTTGACCAATACCTACAACTAGTTTTCCATTGTCAGTAATGAAATTTCCGCTACAAGAATGAAAGGAAAAAGGAAAATGTAGCACCCGTGAATGTGACTGACCTACCTTTTTATATGAGACCACGTGGATAAAGTTGAAGAAAATATGATACCTTATGCCTTATACTATTATAGTACTTAAGGTATAGTTCCATGAATAGCACCTAACTGTAAGTTCTTTAAAAAAACAGTGGTAGATTTGCTCCCATAGAAATGTAAATTGCGTTTTTATTTAGGATTTTTAAGCTAAAGAAAATGTGTTGAGCAATTCCGTATTATTTGTTCCATATTCAAACATATTATAAGGAAAATTTGGGGGCATTCAAATTTATTTTCATTGTTATGTTACTTATTGTATGAATCCTACTAATATCCTATTACAAATGAGAAAGTTTGTGAAGATGGTCGGATGGATGGTTGTTTGTTACTCTTTCCCGGATCTGAATGAAATTTGGCACACAGGATACTTTTTATCCCGGAAAAATGTACGAAACTCGTGGGATAATTTATTAAATTTGACGCGGATAAAGTCGCGGTGGGAAGCTAGTAAATGAAATAAATAAATATTGTGGTTGAAAATCAAATAAAGCTTTTAATTAGCTATTGAGATACAGCCCGCTGTCAGACAGATGGACGAATAGCGAAGGTTTACTAATAGGGTTTCGGGTTCCGTGACATTTCAAGAGTGCCTGTAAATGGTTTAATTAAAAGAAACGCTTTGCCTTTGATTTCCAATAAAAAGTGCTCCAATTTAGATACAACCCAGTATCTAGTTCATCCCTTTATAGAAAAAGTAATGAAAATAAGAGATGACAAAAAGTGAAATTAAATTCTGCCATGAAATACGGTCGATATAAAACTCTTAATCACGCACCGATTAGACAAAGAGATCCGATATGGACAGTGATGTCACATAACACTACGGCCATTATAAACTCCATGTTAAATTTCCTTTTGCTAGAAAGAGATAGAAACAAATCTACGATGGCTTATATCATTTTTAATTTCATAGTTCTGCAAAAAATAATTTTACTAAACTGTTTATTACATGTTTTTTTTTTTTTTATTAACAAAAATATCACTCATATTCCCTATTACCAACTACATTCTCGTCAAATTCAAGGAGTTCGTGATTCTTAACACGAATCAATAATAAAATAAATTTGTTTAAAAAAATTATATTTTTTGACGTGATTTTCCAATTCGAGCTAGCCATCTCGCTAGAGGGATTAGGCGCTATGCACGCATAGATATAGCCACGCGACAACTCTGCCTACCGCATACGCAACTGGGCGATGCTGATTTTTGCAAGAGGAGTATTCTGGAATACTGTTTTTTGATAGTTGCAACTAAAAAAACAAGCATTTATTAAATATTGGCCAGGTATCGTAATTATATTTGATTACTTCTTTTTTTCTATGACAAGCTCCTAAAATTTGACGAGGATGCAAATCAACAGCTTGTAGGTCTAAAGGGTGTTAAACCGGTACCAATAAACGACCGAAATAACAAAAGATTTAACTACTAACTCCGGCAAGTACTACACACCACATCCGAAATAGAAAATATTGGCAGGCATGTACAGTCAGCAGAAGAGATAAGTAACCAGGGTCGCTTAATAAATTCGAAGTTTTTCAAAAACCGATAGATTTTTTATAGCTTATTAATTAAATTAACTTTCATTTAAAAACGACCACTGTTTTGAAATAAAATGTCAACTATATTAGACGGTAGTAGTATATGTCAGTACTTCGGTTACTTATCTCTTTTGTTGACTGTACCTACCTACCTACGTACCTATAATGCTTGTAAAATGTTGTTCCGTATAGTGATGTCAGACATTGATCGGGTACCTACTTCGCTAATTGATTGTGTCCATGATCCCATAGCTTGCTATACAACCATGGAAAACATCCTACGCCCAAAATTACAAAGAAAGCAATAATGTCGCGTCCTGTTTTTTCAAATCTATACTAGTTTAGTAAAGCTGAACAGAGTGTTACACGCTATTCTCAGAAACTACCAGTCGGATTCGAACATTCCTTGCATGAGGAATAGGCTACATAATATCACTCTACGACTCATGCGAGTGGAGCAGTAACTAAAGACGTAACTAGAAGCGGGTAAAAAAACCACGCGGACGAAGTAAAGGCAGCAGCTGTAATAATATAAAGGCGGTATAATATGTTAGTACTTTAACTGCAGTTTTGTTAGGCCTAAAATCATCAATATATAATCAATTGCTGGTGCAAGCCCTGACCTTTGTATACCATCACGCCTGTATTCCCAGAAGGGATAGGCAGAGGTGTACCATTGTACACCCACAGTTCGCCGGTATATTTAGGTCCCATGTAGTGGGCGGCGAGCCTATTGCCACTAACCGGGCACAAATCCAAACTCCGAGCTGCTACTGAGAATTTCATAGCAAAACCCAATAATACTTTTTACTCGACCTGGGAATGGAACCCGGGACCTCTAGCGTAGCAGTCACGCATAGGACCACTAGGCTAACAAGACCCTGACCTATCTCTATGCGAAAACTCCTTTGTTCTGTAGTGAGACGATAATATGCATAATATAATAGAAAATATTATCTTAGTTACTTCAGGATAATTTTGCTATCTATTGGTGAAAAAATCGTCAGAATCGGTTCAGTAGATCCAGAGATTACCCCCTACAACCTCACAAACTTTCCCTCTTTATATTATTAGTATGGATTTTGAGTAAGTAGCAACATCGAAAAGTGATATATTTATAACAATGTATAAGGCTTGAAGACGGAGAAAAACAGGGCGGGGAGAGAAATTCAATTATCTTGACATCGAGTAACTAGTCGTGAGATACCGTAAATAAGTTACTTTATGCATAATATAAGTGAGTATATGATATTTTTATCTTATCCATAAAAGCTGCGTAATGGCTCTATTCTTCGTCGCCGAAAATATTAAAACATTCATTTAATGAAAGAAATGAATTCTTATTAAATTGCTTTATTATACAGCTTCGTGATAAATTATTATGAGTGTGAGCCTATATTAAATCATGAACCCACTCCTGTAATTTGTTCTGGCCTTTGTAATTAAAAAATAAAATAAAAGTAATTTGTATAATTAATTAAATTAGGTTCCTACTTCCTGTCTGTAGAGAGCTAAATACAGACACTTTATTTATTAATTATAATTATATCGGATGTAATCGAAGGCTTATTAATCGTAAATTATATCTATTAATCTAATTTAAAAAATAAAATGAAAATATATATTAAGTATTGTAATAAAAATTTTCAATACACGCTGCTCCAGTTCCTACAATACTCGTTTCAACAAAATGAAAAATGCTAATGAAATAAAATTATTGAAAATGAACCTACTAAAGGATATCAATAAGCTCCTAATTAGATCATTCAACCATACCGTTAAACTTTTTTTGAATAACTTATGTACTATATTTGCCGTGTCACCAAGGCTTAAATCGCATGCGTAATATTTTAGTAGATTATAATGTTAGACCCCAATCAAGATAACAATAATTTTATCGGCACTTCTCTAACACGCTGTCATAGTAGATACGAAAAATTAACTAGCACAGGTTAAATCACCAGATAAATAAATAATTATTTCATTTCAGCAATTAAACACTAACTTCATTCTGATTAAAAAAATCTTATTTCCTTAATTGAATTGATTTCACATAAAAAAAAACATTTCAAATTAATAAAATCGAAACAAAAATTCAAATGCTTGAATAAACATCATATAATAATGAAATGTCAAAACTTACCGTAAGTCAGAAAATACACAAATCGTTCACTGGTGCGCGAAATGTAATAACTTTTGTTTTTAAAGTTTTTAAACAAGTTGCGTGCGTTCAGATAGGTGACGGAGCGCGGTCGCGGTTATTATGGTCATCGCGTTGAATGTGTAGCGAATGGGCGGCCCCACACCTCTTCTGAATAGGCATGCGTGTAGCGCCCTTTCGGTGGACAAAACTTTTCAACGGCTTCTTGGTGGACGGACGCGGAAAATTGAGCTGTCCAATATTTATTGTATCTGATAGATAAATGTTTTATTTCCTGCTCCTCTGATAAAATTAGTGTCAATTCGTTTGTTTGACTTATGTCAATAGTAACATACTAGGTAAGATCTACGAACCGGACGGAAATAATTATGGGTTTATTGATGCATAAGCAAGTAGGTATGCTATTTTTTTTTAATTTTATAGAGGTATGTAGTTTCCTATTTTACTAGTAAATCAAGAAAATATTTAATCTTATTTCTTTGTACAAGGATGAAAGGATCATAATTTATATAAAATAATGTGTAACTAAAAAAATACTTTATTATTTTAATCACATGCAGCATTATCCCACCAACAATTCTTAGTGAATTAAATATCTAAAACTTGTCAATGTAAAAATGTAAACAGCACCATCTTTACAAATATTGTGTAACTATTTTGCAAAGAACTCCATGAACGGTTTGTGTCGTCTGAAGTAAGAAGGAAATCTTTTCATACTCATTTTTAACCGACGAAAAGGAGGAGGTTATCAAGTTAATGTGTATTTTTCTATTTTCGTATTATTAAACGTTCCTGTTTAATAGATAGTGAAGTGCAATTCTTGAAGGCAATTACCTATATTATTTTCCTTTTCGAAATATAGTTTCGAGTGATAATGTTTTCAGCCCCTGAAACCTTCGCGAAATGGGTCAAATTTGGTCTCATTAGGTTCAGTACACCTTTATCTCGGTCTGTACGTATTTATTTTTTAGTTATACAGTTCAGTTTCTTTTATAAAGATAAAACCCGAGGAAGTTTTATAGTAAAAAATATTAAGATGCTAATACTCGTAACTTATAACGTACGCAACATTTATTTAAATAAAAACATTTTCGGAACTAGTTTCATTTTATATCTAAAACATAAAAAAAATGAAAATTATACTTTTTTTTTGTTTTTTTTTTATACCACTGAAGGTGGCAAACAAGCTAACGGCCCACCTAATGTTAAGCGGTCACCGCTGCCTATGGACACTTTCAACACCAGAGGCATCACTCGTGCGTTGCCAACCCCGTAAAAACCGATATTACATTAACGAGGGGAAATACTTCATTGTTTTTTGTATGAAAATTTACAGCTTTACAATCTTCTTAATTAATTTCGGCTCAGCATACTCGTCGCTAAATATCTCATTTAATAAATACAAGAACAAAAGAAAACTAGCTTTTAAGTTTTGGGTGCTCGTACATGTATCTAGTATACTATACGTAATATTATAAAGAGGTAAGCTTTATATTTTTTTGTTTGTAACCAATAGATAGCTACATTATTCCTGAGTAATATAGGTTATATAACATTACGCTACGACCCACAGGAGCGGAGCATTAACTAAAGACGTAACTTATGGCGGGTGAAATAAACCACCCGGACGAAGTCTCGAGCAATTCGCTAGTATAGGTATATAGTAGAAGGGCTAAGTCTATACACTTCGATACTCGTGCCTTATTGAAGGGCAGGAGGGAGTGTCAGACTTTTACTGACTAAAACCCACCCATGTTCCTTCTTGTACCCTTTGCGTTCCGGGGGCGCGGTATCCCTTTCGAACAACCCGCAGTGCCGGCAGGCATCGGCCCTCCAAATGATTTTCTGACATCTATTTGAGGCGCGGGTAGAACACGAACGAACCGTCGACACAGTCTGTCGTCAATTAACGTACGGACAGAGAGCTACCCATTGCCCACCGTCCATGGGCCAACGTCTACGGTGGCCGGGAGTCATCTCGCGGCTTCCGTCGCCCGGAGCGTCTCCCGCGGCGGCTGGGACGAGAGGATCTGCGCCTCTGTCGTCCCGCCACCTCCTTCTCTAGCATAAATGCTTCGCAGAAGGAGGTGACTACTTCCCATTCCCTCTTGCTCCGGACCATGGCTTGCACCAAGGCTAGACGCGAGAGTTCGCCGTCGCTCAAGCGGGGCACGCCGCCACGAGTGTAACATGGGATAAGGGCAGGCAGCTGATGATGTTGGCAATGCTATTGTAATAAATGTTGTTACTCATCAGTAATTTCTTATATACAAGTTTAAAAAAATTATTATCATTTGGAAATTTATTTATTAGTAACTTCCTTAAGCCCGTGACTTCGCCCGCGTGGAAGGCAAACACGCAATAAACCATATCTGACAGTACTCGGCAATTAGTGTAGCTTTCCATCAATAAAAAAATAATAATAGCCGGACCAAAACTTTCAGAAATAACCTCTTACAAACAAAATAATGAAGAAACAAATTATACCGCTTTATAATTTAAGTAAAGTGCATGTCTATTTTCTCCTTATATGGCCTCTTCACCCACGACCGATTTTAGACCGACTTTTTTGTTGTCGTGAATGGAACATATGAAATCTGACGCTTTCCGCCTACTACCGATGTTTTTGACCGTTTTTTAATGGCCGTATACGTTAAAAAAGCTAATTAGAATTCATATGCTCCATTCCCGCCGACAAAAAAATTGACAAAAAATCGGCCGTGGGCGGAGAGCCTTACCGTGTCTCTGAGGTAAAACCTAAGATTTGCCAAGTAAATAGTGGTAAAAGTTCGGAATCACAAAATATCACTGAACATTTCAGACTTACGAGGAAACTGGCTCTAACCTACGCAGACCAGGAACAGGCAGAACCAGATATACCACAGCACGAGATGATCGATACTTGGTGAACACCATGCTTCGTAATCGTTTTCTTACAGGATCTGAACTTACAAAACTTACGAAGAAACCCAAGCGCATGGACAGTACGACGGCAACTTGCTGTAGCAAATTTGGAACCACTTAGACCTGCAAATGGCCCTAAATTGGAGCGTGGGCATCGTATTTCAAGACTAAGATATGCCTAGAACCACTTAAATTGGACTTTTCAAGATAGGTCAAAAAATATGTTCTCCGACGAATCAGAATTTACACTCTACAAGCACAATAGAAGACACAGAGTGTATAAAATATTGGTGGAAAGATTCAAGCAAGCATGCATTGAAGAAAAAGTAGCCTACGGACCACCGTAAATAGAAAAGAAATAGATGAAATAACGTAACGAACGTAACGTAGATGAAATTCCGGCCCATACAAGTACAGAACCACCAGGTTCTGTACTTGTATGGGCCGGAATTTCATCTGAGAGTCGTAAAGAACTGTTGTTCATAGAAAACGGCTCTTTAACTAGCGTAAGGTATGTAAGGTATGTGGAAGAAATTATTAATGAACACGTTGGACCATTTATGTTCAATTTGGGTAAGGATGCTATTTTTATGCATGACAATGCCCGACCTTATACAGATTGTGAATGAACACCTTCAAGTGATGAACATGACTCGTATGAAGTGGTCAGCTCGCAGCCCGAATATCAATTCCATCAAGCATGGTTGGGACGATCTAGGGAGGTGCGTAAAACAACAAAACCCTGCCCCAATAGCGCTTTGTAAGAGCTCAATTGCTCTCACAGAGAAATGGGAGATTATTGCTCAAAATTGTATAAGGAACTTGGTGCAGCTCAGCATGCCAAACCGCGTAAACGCAGTAATGGAAGCACGAGGAAGCAATACAAAATATTAACATACAAATAGATCGTAATGTTGTTCAAAAATGTCATGTTTCCTATTTCCGTTTGAAGACAAGATCAGCAGTTTTTACTCTACGTATTTTTTTAATAAATGAAATGCAGTGACTCATTTATGAGGTAGATACATTTAAGGGGTATTATTATTGTCTAGCTCGCTCTCTCGAGTGTATATTAAATGTGTACATTCATGGTTTAGCGAATGTATTTAGTTGTGTGAGGATTAATACAGTATTGTTTAAAATGCCTTCGTAAGCAACTTATTAATTTTCAGTACTATGTAAACGATAAATATGGTTACTATGTGTTATCCTTAAGAGATAGACATCGGACTTTTGTCTATACCTTATTAAGATTTACAATTACCATTATTTAGTACATCATTTTAATGTATCTCTTAAGCTTTAGCCTACGTTAGCCATGTGAAGAAGAACGCCCATTTATCACCTGACTATGTATAAAAATTAAATAAATCTTAAAACTCGGCGAATTGTATTGCATTATTTTTTAAGGACATAGCCGCCACTCTTTTCCCAAGCATGCAACTCCTGAACGCCAGAATAAACAGGAGGGACCGCGAGAAAAGCGCCGAAGCAATGAAGCTCGACGAGTTCCGGAGAAGCGATACAACTGTCTTGGATCCCGTACGAAATTAATCAAAAAAGATAATTTCCACTTCCCTCCGAACAAGTAGGACACATAACAGGACTAGGTCAGCAAGCACAAAGGGATGCCTACAACTGGGACAAGCCCAGATTGCCGAACACAACGGATTGCATTTATCATTTACTTAATGGGTCCTAATAGGTATGGAAAACACGCCTGAACGCACGGGTTCTAGTTTCTACAAGGTCCGTAGTTAACTACTCCGGATGTAACCTGTCTACTATCTAATATAATATTTCGGTAATTGAATTGTATATTAAATACGCTTATAAGGACAAAAATAATAATTTTTATTTATACTTATTCTACTTCCGTGAAATATGGTAGTTTTGAACGCATCTCAACTACCATTTTGTACGACGTTCCATTTTACACGCTGCAACTTGACTTTATTCAGCTCTGATTCTGAGTTTAATACATTATTTTATTTAATCAGTAAGTATTTCTTTAAGTCTTTGAATAATACCGAAAAAACCGTTTCACTCGTGCGACCTCAATAACATACTGCATGGAGTATTAATACGTTAGTATATATTAATCTATGTGGAGTATGTTATTGAGGTCGCACGAGTGAAACGGTTTTTTTATTTTTGACAGTTCTGCGATTGACAAAGGCGTAGTCCTTTGTTTTTTTTTATGTGCATAAAATATAAATAGTTCCAATAACACATTTAAAAAAAACTATGCCTACTCAAATAGAAAAATCTATTAAAGCCATTATTATTTGTGGCATATGATGGTTGAATCTTAGATTGTTTCAGTCCATACAAGGCTACTACATCCGATGCTGATGTAACGATTTCCCTTCTTGATTATGAATACTCTCCCTTTATAATATATTTTAAAGAAAATAATGTGTTAATATTGGATAGGAGTTTCCGAGATTCTATGAGAATGCTAGAAGGTCGTAATCTTCACTTCCATTACTAGGTTTATACATGTATGGGCATGGAAGTGGGCATTGTTCTATATTTTTCAGTGACATAGTTTCAAAGTATTGTATTTTTTCAACTTACATAGAAACTTAATTAGTGTTTATTATAGTGTTTATTATAAAACTTTCCACCTAGCTTATGGTGAAAACCGCATCTAAATCCGTCTGTTGTGTGTTTAAGAGGAGTTAGCGGATATACAGACAGGATTTACACGTCAAAGTAATTGTAGGTATCATTCAGCATAACGAATCTGTGAAATGAAAACCATTGATTGAAAGTATCTTTACGCATAATTAATAAGAAAAAAAGTCAGAGGACTTTGCATGAGTGCATTAATTTTCATATCGTGTGAAGTTCCCCCATATTACATCCGGTTGCAGGCTGCGCGCGCCGCACAGTTCGGCGAGGCTACACGGTAACGATGCGTTGCCTCCGGCAGGTTAGGTTTATGCCTTGCCTCGAGCGGTGGTTTGGCAATAAACTTAACCTCTCAATACACTATACTAATAGTAAGAGACATGGGGTAGGTGCAGCTCGAGTCCGTTTCATATATTTTGTCAAAACGTTTGTAGCGAAATAATATCGTTAGGTTAGTAAAGTTGTTGTAGTTATTTTCAAAATATTTTCTTGAACAAAGAATTATACTTTTCCAAAGATTTTTTTTTACATCGCTTGAAGTTCTTCCTTATTGCAGCTGGTTGCTGGCTGCGCGCGCCGGTCGGCCAGTCTATAAAGCAATGACGATGCGTCGCCTCCGGCAGGTTAGGCCTATTGCCTGCCTCGAGAGGTGGCAGGCAATAAACCTAACCGCAAAATAAACTATACTAAAGAAAGAAACATGGGATATGTTCAGTTCGAGTTCGTCACATACATTTTGTGAAAACGTTTGTATTGAAATAATAACGTTAGGTTAGGTTATTACAGTAAATTTTCAAAATATTCCAAATATTTTTAAAACTAATTTGCTAGCTTTTGTCTGCGATTTAAATATCGGTAGTCGTGGGTGCGGATGAACTCATCATCGTCATCAAAATCGGTTCAGCGGTTTATTCGTGTATGTGTAACAAACAGACGGAAGAGTTACTTTCGACTTTATATATTACTCTCTGCTCTAATATAGAAAAAAATGACAGTCATCAGATCACGTCCATTTTTTTACATATAAAAATAAAATATGAATAATATTTAGTGAAACGTTGGACCCCAAGATCGTAGGTGCGTTTAAAAACATAATAAACTCACAAAACGCAACATGCAATCGCTTAGCCACTGCCACAGCCACACACGGTTCGGCACCATGTCGTCGTTCAGATCAATACATCGAATAGTAATTAAAGGTGTGTTTCAAGGGAGTATACAGAATCCCCCCCGTATCTATGGTTGCAGTACGTACTATAAATACCTAAGACGTGGGATCACTATCTAATTCTACCGTAATTCATGCAATCTTTAAAAGGCTTGGCCGCCCATGCTATTTCGCTCTATTTATGAAAACATCCTTAAAATACTAAGCTTCTCTTTTTCTTCAAACGTCGTCCTTGCGACTAATTCTAATCGGCGTGCTTGTGTGCCAGATGTATGAATGTGGATGAGAAGAAAGTAGCATGTAAGGGTCGTACCAGGTGGCGTTCTGGTAGCATGAGTTTATGTATGTATGTACGTATAATAAAATGGTACTGTTTTAAGAGATGGTATGGTAGGCTCTCGGCAATCCCGAAGACGTCACACGAAGCATGCAGTTTTTTGCGCACCAGTTTCAAGGAACCGCGTATTTATTGCAATAAAAGTCAGATTATACAATTTACTTTAAAACATTTTATTGTAACAATAGAAGTGTAAAAATTATACCTATATTTATCTTAAAACTTATGTATATGGAAAATATAAAAATAATACTACCGCTAGTTTTTTCGTCAGTTCAATGACGTTTCACAATTTCGCAAGGGTACTCGCCGTTTAATCAAAGTAATTAAAATCTAATTACGACGACATCGGTTCTCTAAAGTATTGATTTCTGAAGCAATATTTTTCTTTAATTTGGTTTCGCCGAATCATCATTAACCAAAAACTTATTAGTGATATTATTTTGGCTCTTTTTCGTAGATCTTTGACAGTCATTACGAATAGGTAGAAACCACGAATTCTTTTCCTTAGATTTTATCAAAAAGGCTTATGTTTTTATGTACATACGTATATTTAACGTCGAAAGCCGATACGCTACTTGTAAATATTTATGTGTAATACAAAAACGTAATGTGGCCAGGAAACTTACAATTTGGCGTAACAAAGAGTTACATAATACAAAATAAAATTAGGGAAATCAATAGCTCGGGGATTTATATCGAAAAATAAAAAGTGATGAAAGAATTTCGGCCATCATAGAGTTAGTTACTTAAACATCTTTCGGTATTTTGACGGAGAACCCTTTCGCGAGTTATTAAAAATAGGTCAAGCACATGTTTTTGAGTTAGTTATAACTTATAAACTTTGTACGCAAAGCTTTTATAAGTACATGTTGCTATCGCCATTGCACTGGAGTGAAGGTCCAACCAAACGTAAGGAAATTCATTGAATTCACGTCAAGAAGCTTCTTCGGTGTTTTCAGATGACACGAGGGCTTTTCACTGAAAAAAGAACATCATAATATAATTGTTTAACAGTGTATCAGTTTTACTAAACTTAGCAAAACATCCACCCATATTTTGACAGAGGCCCAATTTCTGTGATAAATGTATTTAATTTATCTACACTTTTTTTGAGATTAGTTGTCACTACTACAACTAATCTCAAAAAAGTGTGTATGTCGTTGCACTGCTACGATGTTCGGTACCTTTGCATTTAAAAAGTTAATAATTAAAAGAAATAATGCCTAAGGTACCAACCAGGTAGTCGGAGAACCAGTCTTACCAAGAGTATCGTATTACCCATTACTGGGTTGTGGAGGTCTGATAGGCAGTCGCTCCATGTAAAATACTGATATTCAGCTGCATCCGGTTCAACTGGAAGCCGACCCCAACATAGTTGGGAAAAGGCTAGGCTGATGATGATGAATGCCTAAGGTACCTATTAAGTCTGCCTTTGTACTTTTTGATGCACAAAGTTTAACTAAATAAATAAAAGTGACGAAGGTTTCAATTGGAACTTAACGTTAGGTAAAGAATGAATTTTTGAGACGGGACTGCAACTTTTTACAGCTTTTTTCTGTTTTTCATAGCTTCAGTTTTCACTATGCACTTCCATTTCAAATTTACGAATTACAAAGAAGTGCCAGTTTAACCATACCTACATGGATTTACATACATCGTCACGCCCATTTACAGCACTTGCATTACACAGAAACACACTAGCACGCACACTTCACTAATAGTATCTAATAATTATGTCACTCTCTGTATATATTTTTTTGTGTACTTCGTAAATGGCGTAATGTTTTGACTATTTAATTATGTTGTTATTCTCACTGTCAGCTGTGAAGCTACCTTATATCTTACACTTGGCGTCGGCGCAACACGTTTTCTTCTTCCATGCCATCCTGTCAGCCGTCATACTATCGCTGACTCCCTTCTCTTACATATCATTCTTCACACAATCCATACATATTTTCTTTGGCCTCCCTCTTCCTTTCCATCCATCTACAATAATGTTAATAACTCTTTTGGTCACATGTGTGACATCCCTCCTCTTCATATGCCCATACCAAGACAAACGGTTCCCTTTAAACTTTTCACTGGCGCTACTTTCAAACTTCCTCTAATATACTCATATCCATTCTGGTCACACCACACATCCATCTCAACTTTCTTATCTCCGCAACATGCAGTCTTTTTTCATCCGTCTTATACGGTCCAACATTCCAATACGACAGGTCTTATCACGTTATATAAACTATCTTATATAAAATAAACAAATAAAAAAACTTACTGAAAAGTCAATCAGGAAAAGTGGCACTTGTACGTAACAAATAATTGCGACCACGGCAATAATTGTTAGGAAGATACACGCAAACAATAATTGTTCTTTTTGCCAGTCACTAAACCTGATACTTCTTGCCATCTTCAAGGGATTCATTTTCGCACGGCTGTAAAAAGAAATAAAGATTTTTTCAGATTTTGTTTTTTACATGATTTAGATGACACTTAAAAAAGGGCAAAACAGTAGAGCAAGTTATAATGTAACCCTTACTCCTATTGTAAAGATGTAACGTTTGTTTGTATCTTTGTTTTTGTAAGGGGTCTGGAAGTAATGGTCCGATTAATTTGAATGAGGGGACGTTAAAATGGTCAGCGTTGCGTTGATTCTTCTATTCCAATAGTTTCTCCATTTAACAGAGAGCACAGTGGAAGAACGGCGTCGATTTCGCGACAATTCTACCATTTCACCATAGCGTCATCATTCCTCCATAGTGTTTCGACGTACATACATACATACCATCACGCCTGTATTCCCTGAACCATTAGGCAGAGATGTACCAATTTACACCCACAATTCGTCGGTATATTTAAGTCCCATGTAGTAGGGGCGAGCCAATTGCCATTAACCGGGCACAAATCCTAACTCGGAGCTGCTATTGACAATTTGATAGAAAAACGCAATAACAATTTGCTCGACCAGGGAATCGAACCAAGGACCTCTAGCGTAGCGAGGCAGCTCGCAGTTCCAATGTGGTAAATTCAGAAATCTATTTGTAATACAATATTTGTTACTTACAGGGGTTTTGGTAAAGCTGCTGGTGGTTCTCTCCCAAGTCCTACCGGCATCAGTACAGCCTTTTCTCTAGGCAGCAGAGTCATCTCCAAATCGATTACTCCCTGAAATCGGAAAGATATTTGTCATTATTATACACTCAAATATTAAAAGCATTGTACACATCAGTTATTGGGCAGTTACTTGAAAAGAAGTTGAACGCAGTCACGCTGAAGCCTATAGTAGTATAGTTATACTGCTTGCTTACTGCTTTTTCATAATTGTTGGGAATCTCTTAGCATGTCAAAAAACAACTAAAACATCACAAAAAGTAAAACAGTTTTGGGGGACCGAACTCAGGATCAGCGATTTGCAAGCCGATCGTCAAACCGTTAGACTAATTATTTCGATGACAATTATTCCAAAATAGCCGTTCTAGTTTCATATGATTGACTGCTTCGCTCCTTAAAGATATGGCGTGATGATATCATTTTAGAAATTCAATCCGCAGCTATCTATAACATTCTTACATAATATCTCGTCTTTTTCAATCCCGTGAGAATTTGTAGAAGAATACGAACGTAATGCAACATTGCTTATCCCTTAAAGCAAATAGCGTGATAATTTGACAGCCTAAGTTTTATGTTAAACTTACCACTATACATTAGTGAAAACCACATTCAAATCGGTTGGGCCGTCTCTGAGATTAGCGTGCACAAACGCACAGACAAACAGACAAAAATTTTAAAAACTATATTTTCGGCATTAGAATCATTGCCCGACCTCATAGCAATTACTTTTTTTCGAAAATATTAAATGTACAGTTTTGACTTCGCTACGATTTTATTATGTGTGAGGGAGTGTCAGACTTTTACTGACTAAAACCCATCCATCTTCCTTCTTGTGCCCTTTGCGTTCCAGGGGCACGGTATCTCTTTCAAACAACCCGCAGCCCTGAGATTGGGACTAAGATTAGAATGCGAACGTTGCTAAAAGTAATTAGAATTGACCCATTTGAGCACCTAATCCGAATTCGATGTTTTTATCGATAAGCTATACATACATACATACATACACAACATTGATTTGTGACTTTTACGGAGGAAACTCTCTTCATGATCCTTTAATATTGCCAGGATATTTCTGGTACACGTTGTATACCTAAATATACAACACACCCTTTAAAAGTAAGTACAGTCATTCACCAGACATTATTGTAGAACAAATAGGGGGTAAATCTAGTAACTTATAGGAACCATCGCGTTCTATCTCAGTTGCAATCTGTCTACTACTGCCGGTCTTATTAAGACCGGGGAGTGTTGGATTCTTACCTCACTAAAACCACACCGGTGGATACCATCAGCACATGGAGAGGATTTCGTTTCCTCATAAAAGACCTCACCAGAGGGTTTTAGTGAGGACTTTTGAAATGGGATGATGAAATAGGAGGAGCCCTAACAGGCGTTGCAGAGGGAGGGTTCCCTCTGCAACGCTTCTTATGGCCCATCCTTAGAAAGTCTGTAAGTGGTGATGTGCATGGTAGCACGTGACTACTATGCTACCGTCTTCTGTAAGGTCGCTTTAGTGGGCGAACATAGTTCACATACTAACCGCCTGCCTACATTCTTGAAATTATTACAGTTTCTGAGATGAGATTGCGTCTTGATCTTAAAAGCTTTTAGCTAAGAAGAATAAGTTCTGTTTAAAAATACTTACAGCAGCGGAAGACATGCCAGTATTCCGGTTGGTGTATATGAGCGGCCACCAAGCTCTGACTTTCACAGTTGTGAACAGGTTTATGCTCTTCTGTTTATTTAATTCTCCTGCAGTACATTTATTAACACTCTTCGCTCCTCTAGACATTGCATTCAAATTGAAGCTGGCTGATGCTGAAAAAATAATTGTGATTTTATTAGTTATTTCTAGTTAAATTATCAAGGGTTAGGGTTAGGACAGATTTGATGATTTCCCATCATTAAAACAAAATGGGTCAGGCCAGAATCATCACGCATTGAGTAGTTTTTTTTTTTACTAACATAGATTATTAAGTTTTGTCATTACTAACAATTATGGACCACGGTCTGAAATAAAGTATTTTTATTTTTTATTTCATTGAGTGCTGGATGTCGAGAGACGTCTCCGAAGGAGACTATCTATCTCTGTGCCCAATTTCATCTAAATCCGATAAGCTGTTCTGGTGTAATTAAGTAACAAACATTCATCCATTTAAACTATCGCATTCATTAGAGTAGTAAAATTAGCAATGATCATCATTAACTAAATTAGTATTTAAAGAAATCTTGTCGCAACTGAGTGTAAAGGTACGATAATAAAAATATTACCTTGAAGAGACTGCCTCGAAAGCCTAGTGGTTCTAAGCGCGACTGCTACGCTAGAGGTCTTGGGTTTGTCAACCAAAGCGTTATTGGGTTTTTCTACGAAATTCTCAGTAGCAGTTCAGAGTCAGGATTTGTGCCCGGTTAATGGCAATACGTTCGCCTCCTATTGCATGTGACCTAAACACACCGGCGAACTGTGGGTGTATATTGGTATACCTCTGCCTATTCCTTCGGGTATATAGATACAGGCGATGCTTACAAAAATACAGACAGTTTCGGAAACTAGGTGTTAAAGCCCAAAATGGTAACTGATTGCTATGTTACGTACCCAAGAAATCATCTTGAGATATAGCATTGCTATCCAAGATTTGTACGACAAATATTGGCGTCATATGCTCCTCCACCTCTGTAAATGGACCTTTTTCTTTCTTCACCATCTATAAAATATGAAATATGGTGTTTAACATCTGGCTAAGAAGTTTAAATTTCCCGTAGTGCCTTGCACCTTCCATTGGTCTGCAGTAGTATTAACCTTTTTATTGTTATTTTCCCAGAAACGTGCTAAACTTTTACTATGTGAAAATTCCTGAAATTTTGTAAAAGAATCAGCTGATCCATTCATTTCTGTTCGCATAATTTGACAAAATGTATGAACAAGCTTCATTTTCACGATTTCGGCGTTGGCTTAGTAAAAGCGTGGGATAAAAATTTGCATCTACATTAGAACGTAAATCGGTTGTGACGTCATCGTCAGAGCCCAACACGACGGCATTGTTGTAATCGGTTAATTTATTCTATTCTTTTCACTTTGTTTGCAGCGAGCAAATGTGCTCCTAAACTTGCAATATGTAACTGTCACATTATTTAACATAGCTTGGCTAATACTTTAAACATTGTTGGCGATGTTAAGCACTTTGCCAAAAATATATGGACGTGATATAAAAAGTGGTCATATACATCCACTCTTAAAAGCTAAAATAAAATAGAAGCTATCCAGGTACATAATAATTTAGCAGAATAATTAAGTTTAACTTGGCTTTGTTGTTTGAATAGGTTTTTAACCGGTTCATGGATGAAAAATTTGATTGAAAAATTTACAAAACTTTGCGATTTGGAATTTCAAAATATCTTAATTTTAGAACTGAAAATCCGGTTCAGCCTCTCATCAGAATTGTGTTAAACCGTAGGGCATAACAATATGTAGTTCAAGAGCAGTAATAATTAGAAACAACTTAAAAAAAAATGTTATTTTAACATTACAAGAATCTACTGGCCAAGGTCATCCATAAGTCACTTACTGACATTTGTGCTGTAAAGGTTGTATGCCAATGCCAACTGGCTGAAAAAAATAATTTTATCCTATTTCTCAGCTGATTTTTATCAGGGATTCAAATTAGGAATAATAGGCGATTGATCATTATTGGGCAGTTAAAGTCAAAGTTAAACTCAAATCATTTATTTGGAAAAAGGAATTGAATCTAGTTGCCCATTCCAAAAGGTAGTTTCGTATGGAGAAGAATGGGCAAGAAACTCCATACTTACTCTTTTAAAATAAATGTTTTACAATATTTGTATTTATAATGGATTACACGTGAATACGATGTCACTTATATAAGACGTACAAAGTGTTATTTACTAATATTGAGAGTTGAAGATTCAATTATGTTTAAAGATACATGGTGTTCACGTGTTTATAAATATTTCAATGAATGAATACATGAATGAATGAATGAATGAATGGATGAATAAATGAATGAATGAGTAAATGAACGAATGAATATATGAATGAATGAATGAATGAATGAGTAAATGAATGAATGAATGAATATATGAATGAATGAATGAGTAAATGTATAAATGAATGAATTAATGAATGAGTAAATGTGTAAATGAATGAATGAAGTGAATGAATGAATGAATAAATTAATCTATGAATTAATGAATAAATTAATCTATGAATTAATGAATAAATTAATCTATGAATTAATGAATAAATGAATTCCAAGCATTTCTCATCCTGAATATAATCCTATGCTTGTTTGCAAAGTGTTATTTTAATAAATATTATAATTGTCTTAAATTTTCTTTTAAATAATTTTAATATCTCACAAGGTAAGTATTTTGTTGTATCATTTAACATAGTACCCAAAAAAGATAAATGTACTTTATACAAAGTAAAAATGTTCGAGCTTTTTTATCTTTATTCCTCAAATTAAAATTATGCCTATCAGTTACTTCCATAAAAAGATGTAGGTTTTATTTTACATACATAAAATTCGCATAAATAAATTCGCAAAGCAATGTTATAATGTTAATATTTTTAAATAGGTCCCTAAGAAATTCGCGACGACGTAGATCGTAAATCTCTCTGGCAGCTCTCTTCTGTAATATAAAAATGAACACTATGTCAACAGTCTGACCCCACACTTAAATGCCATACCATGCAACACAATGTTATGAAAGTAGTTACATAAATAAAATAGGCCCAAACGCGCAGTTCCTACATCTGCCTTATTTTTTACGTCCCGACATAAATATATGCTGCAATTTTTTATTTAGCTTGATTCTCAGGAAAACCATTTGTCTAATAAATTCCTGTTTTTCTCTATTCAATATGATGTCACATTCCTTACTTTTAACGTTTGTTAAAATGAGTTTGTGTTTTTTACTAAAAGTAGAAATGGGTTCAGTACCGAACCTTGCTGAACGCCCATAGTCATTTTAGATCCTAATGGGTTAACGCCGTTAACCTGTTTTAGTAAACCAATAGATGCTTTACCATTTTCATTAGTGCTCCAGTTTCAACAAAACTGTCTCATTGTTAACGCAACCGAAAGCGTTTGAGAAGTCACTAAGGAAGCTGTTGAA
Source organism: Caradrina clavipalpis (assembly GCA_932526535.1). Lineage (NCBI taxonomy): Eukaryota > Metazoa > Arthropoda > Insecta > Lepidoptera > Noctuidae > Caradrina > Caradrina clavipalpis. Next base: position 8,306,408 of record OW052087.1, read on the forward strand.
TTCTATTAACCCTAGAGTGGGCGCGCTATGAGCATTTTGCCGCCCTCACCAGAAAAACAATAATATTTCGTAAAACAATAGTCCGATAAGTTCGCGCTTTTTAGTAGCTGGCCCTACTTTCGTTGGCAACTTGTGCCGAAAAGCTGGACGCCATAAGTGCGCGGGGTGCCGAAAGAGAAGAAGATTTGTACCATCAGGTGTCGCCGGGCGGCATTTTGCTCACCGCGCGCCCACTGACGTAAGTAAAAATTGTGTCATATATTTTTTGCAAAATTGAAATGTAGACTATGTTTAATGGTACATTTATTGTAAAACTAAATTAAACGCTTTTAATTTCAGGATTTAAAAGTTTTACGTGAATATAATAAGATATATGATGTTTAAGCCATTTGGAATTGAAACACTAGGGCCCTGGGATCCAAGCGCTGATTTACTTTTTCGGGATACCGCCAAGCGACTGGGCGACTCTCCACGTGACCAGAGGCTTCATTCAGGTCTTGGGCCAAAGAATCAGCATTGCCATAACATGTGGTCATGCTGCCAGCCATTTGGGTACTTGCCCCATTGACAGCGATGCGAAGTTTTTTCAAGCATCCTTTTTTTATAATTCGTACAAACCTTGTTATTAAATTATTATTTAAAAGTTTTGTATTACTGTATCTAAATAAATGAATAACAAGATGAAATCTCTGAAAATGAAAATTTGTTTTTTTTTGTTACGCCGTATTTGAAACAGATTGCGATGGTCCTAGTAAAGCCATATGCGGCTACAAGGTCTTATAATGAGACATTAAATATTTCTTTGAGGACCTAAATTGCTTGCTTTGTACCTATAGAACAAGCATCATGTACAAATTAAGAAAGCCAATGCAGTAATTGTTTAACAAAAACAATAGACGCACGAAAAAATGACGTTGCAGATGCTCAAAATTGCTGTGCAACGGTTATTGCACATACCTATGTGAAGATTGTTATGCCGGAGCATATCCTGTAGATGTAGAAAATATGTAATTTTGATATCTTTTTCCATTTTTATGAGTATTACATAAGGTAATGTAAGATAAGTAAAAAAAACTCAATTAAAATATTACGTTTTATAAAATAATTTATAAACCAAAGTTCCTATAACTAAATTCAATAAAAATGATGATTTCTTATTGCTTATTAGTGTTTTAATTAAATACTAAGAAAATCTATTAGTTTAATAGCTGTATTCCTACTTAAAATGGTCAATGAAAAGGAGCGGCAAAATGCTCCCCACGCGCCCACTGACGTTCGGCGGAAAGACGCGCCCACTCTAGGGTTAAAGAACATTTTTAACAGGTTAGGCCTTATGCGTTAAAAATGTTCTATATGAGGGTGAAACCGGCGTCTGATGCTCAAAGCCTTTTGTAAAACCGTTTTTTTTTTAACGATGGAGTTTTATATTATTATTTTATACAGGAAAAGTTTTTAACCATTGCGTAATTTTTTTTTGGTAGTTCGGTGTCAGTAATAGAACACGTTTCCGTGTTTGTGTGCCGTCAGTACGTTCCACGCGCAATTGGTTTCCTGACGTCAGAGCGTTCTTACCCCGCGCAACCCCTGCGCCCAGCAGTTGCCGCGTACTCGCGTCGTATCAATCACGATGTCAAACTTTACTCACCGCGAATACTACGAAATGGTGCGAGTGTATTTGTGTGTAAATGTTTTCATGTTTATGTTGCATACCTATCTTAGTGCTTCATTCAAGTTTATTATTATGCATTTTGATGGTCCTAAGCCCATGAAAGTATGAAGGAAAAGTTGGAATTACGTTAACAAGTAACTTCATATCGCAGTCCAAACTAAAAAAGGTCAGTAACCGCACCGCGTAGGTACGTCGTCGCAGCGGCGAGCGTGCGCCGACTCAGCTGATACCTACGCACGCGCCGACTCAGCTGATCACGCGCCGCGCGCCGCCCGATCGCACGGCGAGTGACAATAAAATTTGGTATTAAGTAAACATGTTTCGTTTATTATGGCAAAATTTACGCACTGGTTAAATTTTTTTCCTGTATACGAAACAGTTCTAATTACACAATCACAATTCGGTCTATCAAACAAGAGGGATAATGGCATTCCCATTCGAATTCGTGGTTGAACCGTTTTGGGTTTTGCCCTGAAACCTTATTTATAATATGTGTTACGCCTAACATTTTGTTTGAAGAATGCACGATAGAACAAGGTTTTAAACTTGATCTCATTTTATCGGCCTAACTTCAACTTGTATAAATCAAAAGTACCTAAACTACCTACGCTAGAACTTGATAATTACCTTTTTCTCAGCAGGATGGTATTGAAAGTGAAATATCATGCGCCAGTTGAATTGCCCCTCACCAGTTGCGCTGCTGTAGTGCACATCTGTATACTGCGCCTGTTCTACAGTGTCCATCCATCTGGAAAATACAGAAAAATACTTTTACTGTAATCGAAGTGAAGTATAAACAGAAATTCAATGCGGGTTGTTTGAAAGAGATACCCCGCCCCCAGAACGCAAAGGGCACAAGAAGGAACATGGATGGGTTTTAGTCAGTAAAAGTCTTACACTCAGGGCGAAAGAAGTCATTTGATGATTTTCCGTCCGTAAAAAAAAAGATAAATTTAAGTAATTCAACAATACTAACGCTTTGACGTATACATCGGAGACTTTCTTGCCTTGGGCATCTGGCTTTAACCCCTGCACATCCCAGACGACGACACGAAGTTCATAATCTTCCAGCTTCCGAGGAGTGATGTTCACTCCAGGCGGTATGTACACGTCCGCGTCCAAAGGAAAGATGTCCACCCACATTTGAAGTTTACCCTGAAAAGTTTATAAAGGCTTCATTTAGGTGTGTAGAATAAAATAAAGAAGATTATTAACAATAGTGGGTATTAATTAGCAATAACCTAAAACAATATTTAGAACTTTGAAAAGTAGGTATAGATATCTGAAAGCATTATGAATCAATAAGTTTATTAATTGACCTGTTCTAGAACATTCTTCTCGGCATTCATCAAAGCTCGAGACTCCACGTGTTCGGGCACTAACCGGTACCCACATATTGGTAGTGTATACCAACTGTGCAGTAAGCTGAGGCAGATGTTTTCCTTACGATCTGCCGCTGACCGGTAAGTCTTCACTGAAAAACAAAAGTATTTTTTAAAGCCACTTGCTGTACAAAACCTGGAATAATATTGAAAAATCATACATTTTTGATGGCTAGAAGATATCGTATCATAGGTAGTAAAGTAAAAAATCAATAAACGGCGGGTACTTCCTTTACTGTTATTAAAAAGACGGTAGGTATGAAGATGGGTAGGTATGAAGATGATGATGTAAATGTAATCGAAGATGATAATTGACAATATTATTATGTGCCATAATATCATACAAGCTCGTTTTTCTTACCATTTGTATCGTTGTCTTTATATTCGACACCATTAACGATTACCGTGAAATTATCAGGGAAAATGGGTGGAGGTAAATGGTTCTTATCACAAAGATCTTCAAGTATTACCGAGGGTTTTTGACAATCACGCCATTTGTTAGGGCCAATTCTAGAAATTGGGAATAATAATTATGAGTAGAATTCTTAAGGATGAGCAAGTGCAAGTGTGCTTGTGTTTGCGCTATTATTCAGCTCTAAAGAGTGAGCTTGAAAAAACTAGACTTGAAAGAGCCAGTTTAGGCCATGGAATGATGATGAAGGAGAATTTCTTTACAATGCCGGACTTTTTATTCGTAACTTCAAAACCCCATTGGACTAAATTAGTATCTGACATACGTCCGCTGTCTAATTATGCGATCTGTAGATCGGTCCCCATACACAGCCAATTAATTATTGTTTGTTTGATTACCGTCAGTTAGTAGGGGTAATAACGTATTATTTATTTATTTTATGTGACAATCCTTAGTAATCTGTATTAAGAAAATATAAAAAAAATAACCCACGTGCTATATTCAGTAGGTAGACCGACTCTTGCCCTGTGCTTGGTGTAAATCCTGTCTTCCAAGTCGATGGTTGTGGAGCCAATCAGCTCGTCGGGTGGTAAGGTATCATAGTCATACAAGGACACTGTTAGTAGGTAGTCATCTGGTAATGTGCATCGGAATTCGTACATCCTGAAATTGGTGAGTTAAAGTTCTGGTCAGAAATTGAGTAAGCCTCATCAGATTAATTTGCATGTTAGTTTCGTTTCATGTATCCAAGAGATTAACCCAGGAACAAAAAAACGAGGCTCACGGGGCTCCCTCTACTCCTAAATAGGATCAAAGTTTAGTTCGTAAGTGGGTTCCCTTGCTCATTTTACTAGTATATGGCTTCGAATGTATTATTTTTTCTGAACAGGTATGTAGAAAACGGAAAAAAGGAAATAAATGTTTACTTACTTCCCAAAAATAGGGTTTTGGGTGTTCTTCACGTGGTTCTTTCTATCCCCAAGGTGTTTGTTGCCGCAGCTGATGGCTACGTAAGGATCCAGCTTGCCAGTGAAAGCTTTAGGTGTCAGGTTCACCGCTTTTACTACATATACACGGACTAGAAACTTTGATGGATCATTCGCAGGATAGTCGGTAAAGAAACTGAAAAGATAATGAGGATATTAATTAATTTAATGTAAGCGAATAATTAATGTTATCGAGAGAATTCTAATACAGGATTAACAAGTAGAAATAACTTCTTTAATCTGCCTCCTGCTATGCGAAGTGACTGCCTATCCGACCTCTACAACCCTGTCACTGGATAACACAATTTTACTTGTAAACACTGGTTATCTTTTAGGCTTGTCACATAACCACGGACCGACCACGGCAAGCGTCTCTCAGCTTACCATAATCGACTGATGACTTATTTAAATTAATAAAACTCACCCATAATTCAGTTCAACACCATTGTAGCTTACAGCAATCGTATCTACGGGCGGAGGCCACCTGTATATAGCGATGCCTGCCTTCAGGAAGCCACAGTACAGTTGTTCGTCCTTCTCAGGTATGCCCGTCTTCTTGCCGCTGTATAGCTTTAAGGTCGTACACCAGTCTTTGAACTTAGAAAATTCTGGCTGACCTTCTAACTCGTTTTCGTATATCTGAAACGAGATTATTACTTTACGTGTCACACTCACACATCACTGATTTTGGTGAAGGAAAACACCGCGAGGAAACATGGACTTATTTTTTTTGGATAGAATTGTATCCTTGTACGTTTTAGTAGTTATTTATTTATTAATACAAGTTTGAAATTGCCAATATGCCTTGAGTGAGAGTGGTAATAATGCTCATGCCGCCTATCTGTATAAGACAAGGCTTTTACCCTGTAGTAGGACAATAATAATCTAGTATTATTTTTTCAGGTCGGGCAAAAAGTGTTATTGGGTTTTTCCATTAGGAATTTCTCAGTAGCAGCCCGGAGTTTGGATTTGTGCCCGGTTAATGGCAATAGGCTCGCCCCATATTACATGGGACCTAAATATACCGGCGAACTGTGGGTGTACCTAAATTGGTGCACCTCTGCCTAACCCTTCGGGGAATACAGGCGTGATGGTTGATGGTATATATATATATATATATATATATATATATATATATATATATATATATATATATATATATTATTTTAACATGGGCGCTTGTAAATTGCAAAACCTTTGCTAGTATAGCCTTAATTAATTGTATTTTGTTCCTATTATTTAAATAGACCAAAGTTAAAGTCAATGTCAAATCATTTATTTCCATTAGGTCATTAATAGGCACTTTGGACATTAAAGGCAAAGGAACTTACATTGATTTTGTCAGAGATTGCTGAATTTTCATCCGTATCAGCCTAAAATCAGAGACAACTAAATTAAAACTTCTGCTTTTAATTAATATAATCGTAAAGGTGTCTACACACCAACTTAGCCCCCCGCGCCACTCACCCTTGGTAAGTAGACATCAACGAACACTCAAATGTCAATCATTTTCCCTCTTTGTAGGGTGACCAACTCCATATAATACGAGTGGAAAGAACTTAAACGCACAAACCTGATTATTTAAAAAATCTGCTCCAGTAATTTCGCATTGCACCTATGTATAAAATAGCAGTAGTTTCTGTGTATCTTTAAAAATCCATGGTAAAAGTTTGCGCGTCTATGTTCCTTGCACCGTGTATACGAACGTACCGCTAATGTAGAAAAATATCTCGTCCACCAATCTTTTTGTTCTGTATAATTTTCTGCTGAATTTTTCTTCGCTAGCATTGGATTCTTCCCTCTGGAGAACATTGGAAGAAGCTCGTACTCTTCTTCGTCTGGTTCTTTGGTGCAGCACATACTTTTCCATAGTGACCTTTTAGGTTTTTTGACGCTAGGTATTGACAGTTTGCTGCCAAAATCTTCAAGCAATCCAGGAGTACCCTTTTTTATGTAAAGGATTTGATTAACTGCAATATTTTCACACATTATGTTTAAATAGTTTAAAGAATAACAATGTTATAGACTACTGCTGGGTACAATGAAAAGCTAGGGCAGAGTTATTCATAGCGATTGTTTTTTGTTACAATTAAATTACTATTAGAGGTTTGCAAAAAGTGAATAATAGAAATGTAAAAATCATCAAGGAAAACGTATGTTTAAATCAAATCAGATTGTTTTATTTAAATACTAGATGACCCGGTGAACTTCATAAAACCAAGATTTCTTTGCATAATTTTGTTTTTATCTAAACCGCTCCAGTATTGAGGCGAAAAAGCAAAAAAAAAACAATTATTACAAATCGGTCCAGATATTATCGAGTTTTTGCGACACTAAAGACCCATATATATATACCTTGAAAGAAATTTGTTGCTGTAATTGACACACTCTTCAAAGACGCCTCCCTTTCGCGTTTAGGCAGCCAACTCACAATATACTTATTTGGGTTCTTTACTATATTTGTGCCCAAGAACAGGGTCCTTCCAAAAGTGCTGCTATCATATAGTCTGATACTCAAAGGAGGGCAGTAGACCTCATTTAAGGGAGCTTGGAAGACTTGCGAAGATCTTCCGTTTGGGAAGTTGCAGTTGGATTTCTTGTCACACACGACGTCCGATTTTATTGTCAGCTCGTCTATTTCAAGGACCACGCAGGGTTTTCTCGTGGTTGTGACGTCACGTAGGCCCCACCAGTAGATATCCACCCTGAATAGCGTAATTCTTGTGTATATTAAATTCAATAATTATGATGTTCTCCTCGCGACTTCATCCACGTCAAAATAACAAACATTCATCCATCCTCTCAAACTTATATCAGAAGAATAGCTAGGACTAGCTTCTGCCTGCAAATTTGACGCCGTTGCTTATTTCACCGCTCCGGTCCTGTAGGACGTAGTCTTCCTATTCTTCGTGTCGCTGGCACGACGGTTTTTTAAATTTGGGTGGCCCAAAACATTACCAGTTTTACGACATCATTGGTGGCAGAACATGGGTCCCTTGGGCTGCATGCTTCACATGTGTCGTAATAACCAACAAACAGACAAAGAAATCTTTTCTCCCTATAATATTAATTATAAAGAGAAAGGATTGCTCTATCTGTAAAGATGTCGTGTTAGCAGAGTAATTAAAGGGCGAAATAGATGCTAGGCCATCACTCACACATCACCTTTCATGCACGAGGTTGTGACTTGCATTGGTACTTACCAATATGGCTTGTTCTATTTCTAATGTACTTACTAATTTACTTTGAATATCACGGACATCGGTGCAAAAATCAACAATTCTTCTTGATCATGCTTAGTGAGAATAAGCTTAATTGAATAGTTACCTAAATAACAGATGATGGGTAAAACAACAATGATAACTACCTCTTGAACATGTGCCTGTCAATGATTATGGATAATAAAAACCATTATTACTTGTACGATGTTAGCTTCGGAATTAAATTCGTCGGTAAAGACTCTAGTTCATCAGAGTCATGGTCGTTCTTAGTCGTAATTTCTGTGGCAACATATGTTGTTTCAATCGGACTGTACATCGTACTTTTCATGAAAGTTTCTGGTAACTTTGGAAAGATAAAATAATCAAACATTATTACCTGTACAAGAACTGAGTAACAGTGTACCACACTCTGTACCCAGTGTGAATGGCTTACAGTGATAAAATATACTGCAACAATAATCTGGATTACTGAAAACATGGAAGTGAATTTTTTTGAACGAAAATAGGGCCAAAGATAAGGCAATAATGTAAAATATAGTTCACCAGGGTCCCTGTAAACTAAAAGTAGTCTTTGTGCAGTTATTACTATATGAGTAGGTGGTAGAGTAGTCGTATAAGTTAGAGTGAAAATGCTTACTGATAAATGTAACATTCATTGAAAGGCCCATGTTTTGCAGATATTGGTGTTTAGGGGCAGAGCCCTCATTCTAATATTTTGAAGTAGCAGGAGCGGGATTTGTGATGGGGGTAGGTACCCTCTTTACAAATACAGCTCCTGCTTACCATCATAGGCCTCATATATAAAGAGCTGCCTAGCACACCTTTGTTCCATTTTGTTAGGTCAAAACAACCAGACCATTATTATCTAATGGGTTTTCACCCACCAACAGGCTCATGACTCATTAGTCTTTTTAATAGATACTAGTAAACAATATATTTTATACATGGTAAGGGGTGGGAGAGGTTGTTGATGATGACAACGATGACGAAGGATAAGGGGAAAAAAATACAGTGAATGTTTTTGTGGAGTAGTCAATGTATGCGTCTACCCAAGGATACTCTCCTCAGGCACGCTGTAAGTCTGTAAGCCCCCTCCGCCTAAGGTGACCACGAATGGTTTTAAAAACACGCAGTAGGAAGCAAGGGCCTCTGTTCTACCATGGAGTAGATCGGTATTGTGTGTGGTGCAGTGTAATTTTTTGTGTACTGTAGGAGTCACTGTCTAGTGTGGACACAATAAAATAATAGGCAGGAATAGACAAGAGGAATAGAATAAATGATAAATTCTGTGCGAGACATGACAATATTAAAAAATTATGCTACCTAACTGTTGCTACTGTCTTTTTGCCAAGTATATAATTATGTAAATAGACTGAATGTTTTTGTGGAGTAGTCAATGTATGCGTCTACCCAAGGATACTCTCCTCAGGCACGCTGTAAGTCTGTAAGCCCCCTCCGCCTAAGGTGACCACGAATGGTTTTAAAAACACGCAGTAGGAAGCAAGGGCCTCTGTTCTACCATGGAGTAGATCGGTATTGTGTGTGGTGCAGTGTAATTTTTTGGGTACTGTAAGAGTCACTGAATAGTGTAGACATAATTATGCTATTTGGCAAGAATAGACAGCTTAAATGTGAAAAAGAATAAATTCAGTGTGAGACATAAAAACATTGTGCTACCGCTAGTGCTGCTGTCGTTTTGGCAATTATGTAAAAATTTACGTGTTTTTGTAGAGTAGACAGTGTGCGCGTCTACCCAAGGATACTCTCCTTAGGCACGCTGTAAGTCTGTAAGCCCCCTCCGCCTAAGGTGACCACGAATGGTTTTAAAAACACGCAGTAGGAAGCAAGGGCCTCTGTTCTACCATGGAGTAGATCGGTATTGTGTGTGGGGTGCAGTGTGATTATTTGAATACTGTAGGAGTCACTGTTTAGTGTGGATAAAAAATGCCATTTGGTGGTAATAGACAAGCTAGCAACAGGGTAGTCACTGGATTAGAATGATCGCACAGAAAATATCATTTAAAATAACAAAATAAAAGAACATTGAATAAAGGCTTCGCAGATGGTGTAATGATGACATGTTTTTATAAAAAACTTTCTCCTACACTAGGAATTTATCCTGTAACGTGAGTGCGTTAACAAATATATAAACTCACATACACAAACAGCCAGACTCGGATAAATGTCTGTGTACCGTCAGCTTATTTATTTACGTAAGATATAAAAAAGTTCACCTTAACAAATTTAACTGCTTGTAAACATGGACCGTTTAATTGAATGCTAAATCATACAGCAGACTTTCTAACTCATCATGGTGGTAAATCTCAGCAAAGATTAACTAGAGATTTTGTGTGCGCAAACACACATAACGAGCCCTATGGAGTTCAAAGCATTACAAAGATTTTACCTCTCTTCCAAAATGATGTTTGAGATGATCGAATGATGATTTAGAAGGATACCTTACTCTATACCTGGCAAAGTTGTACCGACAATAGTATTTGTCCGCAGTACTCCTCTCCTTTATGAAGATCGTACCACTGCAACTTAGGAGCATACTTGTAGTCTTGGTTATCATCCACCACAGGCTCGATTTCCAAACGCCCGATGAGCTCGGATTTACTCTGTAATAGTATACGGAAAAGAATGTGCTCTAATTTTTGTTTTCTTCAAGACAATCTTAGGGAAAGACCGGACTAAAGGCTTAGGCTAGAGCTAAAGGGAAAAAGCTTGTTCGATTGATTTCAAATAATTATGATCAGTTACTTTTTACAGAGGCACCTCAAATTCAGAGTTCTCCTTTTTTGCCAGCTGAAGATAATTTACTTTATACAGTACCTTATGTGGGGTAAACGTGGCCACGCACAGTGGTCAAGTATTATAAATAAAAAGGATTTACCAAAAATCGTTTCAATAGGAAGAAGAAGAAAAAGAAACCCAAAATGAAGCCTGGTTAGCCGGACAGCTGGTAGTTAGACGATGCTCAACAGTTGAACAGTTCCTTCAGATTGATTTACTCGTATTTTCGGCCGTGTTTGACAAGGAGGATAGAATTACTTACCGCGGGTTCATTGTCGAGAACTTCAACCATGACTAAAGGTGGACTTGTTTGTATTCTGTCTTGAGTCGTAAAAACATGCTTCTGTACCTTCAGGATTTGATTCCAAACTGGTGTTAGAGTCCTCTGCTGGATCTGTAATTGAGAATTGTTTTGATTAGTGGTTACGAATTAGCAAGCATAAAGATGTTGAGAATATAGTTACCTTCGATTCCTTGACTGAATTCAGTGTATTTATTCTTACGAATGGACGAGCGTAGTTACTAGATCCGGAAATTTTGTTTAGTTTTGCTCTAAAGACAAATACCCGACATTCCAACATCTGTGAAAAGATAAAGGATTTATATAATATCTATTACATCTATTTATTTGAAACGTGCTTATTAACCTTTCATTTGAAACGAAACATGATAATTATTAATTGTATTTTTTGATGACGTGTGTGATGTCTGCTGTAAGCCGCCATTTTGATTTTAAGGCGAAAGCACACGTGGTCGCGTTCGCGGTACGCGGTACGCGTCGCATTCACATCATGGCGGCTGGTTACAAATGCTATGATGTTATGATGTTTAAACATGAATTTGTACACAGGGATCGTGGGGTTATCAATAGTTTTATCAAAAGGTTTGATAATCCTTGCATCATGCATGCATCCATGAATACAACGATTTCCGCCTGTTAAATTAGGCTATTTTTAACACAACAAAAAAGGCACTTCCTGGCAACTAGTTTCGCTCCATGTTGCTTATTTTCATGATCTTTTCACAGAAAAAAATATTATAAAGGTAAACACTTAGGCCAATGATTTTAATCCGAGTGAACTACCAATATAAACACAAAAGCAAAAGGAAAATTAAACAAAACTCACCATCGCAGTAGTTTTCAAACACATGTCGTAGTCGTTGAACTGCAACTTGTATCCTTTGGGTAGGCAGTTCTCGAAGGACTGGATCTGGCGGTACAAGCCCATCCACATGAGGAGCTCCACCTTGCCAGCGATGCAGCAGCAACCAGTCGCGAGGGTATTTATGTGCTTCTGACATTTCAATGGCTGAAACATTCCAGAACATAAGCGGTTAATTTTATGCTTCGGCAAGAAGTAGAAACTGAGAAGTAAGCACGATTTGAAGTTGGACATTTTGATAAGATTTTATAAAACTAAAACTCTTTATGACGTCATTAACATACAGTAGATATTTTGATGCATACTCATAGTAATGTTTAGTTAATAGAGTAAATGTTAAGGTGTGTTGGGGTTAATGTTTAGTTCAATCATTTGGTAGTTTTGCCATAAAGTTTTCCGAGAATTTTAATAATGTAGTATAAAGTCATATCGTAAAATATTAAGTTGAAATTTACCATTGTGACGCTATTAGACGCTATATTACCAAAATGGCGGCGCGTGCAGCGTACCACGTGGTGGCAAATTGAAATTCGAAAAGAGCACATCGACATCTAAAAAATTAGCCATTTATGAAACACATTAACATTATTTTTTCTTACGAAATGACTGTACTATAAAGTTTATATCGATAATAGCATTTTTTCCATTCTTAGCAGCTCTCACAAATAAACGCAATGAACTTCATCATGGCTTTGTAAGAAACGACAAACAGAATAATTCACAACAGTTTAGAAGTAATCGTGGTACAAATCTCGGTACATGGCACCAATGACGATATTAATTTAATCTATCTCTCAAGAACTTAGTCAAGAATAAGACGCAGAATGCGGTCGCCTTGGTAACGGAGCGCGTTGTAAGGTTCCTTCCACTAAATCCTTAAACCACCGGCAGATTGGGTCTTACCGCCTCGATGTGAACAAAGCACTACTTCTGTACAACTTTTGTATTCCGAAATAAATACTGAATATTAGTAACTAGCGTCTGTCCGCTATTTTGACTGCGTGGTTTTTTGGACCCGCTTTTCAGGTCTATGGTTACTGCTCCGCCCACGTGTATCGTAGCGCAATGTTATAAAGTCTATTTTATTCCTCATTAATCTGACTATCATATGCAAAAAGATTTTTCCGATCTGACTGGTACTTTTGGAGATCAGCGCGTTTAAACAAACATTTTTTTTTAGCTTTATAATAATTATGAATTGATGCCGCACCAATATATTTTAGGCAATTACTATTACCATTCGCAATGAATTTTATTTTGCAATCGCACATGGAAAAGAACATTACGCGAGAAAGTATAATCGCGAACTAATAATAACGATATGTCTGTATGGTAATGGCCACAATTGATCGTAATTCATCCTCTCCAGCGGTCAGGCACCCTGTCCTTGAGACGTACAGCTGCCATTGACTCCTTTGTAACGCTGTACCTATAATGTTAATCACAATAAAATACGAAGGGGGCTATTTTTTGTTCGTTTGTTTGTTATACCGGTAATGGACAACATCACTAAAATGGTTTGCGATAAATTCACTATTGCAATCATTTTATACGCAAATTAAAATGAATTAATTTTCCACGAAGTTTTTTCTTCCAATGATTTAGATTTTTTTTCCTAATTAAAATGTTTCTGCCATCGAAAACCGCTTTGCCTGACCGCGTGGACGCCGCATGTTTAGCCGGTAAAATACAACACATTTCAAAGCCAAATAAAGTAAAAAGTTAAGGCGTTTACTAAAATTGCAATCACGAATCCGTATACTAATCGTTGAGCCGTGATGATTAAGTAAAAATCTTTATAACTCATAACGTACTTACAAGTACTCAGCTATTAATATGGAGATGTTGTGATGCGGCAATTTGCGTCGCAGTTGATGCGTCGCCCATTTCACTCACACAAAACTAAAAAATTATGTCTACAACTCCACTTGCGTTTTTGAGGGATACGTACCTAATGTATGTAATAATATTATAATTATAACATACCTAGGTCAGTCAAAAGCCGGGTGCAAAAGCGAGGGAAAGAAACGTGCGGTGCGTAGCCGACTTGGTACTAACTAACACAAAACGCGGCGTCGCTGTGTGCGAGCTTTCGCGGAGCCTCCCCCAATCAGCGGCGTCGGACACGCGCTTTTCGATCGCGTCTGACCCCGCTTCCCCCTTCAAGTAGCACGACTTTCATAATTCCTGAAAGTCGCTTCGACACCAACTATAACTTAAAATATTTATAGTTTAATTAACGGTACGAAAAACAATTGCATACATAACATACAGGTGAATAATGTTAGGGTTGTATTTAATTATTTTAGGTCTAACATTTAACAGAAGCTTGCATATTTTATTTTATTTTATTCGCACTGATCACCAGACATTCGCTCATAGTTTTATTACGGAAACACATCACTTTCATTATTGGTACTTAGACGGGCGATGAGTATTTTTAAAGTACTAATATTGGAAGCTCCTAATTGGTGACAGTTTTAGATGAAGTATCTATGCTTGAATGGAGTATGTCGGCGTTTTGCCGTGTCAGAAATATCTGTTGGGAACAAATAGTTGACAGAAATGCTCATGGAGATTAAGACTGTAAATTTTCCCGCTAAACGGTTTTATTGCTACAGTAAATTTATTAAGGCCTCTTCTTATTCAGTATGACATGAAGCATTTTTATCACCAATCACACTACACTCACTGCTCAGGGTGGATTGGCGATTTCAGACCTACAATAATTACAAGTCCAAGTTTCCTCACGATGTTTTTCTTCCCCGATGTCGGTGACGTCCAAGATAAACTTGGAAAATTCATATGAATTGAAAAAGTCGCTCTTGTACCTACTTTCCCGGATTTGAAGCCACATCCCGTCATGTATGAGAGGCGGGCCGCCTTAAGCAAAGCGCCATCACGACGTTTTTTAAATGGGTCGTAATCACAGATCATTAAAATTTGTATGGTCTACAGGCCTACGACTTCATATCAATTACTGACGTGTGACTGCAACTTAAAAAAAAAAAACAATATTCTTTGTACTCGTATAGTCTAATTATACTTTTTGATAATTATTGTCGGATTTATAAAGTTATAACTCGTAAATGTAATTGAAGACTTGTAAGTACTTACCAATTTTTTTTTTTAAGTAATATTCCACGTACTTGTTCCAAGGTTCACAAATTGAACTAAATAAAAATTTTAAGGCACTTTAAAAATAATTTTGTTTGGGTATCTAAATAAAGCTTTTAAAAGGGTTGGTTGGTATTATTTATTTTTCTTTTGTAAGTCAATCGGTATTTTTTTTCGTATATTTACGTACCAATAAAAAAAATGATTACACAATAGATACTTTATTTAAATAAATTTTAGACTTATACCTTTAATAATGATTATCTTAACAAAATGGTTAGAAACGTAAATAAAAGCAAAATTATTAATTTTTAGATAGCTCTACTAAACTGTTGGGAAAGATGTGGGTAACAGTAAAAGGATAATTTTTTGTAAAACCCAATAAAACTAAAAGTAAAAAGCGTTTTAAAACGTGATGATTTGTCGCGAAGACTGTCAACAGCTAATTATGACTTTCCTTAGTCCTTCCTACCTTTACCATCACGCCTTCCCCTAAGGGTTAGGCAGAGGTGTACCAATGTACACATACAGTTCTTCCTACCTTTGCGTACCTATTAAAATTTATTTATAGTAGAGATTAACACAGCAGTACATACTATCAAATATAAGTACTACACATATTCACCTACCTATTACTATAATTATAAACCCAAGAAAATCCGTCGGGGCTGCTATTACCTGCTTTGAAATGACCTAATATTTTTCAGTTTTGTGACTTTTTAACTTATTGAAATTATGTTGGGTTTAATACATAAATTACTACATTTTTACGAGCCTAAGCTGCGATCACATGTTGTTATACTGCTACATTTTTAAAGAAATTGGGATCAGGGGATAGCAATGGCAGCCTCCCAGCTAACGCCATGACACCTATTCCAGAACCATCGCTGATGAATGACAAACCCTTTGCAGAACACTATATGTATCAGCTATCATTAGCTAAACTAATTAAGCTAACTGGGCTAAGCTAACTGCCTCGGTAGCCTAGTGGTCCTAAGCGGGACTGCTACGCTATAGGTCTCGGGTTCAATTTTTAGGTTAAGCAAAAAGTGTTACTTGGTTTTTCTATGAAATTCTTAGTAACAGCTCTGAGTTAGGATTTGTGCCCGGCTAGCCCCTGTTAAATAGGACCTAAACATTCCGGCGAACAGTGGGTGTACCAATGTACACCCACAGTTCGCCCGGAATGTTTAGCCTTATTATCTGCCCTTATGTTCGCCGGAATGTTAGTGTAACCCCTCGGGGAATACAGGAGTGATGGTATGTATAGGTATGTATGTATCATCAGCTAACGCTTTTAGAGAAATAGGACATTCTTCTTTTTCTTAGCGTTTCGATAACAAACTATATATTATAATAATAAATTATATTGTTGCGACCCAGAATTATGCCACTGTGACTGCTTTGCCAGTGGAAGCCATTAAATTTTCCTGCGTGTAGTCGTTAGGGCACGCAATGCACAATGTGAGTGGGCCCATCGTAAATACTGTACTGCACAAGCAGCTCTAGACATCATCACCTCTCTATATATCCCTAAATGCAAAAACCTCCGTTCAGTCGTAGGTAAAAAAGGTGTGATTCCTATGACACCAACTGTTGTTAAGCATGCTATGTATTACAAAAATAAGAACTGAGAGGAAGTAGATGCTATTGTCTTCGAAATGACTTGGACTGCGTCGTTAGTTTCCTAGTCGCAAATGTGATTTCTAGCATTCAGTCTTTTTCTAAATTTGTAATGAGTTAATAAGATTTTCCTAAAAACAGCCCGAAGCTTTGGACTTCGTGATGTGGCATTTCCTTTTTGTTGCCAAGGAAAGCACGTGAAGTCTTTCTTATCCAGCACCTGATATTTCCGCGGTCGTGTCGGGCTTTTTTTTTTTTATAGACGCGAAATCATCAAATAACTTCCCCCGCCCTGGGCGGGGCGGGAGGGAGTGTCAGACTTTTACTGACTAAAACCCGTCTATGTTCCTTTCATGTGCCCTTTGCGTTCCGGGGGCGCGGTATCTCTTTTGAACAACCCGCAGCCCCGGCAGGCATCGGCCCTCAGTGGCCCCATCCAAGTTTGCTGACATCTCTTTGAGGCGCGCGTGGAACACGAACGCGCCGTCGACACGGTCTGTCGCTAGTGAACGTACGGACGGTGAGCTACCCATTGCTCACCGTCCACAGACACGCGTCTACGGTGGCCGGGAGTCGTCTCGCGGCTCCCGACGCCCGGAGCGTCTACCGCGGCGGCCGCTGGGACGGGGGATTGTCCTCTCCCTCTCCCGTCCCGCCGCCTCCTTCTCTAGCATTACAGCTTCGAAGAAGGAGGTGACTGCTTTCCATTCCCTCTCGCTCCGGACCATGGCCTGAACCAGTGCCGGACGGGAGAGGTCGCCGCCGCCGATGGCCGCCACGAGGACTCGGCGATGCTCCGCCCAAGCGGGGCAAACCGCCAAAGTATGTTCGACCGTGTCCTCGGGGCGATCCTCGCAGTGGTAACACCCGGGCGTTTCCTCCCGCCCGATGATGTGCAGGAACCTCCCGAACTTTCCATGTCCGGTGAGGACCTGCGTCAGGCGGTTGGTGAGGGCGCCGTGGCGCCGCTCAAGCCACTCCTCAAAGAGGGGACTTACCGCCTCAATCAAGGCGTGCCCTGCACGAGGTTGCGACAGTCGTTCTCTCCATGTCGCCATGAGATTGAGCCGGAGGTCCGTCCGCTGGGCGGCAATTTGCCGCGGCAGCGGAGTTTCCCCCCGGCCTAGTGCCTCCGCGCGCCACTCGTGTAGGCGCGCGAGGACCAGCGCCTCCAGATCCCACGGCGGCAATCCGGCAAGGAGGCTCGCTGCCTCGCCGGAGATCGTGCGGTATCCGCGGATGACCCTTATGGCGATCACCCGCTGGGACGCGTTCAGGTAATGGGCGGCAAGCCGCCTCAAGCCCCGCGCCCACACCGGGGCCCCGTAAAGGGCCATCGAACGCACGTCGTGTCGGGCTGCCTTTGGACTATGAGGGTGCGGAAAGAAGGACAGATTTATGCACTACTAGCTGTGCCCCGCGGTTTTACTTGCGTTACGTTAGGTTTTTGGTTACTGATCCGTTCTAGTGGCTCATAGCGCGACGTTATGTAGCCTATAATATGTTATTCTGAGGTATAAGCTACGAAATGTCTCGCAGTTCGCAAGTTATTACCCGACTACGGCGAAGCAAAGAGGAGGGTTATGAGGTTGATTTTAAAACTGTAATATCTCCTAAGATATACATTGAAATTAAGTAAACACTTGTGATAACGTGAAACGTAGCGTGATGATATATAGCCAATAACCTTCTTCGATAAATGGGCTATCCAACACAAAAAGAATTTTTCAAATCGAACGGTAGTTCCTGAGATTAGCGCGAACAAACAAACAAACAAACTCTTCAGCTTTATAATATTAAGTATAGATAGATAAATAAGGACCGAGAACTGAACCTTGAGGATATCCCATGGTAAGTGACTTCCTCGATAAATGGGCTATCCAACACTAAAAGATTTTTTTAATCGGACCGGCAGTTCCTGACATCGTTCAAACAAACAAACAAACCCTTCAGCTTTATAATATAAGTATAGATAGTATAGATAATATCTTCTGGGTGTGTGATAGTCTCCATTGAGATGAGCCATCGTGACTTAAATTCGTTGAAGTATTACTAAGACTAAGGCCCACTTTCACACAAATCACTAAACATATTTAGCGCTAAATGTGTTTAATTATCGTCTGTCTTACCTTTTAACAATGTGAGAGGGATGCAATGATGTTTTAAATGCGTTTAGGCACAAAATGTATTTAGTGATTTTGGTGAAAGTGGTTGGTGGTTCTATCACGCTTTCTGCTCCATAACTGATTGTTCTTAGCAACTGTTGAGTAGGAGGAACTTAAAGAAAAAATAATAACAAACCTTTAAGTATATGCTTTGTATTCGTCCACAATGTCTGCCATTTTGTTCATTTATTACTGAGAATATAATGTCAGCTATTGACAATTTGTGGAAAGCAACTCTTGAGCCTCCGTTGAGAAGCCACACCACGACGTCAGGCCATCCTTCAGACGTCTGGAATATAGCAATAGATCAATAGGATCAGTATTAAGTGCCCGCGACTTCGTCCGCGTGGCTTATTTCACCCGGCCGCGTTAAGTTTCGTTTTTGGTTACTGCCCCACTACCGTTTATCGTAGCGTCATGTTATATAGCCTATGGCACTGCGGTTCTGCGTTCAATTGCCAGGTTAGATAGGTACATATTAGGTTTTTCAAAGTCTTATTAGAAATTTTCCAATAGTACGTAGCCCGGAGTTTGGAAGTACGCAACACGAGACTTGAAAAATTCGTAAAATCATTACACCTGCGCTTGATGTCTCCTCGGTCTCCCCGAATTGTCGCCTTATCAGACAATGAGAGTAAGGGAATATGGAGTGCCGGTCATAATATGTTTACGCACAAACTTGTGCACTAAACTATTCATCTAATGCATACCTACTTGTGTTGTTTCAGACGCCAATATATAATTGGTCTCCGTAGAGATAACCTAATCGGGTTAGAACGGGAGAATACTTATTGTTATGGCGAAAAAAAAAATACTAGCCAACTACCCGCGCCCCGACCCGGAGTTTGGAAGTTGGTGGTGTGACATCCCCATGCCTCGGAAAGCACGTAAAGCCATTGGTCCTAGCTGTCATTTCATCTTTGACAGTCGTTACGAATAGTTGGAAGCCAAGAAGTCTGACAACCAGTCTAACCAAAATGTATCATGTACCCCAGAAAACTAGGTTGTGGAGGTCAGATAGGCAGTCGCTTCATGTAAAACACAGGTATATAGCTTCAACCGGTTAGACTGGAAGCCGACCCCAACATAATTGGGAAATGCTAGGCAGATGACACTAGGAGATGATAGACGGGAAATCTTAACTTCCCCCACCCTAGTCTGGGCGGGAGGGAGTGTCAGACTTTTGCTGACTAAAACATGTCTATGTTCATGTGGCCTTTGCGTTCCGGGGGCGCGGTATCTCTTTCGAACAACCCGCAGACCCGGCAGGCATCGGCCCTCAGTGGCCCCTTCCAAGTTTGCTGACATCTCTTTGAGGCGCGCGTGGAACACGAACGCGCCGTCGACACGGTCTGTCGTTAGTTAGTTAACGTACGGACGGTGAGCTACCCATTGCTCACCGTCCACAGACCCGCGTCTACGGTGGCCAGGAGTCGTCACGTGGCTCCCGACGCCCGGAGCGTCTACCGCGGCGGCCGCTGGGACGGGGGACTCTCCTTTCCCTCTCCCGTGCCGCCGCCTCCTTCTCTAGCATTACAGCTTCCCATTCCCTCTCGCTTCGTACCATGGCCTGAACCAGTGCCGGACGCGAGAGGTCGCCGCCGCCGATGGGCATAGATGAAGTAATGGTACCTTATAAATAAGACTCTTCAGGCTATCAGCAATAAGTTTAATGTCGGCTAGCATCATTTTGACGTCTTTTTTCGTGCTGTGCATCTCGGTCTTGGATAAAGAATGAATGATACTTAGTGTTGAGGAGCCTCGCTGCGATCTCTTTGTTATTTGCTGATAGATTTTCTCCTGCGCAAATATTCATAAATTAAATAAACTTTACTTTGAGTGCCTCGATAGCCTAGTGGTCCTAAGCGCGACTGCTCGGAAGCCAGACTTGATTTTTAGCCACTAAACACAATAAATATGACGCTAAATATCAGCCATTCTCATTTTTATAATTTTGATATAGCTAATGTTGCTTGCACAATTAGGACGAATCGAACGACACCTCTCAAGTTAAAATCCATACTAAACATCCGTGCTACAGATCATGCCAAAAAATATACATACATAATACTGGAAAAACATAAGCCTCCTTCTAGCACAGTCGGGAAATAACACCAAAATATTGCCGATATTTTTCTTGTGCTATGACTAGTGAAATTCCCGCGACTACGTCTACGTGGCTAACTTCACCCGTTATAAGTTACGTCGTTGGTTAATGCTCCGCTCCCGTGAGTCGTAGCGTGATGTTGTAGGTATAGCCTTTGTTGCTTAGGAATAATATCTATTAGTGAAAAAATGGTTAAAATCGGTCCAGTAATTTCACGGCGAATGTGGACGAGGCGAAAGGAGTGTGTAAGGATCGTAGCAGGTGGCGGTCCGTGGTTTCTGCCTACCCCCATGGGAAAAAGGCGTGAGTTTATGTATGTATGTATGTAATTTCACGGCCTATTCGTTACAAACAAACAAACACAAAAATCTAAGGTATTCCTCGTAGCGCTCCCGTTTCTTACCTCTTTACAATATTGGTATAGATAAATGGAGTATAGTTTCAAAATAACTTACTATTTCTTCCTTCTGCAAAGCAAGCTGTTTGATGTCTAGCTCGGTGCTATACTTCACCATAGTATTCTCAACACTGCTATGAGACGAGGAGTACTGTATGATGTCCAGGAACTTGAGGATGTTACCCGCAGCGTCATCTACAGCTTTGTTCATATCATCAGTCAGATCTCTAAACGAATCATATTCACAGTTTTTCAAACGACGTTCCACTTCTGTTAATGCTTGTTCCTGTAATGAGATTTTATTTTTTGATGCGGTGTAAACATGATGCTATTAAGTCAGGGGGTCGACCATTGGTATGGTCATCGTTCATTATATAGCACCCCTCCGATATAGCAACGATCGGAACCGTCTCTAATTTTCACATGATTCAAAACCTTAACTTGAATGGCAAATTATTTACTGAGTCTGAGCTGAGGTGTTATAATAAACCTTTAATTGGTGTTTTTGAAAACTTTGCATAAAAACCCCCAACACAAAAACCTAAGTTCCCTTTAAAAAGTTAAAAAATAACAAAAAAAATACGTCACGTTGGGGGACCGCTCGGGACGATCGCGATCGTATCCTAAATGCAACAGCGGTCCCCCAACGTGACGTATTTTTTTTGTTATTTTTTTACTTTTTAAAGGGAACTTAGGTTTTTGTGTTGGGAGTTTTTTAAATTTTTAATTTAATTTTTTATTTTATACTTTTTATAGGTACCTACTTATTATAATGTCGATTTTGTTAAGTTTGAGACCCCACTCGAGTATATTTACAGATATTCGGTTTTTCTTCCCTACTTTCACCCCCACAACTTTTAAACGGCTCAACCGATTTTCATCAAACATGTCTAAGAACACTCGCACATAGGTCACCTTTAATATAAAAAAAACTAAATTGAAATCGTTTCATCCGTTCGGCAGCTATGATGCCACAGACAGACAGACAGATAGACAGACAGACAGACAGACAGACAGACACACCGACAGACAGACAGACACGTCAAACTTATAACACCCCTCTTTTTGCGTCGGGGGTTAAAAATGGTAATTAATGACACATCTATGCCTACATTTCTTTGAGTAACTACCCGTACTATGGTATTTTATGGTGTGAACACACCCCCACAAAGTTCACAAAAAAGCTCAAAATAAAAACAATTAGGCTTATTGGTTCTTCAGAAAGTTCGGGTGCCCAATATTCGTAACCGGTGTGCTTGTATAGCCAGATGTATGAATGTGGATGAGGCGAAAGGAGTATGTAAGGATCATAGCAGGTGACGTTCTGTAGTTTCTGCCTACTCCCATGGGAAAAAGGCGTGTGTTTATGTACACACATCAACAGAATCTAGGGATACCTTAATCCTAAATTATTTACGACTTTGTAGTTTAAAATATTTCTAGTTTTCTATGAAAAGTTTATATACAGATTGAAACCTCATGTATTCTATTTTCAAAATTTAAAAATGAAAATTAAAAAAACAAAAGAAAAAACAAAATACGGCGGTAAAATTGCTAGAAGTTCGTTGCGATAAGGAAAATTAAAATTGTTTTATTAATATTAATTAATGAAAAGGGATTAGTTTTTTTTTCTTTTTTAATTTAACGTGTCGTGTGAGCTTTAAAGAGTCATGTGACGTCGTCATTTAAGTCGAGATGAAATTTTACGGGCCCTGGGCATGTTAGAAAATGGTGCCATTCAACGGGTCGTTGCTGAGGTCCTACACACCAGCCAAACCGTGATATCAAGGTTGTGGACACGTTATCGCAGTACTGGGGATGTGGCTGAACGGCACACGGGTAAAAATCGTGTTTCTTCGCAGAAACAGGATCGATTTCTCCAAATGACTGCCAGAAGACAACCGAATATCACAGCGATGCAACTAGTGCAAAGGCTCCAGGAGGATCACCAGCTACTGGTAAGCGACCAAACCGTGCGAAGGAGGTTGCAAGAAGTTGGTCTTCATCCTCGAAGACCGCTACGTGTTCCAGCAATGCGACGTGGCAATCGCGGTCAGCGTCTTTTGTGGGCTCGGGAGAATTTACCATGGAGTGACGTACAATGGTCTTTGGTGCTGTTCACCGATAAGTCCCGGTTTGGGTTTCATCCGGAATCACGAAGAACACGTGTTTGAAGAACTTCAGGGCGAGTTAGCCGTCTTCGGCACCCTCAGGAGGTCCGCTCATTCCAAGGCGGCACAATCATCATGTGGGCAGGAATTTGTCTTAGCGGACGAATCCAGCTCGTTTCGATCCAAGGCTGCATGACTGCACGAAAATACCACAACGAGGTAGTAGAGACTGTTATTGTCCCACACAGGCTCCAAATGGGACAGGAATTTGTACTCATGCACGATAATGCTCCTTTACATACGGCGCGCCTGGTGTCTGCCGCTCTCCGAGACCACAATATTCAAGTTTTGGATTGGCCTGCACAGTTTCCCGACTTAGATCCTATTAAGCATGCCTGGGACATGTAACGACGAAAAGCTTTGACAGATTTCCCGCAAAATTTGACGACGGAACAACAACTTTTCGATCATTTGTAAAGAACATGGGACCTCATACCGCAGCAAAATATTGACAATTTAATTTTAAGTATTAAAATTCGATGTCGATGTGTAATTAATGTGAGAGGTAGCAACACAGATTATTAATTAACAGATTTTATTATTTTTATTCAATTTTAATTAAAATTTATAGTTTTATAAGAAGAAACATAAATTTTTTGTCATACAAATTTTCTACGGCGATGAAAAAAAAAAATTTTCTATTAAAACAACAAAAAAAGGAAATGTTTTTTAATTTTTTATTAAAGACCTTAAAATAACCTATCATTCTCCCATTTACAATACCAGAAAATTCTTCATAGATTTTTAGATATTTGATGAAATATAAAATATCCCTAGATTTTGTTGATGTGTGTATGTATGTATAAACAATAAATAATAGACATGATGTTCGTACGACAACTGTCTATTCATAAGCCTTAAAAAAGTCAAGTGTGTCAGAAGACACACATATGCCATGGACGCTGCGCCTCAGACTGGACAGCCATCTTAACTCGCACACTCAACACAAAACCCCGCCGATTGCCTCGTTAGCCTAGTGGTCCTAAGCTCGACTGCTACGCTAGCTAAAGGTTTCGGGTTCGATTCCCAAATCGAGCAAAGTTATCGGGCTTTTCTATGAAATTCTCAGTTGCAGCCCGGAGTCAGGATTTGTGCCTGGGTAATGGCAATAGGCTTGCCCCCTTTTACATGGAACCTAAACTTACCGGCAAACTGTGGGTGTACATTGGTACACCTCTGACTAACCCTTCGGGGAAAACAGGCGTGATGGTATGTTTGATGTTTGAAAGTTAAATAGTTGATCAGTCTTACCAATTCAGTGACGATCCCGTGCATCATATTATTTCTGTACATTCGAAACCTGAAGTCTGGCAGCCTGGTAGCCAGTTGCAGCACAGGATAAGTATTCTCAAACTCAAGGTAGCCGTGAACTGGACGAGTCTTCGAAACCTCTATTGAACCAGTGTAGTACAACTTTCTTTGTTCTGGTTCAAAGAAGAAAATATTGTTATAGTTTACGTACAGGAAGCGCTCAAAAGTGCATAGGCACGTTAAGGATTAAATTGCTATGAACACGGGCGCGATATAGTCAGTGAGTGCGCGTGTGTGTTTACGAGTGCCGTCTCAACATTCCACAGATAACACACACTAAAGAACTATCGTCGCATTACGCGAAATGGCATTATATTTCTGTTGCCTTTAGAATACGGTCTTACCCGACGGGTTCTTACCATAGCGATTATAGATGGGCAATCCACCGGGTTTAAACCCGGTGCTTCGATAAACACCCGGAATCATTCATAAACACCCAGAAAATTGGGTGTTTATTTTATTTGACGAAATTACATTAGTTGTGTTAAAAAATATGTTTTTTTAAGTGATTTTCATTCATTTCTTATCTTTGTAGGCAACATTAGCCAGACCAGAGAGGGTGAAATAAAATGGTACGAGATAAAAATGAAATTTGAAAAAAAAAAACTCTTGTTTTCTACTTTTGAATAGCTTATTTTATGTTATAGTGTGTAATAAGCGTTGGAGACTCGACCGTTAGCATGTTAGTTGTCATATTCTCTATAAAATAGGTATCGCATCTCGGCGAGCATAAGAAATAGGTATGTGTCTACAAAACAAGGTATTTAAAGTTGGAATTATAGTAATTTGAACTTATTATGATGTTATTATTTGTGATATTTTACAATTAAAATAAATGCCCTGTTTTGATACGTTTATTGGGCATTTACTCAATACGTCCATAAATGCCCAAGTAAAAACCCATTTCTAAGCGTGATGTCATATGGCCTTATAAACATCATCGATAAATGAATTATATACCGCAAAAAGATTTAAAAATGGGATAGTTAACGCAGAAAAACGGCGACTGCCCCGCTAAACTCATAACTGATTTTTTTTAATTTTGGGACAAGCCCGCCACACTGTTCCCAAACCACTGCAACTCCTGTAAGCCAGAATCAACAGTGGCGACCACAAGAAAAGCGCCGAGACAATGAAGCTCGACGAGTCCCAGAGAAACGATTCAACTGTCTTGGATCCCGCAACGAAATTAATCAGAAAAGATTAGCGGAGGAGTAAGAAAAATATAATTTCCACTTCCCTCCAAACAAGCAGGAGACAGAACAGAATTAGGCCAATAGGCACAAAGGGATTATTTACAACTGGGAGAAACCCAGATTGCCAAGCACCACGGATTGCAATTATCATTAACTTTAATGGGTCCTAATGTGAACTGTTACATTTGATTCCAGTAATAGGTATGGCAAAAACGCTTGAACGCACGGAAATTAGTTCTAGTTTCTACAAGGTCCGCATAATAAACAACACCGGATGTAACCTGTACACTATCTAACATAATATTTCGCTCATTCTGCCAAAGAATACACTCCCATAAGATGTGATGAGCAGATTGTTCATATTCACAGTCAGATGTAGAACATTGACACAAAGGAGAGGCAACAAGCTTAAAAGAGAATAATTTACTCTTAAAGTTGCCATGACCTGTGAGAAATTGGGCAACACAGTGGTCCACCTCCAGCCATGTTCTGGCCAGCCGTTCGCGAACTGAAGGAAAGAACTAATGGAGGTGCCGGCCCTTGATGGAATTATCCCACCTACATTGCCATTCAGATAAAAGTTCCTCCCAGACATCAGTCTGCGGTTTAAACAATCTAGAGATCTTAGCACGGTCACGTTGAGTTAGAAAGTTTGCGTCCATGGTCTCTCGCGCGGAATAGTACATTGCAGCACGTCGCTGCACCTCGAGATCGACTGGAAGTACACCTGCAAGTACTGGTAGTGCTTCAGTACTAACGATCCTATATGCTTTGCATAAAAATATTAAAGCTAACCGTTGGCTTTGAAGCAATTTACGTCGTACCGCCCCTATGGTGGCCCTATCGGCCCAAACAGGTGCACCGTAGCACATACAACCTAGGTAGGTAGCTGCATAAATAGTTTTCAGAGTTAAGAAAGACAGACCCCAAGTAGCTTTAGATATTCTCGTTAGGGCATAAAAAATCTTTTTAGCTTTTTCTCCGACTGTGTTAATGTGGTCAATAAAAGAAAAGTTCTTTTCTAAGACCATACCAAGGTAGCATACGGATTGTTTTCGTTTAACGGGAACGTTATTAAATTTAATACTAGGCCATGATTTAAGATCACCTTTTAACATAAGTTGATACGTTTTTTGCGGTGCAAAGGTTAAACGGTTCCGATCGCCCACTGTGATATTAAACGTAGGCATGTGTCAGCTAAATTCTCAAGTCCAGCCCGAGTACTCGACTGAATGAGCAGAAGGCCGTCGTCCGCGTAACCGGTTAAAGAACAACCGCATGGTAGCGGAATCGCAAGAAAATCGTCAAAACCTAAATTCCATAAATAAGGACCGAGAACCGAACATTGAGGACATCCCATGGTTAATGACTTCGATGCGGAATAGTGTTCAAGTTTGAGCTTCGCGGAGCCATTGAGAAAGTAAGAGGAAACAAGAGAATAGATGTTTTTATAGCAACCACGGGTTTTTATTTTAAGTAGTAGCATAGGCCACCATGCGTTATTAAAAGCCCCAGAAATATCGAGGAAGATCCCAAGTACATATTTATGTTCGGATGAGGTAACAGTTTCCCTTACAGAAAGTACCGCGTCGACGGTAGATTTACCTATTGTGAAACCGAATTGATTGCTGTGAAATTTCGGCCCGTCTGGCAGCAAGCGTGGTACGATAAGGCGCTCAAGCAGTTTTCCCAAAGATGGTAGTAGGGTTATGGGTCGATACGACTTTGGATCGTCCGGGGGCTTGTCGCCACTCTTTGGAATTATTCGTATAAAGCCACGTCGCCAAATTTCAGGAAAAACGCCGTCCGCAATGCATCGGTTATACACTGTTAAAATTGCGTCACTCGTGGTTTTACACGCCTCTATGATCATTTTATTAGATATTTTATCTTCACCCGATGACTTATTGAGTGGTAGCCTCTTCACCACATTTAAGAACTCGTCAGTGGATGGTAAATCTGACGCTGGTGATTCAGGTGGCACAGCAGCCCTCGCCCTGATCTGCTG
Organism: Caradrina clavipalpis; assembly: GCA_932526535.1. Classification (NCBI taxonomy): domain Eukaryota; kingdom Metazoa; phylum Arthropoda; class Insecta; order Lepidoptera; family Noctuidae; genus Caradrina; species Caradrina clavipalpis. The sequence continues at coordinate 8,334,132 of OW052087.1, forward strand.
GTGGTAATCGCTGTCGTTTACCGCTGAATCATCGGGTATAAGAGTATTGAGAAGTACTTCCGTTGTTTCTTCGATACCGGTAGTATGATTATTATTTACTTTTATGTTTTCGATATATGCTAGATCGACCAATCTATTAGCCTTAAACTCGTGATACAAGGGAGACCATGGACCTTCTTTATCTAATTTTTCTACAATTTTGCGCATTAAATTGCCCTTAGATTTTTCGACTGCTGCTCTGTAGCGCGATCTGGCAACTCTAAGCGTATTTGAAGCAAGAGCAAGCAGGTCTCCGGTAACCTTACGCTTTTTAAGCTTATTAAACTGTCTACGCGCTCTGCGGTAACTTTTACGCTGTTCAACTAGGTATTCACTCCACCAATCACATCTACGAATATTGGTCATAGATGCACGACCAATGGCGATGTCAGCACAGTATATAAAAGTCATACTGTTGAACTTTTCTTGAAGTACCCCATGCTGTAGTCCCCTGGGAAACCTTAGCAGGGAGCGCATTCCACAGCCTAAGCGTACACGGGAGGAAGTTCCTCTGAAACCGTACCGTACGGGACCATTTGGGTTCTAAGGTGTGAGGATGAGCCGATGGCGAGAGATGTGATGGTAAAAAGTGGCCGTTGGCATCATTTCCAATAATTCCTCGGAACACAGCCCATTGTACAGGTGGTAGAACACACACACGACCCCTTAAGTCTGAGGAGACACTGTGCCTCTCCTCAGACTTAAGGGTTTAATACCGCCTGTGAGCATGGGATCATCAATAATAATTCTTACAGTACGCCTTTGGACCGAGTCAAAAGCCAAGCCAGGTATCCAGGTATCCAGGGACGACAGCACCGGGGACACTTATTACACGGGTCGTGCTAACATCCCTCGTTCCATTGTAGAGGAAAGTCGTAAACAACATGTGTCTGAAGTCGAAAGCACCCTTGCTAGGGTCTCTGCTGGGGACGACTAAATTTAGTCCAATTCAACCCCATCAAGACACAAGTTTGCACGTTCACTGCTAAGAAATCCCTATTTGCTTTTGCTCCACCGTTCCAGGACACAGCCCTCACCATCTCCGATAACATTGGGATCTTTGGAGTAAATATCTCCAGTAGCGTCTAGTTTCGACGTCACTTAGAAGGCGAGGCCAAGCTAGCATTGAAAAAGCTCGGTGTGCTCAATAGAGCGAAGCAGTACTTCACACCGGAGCAATGACTCGTGCTATATAAAGCGCAAGTCCGGTCCCAAATTAGGAGTACTGCTACCACCTTTGGGCGGGAGCTCCTGGATACCTGGATACCTGGCTTGGCTTTTGACTCGGTCCAAAGGCGTACTGTAAGAATTATTATTGATGATCCCATGCTCACAGGCGGTATTAAACCCTTAAGTCTGAGGTAAGACACCGGCGCCTGACTCTGTTGAACGCCTTCGCTATGTCTAGGCTAACAGCCAATGCCTTAACTCTCTATGGCTCGTCAGCCATGGGCGACCCCATCGGTGTGTGAGATATACTAGAATATCAGGTGGGCCGTGGGCTTGTATGCCATGGCATAAAAAAGAAACTTAATTTATTAAATTAGGGAATTAGTATTCACAATGTATCATGCAAGTACTTACTAATCTCCGCCATCATTGCAACAAATTCTGAAACAAAAAGCATATTATTACAATACTAGCTTCTGCTTCTGCCTGTGGCTTCGTACGCATATAAGTAAAACATAACCATTTAACATAGAAAACGCAACGTAGCTTTCTATCATTGAAAGAATTTTTGAAATCTGACCAGTATGTACTGGTGAGATTTCAAAAATTCTTAGAATAGGCATATGCTCTTAAAAAAAAAGCTTTACCTCTTAAAAATAAATTAAAAAATGTAATACATTTTTTTTTTTTACTTTTTGAAGTTTAAATAAATAAATTAAACATACTATGTTTAATTTATTTATTTAAACTTAATGCATCAATAAAATGTAAAGGTGGACTCAATACATGAGGCATTCTCTTAGCTAATGTTTTTCAAAGTTTTGGAAGTAGGACATGACCATCCATGTCCCATACATGGAGTTGGACTGAGTGCTCCCCAGAATGAACTCATAGTGCATTATGAACCTTAGGTCAACACTAGTATGTAAACGAAAGCTCATCAAAATATATTGGACAAGTTTTGTGAAAAAAGAAATCCAAACATAATTACGCCATAACTATTGCATTAATAATAAAGTTGGTCGCCATCGAACCAATAAAAAATATACTGGTTTTCTTCTAAAGTCCACCCATTGTTTTTAGGACTTAAAATGGTAGCAATGTAATTAGGTCGGAAGAATTGTTGAAATAACTCAGAATGGCATGATGGTAAGCTGCTAGCTTTAAAATTGTTTAAATGTTTTTGGAATGAATTCTTCTTTTATATTAGATACGCTGTAATTATTTAAAAACAGTTGAAGCCGAGCAGCTTCACCGCTGAGTATGCCAGGAACACTATAAATTTCGCAGATGAATTATTGAATTTTATTGAAAATATCTTCTTTTATAATATGCTCATCGGTAAACGATTCTGGATCTCCAAATTGAATAAAAGTTTGCTGATATTCATGTTTTTTATTAACATATTAAATGGTCTTTATTTAACTTTCTTTAAAAAGGCGGGATTAAAGTCAAATAAATGTATTCATGTCATTGTTAAATAAATGTATCTTGGGTTATTAGTTACCTGAATAACACATTTAAAAACCACACACATGTAAAAATAAGTAAAGTTCATATATTTTTTGTGGAGCTTTAAAGTGTCTGACTAAAGTTTAGGTCTATGGAAAGTGTCTGACACTTATGATACTATATTAGAATAATATTCTACAAAACATATATAAAAACAGCCATATAAATCTAAGTTAAGTAGCTCTTAGGCCCACTTTCACCAAAATCACTAAACATAATTTAGTGCGAAATGTATTTAAATTCTCATTCTGTCTCTGTCACCTTCTACTAATGTGACAGGGATGCTATGCTGTTCTAAATATGTTTAGGCACTAAATGTATTGAATGATTTTGGTGAAAGTGGGTCTTATTTTTAGTTAGTTTTCTTACCAGGTACCTGCCCAGGTGTCACAAGGCGAGCTCTACAGGCACGCAGGTATTCAAAGAACATGAGACGCTACTAAGAACTTTAGGTTTCATCTATGTGAAAATAAGTTATGTCTCACTGCTCTGGGATCTTGGAGTATCAGTAAAACGTGCCATTGGATGTTTCCAACAGCACGTTTTTCTGATTAGTGCTATAGTTATTGTAAACAAAATACTCATACTACATTTTTTATGACTTGGGACAGTGAACATTGATTTACATAAATAATGGGAAAAGAAAATGGGAAAACTGCCCCATTGGTCTCGTGGTCGCAAGTGCGACTGCTGTGCAAGGGGTCCCGGGTTCGATTCCCAGGTCGAGCAAAATTGTTATTTTCTATGAAATTCTCAGTAGCAGCTCGGAGTTTGGATTTGTGTCCGGTTAATGGCAATAGGCTCGCCCCCTATTACATGGGACCTAAATATACCGGCGAACTGTGGGTGTACATCGGTACACCTCTGCCTAACCCTTCGGGTAATACAGGCGTGATGGTGATGGTGGTGGTAAATATATTTTATATTTATAAAATGGGAAAATTGCAAGACATGAAAAATAAATTTGTTATTTTTAACCCCCGATTCTGGCATTTTTTTTTCTAACAGTATTCGTATTTGCTATTAAACATAGAATTGCTTACATTATTTGTATAAATCCTATTATATAAGATTTTTCACTTAATCGTCATCATCGTTATCGATTATAAAAGTATATTAAGGAACAGAGCAGGACACCTAATAACATCTTGACGCCTAGCCCACCCTAAAAACCAAACTATGACATGCAGACTAGCCAAGTACGCAGGAGATGTGCACAAGAGTGTGCGTAAATTCAAGTGCACTCCTTATTTCCTGACTCTCATAGTCCGATGGGACGGTAATCCGTCACAATCGGGGAGAGATCAGGCGCAGGACCAACAGCATTACGTGCTTTCTTAGGCACGGGGGTATCACACCACCAACTTCCAAACTCTGGGCTGTTATTGAGAAATTCCTAATGGAAAAACCTAATACCACTTTTTGCCCGACTTGGAAATCGAACCCAGGACCCCATGCTCGTGCGTGCCACCACGAGACCAACGGGACAGATGCACATAATGTGGGCACAACCGCTAATCGTTTTACGACCCGTGAAACATGAGCAGATATAGTTTCTGTTACACCCCATTCCACGATTGTCTTGATGTATCAATAGGTAGCAATGGCAGATTTTCGAGGATTTATGTCTACTCTTTATGTGTGCTCGTATGAGTTGGACATCATTCCAAATCCACCGCACATCCAGTAAGCAAAAATCAACAGTGGAAACCGCCAGAAAAGCGCCGAGGCAATGAAGCTCGACGAGTCCCAGGGAACGATACTACTGGCTTGGATCCCGCAACGAAATTAATCAGAAAAGATTGGGTAGGGAAGTGGAAATTATATTTTATCTTACTCCTCCGCTAGAGTAAGATAAAATATAATTTCCACTTCCCTACAAACTAGCAAGAGACATAACAGAACTAGGCCAATAGGCATATTTACAACTGGGAGAAGCCCGGATTGTCAAGAATCACGGATTGCAAATTATCATTAACTTAATGGGTCCTAATGTGAGCTGTTACATTATATTCCATAATCATTTCATAAGGAATGGTAAAAACGCCTGAAAACACAGAAATTTGTTGTATTTTTTACAAGTACCGCGTAATAAACTACTCCGCATGTAACCTGTACACTATCTAACATAATATTTCGTTCATTTTGCTCAAGAATACACTCCCATAAGATGTGATGAGCAGATTGTTCATATTCACAGTCAGATGTGGAACATTGATATAAGGAACAAGCAACAAGCTTGAAAGAAAGCAATTTATTGTTAAAATTCCCATGACCTGTGAGAAATTGGGCAACATAGTGGTTCACCTCCAGCCATGTTCTGGCCAGCCGTTTACAAACTGAAGGAGAGAACTGTAGCGATAAGTCTCCTCTTTGAGGAATGGCTAGAGAGGCGCCACGGCGCCTCGGTTTTCCTCGCCACGGTGCCGCCAGACATAGGTACTCTCCGGACACGGTTGTTTCGGTAGATACCTGTTTCGGATTCGGCGCGAAGATACGCCCGGGTTTTATCATCGTGAGGGTCTTCCGGAGGACACGGTTGAGCATACAAAGGAGGAAGTGGAACGCATGAGGAAGAGGCAAACCTCACGCCCCAGCCACCGCAACAGAAGAAGACGCCCCGGGCGTCGAGAGTCGCAGAGCGATTCCCGGCCACCGTAGGCGCGGGCCTGCGGACGGCAAGTGTTGGGTGCCTCGCCGTCCGGTCAGAACTAGGCCCGGGTCGGCGGCGCGTTGTGTGCCACGTGCGCCTCAAAGAGATGTCAGCACAGTAGACGGAGCTAGGACAGGGTTGAGAAGAAAGCAAAATATACCATCATGCTGGAGCGAGTACAAAATAAATTTACAAGACACTTGTATTCCAAACTTTATGGGGTTTACCCTTTTTACCCGCTGATGTATCCTACACTGTTTGTACTGGGTATGGTGGGGTACAACGAACTAAGGGTGCGCCGGGAATTCACACTCGCGGCGTACGCGCTGAAGCTCCTGCGAGGAGTCGCACATAACCCGGGAGTGCTGCGTCATCTACAGCTGTGCGTGCCAGACCGGTACGTGTGGAGGCGGCGGCGACCGCCACTGCTGGCTGTGCCTGCTGCTCGAACCAATCTATTGGCAAAAACACCTCTCACCCGCACAATCCGTGTGCTCAACGAATTGCATGATAGGGTTGACATATTTTCGTGCAATATGAGTGAATTCGCAAGAGTTTTGTTAAATTTTGTTAGTTATAATTAGAAATAATAATATATGTAAGATAAGTTATCTAAAGTCAGATTTTATATTAGTTTAGATTATTTATATACAATGTCTAATTTTTAATAGGGTTTAGTTTATTGTTTTCAATTTTTTGTTTATGTTTTTTTGTATTAGTTTGTAGTACTTAGATAAGTCTAGATTTAATTATTGTTTTTGGAACCACTCTATTGTTTTGGGTTCCACCTGTAAAATAGTGTGGGTTAGTTAAATAAATAAATAAAGTTAGTTAAAGAGTTACCGCGGCCCTGGAACGCAAAGGTCATAAGGAGAAACACGGATGGGTTTTAGTCAGTAAGATTCTGACACTCTCTTCCGCACCGCCCAGGGCGTAAGAAAGATTTGATAATTTTCCATCCATAAAAAAATAAAAAAGGCATGTATCAGCTAAATTCTCAAGTCCAGCCCGAGTACTCGACTGAATGAGCATAAGGCCGTCGTCCACGTAACCGGTTAAGGAACAGCCGCATGGAAGCAGAATCGTAAGTAAATAGTCAGAACCTAAATTATAAATATAAATATAAAATATAAATAAGGACCGAGAACTGAACCTTGAGGATATCCCATGGTTAGTGACTTCGATGCGGAATAATGTCGAAGTTTGAGCTTCGCGGAACCGTTTAGAAGGTACGAGCAAACAAGAGAATAGACGTTTCTAAAGCAACCACAGGTTTTCATTTTAAGTAAAAGCATATCGAGGCAGATTCTAATTATATATTTATGTTCGGATAAATTAACACTTTTCCTGAAAGAAAGTGCCGCGTCAACGGTAGATTTACCTATTGTGAAACCATTGTTATGATATTTCGGCCCGTCCGGCAACAAGCGTTGTACGATAAGGTGTTCAAGCACATTCCCCAAAGATGGTAGTTAGGGTTATGGGTCGATGCGACTTTGGATCGTCCGGGGGCTTGACGCCACTCTTTGGAATTATTCGTATAAAGCCACGTCACCAAATACGAGGAAATATGATTGTCTTTCTATCATTATCCTTATCGGGGTATAGTAAATGCTGACAGATCTTTAAGATATCCATTATATTGTTGGATAAGAAATCATCTACTTTCCTTTGTCCAGGTTATAGCTAACACCGGCTCTCCCAGAGCAAAAAATAAACAAATAAAAAAAAAATATTATTGATTAATTTATTAATTAGTCATTTAATTGTGTTATCATTTTTTTAGTAATCTCAATTTTTTTTTGTTTTCTTTCGTACATTAATTTGCACCTCCTATGTTATCTCTTTACCACCTTTGGTTGACTGGTAGAGAATGCCAAAGGCATTAAGTCCGCCTTTGTACCTTTTGTTCCTAAAGTGTAATTAAATAAATATATAATAATTAATGTCCACGTACCCTGGTCACCCTGATCATCGGTAGGTAGTTCACCCACAGTAATAGCAACACCGCTCATCTTTCCAGAAATGCGCCTGTCCAACATGGAAACTTCAAGAACAGGGCAGAAGATGCAGAAATCCTCCATCAACCATAAATTTTCCTGAAATCATAATTGACAAATGTGTTTTCAAAAAAAGCAACCGTAGATTTTATTGCGATCACAAAACTGACGGGCAATGCCCAGTATTGAAAAATGTTTCAAAATTTACTCCCAAAAATCAGCGACAATCATTTAAAAAAAAAGTTTATTGAATACCTTTTTGACAGTTTAGGACTGAAATAAGATTGCGTTCGTTCACAAAAGTTACCTGCTAAAATTGCCCCCTGATGTAGAAAATCCGAATTTAAAAAATCCACAATGAATATCTTTGATAGTAGCAGGTGGTGTTCTGTGGTTTCTACTGACCCTCATGGGAAAAAGTCGGGAGTTTATATATGTATATATTTTTGAACTACCTGACGTAAGAACAGAAATGTAAAAAAAAAATGTGTTGCTGTCTTTGGTTTTGTTTCATTGTTGCCACTAATTCCCAATATTATGCTGTTTAGGGTTTCATCTTTAGGTAGGTGTGGTAGTTATTTTATTAATAGAAGCCTTGAATAGGGCGCTGCTACGACAAAACGATCAATAAATATACTGGGCGGAAACGGAGAAAATGTATGCTTTCTCTTACAGGAATATAGGCGTGGTGAGGTTTCCTGTTGTGATTTTGTAGTCAATAACAGTCTCGAAATTTTATTTAATAAATTATAGGTATAAAAGGTAATAAAAGGTAGGTAAGTTCTACTATTATATTATAAGGTTATTATTAATCACAATATTAATGCTGGTCACAAATGATTTTAAAAAAAAGTACTGATACCTGCACGTTACCACCTTTCTAGGTTACCTTTGCGCCTGCGTCAATTTAAAGTGCACGGGGGCAGCTTCTAGAAGCTGTATGAGACGGGTGCGAATTAGACAGAAGGACAACTTAGACGCGAGTGCACGGCAGTAGCGCAGTCCTACGCGTGGAAGGCCTAGAATCGCGACACCTATAGGCCGCCTTACGACCAGAATTCGCGCGTGTGAATTGAACTCACCTCGAACATTAGTGACCTTTAGTGAATATTACCCTATATTGGACATTTTATTTGACTTATCGTGAATTGTTCATCTATGCTCCTGGTATTGATCATCGGAAATCTTCAACCTACGGTAAGTTCCTTTGTGATTAACGCTACTTTTTACTCTACCTGCTTTATTTTCAAAACTCGGTGGCTTTATTTTTATTTATATTGCTTTGAAATGTAAAATTCAGTTAACATTCATACACATACATACAAACAGGACACACACACACACGTTACATACTTACCTACAGGAAACTATTCAGAGCCAGCCTAATGCATGTCTGCCTTGTCTTACAGGAGAAACAGGCTCCTATTTTTTTTTTCTTTTTTGTGTATTTAGTGTACCTACTTGTCGTCATTGGTGCCTATCACCGGTAATGTCAATCCGTAGAAAAACCAATTAATGGCTATCTATGTTTTGTGTATGTGTACTAGGTATAATAATAATATGTTTGGTCTTCCAAAATGAAAAAATATTTTATTCTCTCTCTCTTCAAAAATGTGGCAACCCTACATATGTGACCGAGTTGACGACAAATGTATTTTAGGTTAAAACTTCGATTTTTCGTGACATCTTAACGAAAATTATATTTAGCAAATACTGCGCAATGTATTTGCTTCCTAAATGCGGCCTCGGGGGGAGGAGGGGAGCGGGGGGTGAGCGGGCAGGGCGGGGGGAAGCAGGCAGGGCGGGGTTGCTTCGAGGTACTGACTTTGACGTATCGATTTATCCCGTTACTGCGCCGGTGCGCAGACCCTATAAATAGAAAACCGCGCCCTACCAAATATTACTTGCTAAATTTTAATAATTAAGTTACTCAAGCAAGACTTACCACCTACTGTAATACTCTATTGATAATATTGTATTGGGTCTTAGGAATACCAATGCTCTATTAATTAAAGCATATGAAAAATAACTGGCAAAAAATGTCGTTATTGTATTTTATTGTTAAAATTACTGCACTATTGGTAAATATGTTATGCCACACTACAACCTATACAAGTGCCAAATTTCATCCAGATCCGTTCAGCCGCCTAAGCGTAAAAGAGTAACAAACATCCATCCGTCCATCCATCCGCACAAACTTTTGCATTTGTAATAAAGAATTAATGGGATTTAAAAAAGAAATGCTTTACTACTTTTCGAGTCCAAAGGTATCGAATTTTACACTACGAGTAATGTTTATGATTGGGTCTTAAAAGCTGTTTTTTTTTATGCCCTAGTGTGCAGCGCGCGCCTAACGCTTTGCGATTCAAGAACATCGGCCGCTAAGGAGTAGTTTGCATCGACGGTTTTCTCTTCGGCTTTATCTTTCCTAGCTACTTACAGGTAAGCTAACAACACTGATGGTGCTCATAAATGGGGAACTAAAATAGCGCAATTCTTAGCAAATTCTACACAATCTTAGAGTTAATAAAGTTTCTAGTTCTGGATTTAAAGTAATACTTACCTTAGTATTCCTAATTGCTCTTATTAACTGAAATGTCCTATTCTTATTAAATTTCAATTATGTACTAAGATCAGCGCAGTTAAGTTGCCCGTATATGCACATTTATATTGAATGTAGTTATAGTTTGATATTAGGTTATAACTAGCCAGGTGTTCAAAGGTCACTTAAAGTCACATTTCCACTGTGGTATGCTAAATACGAAACAAATATGTCATCCACCATTTTGTGGAGGCGGCCATCTTGTATTTACAATGATACCAAATGGAAGGGTGTACCAAATTTCAAATCAATCAGACCAGGGAATAAAAATTCAATTACAAGATTTTGACCCCATATGGCACAATCAGCAGTTTAATAAAACAATATGCTGCAATTAATTAAAACCATGGAAATATATTTTTGTTGCAAGACTTGTAGCGATGTGGGTAAGTCAAAAAATAATTAAACCACAAAATAAAATATAAAGTACATAATTTTGCTGGAAACCATAAAGGTCTTACTTTCAAATCAATGAAATTAATTTAAAAAATATTAATACGGTACATATAACCAAGCCCATTGTAGGTCTATATCTTGTTATGAAATCTAATACCAAGACCTTACAGTTCGACTTAAAATTTCTGAAAAGTTTGAAAGTTCGTCTTTATTTTAGATTTTATCTTAGATCTTTTGATTAATTTTAATTTATCCTCTAAAATGTTTGACCATAAAGTAAACACAACAAAACAAAAAATTCAGCTTTCTTCTGCCAAAGCCAGCTAACCCACATTTTCTCAATAAATATATTACATTAAACTATTTAATAGGTACGATGAATGTATTACATTGGAAAACAACAATAATCGTTGAATACACATTTTCAATTTCTGCTTATGATAGATTTATAGTTAATCAGCGATCCCAAAATTATTAAAATTCATGTCAGAAATTTAAACAAGAATTGGAATGCTACTAGAACATCAGTCTGCGGCTCTTAAATCAATATTTGACAAATATATACAGCTTTGAACGGGTGTGAGAGGGACAGTTGACCAAAAATGAGATGCACTGGATATTAGCTGTAATTTCAATACGCTATAAAATCCAAAATTGCATACAATGTCTGTAAAGCGATGCGCGACGCCGATTAGTACCAGCAGCGTTCGGCCAGGTTCGTTGTAATGCGCAGCTCCGACTGGCTGCACCCGAGACGCATCATTCTGACGCTTGAAAACCGGATATGCGTAATGCATTAAATTAAAGTCAGCAACACATTATTATGATATAATCACTCATCATCTGCTTAGCCTTTTTCCAACTATGTTGGCGTTGGCACCCAGTTTAGCCGGATGCAGCTAAATACCTGTGTTTTACATGGAGCGACTGCCTATCTGACCTCCACAATCCAATTACTGGGGAACACGATACCTCTTGGTTAGATTGGTTGTCAGACTTCCTGGCTTCTGACTATCCGTAACAAATATCAACAAACTATGAATGACAGTCGGGACCAACGGCTTAACATGCTTTCCGAGACACAGGGGTTTCACTCCATCAAATTCCAAACTCCGGGCTGCTATTGAAGAATTCCTAATGGAAAACCCAATAGTACTTTTTGCCCGACATAAGAATCGAACCCAAGCTCATCCCATAACTCTATATCTTTCGGAGGGGCAATCCCCTCCGAAAGATATAGAGTTATGAATTACATTAATTCAAGAATAAAATAAAAAAATATTGTCCTGGAAAATTCCTAATTTCATAAATATAGGCATACAATGAGAAAAGTCGTTGCTATGACTACGACCGTTTCGACACGAGCTAAGGCTCGAAGCTTGTCTGGACCGGAGACGTTATTGATCTATATTCCTCCCGCGCGGGGTAATATAAGGGTTGTCACTCAACAAAGTTCAACGATTTATATTTAGTTTTTTTTACAAAAATATTTTTATTATTAAAACGGATAGTTATGCAATATACTTTTATCTGATAATCAGAAGCCAGGAAGTCAGACAATCAGTCTTACTAAAAGATATCGTTTTGCCTAGTAACTAGGTTGTGGAGGTCACATAGGCAGTCGCTCCATTTAAAACACTGGTATACAGCTACATCCATTAGATATGAATCCGACCCTAACATGGTTGGGAAAACGCTAAGCAGATGATGATGACCTTTATCTATAAATAAAGGTCGTTTAAAATTTTGTAGGCGACATTTTCATTATAATTATTTGATTTTACCGGTAACAAAGGCGATACAGGCTCGACGGTCATGCTTCTAAGTCCCTGCTGATAGTATGGTACAATTGTTCTCAAAGACACGAGCATCGCCCCGCGGTGGTAGGGCCCATCGTCTCCCGTTGTAGTTAGAGTACCCGAACTGGATGGCCCGTACATATGAAGAAGTGATGGCCCAAATGTAGGAAGGAATCCTAGGAAATAAAGATTTTCGCCTTATATTGCAAAATGATTAATTTTGTGAATTACTATAAAAAAGTTGTATGAAATTCTTGGTCCATGCTATATCCCGCCGAAACACAAACAAAAACAGTGTCGTTTATGGATATCTGTCATAACGTTTCATCACAGGTAAATAAATTAAAATAATACATAGTCTCATGCCAATTACAAAAACAAAAATAAAATTAATGAAAAACAATATGGAGTAATAATGTCAAAATTCTTTCATTAGATTATAATTTGAAATCCCATTCCATTAATAAAATGTTGTTTCTTGATATTTCAAGTCTTTATGGAATAAGAGTTTTAGTTCTGAATTAAAGTATAAGACAAAATACCGTTTTCTCCATCGTGTGAAATCTGACTAAGCTTCAAACATACACTGGCCAGTACTCTGTTGAAGCATCCGTCCCCTGAACACACTTCTAGTCGTATCATAGCGCTCATACTTGGGAACATTTCTACTATGGATATCTGCTCACAGTAAGTTGGATGGTGGTTGCGGATTTGCACTGCCGTTTTAGCCTAAAAGTGGAAAATATATTTTACAAATCTATAACTTTTAGTTTTCATTCGATACAAAAGAGTAACTCGTCCTTTGCACCCTCATCTGTGATAGTCCAGGGCTGACCTTCAGCCTAGCTTAGGTCTGCTAGATTCAGAGTTAAGCCAAAGACCTAAATTACCCAACGGGAAAACAAAAACAAAATGAAATTATCGTATGTGTTAAGCTAGATCAATTTCTATATTTTTGCTAATTCTGTTTAACTATTAAGCATGAAAGAGTAACAAACATCCATCCACAAAACCATGTAAACAAACTTTCACATTTATAGTAGTAGTAAGATTACCGACAGTCCGCAAAAAGACACTTTGACGAAGGTACTTGGTAATTTTGCAAAACGTCTATCGCCTTGCCCATGAGCATTAGGTAAACCAAAAGCTCCGTATATTGTGACCACATAATTAGCAGGCTGTTGCTCCGATCCAGTAGGTAGAAGTAAATTACTGCATAAAAAAGAGAACATGTTAGTTAATACAATACTTACAAAAGTATTAAAAAATAACAGTAACGAACGTAGATCAGAATATCAGATCATAGTGTATGTAGATAGATACATATCTATCTATAAATGTAGATACATACATAGCGTGGTGAGCAGAGATAAAATAATTTAAAAAGTTAGAATACTGAATAAACTTACTCATCAGTTCTCGCATTGTTCACAACAACGGGCAGAACTTGAATGTCTCCTCTGAATATGATCGAAATGTCCACCTTTAGGAAACCTACGGCACCCGCTGCAGGGTTCCGTGGTAAGCCTAATTGTGCCCATTTGTGGAACACCTGATGATCTGTAAATTAAAAAGAACAACATTTGCAGATGTCTCACAAATATTCGGACCTATAAATCGGTCCAATTCCAAACAATCTTAAAACTATCCTACAAAATGTCGGTCGTAGGCGGGCGGACTTAGGGTCAGTTCACACCTAGATGACCATCAAGCACCTTTTAGTAGATTTACCTAAATATAAACTTTATTTACTACACAAAAAGATACACATTTCGAGAAAGCTAAGAAAGATAAACAAATTAAGTATCTTGACCTTGTTCGCGAGGTTGTCGATGTGGCATGTGAGAACAGCTATCATTGTGCCGATAGTCGTGACGGTTAATGGCGTAATAGCTCAGAGCCTCGACCAACACCTACGGAGGCTCTCGTTGGGCGGTTGGATCAAGGGATTGATTCAGAAAGCGGTACTCCTAGACACGGCGCGTATTGTTAAGAGATTCCTCTTTCAGGAGTGCTGACCATCGGTGACTTGGAACCTGTTCCCGACGCCCGTGGGCTACTATCTTTTATACTTTTAAATATTTTTATTAATATTTAAAAATGTAATTTGTATGTTTATAAATTAATGATAATAAATAATAAAATTATTTGTAACAACCCTACGCGTTCTATTCAATACAGCCAGACAGACTAGAACGGCGCTGTACTACCAGCCTGCCATTCGGAGCTTTTCCTTCACCGTGTTCGGACGACGGGGCCATTTTGAAAAGTCTGCCGGCTAACGGGCACCGTGTATACCCAGCAGAGAATTTAGGAAGCGGACTAAAATCTACTAGTTTGTGCGAAAAGTGCTACACGTATTCCTATACAAATATCTCAACACTAGGACAACTATCTTGCATCTGAAACGAGTGTGAAAAGTGATTTTGTCTGTTGAAGTGAATACCTGCATAAATAACAGTATTCGAAATATGTGTAGTGACATTAAATGGGATCATTTACTTGATATCTGTATTCAGGTATGGACCAAGTTCATCTTGTTAGTTTTGTATAGTCAGTAACAAAAGTAGATTAACAATTCAGATTTTTAAATCCTTATTATTAAACACAATATCAAAGGAAATACGAAATGGACCTAACCTCATAAAATGAACTCTTAGTTATTGCCTTAGAATCTGAATAGCAGTGAAATGTGTTATTTCGTGCCTTTTTCTTTGGGACAAGAAACAATATGTGAAAGTACCATTATTAAACAGATTTTGTTGCTGACTGTACCTTGTTTACTTGATGTTTGTGTAGTTTACCATGTCCGGAAAATTTTCGATTTAGTTGTGTGATAATGATGTGTTGTGATGTGTTGTGTGTAACTTTACACGCTCGTGGGGTTTCCGGGGTTCGATACCCAGGGCGGGAATAAGTGTGATTGGGTTTTTCCATTTACTAGAATTTCTTAGTAGCAGCCCGGAGTTTGGAAGTGGTGTTAGTCCGCCGTGTCTCGGAAAGCACGTAAAGCCGTTGGTCCTGCGCCTGATTTCTTAACAGTTGCGTAGGTTTGCCGTTCAATCCGACCATGACTGTTAGGGAAGAGGAAGTGCACAGACCTATGTTTGTGTACACACTTGTGCACTAGAATATATCCTGCGTGTTTGGCTAGTCTCTTTTGAAATTGGCGCCCCAACCGAATCAGGTCGGAGAATATTATTAACAAATACATTTTCTTTTCCCTTTTAGAATTTCTCTGGTGGAACGTACCCGGGCATAGAAGGAGACTAATTCTTTTTCTACTTACACAAGTAGGTATTTTTTTGAAATATTTGATTGATATCCAATTCAGTGCGGGTAACGCGCAAACGCATCAAAACCGCACATTTGCGTCGACCCGCACTGAATGGAATATACAGTGTATGCCATACGTGTTCACCAGAACTATTTAAGTTACATTGGAAGCAGTTGTAAATATGTTTAAGCCTGTGTATAAATATAATTATTATTTTATTGGTTGACCAAATATTGGTAAACAGGTCGTATGGAGCTGAGGGTCTGTTTCACCACTATTGATTACTAAGTTAACAGACTATTAAAAAGTTATATTCAAAAATAAATATTTTTTTAAAACAAGCGATTTAATTGTATTATGGTGCAATGTGCATATTGTTTTAAATGTTTATTAAATATCCCGATGATGGATTCGTTAGTGTCTTTCTATATCTATTATTATGAACGAAAATAAATTATTATCTATGACTGATGTTCTTTATTCGGCAAAGAGTGGCCATTAGAACATTGTGAAACAGACCTTATACTTATAACAATGAGTTGCATTTACACTGGTCAAAGGGAATATACTGACAGCGCACGCTATACAAAAATATATAAGTAACTTATGAGTAGAATACTTTGTATTACATATGGAGCGCGCTGTGGGTACAATCCTTTCAATAAGACTTTATTTATTATTTATTTTATTTTATTTATTTATACTCCCGTTATACAAAAATAACGTAAATACGCTAAAGTTATTTTATTGTTGCCGTTTAATTAACTCCATAATTTCACTCACTCTTTCTTTTACTTGAGAAGTGTTTGCTCTTGGCTTTAGTCTAGGTGAGAGGTGACAGTGACGGAGTTGACGACTTGCGAGCGCTTGAAAAATTAGTGCGAATTAATAGAATAGCAACAAGGTTGGGATGGTAGTTTACAGTGCGTCTCTATGCCCGATGGTGGAAGGGAGTCAGTGGGATGAGGTCGCAGAGTTCTTGAGCACACTCATCGAATTACAATCTGTAGCCGACCGATAAGCAGGCAACCTTGCAGCGATTAGCCAAGCTGTGTGGCAACCACTCGTTTTACGCCGCCAATAAGCCTCTTAGCTTTGCATTCCAGCGAGTGAAGAGCGGCATCTTGGTGTTTTTTGGGCATTTGCAAGTTTTCAGGATTTTGGTACCGTTTTTTTTTTCATGAGATATCCGGCCGGGCAATCGTGTCAACACAGGAGATAGTCCAAGCTAGCATTGCCTCAACAATCTCGCTGGAATGCCGTCAGGCCTGCTTGTCTTGTTCACATGAAGGCTGTACAATTCTCTTCAGACGTTTTTAATGTCGACTGCGATCTCCGGCATCGAAGAGTCACAGCGAGGCATGATTGGTGGTTGCTTGGAGCTAACGTCTAGACGTGTGTAGCTTGCATATAAATTTGCTTTCTCTCTTGCAGAGTGAAATATTTACACAAAAAGAAATTATACTTAACACAAAAAAGAGCTCCGACCGCA
Source organism: Caradrina clavipalpis (assembly GCA_932526535.1). Classification (NCBI taxonomy): domain Eukaryota; kingdom Metazoa; phylum Arthropoda; class Insecta; order Lepidoptera; family Noctuidae; genus Caradrina; species Caradrina clavipalpis. The sequence continues at coordinate 8,351,072 of OW052087.1, forward strand.
ACAAGGTAGTAAGACCCAAGCTAACGATGATTAGGGATTCAGAATGAGGAACCTCCTCATGATACGTGTCGTGTCCAAGACAACCGCCTCCTGCATCTGATTCTTAACCCAGCCGTTGAGCGAAAGTTTTTTAGATGTTGGTCGAAACTTTTCGCTATCAAACCGTTTACAAACGCGACTATCGGCACAATAATTTTTGAGTCCACATGTCACATGCTGGTAACCTCGTTTGCAAGACCGACATATTTTATGATCTTTTCTTTTTTAGATTTCACAAGGTTCATCCATCATGAGAAATAGTGTCATTAACAAGTACTTCACGACGCATAGACCGATCGATTATCACTATATCAAATTTATTAGGAGGAATAAATCAATCAATGACAATCGATCTGTCCCTGTAGGGCATGATCTGACCATTATCGAGATCTAGTTCAGTATTCTGACTGACCACTCTCTTGGTAATTTGATAGCGTTGCTCTCTTAAGAAAATTGTATTACAATAAATTTATTGTAATTGTATTCATTTATTGGATTAATGTACCCGTACAACTGTACGGGTACTTTATTCAAATAAATAAAATTATGCGAATGTCAAGACGTGCATGAAAAATAAAAGTAATTCAAAGAGCTGAAAACTAAGAAATGAAAGCCAAATTAATTGTATTTTATTTATCCCAATATTGTGATCGTAGATGATTACTTCTAACTTTTCAAAAGAATCGGTGTATGAGCCATATTATAGTAAACACCAAATGTAGAATTAATGTCGGAAAGATAGATTATAATTAATCAAAAGAAATTACTTCTGTCAAGTCAGTTGGCAGTTAAAAATTTTTATAGGTATTTTTTTGTTTGAAGACTGGATTTGTGTCCGGTTCAAGCCAAATTAGGTTTTCCCCCTATTATATAGATCTAGAACATAACTGGTGAAATTTTGGTATATGGTACACCTCTTCTTTCGCGAAAAATAGGCGTGATTTTACATAATATGTTATGTTATTTTTGTTTCAGATAAAACATGTAAATAGACCATTTTAAGCAGCACCGGTTTTATTTATAATACTCAACATGCACTTATACGACAACTTAGACGCCCTCGTAAATGACGCCCCAAGCAGTACTGAATCTGAGTCAGAATCAGAATACGAAGCTTCTAATCATGGGTTTTTTTACAATGGAATTGTTTTTCATAATGCTGATGTCGAGTCATCTGACGATGAGGAAAACCTCCCCTTTAATGTAGAAGAGTTTCTCAATCCCATCTACAACGCGGATGATATCAACAACGACAACGCGGATGATATCAACAACGACAACGCGGATGATATCAACAACGACAACGCGAATGAGATCAACAACGACAACGCGGATGATATCAACAACGACAACGCGGATGATATCAATAACGACAACGATGAAGAAAATGACAACTCGGAAAACATTTCTGAACATGCCGAACAAGATCAATTGGCAGCAAACGGATCGAGTGATCAAGAAGATGATTCGGTAAGCGAATCAAGCAACAGCTCTCAAGAATATGACAGGGAAGAAGAACCCGACAATGTGCAACAACATGCATCGAACAATGGTAACGAAAATATCAACTATGGCCAACCAGGATCATCCAGCAATCCTAATGAAGATACCGATAATACCAGTTCAGATGCATCAAAGAAGACAACAAACGAAGACATAATTTTTTCCAGACCAGGTACATCAAGGTACTGCAGCAATGAAGATCCTAATCCTAATAATGCCCAACAAGGCGCATTAAGAAAAAATGAAATCGAATATTCTTATTACGCCCAACAAAAACTTTCAAACAACTACGCAAACCAAAATTTGAACAATACAACTAACAAAAATAAACAGGACGATGTTAACAATGCACCACAAGACACGTCCAACAATACTAGCAACGAAGCTAACAATACCCCACCAAAAGCATTAAGCAATAATACAAACTATGATTCTTTTTATGCCCACCAAAGTGCGTCAAAGAACTCAGAAAATGATTACAATAATGCAATACAAACACCATTAAACAACTCACAAAACAGAGACTCTGAAAATGCATCATGCCACCCAATACATGTAGATTCTAGCAATGAGCTACAATCAGAATCAAGCACCACTGAAAATGAAAACTCAAACGACACCCAACAAGGTGCGACAAGTAAGCCAATGATGAGTTATGTAGAAATTATACGCGAAAATTACAACAAATGTCTGAGAGAGTATTTTAAGCATCTCGTTTCTGGGTCTAGAGAAGGATCTAGAATTGAAACACCTAATTCATCTTATCCCTATGCCTCTTCCACCACTGACTTTAGATCACGGAAACCTGTTGACCACGATTGCAACGCCCACTTCCATCAAACATCTTACGGTACCTGCCACCACGCTTCTGATAATGATACATATAGAACCTCTTCAAGCAATACCAACTACGAAGCCATAGAGCCTTCAAGCAATGCCGCTTCAAGCAATACCAATTACGAAGCTATGCAAACTTCAAGCAACGCCGTCTCAGAAATGTCTTATTTCGACAAAGCATATTCAAGACGAAGACAATGTGTGAAACCATACAGTTACAATGCTTCAGAAAATACAAACGCAGAAATCCGACCTTTCAGAGACGCTGCGTCAGGAAGTAGTAACAACGCAGCAATTGTATCGCAACCTTCCAACGACGTCGGTTACTTAACGCCTGCTACATCGCGTCGTGAATCTTACTTTGAAACAATACGCAGAATTGACTATGCATCAATGCAATTGCCTAGTTTTCCACCAAACCATAGTTCTCCACCACTCCACTCAAATATCCAAAACTATGGCGCCAATGGCTACCTAATCCCGAATATATGTAGATATGGTACAACACCAGCGTCAGTTTACTCACACTTGCCTTTGTACGTAAACACGGTTCAGGGTCCACCAGGATTTGTCAATCGTTTACCTAACGATGAATTTTCTTCTTTTACCCAAGAAATATATAATTATCCTGCCCCATACTTTTCTTATCCTGAATACGTCGCCGCAGCAAATGCAAATGCAATAGCAAATGGCTTGTCAAATTACTATGACCCTAGCCGTTTTATCCCTCCTGGCTTTGCCACCCCGGCTACTAACCTACATTCGTATGGCGTATCGAGAACAGTGCAGCATACTTCGCCCTGGGCATATAACAACGGTGGCAGAAACTGGCCTGGTGCTTAAAAACTTCCCAACTTACAGCACCCTGTATATTTTTAATCGTCACGACCCCTGAGGATCCTCAAATTATATTATAAGCAGTGAATCCAATTCACGTGCTATATATGTATGACTCAAATGGCTCTCTGATAACTAACTAGGAGACGGATCAGGCAGTGTCCTTTTAGATTCACGCGAGTGATGCATTACCGCAGTTAGACTTGAAACTCATAACTTACCAAAGGATGCGATTGCTGCTATATACGAGTCTGTGCCAGATCCAGGCTTCTATTAAGAACCAGACTTTTATGACGAACGGAAAGATGGGCAGGCATCTTTTAGTTCAGGTTTCATACCATAGTCAGAGTTCTTATGCAACCTTACACAACAAACACGAGGTCGTAGTCCTGGTCATGGACGAAGTCGTGGTCGCGGGTAAAATCATGATAATTATTCTAAATAATTTGTTGGGTGCTAAGGGTGTCACCCGCGTTTAGTTACTTCTCTGGTTACTGCTAAACTCCCGTTAGTCGTAGATCTAAGCGTACAAACGGTGGGAAGGGGCTATGTTTTATACTATGTAGAGATTTAAAAGAAAATGCATTTTTTCAGCAACGCCACTTCAGTAAACGATATCCATAGAGTGATGGCACTTCCCAGTAATGCCGCGTCAGGCAACGCAGCCATGGTACCATCCAGAGACGCTGCTTCAGGAAGCGCAAACGCAAAAATGCAACCTCCCAGTGACGCTGCTTCAGGAAGCGCAAACGCAGAAATGCGACCTTCCAGAGACGCGGCTTCAGGAAGTGCAAACGCGGAATTTCAACCTTTCATACATGCTGCTTCAGGAAACGTAAACACGGAAATTCGACCTTCCAGAGACGCTGCTTCAGGAAGCGCAAACGCAGAAATGCGACCTTCCAGAGACGCGGCTTCAGGAAGTGCAAACGCGGAATTTCAACCTTTCATACATGCTGCTTCAGGAAACGTAAACACGGAAATTCGACCTTCCAGAGACGCTGCTTCAGGAAGCGCAAACGCAGAAATGCGACCTTCCAGAGACGCTGCTTCAGGAAGCGCAAACGCGGAAATGCGACCTTTCAGAGACGCTCCATTAAATAATAATAATAAATAATAATAAAATCGTTTATTTATAAAAAGAGGCAAAATTACAACGAAATTTATCTTAAAAATTAAAATAGAGCACTGTTTCTTAATTGCCTGAACTAGGTTGAACCTGTGTTTCAGGCTACAAGACGCATAATTATGTACTTAAAATAAATAAATTAACATTAAGAAGGAAGTAAAGTACTAAAATTAAGTGTTACACAAAAACAAAAAAATAAAAATAAAAACAAGGCAGCGTGCTTGCGATTTACTTGCATACAACAAGTAAATCTTCTGTCTGTGCATAAGACATGGGTTGCAAGAAATTAATTATAGATTTTTTACAGCTAAAATAGTTTAACTTATATATACTTAGTTTTCTATTTAATCTATTGTACAAAAATGGGCCTAAAAATGAAAAAAATCTTTCCACAAAGACATGTTTCGAGGTTTCGTTTGAATTACATACAATATCATTCCGTCTCTTGTTAGTAATGTCAGCATTGTACGTAAGCATTGTGTGCTGTTTTAATACTAAGTGCATAATGAAAAGCTGGCGCACAGTCAGCACTTTGCAGGATTTATATAGTTGATCTGTAGGAAAGAAAAAGGGATGGAAGTTTGCTACCTTTAAAATTGCTCTTTGAGCTCTTTCAAGAGGAAGCAAGATAGTTTTTTGTGCGCCACCCCATGAGGTGATACAGTAGTGAATTATGGATTGACATAAGGCGAAGTAAACTTGTGTGATTAATTTTGAATCTGCAAAAGTTCGTATTTTTTTAAATACATATATTAATTTGCGCACTCTCTTAACCAGACTTTCAATATGAGGCCGAAAAGTGAGTGTGTCGTCTATTATAACACCAAGGTATTTAATATTACGGGTTTTCAGGATAGACGGACAATTGCACATGTTGACTAATAGGTTGTCACATTGATGGGCACGTATATGAAAGTTATCAGTGTTAAGTTGAGGCTTGCGCATGGAGAAGTGAATATATTTTGTTTTGTCAGCATTTAGTGTTAGTAAATTCCTTTGAAGCCAATTAGTCACAGTGTTAAAACCAAGTTGGGCGTTTTCAAACAGTTCGCTACTGTCTTTTGCAGTAAATATTAAACGTAGATAACATAGAAGACATAGAACCTTCCAGCCACAACAGTTACTTGACGCCTGCTACATCGCCGATACCTTACTTTGAAATAATGCGCGGGTTTGACAATGCAACGCTGCAATTACCTTTTTACGAGATGCCACAGAACCGTAGTTTTCCACCGCGCCAGTCAACCAATTTCAGAACCCTCTCCTCACAAACCGCCAATGGTTATGTGATACCAGATATGCGGCATGCTGAACATGCATGTAGATACAATATGCCCCGGACATATTTAACAACGGTGGCAGAAACTGGCCTGGTGTTATAATGCAATACTTTCCAACTTACCCCATCCTCTATAATACTAATCGTTACAGACCCCCAGGATCCTCAGGCTATTTTATAGGCATTTATCCCAATTCACATGGTATATATGACTCTAATGGCTCTCTGGTAACTAACCATGATCGGGAAATGTCCCGCTTATTAGCATCACGCGAGCGATGGATTCCCACAGTTAGACTTGAATCTCATAACTTTTATAGTATGGAAGAACTAGGTAACATTTTCGACTCTCAACCTGAACCAGGCTATTATGAAGAACCAGGAACCTTTGATGACGAACAAAGAGAAAGGTTAGCTTCTGTAAGTTCAGGTTCCATGACACAATCTGGGTCCTTAAGCAATCTTTCACAACAATCTCGTGGGCGTGGTCGTGGCCGGGGCCGTGGACGTGGCCGAGGGCGCGGGCGTGGCCGTGGCCGTGGCCGCAGGCATGGTCGTGGACGTGGCCGTCGATAAAAACATGGTAAATATTCTATCTAATTTTGTGGGTTGTAAGATTGCTTTTATTAATTACTACAAGTAGTCCGGTCAATTTAGACATTCGAAGTTACATAAAGTCCCAACAAGCTGAATTTCTGTAAAATTGTTCAAAACATAATTATAAACAATGTCTAGAAAATCCCCATCATTCCCCTGTAAGGAAAAAAAAATATTCAAGGTCAAAGGTCAAAAAATGAGTTTTTCGCGATTTTCAACAAAACGGTAAGTTTTATAATAAAAGTACCTCAGACAAAAATTGTAGATCATAAAATTATCTATAAAAAATGTATCAATACTTTTTTCTTACGAGCCACCGTTTCTGAGATATAACGATTCAAAAAGTTATAAAAGTTGTTATCGTCATAATATGCACACGTTTCCACGCCACCTATCAGGTAGTGTACTTAGCGCGTTTTTTTAACGTGGTTTCGCCAGTAGGCCTACTCCACGGGTCAGTTGTGATCCTGTTTAATGTAAAACTATTGCATAATAACGGAAATTTTCAAAGATTGGGAAAGATAAAAGCGATGTAAATAAAAAAAAAGTGTTGAAGTTTATTCGTATTATTCGTAAGTTTTAAATTCTTGTTCTTCTTCTTGATCTTCTTCTTATTCTTCTTCTCCTGCTTCTTCTTCATCTTCATTTTGGATGCAAGTAAATTGCGTCAATAGCGATGTATCGCACGATACTTCGTCGGAGTCAAACGAATCCTCTATTGTTTGTGATTCAATATTAGAGCACGACCGGCCTTGACAATTTGTGCATGCCAAAGAACAAGACAGTCCGACTTTTTTGCAACCACATTTAGCACTGCATCCCTTTTTGGAGTTGCAAAAAATGGTGTTCAGCAGTTTTTCCGGCGCAGGTGGAAGTAAAGTTTGAACTGGCTCTAATATAATATTGTTGACCAACTTCCAACCCCAGTCTGTAGGGTCTAGCTGATAACCAAGCCACACTTAAACTTGGTAATATACTCGAAAAAGATGTTGGTAAGCAGCAACTGAGGTTGGAGGAAGACAAGCTAATTGAACTTGTATTTTTAGTATTTTTTTAACGAAACATGCATATCGATGCTTATCTTAACAGGTAGTTTTTTTAGGAGCTCCGTACATAGAAAGAAGAAAGCGGATGCCATTGGTAATAACTTCTTGTTGAGTTGAATCACTCTTTTTAAAAACTTCAGCAAATTGAATATACGTGGCGTACTCATGCATATTATGACGATAACAACTTTTATAACTATTTGAATCGTTATATCTCAGAAACGGTGGCTCGTAAGGAAAAAGTATTGATACATTTTTTATAGATAATTTTATGATCTACAATTTTTGTCTGAGGTACTTTTATGATAAAACTTACCGTTTTGCTGAAAATCGCGAAAAATTCATTTTTTTGACCTTTGACCTTGAATATTTTTTTTTCCTTACAGGGGAATGATGGGGAACTTCCAGACATTGTTTATAATTATGTTTTGAACAATTTCACAGAAATTCAGCTTGTTGGGACTTTATGTAACTTCACTTTCATTTTTTGGTCTAAATTGACCGGACTAAAGGGTGTCATCCGCGTTCAGTAACTGCTTTGGTAACTGCCCCGCTCCCGATGGTCGTAGATCTAAGCGTACAGACGGTGGTAAGCGAGTTTGTTTAATACTATGTATAGATTCAAAAGTAAACGTAATTTATAACGAACTGGTAAATACAATTATGTTTTGTTTTTTATGATAACCCCAGGATTCTCAACTGTCAAGTGACTTGTATTTTCAGGCAGCCCTCTTACATTATACACATTTTTGATGTTTCGTTTCAAAATGAGAACGAGCTTACAAACCTAGTTATATTTGCCAGAGGCAATTTAAGTAACAGTGACATACATCAAAATAATAATTGTGTACATAATCTTTCCGCCTTACCGCGAATTAAATGTGATACATTATTCAAATTACATACAAGTACAAACGCCTCCATTGATTGGAAACTTCTTGTAATGATCGGGCTTAAAATCTCATAATTTTATTATACCTTAAGAAAGGGTCACCGGTTAATGCAGGCGGACGTACTACACTATTGTGATGTTTTAGAATTAATGCGAAAGAGCTAAACAAAGAAATGCGAATGATTGTATCATTTCATGATTTGCGTATCGCACATGTCTTAATTTTATTGCTGGAGGCATAAATGTCGCATCCGAAAATTGTATATGATACCTAATAGTTTGAGAGGTGGCGCTGGATTTTTACAAGTCATTTTTTATCAAACTATCTTCTGTCATCAAGAAATTTTGAAATAGCTACTTACCTACATGTGTGTGCAATGAAATTCAAGCCGCTCTGTGATTCCAACACAAATAAAAAACTAAAAAGTTTATATGGTAACCATAATATATTTTTAAAAACATTTTTTTGTTTTGTCGAAATGCATAGTAAAAAAAAAATACAACTGAATTAAAAACCTCCTTTTTTAAGTTACTTTAAAAAAGCGCCTCCTGTCACCTTCTAAAAAATTGCAATGATTATATATTTTAAAAATTAAATATTTACTTATTTATTATTATTTATTATTAGTAAAATATTTATTATAATTTGAGTTAATACTAATAACTTGATGTTTGAAAATGTGCGATAAATTAGATTCTTAAGGGCCAAGCACACACGCTACTTTTAGCATCGGCGATCGCCGATTTAGTAACTTTTTAGAAGCTAAATGCAGCGACCAAACGCGGCGACTGAGTCGCTTTTCCAAAGGTCGACACACGGACTGAACGTTACACTCCGCACACATTCGGCTGCTGGTCGCAGCGATTTGGCATCAAAGTCAAAGCATTTATTTAAATTAGACCATTCACAGGCACTTTTGAATTGTCAAGAAGTTACAGTTTTTGAAGCTAGTTGCTCGTTCCAAAACGTAGGTCTCTATGGAGAAGAACGAGCAAGAAACTCCATGGACACTCTATTCTTTCAATTTGGTTTCATCTGCGGTACACGACTAGTGTTTTACTAGATTTTGACGAAGCTACTCCTTACGGTGGATTCTAATAAAGCTGCATTAGTACTGCGGGCTTTATTGATAAAGCGAAAATATCAGTCGCGCCGAAGGCACTATTAGTTCACCAGTTATATTCTGCTACAGTTTTAAAAGAATAAAGAAATAAATCATTTTGGTAACTATTACATACTAGCTTACTATCCTCCTTCCCGCGATTTTGTCCGCGATTGTGTCCAAAGCGTGTGTGCTCTGACCCTAATCTGTATTTTATAATGTTAGACGTTAATAAATTATTGTTACATAGATTGGTAATGTACATAGTAGAGAATCGATTTTCATGTGGCTAGTAGAAATGTGAAATGCGATATCGGCCTATAGAATGATTGTTCTCTAAGTTATTAGAACTTAATGGTGGTCTTGTCAGTGTAAGGTGTAGCTCAAACCGAACAGAAAGGAAACGTCATGGGATGGTTTATGATTCATCATTTATGGTTTGAGCTTGCACATTCGAGTTTTATTCACACGCTCTGCAAACTGGCTAGTGGGAGCATAAGCAAGCGTGTGGTTTAGGCCTAAGCAACGAATATGATTTGAAAAAAGAGAGACTGGATATTGCTAGGGTGTCACTATTACCAATCTATTTTATATTAATCTTAGCTAAGGAATTCCAATGCGAATTTGATTTTGTCCTGATAAAATATGAATGTACTGAATGTCTATATTATACTCTGTAGTTGTATTATACATGTGTATGAAATAATATACATATGTTTGATGTGTACCTATTGTTTTATTATATCCTATAGCTGTTGCTTGCAACTTGATTCCCATATATGCTCTCCGCCCACGACCGATTTTTTAACCGATCATCGGACCGATTTTTGACAGTTTCTTCTCGCTGACAAAGAAACCTGTCAAAAATCGGTACGATAATCGGTCAAGAAATCGGTCGTGTGTTGAGATGCATAACCTTCAGAAGCGTGTCTGACAGGAAATGTCATATTCGCCTCGGAGTTATAATAGTAAAATCATTCTATCACAGTTATTCAAACACAATCATTCCTCAAAACACTATCTTCAGTGGTATGCTGTGCGTTAATATGCATAAAATTTCCTCGTGATAGATCACTCAACTACACACTGTCCAAAACACTGTCCTATAGTAAAGGACAATGACCTATCTGCAGTGATAGACTTCAAAGTAAGTATTTTCAGAGTACTGATGAGATGAAGCGTAAGTATCTTCTTCAAAAAGCTGAAAGATCTTCAGATATGCTAGCTCGACGTGGCGATGGCAGGGTGAGCAGAGCCGTAGCTGAATGGTTGCCGGGAGATGGGAGAAGAAGTCTTGTTAAACCAACATTATCAATATCCAATGGGTCAAGCAGGAGCGTACTAATGAATACGATAAATTAAAAAAGTATAAAACCCCCGACACAAGCAAACCTGAACAAAACAGAACAGTACCATTTCAAATACTTTGTGATTTCTCTCTTGTTGGATTTTCAACTCTCGGCGCTGAACCAAGCGTTGAAAATCCAACAGTGCGCAAGGCAAAATAAAATTAAAATAAAACTGTTTTAAATATGGTGGTAGGCCCCCTTAACTATCAAAGATGTACACATCCAACAATTAACAACAAAACAGATATTTTTCAAATGACTGGTTAATTTTTTTTATATTTATTTTAGGACACTCTCGATTCATAAATTAGCTTTCAAACAAAAGAACTAACTCTAATCACTCAGCTATTTGGGAGCTGACATGCCACAGACAGACACACCCTTACACACGTCAAACTTGTAACACTTCTCTATTTTTGTTGGGGGTTAAAAATATAATGCACAAATTTTAAAATCGAGTACGTTCTTTTGGCACGCTCGCGCTATGCCCTCAGTACACCTACGACAGTTTCTTCTTGCCAACGAAGAAATCTGTCAAAAATCGGCCCGATAATCGGTGCCATTAATATCAGTCGTGTGCGAAGACGCTAAGACTTAGTTCAGACTCGCACAGACTAAGGAAATATGACATAAATGAGGAGAGGCCTTTGCTCAGCAATGGGTAGAACAAGTCTGCAAATGATTATGATTAATCTCAAGGTATTCACTATTACACGTTAGTCAACACTTTGGCCTAAACCCTCCTGAACAACCTTTATTAAAAGCAGTAATTAATTACGTTCAATATTAAATCACTGTGTCAAATTCACCATCACGCCTGTATTCCCCGAAGGCTTAGGCAAAGGTGTACCAATGTACACCCACAGTTCGCCAGTATATTTAGGTCCCATGTAATAGGGGGCGAGCCTATTGCCATTAACCGGGCACAAATCCAAACTCCGAGCTGCTACTGAGAATTTCATAGAAAGACCCAATAACACTCTAGAGACATCTTGGGTTCGATTCACATAAAAAAATCTATTGCAATACGTGCATGTATGTGAACCGCCCACATATTTTGTTTACTTGTGTGGGTGGTAAATGCACGTAGCATGTATGTGAACCACCCACACAAGTAAACAAAATATGCTTGGGAGCAATGAAACTGGGCCATGAAATTGTGAACCTCAATGTTTTATTTTACTTTTTAACCGACTTCAAAAAAAGGAGGAGGTTATCAATTCGAGTGTATTTTTTTTTTATGTTTGTTACCTCGAAATTCCCGACTGGGTGTATCGATTGTCATGATTCTTTTTTTATTTGAAAGCTGGTGCTTCCCGTGTAGTCCCATTGCCACCATTTCAATATCAGATGATGGGATCTTGTAGAAATCGAGGGAACTCTTCAATAAATAACAGCAGATTAACCGCGATTGTTGCTATATCATATCTAAGCATTGTTTATACCATCACACAACATAACATCACGCGTGTACACTCGAAAGGGTAACACAGATATATTCAGTAGTATTCGAAAATTTGTCCTGCAAGTAAACGAAATCGCATATTCTGCTTTCTTATGACTTTTTAGTGGCGTCTCGTTAATTTACATAACATGACAGTTTCTTAATGGATTTGGATGACAGAAAGTTGATACTAAAAAGCGAGAAATAAAAATCTTTTTTACAAAAAAAACAACCGCCTTCAAAAACTAAAAAGTGAAAAATAACTTTAGCTTTGGAAGTCGGTGGCTTTGGTTCTGTTTGTTGTTTTGTATTGCCACCGACTTCCAAAGCTAAAGTTATTTTTCACTTTTTAGTTTTTGAAGGCGGTTGTTTTTTTTGTTTAAAAGTTTTTTATTTTTTGCTTTTTAGTATCAACTTTCTGTCATCCAAATCCATGAAGTAACTGTCATACTACGTAAATTAACTTAACACCACTAAAAAGTCATAAGAAAGCAGAATACTTATGCGATTTCGTTTACTTGGAGGAGAAATTTTCGAATACTACTGAATATATCTGTGTTACCCTTTCGAGTGTACACGCGTGATTTTATGTTGTGTGATGGTGTAAACAATGCTTAGATATGCTATAGCAACAATCACGGTTAATCTGCTGTTATTTATTGAAGAGTTCCCTCGATTTCTACAAGATCCCATCATCAGATATTGAAATGGTGACAATGGGACCACACGGGAAGCACCAGCTTTGAAATAAAAAAAGAATCATGACAATCGGTACACCCAATAGGGAAATTCGAGGTAACAAACATAAAAAAACTTTTTTACAAAAAAATTACAACCGCCTTCAAAAACTAAAAAGAGAAAAATAACTTTAGCTTTGGAAGTCGGTGGCTTTGGTTCTGTTTGTTGTTTTGTATTGCCACCGACTTCCAAAGCTAAAGTTATTTTTCTCTTTTTAGTTTTTGAAGGCGGTTGTAATTTTTTTGTAAAAAAGTTTTTTATTTCTCGCTTTTTAGTATCAACTTCTTGTCATCCAAATCCATGAAGAAACTGTCATGCTATGTAAATTAACGAGACACCACTAAAAGTCATAAGAAAGCAGAATATGCGATTTCGTTTACTTGGATGAGAAATTTTTAAATACTACTGTATACATCTGTGTAACCCTTGAGTACAGGCGTGATGTTATATTGTGTGATGGTGTAAACAATGCTTAAATATGCTATAGCAACAATCGCGGTTAATCTGCTGTTATTTATTGAAGAGTTCCCCCGATTTCTACAAGATCCCATCATCAGATATTGAAATGGTGACAATGGGACCACACGGGAAGCACCAGCTTTCAAATAAAAAAAGAATCATGACAATCGGTTCACCCAGTCGGGAAAATTGAGGTAACAAACATTAAAAAAAAAAAAATACAGTCGAATTGATAACCTCCTCCTATTTTTGAAGTCGGTTAAAAAAAATAAAAAAATACAGTCGAATTGATAACCTCCTCCTTTTCAATTCGACTGTATTTTTTTGAAGTCGGTTAAAAATGACAACCGCCTTCAAAAACTAAAAAGAGAAAAATAACTTTAGCTTTGGAAGTCGCTGGCAATACAAAACATCAAACAGAAACAAAGCCGCCGACTTCCAAAGCTAAAGTTATTTTTCTCTTTTTAGTTTTTGAAGGCGGTTGTTTTTTTTGTTTAAAAGTTTTTTATTTTTTGCTTTTTAGTATCAACTTTCTGTCATCCAAATCCATGAAGTAACTGTCATACTACGTAAATTAACTTAACACCACTAAAAAGTCATAAGAAAGCAGAATACTTATGCGATTTCGTTTACTTGGAGGACAAATTTTCGAATACTACTGAATATATCTGTGTTACCCTTTCGAGTGTACACGCGTGATTTTATGTTGTGTGATGGTGTAAACAATGCTTAGATATGCTATAGCAACAATCACGGTTAATCTGCTGTTATTTATTGAAGAGTTCCCTCGATTTCTACAAGATCCCATCATCAGATATTGAAATGGTGACAATGGGACCACACGGGAAGCACCAGCTTTGAAATAAAAAAAGAATCATGACAATCGGTACACCCAATAGGGAAATTCGAGGTAACAAACATAAAAAAACTTTTTTACAAAAAAATTACAACCGCCTTCAAAAACTAAAAAGAGAAAAATAACTTTAGCTTTGGAAGTCGGTGGCTTTGGTTCTGTTTGTTGTTTTGTATTGCCACCGACTTCCAAAGCTAAAGTTATTTTTCTCTTTTTAGTTTTTGAAGGCGGTTGTAATTTTTGTAAAAAAGTTTTTTTTTTATTATTTGCTTTACTTATAATAAATCTTGGCAATAGGCTCGCCCCCTATTACATGGGATCTAAAAACATACCGGCGATCTGTGGGTATACATTTGTACACCTCTACCTAACCGTTACAAGGGAATACAGACGTGATGGTATGTATAATAAATGTTAATGACATTTTTTAAACTTTGCTGGTGATTCATTAGTATCTAATGGTTAGAATATTTAGCCAATGTATTGTTGTAACTACCATGAGGTAGTTATTGGTTTCAGAAATATGAATATCTGAAACCAATGACCAAATCCAGGGTAATTAAATGAAAGACTGCAATATAATATCTACTATACAAATAAAATAAAGGAAGAGTAACTCCTACTCTTATAGATTGTTATCATTTTCTAACCTCAGGCGTTCTGGTTTTCATCCGTGTGAAGATTTCTACAAAACTGGTAGGTACTTGAAAGACGGTTTTAGCTTATAATATAGTTATAAATAACCAAAATATGAAGTGAAAAGGCAAACTCTATATCAGTCAAAAATATTGAGATTGAACTCTCTATAAAAATACACACTCTGTGAAAATTTCAACTCTCTACCTATTACGGTGCATGAGATATAGCATGCTAATAGACAAATAGATTGACAGTTAGGGCGTAGTAATAGGGTCCCGTTGGTCAGGTCAGGTCCTCACCAGACACGGATGTTTCGGGAGGTTCCTGCACGTCATCGGGCAGGAGGAAACGCCCGGGTGTCACCATTGCGAGGATCGCCCTGAGGACACGGTATATCATACCTTGGCGGTGGGCGGAGCACCGCTGCGTCCTCGTGGCGGCCATCGGCGGCGGCGAACTCTCGCGTCCGGCACTGGTGCAGGCCATGGTCCGGAGCGAAAAGGAATGGGAAGCAGTCACCTCCTTCTGCGAAGCTGTAATGCTAGAGAAGGAGGTGGCGGGACAGGAGAGGGACAGAAGAGTCTCACGTCCCAGCAGCCGCCGCGGGAGACGCTCCAGGCGCTCCAGGCGTCGGGAGCCGCGAGACGACTCCCGGCCACCGTAGACGCGGGTCTGTGGACGGTGAGCAATGGGTAGCTCACCGTCCGTACGTTAACTAACGACAGACCGTGTCGACGACGGTGCGTTCGTATTCCACCCACGCCTCAAAGAGATGTCAGCAAACATTTGGAGGGGCAACTAAGGGCCGATGTCTGCCGGGATTGTTCGAAAAAGATACCGCGCCCCCGAAACGCAAAGGGCACATGAAGGAACATAGATGGGTTTTAGTCAGTAAAAGTATGACACTCCCTCCCGCCCCGCCCAGGGCGGGGGAAGCAATTTGATGATTTCTTATCTATAAAAAATAAGGGTCCCGTTGATACCCCTCGAGTACGGAGCCCTAAAAGGTCACAACACCTTCGATTATTTTGCACTCTATTGACGTGAAAATAAGAGTTAACAAAATGCGGATTCAGCTTTCGAATTACGAAGTGAGGCTTAGAGAATCGCACTGCTGATAGCTCTTACGCTACTAAGAGCACGTGACCAGGGGCGCAGGTTTTTTTTTTATTTTTTTTATAGACGGGAAATCATCAAATAACTTCCCCCGCCCTGGGCGGGGCGGGAGGGAGTGTCAAACTTTTACTGACTAAAACCCGTCTATGTTCCTTCATGTGCCCTTTGCGTTCCGGGGGCGCGGTATCTCTTTCGAACAACCCGCAGCCCCGGCAGGCATCGGCCCTCAGTGGCCCCATCCAAATTTGCTGACACAAGTGGAACACGAACGCGCCGTCGATCGGTCTGTCGTTATTCAGTGAACGTACGGACGGTGAGCTACCCATTGCTCACCGTCCACAGACCCGCGCCTACGGTGGCCGGGAGTCGTCTCGCGGCTCCCGACGCCCGGAGCGTCTACCGCGGTGGCCGCTGGGACGGGGGACCCTCCTTTCCCTCTCCCGTCCCGCCGCCTCCTTCTCTAGCATTACAGCTTCGCAGAAGGAGGCGACTGCTTCCCATTCCCACTCGCTCCGGACCATGGCCTGAACCAGTGCCGGACGCGAGAGGGCGCCGCCGCCGAGTCCTCGAGGCGGCCATCGGCGGCGGCGGCTCAGCCCAAGCAGGGCACACCGCCAAAGTATGCTCCACCGTGTCCTCGGGGCGATCCTCGCAATGGTGACACCCGGGCGTTTCCTCCCGCCCGATGAGGTGCTGGAACCTCCCGAAACATCCATGTCCGGTGAGGACCTGCGTCAGGCGGTAGGTGAGGGCGCCATAGCGCCGCTCTAGCCACTCCTCAAAGAGGGGACTTACCGCCTCAATCAAGGCGTGCCCTGCACGAGGTTGCGACAGTCGCTCTCTCCATGTCGCTATGAGATCGAGCCGGAGGTCCGTCCGCTGGGCGGCAATTTGCCGCGGCAGCGGAGTTTCCCCCCGGCCCAGTGCCTCCGCGCGCCACTCATGTAGGCGCGCGAGGACCAGCGCCTCCAGATCCCATGGCGGCAATCCGGCAAGGAGGCTCGCTGCCTCGCCGGAGATCGTGCGGTATCCGCGGATGACCCTTATGGCGATCACCCGCTGGGACGCGTTCAGGTAGTGGGCGGCAAGCCGCCTCAAGCCCCGCGCCCACACCGGGGCCCCGTAAAGGGCCATCGAACGCACGACCCCCGCGTAGAGCCTCCGGCAGGAGGCGTTTGGCTCCCTCAAATTGGGCAAGAGCCGCTAGAAAGCGGCCGAAGCCCGTGCTAACTTGGGAGCCAAACGTCGGAAATGCTCCACGGAGTTCCACCGGCTATCGAGGACAAGTCCCAGGTACTTCATCGTCGACCCGACGCCGATGGGAACCCCTCCTACCGTGATTTGGGATCCCGACGGTGGCGCGTTCCGAGGCCCATGAAAACACAGGACCTCGGACTTGTGCAAGGCCACCTCGTGACCCAATTGCCGGATCCTCTCAACGACTGTCGCAACCCCGCGTGTCATAAGGTCGGCCGCCGCCTCGTGCGACCTCCCCTGCGCCAGGACCAGTGTGTCGTCCGCGTAGCACACTACGCTGGCGCCTTTGGGGAGGGGCGCGGGTGTACCAATACAAAATGGCGCCTGAAGGTACGCATCATACCTGTGCCCATTCGTAAATTATCTTAACATAAAAAAACAGATTTAATCAATAAAATAGTCGTAAATCGAAAAATCCCGAAGTAAACAGTATGAAATGGTTTATTGTAGTGTATTTGGTTTTCATAATTGGCGATTTTTGCCCCATTTAAGATACGCAACTGCACGTGCCTGCTAGACACCATAATATATAAAAAATAAAGGCTTTTAAAAACTGGAACGATTGGCTGCTATGAAGTTCGTATCGCTGTGGCTTGGGCAGGCAAAGGCCTCTTCTTATACAAAGAAGGCATGAGCATTAATTTTAGATTTATGAATATAAAAATGGAGACATAATCGTTCAATACTTATGTTTTCCTTTACCATTATAAGTTATATCCAAGATAAACATAGAAAAGAAATAGACCAGGCATTAACTACTAGGCCTATACGAAACAACATTTTGTGTCAGGTAAAACGGGAGACTTTATTTTCAGGTGAATAATAAAAAGTAAGTAGCACCTACTACCTAGTTACCATTTTTTAATGGTTTCATAGCTTATAAGGAACTGCCTCGTTAGCATAGTGGTCCTAAGCGCGACTGCTAAGCTAGATAGGTCTTGCGTAGGATTCCCAGGTTAAACAGTGCTATTGGGTTTATCTATGAAATTCTCAGTAGCAGCTTTGAGTTTGGATTTGTGCCCGGTTAATGGCAATAGTCTCGCCCCCTATTACATGGGACTGAAACACCGGCGAGCTGTGGGTGTACATTTATACACCTCTGCCTTACCCTTCGGGTAATACAGGCGTGATGGTATGTATGTCCCTCAAAAGAAAAATAAAACCTTTTTACCATATCTTTTTTCCGATTGTTACAGAGGAATGTT
Organism: Caradrina clavipalpis; assembly: GCA_932526535.1. Taxonomy (NCBI): domain Eukaryota; kingdom Metazoa; phylum Arthropoda; class Insecta; order Lepidoptera; family Noctuidae; genus Caradrina; species Caradrina clavipalpis. Next base: position 8,369,394 of record OW052087.1, read on the forward strand.
TGTCTAAAACTATGCAAAATAGGAATTTCTATTTTGATATAATGCTTGATCTCGATAACGCACAAAAATGTCGTCAGTCTAAGATCAAAAAAAAAAATTATGACTATATTGGGGGTGGAATCTGTTATGCAATTAGTATTTAAAATTCTACCTCAATCGAACACCGGGTGTGGGTCAAATTTAACTTATAAGATTTGATTTGGTTCCTATGACCACTTTCCGGCTCCATCATCACATCAGCTCTGTGACATCATTATATTGCATTCATAATACCAAATGCACATTCACGCAAAATTTCAGCTCAAAAGAACATCGGAAAGTGGCTCAAAAACAAGCAAAATTTGATTAGCCACACACACCAGAACAGTTGAAGCAAACATAATCTTGTTTAAATAGGTTTTTTTTAAGGTTACTACCGATTAAAAATGCGCTAATAAAATACGTGACTCATAATCAACTACCAATCAATCATTTATTTTGTTAAACATTCTCGTAGGTAGTATAACAAGGAAAACATACCTTCTTCCTACCCCTCAGCAGGTGGCGTTCCGTGGTTTCTGCCTACCCCCACGGGAAAAAGGCGTGAGTTTATGTATGTATGTATTTATGCCTACTTACAGAAAGTATACTAAGGAAAATAAGTCAAGAAAAAAAAGCCAAGAAAATACGACGATAAAGTTTTGCAGAAACCAATTGTATGAACTCTATGGATTCTTTTTATTGTGTTGTAAAATATCAAAGGTCGCCATCCCACGTGATGGCATATTTCTCACAAGGGTTAAAACCGTCTGTTATTGAAGATATGAATTGATTTTTATCGTAGCGGAGTGATAAAATGGTAACTTTAATGATGTGACTTTCGTTTGTCTGAAATAGCTGCTTATTTCAACTAGTAAAGCTAAAACAACTTGAAATTTAAAGTTAGATATATAAAAGGTATAACATATTATACGCACACCCAGAAAGTAGTTTGCTCAGACGGCTACGGAATTGATTTCAGCTATTTCTAAAATAGGTAACTTTTTTTCCTAATATAACTAAAACTACTTAAATTATAGCCACCTCTCCGTTGAACAGTGAAATCCAAACAAAAATTTAAAGTTAACCCAAAGCAATAAGGCTTTTTAAAATTCAGTTGTAAATGAAATCTATCGATAAACTTTTTTTTTTAATTAGTTACAACGGTCTTGGGTTCGATTCCCAGGTCGAACAAAAAGTGTTATTGGCTTTTTCTGTGAAGTTCTCTGTAGCAGCTCGAAGTTAGCATTTGTGCCTGGTTAGTTGTGGTGGTCTCGTTTCTTGTAAATTAAAAGGAGACCCAAAAGATGTTGGTAACTATTTTTGAAGTGAAAACTTCTTTAGCGGCGTTGTGCACTTTTCTTGGAATGGGTAAAAAATGTTAAACTCGCGTCAGGACACGTTACCCTGATTGAAAATTCGTAAGCGGCGTTGTGCACTTGTTTTGGAATGGGTAAAAAATGTTAAACTCGCGTCAGGACACGTGACCTGATCGAAAAAATAAATATGAGATATTACAATGAATAAATTAACTATTACGCATACCAAATTTCAAATAAGTATCTTAATTGATGGAAAGTTATCACGTTTTTGCCTTTAAACGTCTCTACTGTAAAGTATGCTTTTTTGAGTTAGCGTAGTATAAATTGCTGGTGTCGATCTGATCTATTTTTAAGAACAAATTTTTACTAACTCATCGTTTACGTAAAAAATGCAAAAATCCTATTTGTGACCCTTGACCTTGAATATTTTTTCCTCTGGTCGGATGTGATAATTGACATAATTATTATTTATAATAGTTGAATTAAGACTTGTAAGTACGCAGGAGTTATTATAGTGCACAAGTCTCCGCAGCCATGGATAGCAAAGGGCAAAGGTTTTAGTCCGTAAGAGTCTGACACTCCCTTCTCCTGCTTCACCCAGAACGGAAAAAAGATATAGATGATGAGAGAAGTGACGTCCTCTCTCCCCTCCCGCAGGAATCTCCTCCTGCGGGAGGATGTCGCTTCTCTGTTCCGCTCGGTCGCCTACTTTGCCGACATAACATCCTCGCAAAAGGAGGCAACCCATCCATGCGCTCCCGCTCTCGACCATCGATTGAACGACGGCCGGGAGCGTGAGGTCACTCCAGCCTATTGCCGCGATGAGGTCACGCCATGCCCAAGCTGAACACTCGCCGCACTACGCTGCGCCGTATCCTCCGGGCAAACAGCACAGTGGTGATACACCGGTGTCTGCTCTCGACGTACACGACACAGGTACTTCCCAAAGCAGCCGTGCCTAGAAAGTTCCTGTGTCAGCCGGAAGCTGAGAGCGCCATGCGGCCGCTCAATCCACGCCTCCATGACGGGTCTTATCCTTTATAACGGCGTGACCATTGGGATCCCCCTGCCAAAGCTTTTGGGGAATATAGGCGTGTTGGTATGTGTAAACAGCTAGTTACAAATTGCTTGTTAAAAGTAAGTGGCTTCGTGTACTTAGAGTCTTACGCAAGCAACAAGCTAAACAAACAAAGGCCTCATCAAGTACAAAACTTAAAACAAAAATGTTATATTTAAGCTACGTATTGTATTAGTCACGTTGCTAGGGGGATATTCTCGGGCGTAGTGACGCCAGCGGCCGTCGTCAACCACGTGTTGTACGAACGGAAAATAACCAATTTTCACAATTTTTCCTTCGTCATAGAAACCGCGCCTTTTGTTGTATAGAAACCTTGGAACATCTTTTGTTTATGTTTCAAACAATAAATAAGGGAAAATTCAGGTAACATTAGAAAGTAGTATAAACGCAGAAAATCAAATGACAATGATGAAAAACATGCAGTATGTACCCGCAAACATTTCCCAAAAACATCTTTTATTAGAAGATTTTATATTTTCATTGGTCCATACATATATAACAAAATTAACAAAATTATTGGCATATACTCCTTAAATAAGTCCCACTGTAAAAAGAGAATACATGAATACCTTCTAAGTCTTTCGTACGACAAGACAGAAAATTTTTAATATTCCGAATTAGTTTACCACAATAATTATGTTAATCACTGACACAAACTCGATCGCACTACTCTCATATGAATATGCTCACCACACTACACACAACACACTGCATACACCACTCACCCTAACACACACCATACTCCTGCATACCTAAGCAAACAGAGGTAACTGTACATTAGAATGAATCAATAATGGCTTGTTAATTGTACAATATATTGTAGGGGATAGACTGTATTCCGAGATACAGGTTGACACCTAGTTCGGATGCAGAGGTTCCCAAATCAAGTTACGAAGTGCCATTGGTCTTGTAATTGAACCACATATTGTAATTTTTATTTGTAATTGTGTGTAATTTTTTGTGTGAAATAAATTTATTTATTAGTATGTAATAGGCTCGCCTCTTATTACATGGGACCTAAACATACCGGCGAACTGTAGGTGTACATTGGTTACACCTTTGCCTAACCTTTCGGGGAATACAGCCGTGATGGTATGTGTATAAATATAGTATATTTGTATTGTTAATCATAACTTTTATTTCACTGCCACGTTAGCCTAGTGGTATTAAGCGCGACTGCTAGGTCGAGCAAAAAGTATTATTGGGTTTTGGTGATGATAAAGTATTATTTAGTTTTTGTTATGAGTAATTGTCAGTGGCAACTCGAAGTTTGTGCCCGGTTAATGGGTATAGCCTTGCCCACATGGGACCTTAGCATACCGGCGATCTGTAGGTGTACATTCGTATACCTCTCCCTAACCCTTCGGGGAATACAGGCGTGATGATGGTAACTTGTATTTTGTTTTAGTACCAGTAAGTATACAAGAATACATATTAACTGAGAAAGGAACAACCACGACTAACCCTAATTTTCTATAATATTGATTAAATGAAACATTATTATCATTTGTTAGTGACCATTTTCCATACAAATTCCTGATTTTCCTTCCTAGGGGTAGCCTAGAGCAATAATATTTACCCGATAAAGACATCAGTAGTGGACATAAAGAACCGTTTCGTTAGGTAAGTTAAGTCTAATAATACCAGCATAAGCTTGTCCCACTGCAGGGTAAAGGCCTCTTCTCATACAGAGAAGACACGGACATTGATTACCACACTTGCTCAAGGCGAAATGGCGATTTCAGACTTACTTAAACTACAATTTCAAAATTCCTCATGATGATTTTGCTTCACCGATATCTGTACGACCACTGACACCAACAACCACTGACATCGGTAACCATGTCAGAGGCCCTTGAGGCGGTTAAGAAACTCTGACACTAGGGCGTGTGGGGTCGTTAGATCTTACTACCCACACGATAAAGAAAGATTGTCTAATCAACATTTGAGACATAACCGCTGTATATAATTAAGAAGCTTTTAGTTTATAACATTAAAAAAAAACATAGACTTCTTGATTTTTAGTTTTCAATATCTGCAAATGATTTTAAAAGGAGTAACTTACGCTACTTCTGTTTTAGAAAAGTTAATTAGAATTTCGCGCAAAAAAGATAAATCCCCGTGATAATCAACGATCATGCAAACGAAGTCGCGGACTTGTAAATAATAAATAAGTGTGGAAAGTAATACACGATTGATTTATTTTTCATTAATGTTAATGTTCGTTTATACTACAGATAAAAAAATATATAAAAATGTCAACATCGTGTAGTCTAATTTCCCCAGAAAACTGAAAATTTATGACATTCTATGACATTCTGGTACACCTATACAGAAAGAACTAAAAAGGCTCTGGCTGAATGAACCAATTAAGAACTCTTTTACAGTTTGTATAATAAGAGCCAGATGCCAATTTTAAATATAAGAAAAATAAATAAAATTTCAGTCTGTGAGTTCGGCTGTCAACAAAATCTGTACTTAAAGTATAATAAAATCGTAGCGTACTCAAAACTGTACATTTTATATTAAAAACAGTGATTAGACTCCATCCCACACCAAAATAACGACTACAAGGTTATTTTTAAGGGTGATAGACGTCCTGCAGCAGACCATCGTGGAAGGTACAATGCCCCCGTTGCAGACGAAGTTGCAGTAATATGGGTTAACCAGGAATGCGATGGACGTGACATTATTTTGCGCACGATGATCGCTTACCGCATCTATGAAACACACCGAACTTATGATGCCCTGCAATATCCTTTGATATACCTAAAGCCATGGTGAGGACGGGTACAATTTTGGACCAAGTTAATCCAAAAACTAGGTTAAAAAATTATAATAAAAATATCAGCCCTACGTCTTGCTGAAGATTACGTGCACCTGCGAGATGCTATGCAACATGACAACAACGTGGAGAACATGGGACGATTACTCATCTTACCATCAAGCTTCATCGGAGGTCCACGCTATATGCATGAACGTACGCGAGACGCCCTCTGCTATGTGCGTAAGTACGGTCGACCTTACCTTTTCATCACCTTCACATCAAACCCAAAGTGGACTGAAATTTCACAAGAACTTTTTTCCGGTCAAGCCTCTTATGATAGACATGACATAATAGCACGCGTTTTTCACCTCAAGCTAAAGCAATAATTCATCTAATCACTAAGGAAAAGGTTTTTGGATCATTTCTCTGTTATATATGTACAGCGTCGAGTGGCAAAAACGGGGCTTGCAACATAACCATATACTACTGTGGTTAGAAGAAAAGGTTAGGGCTGATTCTATCGATACTATTATAAGTGCAGAATTCCCTGATGAGAACGAAAATTCCATTTTATATGACTATTTTAGAAGACTCACATGGTTCACGGAACATGCGGCACTTTACAACAGGGATTCTCCCTGTATGCAAGAAGGTCTTTGCTCTAAAAAATACCCTCGAGCTCTCTTAGAGCAAGCAATATCGGGGAAGAATGAATATCCACTGTATCTTCGTAATCACCTCAACAAGGTGGCTTCACAGCTAACATCGGATCACATGGATAAAAAATAGCTTTGGAGAACAGATGGGTAGTACCTTATTCACCGGTGTTATTGAGAACGTTTCAAGCTCATATCAACGTCGAAGTTTGTAACAGTGTCGAATCCATAAAATATGTATATCTATGAATACGTGATCAAGGGAAGTGACCAGGCAACAGTGGGGTTCACAAATAACACTAACGATGAAGTTACTAGGTTTCAGTCTGCCAGATATATCAGCTCTTCTGAAGCAGTTTCGCGTATTATAAGTTTCCCCATTCATAAAAGACATCCCCCCGTTACTCATCTCGACGTTCATCTTGGAAATGTTCAAAGAGCTGTGCTAAAAATAACCCTGACAAAAAATGGCAATGGCTAATGGGAATTTGGTAATGGCTTCAACCCTGATAATGTGACGCCGCGTTTAAAAAAGCCACGACGAACCACTCTGCTCGCATTCTTTCAACTTTGCGAAACAGATGCATTTGCTAAATCACTCTTATACAACGAAGTACCATCATATGATAACTATAACAAACAACATGGTAGTTTTAACCGCAGAAGACGTGGAACAGCTGTGTATAATGAACCAGGTATTTTTAAAGAACATGTGCATCCGAATAACTATGAATGCTTTTACCTGCGCTTGCTTCTGCACACTGTTCGAGGGCCTACTTCTTTTGCCGAGCTCCGAAAGGTTGATGATATTGCATACCCTACCTACCAAGCGGCTTGCCGGGTGCCTCACTTACTCGATGGTGACCAACCCTGTGATGACGCTTTGTCCGAAGCAAGTATTAGGGAAAGCCCTCATCGGTTGCGCCATTTGTTTGCTAGTGTTCTGTGCACTGCGCACAGTTGTGGCATAAATATCAGGACAAATTAGCTGAGGACTTTTTCAGGCCCGTACAACTATCCCACGAGTCTGAGACTTATACAGAGAGACGTGCTTGAGCTCTCAGAAAGTTTGCACTGCAAGCATTTGATCTCAGGAGACACCTGAAGAACGCGAAGCACGTGTAACTTCCGATCGCGACGCACTTACGGTGAGTGTGAACCCTTCACAGACAGAAGATAAAACTATGAGCTGGCCCGACAGTCATCTGTTGGTACAAGTAATATAAACCTTACTTCAAGTTAAGACATGATAAAAATAAAATAAAATAAAACTTAACTAAAAATTAATCCACTTAATTGAAAATAATTTATTAAGTAATTTGGGTAATTATATGATGAATACCTTCATTATTAATTGCAGCGCTAACAAAAACTATTTGTCCTAACCTGAAAGGCATGAAAGGAAGAGATACTGATTAGACCTGGGCTTCCCAACCTGGGCGCCGTAGAAAGTACATAGGGGGGCCGCGAGCCGCTCTGAAGTTCAAAAAATCTACGAATAATATTACAATATTCTATTCAAAATGATGATTAACATTATATTACGATTCATGGTATTGTAGAAAGGAAGTACGCGGAAGGCGCGATGTTTGGCTGTCTTGTAATGGCGCCGCGGTCTGAAAAAGGGTGGGAACCCCTGGATTAGACTATGATCTTTATTTCCACGAACTAGCGTGTTAAATTTTCCTAGCAACGTAAAGTTAGCTACAATAGGGTCGACCGCAGCGCCGCCCGGGTGTGGTTCTGCCTGCATTATCGATTCACTAGCTTTGTCTCGCTCGCACCCATTGGGAAGGTAAAATGTACGAAAGGCGACTATGATTGAATATTATATCTATACGTACAGATCCACACTAATGATATCATAAAGAGGAAAGATTTGTATTTTTGTATGTAACGAATAAACTTAAAAAAAACTACTGGACCGATTTCAAATATTCTTTTGCCGTTAGAAAGCTATATCGCTCACCTAGTAATATATGGGCACATTGGAGGAAAGACGTGAAATTGAGTTTCTATCTTATGATTATGCAATTTTGAACACTTGTGCGCTACAAACTCAATTACACGATTTTTGTAGATATATTACTAGGTGAGCGATATTATCACTGAGTAACAAAGGCTATATAACATCACGCTACCACCCACGGGAGCTGAGCATTAACCAAATACGTAACATATGGCGGGTGAAATAAGCCACGTGGACGAAGTCCCGGGCAGTTCGCTAGTAGATAAATATTATGCTACTTTAAATATTATAATTGACTTGAACGTTTTATCTCACATTTGTATAGATGATGATGATTTTAAACTAGGTACTGATAATGTTGTACGTTTGTACACCGTACACCACTCGTACAACCTGGGTGAAACGATGTTATTCCTAACACACAGTCGTGTTTTTCGATTCGAATTTAAAAAAATAAACGATTAGCGTCTCCGCACACGTCCAATAATCCATCGGAAATTAAACCATAAACTATACGAAACAAATATCTATAACAACATTTATGTATTTCAGAGCAAAGCACAGTAAAGGTGATGGCTAAATGACTGCCCCCGGGCCAGTCATACATTCTGAAATGTATATGAATTCTACATAACCTCATAATATTTAAAAAATCATTCATAAATTACGTAGTGTTTAATATTTTCCTAGCACTTTCGTGAACTTTTCAACATAAAAAAGTATTTCAATTACTTTTTAAGCTGATTTTGTTTGACGGGCATGTTTGACATGCCTCACTCTACCCCAGTCACCTCTGTAGTGTCGTAGTTGCTGTGGTGCGCTTCCGGCATCGCAGGCAGCGGAGCCATAGGCGGCGGAGGATGTTACCCCCAGGAGGGGAACAGAGCGCTCACCACGTCCTCAACGAGCTCCGGCCGGAGACTCTGCATCAGCGGGGGGCCCAGGTGCGGAGCTTACCCCGCACCGTCTTGTAAGGGCGCCCCCACGGAGATCCGTTGAGTCTCCAGCAACGCCTCGCGAGCCTGTGATCTTGCCCGCAGGATGGCTATGGTATCTATCTCTCGTGGTTTTCGCCTCTTTGTATCTCTCGTATAGCTCCGCCTCAATGACTACCGTATTCGGTGTCCGAATGCGGAGTCTGCGATGCCTGTCGTACGGGTGTCGCGCAGCGATGCATGCCTTCCGTAGAGACGTCAGCTCTTGCGACCATCAGTACACCTGCCGGCGGGCGCCTCCTTGCCGAACTCGGGGCATTGCCACGTCACAGATATCGGACATGGCCCCCTGGAACCACTCCACTTCACTGTCGATGTCGGCAGGCCTGACAGGTGATGACACCCAGGCCTGCACGATCGAGGCTTCCAGGAGGAGCTCCCAGTCAAGCTGCTTCAGCGCTTACCGTGGACCACACGGGGCCTGTATGACCGGCGCGCTAGAGTTCTGAGCGGAGACGTCGAACCGGATGATGTACCGATGATCGGAGTAAGTCTCCACCCTCTCCATTACGCGCCTATTATTGTCCCATTACAGGGCGAAGATTTCGTCTCATACAAAAAAGATATGAGCATTGATCACCATCCTTGCTCAAGGCGGATTTGCGATGAAATGCTAATATAAAAATCTTCCCTAAGATCTTCTAAGGTCTTGTATATGAATCTTGTATAAAAGGCTCGCCTCCTCTTACATGGGACTTAAACATACCGGCAAACTGTGTGTGTACATTAGTACACCTCTGCCTAACCTTTCGGGGAATACAGCTATGAACCAAAAGCTACTTTTATACCATAATATTATTATGTACATAAGTAGCTTTTGGTTCACGTGGTAGTCAAAATCATAAAATCTGTCAAATCCGTCCTAAGTGGACGACTCATACAAATATACTACCTACTCTAATTCTAACAAAATAGGTCATGTAGTTTTTGAAGTTTGATAATTATTCATTGAGTAACCTTTGTTTTTATAATGTAAGTCCGTCAGTAAGAGTCTGACACTCCCTTCTCTCCACCCAGAGCGGAAGAAGAAACTTAATGATCTCCCATCCTTAAAAAAAAAGGTTTCCTCATGATGTTTTCCTTCACCGACCTCAGTGACGACCAAGATAAACTTAGAAAGGAAATAATAGTAGAAACATACATACATAAACTCACGCCTTTTTCCCATGGGGGAAGGCAGAAACCACAGAACGCCACCTGCTACGATCCTTACATACTACTTTCGCCTCGTTCACGTTCATACATCTGGTCATACAAGCACGCCGGTTACGAGTACTGCACACCCGACCTTTCTGAAGAACCTCACCAATAAGGTCAGGGTAGGTCTTTCTAGGGCGTCCCCTCCCGGCGTTGCCACTCACATCTGCCACATAAATACCTTTTGTTAGTCGCCTTTCACTCATCCTCTCAATATGACCGAACCATCTAAGCATGCCCTTTTGAACCTTTGTCAATAGTAGAAATAGTCTAACAAATAGGAATACAATTTGATTTAACCAGTTTTACAAAACAAAACTTTTCTCCCCTTTTCATTAATTAAATTTCAAAACAACTGGTACACCTCCAGACGTCTGCATAAAACAGGCATCACAAAACACGAAACATCGTTCATATTCCCTACAAAATCGATACAGCCTGTCGTCCGTCAGGTAGATTCAAATTAATTTAGCAAAATCGGTACGCAGTCGCGGTCCCGGGCGCCCGGGATGCGTCGAGCTCAGATGTTGCCGTGGAAACGCGCGGGGGCGCGGGGTCAAGGGGGGGGGGGGGGGTGCATCGCAGTGCAAAGATCCGTGCAGGTTCAGAAGGCTAACTCCATACAACAAGCGTAAACATGTACGCCACACATCCGACAAACGGCACTTATTGAACCTACCCCGGACGGACGGAGGAAGTCCATGAGGATTGAAAAAGGCGGTACCATCAGCGGTGCCGAGTGCTCCTCTCTTGATGGAAAGAGAGCACTTAACATGTTCTCCTCCTCCGCCTTTGGGACAATAGGGGAGCAAAGAGTCTAAACCTGCCTCGCACGGCCCGCTAGGGTCGCCTCCATGGATCACGGTCGAGAGTCGCGCGGGACCTGGCTTTTGCCTGCGCGATGGCCTGCTGGAGTGCCTTTTTTGCCTCCCTGTATCTCTGGTACAGTTCTGCCTCCTCGTCTGTCGCACTCTAATTGCGGCGATGCCTCCTGGGTTGCCTGGCATACTGGCGCCGAGCGGCCACACACGCAGCGTGTGGTCGATGTCTGGCAACCACCAATATACCTGGCGCCAGGCCGGGCTGGACCGAACCCTAGGCATCGCCGCGTCGCAAATGTGCGACATTGCCTCCAGGAGCCATTCTGCTTCTTCGCCAACATTGGCAGGCCTGTCCGATGCTGTCACCCAGGCCTGGACGGTTGCGGCTTCTAGAAATGCCTCCTTATCCAACTGCTTTAGAGCCCAACGCGGACCAACTTCGCCGGGGGCCGCTGGGGCTGGGTCAGCGGTGGTCTGGATGGAGATATGTCGAATCGAATGTAGCGATGATCCGACAATGTCTCCACCCCTCCATAATGCGCCAGCCCTGAGCATGGCTGGCGAACGTGAGGTCTACTATAGAGCCGCCCTGCTGACGCACACACGTTTGGACGGAACCCCGGTTTGGAATGAGCAGACCGTTTTCCACGGCCCATTCCTCTAGCACCCTGCCCCGCGCGTCTGTCCTCGGGGAGCCCCAAGCCGTTGATTTGGCGTTTAAGTCCTCTAGAACGGCAACGGGGTGAGGATGCCTGCGACCAACGACGGTGCCCAACTCGACTAAAAACTCTTCAAATTCGGCGAGAAGTAAACTCCCACAATGACTACCTTCCCAAACAGCGCTGCAAGGAATTCCTGCCCCTTGACGATATCCTCAAAAGACGGGGAATCGACTGCGACCTGCGAAATCAAGACCACTGAGGCGAGGATGTCACTCACCCAGTCGTCACTGGTTGGTACAAAGTAAGGCTCAGAGACAACCACTACGTTTAATAACCACTACGTTTATCAACCACTGCCATACTCTGGAGCAAGAGATCCTGAGCGCGGGCTCGCGATCAGGATCCACAGTGGTTGATATTCGCCTGAAGGAAGCGCAGATATGGGACCATCAGTGACTGCCCAATGCCGTGGAATTACGCCTTTTGGACGTTTTTCTTTCTATCACAGTAGAGTTTTGAGGTGCAGCTTTTGCTGCGTAAGATGGCGCCGCCGCCCGTGCTAAGCTTCCACCTACGCCCAGGGGTGGTCGCAGAACTATGCCTTCCAGTGCCGAAAAGCGAGACGATAGGCTCGCCATTTCCGATCGGAAAAGGCGAAGCAGCTCTGACTCTTCGGGCTGGATCGGCCGCGCCTGTTGTGGCACAGTACAGTTCGTGGTCTCGCCATTAGAGCACTCCTAGCGAATAGCAGTCAGTTCAGCACGCATCTCCTCTTGCTTTTTTCGGAGCTCCACTATCTATGCTTACAGGAGTTTGGTGGCTATCTGAAGCCGGGCCTTCTCCTCCAAGGCCAACCGCGATAAGAGCGCCTCCGTAGCCTCCAAAATGGAGGCTGTAGCCTTCTTTAGGGCTTTCTGACAAGTGCTCTTAAGGCCCTTGGACTCCTTTGCGACGAATTTGATCGAAGCAACGGCGTCCTGAAGTTTCGACCTCAGCTCCATCGCGATCATTTCGTCTCCTTCTCTTTCCGCGGCAGAGAAAGAAGGTGAACTCTCCGCTGTCATCCTCATCTCTCAAAACTGCCTGTTCCGCTACCGTTGGGTCCCTCTTGGCAGCCTGATCGCTGGAGACAGTAGCTTCTGTGGCTTGCTAAGACACACGTGTGTCCAAAGTTGAAAAAGACAAGTGGGACCCCCATCTGTGTCTCCACCATCGCTTTTGCCGTTAAGCGTGGCCGTGACAGCACGCTTGATAAAGTGCCCTATGGCGTCGAGTGTCGCCCCCGCCTCAGTTGCCTGAGCTGAGGACGATCGATCACGTCCTCGCCTTGCCATTGGAACTTTGGGAACGGGCATGTTGTCCTCGCTGGACGAACCCTCCGACACCCCCGGTTCGGGTGAGCGCTTCCTCTTCCAAAGTTTGGAGCTGCGCCTTACCTTCTCGCCTTCTTGACCCGAGCATTTGTCTATTGCAGCTGCCCGTTCCTCACTGTTCACCACAGGCGTGGAAAGGACAGAAATGCCCGTCGCCACGTCTGTAGCACTGCCTTTCGCATTACAAATCGGTTTCTCTGATTCTTGCATTACGTCGTCATTTATATTTTGCTGTTTTCTTTAATATAAACTTTTTCCGTTTTTATTCCCACGAGTAGCGAGGAAATACATGTCCACCCAGACAGAGCCTCATATCGGGGTAAGCCTAATACTGCAAAGGGCGGCAGGTACTTTGCAGGGGAATCGCTAGGAACTGGACACCCTCCAGCTATTCATCCTCTCGCCGCGATTCAAAGCTTAGGATTAGGGGTTTTATATCTTAGAGGTAGCCTTCTTCTGGGCCGGGCAATTAAGCCAAGGCCCCGACGGCGGTATTAATCATACGTCTGTTCGCTGTCCGGCCAACCCGACTCAGCGAACCCGCCGAAAGTTTTCTCCTGTAAAAGGAGAGAACAAACGCCGCATTAGTGAGCCTGCACAGCAGCGGCGTCAGACCGATCTGTGGTCTCCACAGACCAGATCTGTCGCCCAGATTGCATCCTGTCTGTCGATAGACTTTCGTCGAGCGACCAGAAGCGGACCCTTCCTTGTATCTCTTTTAGTCTGGTCTCTCCCTTTGGACCTCTCCAGCGTGAGTGACCCTATCGGCATAGCCCCAAAGATCATCGAGACACGCAAGCCCCACCACAACGACAACGTGGAGATCCGAGTGTATCCCCACCGGGTGGAGAAGTCATTATTGGATTAGATGAATTCTCATCGATAAAAAAAGAAAAAAAAACTGTTGAACAGATTTGAATGATAACTGGCACATAGATAGACCATTGACTGGATTAACACGTTGAATACTTATCCCGGTAAAATCCTTGGGATACTAAATGTTATAAGTTACTTTTTACGCTGGCGAAGTTGCGAGCAAAATCGGGTATATAATAACAGCATTATGATTATTAAAATAGAAATTATCTACAAAGGCGGATTTTTGGTTTTGTTATAATGTTGTTCAATTTATTTTTTTAGTAATATACTCAACATTTGTACGCCTTCACGGCAAAACATAACACCCAAAATGTTAACCTAACATCTATATTTAAATACCCCGATTCTGATTTAAAAACCAAGCTTCTGAACCGATTTTGATGATTTTTATTACGGGGCCAATTTGTCAACAAGTATATTCCATAAAAAAAAAAAACCATATCGGTTGGTAAAGCAATAAACGAAAAACAAGACAACCGAATTGTTAACCTCCTTTTTAGAAATCGGTTAAAAAGTGTTTAGCAAGAACGATATTATCTTTAATATGATGAGAAGAGATTGGAATTATTACAGCAGTAAGGAGGAAAACCAATTTATTGCCCCAAATTTCAGGATCCATTAACGACATCATCCTTAACCGACAAATACAACAACATTATAAGGTTCATATTTCATAGAACACGTATAAAAGATCACAACATCATCTTCTATAAATATAAAAATCAATAACCGTGTCTATTTCGCAAAAGGTCGACAAATGGCTAGACAGATTTGTTTTTCTTTATTTCGTCCGTCTCAGTACTGAAGTGGCTTAGAAAAAGATAGAAGAAAATATAAGGTGGTACAATTACACCGGATTGTCTAGTCTGGTCTATCATAATACCTATGTAATTATAAACATATATTTTGTACTCCCTATGGGATTCCTCGTATACCTACTAAAAGATAAGTTTGAGTCACCGTGAGCAGGACACGCGAGTATTATTCTTTAGATTAAAAAAAAAATATGTTTAAAACAAAGTCGCTCCCGCTGAATGTACGCTTAGCTCTTTTGAACTACGCAATGGATTTTAAATAATATAAATAGAGTCATTCAGGATTATATAGATATATTTATACGTATAGTAGGTACACGACGCTAGGATCAACGGGAGCGGAGTAGGTAGTAACCTAAGATATACCCGAACTCTGGACCCGAACTAACCTAAGATAATACACCACGGGATATATAGCTAGTTAAATATAATTATATATGAATATTTCGTTCTATCTCTTTTTATAGCACTGAAGGTAGCAAACAAGCTAACGGTCCGCCTGATGTTAAGCGGTCACCGCTGCCTATGGACACTTGCAACGCTAGAGGCATCTCTCGTGCGTTGCCAACCCCGTAAAAACCTCAAAAATCCTTTCTTGAAGAACCCCATGCTGTAGTCTCTAAGTTTCCTCGTATTTTATCCAATAAAAGATAAGTTCGAGTCACTGTCAGCAGGACACGTGAGTAGTTGTTCCGGGTCTGGCTGTTTGTGTATGTGATTTTATATGTTTGTAAACGCACCTACGATACAGCAGAAATTCCTTGTGTGGGGCAACGTATTTTAAAAAAAAAAAACAATAGATACGAAAAAGACAGAAGAATTTCTCGAAAGGATAAATAAAAAACTCAATATTAGTGTTAGTCAAAAGTTAAGTACCTATATAAACCGCTGCGTCAAACAAAGCGCGCTCCTATAATAAATAACATCACAATTCAGTTTAGAACGTGCTTCCAAAGAATTGTTTGTCTCCGGAGGAAATAGGGAACTCCACGAAGAATTACCTTTTCCCCTCAGGATACAGTTCAGGAGGCAATAATTTGATAGATTAGGAATAAGAAGAACGTATATACTTATTACCCATACTTATTACCCATACCTATTTAAAAATCTGTGAATTTACGACATCAACATGATTGAATCTCAAAATAAGTTCTCAAAACAGTTTCATCAGTACAGGACAGGTATAAAACGCAAAAATCTTTTATATTAACATGACGTACCTATAAGTCTATTCCAAATGAATCCATACTCGACCCCTCAAAACGAGACGAGAGTACCTTACAATATTTACAAAGGCGAGCTCGAACTGTCTACAAGCAGTTAGTTAATCAATATAGTTGTGTATGTAGTAGTCAGGTAAACACATCTATACTAATATTATAAAGAGATAAAGTTTGTGAGATTGTAGGATGTAATCTTTAGATCTACTGAACCGATTATAAAAATTCTTTTACCTATAGAAAGCCGCGTTATTTGTGAGTGTCATAGGCTATTTAACATTACGCTACGACCAACAGGGGGCCAGCAGTAACCAAAGACGTAACTTAACGTGGGTGAAATAAGCCACGCGGACGAAATCACGGTTGGTTGTATGCAATAATTTGAATGAGTACGCGTTTTGCTCTTGTGTGCAATATAGATATTTGTAAGACAGTGATGCGTTACGAGGTCCTTTTCCCTCTCGCGATGACCTCTACCTTTACGTATAAAGCTATAGACATAGTAGATACCTCCCCTCAGATTGAGGGTGCCTGGATTTCATCTAAGTACAAGCATAGTTGATGTACAACGCAGTTCGCGTCGGTAAAATCAATCACGGCGATACAGAGTTGCGTATTTTGGTAGCGCGCATGAATTTGTCTGGTTCCATTAGGTCTTAACTGCGAACCCCTTTTTATTAAAGCTTTTGAATCATGCTTTCTGTAATGATAGTATAAGCTATTATAAATAGTTTTTCAGATCATTTCTGCTATTTAACTTTTTTTAAATTAACAGTAGATAATAATAAGACTTGCGGATTGATTCAGAATATGGTACTTCCAGACACTGCGCGTACTGTTAGGAGATTGTTTTCGTAAGAATCCATCGGTAGTTGCAGCTTTGCACCCTGCTTTCGGTGCCGGTGGACTACTATTTTAAATATATATTTTTCAAATTATATATGTCTATTACTGTGCTTTGCTCTGTAATACATAAATGTTGTTTTAGATATTTGTTTCGTATAGTTTATGATTTAATTTCCGATGAATTATCGGACGTGTGTGGAGACGCTTATCGTTTCTTTTCTAAATTCGAATCGAAAAGCTCGACTGTGTGGTAGGTATAACATTGTTTCACCCAGGTTGTACGAGTGGTGTACGGTGTACAAATGTACAACATTAAATAAAATAAATAATAAATAAAATAAATAAATAATATTTAAAGTAGCAAAATATTTGTCTACATAAGTTACGTATTTGGTTAATGCTCCGCTCCCGTATGCTTTTCAGGGGTAATGTAGCTTTCTAAAGGCAAAAGAATTTTTGAAATCGGTCCTATAGTTTTTAAGTTTATTCGTTACATACAAAAATGCAAATCTTTCGTCTTTATGATATTATTAGTGTAGTTATGTAAGTATAGATTATAATATTCAAGCATAGTCGTCTTCCGTACATTTACCTGCGTAGTTGGTGCGAGCGAGACAAAGCTAGTCAATCGATAATGCAGGCAGACCCACACCCAGGGGGCGCTTTCTGTCCACCCTATAGTACCTACATTCACGTTGGTAGGAAAATTGTACCCCCTAGCACCGCTAGTTGGTGGAAATGAAGATCATAGTCAAATCAATATCTCTTGCTCTCATGCCTTTCAGCTTAAGTCATATAGCTTTTGTTAGCGCTGCAATTAATAATGTAGGTATTCATCCTATAATGGGCCCGATAAGTTAATAAATAAATTTCAATTAAGAGGATTAAATTTTCATTTTAGTTTTAGCAGGGCTTCACTTTATGTAAGGCTTATGGGCATTTTCATTTTAAATGGCGCAGGTTAAAATAAACAGGCTTCAAAAACTACTACAAATACACACTACAACTAGTTACTAACAGGACGTGACGGATATAGATCGTTTTTAAAACTAAATTTAAATACTTAAACAATATTATCAGAAAGCTGTAAAATTGTACTTTTATGCTTTCAGCAGTGTATAAGTTATGTATACCTAAAAAAGAAAAAATGACAAACTTTATATTCATGAAAAAAAACGTTACTAACTACAACAGTTCTTTTTTAACCATTTATTGTGCTGCAAAACTTACTGCACTAGCTGGACACCTAGCGCGACTAACTTCAAAATAACATTTCATACTTTGAAATTTGTACCCAGAGTTACCGTTAAAACCGAATTTTGATGATAAATGTGTGTATTTCATAGTAAAAACCGCGTGACTATCCGGACATGTCCGGTAGTCGCGAATTCGTGGGACAAGTATTTTATTAAATTATTATATATTTTCTTCACTAACTGAGATGAAATGCTTAGTTTAAATGATAAATTAACTATCTAACAATAAAATGAAAGTGTCGCTACGTTAGCTGTCGTACAAAAAATAACGAAAAAATTGAATGCAATGATGCAAACTGTCATGGGGACATTATGATTTTACACGATTCCGCAACATTATTAATTTAAATAAAATTAAATACGTGCTCTATAAGGAACTAATAAATTAAATCCACATATTTATAAAAATACCTACAGGGTACAATAGATTTTTCTTAAAAAAATTGTTTGCAAATATTTTTTTCATCATATTTTAGTCATGGGACAACCGAAAAACAGCCTGCGCCATTTAAAATGAAAATGCCCTTATATTACTTGTACCAATATTTGATTCCAATGCACCCTTCATGACATCGAAATGTAAGACGAGGTACCTATTGAAGAATCACAAACGCCATACCTACTCTGTTAGACTCGAATTCGGGTAACATGTTTCATAATTTAAATATCAAGTGAGTGTCGTTAATCATAGCCGACCACACTTCGGCGAGGTGATTTTACAAGTAAAATTATTAAAGTTAGTCGCACCACTAGTGCCAGCTTTGGGCATGTGTGAGACCAACGGTCACTTGCCTTCGTCAATTGCTAATCTGTGTGTAAAACATCGCAAAATTTGTTTATAAAATGTTCCCCCAGATTTTTTATTTATAACCCACGCCATCAATACGCAACTGTTTTGCGAATCCCAACACACTTTGGTACACGAATCCTTTGTCGACTTTAGGCAGACATGCCAAACCCCAATATCTACAGATGCAAATTTTATTGAAAACACTGCTGTTATAGAAGATTTGAGTTGACCAGAGTAGACTGGACAAAAGGTCCTTTTTAACGCTCTGACCACTTCAGTCTACAGTTAAAATATTATTGTAGAACTATTCATTGGTCAAATTAAAAACGTAGGTAATAAATTTACCCATGGTTGCGGAGTTTGTTCGAAAGAGTTACCGCGGCAATGGAACGCAAAGTGCATTAGTAGGGACACGGATAGGTTTTAGTCAGGAAGAGTATGTATGGAGTTTCTTGCCCGTTCTTTTTATACAAAACTACCTTTTGAAATGGGCAACTAGATTCAATTGTTTTAATTAATTTGACGTTCAAAAGTGCCTTTTAATAGTCTAATTGGAATAAATGATTTGACTTTGACTGTAGTCTGACACTCCTTTTGATGATTGCCATATTAAAAAAAGAGGTAATAAATTGACATTACTAACGAGGTTGTGACCAAATGGCTCCAAGATCGATGTTGGTTTCGCCCATGAGGCGAGAAGGAGCACAGCATCGGGGCTCCATCACCGCTAGCCAAACGTTTGACCTCTGTAGTTCTCTAATACTGACGCACAGCTCGAACATGAAATACTGCAAGAAAGAAAGAAAAAAGAAATAATTAGGGTGAAAGTGGCGACATAACATATATACCATCACGCCTGTATTCCCCGAAGGGATAGGCAGAGGTGTACCAATGTACACCCACAGTTCGCCGGTATATTTAGGTCCCATGTAATAGGGGGCGAGCCTATTGCCATTAACCGGGCACAAATCCAAACCCCGAGCTGCTACTGAGAATTTCATTGAAAAACCCAATAACACTTTTTGCTCGACCTGGGAATCGAACCCGGGACCCCTTGCACAGCAGCCGCACTTACGACCACGAGACCAACGGGGCAGTAACATACAAAAAAATAATTGTTACAAATCACTTTAGCTTTGGAACTTCTGTTTGTTGTTTTGTATTGTCACCGATTTCTAAAGTTAAAGTTATTTTTCACTTTTCCCAAATTGTTTTTTAAACAAAAAAAATATCATCGAATTCATAATTTGCGGAACGAACACGTAACAAACATACCTACAAAATAAAAAATGCAGTTGAATTAAGTACCTCCTCCATTTTTGAAGTCGGTTAAAAAGTGGAGTAAATATGAATATTGTATTGTATTGTGTGTATTGTATTGTAGTTGGTTTATTAGTTCGTAATTTTTGCGCATGACTTAGCCCTCTTTCAGTGACAGAAGCCTGTGAAAGAAGCCTCATGTTATATAAATAAAGCTGCCCCCCTCCGTTTTGAGCTTCACAACGTTTGGGAACACGGCTGGTGGCAGACGTGAGACAGTACCAACTATTGATAGACTTATCTAGTGTGCAGTTATTAGAAGTCTAAACGATGGAGGGTGAATTTCCAAGTAAGTAGAACCTTTTTATTAATTCTGTTCACTGATTAGTAACACGCGTGGCATTCTCATAAACCTGGCTGCTCTGCTTAACATGTACGGAAAGAAGTTGCTACTTTTATAATACCAGATGCTGTGTAAGTGATGCAGATAGGCAGAAGGCCTATGCCACAGTTCATAATGATATACTGATGTTACTCATTTGCAATTATTATTATTCATGCCCTGTTGTATGTACCCAACGCTTTATCCCTACTGTCGAGTATGTGTGATGAACAATCGCCCAAAAATCAATCACAAAGTAAAACTATTTTCCTTTGTTCTTATATTTTTTTTTATATTTCTTGCAGAAACTGAGCCAAAAATAGACGACGGCAAGAAAATGGAAGTAACCGAGGGGCCTGGTCCACTGGCCAACAGCAACGTGGCTGCTTCCTCGCTCGAAAAGGCGGCGAAAGATAAACTTCCTAGTAAGTAGAACTTATTTTTTAATTCGGTTACGTCACAAATATTTTTTTTCTTGCAACAAAGAATATAATTTTTTTTTTCTATGGAAAAAAAGAATCAATTATGATTGTAGTTGTATTTTTGGACCAAAATTTATTTAAATAAATAAAGAGTAGTAGGATGGGCTAAGGAAGCGAAAAACAGTGAAAAAAAATCGTGCAAGAGACTTGTACGTTTATTCGATGCGGCCATTGATGTGTAATTATTATTATTTATAGCCTTGTACGTACCCAAGCTTAAATCCCGACTGTCGAGTATAAGTCTGTGTTGAACAGTGACCCTAAATATCAATGTAAACTTTTTTATTTTCTATTGTTCTTATTGACTTTTTCTTTTGCTTGCAGAGCCTAAAGCAGTGAATACAGCGGAGAATGAGAACACTAAGAAGGACCCCAATGCTGCTGGGTCCGGGACTTCGGCAGAGGCAAAGAAAGAGGGTGAACAACCTAGTAAGTAGAACTTCTATAATAATTAGGTTCACGAGGGAGCTGATTAGTGACACGAGTGGCATGCTGATGTTCCTGGCTGCTCTTCTAAACTTGTACAAAGTGTAAATTTTATAATATTGGATGCTGTTTAAGTGATGCTGCTCGTCTGCCTATGCCAGAGTTCATTATGCTATACTGATCTTACTATTGCAAGTTTTCTTACACCATGGCGTACCTTCAGAAAAAGGTTATATGCGCGTTCAGATTTTTCAAGATAATAATATGCATTCATACCCTATATGTACCCAATGCCTATATCCCGACTGGAGAGAATAGGTCTTAGTGATAAACAGTCACAAAAAATAATCACAAATTGAAACTATTTTCTATTGTTTACCTTAACTTTTTATTTTGCTTGCAGAAAATAGTCGTCAGAAGCGGCGACCTACAGTGATGAGCCTTATAGAAACCTGGGACGCCTCATACTCCACTAACGGTGGCCGCATTGTGATCCCTAGTGACAATGAACCTGATGCGGATTACATTTTTATCCAATTGTAATCATTTCAATGATTATAACTAATTCCATTTAATTCATTATTAATATGCACTTGTAATATGCATTTTCAAATATTAATCCAATAAATAAAAACTTTAAAAATTACCATTTCATCTTTTATTCATTTTTTTTTTCAATAAATAATGTTATTGTGTGTGTCCCATGGCTCTCTTCGTTTTTTTATGTTCTCTAATCATCCTATCTATTGATACCTACATAATGATTTCGCTTTTATTTATATTAACGACTTTTCCCAATGAAACTATGATAAGAAAATCAACGTTAGTTTCATTCAATTTAAGTGTCTGAAAATTTGCTGCAAACGTCTTCCAAACCCTTAATTTCCTTGTTCATTTAAAGTAACTCTTTCGTAGGCTCTACTGAGGTCGCCAAGTACTCAGGTCCTCTATGTACGATGATGATGTTGTAGTCATGGCTGAGAAGCCATGACTACAATACCGTCTTCTCAAAGCGAGGAGAGTGATGTACTTGCCGTATATATTGATTGATCATTAGACCTTACTGCCTACACGATAAATAAGAGGAAGATTTATTGATGTCCGACCCTATCCAATCAAAAAATAAATTCCAAAATATAGTGATAGACCGTGACTACGGCTGTCAACAATATAGGCAAAAACTAGATTTAAAGTATAATAATAAATAATTAATAATCTACACGAAATCTAGTTTATAACGTAGGTATTTCTATAAGTAGGTAACCAGTACCTATACTTATTACATTACAAACCAACGTCAAAATTTACCGAAGATATAATTACGCTGGTTAATTGGAAGTAGTTACGCAAAAAGGATCCAACCCTCAAAGTGTAGATACGCAAAAAGGATCTAACCCTCAAAGTGTCACTTTGATCCTTTTTGCGTATCTGCACTTTGAGGGTTGGATCCTTTTTGCGTAACTACGTCCAATTTTAAATGCGCTTTAAATTACTTTGACGTAGCTATATAATGAAACGCAGCGACATTAACCGCGTGGCTTGTTTCACCCTCCACACATTGCGTCTTTGGTTACTGCTCCGCTCCTGTGAGTCGTAGTGTGAAGTTATATGGTCTATGACACTCAAAAATAACGTGGCTTTTAATGGGTAAAAGAATTTTGAAAATCGGTTTCCAGAGAATTCCCTACAACCTCACAATCTTTACCTCTTTATAATATTTACAGAGTATAGATTATTGAGAGTTTGTAGGTTGATTTTAATATAAGTACATGGGTGAATTTCCCGGGATCAAAAATTGCGTGACATCAATGAAATCGGTACTAAAAACATAGTTATAATGTTCTCACATTTTTTTTCGGTTAGGTGAAATTAAAATCTATGTGTAGCACTAAATATTTTATTTTATTGGATTAATGGATACTCCAAAAAAAATAATTAAACCTCGAAATCTTTCATTACCGTGTTTGTCCACACTTCACCTTGTTGTGTATTATTCCTCATTGATAAAAATCTATTGGTTATTTATATTAAAACCTAGTTTTATTTGGTACATGAATAGTTAATGTATTGTTACGGAATACATTTATTCAAATATTTAAACAAAACAACGAATGGTTAATAAAAAATCATTTGTCCCAGAACTACCGTTCATCGCCGTGTCCTAATCATGTTCAAGGATATTGTTTTACCTACGACTTGCGTCCCCCCTCCCGGTATGCTCAATCAATCAATCAATAAGCCCTTTATCCTGAACTTCGGTTTGTTTTGGAGTATTCGTTTCCCTCATTCAGAGGATATCTCTAAGTTCAGTGTGCCTTTTGGCAAAGGCCTCCTCTAACATTTTCCATTGAGTTCTATCTTTGGCAACCCTTCTCCGGTATGCTAAACGTTGCATATTAGTGGTGCCTAAGTGCTCAACGTGGAAGGATGTACAACGTGCCTGCGTTTTCGCGCCATAAATATAAGTATTCAATTTTTATGTTACTGGACATTTTTTCTTTCATCGCCATGGATAGGTATAACTTATATTTGAATAAGTTTGTCTTCATGAGTAAGCATTCGATAGAACACCATTTGTCATATGTTAATTTGTGAAGTGTTTATTTGTTTGAATAGTTCATAGATTTTTTGTTATCTATATTTTTTGCCTTGATTTTCATTGCCGTGCTTTCATTGCCATGGTTTTCGTGGCCAAAATTTGCTATGGTAATGAAAAAAAAAGACACGGCAATGAAAAAATTTCATTGCCATGCCTTGTAAAACAATTTAGTTTCATTGCCGTGGCCAGGTATTTCATTTCCGTGACTTGTGTTTTCATCGCCATGGTATGATTAGGAAAAGAAAACATCTTTTGTTACACCTGGCTGAATTTCCTAGTGCCATATACTCACATTGTGTTCTTAGGTTAATAAGAGATAATATTATGTAACCTGAAAGGTTTTAAGAGTATAGCTAGATGATTTAGATGATAGTGTTTTTAGTAGGTACTTGTTATTTTGAAAATGCATCTTACTTGCTACAGATCACAATATAATTATGTTTTCTGGAGAAGCTGTTTTGTTTTGTCAAGTGCAAAAATATATCTGATCATGCCTGTCTCCGAGAGCGAATGGAAGTAAGATTTGGATAGATATTACAAAAGAAAGAATAGGAGTATGTATAAGAAAAGAAAGACTAGTATTAAAGTTTGTAAGTAGTGTTGCGAGTGTAATACAATACAACAGTCTATGTTTACTTATTGTACTCTCATTCTTTTTTTGTAATATCTCCTTACCCAAATTTTACTCCCATACAAGTGTTTGAATCAAGACCTCTTCTTATAAACAGTCATTTTTATTCTATCTATCTGTCTATCTCATTAAATAAAATATTTTTTAATTTCCATGGATTGATTCTTTCATTGCCATGGCACAGTTCTTTCATTGCCGTGGACGCTTGTTTCATTGCCGGGCACGCATGTTTCATCGCCGTGGCACGAAATTTTTAATCCTGATATGTCGTTAGTTTTTTAAGTTATGTGCCAGACATTAAGCAAGAATATATACATTATCAAAAACTTTAATAAAAGCGTTTTTTTTTATAAAAATATCTTAAGATGAAAAAAAAACACGGAAATGAAGATTTTAAAGGACCTGTTGAAATTCACTCACATGTTAGATACTATTGTACATAAATTATGCTTATTGAAAGGATAAAGAAACGTGGTAGTCCAGATGACCCTTGTCTATCCTTGTATGAATGTATTTTGATACTCGACGTTTTTAGCGACATCTATCTTCTGGTCGCATTGAAATATAAAGCTTTCAACCAGTGATAACCAGCAACCCTTGACAGACATCAATGTTCCTGTGCAAATAAGATGGCGCTATTCAGGTAGTAACAGAAAAGGTATTAACAAGTTTATATATCCAAGTTTTCTCACGACGAGCAGAATAATTATTATTTTAGTGAACATTGAGTGAAGACCTGGTTATGGAAATTCAATCTAATGCTGAAACAAAATACAGGTTTCAATTCAATGCATTTGTAATAGTGACATCTAGCGGCGGGTAGCGAAGTGCAGTTTAAGATCTAATTAAGGTTATAAGTTAGCTTCGTCCTTGTTAAAATTTTATACTAAAAGGCCCCAGCCCATATTGACGACATTGGATCGTACTGTGAATTAAAAAAAAACTATAAGTATAGGTACATTATTATTCAAAACAGTTATTTGTCAAAATGGCCATTAATTTGATTATTTAGGTAGGCCTCCAAGTAGTGTTACCCCCGGGCGCCACAAATTCACGGTCCGCCCCTAATTTCAACTATGCACATGACAGCTACTCAATTAGAGATTACCGTTATCGATAATAAATAGTTATCGGTATTTTAAACTAAATTACTCGACATCTTCAGGTTAATCATCTAGAGGTTTCGGGTTCGATTCCCAGGTCGAGCAAAAAGAAAAGTGTTATTGGGTTTTGTCTACGAAATTCTCAGTAGCAGTTTGGAGTTAGGATTTGTGCCCATTAAACCTTAGGTTAAATTTTTAACATTGTATAACAGTTTTGAGAACGTTGTCGTAATTATGAAAGCTCTTAGAGCGTACTTTGTTTTATCTTTTGGTAGATAAGTTAATATTCAAAATTGAACTTTGGTACGATAAAAAAATACCATACCTAATATTTATTTCTGACAAAAATGTGCATGAGTAATGTGAATTTTAAAATGCGTGGAGGCTTGGTTCATACATAAAGCACAATCATATTGTCGGTTAAAATAAATATTAAAGCTTTTTCGAAAACTTATCGTCATACCTTTTCGCGATGGATTGAACATAACCACCAAACAATGAAATGAAGTACACGCTAGGAGCTTTTATATGACATATTATGTCTCATCACCAATGATCGGAATAGTTTGAGCTAATGTGCCTAAAGTTTAAAGAACAGAAACAACAGCCGTACGGAGGTCCCCACTTTTTGTTTCTGGTCTTTAAACTTTAGGCACATTAGCTCTACGTGTTCCGATCATTGCTCATCATTGTTAGGCAATGTCGTAAAGTGGGCCCAAAATATTGCATGGCCAACTCTTAATCCGTTACGGAGTAAGTCAAACAAGACTTACGGAGTAAGGATTGTGCCCTGAGGGCAGAATGGGAGTCACGACTTGCGCAACCCACTGCAGGGCACGTCGTTATAGCGGCGATAAGACCCGTCATGGAAGCGTGGATCGAGAGGCCGCATGGCGCTCTCAGCTTCCGGCTGTCACAGGTACTTTCTGCCCACGGCTGCTTTGGGAAGGACATGTGTCGTATGTTCCTGTGTCGTCGGGAGCAGACACCGGTGTGTCACCACTGTGCTGCTTGCCTGGAAGATACGGCGCAGCACACGTTGAAGAAGTGTCCAGCTTAAACAAGCCGTGACTTCATCGCGGCAACAGGCGGGAGTGACCTCTCGTTCCCGGCCGTCGTTCAATCGATGGTCGAGAGCGGGAGCGCATGGGATGGGTTGCCTCCTTTTGTGATGTGTCGGCAAAGGAGGCGGCCGAGCGGGGCAGACAAGCTGCATCCTCTCTACCCTCCCGCGGAAGTCGCACCGGGCGCCCGAAAAGGGCGCAAAATGATCTACGGCCTCCATGAGATCTACGGCCTGCGGGCGGCAGACTAGGGGTGTTTGTCGTCCGACCAAAAGGGCCCGAGTGAGCGATGCAGTGTTCCACGCGCCCCACTCGAGAGTGGGTGCGGCCATTATTGGAATGACTGCAAGGGGATGAGGGATCCGCTGAGGTACAGCGAGTCGAGGCCTGTCATGGGAGCGGTGAATGCTTATGCGAATCCCGCACCCCCGGCCATGGGCAGAGATGGAACAGCACGGTGGTTTTAGGCGTTAAGAGTCCAGCATGCCCCTCCGTCACCCCCTGACGGAGAAACTCCATAAGGATTAGCACCGCACATCAGAAAAAAAAGACTTCTCATGTAATCATGTTCATAGGAAGTAGAATACCCGTACCCATAACTATAATCCTGTTGTTTGATACGTAATGGTATCTTTATATTAACCCTAGAAAGATAATCATATAGCAACTAGCGTAAAAGATAATCATACGTCTTTCAGACGTACCTTAAGTTCATTACGGTTTTTTAGTAAGCCTACGGAAGTATTATCATGCTTTGTTGGTTGAAATAATTGTTTGTATTGTATTTAAGAAAATAAAACGATAAAATAGCAATAATATAGTTCAATTGACAAATTACAAACAAAAATCGTAAACTTGTTGCTGTGTTCTCCACACACGGGTTATTCGCACTTTACGCTTGATAATTTTGACATCCTACGGAGTTTAGATGGACAGTATGAACAATATGTCTTTTTTTTTACAGGCGGCCCTTCTTGCTGGGTCTGGCCACTGTTTATAATACCTAAAAATAATAATAAATAAGTGTAAATAACAATAAACAATCAGTTCAAATGATTGCACTAAAGATAATCATACGTCTCGCGGACGTACGACATATGTATATCTTTTATTTGAACATACTTATCGTGGTGCCAATGCTGCCTACCGCGAGCTCCGGCCGCCGGCTGAGTTGACTCGAGCAGCTAGCGCGCTGCGATTAATAATTAAAAAACTACAACGAAATTTAATTTCACTATACGTCTCGCGGACGTAGATTATCTTTCTAGGGTTAAAATGGTAATTTTCATAATTATTAATAATTCTCTTTCTGTAAAGCGTAAGTATAATAACAAAATAGTATAAAAACTTGATATTAAATATAAGAAATTCGTTTTATTATCGCTGTTGACTGTATTTACCCGACTGCGACAGAAGGAGGGTTATGTTTTTCGAGAGTATGTTTGTATGTATGTATGTATGTATGTATGTATGTATAATTGTTTGGCACGCTCTGCAGCCTGAACGGCTCAATGGATTTTAGCTTGAGAGGTGTCGTTAGATTCGTATTTACTGTGAGAGTGACACTGGGTATATCAAAATAAAAAAAAAAACAAAATGGCGGGTATTTGGCTCCAAATTGAAATGTTTCGATCGCTCTACAGCCTGAACGGCTCGATGGATTTTAGCTTGAGAGGTGTCATTAGATTCGTATTTACTGTGAAAGTGACAATGGGTAAATAAAAAATTTAAAAAAGTAAAAAATAAAAAACGGTAATTTAAAAAACTAAAAAACCCGACTGCTTTTCTAAGTATTTATGAAAAAGCCCTAAAACAAGAAACCCGTTGTACCCGATTGCACTTAAAATTGTAGCAGTCGGGACCCATTCTAGAATCGGAGGCTTAGTGTATTGAGAGCACATACCTATATTACATTGTAGATGGTCCCGAATGGGTCCCGACTGCTACAATTTTAAGTGCAATCGGGTACAACGGGTTTCTTGTTTTAGGGCTTTTTCATAAATACTTAGAAAAGCAGTCGGGTTTTTTAGTTTTTTAAATTACCGTTTTTTATTTGTTTGAAAATAACGCGGGATGTCGATAAGCAAATCAGCGACTGCGGTACATCCCAAGAAGAGGACGAATGGGAATGGCCAAGTTAAGGAAATATCAATCTTATGACGAACAGAATACAGCTTTAAATTTAATGCATTTGCTATAGTGACATCTAGCGGCGAGTAGCGGAATTTGAAATAGGAATAGAGAGCATTTACATTTTAAAAACCACCCCCGCTTTTTGACTGTCCCTCGTAATAAATTAATTAATGATTTCGGTGGGATAATTATTAAAATGATTTTAATGCTGAGGATACTACTACATCCTTAGCTTAAGATAATAACATAATATATTAACACTTAGTCAAGAAAATAATAATAAAATAGATTAATTTTCGAAATTACCCCCTATATTTCACTGTCCCCGACCAGCTATTTAACAAGATTTATATTTTTTTCAACATTTGATGATTCTTTTTTTATTTGAAAGCTAGGTACTTCCCGTGTGGTCCCATTTATTTTTATTTATTTCGTGGCAGGAAGTCGGCAAAATGTGATGTAGCATCGATACAGTCGCAAATTTCAGGAAAGCGAGAGAAAAGACAGCTTTTGTAGAATATACATAACTAGCGACCCGCCCCGGCTTCGCACGGGTGCAATGCTGATACTAAATACACTGCAGAAAAACTGTTATTAGGTATACATATAAAACTTCCTCTTCAATCACTCTATCTATTAAAAAAGAAGTTTAAAAAACTAAAACCCGACTACAAAAAATTCACGTTCTAAAAAGTATGAAACAAGAAAACATTCTCATCTGAAAGCCGTGGTCGTATGCCACTTTACCCTAAACTTTAGTGCTAAAGATTCATGTTCTATAACTACATACATACAGTTTTACCTGAATTAGGTGGCATACGACCACGGCTTTCAGATGAGAATGTTTTCTTGTTTCATACTTTTTAGAACGTGAATTTTTTGTAGTCGGGTTTTAGTTTTTTAAACTTCTTTTTTATTTAAAATATTTTGGGGTTTAAATTTAGACATTTATATGCGTAATATTATTGGAACTGCAACATATATACACAATATATGAAATAATAATCTATTAAGTCTCCCAAACGAAATATTGGTTAGTTAGCTAGGTTTATGATGCGTTCTAAAGGGTGCTATGTACAATTTACTTATATAATATATATATATTTGAAATGTGCTAATTAAGCCCTTTAGTTTGATATGCAACACGACCATATTTGGAAGAAAAAAAATTTTTTTTCACATCTTCTTGAGCCCTAGAGGGCGCCACATACAATTTATTGCAACATAATGTAGCCTATAACCAGCGGACGATCAAGACGCTTCTAATGACACCTCATTTGTCAATTTACGTTAGACGGTTTAGAAGTTATGAGGGAACAGATGAACATCCATACATACATACATACATACATACATACATACATACATACATACATACATACATACATACATACCGGTCAACCTCATAACCCTCCTTTTTGCTTCGCCGTAGTCGGGTAAAAAACCGCATCAAAATCCGTTGCGTAGTTTTGAAGATGTATATAATATGCATACATAGGGATATAGGGACAGAGAAAGCGACTTTTTTTTTTACCCGACTACGGCAAAGCAAAAAGGAGGGTTATGAGGTTGACCGGTATGTATGTATGTAGGTATGTATGTATGGATGTTCATCTGTTCCCTCATAACTTCTAAACCATACAACGTAAATTGACAAATGAGGTATCATTGGAAGCGTCTCAATTGTCCGATGGTTATAGGCCGCCAGTATGTTGCAATAAATTGTATGTGGCGCCCTCTAGGGCTCATGAAGATGTGAAATAATATTTTTTTTCATCAAAATATGGTCGTGTTGCATATCAAATTAAAGGGCTTTATTAGCACATTTAAAATATATATATATATATATATATATATATATAGTATAAGTAAATCGTACATGGCACGCTTTAGAATGCACTATAAACCTAGCTAACTAACTAATATTTTTTTGGGAGACCTAATAGATTATTCCATATTGTGTATACGACCACGGCTTTCAGATGAGAATGTTTTCTTGTTTCATACTTTTTAGAACGTGAATTTTTTGTAGTCGGGTTTTTTTGTGTTTGATGTGAAGCTAGAAATAAGTGAAAAAAAATATTATTAAAATTAATTGTAGGTATGTTTGTTTACATTAAGTACATTATCTTTTACTAGCTTTAAACAAACAGTGTAAAATACAAGAAAACCACCACTTTTTTAAAGAAGGAACCAAAAATATTATTTTTATTCAAGTAATACTTTTGAAAAGTGACATCTAGTTTCAATCGCTGGAAGCTCGTGGCCACCAACCAAA
Source organism: Caradrina clavipalpis (assembly GCA_932526535.1). Taxonomy (NCBI): domain Eukaryota; kingdom Metazoa; phylum Arthropoda; class Insecta; order Lepidoptera; family Noctuidae; genus Caradrina; species Caradrina clavipalpis. The sequence goes on from OW052087.1 coordinate 8,400,416, forward strand.
CCCGTAGCGAAGTCGTTCTTTGCAGAGCATTGCGTAGCAATACGTTTAGTTCAAAACATCAATCATAGAGGGCGTGGGCAACGCAACTTCTAGTATATTGTGCTTACATGTAGGTATTGGCTTTTCTATGCTATTTTTCAGGTATACTTAATTATCCCTACCTCTACGTCTTAAAAGTGTTTATGATTATTTAACCGTGAAAGACAAATGTTTAGTAAGTAGGAAAGAAGGTAAACTAAACTAAAACAAAAATTAAAGATATTCCCAGAAAACTTCTTTCATCTTTATTTTTTTTTTACAAAATAACAGTTTCAAGTTACCATATTTTTTTTGCATGTATTAATTAATTACCTTCGTGATCTTTATTAAAGAAAGAAGAACGCGCTTGTTGCAGGTCTCTTCATGTAAGTAGATAAACAAAGTAGAGTGGTCGTATGCTACTTTGCACTAAACTTTAGTGCTAAAGGTTAATGTTCTATTACTATACACATACTGTTTTACCGGATTAAGTGGCATACGACCACGGCTTTCAGATGAGAATTTTTTCTTGTTTCATACTTTTTAGGACGTGAATTTTTTGTAGTAGGGTTTTAGGTTTTTAAACTTCTTTTTTATTTAAATTATTTTGGGGTTCAAATTTAGACATTTATATACGTAATATTACTGGAACTGCAACATATACACAATATATATCTCCAAAACAAACAAAAAAAAAATTGGTAAGGTAGCTAGATTTATGACGCGTTCTAAAGGGTGCAATGTAGTTTACTAATACAATATATATATTATATATATATATTTAAAATGTGCTAATGAAGCCCTTTAATTTGATATGCAACATGACCATATTTGGAAGAAAAATAATATTATTTCACGTCTTCGTGAGCCCTAGAGGGCGCCACATAGAATTTATTGCAACATAACGTAGCCTATAACCAGCGGATAATTTAGACGCTTCCAATGACACATCATTTATCAATTTACGTTAGATGGTTTAGAAGTTATGAGGGAACAGATGAACATCCATACATACATATACATACACACATACCGGTCAACCTTATAACCCTCCTTTTTGCTTCGCCGTAGTTGGGTAAAAAAGAAAATACTAGCTTCTTAATGTCTCACTGCAGGGCAAAAGCCTGTTCTTATAAAGAGAAGACACGAGAATTTATCACCACGCTTGCTCAAAGTGGATTGGCGATTTTAAACTTCTATTCATTATAAAGTCCCGGTTTCCCTACGATGTTTTCCTTTACCGATGTCAGAAATGTCTGAGATGATGAATTGAAAAAGTCATATTAGTACTTGCCCGGTACCGAAGCCGCAACCTTATGCATGTGAAACGGGGGACTACTCACTAAACCACACGACAGGCATGTATTTTTGAGAAATAAATATCTTAATATAATCTAAAAGTTTGGAATCAGCGATGGCTGTGCACTTATCCATGATGGGCGACCACCGCGACGGCCGCACTCGGCTCATTACCTCTGCTCACCCCGCAGAGTAAACAAGCGTAATGGCTAATAACATAATTTCATACACACATTTTATTACAGCCATATAGTTAGTTATTTTTACGGTGACATTAATATAATGACTGGCACTGGCCAAGCGGTGCATGAAGGAAGTTTAAATTTTACCGGCCGAATGTTGCAATAATTGATATTAGAGCTGCCAAAATTACCCAACACGTATAGCAATAATCAAATTATTAGGTGCCGGTACTTCAAACGTAATGTAATAAATGTCAAATGTGTTTTATTTCTTAGTAAAGGTGCATCCACACTTACAACACAAAATGTCATAAAACATGGTTTTGTTAATCAATTACTTTGGTGACAAAACCCCAAAAAAAAGATTACCGTATCTATTGAACAGTCTGCCGGCAGACATAATGAGTGAAACCAATAAAAACAAATTGAATAAATATATTTTTCACAAATGTGCTGCCTACTATAATATATTTAAAGATAAGTAAGAAGACTCACCAGACCCCACAGTCAAACCATTACAACGGCTTTCTGGGGCATAGTTTATACGTTAGTAACCTTTTTGTTATTATCATAATAAATAATAATATAAATAACATCTTTTAATGCACTTTTCAAATAATGTGAAAGAGTTATACAACTTTTTTTATATGTTACTTAATCAAAAATAAAATTACATACTCTTTAACAATAAAAAAATGCTTAAAAATATGTTACAAAACCATGTTTTATAACATGTTGTGTTATTCATAAGTGTGGACGCACCTTAATCATATTCAACAATAACAGTTTAATGTACGTACGGCACAAACTTATGCCTAAAAATGTATTTTAAACCAATTTCTGCTCTCGATTTCGTAAGCATCAAAGATCCTACAGGAACTGCAAATCTTTCCAGGATAAAATCCCAACTATGTTGGGGTCGGCTTCCAGTCTAACCGGATGCAGCTGAATACCAGTGTTTTACATGGAGCGACTGCCTATCAGACCCCTCAACCCAGTAACTGGGCAACACGATACCCCTTGGTTAGACTGGTTGTCAGACTTCTTGGCTTCTGACTGACGACTGTCAAAGATCTATGAATGACAGCCGGGATCAACAACTTTACGTGCTTTCCGAGGCACGGGGGTGTCACACCACCAACTTCCAAACTCCGGGTTGTTACTGAGAAATTCCGCAATGGAAAAACCCATTAACACTTTTTGCCCGATCTGGGAATCGAACCCGGGACCCCACGCTGACTAGTCGCGCTTGTGACCACGAGACCAACGGGGCAGTTCTTTCCAGGATAAAATGTAGTGTATATGCTATTTTAGAGTTCAATCTATCTTTGTGCTAAATTTCATACAGGTCTTTTTTGGAGTGATTGAATCATTACACATACATTAGACATACCTATTATACATTAGAGGTATTTTCAAAAAAATGAGACTGAGATTAGATTACGATCGGGTCTAAAAGTATCGGTAAGTTAAAAGATAAAATCTAGTAGTACGGTTTATGTTACCTCTCTGTAAAATGGTTCCTCCATATTCTTCCTGATGCTAGTCCTATGTTTCTTCTTTCCAAGGACCACGATAACGTAAGAGTTAAAGGAGTGCGGGTTCGCCCACATCAGTTTACGACCCTCCAAAATATTTACTGATATCTGTAAAATAAAACATATTTAATGAGCCTGCCCGCTATACCGTATCATATTGCTCTATTGAATTGGTGGGGTTGATTCTCAGGTCTGGCAAAAACTGTATCTAATTAGGTTTTTCATTCACATTAACAATTGCATTAACTGCGTCGTTGGCCTAATGGTCCTAACCGCGACTGCTACGCTAGAAGTCTTGAGTTCGATTCCCAGGTCGAGCAAAAAGTGTTATTGAGTTTTTCTATGAATTTCTCAGAAGCAGCTCGAAGTTTAGATTTGTGCCCGGTTAATGGCAATAGGCTCGCCTCCTATTACATGGGACCTAAAACGTACCGGCGAACTGTAGGTGTGCATTGGTACACCTCTACCTAACCCTTCGGGTAATACAGGCATGATGTTATGTATGTATACTTGTGCACTATACCAAAAAAATTCTCTTGCGTACTTGGCTAGTCTTCTTTCAGATTAGCTTCTGTGACCCAAAGGTCGGGCGGATATTATCAAAAGAAGCTTGACATAGACTACTGTATCCATTAGAACGTTTCAAAAGCGTTTCAACCAATCATCGTAACGGACCGGTCTAGTGAGCAATAGTGTTATACTTTTTGATACTAAGTTTTTTATTGCTGGTTTGGTGATAGTATGATACAGTGTAGTGGGCAAAATCCTTAAAGCACATTGTCCTCAACAGATTTTTACAGAGAGAAATCAAGGTAAATCCTTAAAAAATACCCTTTTATAGCTTGCCCTTTTACAGCTGCTCCCATAAGCGGAAAAGTCACTGTTTCATAAAAAGCCGCAGCGGTAAAGCGGCTAAAGTTACAATTGTCGGTAAGTTCTTGGGTTCGGTCGACATGTGAAAAGTCAGCATTGTCTTCAACAAAAACGTAACAACTACCAATAAAGGACTACACGAGTCGTGGTGTCACCAGGATTTGGTAAAAGGTAGGACGGATAAAAATAAAATTTGGAAAGAAAATAATATCAAGGCTTTTTTAGGTCATAAAAGTGTATTGAAATAACTTTTATGAATTAAAAGTAGCCTTTATCTTTAATCACTTTCACACGTATTCTATATGTCATATATTAGTATGGATTTGGCGGTCACTGCTGTAATTCCTATAATAAAGGTACAATTCCGAAGGAAACTAAATACCGCAGGCGGTAGTGGCAGCGTCGCCTAACATTGAAGGACTGCATCGAATTCTACTAGTTTCTACGTATTTACATGACAACGCTTCGGTCGGTAGCAACATAGAAATACGACAGCTATTGCAGTCAGCAGTCGCCTTAAGAAGTATACCTTAACATGGACTTCAATAATAATTACTACTATATTAGAAGACGCCGCCAGTAAATAGAAATCTTAGTCCACTGAACACAGACAATCATCTGGAAATATCATAATAGGCGATTTGCACACTGAAAGGCATCACGAAGCGTAGCGCGGGAACACGTTGTTTGCAAGTATCTGTATTTGTATAGGCAACACGCATAGTCCAACACACAGAAAACAGGTTCACGCGTAGTGCTGCAGATTACCAGAGCTCCTTCGCCACGCATCACGGAACGTAGCGCGGGGCAGTGCGCGAATCGCCACAGACTTACGAGAAAAGTCCGAAAGTTTCTTCTTAACTCATGGTCGCAGTAACCTTTTCAATAAATAATTTATAACACACAAGTACCTGAAAATACTGCGGCGTGCTTTCCGGGTTCCTATCAGTCTCAACCCTGTAAGGCTGCTGCCTCGCAGGTTTTTGTCGAGTTCTCTTGTCTGGTGACTTTGTCCGCATTATGATTGTTTTGTTGTGTGTGTTGTAACGGTGCATTATTAAATGTCGCGTGCTGTGACAGTCTATGCGTCCCCGACTTTTTTCTAGAACTAGATTTAAATTTGTCTATTGTTTTAGTGTAAAGAGTTTTGTTACTTATGGGATGAATTGAATTTCTTCTTTTCGTTCGTGAATAGAATTTTCTCCGGTTTTATTGTAGAAGCCACTTAAAACATAGTACATAGCACCAGACAGTGCTACTTAGTCTTTCAACAAAGTTTACATTGATTAAAACGAGGCCAATTAACAAAATCTGTGATTTGTAAATATAGGTCTCTTTTGTTGTCTCATTTCGAAGCGCCTATTCATCCTTTATGAAAACATCAACAAACGCCGACCGTTTGATTTATAAACATTATTAAGGTCAATCTTTTGAACTTGTTAAAATATCTTCTAGTCCACAATATAGATTTATATCAAGGGATATCCTTTTTAATGATGCTGTCTGCGATATAAAGCTGTCATTTACCTGTATCGTGCCATCACTGATATTCGGGGAAAAATAACCCGATCGAATAGTATTTAATATACAAATTGGCGTGAGAAGGTGAATGGAAGCAAAAGCAACGGTAATACGATGGTACCATCTTGTCTACAGGCTGGCTTTTAATTCACTGTATGCTTGAAGAAGTGAAAATACTTAGTCATGAATACGCATCATTTAGTTTGCAGCCAACTCCGAAACCATTTGAAAAAAATGGTTCTCTATTGTGTCACCTAACTTTTTTATCCATAATGTCACTGCACACCGCTGTGTATAAGGACGGCTGTAGCGTGATAGGGTACACTTACTGGAGCTTGCTGGATAATTTTGAATGGACAAGAGGATTGTCGTGAGTTTTGAAGTGCCATAACTTTTTTTGTCCTAATCATCATTTGTCCGAATGATAACTTACCCGAACTTAATATCACATAATATCACATGCCATAAAATTGAAATCCCTAAATATAATATGTCATAAATCCGTTTGTCATAAATATTACAATCAATAATATACAAAAGACATAAAGCCTTATTCGATAAAAGTTATAAATCCTAAATTAAAATTACATAACACTTTTTTAAAAATATAATATTCTTAGGGATCAGAATTAAACAAACAAAGATAAACATAACCTAGGAAGTTTTATTCCTTACAAACTAATATCTAATAACAAAATAGATGACGCCGAATTTAAAAGTGGTCAATACGAATCACAGAATAATTATATGTCCCGCCAAAACAAAAGACTACGCAACACGTCAATTGTTACCATAAACAAAATGTTAAGAAAGCCATAAAGTCCAAAAGAAACAAAACGTTGTAACTTGTAACAGCTCCTTCTTGTTAAAACCTTCTTGCTTGGTTCGGTTTATTGGTTGGGAGTATTATTTAAGACGGCCGTTCCTGACGACGCGGCGTCCTCGACCGTAGCATTACTGGCATCATTGGTATCAGATCCATCTCTCGCATCCTGGATATTAACATTATCATTATGCTCATGCTCTGAACACACATAGAGATCATGTAAGTAATTTACCCAGTTTCGTGTTATATCTAAAGCTTATATCTTAAAGGAAAGAAAAGAAAATGACTTCTATATTTTTTGTTGTTACCATGGGTGCAAGCGTGCACTCAAGCACCCACAGACAAAGGTCTGTCAAAAAGTTTTATAACATTAAAAAGCTTCAGACTTAACACGAATAAAAATAAAATTCAGTGCATCGTGAATGACAGAATCCGGACTTCCATTACTCACCATACACTGCCATATGACAGAGGAACCAAGTTCGCTTGTCATTTTCACGTGTTCATAGCGTGAACGTTAGGGCCTATCCCCAACGTTTGCATACTATGACTACGTGACACACTTTCTCTTAAAAGAGATAAGCTTTTAAAACAGAGACCCATACCTTTGTATGATCTCTAAGTGGCCTAAACACATTAGCACCACAGGCGTTTAAAACAGAGACCCATACCTTCGTATGTTCTCTCAGTGGCCTAAACACATTAGCACCACACACATCTAAAACAGAGACCCATACACCTGTATGTTCTCTCAGTGGCCTAAACACATTAGCACCACACACATCTAAAACAGAGACCCATACACCTGTATGTTCTCTCAGTGGCCTAAACACATTAGCACCACAAGCGTCTAAAACAGAGACCCATACACTTGTATGTTCTCTCAGTGGCCTAAACACATTAGCACCACAAGCGTCTAAAACAGAGACCCATACACCTGTATGTTCTCTCAGTGGCCTAAACACATTAGCACCACTAACACCACCCTCGAAGACCGCTGAGCACGCAACCAGCGTCCACTCTCCTCGCCACAGCATCATCTGTTCTGCTGCAGCCTGGGTCTTCTTCCCTTAGGAACCAGCTAGCAACCCGTAGTGGTGACACCGTAACGCGCCAAGAACCTTGTAAGGTCCACGCATACCGAAGTCCAGTCTGCCGGTGATTTGTGCAGCCTTGCTCACAAACACGAAATCCCCGACGGCAAAGGTGCGTGCCTGCCGTCGATCTTCATTAACGTAGGCAACATGGTTGTATGAAGATCACATGCTCGTTATCTGCGAAGAGTTAAGAGAGCCTCTCGATTGAAATTAGAATCATCAAGTGCCAGTTAAATAGTGGCGGGAATGCTGGAGAGCACGTACGACGTCCAACGTCAACGCCAACGTCTCCAACACTTAGCTGTGATATCGTGACTAAGTACCCTGAGTGGATTTATCAAAATACCCAACAACCCTCTTTCTCATACCAGTGGGTTCTTGTAATAAAATGGCACCAAGCCCAATAGCATTGGCATCAGTGTGAAGCTCCGCAGGCAACTGGGGATCAAATATCGTTAAAACTCGTTCATTTATCAAACAGTGAACTACATAGTCGCGAGCAGCATCCTGCTCAGCGCCCAACAAGTAAGGTTCCCCTTTTCTCAAAATTTTGCTATACATGCGGTCTTAAAAGCATAGCCTGCTAAATAACGCAGAAAGTATCCCGCTAACGCCAGATACAGATGAATCTGCTTGACATTCGTGGGTTTCGACGATCTAATAAGTGCATCGTCCTTTCCCGGACTCGGCCACACCTGACCATGATCAATCAATGGCCCCAAGTATCCGATTTCTGTGTTTAAAAAGGTATTTTTTTTATTAACAGAAAATCCCGTTTTTTTATTATCTGTAAAACTTATCTTAAAGTGACCTTGCTTTATCAAATTTGTCAATAGTAAAACATGATCTATATACGTAAGGACTTTACCAACATCTATAAATGTTTTCAAAGTTTTAGGGATGATTTTCTGGTAAACAATCGGTGCATTAGCCAACCCATAGGGCATTTTAAAATACTGTTCTTCAGGTGTTACGAAAACAGTTTTGCTAATCAAGCCATCATCCTTCATTTGTACCTGATGAAATCCAGTAACCATAGCAAGGCTGGTAAAGATTTTTATAAAATACCAAGCTTGTCAACATGATCATCGATCAGCGGCAAGGGAAATATCTCTGTGACAGTGATAGCATTTAGTGCCCGATAATCGGCGAACATCCTGTCACTACCGTCTTAATTTTTGACTAAAATAATTGGACTCGAATAGTCAGACTAAGATTCCCGGATTATGCCCTTATTGATTATGACACAAACTCTATTCTATTCATCTACTGTAAGAATGATGACTGATTGGAATTGTCGAAGTTAACCAAATTTCCATCCTACCTAAAGTTCCATCACGGTAGAGGTTGCCGTGCACAAAAATAAATAAATCTGAAAATTCATGAATTGTCACCAATAATTGATCTTTATCAGCACTAGATAATGGAGTCCTAACACTCACATTTTCCGCCGCGATCACACGTTAGATCTCACAAGCCGCTGCTTTCCATTCGTTCAGATTAAACAAACAGATTATGTCAAACCTTTTCGATTCAGTGCATCGATACCGATCAATATTGGTGCATTTATGTATTCTGTAGAAACAACGTATAAATCTATTTCTAATGATACTTCAGGGAACTCTATGACAGTCGTATCTAAAGAAGTCGGCTCAATTTCTTGATTTCCAATTCCCCGCGTGAGCTATAATCTAGCACTCTATTAAAATAAAACTACTTTAAAACTGATTCTGAAATCAGCGAAATGTCTGACCCACTATAAATCAGAACATCGGTACTTTGTGAACTACTGTTGACATTACATTGCCTTGTTTTTATCACCACTGCCAGAACGCTGTTCTTGAAAACATGAATCTATCAAATGCCTATTACGTTTACAAAGAGTGCAATATTTAATTGGCCTACTTATGTTCACTTGATGTGATTAGAGCTGGCTTTGTGGAACTGTCACCCTGAGTAAAAGTAGTAACCTAATCTTTAAACTTTTTAGGATAATTCCATTTCCTATGACCTAATTTTCCACATGTGTGATAAGTAACTTAGATATCATCTGACCTAGGTACCTCGCGTTGACGCAACTGAGACATACTTAAATTACCAAAAGGACGAACAGTATTGTCGGAATAACGGTTTTCTTATCTAGGCTTGATATAAAGTGATACGATAGCAGCTTTCAGTTCGTCAGATGAACCTTTAACAGTGTTAAGACGCAGCAATGATTTACGCGCTTACTCCGTATAAGTTAAATAGTTGTTAGAGCTTGTACTAATTACATCATACATGTAAATGTAAGAATGTAATTCTCCAGACCGATTCCGGCCACGGCGGCTAATCTTAATGCAGACTAGCCACATGCGCATAAGATATTATAGTGCACAAGCGTGTGCGCAAACACAGGTGCACTCCCTCTTCCCTAACTCTCATAGCCCGATGGGACGGAAATCCGACACGACCGGAGAGAGATCAGGCGCAGCACCAACGGCTTTACGTGCTTTCCGAAGCACGGGGGTGACACACCACCAACTTCCAAACTCCGGGCTGCTACTGAGAAATTCCCAATGGAAAAACCTAATAACACTTTTTGCCCGACCCGGGAATTGAACCCAGGACCCTTCGCTCAGCAGTCGCGCTTGCAACCACGAGACCATACAATACAGAAGCAATATCAATCGTACGTGGTCACAATGATCTAAATTCCAATTTAAAACTACTCTACGAACAATCATTCAGTCATGACTTCGCATCTCCCTTCAAACAACGACTCACTCGTCCAAGGCACTCGCGATCATCCCAATTATTTATTAGCCAGACACGTTCAACCACGGCGCACCAGTAGTGCTATTCTAAAAGTTCATTTGCAAAATCACTTATGTATCCGCGGTGAGATTTTAGTTTCATATTCCTTAAATGAGTGAGTACGACACACTAGCGCCACCATGTGATGACGTATGTGAGAAGTATTATATTGAGTAAGTATTTTGATGTTTTTCAATAGGATTTGATATTCTGCGAAGCAAGCGTGACTATCGAGATGACTTGCGAAATGACTTTCGAAGTGATTTGCCTATTTCAGAATAGCATAGCTGACATCAAAATCGTGTGCATTTGGATCAAAAGGCGATATGTAAAAGTTGTGGGACTTTGCTTTAATAAGTGTGGTCAATGCTCCAACAATAATGCTCTCTGCATCGTTCATTCCATTGGTATTCATATCACTACCGTCTCACTCATACGCTATCAGTAACCTCTTCAGCCATGCCCCAGCCCGGCTCACTAGCAGGAATCGGTACAATCAAAGGGGTGAACAATAAAATGCTCTAGTTTGTAGAACGCGACGGATCATAATTTTCTACTGATATAGGTAATCAAGCTTCGATCGCCTCTAGTCTATTAAGAATCCTATCAAGGGCTATGTCGCGTGAGCAATCGCGGCGAGCTCGTGAGTCTGTAGTGTTTGCGAGAACTACGTGGGCTATGCGATCCATTGCGATGCATAGAAGACCGGTCATGACGGTCAGATGGATTATTATGACGGTTGCTACCAGGCGGCGCATGACTAGCATTCACACTATCGCGACGCGATTCGCGAGAACTACTACTAATACCTCATTTTTCACGAGAATACCCGTGTCTCTTGAATCGAGACGAACGGCCTGTCATGTTTATAAGAAATAAAACTTACTTACGGTTAAGACGTAATTTCACAAACTGCACACAATAAACGCAAAATTTTAGATGGCAAACGGTCTAGAACGCGTGTCTATCCCACTTCTGATCTTAGGGATCAGAATTAAACAAACAAAGATAAACATAACCTAGGAAGTTTTATTCCTTACAAACTAATATCTAATAACAAAATAGATGACGCCGAATTTAAAAGTGGTCAATACGAATCACAGAATAATTATATGTCCCGCCAAAACAAAAGACTACGCAACACGTCAATTGTTACCATAAACAAAATGTTAAGAAAGCCATAAAGTCCAAAAGAAACAAAACGTTGTAACTTGTAACAGCTCCTTCTTGTTAAAACCTTCTTGCTTGGTTCGGTTTATTGGTTGGGAGTATTATTTAAGAATATATTATTAATTTTTTTTTTTTTTAGATTTTAGTTTTATTTTTTTTAGATTTTAGAATTTTATTTTTATCGTTTTTGCAAGCAAGCCAGCTTGCAGCATGCAAGCCAGCATGCAGCATGCAAGCCAGCATGCAGCATGCAAGCCAGCATGCAACAATGAACCTTTAAAGCCAGCATGCAGCATGCAAGCAAGCATGCAGCATGCAAGCAAGCACGTAGCATGCAAGCAAGCACGTAGCATGCAAGCAAGCAAGCAGCATGCAAGCAAGCGTGCAACATGCAGCAGGCATGGTTTCTGTCACGGCTCCGGCGCTGCGGGGCTCCGGCGGTCCCATGCGAGCTTATCGTCGCAGATGATTTCACGCTCACCACCGCGGCTTCGGCTTGGACCGCCTCGCCCCTCCGCGCCTACGCGATTTTAAATTACACTCTAGGGGAAGGGCAGACAAGACTACGTGGAGTCGGTTTTGCAGCGATTCGTTTCTGTCACTAAAACCTAATTTTTAGCAAATGTTTTAGGACTAAAAAAAATATTATAAATGAACATTCGGAATAATACACATTATTTAAAGCAATACTTAGGACATATGACCTTAGGTTATGTAAAATTAGGAGCTTCAAATATTATAGTACTCGATATTATGACAGAATACTTTTAGAACTAAAGATAATTATGTTACTCAAAGTTTCGGGATTTTTAACATTATGGTTACTGAGGTTTATATCAAACGTGTTATAGATAATGATTTTCGGACAAACAATTTTAGGAGATGTAAGGGACTCCCGAAAAAAATATCAGGCGTTTCCTATAAAAATGAAGGTACTTGTTACGAGTAATGGGACTGTCATTAGGAAATTCTTGGCAGAATCCTGGATTCTGGATTTATGCTTCATTTATGCAGATCATTTACACAGTAAGAGGCTGTAAAACATAAATAGATGAGCGAATTTTTTTACCCTAATGACGATGAAAAGAGGTAATGCGTCTATCGGCCTATAGTATGTATTTAATGTATTTTTAATTCTTTGTGGCGATGTAGAAACCAAATGTGAGGTTCCATTTGGATTATTCTTAGTTCCATCGATTTGTCTTAAACTTGCAAGAATTTTATGAGCATATTTCAAAAATGTATATAATTTATACCCCAAAATAATTAAAATAAAATTAAGTTTAAAAACTAAAGCCCGACCACTGAAAAATCACGATCTAAAAGTATCAAACAAGAAAATATTCTCATTGTTATTTTCAGGAGATAGCCGTGGTCGTATACCACTTGCCCTAACAAAACAATACAATCTAACAGTACTACACAATCATAAGCTTCAGGACAAAGACGTGGCATACGACCACAGTTATTCTATGAACGTCACTAACAATAACAATTTCAGATAAAAATGTTTTCTTGTTTTTTATTTCGAATGACTATTTTAACCACCTCACCTGCATTCCACGAAGGTTTAGGCAGAAGTGTACCAATGTGCATCCACAGTTCGCCAGTATGTATGGAGCCTATTGCCATTCTTCTTCTTAGCGTATCGATGGCAAATAATTAAATATAAATAATTAAATAAGATATTTTTTAAATACTTACTACGTTTGACCCAAAATTCGGCCACGGCAACACCATCCGCCGACGCAGTTCTCACGTGTGCAGGCGACAGGGCATGCGGCGCAAGATAAAAGGTGGGCCATGGTCTGTGGAGAGACCCCGCACAGGCACTGAAGGTCGATTGCCATTAACCGGGCACAAAGCCAAACTCCGAGCAGCTACTGAGAATTTCCTAGAAAAACCCAATAACACTTTTTGCTCGACCTGGGAATCGAGCCCAAGATCTCTAGCGTTCGCGCTAGGACCAATAGGCTAACGAGACAGTACGCAGTTGTAAGTTTTTATACACGTTTTAATTAAAGGATATCGTTAGGAGCCACTACATCTTTCTTAACGGGCGCTGACAGCTGGGATTGGTAATCTCGTAAATGGCTTATATCTTCATTATGATTATACATATATACTTACCTTCATTCTTTAGATTTCAAGAAGCAACAAGAATAATTTGACAAGAATTTTGTTAAAACCTAATAGTAAAAGTGTTCGTGGAGTTTCGAGAGAGCGCCTGCACGAACCGTGTCACCACTTCGTGTCGACCTTTTATATGCTATTAAACTCGTATTGGCACTTGCCAATGTGACGTTGTGAATGTCATAATTAAATACTTTAAAATTACTTTCTCGGTTTATCTTGGACATTACTGACATCCAATCCCCTCCTGTTCATTTTTTTATACTCGCCCCTTACATGGGACCTAAATATACTGGCGATCTGTGGGTGTACATTGGTACACCTCTGCCTAACCCTTGGGGAAATACAGGCGTGATGGTATGTGTGTGTATGTGTATTACTGACATCTGCGAAGGAAAGTATGGTAAGGAAACTGAGACTTATAATAACTCGCTATACCTATAACCCGCGGTTTCACCCGCGTCTAGTTACGTCTTTGTTTACTGCTCCACTCCCGTTGGTCATAACGTGACGTTCCAAACGTATGAACCTTCGTTTTAAATCAGTCTATTCATATTATGATAAAATCCGCATTAAAATCCGCTGCGTGGGTTAAAATATACGTACTTACATACAGCGGGGGCGACTTTGTTTTAAACTATGTAAAGATACAACAGTGTGATTCTCTAAACCTCATTTCGTAATTCCAAAGCTGAATCCGCAGTGAGATTACAAAATGGTATTCTGTTAAACACGATCACGCCGGTGACGTCACCACGGCGAACGAATACTTAACCAATGACAAGTTGGTTCGTTATCGAAGTGAGCGCGATCACTTTAGTGAGACTCGTTTTCGAGTTTGCATTTTAGAGAATCGCACTACAGCCGTGCGATTCTCTAACATATTTCAGCGCTGCGCTCGACGTCGACCTAGTTGACGGAACTTCGGTAAAATCAACTCTATGCGTTGTGCGTAAAGTTGATTTGACAGTAGTGTCGTCGACGAGCTCGACGTCGAGCGCAGCGTTGAAATATGTTAGAGAATCGCACGGCAGGTCTGGAATCGTCAATCCACTTTGAGCAAGCGCGGTGATCAATACTCATGCCTTCTCTGTATAAGCAGATTTAGCTCAGCAATGGGACATTACTATTAGACTGGTATTATTGTTTAAAGTTATTGATTTGTGGTTTTTTGTTTGATTGCCTCGTTAGCCTAGTGATCCTAAGGGCGGCTGTTGCTAGAGGTTGATTCCCAGGTCGAGCGAAAAGTATTATCGGGTGTTTCTATAAACTTCTCAGTAGCAGCTCGGAGTTAGAATTTGTGCCCGGTTAACCCTACAATGTGCGCGTCTTTCCGCGGAACGTCAGTGGGCGCGTGGGGAGCATTTTGCCGCTCCTTTTCATTGACCATTTTAAGAAGGAATAAAGCAATTGAATTAATTGATTTTCTTAAGATTTAAGTAAAAGACTAATAAGCAATAAGAAATCATCATGTTTATTAATTTTAGTCATAGGAACTTTGGCTTACAAAAGATTTTAGAAAACGTAAAAATTTTATTGACTTTTTTTAACTTATCAATTACATTATCATATATAATACTCATAAAAATGGGAAAATAAAACAAAATAATATATTTTCCACATCTACAGGATATGCATTGGTATAACAAGCTTCACATAGGTATGTGCAATGTCCGATTGCACATACTGAATTTACTGCTTAGGCATATACTGCATTTGCTCTCCTGTTTTGTACATGATGCTTGTTCTATAGATACAAAGCGAGCAATTTGGTTTGGTAAAGTTTGTACAATTTATAAAAAAAGGATGTATCAAAAAACTCGCTCGCATCGCTGTCAATGGGGCAAGTACCCAAAAGTCTGGCAGCCTGACCACATTTTATTTTATTCTTTGGCCCAAGACCCAAAGCCTCTGGTCACGTGGAGAGTCGCCCAGTCGCTTGGCGATGTCCCGAAAAAGTAAATGAGCGCTCGGAGCCCATCTCCCTAGTGTTTCAATTCCAAACGGCTTAAACATTTTGTTTTTCTTTTTATTCATGTAGTGTTTGTAGATTATATTATATAGTTCTGTCGTCTCATGCGTACACGCCGCGCGCTATAGTGTGGTGGGGAGCGGGGCATACTCCCCCTCCCTCGCACACTTTGCTTAGAGCCACCGAGCTGAGCGGACGCGCGTGCGGCGAGTTAGGCAGTGAGCTGATACCTTAAGATGAGTAAGTGCACAAACAGTACATTTTGGCGACGAGTATTGTAAGTACTGTGTTATTTTTTTTTTGAAAAAAAAAGCGAATTTGTCAACGTGTATTTTTTAGTAAGGAAAGGCCATACTACTAAAGAAAGAAAACCTAATATTAGTGTGCAAGTCCATAATAATTTAACGTGGGTTATTTATTGCAACAAAACTTTGCTTGGTCGTTGTGAATAATTAACTTTTGCGGGAAGAAGGACATGAGTTAAATATTTATAATATACGTTGATGATAATGCATAGCTTGGTCATTTTTATATATATAAACGTGGGTAGTATCATATAGTTTTAAATATTTTTATTTTATCATGAGTTAAGATCATGTTAAAACGTAAAAGGAAGTTGTTACGTAACTATGTAAACAATACCATGTAACGTCTACATTTTGTAGCATAATATAGACATTATTCGAATTACATTTTAACAAATATAGTGCTAAATGGAAACAAATACCAACAAAATGGTAGTTGTGTATAATTCAGGTATACCAATAATAAACATACAGTTAATTAGGACATTATAAATCTGTAGTTATTCTACCTACCCACTATCCTATCGGGTTCGAGTCCCGATTAAATCTGTTGATTTCTGGTTATCATAACAATTAATATTTATTATTTGAAGTATGTTTTTATCGTACCTACCCACTAGTCTATCGGGTTCGAGTCCCGATTAAATGTCTGTGATTTCTGGTTTATAAATTTAACAGCTTATATTATGGCATTATTTTTCCATTGTGGGTATTTATTATTTAAAATATGTTTTTATGGTAATTAGTTAAATACAGAGTATCTGGTGGCTGTTGCTTAAAACTTGTATTATTGTAGAACCAAACGGTTGAAGCCGTATTGTTTACATATTTTGAGCGATAAGGTGTTGATTAATGGGTTGGTTTTGTTACATCTAAAACTAAATATTCGGTGTTACGATATTAATTATTGCACTTCATAATCAATATTCTAGTTCATTAGTTAGCCATACTTATTTCTTATTTTCATACAGTAATATTGACAAATTAATCTAAACAGCGAAATATTTGACAGCTATTTGCGACGTTACCCACTTTCGGTATACACGCTCTTAAGAGTACCTATTTGACAACGAACAAAGATTAATAGATTAGTATTCTTATAATAATGTGGTTTAATAAGCACATTGGCTTACAAGGCACACAAAGTAACTTGTACATGCTTTAAGCTTTTAGCTACACTTTAAACTATTGAGCTTGTAAAAGGATAATGTTTTATGTATAGGAGGTATTTGATAAACCGTACAAAATAAAACGCAGATAATTAGGTAAAAACCTAGGAACCTAGGAATATAGAATAGAAATAATATGGTTTTTAAAGAACTAAAAAAATCCATCGCTACGGGTCACCATTAAATTGGAGACAGATTATGTGGTCACCATTAAATTGGAGACAGATTATGTGGTCACCATTAAATTGGAGACAGATTATGTGGTCACCATTAAATTGAAGACAAATGTTGGTCAGAAAGGTTAATGACCTTTCATGACTTGAAGTTAAAATGATGTTGGTCAGAGAGGTTGATGACCTTTCATGACTTGAAGTGTTAAAATGATGTTGGTCAGAAGGGTTGATGACCTTTCATGACTTGAAGTGTTAAATTGATGTTGGTTAGAAGGGTTGATGACCTTTCATGACTTGAAATGTTAAAATGATGTTGGTCAGAAGGGTTGATGACCTTTCATGACTTGAAGTGTTAAAATGATGTTGGCCAGAAGGGTTGATGACCTTTCATGACTTGAAGTGTTAAAATGATGTTGGTCAGAAGGGTTGATGACCTTTCATGACTTGAAGTGTTAAATTGATGTTGGTTAGAAGGGTTGATGACCTTTCATGACTTGAAATGTTAAAATGATGTTGGTCAGAAGGGTTGATGACCTTTCATGACTTGAAGTGTTAAAATGATGTTGGCCAGAAGGGTTGATGACCTTTCATGAATATTAGGTTAAAATGATGTCGGTCAGAAAGCTTGATGACCTTTCATGACTATTAGTGTTATTATCAGTAGTGAAGTATTATAATGAGTGATGATGGAAGCTTGCATAAATGTGTTTTCTGAAGTCATAGAACGGATGGTGCCCGTTTTGTGACCTATTTCGTTAAAAATAACAATGGCAAATGCTGGAATTATGTTCTGACTCTTGACCTATCCATGAAAGCGAAAGAAGTTATTTTAAAGATGCATAACTTGTCAAAAATTTACAAGACCTGAATTGAAATTGACCTGACTGCCCCGTTAGTCTCGTGGTCGCAAGCGCGACAGATGAGCGTAGGGTTTGATTCCCAGGTCGGGCAAAAGAGTGTTATTGGGTTTTTCAATAAGAATTCCTCAGTAGCTGCCCGGAGTTTGAAAGTTGGTGGTGTGACACCCCCGTGCTTCGGAAGGCACGTAAAGCCGTTGGTCCCGGTTGTCATTCGTAGATCTTTGACAATCGTTACGGATGGTCAGAAGCCTAGATGTCTGACAACCAGTCTAACGAAGAGGTATCGTGTGTGTTATTTATAAGTCCCTGCTATGGTACAGTTTGATATGGTATTCCGTCGCGGTGGCGTGGTTATGTCGTGGTATTGGTTCTGAGGTACTGGTAACTGTTATGGTGGTAAGGTGGTTCGAGGTATGAAGATACTAGGTAACTGTGACAGGTACTGTGTCACTACATATTCCTTTTACGTCCAATCCTATTAAAATGTATACCCTAAAAATGATTTATTAAGTAGTGAAATTCCACCGGCAGGAAGATATTACTAACCCTTTACAGTTAAAACTATAACTCCATGTCGTTACAATAATAATAAATGATAATAATAATTTTAAAAAGATTTATATTTAATTTAAAATCTTTTGATAAGTTCATAACAGTTTGCCATTTTGAGATGGAGGCAATTAGAACTGCAATAAGGTTAATTGATCATAATTATTATATTATGAGCAACATAGATGGCATAACCTTAAGGAAATCAAATCAAAATCGTTTATTGCAATCCATAATGTACACCTACAGGTGGTAGTTAAAAATATATATTTAGAAACAATTATGGACCCTGTTGGGCACAGCAAAATTTTAAATAAGAGGAGAGAGGAAGAGCGCTTTAATAATTTTCTGGTTACCATGTTACATTATTTTATATTTCCATTAATCTACAAATTATTAAATTCGAAGTAATTATTTCTATATTTATATTAAATCATATCTATAGTACTTATGTAAATAGTATATCTTAAAACATGATATACTTACATAGAAAATGTCTCTGATTTAAATTCCATGACATTTTATAATGATGCATTTACAGCATTGCCATATATGGGTTGTGTATAGCACCCAGTGTATTCACCAAATTACTGGGAAATTACAACTATTCCATATATATGGTACAGTCAGCAACAAAAGTAGATAAACATTTCAGACTTTTTAATCCTTAACACTGGGTACAATATCAAAGGAAAAGAGGCTAAAATTAAGGAAAATGAACTCTAACGTTTTGCCTGAAATTCTGTATAGCAGTGAATTGTATAATTTTGTGTCTATTTAAATGATAAGTAAAAGTAACATTGTTAATAGATTGTTTTGCTGACCATACATCTAAAAGAAATGGAAATGTGAAATACTTAACATTTATTAATTCTAAAAACAATTATGATGCTTCTATGACATTATGGTGGTTCTATTGGACTTTCACAGGTGTGCAGAGATGCATTTCTATTAGGTTGGGGTGCTCATTGCAACATTGAGAGTGTTGGATGGAGACCTATACTTACAGTCGAAACCAAGATGACATGTAAACAAATCAGTATTCATGGCAGCTTATTTTGGTTTCAAATGCTTACCAAATCAAGAAGTAACTGTACAATTCCCACATCTCAATGATGTAGGAAGAAATGGAATGGGTTCAAAGCTAGATCAATTAATTTCATGTGTGTTAATCCTACGTAAAAAAAAAAAACTAAAAATAATTTAAATATATATATAAAAATATACCATCACGCCTGTATTCCCCGAAGGGAATAAAAGGGTAAGGGTAGGGGAAGGGTATAAAATAATTTATAACATTTATATTGAGCATGGATTATCAATAGATCCATGGAAACAAATTAAAAGAAAGTTTGGCAAGCCTACTACTGATCTATTTGCTATGAGAATTTACAGTTTATGTTTTTAATTCGATTAACAGTTTTTGCAAAAGGCATAAGATATGTCATGCCATGGAATAGAATATAATTATTTGCCCGAGACAAGGTGTGTGTACAAAGGGGTTAATCCTGTACAGTACTGCATGCCTAACCGTTTTTAACGGTATGCAAAGTTAAAGTTGAGAATTACATTTTACGTCAATTTACGTTAATTTTAAAATGTAATTGTTTATATTTTTAAATTTTACATAAATTATATACAATTTAAATTAGGCAGTTATTTAATAGGCTAGACTAATCCAAATTACCTAATAATTTGTTAAAAAGTCGAATAGCTGTATACAACTGCAATTTGCCTTTTACAAAGTAGTTGAAGTTCAATTTATTGGGGTTTCGTGCCTCAGCTCTCATAAAGGGGTATAAAGCATTTAAAAAGATTCCTTCAAACTAGACTAGAGGAACTATTTTAATAGAACATCAACCATCAGGAATGATGAAAAATATTTTCCATTTATTAACTAGTAAGCAACCTTAAGTGAAGTCCGATTACAATTTTATGAAGGGGGTAACGTGATCTGAAATATAATCACCCTACCAGCCATCCTGTTTTGGATCAACATATGGGCCATAAAAAAAAAAAAAAAAAAAAAAAAAAAAACAAGAAATGTGTTATGAGGTTAAATGTTAATAATAAAAGATTAATTGGGAAGTGAAGGAAGTATTCAATCGATTTAGTTATTACAAACTAATTTGTCAATATTGTGGTTTGTTAAAACCACAATATTGGAAATATTATTGATGGTATTAAGGTTATGCTTATTCGAAAACTTTAGTTGATTTTGATATCTGAAGTTTATGGAAAATTAGTGATGTCAATTAAAATGTAGAAGGTGGTTATGATGATCTGATAAAGATGTTACTAAATATAATAAAAGTTATTATATCTAAAACTTTCATTAAAATAAGGAAGAGATGTAGTGTTTGTAGATTATATTATATAGTTCTGTCGTCTCATGCGTACACGCCGCGCGCTATAGTGTGGTGGGGAGCGGGGCATACTCCCCCTCCCTCGCACACTTTGCTTAGAGCCACCGAGCTGAGCGGACGCGCGTGCGGCGAGTTAGGCAGTGAGCCGATACCTTAAGATGAGTAAGTGCACAAACAGTACAATTCACATTAAACTTTTAAATCCTGAAATTAAAAGCATTTGATTCAGCGAACTGTGGGCGTACAATGGTACACCTCTGCCTAACCCTTCGGAGAATATAGACGTGATGGTATGCAGTTTCTAACATTTTAATTAAAATGTAGCAGAATACATGTTTTATAAAACCCTGCATAGGAATTTGAAGGGAATACAAAATAAAATAAAAACACAAATAATGTGATGTCAATATATTAAATCATTTCCGTGTATAAATATGTTTCTCTAAGACTAATGTCTACACACTAAATCTAATACATTATTTTGAAAATCTACTACTTAAATTACATTAATATTACCATGCAACTTATAATGTACCTACAAGCTTTTAAAAAGTATAAGTACATATTTTAACTATTGTAAATTGATTATCGGATTTAGAACCTGCAAGTCTTAACTGTAGTAGATAATATCTCTATTATATATGTAACTAGTTGTGTTTCGTATGACATGATAATTATAATTGCAGTAATTATCTAATTATAGACATAAGAACTACGGTACATTTGCTAAACATGTGCTATTGTCTAAACATTTGTAAATCAAAACTTCACGAAATTCTAAATTGGAGGTCTTTAAATACCTATTTAACAATTTAGATATTGGTTACTGGGTTCAACTTTTAGGGTTCCGTAGGTACTCGAATGGTGCCAAAGCCTACCTCTAAACTCTATTACTAAGCCTTCGCTGTCCGTCCGTCTGTCTGTCAGGGCGCTGTATCGCATAAACCGTAAAAAATTGAGTTGGGATTTTGACAGAGTGTGTATTTTTCCCAAAAAAAGAGTATTTTATTGATGTTATAACATCAAATAATAAAAATAAAATATGGTAGTGACAGAGTAAACATGTCTTTTTTGGCGTAGGATTAAATATTATACGGAACGATTCATGGACGCACTAAGCCGGTTTTTAGGACATATTTTAGGATACACTAGCTAACCTTGGATTCTAAGGGTACGATTACAATTTGGCAGTATGATACATCTACTGGCTTTAGCCTGACATCTAACATTACTCATCTAAATACCCATAAACTTACTATGTACATAGCTCTTAATAACGATACATTTGGAATATATTATTATTCTATTGTAGATAAAATCTTAGTAATAGTTTTATGATTATCATAATTTACAACTTACAACTTATTCTACCACCATCTCTTAAAACAGTTTTTTTTAATATGACTTTGCCTTGCGCGCTTTGAATTTTCAATGCTGGGCTTAGCACTCAGAGTTGAAAATCCAGCAACTGTAATAATAAGAACTTGTGAACTATCCGCGACTTCTTCCGCGTGGATTATTTCACCCGCCTTCGAGTTACGGCTTTGATTACTACTCCCACCTCCGTGAATCGTAGCGTGATGTTATATAGCCTATGTCAATCAGGGTTAATGTAGCATTCTAATGATAAATGAATTTTTGAAATCTGTCCGGTACCTACTTTTGACTTTATTCGTTACATACATACATACAAATCTTTCCACTTTATAATATGAATAGTGTAGAATATTACAATGGTACTGTTCTAAAAGACGTTGGTAGGCCCCGAGGTGAAAAAAAAGTTTACTTCTACTACAATTCTAGGGCTTTACAATTTTTATAATTAGATTTTATTATACTTTTTATTACTAGTACACGAGCAATCGAGGGATTGTGAATTTTTATACAGGTTTATATATTTAAAACGGTTCTCTAACGGTCTTTGTGGCGAATATAATGATGTACTTGTAATTGTTATCATAAAAAGATCTACGATTATTGTTTTAGCACTAGCGTTTGCTCGCTACTGCTTTCGTCTGAATGTCGGCTGTAGCAGACTCAGACGGAGTCGCGGTTTACAAAGCAGCCAAGTGTGGGGTAAGGTGCAGCGGGGCCGCTGCACTATACATGATTTACCTAAATATCATTTCTGTTTTCTAACTGCCTCGTTAACCTAGTGGTCCTAAGCGCGACTGCTAAGCTAGAGGTCTGGGGGCCCATTCCCACGTCGAGCTAAGTGTTATTGGGTTTTTCTATGAAATGCTCAGTAGCGTCTCGGAGTTTTGGATTTGTGGGGTTTATGCCCGGTTAATGGCAATAGGCTTGCCCCCTATTACATGGGACCTTAAACATATCGGCGAACTGTTGATGTATATTAGTACACCTCTGCCTAATCCTTCGGGGAACACAGACGTGACGGAATGTTATTTCTGTTTCTTTTTTGCAAAAATAAATTATATTTAATTTCTATTCAGATCCGAACCGTTAAATATCATGGCGATCGGTTTAATAAAGCGAAACAAACAGAATTACTTTCGCATTTATATTATTCATGACCGTCCTTAGCGTTGAAAATCACAAAATCGTCAGAGGAAACAAATCAAGCGGACGCATTGAGATTTGTACATTTTTACTGAAGTTCGAAATTTGTAGTACACCGCCCCTCTTTTCGGATCGTGACAAAACATACCTACATCTATATTAAACATTCATTCATAGAAACTCACTTCTGGTTATAATTTCACGGTATTTTATTTAACAATGCAGTTGAAGCACTAATGACTGAAAATGTAATATTATTCTGCAATGAAAATACATTGTGGAAAATAAATCTTATACCATCTGCCTGCATTCAGTAATTAGGCTAAACAGGTAAGACCCGCAAATTGCATCACTTATGAAGTTGGTACATTTCCCTCTAAAATAAGGAAGCTACGCTCTCAGAACTTAACGAATTCATTAGTGTAATTTGCTTTATACACGGTTTATTTTAGATCGTTCTGGAGCCGAAACACGGGAACTCCAGTCGAGTAATAGGTATTATTGGCGTTGTTATTTATTTTTAAGACTTCTCAAAGACCTTGCAAGCTTATCACATTTTTTTTAAAATTTTGAATTAAATGTTAGTAACTTGTCTCTTTAATTCTTCTGTTTGATCGATAAATGGATCTTTCAGAGGATACTGTTCGCATGTGTAATCAATAAGGTTTACACAGAAATATGAATTTACTGCAAGGAAGCGCTACTTCAAGTTCTCACTATTTCTCGAATTAAATGTTAGTGTAATTTTATTTTTTGTTATTTAATGAAAATAATGGTGCCAATAGTTTTTGTTACTATGTTAGAGCTTATAGCTTTCGGTTTCAGAACGATGTAAAAGTAAGTTTTTAGTTGGAACCTGTGCAAATTTTAGTAGGTATCCTGTAACGTTATTAAATGCTTGTAGAATAAAGATGTGTGATGCATAAATTGTGCTTTTTATCAGCTTAGTAAAAACCTTCAAAGCTACGTTTAATGCCATATTAATATACAAGAAATGTATATAAAACTATTATCATTGGACATGAAAAGTGTGTTCTAAACGCGGCAATTCTAGTAGACAATTTTATTGATAGACGGAACTGTTCGGTTCTTGAACTACTACTGTCATAATTATTTGACTGCCCGGTTTGCCCTGTAGTCGCAAGCGCGACTGCTGACCGGTGTTCTGGGTTCCATTTCCATATCGCAAAAAGTCAGTCAGTGAGTCTTTTCATTACCTACGAATTTGTCAGTGACAGCTCGGAGTATGAATGTTGGTGGTATGACATCCCTGTGTTTCAAAAAGCACGTAAAGCCGTTGATCTTGCGTCTGCAGTGCGATTCTCTAAAATGCAAACTCGAAAACGAGTCTCACTAAAGTGATCGCGCTCACTTCGATAACGAACCAACCTGTCATTGGTTTAGTATTTGTTCGCCGTGGTGACGTCGCCGGGCGTGATCGTGTTTAACAGAATACCATTTTGTAATCTCACTGCTGATTCAGCTTTCGGATTACGAAGTGAGGCTTAGAGAATCACACTGCAGATCTTACCCCGGTCATGTCGCATTTTCGTCCTATCGAACTAGGTAGGTAAGTGAGGGAAGGGCGAGTGTAGGTGTAATATTTATTTTGCCTTTGTTTTAGTGCAACAAATATTTTTGTTGCCAATAGGGACGACTTAACAAGCAACAGGCCATGTTTTCAAAGATGATCTGTCAAATTTATGGCAAAGTTTCAAAATTCCACTTGTTCTGAAGTCAGAAAACCGAAGTTTCGGCCGAATCTTCGGACGTTTCCTACAATTAGTTGTAGGAAACGTTCGAAGATTCGGCCGAAACTTCGGATTTTGTCATTTCAGAGTAGATCCCCAGAATAGTGTTCTGAGTGCACTGGCAAAGTTTACACCTTGTATGTAAATGCAGGATTCTTTCCTTATCCAATTAGGTAAACAAATATAGTGTTAAGAGCTTTCTACTGTGATTATAATATATCTATGATTAATGTGTACAATTTATAACTATTTTTATTTTTAAATATTTCATTGAGACTATAAGTGTTTCGTAAATGTATCAAGACGATAGTGCAATTGGTGCAAATACTGTATTTGTTGACCAAATTAGATTCAGAAATAAAAAATCATGGTTAAGCTTTTATTTTGTCTAGCATGCATAGTATTCGAAGTCGGGTTTGCTTAAAATATGTAGCAATATTTACAACTATTTAAAAAAATGGTTTACATGAATATACAAAACAATATTACCGAGAATGTTGCGTCTCTATGCCTTAATTGTTATACAAAATGTTCTACAAAATATATATTAGGAACTATTTTAAGTAAAAGGTATATACTCCTTAACTATTCGGTCTTCGAACCGAGTATCCTAAATACAAATGGGTAAGATTGCAAAGTATTTTTTACTTTGTTAGTATGTTTCTAATTGAGAATTAATTGAATGTAAGTAGGAATAGGTAGGTAAAATGTGATTAATAGATTTATTTTTTTAAGTTCTAAACTAATATAAACATCGAGTATACGTCTTCACTTATTATAAAGGATAGGTAGTTAAAAATGCCAAAGGAACAGTAAGTTTTTTTTTAAATCTGGAACACTCTTACGCGAATTTGAAGCCTCACCGCCGACTTCTTGACCGATTTTTTTGTCGGCGATAATGTAACTTATATGTACTAATTCTAATACACCAATGTACACGGCCGATAAAAAATCGGACAATCGGAACTATAAAAAGTCGGTCATAGGCTTAGAGCGGTTTAATATGGTGATTTGACAGTTTGTCAAATGAAATAACAAAAATTGATTATATTATTTGATGTTAAGATTACCGTTATTTGCCTATTGAAAAATCTGCCCTAAATATATCTGTTACACCGTGTATTTGTAACAGTTACTGTACCAACTCTTTACGAGTTATACAATGCGGTTCTTTTGATATCCCATAAGTCTATGCTATTAATGAGATCATGTCAAAGAATCAACTGGCATAGGTTTGACTTTGTATGTTCATTACGAAGAAAAAAAAATAGAAGCTAGTGTAAATAAAACTAAATTACTAAAGAAATCCCAGGTTTTCTCTTACCCTACAACACCTACCACTTACCTAATATCTATATTCTTCTTATATTAATATCTTCTATCTTAATATCTCTAGGCTTCATTTTCTTCAATTTCTATCAAAATTAGATCGCGAAGAATCTTGACACGCCGGCGCCGGTTGATTATTTGGTATGATTTCATTAATGCCCTAGAGCTATGTGATATTAAATACAACTTGAATATTGGAATTAATATTTGCGTAGCCTGCACTGACAATACAACAATTGGCTGTTAGCACGAGCTCTAACAAAGAGCTCTTTTTAGTTGTGATTTAGTCAAAATATAGAGTTACAGCATTCAAAATAAAGTCGAAACTTCCTTTTTTCTTTTATTTTATTCTTAACTATTCCTAACAGCCAGTCCGGATGGTTCATCTTTCCTAAAGTATTGCATTCTTTCCCTTTATATCAAACCGTTTCTCTAAAACTAACCAGCTCCAGAAGTTCCTCCCATTTGAAAAAAATCGTTATGCATATGTCAGTAGAGTTCATTAAAGCTCATCGGGTGCGGATGAGGAGTGTGAACCCTCATATCCTCCATTGGCTGCATTGGTTCAGATAGCAGCATCGTGTTAGGTCCAACGTTGGGTTGGGGGACTGACCCATTGATGATGGACCCGTTGGGGTGCCCAGGTCCGTTGCTAGATTCCTGCCGCATCATGTTACGACGCCATTTGGCGCGGGCGTTTTGGAACCATACCTAGGAAAGAAAGAATGTTTATAGTACTTATCTGCGTTGCTAAGAGTCACACCGTTGTAGGAGAACTCTCTTAAGCAATATCAATCTATTCAATCTTTGCCATCTTATCAATTTATTCCCTCTATCATCGTCACTATCATTATATCACCCGTCCAATGCTGGACATAAGCCTCCCACATATATTTCCAAAAGGATCAGTTGGAAGCAGCCTACATCCAGCGTCTTTAATCAATCAATTGACAATTAATTCGCGTCAATTGATTCATGCATAATACGTAAGTTATGTCTATAGTAAGTCGGGCTGTTGTGTATGCATTCCAAGAAACGTAGAAAATAATTTAATACCTAGTTAAATTGCTTTAGTTTCTAGAGAATATAAGTACCTAAAGAATTGAACATTTACTAAAAAAAAATAACAGACTTACTTGCAAAACTCGTTTAGACAATCCCGTCTTCTGTGCCAACTGCTTCAGATCCTTAGCGTCAGGATTCTGGTTGATTGAGAAGTAGGACTTCATGGTCCTGAGCTGGTGGTGCTTGAAGCTAGTGCGCATGCGCTTCGTACGTTGCGTGTGACTGGACACGCTGCCCGGAGATGCTACTGACGAGTCGTAGGCCAAGGACTCCATTGATGATGACAGATCGCCGCGATGGAGTATTTCTGAAACAATTGACAAATGTTATTTTGCTAATCACCAACAACGCCCTCGTGCTAGATGATGAGATTTAGATTCAACCCTAAAACCTTTTTTTATACCTACTACACAAAGTAGGTAACATGAAACTATTTAGTGGGCGGAGGCCCTAACTGTAATTCTGGAGACATTAAACGTTCAATTCTATTATTCTAAATAATAAGGCACGAAAGCGTGAAGGATGTAGGCAGGGCCTTTGCCCAGGAGTGGGACAGAACAAGCTAATATAAAAATGTATCTAGCAAAACACAGATTTGTGTGATATTATCCAATTAAGGCTCCGAAGCAAAGCCTTTCCACTACAACAAAAACTAGTCTAAACGTTACACCACATAAAAATAACGATGCATCTAATCAAATAGCAAAACTTCCAATTTTAAAGTGCAGCTTCCCGAACCCACATCCTTAAGTTTTTAATCCAAACGAGAGGAAGCAGGGATTGTAGGCGACTGCGGTCATAGCCAGCAGACCACGACAATGCCATCTTTTGCTAATACAGGAAGCTAAGATCCGGGGCTTGGGAAATGATGCATGGATAGAGTTAAAGCAGTTGTGAATCTGAGGCATTGTTAAAGAGTCCAGTTGGGAGACTATCTTTGTAAGAAAGAAAACCAGTTAAAATTAAATATCTCTTTAACGGTCAGTTAAAGAGATATTTAATTTTTTTATTTATTATTTTTGCGATTTTTATCGCTTTAGGCACACTTATTTAGATTAATATTTCCTTTAGATTTTTACTTAGATCCTTTAGATTCATAGTCACATTTCTGTAATAAAATAAATTGTGGGATGAAAAATCGCTATGCGCGCTTGCCTTTGTGTATTATACAAGACAATTTTATTTACAGGTAGGTACTAATATTATAATATTGCCGAGTTTCTTTGTTTCTTTGAACGTGCTTATTTCAAGAACTACTTTTCGTTATATAGCCCAGTTATCGAGGAAGATCATAAGCTACGTTACATAACGATGATGATGATAAAATACGTAACTAAACGCGGGTTTGCTAGATTCCTAGTTTATAAGAAATGCGCTATGTCCTTAGAAACGTGCGCTAGGAATACTTACTAATACAGCAACAATTTGTTTTTACTTTTCTCTATACCTATTATAAGTGGATTACCTTATAACTATGATCAATGCGAAAGTTTGAATAGGTGTCGTGTCGTTGGTGTGTGTGTTTGTTTAGATGTTTGTAACTTAACTACGCCACGTCTGAACGAATCGAGATGAAATTCACCCAGATAGATTATTGGCTGGAATAACATTTATAAGCTATTTTGTATCCCGGAAAAATGTACGGTTCCTCGTGAGATAACATATATTCGCATTAACGCGAACGAAGCCACGGGCATAAGCTAGTACTGTTCTATTTTTAAAAAAGAATGGCCTTATTATGACGCTATGACGGAGGGTCGGTAATTGGTTAAATGCATAATGAGAACAAGAGTAAACCACATCTAAATAATAATACCCAAGAAAAAAAAAGTATATTGTGACCTGCCTCAGGTGCTTACTTACACACTGTGTAAAAAATTCAAAACTATTCTACGCTTAAAGGCACCTGGAATTCCGAAAACAAAGTATCATTTCAAATATAACGTAAAGCCTGTCAAGTTTAACCTAGTTCCACATTTTTAACAAAAGTGAACCCCCTATTAATTGATAAGCAAAGGCATCGTTAATACTCATTAGTAAGAACGGAAATGGAAAGCAGCCGACATAGGCACCCAGTGACTTGTGCGTCAAAACAAATAACGCAGAATGATGTATGTCCCGATAATTGGGAGTTTTGATCTAATAGATAGTGCTGAATAAGTAGGGGGTGTATGAGTTTGTGAGACGCGTGGATCTGTACTTATTTTGAGAGCGATGGGTTATTTTCTTGCTTTTGTTGAAGTTATGATTTCGACGTACTTTGGGTCTTTGATTTGACATTAGACTACATTTTTAATTAACTTTAAAAAATTACGATGTGACGATCTGACTTCATCTGCGTAAATGCCTGTTATCGCGGACGCATATGAAGTCGCGGAGTAAAAAGTAGTCTATGTCCTTTCTTGTGTCGCAAACTTACCACGCACCAAATAATTAAAAGTCGTCAAAGCGTGATAGGCCTACTTTTGATTTTTTCGGCAAACCGCGTTGGAGGAAGGTATGTTTTACCTTATTTTCGAGATATAACAGTAATTAAGTAAAACCCTTATCATAATAATTACCTAATTCCTAAATTATGCTTTACTTTTTATTTACTCAGATCTTTAAAAAAATAGTATTACCACATGCCTTCGTATAGGGAAAGTCCCAATAAAACTGTCCCAAATTAACTCCTGTCCCGAATTACTAACTTCACGCATACTGCCCCTAATAATAATGGGTCTTGGTAATAAAAAGCCAGTGGTTTTTATTAATATCTCGCTACAACACTTGGGTGGTTGGCTGCGTTATATGTAACGAAGTCGCCGATGCGCAACTAGCTAATTATTAAATTTATAATTAAATATATTAGACGGGTTTGTGTGATTCGGGCTTAGGGTCGGACAGTTCTCGGCATCCATTTTTATGATGCCGTTTTTAAGTTTACGATAGTTTGAAACAAAAAACAATTAGGGTATAAAAACAGTATTATCGCCTTTCGGCCTTGGTGAAGACGAATTAATTGCTGTACTTAGAATTTGACGTGATGTGTTGAAATAGTTCATGTCCATCTCATTCGGCGAACAACGTCAGTTTTAATGTAAAGCTACAAGACTTTTATTTTATAACTCACTACTTAGTGAGCCCGTAGTTACAGCGTTTGTGTTGCAACTCGGAGTAACTACTTATATTAGGACTAGCTTCTGCCAGCGACTTCGTTCGCGTGGCTTTATTCATCCACCTTAAGTTACGTTTTTGAATACTGCTTCGCTCCCGTAAGTCGTAGCGTGATGTTATATAGCCTATAACCTTCCTCGATAAATGGGCTATCCAACACAAAAAGAATTTTTCAAATCGGACCGGTGGTTCCTGAGATTAGCGCGTTCAAACAAACAAACAAACAAACAAACAAACAAACAAACTCTTCGGCTTTATAATATTAGTATAGATTAAATGCGTTCTACATTAAATATCTACATATTAAGCCTTAGCACTTAATTGTATCACGTCGAAACAGATTATTGGATGACTAGCTATATATGCCGCGGTGTCACTCGCGTTCAATTACGTCTTTGGTACTAGTTTCCTCCCGTTAGTTTTAGCGTGATGTTCTATACGTTTAAATCTTCCTCTTAAATCATTCTATCGTTCGTTGAGTAGTTTAAAAGATCTAAGCGTACAGATAGCTGTGCCCCGCGGTTTCACCCGCATTACGTTAGGTTTTTGGTTACTGATCCGTTCCCGTGTCTCATACCGCGATGTTATGTAGCCTTTAATCTGTTATTCTGAGGTATAAGCTACAGAATGTCTCGCAGAGTCATTATTTTGCCGCGAAGGTATTTTAAAACTGTGATATCTCCTAAGAATTCATTGAAATTAAATGATGTAAAGGACCATTTTTTTCAAAATTAAACACTTTGATGAATAATGTATTTATGTTGATAAGAATTAATACTATGTTCATAAAAACACCTTCGCAAATAATGCATTATTTTAAAACCAATTTTCAGGCCATAAAAATGGCTATAGTGAGTCAACCTTAAAAGTTAGGCATGTACAGTCGGTTGTCAGCATTATCTGACCCACCCTAAACACAATCGAAATTGGACCTTCTGCCTATGATAATAAGGTTTAATTTCAATTTATATGAGGTTATCAGTCAAGTGCTCGAGAACTGAGAAGGAATAAATAAAATAAAAATACACACACGCAAATTTGATCTTTATCACGTTAGCATTGGGTTAAATCTTATAACAACTTGTTATAATATAATAAGTGTAATAGCTTATTTTAATGAGTTTGGTCAAGTAACTCTGGTCTCGTGGTCTGTGTGTAAGACTGAGAGTGACAAGTTGCGAGATCAAATCCCGCGACGAAGATATTGTTTTGCTTTCAATTTAGAATTTATTCTAAAAGTATTTCTTGTATTATTGTAAAGAACTATAGACGGATAATCTTCAAATATAAAGTTTCTAAAATGGTAATATTTTGGCATAACTTGTATTAAGTGGGTAGTTGAAAAATAAATATTTGTATTCATTGTAAAACTGGTATTCAAATGCTACTAACTAAGGGTATGCAGTGACAACGCGCAAACATATTTTTCCTTGCCTTACTAAATTGCAAAAACAACTTCTCTTTACAATTTATTTTTGTCTATTTTATAGGTAGTTTTTTTATTATCATGTCTTAATGGAGTGATTAAATAATAATGAAGGGATAAAATACAAAATAATCTATTTGCACTAGGATAAGGTTGGCTGCTTGTGCTGTGCAAGAATAAACTTTATTAAAGTATATATATGGTTTAAATTCTTTAGTCTTGTGGTCACTAATCGTTGTTTACGTTCGAAATCAAGTTTAACCTAAATATAGCTTCTGCTCAGGTGTTTCTTTTTTAATTATTTTATTATACTTTTTTACAGTTCTTTAAAGGACAACGCATAGAAATAAAACTAAACAATTGCAAATTTAAAATGTTTATTATTTCATTAAAACACTTAGGTAAATAAAGTAAGTAAATGCTCACATATTTCCAAATTAATATACAATATATTATGAGGATGCCATAATCAAATCTAACCATTTATAAACATTAAAAAAGGCATGTTTTCTTGAAAGTTTGTTATCGAGAAAATTTATTTTATCTGTGAAATGCTTTAAAGATTTATAGCTGCCTGTTATACGTAGTGAATAAACATGTCATTTAAATAGAAAAAAAAACTATTTATGACAATAACATCACCACGTAATTGGCAACATTTTAATGGTTTAACAATCTATCCATTGAGCATTTACTTACATGGTGTGTTTAAAAATATCCTAGATTAATTAGTAGCGGAGTGATGGCGCACCGTTCCTTGTTACGTTCATCTTTGTTCGATTTAAATGTTTTTTTTTTCATCAGTGAAGATCACAACATTTTCTTCTCAATTAAAATTTAAATATTCCTGGGCAAAACGGACCCCTCTTCACCAGGTGTCAAAGCTATTTTCTGTGCCGGTTTATAATTCCTTATTCCAGCAGCGTGTAAATGCCTTCTCACTGTTTCCACTGAAATATGGTGTTTTATTGCGGTTACACTAATGGGCAATCGCATTCGGGACTATACTTGATGTTTTTTGCCCCTGGACGAATCCGCTGAATATTTACTTTGTCTCCATAACGTCTTAGCTACAGTCGTATTTCTCTAAAACAAAAAAAAAAACATTTTTGGAACCGTTTATGTAACTTGTAAGGAGTGAATGCAATAGTAAAATAGCCAACTACGCGTTCATTAATCACAATCAATTAAATAAAATAGGTATAAAAAAAACACTTACTGCTATATTAAGACGACGACCAATCTCTCTAATTCCAACATTCTGCTCATGTAAAAATATGATTTTATGTTTGGTATAGTCATTAAGCTGCGACATGATGCTTTTTTACACCAAATTGCTTAAAAATACTTAACGAGTTATGCGAAACGATTTACAAATGTGTGTGCACAGTCAATGCTAATAGGCGTAGTGTAACTTTTGTCACTTAAGTAGACGAATTTATTATCTACCTCACGAAGCAAATATATGTGAACTTAAACTTTTTTAATTTACCCACCTGTTTACAAGATAAGTTATTAGGCGTAAATCATATTGGCCGTTCTTTAATAATACAAACAATTTTGTAGAAATGAAATCAAATTAAAAAAGAAACTGATAACAGGTGGACTGTGTTTTCGAACCCACATGTTGTTCCTCGCCAATCCAACATCAAACCGCCAAGCCACAAGAACTTGTTAAGACTCCACGAAATTCAAGATTGGGTTCTAATTATGTAAGGTGACTTAAAAGGTTTTTAACTTTAATGTCAACGAGATAATGATTAAAATAGCTTAACAAAATGATATAATGCCGGTGGCTCCGACAACGTTGGGTGGGTTTATGCGTGTCTGTATTCATCGATAAATTGAAATTAAACCTTATTATCATAGGCAGAGGGTCCAATTTTGGTTGTGTTTAGGGTGGGTCAGATAATGTTGACAACAGACTGTACTACCACGGACTTTTTTTTTGTATATTTTAAGAGGAACAATTCTCTCTTACATTATTTTTGCGTAATTTTAACCGTTTACGCAGCGCACGCAACGAAAGGCCTTAAAAGGAATATTTTTCCCACTGATTGCTCCGCTCCAATTGATCGTAGCGTGATGTTATATAGCCTATAACCTTCCTCGATAAATAAGCTATCCAACACAAAAATAATTTTTCAAATCGGACCAGTTCCTGAGATTAGCGCGTACAAACAATCAAACTCTTCAGCTTTATAATATTAGTATAGATAAAGATATTAATCAAAAGTCAATTGATATCTTGCAGTAAATTACTCTACAGCTGCTTTAAATCGCAGTTGCGGGACTTACAATCCTCTTATAAAGCAGCCTGTCTCAATAATGATGCAATTATATTTTCACGATTTTGGTTTTTAATGTACCGTAAAACCTGCTCGTAATAATTAATATTTTCAATAATACCACCACCCGCGCTCGAAGTAAATGTACGGTGAATTCGATGTTTAAATTGAAAACGTTCTTTTCGCTTATGACAGGTGTAATATTTAAGTTTGAAGGCTTTTTCATATCAATCAACGTCTACGCTTTATATAATAAAAAGGAAAGATTTGTATTTTTGGATTTTTGTATGTAACGAATAAACATAAAAACTACAGAACCGATTTCAAAAATTATTTTGTCCATAGAAAGCTACTTTATAGCTGAGTAACATAGGTTATATAACATCACGCTACGACTCACGGGAGCGGAGCAGTAACCAAAAACGTAACTTAACGCGGGTGAAATAAGCCACGCGTACGAAGTCGCGGATAGATCGCTAGTGAAGTAGTGAGTAATAAAATATGAGTAGTAAAAAATAGTGCTGTAGTGCGATTCTCTAAAATGCAAACTCGAAAACGAGTCTCACTAAAGTGATCGCGCTCACTTCGATAACGAACCAACTTGTAATTTTTTTTTATTTTAGTATTCGTTCGCCGTGGTGACGTCACCGGCGTGATCGTGTTTAACAGAATACCATTTTGTAATCTCACTGCGGATTTAGCTTTCGAATTACGAAGTGAGGCTTAGAGAATCGCACTGCTGATCGGCAAAAAAATTCTGAAATACTATTTAGAACAGAGTGCCAAATGTGAGTTTTTTTATTCACTTTCGATTGCGAACGCTTTACAATTTTGTATAGGAAAACGGTATGGCGCTACCTGATTGTCACTAGGAGAAACATAATTTCTCATACAAAATTCAAACGCAATCGAACGTGAGTCAAAACAACTCACACTCAGCACCCTGGTATTTTCAATTTGAAAATCGAATACTTCTACGTCAGCACGTTCGTGCCAGACCAATCGTAGTGTTATATGAAACGTGTTAATACCACAATCGGGTTAGCTACCGATAATGAACAACCTGCCAGCCTGCCAGTTACTAAATAACAAATATTTTCGTACCTAATATATGATATTCTACGTCGTTGCCCGGAATGCTTCGGATAATGAGGGATATTACGGGGTTGTTTGGTTACAAACAACCCCGTAATATTCTGTTATAATACTTTAATAATATTAATATCGATTTCGTAGAACAGTTTG
Source organism: Caradrina clavipalpis (assembly GCA_932526535.1). Classification (NCBI taxonomy): domain Eukaryota; kingdom Metazoa; phylum Arthropoda; class Insecta; order Lepidoptera; family Noctuidae; genus Caradrina; species Caradrina clavipalpis. Next base: position 8,436,043 of record OW052087.1, read on the forward strand.
TTTTGTAAATATTATTTCGTAGATGCCTTGTAATAATTATTGTAGTTAAGTATTTATTTATTCGGTGATATTAGGGAAGTAAATCGAAAAGTACGTAGAAATAACGTACAGCTAAAATTGATTTTATTAAACCTAATGGTTTAATAAAATCAACTTTAAGTAAATGATTTTGTTTTGCTTAAATTATTTTATTGTTTTAAATGATGTCACATTATTATGCCAATCGTTGAAATAAACACTAAAAATAACTTTCGTCACGAAATTTTGCATAGGTAAAAGAGAGGGTTAGCCTACTCGTGTTGCTTGTGCAATTTCACAGGACCTACAACTCCTCGAAGCCTTGTACAATACATTGAAGTCAAGCAAAGATTTAACATTCCCCAATTCCCAGATCCCCATGGAAATAAAAGTGATTTCTTCCACAATAAACACACCGTACACACATAATGTTTTATTTTTATAGTCGAAATTAACATGTTACCGAATTTGAGAAAAAGAGAAGTATTACATTTTTTTTAAAGTCGGTAATAAAGCATCGGAGTTGTAAAAGCCTCGATATTAACGATAGGTTATAAAAAAAATAAAGAAGCTCCGAGTCAGTGTATGGTTTATTACACAGATAGGCGCCGCTCTTTGGTATGTGGCCCAAGTTAAATGCGGCAGCGTGAATCTCCTAGTACCACTTTGTAACTACAACGCCCGTAAAAAAGAAAAGCTCACTCCATCGTAGACTTTGTCTATGTCACTTCTGACCGAGACTAGAGTCAAGAGCATACCCATCTCGAATAAAATAAATAAATTTAATACACACAGTACACAGACACAGTTCAGTTTTTTGTACTTTTTGTTGCATAAAGTTTAAATAAATAAATAAATACATTTAATTCACTGAGACGTTATGGTTAAAATAAGGAAAAATAGTCAGCCTTTAGAATAAATGTCACCACTGGCACTGAGTTATAAGATTACTGCAAGAATTTAATTTGAAAATAATTATAATAGCCAAAAAAAAAATTTTCTTCAAAGGAAGTTGTTACCACGACCTATGTGAGTAGTTATATATTATGAGACTATTACTGCTTATCACATTGAAGATGAAAGATTTAAAGCGAGATGACTTCGCATCAGACAATTAACCACGTAATTATATCATCATTGTCAAATCAATGATTTCAATAGATTTCATTTTGGTTTTAATCATAATATTCAATCACTATTGTAAAAAACTGCTGTACTTTGGCCTCCCCCAAAGAGCGCTAACTATCCCGTTTCTGGGCATTGACCAGTGGACGGCTATAGGCTGATATGATGGTGATGACGATTGTATAATTTTAATATTTTTGTATTATGTTTAATTTAAAATTGAGAGTATTTTTTAATTAACAAACGCTTTTTCCGCTGGCGCCAATAACTTGCAACAAATCCACAATAAAATTTCGGACCTTGTAAAATGATACTGATGTGAAACGAAAGCTGCTATGCTGGTAGGTAGTCGTATATTTGTCGTAATCAAGTCAGGACCATCCGACACCTACATACATCTATGTAGACATATATACATATACGTCAACTTGTTGACTAGTGGAAAGAACCGCTAAAACTCATAATATTGTCCTAAGAAATACGGAATGTTTTTATTTGTGTTGATAAACTAGTGTGATTTCTTAGTGTAGGTGTTTTTAATCACCTTTAGTTATTATTGAAGTGTTTTTGTAGTGGACTGACTGGATCTTGTGTACAGAAAGGTTTTCACAAACGATAATTTTAATGTGTACTGCGTCGCTGGCCTAGTGGTTCTAAGCGCAACTACTATGTTAGAGGTCTGGGGTTCGATGAGAATTTCTTAGAAAAACTCAATGACCCTTTGATCGACCTGGAAATCGAACCCATAACCTCTAGCGTAGCAGCCGCGCTTAGGAAAACAAGGCAGTTAACTTAAAATTGATATAAGCCTGAAATCGCTAATCCACCTCGAGCAAGCGTGGTGATCAATGTTTGTGGTTTCCCTTTACGATCGTTGCCCTGCAGCCGTATGATAATTGGCAGCTATTATTTTGTACTGAAAAAAAAAACTAACTTTCACAAAAGGCGAAACGCAGGATTTATTAAAAATAAATACCGATAGCGATTGAATGGAAATCCGCCGTTAAAGAGTACAAAACCTTTTTCAATGCATCGGATTGAAAGGGGAAAAGATAATTCCTGAAAGCAACACGTTGAGCTGAACGAAGCGATAATATCGTTGAGCTTTCAGAAAAATAAAAGCACATTTGTTTCCTGACGCTGTAGGTACTCTGTTTTGCAACCTTTAATACAATTTATAAATACACTAGCTTTCGCCCGCAACTTTCTCCGCGTTGCTCATTTCACCCGATTTAAGTTACGTCTTTGGTTACTGCCTCGCCTTCGTTGGTCGTAGCGTGATGTTATATAGCCTATATTACTCAGGAAAAATGTAGCTGTCAATTGGTGAAAAAATGCTTCAAATCAGTCCAGCAGTTTCGGTACAAAGAAACTAACAAAAAATCTTTTCTCTTTATATTACACAAAGAAAAGATTCAATTGTTATTCGAACGATACGGTCATGGTGCCATCTTTTATCATAAGAACGTTTTGTAGTTTTTCCGAGCGAAAGGTACCTTATGTTCCTTTCTGTACATCTGACAATATCGAGCCATTACCGCCGACTTAGCGTAACCGACAAAAACCAAATTTTACAGGTTTTTTTAAAATATTTTTGCTAATAATTTATTAATGTGAATTAGCATTTGCTATAACTTAAATAACTGATTTATTTTGGCGGGAAGGTCGACGAGGCATGGTCCGTTTTGGCGATGAAAAACGCAGTTTAGGTAAAAATGTCGCTTACGCTAAGTCGGCAGTAATGGCTCGATATGCAAAATTTCAGGGTGATCGGTTCGGCGCTTAGACGGCGGTTTAGTAGGTAACAAACAAACTTGCTTTCGCACTTATAATTTATTGAAGTAGGATAGCTAGGATTTTATATACCTATACCATCACGCCTATATTCCCCGAAATCGTATATCACAATAGGGTTTAAAATTGTATGCAATATGTAATTCGCGCACCATTTAATATCCTGCACGCCATACGGAGTTTTCATCTCAATTCCTCCGGATGATTAATTTGCAATCAATTAAAAAAAATAGTGCTGCAGTTAGATATATTGTTTTACAGTAACTGCCTGGAAACAAAAGGTTTGAGTAACGTAGCGTACAGTCACGCCTGTATTCCCCGAAGGGTTAGGCAGAGGTGTTCCAATGTACACCCACAGTTCGCCGGTATTTATTTAGGTAGGTAGCTGCTAATTACTGGGATTTTATACTTATCTAAAGATTTTTCTAGGTTTATCTTATACATCCATGACATCGGTAAAAAAAAAACGTGTACTTATAATTGATATGAGTCTGAAGTGCGACTGCTGTGCAAGGGGTCCCAGGTTTGATTCCCAGGTCGGGTAAAAGTGTTATTGGGTTTTTCTATGAAATTCTCAGTAGCAGCTCGGAGTTTGGATTTGTGCCCGGTTAATGGCAATAGGCTCGCCCCCTATTACATGGGACCTAAATATACCAGCGAACTGGTGTACGTTGGTACACCTCTGCCTAACCCTTCGGGGAATACAGGCGTGATGGTGATGGTATGAGTCTGAAATTGAAAACCATCCTGAGCAAGCGTGGTAGATCTATGCTCGTACCTGACAGTAAAAGGCTAATATTATTTACTTACAGATTGTTAAAGACTGCCTATTTCTGTAGCCTAGTGGTCCTAACTGCAACTGCTACGCTACAGGTTTTGAGTTCGATTCCCACGTCGAGCAAAATGTTATTGGATTTTTCTATGAAATTCTTAGTAGCAGCTTCGATTTAGATTTTGTGTCTGGTTAATGGCAATTGGCTCGCACTCTATTACGTAGGTCCAAAAATATACCGGCGAACTGTGGGTGTCTAATTGGCCAGTACACCTCTGCCTAACCCTTCGGGGAAAACAGGCGTGATGGTATTGTTAAAGGATAATTTACTGAATGACACTATAAAACGAACGAAATATGGGCGCGTGAATAGTATTTTTTCCAAATCTACAAGTCGTATCACGCTTGGCTACTTCCATAGACAGGTGTCGGAATCATGTTAACGATATATTTTTTTTCATTTGTCTGTGGTCAGAGGTTGTTCTAAGTATTGTTTATTGTTAATTGTTTTAATCGGACGGGGAGTCCGTTAATTATTTTTTTTGAACCATTAGTTTTTAATTATGGAGTATAAATTGTGTGATAGTGAATACTGATGGCATCTGACTGACTGATCCGTTTTGCCTTTTATACGGTTATGATGGCATTCTTTTTGAGATATTTAATGGTTATTGTTTACTTGTTATACTGGAATTATTTATTTTATACTACCGGCGACTTCTTTCGCAATGGAGATCTTAGGGGACCCGTAGATTTTTCCGGGATACCTTATGTGCTATTACACACTACTAGCGTCTGCCCGCGACTTCATCCGCGTCAAAGATATATTAATACACGGGAACAGTGCATTTTCTGGGATAAAAAATATCCTATGTTTATTAAACATAACACTCTATCTCAGTGCCTTTTATCCAGATCCGCGTTCAGCCATTTCTGCGTGAAAGAGGAACAAATATCTATCGATCTAACCTAGTGATATTATAACTTTCCATTATTTGAGTAACTAACTGTCTCTATACAATTATCAGTCACAAATACAGCTATTTATTTTGTTAACTCGGCTGAATAATTATGCAAACGTTCCTAAAAGTTTGAAGTTCAGAACGCTAAGACATCACCAAAGTTTAGTATATGAAGTAAATTTATTTTACTTTAGAAGCATAAATACTATATTTTGTTTAATTAACTCTCCCGAGCATGAGCAAAACCGTTTCATATAAAAAAAAAAACTGTTAATAGACTTCACACCCTAAACCGACCTATTTAATAACACATCCTTTTATAATATCGATAAAATGCAAAGAACCGCTGCGCTGTTTGTTTCTTGACCGCAAACAACAACCTCAATGTTCTACATAAAAAAGTAAACTCCAATAGAATTTGAACCTTATCTTCATTAATTTGTAGTGGTTTTTTAATTGTTATTTAGCTTTACTGTTAGTTCACTCGATTTTGTTTTCAAGGGGCATAGATAAAAATCGAAATGTCATTTTAAAAGTTGCCTTTAGATTTTTTCACCGAATTTTGTTAATTAAACATTTTATTGGGTTTACTCGTTTGTGGCAAGCGGTTGTGCATCTGCATTTTTTTTTGTTAACTTGTAATTCGTAAGCTGTGGTCAATCATTTGTTAAATTATAGTGGTCTAGTTTACTAGGTCAGGTCTGGTTAGATTTAAAGATTTTTTTTTTACATTTTAAGAGGAAATAGTTTTATTTTTCAAACATAAAACTTATAAATAAAAATTAAATTTTTCACGTGAGCAGAGGGCTAATCTTTTCGTTGGTCAAAGAATTTGCATTGCCATACGACGTGGCAATGTGCAAAATTTTATTAGAGGATAAATACGTCAGATTTTTAAAAGAGTTTTCTTCTAGCATCTTTTTATCCCTAGACATACTGCATTCGAAATTCAATGTTGTTTATTTTTTTTTATTATGAAATATGTAGTTTACCACTTCTGTGTCAATTGTGATTTTACCACAAGTGTCATTTCGTACAGACAGATGTCACATTGTGTAGATAGAATAGATTGAAACCGATACTAGATATAGCATGCACACCTGTACAGGCGAGATTCTAAAAGCTTTTTAAATTTAAGCGTTTGGTGCTACAGTGTTCCGTTGCCGGAGCAGTGCTGGTTTCGTACTGCACATGAACAGACAGTTATGATTTTTCATACAGTTGACACTTGACGTTTATCATCCCGCAATCGTACGAACGCGGCACAAGGTGCATCTTTTTAATGAGTGTGCCTCGTGAAGATGGCAAAACCACAAAGAGCAAACCAAGACCAAGTGGTACCCAAGAACTTATCATCTGAATCCACGATGCTAATTTTATCTCCCTACTTTGCATAAAGTCGGCAGGCGCCGCGATAGTCTCGATCGATTCTTGGTTTATTATCGATAAGGCACGTCACTACCTCAAGAGCCCTCGTAGTTCTCATTATCGGCGTCACGTGCGCTGCTCGAATGGCGCTGTTGTGCCAACATGGCTGCCGTTTCGGCGGGAAAACTAAGTGTGAGTGCGTGTGACTCTATCAAGATATAGCGGTAATTAAAATTGGTTAGGGCGCTTGCTGAAACGAAGAAGTTTACTTGGTTTAATGTCACATTTCTAGTAATACCGAGCGGAAATATTACGTAGCAAACCGAATACGTGTAAGTTTATTATTATGATGTTACTTTCTCTCGTGTACGTTTATTGTCTTCTTATGGGAATATCGGAGGTTGTACTGATAGTTGTTCCATGATCGGTTTCTAGCTTAAGCAATTAAAGGTGTTTTTTTTTGTAGACATCCAAGATCATGTTTTTTTTAAGTAGCGTATGACTACTGGCTAATCTACTAGCTTCATCTTTCTGTATAACTTCTTGACAATAACTTCTTAACTTCTTGGCATGTAAATGGTCGAATTCAAATAAATGCTTTGACTAAAAATTAAGTTTTTCTACGAATTTATTTCAAAGCGCACCCCTTTGTTGCTTCTTTAGATGATGTTTAAAACACAGCTGTTTGTTTTTCAGAGTCGGTTCATGATGATAAATTGTCTTTTGTGCACCTTACATGATTGAATAGAAAGCGTTGTTAGCAGTGTTATGTACACATACCTAGGTACACTATCCACATTGATGCAAAATACAATGATAGAGTTAACACTGCAAATATTTGCTTTTGCGCTGATAAAAAATAATAATCTGCTAAATATATTTCGTCGAATTTTGTAAATAGGAAATATTAAGAAGCTGATTTTTTTTTCACGATTAATCTCTTAAAAGTTGATTAAATTGAAAAATAACGTTGAACGTAACTTAAAGATGGAACAAAAAATTTATACAAATATAAGCTTCTCAATTGCAGGCTTGTGGTGTTGTCTGTCAAGCAGGCACTTGTACTATTTGTCGGTCCAGGGCGGTTTTATAGGATGAAGCAACTAGGTAACTACTTCTTTACTGAACTGCTGGTGCTTTCGTAAATGGAGTGTAATGCTTATGAAAATGGATACTTTTGTAACATTTGGGGGTTTGCGCCATAAGGAAACTGTCTAGTAAAATTATTCAATTCTAAGATAGCTACGTTTGTCCCTCGCCCCATTCAACCTTACGCCATTATTAATCGGGTCGACAAGTCAACACAACCTGAATTCGTCTCAATGAGTGCCTCGCATTTCGAAGTTATAAAGAATAATCCAAACCGACCCTGACAGGGGACCCAACCCGCGTATACGCACACTTCTCCTTCTAACTTACGGACAAACATCGAGGGAGAAAAGGACAGAGACAGGTTTGACAGTGCGTCTTCTATTCATTAGTCGTGATTACGGCACGGGATGAATTGACATCTGGGACATCGGGGTAGGCGCTCAGATTTCCCTGCTGAGGTTTCTGCTAAAAATTTTAGCGCGCGAATTCTATGAAATATGTATAGCATCTGGGGTCGGATCGTCTGTGTCTCGAAATATAATATAACATTTTCTTACGAGTAAAGCGGAGTTCAAAGGGAAACGCGGGTGAGTTTTTTCAAACTTCCTTTTTAAGTCGACTTAGATTTATTTAAAGTCAGCAAGTTTTTAATTACACGATAGAAATTTAATTCGCATTTGATATAATTCGCTGAGCTGAAGGAAAATAATGATATTGAACTCACCTAGAGCTGTGCTCGCCATCCTCATTGTTTGGACTTGCATGTCGTCTGGAGAGCCTTGGGCGAGCTTCCTCTTCCGCGGACGTCCCTTTTGGCTCGGTCCACCGTTGTAGTACTGAGATGGTGAATCACCGCCATTGTGCAAATCATGACACCTAATTACAAAAATTCAAATTATATTTTAATCAGGTTTTTTTACGTTTACGAACTAGAATGTCGATCACGATTCGAAACCGGGCAAGTACATTCAGCAACAAAAGTAGATTAACATTTCTGATTTATAAATCCTTATTAATGAGTACAATATCAAAGGAAATGCGAAACGGATGGAAAATTAAGATAAAACGAACTCTTAGGTGTTGCCTTAAATTATGAGTAGCAGTTAAGTGTGTTATTTCGTGTCTAAATGATATATAAAAGTAACATTGTTAATCGAGTTTTGTTGCTGACCGTACCAATGTGACATATTCAATTTTTATATACTTTCTTGGGTTGTCTTGGACATCACTAACATCGGTGAAGGAAAATATTGTGAGGAAAACTGAACTTACAATTAATATAAAGATGGCCAAACCGCCTTGAGCAAGGCCTATTCGGGCTGCGGTGGACAATAATAGGCTATAGGTATATATTTTTGTTATTTATTACTGGCATGTTGCTTGTTTTTTTTCGGATTCGAACCAAAAGAATGTATGATTAAGAAGGTATCACAAATTCTTCGTGCCTATTAGTTGATTCGAATGAATTCGCGAATATTCGGAAGCCTAACTTGGATCGTTTAGTCGAAAGGCATGATATAATTAAGAGAGCTTACACGAGCGCTTGGAGTTAGGGTAACGTAAATTCGAGTCTCTTTTAAGGAGTCTCCCGCCCTACGTGTACTTGTATATACCATGCCCTAAACGTATCATGCGTTGGAATAAATATTAATGGTTGACGCTCCGTGCATGCCACGCGATAGTGTTGATCAGTAACAGCATAGAACTTTAAAATAGAAACACTCTTTTCTCACACAATACCTATTTATTTTGAAGGTTTTATTCGAATCTATTATCCATGGGTGATACTTATTGTTAAGTATCACCCATTGATAATAATTTCGACTCAAAACACGACTATCTCAAAGCATTTTAGTTCAATTTTATGCAACGAGTTTGTACTCGTCGTATATTTTTTATTTTGATGGATTTAAAAATCGACTAAACAAAAGTAGGTCCAAAAAAAATTAATAGTTCAGAAAACGAGCCTCGTAGTTTTTTCCGAGCTTTTCCCTGACTATATTTATCTATCCACCCATCATACAACACCATAAAATTCAAAATAAGAACACCTACCTATAAACGCCAGTCATGTCCTCATCACAGTAGTCATCAAGGCAGGCGCTGTCATAATGGGGTCGGCAGTACACAAGGCCGTCTCTCATGCCAAAGACATCGCCTTTAGACAGCTGCGTGCCGCAAGCCACGCACGTGAAACAAGTGAGATGGTAGACGAGATCCCGTGCTCGCATCACGAGCTCGTTCGCAGTGATCCCGTTCCCGCAGCGAGCGCATCGCTTCACGCAGAATAATCTGGAACAAGGAGACTTTCATTGCTCTGTGGCTTTGTATGGGCCTATCAGAGCTGGATTAAGGACCTCATTTTTTAAGGTCAGGTTGCGGATGTTCTGAGAGATCTACTACTTAATGGACGTAAATCCTGAGTTACTACGCCTACGTCATTTCAATACTATCCTGTCAAACATCTATCTTTACTAATATTATAAAGCTGAAGAGTTTGTTTCTTTAATTGAACGCGCTAATCTCAGAAACTACTGGTTCGAATTGTTGTGTTGATTAGTCCTTTTATCGAGGAAGGCTATAGGCTATAGCACCACGCAACGACACTCGGGAGCGAAGCAGTAACTAAAGACGTAACTGAACACTGGTGATCAAAAACAGGCGAACGAAATCGTGGGCAGAAGCTATTCCACTAATACAGTATAAGTATACCATCACGCCTGTATTACCCGAAGGGTTAAGCAGAGGTGTACCAATGTACACCCACAGTTCACCGGTATATTTAGGTCCCATGTAATAGGGGGCGAGCCTATTGCCATTAAACGGGCACAAATCCAAACACCGAGCTGCTACTGAGAATTTCATAGAAAAACCCAATAACACTTGACTAACACTCGACCTGGGAATCGAACCCAGGACCTCTAGCGTAGCAGTCGTGTTCAGGACCACGAGGCCAACGAGGCAGTTAAAAATATTTATATATTATTTTTTATTTTTTTTTAACGAGGCAGTCCTCTAGTACAATGCAGTTTATCTTGGACATCACTGACATCGGTAACCATGTCAGAGGCCCTTGAGGCGGTTTAGAAACTCTGACACTAGGGTGTGTGGGGTCGTTAGACCTTACTGCCCACACGATAAGAAGTACAATGAAGCGGAAAAGATGTTTTGCTTGTTTGTTTAAACGCGTTAATCTCCGGAATTACTAGTTGGATTGGAAAGTTTCGTTTGTATATGACAGCTAAATTTATGAGGAATACTATAGGCTTTATAACATCACACTACGACACACGGGAGCGGAAAAGTTACCAAAGACTTAACAGGGTGCGGTTGAAAAATACCACGCGAACGAAGTCACGAGCAGAGGCTAGTATATAAAAATTTAAAATTTAAAATACCCCCTATGATGCCCAAACAGACAGACACGTCAAACTTATAACACCCCTCTTTTTACGAAAAAACATAATATGGTTTTTGATTTCCCATCTCAAAAAAAAAACCCCCCTCTTTTTGCGTCGAGGGTTAATAAACTAGTCGTCACACTTGAACCTATAGTAAATGAGTAGGTAAGGTGAATTTTACACATTTATTCTTAGTTACATATTCTTCAGTCTATTTTAACTAATATTATAAATCCGAAAGTAAATTTGTTTGTTTTTACCTTTTCACACCTAAGCCACTTAACTGATCATCCTGAAATTATGCATATACGAGTACGTTGTCACGTATACAGAAACGGACATGGAGTACCTACCTTTCATCCCGAAAAAAAAGGACTGTTCCCGAGGAAACAACTTTGGCATGATAATAGATGGCGCCACGTGTCTTTCGAATCATGATTGATTTTATTTTAGCCGCGCATTTTTTAACGGGCCTGTTGGTCTAGTGGTTAGCGGCCCTGACTGCTAAGCCGGAGGTCGTGGGTTCGATTCCCACCCAGGACAAACTGTTGTGATGAGCATGATTGTTTGTTCTGTGTCTGGGTGTGATTTATCTATAATATGTATATATTTATAAATTATTATGTATGTATATCAGCTGTCTGGTTACCATAACACAAGCTCTGCTTAGCTTGGGATCAGATAGCCGTGTGTGAGTTGTCCCAAGATATTTATTTATTTATTTATTTTATTTAATATTCCGGCCAAGCTAAAATAATGTAAAGACGAACGTTCTCTGGAACGTTGTACCATTAGTAGTGCTCAATGGTATTTAATTGAATTACGCTTGAAGAGAACTTGTCCGCTGCCTGATTGATAAGAAAAATTCAATGCTACTACCCGGTCTCGTTAAATCACAGCAAGAACTAGCTTCAATTGTTTTTTCTCGGTAGAATTTTCGACATCTTGGTTGGTACCGTCCTGTCGCAATTATTTTAGTTTATTTTTTACATAATTTTTAGCATATTTTGGCTGTGTATATTTTGTTCCACGGTACTTTTATACTATACAAACTCTAATGTAATTGGCTGTCTGAATGAACAAGACTTGTAATTGGCTGTCTGAATCATACTGTTATTTACCACCATTGAATTATATTTTTCTCTGATTGTTTATTTCTGATCTCGTTGATTCCTGAAAGGCTTTTTAACCAGATATTAACGATGAGAAGCCTCTCCGCCCGCGGCCGATTTTTGACAGAATTCTTCTCGTGGATAAAGATTAAATCTGTCAAAAATCGGTTAAAATTCGGAAAACTTTAAATAACATTTTCAGAAACACACATTTTCATGAAGCGTTGCCTTTACGAAACAAGTGAAAATTAATATGAATGATAACATGCTCGTTGCATACACTTTACAAATTAAAATTTTAATTATCTAGGTGTCTAGTTTGTTACTACTTTTATTTGGAACAACATTTATGAGGTACTCCTAGAACTGTAATAACTTTCCAAAACTTCCACGGTCCACCAGGCAGTGTTACCGGCAAAATTTGAAAGTTTTGCATTCAATTTGATTTCAGGAAAGCACTTGGCAATCCCGTTTGATTGTGGGTTCCAGGTAATGTCTGTCTGGTTTGGTAGAGAATGCCTTAGGCATTAAGCCCGCCTTTGTAATTTTTTTTCTACATAAAGTTTAACAATACGCCTTTATATCCCGAAGGGTTAGGCAGAGATGTACCAATGTATACAAACAGTTCGCCAGTATGTTGTGGTCCCATGTAATAGGGACCGAGCCTATTGCTATTAACCGGGCACTAATCCTGATTCCGAGCGGCTAGTGAGAATTCTACAGAAAAATCCAATAACACTTTTTGCTTGACTTAGGAATCTCTAGTGTGGTAGTAGTACTAGTACCTAAGTTTAAATAAATAATGTCCATCGACATCATGGAAGACCCAAGTGAAGAAGGCGGGATGAACTTGACGCTTATGAGCGGTTTTTTTTTGGCAGGAGTTGGATATTTTCTTAGACTACCAGTTTGGGTAGTTTTTTTTTTTTTTTTTTACAGATGCTAAAATCATCAAATGACCCCCCCCCCCCCCCCCGTCCTGGGCGGGGCGGGAGGGAGTGTCAGACTTTTACTGACTAAAAACCATCTATGTTCCTTCATGTGCCCTTTGCGTTCCGGGGGCGCGGTATCTCTTTCGAACAACCCGCAGCCCCGGCAGGCATTTGGCCCTTGGTGGCCCCTTCCAATGGCTGACACCTCTGTGCGCGGAACATGGACGTAGTGCCGCAGTCTTTCCGGCTAACACCACATAAGGCAGGCGCCTTATTAACGTGGATCTCTGTCACACTGACTCCGCAGAAAAAAATATTAAGTACTGTATAGATTTCCTTCTTCCTTTAATTTTTTTTACAGTCAGGATGTCTCCACCCTGCTGCTTAGGATACACAGGATTGGAAAAAAGATAGGTAAGGTCGTTGTCCTATAGTAAAACAATACAGGCTAAAAACAAAATACACAATTTGAATTTGCTACTGTGATTTCGGTCACGAAATGGTTTTGATTTGGGAGAAATGTTGTGCTCAATTCTAATGCCGGGGTAATGCTAACAGATTTTGGATACAAAGGGCTATGACAAATGACCCTAACCCTGTTCGATAGTAACAGTTAATGGGCCAATAACCAACCTTGACAACTTAACATTAGACACCCTTTTCAATAATCAATCAATCGTTATCAGGAGTACTGACGGGCCCCATGTAAACAATTATAGCATATGTCCGCTTCTAATAAGGGGGTGGCCAAATTATATCGAAAGTTTGACAATATTTTGACAGTTGCGTTTTGTTTCTTCCATAAAATAGAAAGGTGGTAGGTATTCTTACATTCACCCTTAATTCAAGATTTTTATTTCCTTTTATATTTTCTTAGATTGCTAATCCTTTCTAAGTAATTTCCTTCAATGTTGATACGATACTTATGGTAAACCGTAACTAAGAATGGGTACGTTCTTAGTTACGGTTTACCTACTACTTACTCGCTTCACAATATTGTCAAACTCGTTAAAAATCTATATTGTCAATATTGGCAAGTACTCGTATATCGGTATAAAAGTACTAAGTATAAAGTTAATGTTACATAAATTACTAGGTTTTCCTGTTCGTGTGAATTTTCTCAGGCATCCCTATTTGTTTTCTAAAAAACTTATTTTGCTTTAAAACACTCACGGATAACGTAGCTGTCTATGAACGAAAAGAAAAGATGTTTTTATTATTATTTATTTTAGGAGATTAGCTAGTTCAAACCAAAAACAAACCAACTTTTCAGCTTTAGAATATAAGTATAGATTAAAGACCGATTGCGGATCATGTCCGATAGAATCTATTAGAGTTAGATACTGAGAGTAGATTCTATCGGAAATGAAGTCTAGCAGGGAAAAACCTCAGTGTGACGGAGTGCAAAAGATATTATTATATTTTTAATTTGTATGTAAGTTTTTACATAGAATGACTATAAATACACAATGCATCTTCAGTAGGTGAATGTACTTATAAAAACGGACCACCTAAATTATAAGAACATCTCTGAAAAAATATGAACTGCCGTGTTAGCCTAGTGGTCCTAAGCGTGACTGCTACGCTACAGGTCTTGCGTTGGAATCCCAGGTTAAGTGTTCTGCCCTGATAACAAAGAATGCAGTAATCGACATTTTTGTGATTTTCACTTTTTTCCAGAAATGGCATCCCAGGAGGTTCATGCACATGAAAAAAAATTATTTTCATAAAAAAATTCACTCGAAGTATGTTTTTTATGATATGATTTTCGCCGTACTTGCATGAAAACTGCTTCAATGATAAGAAAAAACGCAGTATTAAGCATGACCTAAGAAAGAATGCAGTACTTGCAAGAATAAACTAAAACAGAATGCAGTAATATCCACTACTTTATTGTTTTGTTTTACATCCAGTAGACAAATTGCTAAATCAAAACGCAGTACTCCACATTACTGTATTTAAGTGTAGTAAAGACTTGCGAAGTCGTAGCCGTAGTCGTAGCAGTGCGATCCATTGCCGCGTTTTGTCTTAGTAAATCAGTTCGGCGACGTCATTCGGTGGAGTAATACGAATACGAATTTGCAAAAACATGTTTTTTTTTACTTCACCCTAATGCTGCATATTATAAGAACATAAAGTAGGTTTTTAACATCCGTATAGTTTACTCAATACTTTATTTGCATTCCACGATGTAAAAACTTAGGTCGTAGCTAAGAAACTAAAAAAACCTTAATCTTAAAATGCACCTATATAAATCGTTGAGAAGACACAGTACACTTCAACTTAGTTCCGAGCATATAATAATGGCAATAATTACTAAAAAAGAATGCAGTAATCAACTTGTGCTAAGACATAATGCAGTAATACGCGCAAGTGCTGCATTTAGTTTTAGTATCCTGTGACGCGGAAACGACCTGATGATAAACCGAAACGCAGTAATACGTATTATAATTGCATATATTAGTAAATTAAATAAAGGAAAATTATCTTGTAAAAGCTTGATTTTTTTCCGATTTTTTAGATATATAATATGGCCAATAAAATACGAACAACTGGCTCAGATCATATGAAATATGTTTTTTGCGTTTATCTCGGAACCGCCATTTTGCGATTACTGCATTCTTAGTTATGACGGCAGTGTTATTGGCGAGGAAAGTAAAGTGTTATTGGGATTTTCAATTCTCAATAGCAGCTCAATCAGCAATTACATGGGACCTACCTAAACATACCAACGAAGTGCCGGTGTACATTAGTGTACCTCTGACCTAACCCTTAGCGGAATACAGGCATGATAGTATGTTATATTTCCAGATATTAACTAAACCAAAAAACGAACTTTACCTCTTTATGATCAAAATGAATATTTCCTATAATATTAATTCGATTCGATATTCGTACGCTCGCCCACAAGTGTTTTCGCGTAGTTAGAGTATCCGACACCACGCAAGTAAAGTTGCAGGCAAAAGTTAATATCAAATAAACTAATAAACTTTTTACCATGGATAAGTGTTTTTTTAGTGCTTTTTTTCAATGCATTGAAAAAAAAAGTCCAGTAATCATAATATCTAGCGAACTATGTGCGACTTCGTCGGCGTGGCTTATTACACCCGATTTAAGTTACATCTTTAGTTACTCCTACGCTCCCGTGGGACGTACCGTGATGTTATATAGCCAGTGGCGTGCGGTTCATATAGGCAAATAGACATTGCCTACCCTTTAAAATACGTATTTATCTTATTTTATTTTGATATGTTTTTAATATCAGCCAATCTATAGATGCTTGAGGTGGCAAATCATATACATCATTATTTAATCGACAAGGCGACGAACCAAAACCAACATGTAGTAGGTGTTTTTGCTAGGTAAATTTTCTGTCTACCCTGTCTAAAAACTCTGTGCACGCCACTGTATATAGCCCATGATACTCACAATTGAAAATTATTTTGCCTCCAGACAGCCATGTGGCTTTCTATAGGCAAAAGAATTTTCAAAATTGGTTCAGTAAATCCTAAGATTACCCCTATAACCTCACAAACTTTACGTCTTTATAATAATGTTAGTATAGATTATTAGTTTTTTGAAGACGACTACGGGCATAATATTTATGAAAGTTCTTCTTATAAAGTCGACGGGAACTTCTTTTCTTTTAATTATATTTTGTGAACCACAATATGATACCTATTTCTTTTTGTAATAATGTTAATATTTGGCATCGAATGAGTTGACAAAAAGGTTATAGAGGAAGGGGTGGTAATTTGGAACCCTACTTTGTTTCTTAAGTATTTTAGAAAAACTATTTAACTAATCATTTCGAAAAAATATTTTATATACTAAAAAACTTATTAACTTTTATATTAGGAACGAATTAACGAAATAAAACCACTCATTAAGGGAAATAATTTGCTTTATTGAAAAATTGAAAAAAATGTGTTCGGAGCTCTGGTGCTGGTATTATGGAACCCGGGTTCCAAATTACAAGTATGGAATAAATTTATTTACAAAAATCGCAAATATAATATTCTGCGTCGCATCCTGAGCATTCAATATGTGCCCACAACCCACATGATTGGCACTGAATCCAAGTTTCACCACGTCGATCATTGGAGTAATTTTCAGAGCAAAAAATGCAACAAGCGTCATCTTCGTTTGTGGGCTGGGCATGTGCAGTAGCATTTTCTGACACTACAGTGTCACCTGAAGAAACTGATGATTGAGAATCCGATGATGCAGATTCCTGTCTGCTCGGAGGAGTTCTAGAAGAGTTTGCTGTTCTCTGCCTACCACTACGTCCACGAGCTCTTCCCCGGCCTCTTCCTCTCTGCGCTATAGACTTGATTGACTCCTCGAGTTGCTGTTTATAGGGAGATCCGGTCAAAAATTTTCTTTTCTCTTACTGCTTTTACAGCTTCAATCATATTATTCCTGGCCCAAGTTTTTCTTTTCGACTTCGGCTTTGGTGACAATTGAGTTCGAGGCATGACTGGAATCAGGAAAAAAGTGATGTTAATGCACTGCTGGTAATTTGGAACCCGGTTCCATATTACCCGCACCTATGGGGTTCCAAATTCAAAACCTTACTATGTTATCAAATAATTAAGAAAACTAAAACTCGTTAAAACAAACCTTAAAACTTACCTGTGACAATTTGAACTTATGCGTAAAGTACTTCCCTTAACACCCACTGTATTAGTTTTAGACTAAAATAAAAACTTTTGACAATATAAACGAATAAAAGAAAAAAACATTTGCCGGTGACATAAAATTTCAACTTTGAATGACAGGTTCAAACTCGATGCAAAACTGGCGCTAGTGGCAGTGAATACATTCTATGATACCAGTTCAACGTAATTGCATAGTTTTTTAACAGATGTCGCTGTCTGTTTCTGAGATATTAAGGGGTTCCAAATTAACAGCGGGTTCCAAATTACCACCCCTTCCTCTATACCTTTTTGTCAAATCATTGGATGACAAAGAAACAAACGGCCCGTCTGACGTTAAGAAACTGCCGATAGACATCTGCAATGGCACAGGCCCTGGAGATGCGATGCCATCCCAAAGACAAAGTTGAAATTCTCTAAGTAGCATAGCAATGCTGCTTTGACTTGACAGAAATTGGCTTGTCAGAAATAGGTACGGTGTTAGGAACTTCCCTGTTCGAACTACTTTACCTAGCTCTGCTTCTATGTATGATACATCATTTTAAGAGAATTGAAATTATTTAGCTGCGGGAAGTGGAGCCTCAATCACGAAATAAATACGTAACTCAAACTATGTTTAAAGTAGTAAACCACAAAATTCAAACAATGATCGTAAACATTTTCGATTATCTTACAGTTCTACCTTATTCCATGTTGACGCAATGGTTACAAAAACAAGTTGTGGACAGGTGTGCGAACGACCAAGTGTGGTAGACTTTGAGTGACGGCCTGCTTCGCGCCCTAATTGCTAACGTATCACCCACAGACGCCAACCGCTCGGTAAACGTTGTCCACGCGACGCGTCGTGAAACTTGTAATTACAGGATTATCATAATTGATTAAGCTTCGCGAATAGTTGTTGTTTTTTGTCGATAGTAATCGTGATAAGCTTCAGGTGTTGGGTTTTTAGTTTAGAGGTGTTTTATTTTTTATTTCGTGCTGTAAATTCTTGGTGTTATTTTAGCTTTTTAATGAAGGTGAGAAAAATAGAAAATGTTGAATATTTTTTACGTATTTTAATTTAAGGTGTATTCTTATTACAATATTAATATTTAGTAGCTATATTGTGGAACCATCCAACTGAATTGCAAATAATTGCTAATTACGTACAGCAATTTGACTTAAAAATCAATATTGAACACGAAAAAATAAACATTAATCCTCTTCTCGTTACCTTACTGCTGCACGTTTCCCTAAAAATACAACAAAAGCAAAAAAGCAACAAAAACATCGCGCAGCGTTTCGCAAGAGCAGAGATTTTTACTCAACAAAATAAGGAGTTCGCGTCGCAAGCTTGGATACAAACGTTACTGAGCCAATTACGATCAAATACATGCCTACGTATCAAAAAAATATACAAATCAACGTGAGTAGCCCTAGTTTATGAAATTTTCATGATATGTATTGGGAAAGGGAAATAATTGCCCAACGTAACCCATGATCTATGTAAAAACATGCTTCGTGTTGACATTTTAGTCCTCGTTTTTCGGTTAGCTCCAGTCATACAGAAGGTGTTTCGCCGGTCGCTGCCATGTCCGTTTGATGGGTGAAAATAAATCAGTATTTTTTCGTCTAGTAAGTTCGACGATAAATTTGTAGTTGGTCCAGTTTATTTATTTGTGTCAGATTTTCAAATATCGGAATTCCAACTGTGTACCTAGATTATTTGCTTTATAAGCTTTACACGGTTCTATTTTAGATTTCTCTTTGGATGTTTAAAGGACGATTTAGTACAACCTACGACCCGGGTGAGTTTTAAAATTTTAATCTATACCTAAATCCTATCCCGTTTCAGTTACTATGGAAACCTTTAACCGTCTTTTTGAGAATGTGGTGTACCGTGGATCGATAGCGATCATGATTAGTAATCCTATTACCTGACCTATCATTTTATTATAAGTCAGGACGGGAGAAAAAGAAAAACGATACATTCTTAATGGCGGAAAAGATTGGGGAGAAACTCGAAACTAAAAAAAAACTTACCTGTAATAGTCTTCTTTGCAGTAAATATTGCCGTCTCTTGAAAAGCAGGTTAGTTCTGTGTCGAGCGGCACTCGGCATTCGCAGCAGCGGAGACAGGTGCCATGCCACTGCCGGTCCACAGCCAACAGATAATATCTGGCGAAGAAGATTTAATGTAAAAAGAACAATTTCGGATAACTCTCTCGTTAGCCTAGTGGTCCTAAGCGCGACTGCTACGCTAGAGGACCTGGGTTCGAGTCCCAGGTCGAGCAAAGTGTTATTGGAATTTTCTATGAAAGTCTCAGTAGCAGCTCGGAGTTAGGATTTGTGCCCGGTTAATAGCAATAGGCTCGCCCCCTATTACATAGGACCTAAACATACTGGCGAACTGTTGGTGTAATGTAAATTTCGGATGTACCAAGAAATTGGAACATCGTCACATAATATCTAGCTCTCACCTGTCTTGGATGCGTCCCCCGCACCCCGCGCACTCATCAGGGGTAGCGGGGGAGTCTTCTGGACTCTCGCGTTCCTTCAACATGCCTTGCTGCTCCGTTCTGCACGCAGAACTGTACTCTGTGTCTCAAATAACTAGGTTCAATTCCCCTTGTTCCGTGTTCTCAACATTGCCGTTCGGAACAGACATATTTGCTTGGTTTGGATCCACTTTTTGTTCTTTAAGATCAAAACGGGATTCTTCAGGATCTGCCAACAAAAAAAATAGTTTAAACGCGGTTATACCATAACACTATAATTATTATATTTAGAAAAGGCATTTCAAATGCCTTGACCCGAATTCGCCATTATGCGAACCCCTTTCTCGCTCGCTCATTATTTTTATCACGTTCCTGTTAGATATAATCGGCAGACAACCCCAAATATGAAATAGCTGCTACCCGGGAGTTTGTTTCTTTTTTATTCTGCTAGGTAGGTACCATAGCGACCCACCAACGTTCACAATAAAACTAATGGTTTAAATTCATGTCCACGGTTATTGCACAGTAACTGGATTTAGGTGTTATGCGAATAAAAATATGTGACAAATACAAAGAAGGTAGACATCCAAACATTTATTTTATTTATATAGACAACAACAGAATAAATACATTCATGCTAAAAGCGCACAATCGCGCTCGATAGAGGCTGCCAAAATATCCAACTGGTATTTAAAAATTGCAATAACTCCCCTCAATGGATGGACTACAATAGAGTTAAACATCCCCAGCTTGACTCTATTGTAGTCTGACTCGATTGTAGCGCGGAACGGGGTAAACGATATTCATAGCGTTGCATGAACTATTTAGATATCTACAAAGTTGGGGCGATAGTGACGGGAATAGTGTCGAGTAATTAATACTCCTATGGTACTAAGTAAATCCTTTTAGAACAGTGATCTAAGAACGCGAGTGACACCGCAGGCTATGATGTAGATATTGGATCAAAAAAAGGGCTTTTCCACTAACCCGCATAGTTTGAAAAATCTATATTAAAATATTTATATTCATTAGTTCATTCTAAAGCTGCACAATTGAATATTGAAAATTGCTATCGGCTAAAGTTGAGGTATTTAAAACTATTCATCATAATTATTATTGCATCGCGATGTCAATAGAATTGTATTCATAACATTTTTTGCAATAACATAACTACATTTTTTTATACTTACTAATATATTATATTAGCTTCAGAGTTTTTTTGGTTTGTTTAAGCGCGTTAATCTCTGAAACTACCGGTCAAAAATATTGTTGGTATTACGATAGATAGATGTATGCCGTCATTCGTAGATCTTTGACAGTCGTGACGAATAGTCAGAAGCCAAGAAGTCTGACAACCAGTCTAACCAAGAAGTATCGTATTGCCCAGTTACTGGGTTGTGGAGGGCATATAGGCAGTCGCTCCATGTAAAACACTGGTATTCAGCTGCATCTGGTTAGACAGGAAGCCGACCCCAAAGCAGTTGGGAAAAAGGCTAAGCAGATGATGATTACGATAGATAGATTTATGAGAAATAGTATAGACTATAAACATTACAATACAACACACGGGTGCGGAGCAGTATTCAAAGTAATTTCACAAGGGTGAAAAAACACACAGTCGAAGTGGCGAACAGAAGTTAGAACAGTATATAAGCACAAGACATTCGTAACGTAACAAACCAAACATACAGCCGTCTCGCTCAAACATTCTAATATTATACCTAAATAAACATCGAGAGCTCTTTTCCATATCATTATTCGGTTGCACAAATAAGAATACCTACCTATACAATAGGCTCCTATGGGCTCCTTACCGCGAGACAATGGCGAGAATTCTTTTTATTTTCATTCGTGATCGGAGTCCGACTGTCGTCGCATAATTTTGAATATATGCATTGGTATTAGCTTTATTTATATACAGTTGTTCTATTACGACCAAAAGTATTATGCTAGAGAATTTTACTTAGGTAAAACTAGCTTCTATCCGCGTATATTATATACAGTTGTACTATTAGGACCAAAAGTATTATGCTAGAGAATTTTGCTTTCGGGGGAGCTGTGAATGTTTATGCAAATCCCGCACCCCCGGCCATAGGCAGAGGTGGAGGTTTTATCCGGTAAGAGTCCGATATGACCCTCCGTCACCCCCACGACGGAGGAAGTCTACGAGGATTTCCACCGTGCAATAAAAAAGGGCTACCTTCTGTCTGCGACTTGTTTATTCCGTATTTATTTATAAGCAGTTGTACTATAAGGACCAAAAGTATTATGATAGAGAATTTTATTTATAACTTACTTCTGTCCACGACTTCAGAAACTGACGACTTAAGGCGAGGTTATCAAACGCATCGCTTAAAAATTTAAAAAAAAAAATAACAAAGTCTTTTATTTATTTAAGTCTTTTTCTCTTATTTTATTTTCAAAATTATATCTACCTAACAAAAATTACAATCTAAACTATATACGGGTATTTTTATTTGAAAGCAATTTTTAGCTATTCGGTAAATGAACATAAAATAAGGAGCATAAAAGAAGAATAAGAAGAAGAAAGAAGATTTTAGAATAAGTGGTATGGGTATTATCATACTTCACATTATGTCGACCGGTGAGTCTCACATTTTTTTCGACCTTTATTAAGGTATACATTTATTGTTCAGAGCCTAATATATCTCGAATAAAATTATAACTAGACTATCAATCCATCATCATCTTGTCTTTGCGATTTAATTGGATGCAGTAAAGTAAAAGTAATCGTGTAGCGCACTACCAAAATACCTCGATCAAAATACCTATGACACAATATCAGAATCTAGTCATGTTGCATAATATAACCTTACACTCCCAACACGTCAACGATACGTCATTATATTTTCTCTCAATAATATAGAATAAACTGCATACTTTGCGGTGTTAAATATATTTCTGCAGCAAAGGCGAATAAGGGTCCGTTCACACAGACCGGCTCGGAGAGGAGAGCAGATTCTTATCACGTTGAAAACAGAGTTTTTAGTATTTGTACAAAGGTTTATTTTTGCATGTGCACTGCTTTTGTCGTTAAGAATGCTTGAACGCGCTTGGTGTGAAATAATAAGAGGAGCGGACCGGATCCGATCGCGTACTTTTTCTCGTTCGCGCGGCTCCGCTCCGACCAACTCCAAGCGAATACGATCCCGTCTGTGTGAAAAGAAAAATGCGCGCTGCAGATGCTCTCCGAGCCGGTCTGTGTGAACGGACCCTAACGAGAATATCGCTTGTTACCGCTTGCCGTCTACCACCATTACAGACATTTTATATGATACATCTCTATCTACCTGATTTGACTTATGTAGGTGTACTGTAGACGCTCTGTCTGAGTAAGCCGAATGCAAACTCTTTCTGGAAGATGCTTTGAGATAAACGCCGTTTTAAGAAGAATTGCAGGTGATCTTTTTTCTATAGAAACGCTCTCGCCTGTTTACTTTCTAGAATGACTTTAGTGCATTTTTTTTTTCAGTGAAGTTAATATCAACTGTTTGTATGTCCTTATGTTTTTCTTTCCAATGATGCGTTATTTTTATGAATACTAGAACCGATTGAAAATTATTAAAAAAATGTAAGAATGTACAGTCAGCGTCAGAGAAAAGGAACCTACCAAGACTACGGTTGATGGTTGGTGGATACGGTTTGATGTCATTACCAAAGGGGGTTCCATTTCTCTGACGCTGACCCTACTACTGTCAACTGAGGCCTTAGGGTCGGTTCATATCTGACGGAAAATGCGTCGCGTTTTATCGGTCGCGTAACGCCAAAACAGTCAAATACATAATAAAACATTCAACCTTTCACACCTAACCGATGATGCGTTAGCGCGTCTACCTAAGAGCGACGATACGTTCGACGCATTTTCCGTCAGATATGAACCAACCCTTAGTGTACAAATTTTAACACTACCTATTAATAAAAAAAAACAAACATAATATTGTTATTCATTTTATGAAATATCTTTTACATTGATTTTGTATTAGAGAAGGTATTAGGCGAGGGCCGAACCCCGAATTGTGCCTTTTTACTTAGGCCGTTCAGACAGATCTGCAGTTGTCCTTTTCGCACGCCGAGACTCTTATAGCGACAACGATAGTTTCTGCTACTACCTAATTTTAAACTTTCCTCCCGCGTTTCCTTTAATATTAAGAAGAGGGTGACCAAGGGTGACAGACCGTGATTACGGCTGTTAAGAAGATTAAAATAGTTACAATATGCTTAGATAGAGTGCCATACAACCAACTTCAAAATTTCGGGCAGAACCCTAGGTATTTTTAAATGGGAAAACTTAATCTTATTACGTTAAATAGATCCTAAAATTAAAATTTCTATATAATTGCAAAATACTTTTAAAAAAAAAAACCTGTTGAAATAGGAAATGGATCTAAAATTTACGATAAAATGAGCTCAATAGCAGTGAATTTATACCTAGTATATTTAAATGATATGTAAAATATACCATCACGCCTGTATTCCCCGAAGGGTTAGGCAGAGGTGTACCAACGTACACCCACAGTTTGCCGGTATATTTAGGTCCCATGTAATATGGGGCGAGCCTATTGCCATTAACCGGGCACAAATCCAAACTTCGAGCTAATGACAAAAAAAGTGTTAATGGGTTTTTCCATTCGGAATTTCTCAGTCTTCTTCTTCTTATCGTGTGGGTAGTAATGTCTAACGACCCCACACACCCTAGTGTCAGAGTTTCTAAACCGCCTCAAGGGCCTCTGACATGGTTACCGATATCAGTGATGTCTAAGATAAACTTAGAAAGTACATATGAATTAGAAAAAGTCACAATGGTACTTGCCCGTCCCCGGTAGCGAACCTACAACCTCGTGCATGGGAGGCGGGCGCCTTAACCGCTGGGCCATCACGACACTAAGATAACACACTAAGACACACTAACACACTAACTGCCACACTCAGAGACGTTTAACGGTTACTTAAGTCGCTCCTTAGTAAAGATCTCTCTTGGAAATCTTTACTAAGGAGCGACTTAAATAACCGTTAAACGTCTCTGAGTGTGGCAGTTACACACTAACACTCTGTTACTAAGATTTCTCAGTAACAGCTTGGAGTTTCGAAGTTGGTGGTGTGACATACCCGTGTCTCGGAAAGCACGTAAAGCTGTTGGCCCCGGCTATCATTCGTAGATCTTTGACAGTCGTTACGGATAGTCAGAAGCCAAGAAGTCTGACAACCAGTCTAACCAAGGGGTATCGTGGTGCCCAGTTACTGGGTTGTGGAGGTCAGATAGGCAGTCGCTCCATGTAAAACACTGGTATTCAGCTGCATCCGGTTAGACTGGAAGCCGACCCCAACATAGTTGGGAAAAGGCTAAGCAGATGATGATGAAATCCAAACTTCGAGCTGCTACTGAGAAATATAACATGTAAAAGATGTGATATGTAAAAGTAACATTTAATCGACTTTTGTTGCCGACCGTACTATTTTGTATACGTTCTAGTTTATCTCGTAGATCGCTGACATGGGTGAAAGAAAATATCGTGAAACCTGGACTTGTTATGTAAAAGTCTGAAATTGACAATCCGGTTTGAGCAAGCGTGGTGATCAATATTCGTTCCCTGTACGAGAAGAGGCCTTTGCAGTGCAGTGGGACAACAATAAGCTAGTGTTATTGTTATTATCATGTTATGATAAACCAGCTCATGCCCGCAACTTTGCCCGCTTCAAAGTTGAACTATTCTCTTCAAAGTTACAGTGTACTGGCTTCGTCTGGGTAAACTCACTACATCGTCGACTTTGCCTTTGTTACATCTGACCTAGACTAGAGTCAAGAGCTTAAAACACCTTCACAACAAAAAGAAGTAGGATACTGCCGTGGTACGTATTTATTTATTTATTAAACTTTATGCACAAATGTAAAAATACACCGTACAAAGGCAGACTTAATGCCTTAGGCATTTTCTACCAGTCTACCTTAGGGTGATGCAGAGACAAAACATAGGAGGTGCAAGAAAGAGGGAACAGAAACAGAAAATTTACAATACAAAATATAATAATAAATACATATATAGATACATACAACAAAATATACAAAGTAGAGAGAGATAAAAATACATTGTGGAGATAGAAAACCAACTAATAGTGGGACGAGTCTGCCAACTCCTTAAGCAAGTGTTCGCGAGCTTTCACCTTAAATGTGAACCGACTGGTGGCCATCCTGATGTTCTGAGGTAGTGCATTCCAAAGGAAAACCGCCTGGACAGGACAAGAAGATTTAAGAAAACCAGTGCGGTGGGACGGACATCGTAGAAGACGATTATTGGAGGAACGAAGATTCTTACTGTGCGCGGAACACAAGTATTGAAAATGAGAAGTTAGATAGGAGGGAGAACTAGGCCTGTTCAGAAGAGAGAATAAGGTTACAAGGTAATAAGGAAGGTAAGGTTATAAGGTATTTACACTGAATATGTTATGGTATGTTATTATCGAACTACTAAAAGTTTTCTTCTTTAACTTATTTTTGGAAACTGTTTCATTGCGTGTTATTAAAATGATTCCCTACCATCTATCTCCCAGCATAAAAAAAAAACATAAAAATAAACATCTAAAATGAGTTTGTATTTGGCTCATTTACCCAGTGCCTTTAGAGTACCTAAATAGCTTTCATTTGTTTTTGTTTTTAACGTTGCCTCTCGCTACTAATCTTGGATCGTAGAGTGTGTTAACAAACATATTAAGTTACGAATACTAACATTCGGACTCAGAACAACAACCTGTTGATTATACAGTTATTTGTTCCATGCGGGATTGGTTGGTTGTTTGGTTAAATGGTTGGTTGGATGGATGATTGGTTGGTTAAATGGTTGGTTGTTTGAATGGTTGGTTGGTTAAATGGTTGGTTGGATGGATGGTTGGTTGGGACCCGTGTATGTGACACGTAGCTTAGCAGCCAATTGCTCAATCACTGCGCCATTCATGTCGTTATTATTAAAGTACAAGAATGTTGTATTCCTCCAATCTATACTAATATAATAAATGTCTTTTGTTTGTTTATTTATACGCGCATTTCTCTGGGATTACCAGTCGGATTAGAAAAAAACTTTTTAGATATGATAGCCAGATTCATGAGGAATAATATAGATATATAACATAACTATCGCTAGAGGTCCTGGGTTCGATTCCCAGGTCGAGCAAAAAGTGTTATTGGGTTTTTCTATGAAATTCTCAGTAGCAGCTCGGAGTTTGGATTTGTGCCCGGTTAATGGCAATAGGCTCGCCCCCTATTACATGGGACCTAAAAATATGCCGGCGAACTGTTGGTGCACATTAGTACACCTCTGCCTAACCCTTCGGGGAATACAGGCGTGATGGTATATATATAACACAATTCTACGGCTCACGGAAGCGGAGCAGTAACCAAAGACGTAACTTAACGTGGAAGAAAAAAACTACGAGGATTAAATAACGGGCAGAAGCTATTAAAAAATAAACATGAAAACAACGGATATTTTTATCTTAGAAAATGCACTACGCTGCTACAGACGTGGCTTGGAAAATAATGGTTAGAACAAAAAAACTTAAACACGTAGAGAAAATTCAACAGACTTAGGTACACCTTAAGACCGCAGGAAGACGCTACATGCAGGCCGCTTCCAACCGGTCCTTGAAAATCTATGGGGGAGGCCTATGCCCAGCAGTGGACGTCCTGCGGCTGAAATGATGATGATGATGATGACAACACAAACAAACTTTCTGTATGTAACTTACCCACCATACCGAACTATAATAAATAAAATAATGAACACTAGCCTACTATTATTGTCCCATTGTACCTCAAAGGCCTCTTTTCGTACAGAGAAGCCACGAGGACTGCACGCTTGCTCAAGGCGGATTGGCGATTTCAGACTTATATTTATTATAAGTCCAGATTCCCTCACGATATTTTCCTTCTCTGATATCAACAATGTTCAAGATTAACATTTAAATATAACGTGAATTGAAAAAATCATATGGATAATTGCCCGGTATCGAACCCGTAGTCTCATGCATGGCCGTCACGATCAAACCGAATTGCAGTGATAAAAATCAAGTAGGTATGTTATAAGGTAAAGTGTAAAACTTATGCAAACTTAATAACATTTTAACAGTACTTAGGTACTGTCATAAGAATGAACATGTATACACTTCGCAACTTCATTGAAAGTAATTTCCTTCAGGATGTATTAAATGAAAAGATGTTTGGAATATAATATTGTAGTTCCCATATTACAATGAAATAGGTCTTATCTCAAAGTTGCAATCGTTCATTCTCGAGGAAATCGCTTTTAAATTTTGTCAAGTGTATGCATGTTTATAAATGCTCGTGCTTGTCGTTACCTAATACCTATGTTGGAAAACCTGAAAATTGGTATTTGAAAATTCTTTTTTTCTCTTTTAGTAACAACTATCTGTAGGCCATTCAAACATTTACTCTGTGCGGGAAATCAAATACGCAGCGCAGTAGCCAATAGCTTGCCAAAAGGTGCCAAGCGCATCGTTAAAAAAATATTAGGCTACTCCATTCATTTCGTGTAGCTACGTGAACATGAATGTATGAATCAGCAGATTACTTTTTCATGACTTTTTAGCTACCGTGTAAATCCGGGTTACTTTAGCCGTGCAGGAAAACTCTTGGCTTAAAACGTTTGACAGGAACGTCCCGTTTTGCACGGCAATAAACCTTCTCGTTAGAGACTTTTTTTTTAGTTCCAACTTCACTACTTATTCTGTATATAAGGCGTTACCAAAATATCTGCCACGGATTTAATGGGAGGTAGTACCTATTGTGTTTAAAGATTACAATAGTGAAGATAAATTATTGATAATGATTGAGTCATATTTTTTTAAATTTGTGAACCGCACAATGCAGAGTAGAGTCAATGTTTATTAAATTACTTTATTTTCTCAAATTGAATTAACTATTCTGGGGTATGAAATTTCTTCACTATTGTAATCTTTAAACACAATACTACCTCCTATTAAATCCGTGGCAGATATTTTTGTAACACCTTATATTCAAAAGATGAGAAGTTTAAACAGTTTTTTCCGAAATCATCCAAAGTTTTCCTACTGGGTTAAAGTACCCAGCAATTCCAATATGCATACAGTGAAAGTTGTGTATAATAATGAGAACAATGAACTAAAGGCAAATTCTAATGTTTAAAAAGCTTCAATATTTTGGTTGCAATCAAAAATCATCTAAGTTTTAATATTTAAAAATATGTCTACATTTTTAGTCATGGACACTCAGTCTCTATCTATCGTTTATGACAGATAATTTACGTAAACCTCTAATCTATCTAAATTAAAGGCATACTTGACAGATTGGGAATAAGATTAGATTGCGATCGTTCCTAAAAGGTTCCTAATACGTAGGTAGGTACTCACTTTAACATCTCTATAAAAACACGAACAACACACAGTCTAACAGTATCACAGAAACATGAACTAGATCCCAGTCATCAAACACGATCGTAAAATACCGCCGACAAACTGAACTTACCAACTATTAATTAGTCAAGCACGTCTATGCAATTAGCTAACCGTTTCATTTGTTCTAAAGCTATAAAATCAGTTATCGGTGGGACGGTTAGCCTTAATTGATGTAAATAAAGCCTATGCCTTGCAAATAGGTATTTTGATGTAGGTATTGTAAGTACTGTGATATGGTGCGGGTGATTGTAGGACCTCTAAAATATACTTGATTAAAACCTTTTTACTACTGGCAGACAATCTCCAGACCGATTCCGGCCTCGGCGAAAATCTTAATGCAGACTAGCAATCTACGCAAGTGATATTATAGTGCACAAGTGTGTGCGCAAACACATATGTGCACTCACTCGTTCCTAACTTTCTTATTCCGATGGCAATCCGACACGACCGAAAAGAGATCAGGCGCAGGACCAACAGCTTTACTTACTTTCCGAGAAACGGGGGTGTCACACCACCAACTTCCAAACTCTGAGAAATTCCTAAAGGAAAACCTAATAACACTTTTTGCTCCACCGGGAAATCGAACCCAGGACTCCACGCTCAACAGTCGTGCTTGCCACCACGAGACCAACGGGGTAGTAAACTACAGGCAATTATTCCAATGTAAAAAAAAAAACAATCGCCTATTTTTTTTAATTTTAATTCCTTCTAGAATTCACCAGGGTGTTAAAACTTTTGGCCACACTTAGGTACTTCCAGCTGGGTTACATTGACATTCAACCTTTACCGAACCAACTTAAGTAGAAGTCTGACTTCTAACTTTCTATCAACAGATGAACTTGAATGAGGTTTCACGTATATTTTAACTTTTACCCGGGACTTCGTTTACGTGGAAGTTGAAGTTGAAGTTCAAATTCAAATCCGTTCTTAGCTAAACTTAGTTTCATAACAGATTTCAGTTTCATTAGATCGTTTTCCTGGTTGGTTTGATTTTGTACTGAGTCTGTTAGTGAATGTCATATGGTTAGATTCAAGTTATGACGTAACAACTCTATCTTACTCACTTTTATGGATGAGAATACATAATTTGGTCTATATCACATGGGTACTATAAAATTAAACGTTGCAGATAATTCAGAGAATTTTAAACAATTAATAAAAAATAAAAAAACCGAGAAAGAACACAAAGCATCTCGAAGCATACAGACGTGACAATACTTCCGTTGTTGCTAAAGGAAAACCAACCTACAAGTAATTATAAACAGTCAAGTGTAATGAAAATATCCCTTTGGACAATTTTACGGAAAATACAATTCATACCCATGTATTTAATTGTATGCAATATGTAATTCGCGCACCATTTAATATACTGCACGTCATACGGAGTTCTCATCTCCATTCCTATGGATGATTAATTTACAAACAATTACAGAAAAACGTGATGCAGTTAAGTATATTGTTTTACAGTAATTGCATGGAAACAAAAGGTTTGAGTAACATAGCGTCGTACCATCACGAATGTATTCCCCGAAGGGTTTGGCAGAGGTGTGCCAATATACAGCCACAGTTCGCCGGTATGTATAGGTCCCATGTAATGGGGGCAAGCCTATTGCCATCAACTGGGCAAAAATCCTAAGGTTTGAGGTGTTATCACAAAGTAGATACTTATGTACTTTATACTTAGCAATTGATGCGCGTTGCCTCTACCGGGATTCTTTTTAATTTACTAACTCTTATTTGTCAAAGCTTGATAGCTTAAGTTACTTATCTGCATACAAATAAATTTCCACGACAATTTCTGAATTTTATTATAAAATAAAAAAAAAAATCTTAGATAAGGATATCAACACACTCGCACCAAAAAGCGATAGCGAAACCATAAAACATTATTTTTACATTCTAAAACGACAATAATTTTAACTCGGAAACGGCGGCAGCAGTAAAAATAATCAGTACCTAACGGTAAAATTGAAATCGTTAAATTAATCTAACTTTGTACTTTATCGTTAACGACTTTGTTATAAGAGTAACGATTGAGTCCAGAAGCTCATTAAAAGTTCAATGATTTCGTCCTAGCCATTTTTTATTTGAATCGCCCATTATACACATATACCATCACGCCTGTATTCCCCGAAGGGTTAGGCAGAGGTGTACCAATATATACCTACAGTTTGCCAGTATGTTTTAGGTCCCATGTAATAGGCAGCGAGCCATCAACCGGGCACGAATCCTAACTCCGAGCTGCTACAGAAAATTTCATAGAAAAATCCAATAGCACATAAAATAATCATTATGAAAACATCGCTCATCTTTACATTGTATTCAATTTTCTAGTTATTTCTGAATTATGTTCTTTCTAAATATGAACGGACGGATGTTAGGTCTAGTGCGATATCATGAATTACAAGGTAAACACTACGCAATACAGCTATTTCTGATCGTCAATCTAAATGATTGACGGTCAGATGAGTGAGATCAAGGCAACCTCTGTATTTCTCAGAATATATCATATCATATCCTCACGCGTGCATTCCCCGAAGTGCTAGGCCAAGGGATTCCAATGTACACCCACAGTTCGCTGGTATGTTTAGATACCATGTAATTGGAGGTGAGCCTATTTCCAATAATCGGCCACAAATCCTAACTAAGAGCTGCTGCTGAGAATTTCGTAGGAAAACCCAATACCACTATGCTTGACCTTTGAATTGAACTCAAGGCCTTTAGTGTATAAGACACGCTTATGACAACTAGGCTAACGAGGCAGTCAAAAAACGTGTTTTAATCAAAGTCAATTTAATAAATCCCGCCACCTCAACATTACTTATTGGACGGGCCTGTTGGTCTAGTGGTTAGCGACCCTGACTGCTAAGCCGGAGGTCGTGGGTTCGATTCCCACCCAGGACAAACTTTGTGTGATGAGCATGATTGTTTGTTCTGTGTCTGGGTGTGATTTATCTATAATATGTATCTATTTATAAATTATATAAGTATGTATATCAGTTGTCTGGTTACCATAACACAAGCTCTGCTTAGCTTGGGATCAGATAGCCGTGTGTAAGTTGTCCCAAGATATTTATTTTATTTATTTATTTTACATACATGCGTATCTCCATTGAGTTCGGCCAAAATTCAGATTTTGTAACGTATAGTAGCTAATATTTTCAGAACAGCCTAAAGAATTCATTTGAAAGAATAATTGGATCACAGCAGTGTCTATTCTCATTTTTATATTATATTATTCACTCACTGAATGAAACACGAAAAAATTTCTTCCCAACTTATTTTTTTAACTAGATTTTTTCTGTGCTATATTGTTTATTTATTTATTAGCTTTTGCGCATGATTTTGTCCGCGTAAGAGTCGGTTATCGCGAACGCAGACGAAGTTGCGGTATAAAAAGTAGCCTACAGCCTTTCTTGGGGTTCGAACCTACTCCGCACCAAATTTCATCAAAATCGGTTCGGTACGACAGACAGTCGTATTTTAGTGTGAAATTATTCAGCATACCATCACGCCAGTATTCCCTGAGTGGTTAGGCAGAGGTGTACAATATAGACCCAAAGTTCGCCGGTATGTTTTAGGTCCCATGTGATAGGGTCGAGCCTATTGCTATCAATTGGGCAAGAAATTGTAGAATTATTCAGATTTTGCCAATACTTACATCTTCTTAAGTATTGCAAATTATCAGCCACAGTCTAATCAGTCGCCAATAACAGGCTAACCAGCAAGTTTAATAAATTGAATCTATGTATATTATATCTATACTAATATTATAAAGAGGAAAGATTTGTTTGTTTGCTTGTATCGAATAGGCTCCGAAACTATTGTACCGATTTTAACATTTTTTTTACTAATAGATAGCTACATTATTCCCTGAGTAACAAAGGCTATCTAGCATCACGCTACGACCTACGTTAACGGAGCAGTAACCAAAGACATAACTAACCGCGGGTAAAACAAGCCACGCGGAGGAAGCCACGGGCAGTTTGCTAGCACATAATATTATTACACAAAACTTTTTTCGTAAAAGTGTTATTATGTTGATGATAAAGTATATCCCGCGGCATTGTTCTAATTATGATGAAAAATTGTAGTTTCAATAGCTCGCCGTATTAAATAGACTACAAATGAAATATTTCAATATAAAAATCGTAAAACCAACCATGCGCGAAAGGGCACTTAATGGTTTAAAAATGAGACATAAAAAATAATTGCTCCATCATTTTTAACAGGCGCTCCAGGTGTTAATTTAAAACATTTCATATTTAAACATACTTTTGAATTTTATATCGATACTGGCAATGGTTGTTAAATAGGAATACAATTTAAGGTAAATTTTACAATTTATTGATTTACAATTACCTACCTATCTATTCGTTTGAAATTGTAAAAAAGTAATAGTAAATAAATCGATAAAAATCTATAAATGACAAGACAAGGTATCTCAATAATGGCTCCCTAAATTTTCTTAATTTTATTAATATGCAAAACAGGTAGAGAATAAAAACATGATTCACCCACTTTTCAATCATTCCCGTTCAAACCACTTCGCGCAAAATTTCCAACAAAATTTATTCCATTTTCAAAAATAATTATCTACGAGAGGTTGTAATACGAGACCTTTATTTAACAGGATCTTTCATTAATTATGGTACAACACAGAACAGAAAAATACGGAAAGTCATTATAATCCTTTACACAAAACCCCTAAAGCGGTTAATAAAAGCACCGCTAAGGATAATGAATCAATACAGTAGAGCGAAACACAAACAACATCACCAGAATCAAATAAACAAACTGGTACTTACAGATAAACAAACGGTAGTAAACAATAACACCAACGGGTACTACACTACGTTCATTAAGTAATCTAACACTTGAAAAAAATATAAAGGCGAAAGGCGACGAAAGAAAACGGTCTTTAAAAAAATCACTGCTGCCAATGGAACACTTTTTAGCTTGTATCAAATGCAAACAATCTCATTATTTTGATTTTGTAATCCCGACTTTGATTCTCGAGAAGGGTACGGCACACGTTCGGCGAGTTCAATAGTTTTCGCGCGAATGAGGGGTTTTGGGAAATCCGCCCTCCTCAGTTTGGGCGGCACTCCCGACTCTCCCCGACTACACCCCGTATTTGTTACCAAGATATCCCTGGGGAGGTCTTGTGTTCAATTTGCAGACTAGACGCTCGCTGTGAATATTTTGGTGTAGGTATCTTTACGTTATATGTTATATATTTATATTCAAAAAAGGGGCTGACAAAATATCGCTTGTTTGCTAATTTATTTACAATATTTAAAGGAAACCTTAAAAATGTATACGTGTGTTTTTTCCCCCAAAAAAAAACCTGTAAAACATCATTAAAAGAAAGCCTGCCGTATTTACTAGTACTAGAACGTAATTGAAATAGTACTATTTTCACGTAATAGGTATCAGAAAAGAATCGGCATTGAAACGATCTAGGAAGCTACACTTACCTATGTTCCTATATTTATTCTTCCAATTTCAGCCGACTAAGGCTCTCTGCCCACGACCGATTTTCGACGCAATAAATGATTGAGTATTTAGTTTATTGAGAACTTCTATTATTCAAATGTATATGTACCTATTGTATCTACCTCATACCTAAACAATAAACATATTAATTCTGCTTCTAATTATATTGATTCACAATACTATTCTTGCTCAACTTAATCGTGTATACCCCAAAGATAATTTACATTTCAACACATTTTGAGGTCTTCGTATGAAGAGGTGCTAAAATAATTCTGAAAACTATCTGCAACTTACATTGAGGCGGGCGCTTAGAGCGGATTCAGTCTAGACTGAAGATTAAATACCTAGGTAGGTACTTAATAATTTTGTATGTCAGTAGTACAAATGTATTATGTATACATATTGTGTTCTATATAAAGTGTAACTTTAGGGTGAGCCTGTAAATTTTGAAATTAGGTAAATTTGCGTAGCATTTGATAATCGGCCTCGCATAACTGTCTCTTTACCCTAGTCTTCGGTTCGATTCCCAAGTCGAGCAAAGTGTTATTGGGTTTTTCCATGAAATGCTCAGTAACAGCTCGGAGGTTGGATTTGTGCACGTTTAATGGCATTAGGCTCGCCCCCTTTTACATGGGACCTAAAACATACTGGCCGACTGTGAGTGAATATTGGTATACCTCTGCCTAACCCTTCGGGGAGTACAGGCGTGATGGTATATTGATAAACGTCTACATTTAGGTGAGCGTCAAGTTTTTACAACAACAGCTATATCATACATTTATAACTCAATGGCAACAAATTTGAAACGAGTTCATCGACACGAAAACAAAAATAGAAGAAGTACTCAATAGCAAACATACATTGTTTGCACCCTATTAATTTGTAAACACTAAAATGGTCCACATATAAAAACGTGTATTTTATATATCTAGTGTTCAATAATTATTATACAGTGGTACTACAGAACCTGTCATTTGTTCTTTTTGTTATTAAAACCACATGCCATATTTATTATTATTATAGTTCTGATGGCACTAAATCTTCTATTCTCAAACTTACAAAGTTTATAAAATCTTTAAACTAACGAGAGAGATAAAACGTCCATGTTGTAAAACTCTTCCTGGAAGACAAAATGTAATTACATTCTAGAACGAAATAAAAAATATGTATATGATTATAATTTCCTGAAAACACTAAACGTCTTTGAAGCCTACAAACCGTAGAACCAATCAAACTCCGAAAAATAAAACAGATTGCTTTTATCTTGTTGAAACCGCCAGCAATTTTTAACTTTATTATATTACTAGCGACCCGCCCCGGCTTCGCACGGGTGCAATGTTGATACTAAATACACTACAGAAAAACTGTGAAGGTTGTATACAAAAACATAGCGGCCCGCTCCGCCGCAAACGCTACGTCCCGCAATTTTAAAATCTGTAATATCTTCGAAAATGTTCATTTAAATCATATGCTGTAAAAGGCCATATAGATCTATATTAAATCAACAATGTATGTATTTAAGGTATTTAATTGGATAAGGATTAATGCTGTATTGGTTAAAATCGCTTCGAAAATTAGTCATTATTTATCGTAAAAAGTAAATGACAAAAAAAAATATTGTGGGATACCCATAAGAGATAGACATATACGCGGAGTTTTCTGTAAAACTTTACAATGTGTACAATACTTAGTACATTATTTTGATAAATCTCGTAGGGTTCAGCCTGCGTTTGCAATGTAAGCGGAAAAAATGTAATTATTTACGACATCACAATAAAAACCTCAAAAATAACAGTATTTCTCCACTATTTAATGGATGTTATCATACTATAAACCTTCCTCTTGAATCAATCTATCTATTAAAAAAACCGCATCAAAATCCGTTGCGCAGTTTTAAAGATTTATGCATACAAAGGGAATAGGGACAGAGACAGCGACTTTGTTTTATACTATGTAGTGACTAGCGAGCTATCCGCGACTTCGTGCGCTTGGCTTATTTCACCTGCGTTACGTCTTTGGTTACTGCTTCTCCCTCGTGTGTTGTAGCGTGAAGATATTAACCTTTGTTAATCAGGGATGATGTAGCATTTTAAAGAATTTTTAAAATCAAGTCCAGTAGTTTCTAATTTTATTCGTTACATACAAATCTTTCCTCTTTATAATATTAGTGTAGATTAGTACTAGTATAGATTATTATTTCCTGATTACTTAACACGGTTCAAAAGATACAGACCGACGGACAGTCAAACAGTGGAGTCTAAGTGGGTAATAAGAGTCCCATTTGACACCCCAAAAAGCAACCCTTACCAGTGATGAGCGAATTTTCCAACAAAACTGAACGCGTTCAGCAGACCTGAACCACATTCAAGAGCTGTCAGCATCATATTTCAATACATGACACTGACGACTTAGTAGAAAGCTCTCATACTTTTCGTAGATAAAGTAAATATCAGCTTAATTGGCCGTAAATCCGTAGATAATATAACTTTTTCTTGATAGAGATTTTGTGTGAGAAAATTATTGGTTAGAAAGTAATAGGTATCTAGGTACCTTCTCAAAGTCAAAGTCAAAGTCAAATCATTTATTTCAATTAGGCCATTAAAAGGCACTTTTGAACGTTATTACATAAAAAAATCATAAATTTTGAATCTAGTTGCCCATTCCAAAAGGTAGTTTCTCGGAAACAAACAATGTTGTTTTGTCTGTGTGCTGTTTGATTGTAATGTAGGCACTCATGCTGCGTCTATTTGATACGCGTTTTGCGGTTAATTTTAGCTCCGGGCTGGGTACTGTTGAATCGTCATTTTATGAGCTAGCTTCTGCACGAGACTTCGTCCGCGCCGTATAATATAGCCTATGGTACTAAGCAATAAGTTGTAGTTGTTTATCAGTGAAACATTTTTTTTAATCATACCAGCACTTTTAGAGGTTGCCGTGTACAATAAAAAAAATAACAAAGTTTACCTTTTTATAATATTATTATATTTATGTAGATAGAGTGCTTTTGTATCTAACAGGTATTGTTACAAACCTAATATGACGACTTGCCGGAATTCATTATCTAAAAAGAAAAAAACAATTGTAATTTTTCGAAAAGAAATAGTACGAGTAGACCTACTTAGGTATCTATTTAACTGTTTATATTATACTTTGAGACTATAAACAGTTATGGTTTTGTTGACAACTTTTCTAAAGTATACCGTACTAAACAAAGACAACGAGATACTTTCAGTGCAACCAGTAAATTGTGGGAACCATTCATTCGCCTGCGAAGTTCAGACGCGTATTTCAAAAGATACCTATTATCTGTACGTCGAAATGCGAGACTCGAGCCTGATCCAGTAGGGGATTCACTCATAATGCATTTCATTCAAACGAGAAATAGTATTCGAATTTGAATACCATATCAAGTACCTACTAGACTCACTGAAAGCAATGAGCGAACTGTAGCGATTGAAAATTAATTAAAACTTCAATCTGAAGCTTTAAAAGCTCAATTTAATACAGCAAAAAATTAATACAGAAAGAAAACAAAAGAACAAAGCTCGAAATTCGAAAATAAAAAATACTTTGCGCTCGCACAAACCAAAAATCTATGACACTTCGAAATACGATATTTTGTTTACTACAACGCCCGACGCCTGTCAGTTTTTTGAGATGTGCAAGTTGTATTGTTGGAACAATTTACACGATTCAACGATTTTATCTCCTTTCGATAATTGACTCCGAGGCGGGAAATTCTATTCATGTAACTGACTATTCGTTTATTTACATGAAGGAACGTGACTTTAAGCGACTGGATTTAGTGGATAAGTTTACTCAAAATCGATGTTAATATACAAGCTGTTGATTTGCATCCTCGTCAAATTTTAGGAGCTTGTCATAGAAAAAAAGAAGTAATCAAATATAATTACGATACCTGGCCAATATTTAATAAATGCTTGTTTTTTTAGTTACAACTATCAAAAAACAGTATTCCAGAATACTCCTCTTGCAAAAATCAGCATCGCCCAGTTGCGTGTGCGGTAGGCAGAGTTGTCGCGCGGCTATATCAATGTGTACATAGCGCCTAAACCCTCTGGCGAGATGGCTAGTTCGAATTGGAAAATCTCGTCAAAAAATATAAATTTTAAAACAAATTTATTTTATTATTGATTCGTGTTAAGAATCACGAGCATAGTTAACTCCTAGAATTTGACGAGAATGCAAATCTACAGCTTGTAGTACTTACTACCAGCTAAGATTATTGGTAGATAAGTACACGATTAGACTCGCTGCTAAGTAATTATGTATTGGTATTATGCATTATCGAGGCGAAAGGAGTATGTAATCGTAGCAGGTGGCGTTCTGTGGTTTCTGCATACCTCCATGGAAAAAGGCGTGAGTTTATGAATGAATGTTTGTATGTATTATGTATTCTATGGTATTAGTTAGTATACACTTTTGTTAGGACATATAGGTACGCAATACTTTGAAAGTAGGTAAATATAGAAATTGATAGAAATATAGAATTTAAAGAAATTGTTTCAAAGCTTTTTATTTTAAATAGAAAAAAGGGTTGGTAAGAATTTATTTTGTTTCAGAAGAATCAACTTTAGACATTATCTAAATCTCTAATCTGATGTTAAATTCTTTGAAATTATAATAAAAAAAATACTGATATCTAAAAGATAACCTCATAAGTGCCAAACAGATTTTACTTAAGTATGATTTTCAATGATTTTTCCTTATTTTATTACGCCAATATTTCTTTTTGGTACAATAATAACATCATTATTTCCCTCTATTTTACCGAATTAGCTCAATTAATGTGTAACTTTAATTGATAGATGAGTCTTTTGTCATGGAATAGGGTGGGTGTGCTATGAGGTGTAACAAGTGTGGGCCTTTGTGGGGTATAGTGGACATGTCTGAACAAGTAACTGAAGCAAATAAAATAGATCATTCTTGCTCTATGTTAAGACAAGAAGGTTTATATAAATACGTTGTACTATTTACCTATTCATATTTTTGTATTAATACCCTGAGACATTAAGAGGTGAAGTGGGTAGACTTTTTTTCATAGAAACGCTCTCGCCTGTTTGCGTTCTGGTTTATGACTTTAATGCATTTTTTTATTTTAATTGAAGTAAATAATCAATTGATTGTATGTCCCTATGTTTTGCTTTTAATGATGCATTATTTGTATAAGCACTAGAACCAACTGAAATTCTCCTGTTTATACCGCTGTCAACAGATACATTATAGAGCTGTCAATAGTGTACAAATTTGAAAACTATTAATAAATGAAAAAATAAAAACTTTGGGACACAGTGTTCATCCTTGTTATTACTATCCTTGTTGTTCTTGGGAGTTTAAAAAATATCTTTTATATTGATTATATATTACCTAGACAAGGAAATAAGAGACAGACAAACCCCAAATTGTTACTTTTTACTAAGGCTATTCGATCGCATCTGCAGCTGTCCCTTTCGCACGTCGAGACTTATACAGCGACAGCAATAGTTTTTTCTAATACCTAATTTTCAAAAGCCTGTCCTCCGCGTTTCTTTTTATGAGAAATTATAGCCTTTCCAGCCGGCTTATTCTGTAAGAGATCTCCCTCAGTAAATTAAGGTGAAGTGAGCTAAAACTGGGCTGTCACTATACGATGCTAGGGATTGACAGGTCGCCACACGCTCACTTCACGGAAGAAGGGTTTTACAGAATAACAACGCTGGATTATAATACAATACTATCCTCGAACCAATAGTGTTGTTTGATTTCACTGATCTCAATTGATAAACTGAATTACTGTCAAATCAATTGTTCAGTACACCAATTTAGTCAACCTAAATGTAATGTAAACCATGCAGTATGCATTTCTCTGCCATACTTTAATTAATACACGTTCCAAACCTAACATGCAACCACAAATATATGTGCAGGGAATAATCAAATTTTAACCAAATTACGCGTTAGTAGGAATTATTTTTTAACAATGGCTTGCTGTTAACAAAAACAGGCAAAACATCAATCTGATGTTTTAATTCACTGCTGAACTATTCAGGGGTAATTTTTATTACTCGACTAACTCTAACCAAACATTTTTAAAAATCATCCACTTCCTTGCATTCCTATCGTGTTTATTGTAGTGCATTTTTGCTGAAAACAGTCAGCTGTTTTGCTGTTTTGTTTGTGTGTTCTTGTTTGAAATACTTTCAGAAATGGGTCTTATAATGAAAGTTCTTTATATTTATCACAGGTTCGTTTATTTATACTCGCTATTCTTCGGCATAACTGTTTCGATTCGGATTTTTTTATCTAATAGGAAGCTACGTTATACCTAAACGCTATAGGCTATTAATATGAAACATTTAGGGATCCGTAAAAAAATCACGCAGTTGAAATCACGGGCAAAAGCTAGTCTGTACTAATATTGTAAAGAGGTAAGATTTATTTGTTTGTTTGTACCGAATGGGCTCCGAAACAACTGGACCGATTTAAATATTTTTTTCACCAATAGATAGCTACATTATTCCTGAGTAACATAGGCTACATAACATCACGCTACAACTCACGGGAGCGGAGCAGTAACCAAAAACATAACTCATGACGGCTGAAATGAGTCACGCAGACGAAGTCGCGGGTAGTTCGCTAGTTATACAATAAAAATAAAACAACAAAGCATCAAGTTTCAAAGACTAGTGCTCTTGATCTGTGTAAAGTAAGTACACCTGGCTTTTAGGTATCACTTAGCAATTATTGTCTGCCGTGCACAACTGTTTCTTCTTCTATTTATTCCCACTCGAAGGATTTAAGAAAAACAAGCTTGTAAAAACAATTGATGAAACAATAACAACTAGATTTGATTTAATTGTTTTTAGAGTACTTAAGTTAGAGGACATTGTTTATTTCTACGACTGAAGGTTTTAATTCGAATAAACTCTTACAGGTAGAAATAGTATTTGAACTGATGGTGATGCCACAGAATACGTTTATATTTTTATCGTGAATGCCATATATAAAATTCTCGTGTCACGATGTTAGTGGCCATACTCCTTCGAAACGGCTTGATTTTTATGAAATTTCATAAATATGTATATTCGGTAGATCTAAGAATCGGTCGCAATCTATGTTTTAGATCTCTAAAAAAGTATTGATAAAACAACGTTTGCCGGATCAGCTAGTATTTATGAAAATTAACAAAACAAACTATGAAAGGAATGGAACATAACATAATATATTACTTAGATAT
Source organism: Caradrina clavipalpis (assembly GCA_932526535.1). Taxonomy (NCBI): domain Eukaryota; kingdom Metazoa; phylum Arthropoda; class Insecta; order Lepidoptera; family Noctuidae; genus Caradrina; species Caradrina clavipalpis. The sequence goes on from OW052087.1 coordinate 8,477,952, forward strand.
TCAGGTAAAGGTTAAACCACATATCTACTTAAAAATATAATATTCACCGTGAGTGTGTTTTTATGAATGCAAAAACCCATTGATAACATTCTGATCGTATTGTGCATACCTACTTGGAAGTATTTAATTTATTTTATCCTTAACTTGTATGTCATTGGTAAGCATAGTATGTACCTAGCAATTACTATTGGTTGGAAGAATGTTGAAGCCCGACATCGAATAGGAAAAAATTCAAACCTTTTTAAAACAAAATTATTGTTAGATTTTCATCCTTGCCAAATTTTAGGAGCTTGTCATAAAAAAATAGAAGTAATCAAATATAATTACGATACGTGGCCAATATTTAATAAATGCTTGTTTTTTTAGTTGCAACTATCAAATAACAGTATTCCAGAATACTCCTCTCGCAAAATTCAGAATCGCCCAGTTGCCTATGCGGTAGGCAGAGTTGTCGCGCGGCTATATCAATGTGTACATAGCGCCTAAACCTTCTGGCGAAATGGCTACATCGAATTTGAAAACCACGTAAAAAAAAAACAAAAACAATTTATTTTATATTGATTCGTGTTAAGAATCACGAGCATACTTAACTCCATGAATTTAACCAGGATGCAAATCAACGCCTTGTATAAATAAAATAAATAATTTCCTACTGATCTACTCTTTAAGATATAAGTGGTTCAATAACGTTTAAAAGATTAACAAGAAAGAAAATTGTTTTATAAAAGCAAAAAGAGAAAAAAAGAAACCCTGAACTAAAAAAAATCATACTAAGCTAACTCATGCAGCTATTTTTACTTTTTAAAACCCCATTTTTAACCTACCTTATTCATTAATATAACGTAAAAAGTGGTAATGTAAAATTGACAATTTTATTACACTTTGATGTCCAAATTACAAGAACGATATTAATAAAAGTAGCAATTGAAAAAAAAACTGAGTAAAATAGGTACCCATCAACATAATCAAACTTATTATCTACCTCAGTAATAATAACTTACGATAATTGGAAAAGTGTATTTCAAATAGAATTTCATAAATAAATAAAAGTGAGTTGGTAAATAAAATAAACTTCGATATAAACTCTTTATAAACCACAAACCAGCACGGATATTTCACAGAACTTAACACTAGTGAATTACGCGGTAAATACCGGCTATTTCTACGAATCAGTTTAAACGAGTGTGTCTGTTTCTGCGGAATAATAAAATAAAAAGTAATTTAAATGGAACTGTACAAGTTTTTTTAGCTGTATTTAATACAAACAGATACACCTAGATCAGAGCAAAAAATCGAAAATAAATATAAGCATAAGTACATAATTTCTGAAAATAATCCTTTCATAATTCACTATATTTATTATTCTGTTTTCAAATTTGATTAGTGTCAGCTTCTTTCTAACATTACTCGTATAATACAGAACTGTTTTTCATCTTCTTAAGTAATCACTTCTCAGTAAAACCATAAAAAACAAGCTGCTAATAAACTTCTAAATGAATTAATTTCTTTCTGAAACTAAGATTTAGGTCCTGGATAACTAAGCAATTTTCCTGACTATAAAAAATAATTTTTCGTGTTGATAGAGAATTTTAACTTAACTTCTCATGAAAACTTTTAGTAGTCATCATTTAATTAGAAAAAAATAAATTTCTTATAAAAGAAACTTATCTCGTAGAAGTTTTCAAAACGTTAAGACAGTCCACTTGTTTAAACATTACCACATCATACGTCAAAATCAATTCAATTTCAAATTTACCTCCTATTTCGCGGCGAACTGGCAACGTCGCGAAAGGTACGGCGAACGCGCAAGCATTCAACTGTTCGTACACGTAACGCGCGACTGTCGGGCGGCAGACATCTGAGGGGCGCATTGCGACGTTGCCACGCCTCTGCATAGTAACCCACCAATGACACGTGCGCACGCTTCGAATGTGATTAATTCAAAACTTTTGTTCTGTATTAGCGTCTCTCTCATTTTTAGAATAATCGCGTAGGTGTGAGTGGGATGCAGCAACGAGTGTTCGAGAGCCTTGCTCAAAATTTTAAGTTGACCGCAGTTTAAAAGTGACATATCTTAGACGGTCAGATTTCGTATTTTGAGCTTAGTTTTTTGACTAATACGAGACATTGCATGTCGTTGTCTTAAAAGTTTAAGTAAGTTATTGAATAAAGCGTTCCACAAGTTACTGTAAATACAGCGACGGCTTGCGGTGGAGGATCGATTATTTAAAGAACAAGAGTCTTCAAGACGCGGTATTTAGGCTCGTTTATACGAAAAATGTTTGTTTGTTATTCGATAATTTCTTAATAAGTTTAGTGACATAACTTTATGTACGACTTATGTTACTTGCCTTTATTTGAGTGGAACAGTAATATGGTCTGAACTGAATTTAAAACAAATTAGAACTTTAATTTTTTTTTTTGAGATAATGGACCAAAATAAATTTTTTGTGTTGATGTAGGTCTACCGTTGTTTTTATTTTATATAACTACGATTTGATTAATTGTTAAAATATTAATAAGCTCATCGAATTTATTTTACTGGACCTAGGTAGGTAGGTTTAGTAATTCAAAAGTTATAAGTTTTCTTATGTTTGTTTTATTTATTTATTTCCCTATTTTTTTTTTTTACATATTTTGCTACTTATTTTTAAATAGAGAAAAAAATAAGCATGAATACGTATGTTAAAATGTTTAGGAATACAATGTTTTACCTCTGTATAAAATGAGTGCTCCGCGTGTAGTATAAGGAGGTAAGACCGTGAGCAGACGGCGGCGCGGCGGAGAGGGTTCGAGTGTGGGGCACCTCCTCACGATGCGTGCCGTGTCCATGGCGACCGCCTTCAGCATCAGACTCCCGACCCAGCTGTTGAGCGATAGTTTCTATACGTGTTAGACTTAGACAAAACTTTCCGCTTTCAAACTTGTTATTGACACCACTATTACACACGCTGGTAACCCTGAAAGCAAGATAGAGATATTTTCTCATGTATTTATCCTTATTTAGGTAGGTACCTATTCAAATATTGACACAACTATAGGTACACAAAGCTGATATTTACGTAGTAGGAAGATATTAATGTTACAAATAAAATCTTTGATCAATTATTTAACCGTTTAGAGAAAAGAACCTACTTTTTCTATTAGCTATTACGTTTTATTGACAAATAAACGTTTCAAAGAAAATGTTACTAAAACTGGCATTTCATTTTAATATTAATTTGTGGTCCTAGCAATATATGTACCTAAGCACCACTTTTTGTTCACCGTATCTACGTATAAGTGTTCTGACTTTGACTTAGAAAAATTAAACATTACATTTTACTGTAGCGAGAGTGAAATAACTTAAAGCACAGAAATATAGGTAACTGTTTGATGCTGCCTTCAAATTCTTTCCGTACAAAGTTTGAATCCAAAGCTACAAGGACTTACGTTTCAATCCGATAGAGGGCGGAACGGACTACAACCCGCTAGGGTAAGGCATGAAGCAGCGTACCTGCATACTTTAAACCCACAAATAAGTAAAATTTAAATGTCTGTTTGTAATCTCAATGTAATAGTTATTTACAAAATAAATTATTATAGATGTTTTCACGGTACTTACACGACAAAAACAATTATTAAATTATTTCTATCAGTATTTCTATTTGTTCTGCCTAATCTCCGAATTTTGACCGAACTTTCTCTAGAAAATAACTGATGTTATAAGGAGTAACCAAGGCTACATTTTATTTTGGAAAAAAAAAACATCAGTTGAGCTAAAAAAAAAACACGCTAACCGGCGTTAACGCAGACAAAGTCGGGGGGATAAGCTAGTAATAAATATATACAAGTCAATAACCTACAAAGAGTCATCTACATAGCTATTATGTACTTACATACTAACCTGGGACCATAATCAAACATTAAACGTCTCGTATCCCAAACTTTTTGTATCCAATCGATTGTAACCATTATCGATTGTCCTCATTACCGATTAAATTTTTCGCCCTTACCCTGACTTACTTGGTAAACTTGGTAAACGTATCATTAGTGTGAAGTGCAATTACTGCCTCTGATTAGTACTGAAGGCGACAAGTGGACTGTATAATGTAGTTGAAGATTAAATAAAACCTTGAATCGGAAAGAACATATCAATGGATAAATCAATTTTTTTTTTAAAGTTGACCATGTATACAACAAAACAAAAAAAGACGTAAATTTCATAATAAAACATAGTTATAAAAAGAGTGTAAGTAATTATTCACTAAATATAAAAATTGGTGTGCAATGAAAAGTGGTTCTCAAACTAAGTAACTTTGAATAAAAAATGTTGTCCTAAAACAACCCAAAAAAGTGATTAGGTACTTAAAAAAAAATAGTTCAGAAAGTGCAAAGTAACTTGACAAAATAAAGGGATATTTTTTTCAAAACTGTCTTGCCACAATCCGTCATTTATACAAACTGATTTTTAATTTACCTACTGAATAACTTTCAGGTATCAAAATACTAATGAATACTTGTGAATCAGTAGAAGTACAAATGAGAAAAATCTCCATATTTATCAGTAGGTGTGGTTGCGTACAAAAAAAGACAAAAAAAACGGAAATGTGACTCAACTTGCGTTTATGTCTTTTTACCACCACTCGATGGACAAAGCAAATAGTTCAAAAGCACATGAATCTTGGTCCTTATTTCCGAACCACTGTTACCAAAGGACCAAAATTATGTAACTGCTATTTCTGTCAATTAAAAGTAACGAAGTATATGCCAATCAATTAGAAAACAGATCTTCCGTATGTTTATTCTGGCATGAATTAAACATTTTCGAAGTTATGAAAATGAAAAGGGACCGACCCTTCACGAATCCTTGACAACGGCCTTGCGTTCAATTTTAAATTCACTTCAAGCGTAACCCATCTACGCATTCCATGTCCTACTCGAATTTTTATAATAGTCAGACTTTATCTAAAAACACATAAAAAATTACGGTCCTCGTAAACACTGTGGAATTATTTCTATGTATTTTTGGCTAATCTTATCAAAATGGTATAAAATTTAACGAGGTTTATTGTGGGGTTAAGGGTGGTTGCTCATAGGGGGAGTCGCGTGCTCGGGACGAACGCGAGCGCTTAAGCCCGCGGGCGACCGTGTGTTCCATGCCGTGTTAAACTGCCGACAGATGACTGTAGGTATAGATAGGTACATCAATGTTGTGTCTACTGCAGCTGAGCGCGGAAGTTCGGTGCTCGATTTCGTTACTATCAAATCACGCTTCGCTTTTTTTTGTTTTACCAATGGATAATAAAATAACCTATGCGTTTGTGACATTGTGACTAAAAGACAGGTTGTTTTTTGCAAAATGAGCTAGTTATCTACTTTCGTTTATATACCCATATATTATATTAATCAGGTAGGTAGTTACACATTACAACTGTTCATGATCTATATCTTTGTATGTATACGGCGTAATATACGGCGGCCAATCATTGCAATGGATACTAGCTCGGTACGCAAGAGATATTTTGTGCACAAGTTTGTGCGCATACTCGTTCCCTCAATCTCATAGTCTGATGGGACAATCTGTCAGACATAACCGTAAAGAAATCACATTCAGGACCAACAGCTTTAGGTATGTGCTTCTAGAAGCACGGGGGTGTTACACATAACACCAACGTCAAAACTCTTTGCTGCTAGTAAGAAATTCTTAATAGTAAACCGAATATCAGTTTGACTGACCTGGGACTCGACCCGAGAACCCTACGCTGAGCAATCGCGCTTACGAACACAAGATTTATCTTTAAGTTTAATTAGGTAGTTGACTCCACTAACCAATCATTTTAAGTCACAACTTCTCTAAAAAAGCACTTTATATTATCTAATATCTACCCATGAAAACCGATTAATTTTCAATTAATTATAAAATTAGATTTTTACTTACTTTAAAATCAATAACTAGTCTAGTATATAGTTAGTCAATTGAGTAGGCGGATAAGTGACGTCACAGCGTGCTATTGCCATACAAAATCTATGGATGAATTGCGTTTTGACAGTTCATAAAAAGTACGTCAATTGACAGTGGTGTCAACTACCCAATTCCCCTAAAGGTGCTTCATTGAGAACATTCGTCTATAATCTAGCGTTACAGAGTATTCATCAGAAAGTAAGCCGAACCATACAATACAGTGCGGAACCTGTAATGACACAAGTCGAGCATTACATCAGTAAGGGGTGAGAAGCAAGCATTACAGTGCGCAATGTCTATCATATTTTGATACAATTTGTAATATCAATGCGCACCACTTGTGGATGCGGGGCGCTCAACGCTCAATGGCACACAGTAAAGGTTGCGCTGATTTTGAAATAATTCATGAATATATTAGGTTCTTCAGTTTTTTTTACGTACCATGAGACTAATTAATATTACCGCTTCATCTGACATTGTAGAATAAACTGAACTAAATGCTCAAAATCGAATTCAAAATGCTACATTAAGGACGATTATTATTTACAAAAATAAATATTATTATTATGATTCTCTCGTTTATTACTCTCACATTTTAAAACATTGTTTCCCATAAAACCCACAGGGAGATTAATCATTTAATCACTAAGGAGAAATAAAACATTTCATTTAATAGATACAAAATATATTTTCTTCTGAATGTTGATAGAGTTGAAATTAGCTACTATTTTCATTTTAACGGCGACCTGCAAACGAAGAATCAGCCTTAATAACCTACAGAATAGTAAGAAAAAAGCTAAAAGCTGCAAAGACGAAAATACGAACTAAGAGAGCGAAAGATTCGAAGTCACAAACGGAACCGTTTATTCTTAGCTCGAGGCTGCAAGGCTTTTTACAATTAGGTACTTCTACTTCTATCAACAAAGAAAGGTGCCTGTTTAAAGGTTTTACGCCGCCTAGATTGTTTGATGTTTTTGTGTCAGTTCCGAGAAAACTTACGTTAAATGTTGAAACGGCACAAGGTGTAGCGTTCATACAAATAACAGTGAGATTCATTTCAGCATATTTTGAAATATTTTTCCAGTTAACCTCGGGCAGTACTGAATATATACACGGATGAAACTTGGTGCAAATTGAAATCAAAATCAGTGCATTTTGACGTGATTTTGAATTTACACCAAGTAAGTAAGTAAACGCAAGTGTCGTCTCCAAGTCTCTACGCAAAATCGTGCCCGAACATCTTTACAAGATGTCAAAAAATATGAAATGTCTATATTACTGAATCTCTAAATTAAGCTAAATTAAAGTATCTAATATAACACAGACCAACGTATTGTAAGGAAATAAAGATTTAAACTTACAACTTTATAATTACCATTGTAAGGCTCTATTTCTTTGAAACACCAAACAAAAAAGAAATAGAGAAATGTAAGAAGGTAAAGTTTTAGCTACAACTTGCGACTAGTATGAAATATAGGTCGACAAGACGTCTTTCTCGTCCTAACTTTTAATCCCTATGTGACATTAAAAAAACATCATATTACACGTTAATTCGGATTTTTTTATGCCATTGGATGGCAAACTATCCCACGGCCTATCTGATGTTAAGTGGTCATCGCTACCTATAGACATCTGCAATACCAGAGGCCTTGTAAATGCGTTGCCATCCCAGGGACAAAGATAAAATGTCTCATGGGCCTGTAGTTACACCGGTACCCTTACGCTTCAGACCGAAACGCTGCTTTGCGGTAGAAATAGGCATAGTGGGTAGTACTTCCCCGGACGAGCTCCTTACACTAAGAGCTCTACTACTACCAAAGTACTACTACTCGGTGTCGAAAAACGTCTGATTCAATAACAGTATCTGTCCAGTTTACACAAGTCATCCTGAGTTTGCTGCTTATATATCTACAAAAGGGAAATTGTAAGTATAGCCACAAAATTATTTATTGGACACGTGATTAAACTTCTAATTTTATAACTAAGCAACGGGAAAATGACATAGCCTCTAATAAACTAATTCGTCTTTTTTACAACGCCCACTAAATATTCTATAGAAAGCGTCAAGTAAAGATCATCAATTATTGTGGCTTGTCCTTCTTATTTATGCATTGCCACCTAATTTACTAACTCGGCCACGGATTTTACATCTCGTCACCATTTTACGTTTTATTGCTTCAACGCAATGTCCACAAAATAATTTAGTTCAGGTTCCACAGTCAGTATCATTTATTATATCTTAGCGTGTAAAATAGTACATCATATTCTTTTATCGTGAAAATAGCCGACAGGGCTCATCAGCGATGCAATTTATTTCGGGACTTGGCGCACCCCGACTCTGACAGGTTAGGTTAGAAGGGGATGGCGGGGTCTAGAGAGCGAGCGAAGCGACCTGCGAATAGACCCCGCCATCCCGTGGTTATTTTTTTTGTAAACCCTTGAGCTCCCCGACCCTGTCGGTGAAGTGTCCTGTCGGCGAGAGTCCTGTCGGTGAAGTGTCCTGTCGGCGAAGAGTCCCGTCGAAGTAAAGTCTTGTTCGTGTTCCATCTGTCGGCGTTTCGTACACTCGTTTTGAAGAATACAAAATACTACTGAACATTAAGACCGAGTGGATTACTGGTTGCTGTGATTATCCAGCAGCAAAAGCGCGAGCTGTGTTAATAATCCAGTAATGGTTTAATTTTCTTTTTTTTTTAAATGTGGGTTGAGTTACAGTTTAAACGTAATGAGTTAAAAAACTAGAAGCTATATAAATATATTTTGGGATGTCATATGTTTGAAGTTTACTGTTAGAATGCATGTTACACATTTAGATGCTAAAAAATAACCATCATGCTGAGTTGAATTTAGATTGGTTTACTAGTGGCTAAGATAGTATTATTTAGATGCTCGTTAATTGTGACTGACTTAGTAATTTAGAAGGCAACATAATTTTTTTGTGGCGAATACTGCTATTAAAAAGAACCCTGTTTAAATAGCATCCTCTACAAAACGAAACAATTTAATGACCTGGCTTATTCTTTAAGAAATCTCCCTCAGTGAATTAAGGTGAACGATGCTAGGGATTGGCAAGTCGCCACACGCTCACTTCACGGAAGGAGGGTTTTACAGAATAACACACTTTGGGCAAACCGGGGGTGCGTTAGGGCGATTGCACCTGTTTGGCAGTTATTGAACAAGCCCGCAGGCGTAGGGTTGCCGAAAAATGAACACAAATTTAGATAATTCACTTAAATATTGCTGTCGTGGACATCAGTTTCTGACAACTGCGGGTATACCTGATATTTGGTTAAAGAACCCTCAAAACTATCATAGTACAATTCATTATTTATTTATTGCATAGCGTAAATTTTATAGTAATTTATTTATTAATACGTAACAAAAACTTACTTATATTATGATAAATAAATTACAAACTACATATATATAATTTTCAAAAAAAAAGAAAGCTTATAAATTAAATTGTTACGAAGGTTTACATTTATGCGGCCAAATACCAAAACCTACATTATTTAAACTTGGCTGAAATTTTAATAATAGATAGAAGACAATGTAGATGCGTACTTGCCAGTGCAAGTCAGAATGTAGTAAATGCTCAGTCAGATACAAAATATACCTTACTTACTTATCTTGAAGGCTGATTTTTAATACATTATATCTACTGGATGTTTTATAACCAACATGCAATCTTAACTACACATTTCTCTATCTATTCTGACAATGACAGTCACGCTAAAGTAGTTCGAGGCGACCATAGGATCCTTATTCGATTTCATTAGTTGTCAAGTTATTGAGTTTCAATAGTTCAGACCATTTCCAAAGGCGTCTTCTAAGAAAAGTTACTTCGTGTGGTACCTCAAGAATATGATGTTATTGGCAGCCCTGCATTTATACGGTAGCAACTTTTATTTAATTAACAAAAAACGCAAGAAATAAAAGTTTCTAAGCTAAAAGCAAGCCCAGGTTTTGGCAGTTTGATTGCCAAAGTACCTAACATGACCGATACAACAACACTAATAAACAATACATACCTATATTTGGAAAGACAGAAACCGCCGATGTGGGCAAACAGTCTGCTAGTCTGACGTGGGATTCGCCGGGTCATGTGTGCAAAATGCAGCATGACCGACGGGCCAGGGTCGTCACGCAATGGGTAAAACGGGCATCATCGTCGGCGGAGCCCTGGCGTGATGAGTTAGAGGCGTTTATAGGAGATTCGCCAGAGAAGGCAATATGTATAAGAAAGAGTGGAAGGCTTTGGAAGAGACTTTTGTCTAAAAGTAAGAAAACGAAAGAAATATATTTGGATAACGGCTATCTTCGAAGGTAAGGTGCCTCTCGAGAAATTCATTAGGTGGTGTACTTTAATATTTGTAACTATACTTACTTTATCGTAGTTCTACAAAAGTGTCTGTCTCCTAATTACGTGCAGATCTAGCTAGAATCAGTTATTTATTTCACAAATAAAAGTAATGTTCTCTGAAATATCTTTAATACTTATTGACATAATAATACCTAAGTGTAAAATCACACCCGCTTTATGGACTTGTAGCTTGAAAATCAGTTTGGAAAACACAATTCAAAATATAATTGAATTAAGTTAAATGAAATTTAACAGAACGCCCATGGCACAATCATGTTGCTCAGAAGTCGATTCGCATTATAGATTTTGTCCAATTTTAATTTGATTGGTTCAAAAATCGCTATAGTGTGACAATCGTGTTATGATTTGTCAGTCCGCATGAGGAAATAGATTTAACAACTAACCTACCTAAATCCAATTTTCATCAAAATAACTGGTCTAATAATAATGTGTGTAGGGCCATGTGTAGTGTGGGGTTCCTTAGTTGCTCGAAATACTTAATTTAAAATGGTCAAATATTACTCATTAACTAGTAAAGCTTACTAAGCTGGTGATAGTTTTCAAACATAGCGCTTAAAAGCTAAATATTTCGCAAACACAACCCTGAATCGAAAAATGGTTTCCGCACCCCGAAATATTGTTGAACGACCTATCTATCGACACCCTGGGATGCACGAGAAAAAAAAACATCCCCTCTACGTGTAGGGTGAAAAATTTATTTTCATTTTACCTCTTTTATTTTTATTGATATGTAGACTATAAATATTCTAAATCCTTGCAAAATTAAAGCTATGTAGTACTAAGGGTCTCGGAGCTGAGCTGCGGTCAGATAGCCAGACAGGCAGATGCACGGAATTACAGTAACTATAAGGGTTCCTAGTTTACTACGGAACCCAAAAAATTACGTTACGTAAATAAGTTTTAACAAAGTTTTAATTTTGCCCAAAACATTATATTTATTCACCAATTCTTAGAAATTAAAAACACCACATTTTTTCTAAACCAATAATATTCTACATCTTGTCGTCACGTTCAAAGGAGGAACTTGAACATAATTATTAATAGGTAATGAAGTTTAGTATTTCAAATGCCCTTTACGTGTCTAAGTTTTAACTAAGTTCGCCACACACAGGAGTGTTCGAGTTTTAATGTATTCGATCAAAAGATACGACTAATTAAAGTGACGTAAAGCGCTTTGTTTGTATAAAAAATTAAATATTAGAAGCAGGTGTCGTCGGCATTACCACAAGATACGTCAGTATGATTTGATTAATAACACAAATTATATTAGTATACACGGTATTGTGGTTCTTATTTATTATTTCATGTTTTTATTGAGTCCCGCCTTAGGGGGTATCTACCCTACCTACATAATACAAGTACTAATACAGGCCTTACAGTCATAATTTATATTAAATAACAAACAATTTGTGGCAGGTCGTCCTTTTATTAGACATTATGTCATATTTAATTCAGCCGCTAGGGTAAAAGTGCCAAGATAAAGTATGTTCTTGTCAACCTACCACTATCAGCTGTGTGACTCTGTAAGACCTCGTTTTAAACTTCGAATCTGAATCCTCTGTGACTTTCTTGATTGGCATTCTAAAAACTCGGTTGATAATTCGAATTTACACTAGCGCCACTCTTGCGAGCGTGCCAGCGGGTTGAACTAAATTGACGGGGAAATTTTGACAGATAAAGTATAAGATCACGTAAGAAGTGGCATTCTATACGGTAATTCCACCGTCAGTTCGACGCTCACTTCGCACTTCAAAGTGTCAAGTAAATCAATGCCATTTTGAACCTTAAGCGAAGTGAGGGTGAATAGCGACGTGAGATGCGAGTTCATGTCTGAATTTTACAGAATCGACGTACAGTTACACGTGGCGCAAATAATTTGAGGGCCTACGTAATTTTACAATAAGTACCTAGATAGTCTTTGAGACTTCGTCTGCTCAATTTTCTTAGGTGAAAAGGAAGTTTTGTATTAGTAAAGGAATTTTCAGAATTGGGCCAGTAGTTCCGGAGACCAACGCGTTCAAACAAACTATAGAGAAAATTAGGTAGACTTTCACGCTTGTTAGGTTTCTTGATTTCTTTTTGCATAGTGTGCCATTCTTTATGAAATAAGAAATGATTGGCTAAGCACCGTCCAATATTTTGACTATAACAATATTCTGTTTATTACCTAATAATTTCTAAGAATCTATGATATCATGATCGTTTCTTATGCGAGGAACTTATTAAATTGTTTCTTTGAATTTGACTGCCCTTTTGGTTGGATTCGATTTAAAGGGAAAGCGTTCTATAGAAACGTTTTTCATTAGTGATTCCTCAGATGTTAGCTTGACTTTGACTTTGACATTGACCGACCTGGGAATCGAACCCATGACCCTTTTTTTAGTATGGGCGATTATCAAATTCTTTCGCTCTGGGTGGAGCGGAAGGGAGTATCAGACTTTTACTGACTGAAACCCATTCGTGTTTCTTCTAATGCAGCGACTCTGGTAGGCACTGGCCATAGCGTGCCCACCTACTACGTTGTCATCGCTATGGAGCGCGCATGGAACATAACTCTGATCGGACGTCCCGCGCTTACGGTGGCCGGGAATCGCCCTGCGACTCCCGACGCCCGGGGCGGCTGCCTGTCTGTGGAACCCAAGACCCTACTAGAACTCACTATCATCCCGTTTTTTAATTAAATGGTGTCAGTGTCTGCAAAGTAAGTCTTACTTCGAAAAAAAAGCTGCTAGTAACTTATGAAGTTCTTACACAACAAGCTTTGCAAGTCTTATATGTCGGTACAAATAAAAAGTGTAACGATATGAATAATGAGCGTGCGTCTATTGTTTTTATTATGTACTTCTGTACCTACGATAACACATTATAATTAAAATTTATATCGAGTTGTGTACCTATTAAATGTAGATGCTCATAATAAAACATTGGAAAAGTATGTTTGTTCTATGATATAAATGTATCAAGTATCCATAAATGTTTATGTTTTATTTCTTTAGTAACGCGAGGTTGATTTCGATGAAGGGAAATATTGTGAGGAACGACTAAATAATTAATATTAGTCTGAATTCTCCAAATTGCCTTGCTGCTTGTGCTTTCTCCATGTATGTTTGCCGTAGACATACATACACAAACTCACGCCTTTTTCCCATGAAGGTAGGCAGAAACCACAGAACGCCACTTACTACGATCCTTCTGATCTGGACGGAGTGGACCCGTGCTACTGACTAAAACTCCTAAAACCCGTACATATTATGTTTCTCCTAATGCCCTTTTCGTTCCAGGGCCGCAGTAATTCTTTCGAACAAACACTGCAACTGAATAGACTACGTTTCTCCTTTAATCTCTATATAGTATAAAACAAAGTCGCTTCCCGCCGTCTGAACGCTTACATCTTTTAAACTACGTTTATACGTATAGAACACTACGACAACACTACAACTAACTACGACTACAACATTACGACTAAATAACGGGAATAGAGCAGTAACCGAATATGTAACTGCATGCGGGTGACACCGCGGTTGTCTACTATATATACAGGGTGGAAATTTATTATGCTACCTGGAGGGAAAGTACTCTAAATACTTAAGTTAGCAAAATTTACTCAAAGGAAACATTCCTTTATTTTAAAAAAAGAAACGAGACTGCATTTAAATAATTTTGAAAATACGCTTGCCACACCCAGGAATCGAACCGACTAAAATCCGAAAAAATGCATACTGTACTTTTATGGCACCAATCCGCAATCGATGGGGTCAATCTCTGCAAACAACAACAACAACAACAACAACAGCTGCTTGTAAATCTAAGTAACTAGCTTTATATTAGTTACGCGATCTAATCGACGCGCCTAATTCGTTGATAGCAAGTTGATGACACGGAAACATTGATTAACACGTGCCGTTGCAGCCACAGGTATTCCTGCAATGATTTCGCTGCGAACAGAACACCTGAGGGCCGCCTTCGGGGGCCAATTGCCGCCGTTCGTCCGACTGTCCGTCCGTCTGTCTGTCAGCAGTCTGTATCTCTAGAGGTTGATAGGTAATTATTTATAGTACTATAAACTCAACTACCTATCAACCTCTATGTAACTCTATCTAACTAGATTCAATAGTTATGATTTTTTTATGTAATGACGTTCAAAAGTGCTTTTTAATGGCCTAATTGAAATAAATGATTTGACTTTGACTTTTGACTTTGACTTTATGGCCGTTTTAACAAAGAATATATTGAAAACCAAATAAATTTTAAAATTATACAAGAAACGAGTTGTGTTTGTGTGTACTGTTAAGTCATTTACAGGGGTACAGAACGATCCGTGTTTTTAAATTTTGTTATGTAACCCTAATAATGTTTTTGCAATTTGTTTACAACTGCGATATCTACATAATAGCCTATATCTATGAGCTTATTAAACATACCATCACGCCTGTATTCCCCGAAGGGTTAGGCAGATTTGTAACAAAGTACACCCACAGTTCGCAGGTATGTTTAGGTCGCATGTAATAGGGGAGCGAGCCTATTGCCAATCATCATCATCAGCTGCTACTGAGAATTTTATTGAAAACCCAATAACACTTTTCTCTACCTGGGAATCGCACCCAAGACCTCTAGCACAGCAGTCGCTCTTAGGAGGCACTAGGCAAACGAGGCAGTTATAAGTATAAACTTATAGCCTACGTAAAAACCCAATTATTTTTCTAAAAGAAACGAATTCTATTCTTATTTCTTATCAATACAATATTGCTTTCGACCAACAATTGAATGAAAATCTCTTTTACGTCTAACAGTAATATTACAGATTTAATAAAATGATTGTGTTTGCTTTCCGATTATCTTTCTTGTTTGTCGCAATTGAGCATTTTTATATTGGTATTGTTCCATTATTACTATTATTTATTACTAGTTTCTGCTGCGACTTTCTGTTTAAAGCCATAGTCTTAAACTACCTGCTACGCTAGAGGTCTTCGGTTCGATTCCCAAGGTCAAGTAAAGTGTTATTGGGTTTATCTATGAAATTTTCAGTAGCAGCGCGGAGTTAGGATTTATGCCCTGTTAACGGACCTACATTTATACATTGCTGTATCTCTGCCTAACCCTTCGGGGGAAACAGGCGTGGTGGTATGTTAAAATAAGTTTCTGAGAAGACATCTTTCATAAACAATAACTTTATTTTTTTAGTTTTCCATAACAAAATATAGCATTCGTATTTATTAGAACTCTTTTAAGTTCACTTAGCCAAAATGTACCCCTTATAAAAAAAAGCTTTTCCTTTATAAGAAGTTATTATGTAGAATCCATGAAATTCTGGACAGGTACTATCATGTACAAATGGCTGAATCTACACTGTACAAAGCCGACCGATTTACAACTTCATGCGCCCTGTTGACTGCTTTTTTTCAGGCCTTTATAAAGGCTTCCTTTCATGAATACCAACATCGAAAAAATATAAAATAAATCTGCTATTCCCTATAGAAATGGACTGCAAACGATCAGAATGTATGGGACAACTATTTCTTTTCGGTCATCGTTATATTCAGATTTGGTTCTATAATAAAAGTCGTTTGTAGTACTTTTCACACCCCGTTCGATGCGCAATTAAGGCCCGCTTTCACCACAATCACGAAATACTTTTAGTGCTTAAACGTATTTAGAACATCATGCAACCCTGTCAAATTGTTAAAAGGTGACAGAGACAAAATGATAATTTAAACACATTTAGCGCTAAATAAGAAAAAAGAAAAAAAAAAAGAAAAAAGAGAAAAAAAAGAGGAGGTTAAAAAGAGGATGTAGTGACAAAGGATGAAAAGAGTATGCTTAGATGGTTCGGTCATGTTGAGAGGACGAGTGAAAGGCGACTAACAAAAGGGATTTACATGGCAGACGTGAGTGGCAATGCCGGGAGGGGACGCCCTAGAAAGACCTACCTTGACCTTATCGGTGAGGTTCTTCAGAAAGGTCAGGTGCGCAGTACTCGTAACCGGCGTGCTTGTATGACCAGATGTATGAATGTGGACGAGGCGAAAGGAGTGTGTAAGGATCGTAGCAGGTGGCGGTCCGTGGTTTCTGCCTACCCCCATGGGAAAAAGGCGTGAGTTTATGTATGTATGTGTATGTTAGCGCTAAATATGTTTACTTGTTTAGTGATTTTCATGAAAGTGGGTCTGAAAGCCAACCTGTGTAGAAGGTGCTGTGGTCACTTTGCGATATGTCCACAGTACCGGGACGTATATCCTTTAATTCATTCATAGGACTATCATTTAAAGACACTTTATAACTTTAGTAATTCATTTTAGTACGATGCCACTGACTAAGATTCACTTTCACACAAAACCACTAAATGCATTTAGTGCCTAAACGTATTTTGAACGTCATTTCGTTCCTGTCACATTATTAGAAGGTGACTAAGACAGAATGATAATTTAAACAGATTTAGGGCTAAATATGTTTAGTGATGTGGTGAAAATGGGCCTAGAAGGTGGCCAAACAAGTGCCTTCAAATAAAAAAAACTGTTTCTTTTTCATTACTGACTGATTGTTTGTTTGAAAGAAAACTAATTCAGCCAGGTTGCTGCGGTCAACAACCTTCACTGTAGAGGTGGAGGGATCTATCGCTACTTATTCTACGCGTTAGTTACTAAGGTTTTATAAACTTTACCTTTAGTTTATTTTCGTATTCATAGAGTTAGTGTTATTATCTAATATATAAAATTCTCGTGTCACAGTTTTCGTTGCCATACTCCTCCGAAACGGCTTGACCGATTTTGATGAAATTTTTTGTGCATATCGAGTAGGTCTGAGAATCGGCCAACATCTATTTTTCATATCACTAAAAAAAAAATGGCAAAACAACGTTTGCTGGGTCAGCTAGTATTATTTATATTTTAATTCAAGTTTTATTTTCTCCAGACTTATTGACAGCCCATAATTACCGGACTGACTCCTATTTACTTCTTAGTCTATTTTAAAGCGGCATCCATATCATAATGCAAATAAAAGGTTCAATAGAATCATTAAATTGAAGCCTCTACAGTGCTTAGCCATACCACTAATTTTGTCTTCGATACCAAACCAACAGCTGCTTTGGTTTCATACAAATCCTTATTAAAAACCTAAACGCAGACGCGGCATAAAGTTAGCGCACACATAAAGAGTACCGCGATCACTAGAAGTGATAACATATCGCTAGCTTCCGTCGATAGCTGCACAAAAAAATGGTATACCGATAAACTTTAACACCTACCAAAGGGCGATCGTATTAATTATTGTGTATTAACATTAATGAGAACTGCGACACACTGTTAGGGCTCCCATTAACGACTGATTAAACTCTTGGCTATAGTTTCAATATTTATTTGATACTAGCGCACTGCCAGCGACTCTATTCACCCGCCGTAAGTTAGTGTCTTAGGTTAATGCTCAGCTCCTGTGGGTCGTAGCGTGATGTTATATAGCCTATGTTACTTAGGAACAATGTAACTACCTATTGGTGAAAAATGGTTAAAATCAGCCAAGTAGTTTCGGAATCTTATCTAATCTTACTTCTTTAAAATGTTAGTCATCTGTGATGGAGGGTTAATATTTATAACTCCGGGTTTAACTGCATTGCTGGTCGGAAGCGCGTCTACAAAATGAATTAGCTGTAGTAAGTAAGCTGTAGCTGTAGTAATGGGGTCGATTCTCAGGTCGGAAAAAATGCTATTAGGTTTTTATTTATTTTACTTTAAAATTAACCGGCCATTGCCGGGCAACTAGCTTCAACTTTAAACTGTAACTACTTGACAATTCAAAAGTGCCTGTAAATTGTCTAATTAAAATAAATGTTTTGACTGATTGGCCAATTGCATTAGTTAAAGACGTAATATATGCAACGTCATTCACACGCTCATCTCACGTTACTCGAAACATACTGACAAGATCGTCTTTAAGTACTTAATTTAATTATTATTTATTAAGAATTTCTCAGTAGCAGCCAGTAGTTTGAATGTTGATGTTGTGGCACCCTCGGAACGCACGTAAAGCCGCTGGTCCTACGCCTGACTTCTCCCCGGACGTGTCGGATTGCCATCCCATCGGAGTGTGAGGGAAGAGGGAGCCCACCTGTGTTTACACACACTTGTGCACTAAGTATAATACCTCCTGCGTACTTGGCTAGTCTCCATTGAAATTCGGTAGGGCAAATATAATATTATAGCGATGGTTCTTTCGGTTTTGCAAAGTCTGTAGAGTAGCTATGTCTGCCAGCCAGCCAACAAATATATACTAATATTATAAACTGAATCGTTCCTTTGTTTAATCTCTGGAGCTACAGCAACGATACTGAAAATTATTTCTTTAGTATTAAGCCATGTTATCCCTGAGTGGTAAAAGCTATAATTATCTATACAAATATCATAAAGGGGTAAAGTTTGTAAGGTTGTAGGGGGATAGAAAGCCACGTTATTTGTGAGTGTCATAGGCTATTTAACATCACGCTACTACTCACGGGAGCGGAGCAGTAACCAAAGATGCTAGTTATTAAATAACTTAAGTCCGTAATCCGAAAAACTCTGGTGCAGTCTGTCTGGACTGTATTGACCGAAAACCAGAATATTACAAACCCATAACACTGATAAATTATTTTGTTTATATTTCCCCAAAACTGTGAGTATAATTGAATCAGTTTTAAAAGCTCGGCTGTGCATGATATTTTCAATTTAATAATTGAAGCGGAGCAAGTTTTTCGTTACTAGAACGCCTGTTTCGTGAAATTGGCGTGGATTGCGTATTTGTGTAAAGTTGATATGATATTTTAAATTAACTGTCATGTTAGTATTATGATAGTGGTATCTACCGATGCCAATTCTAAGTTACTTCTATTCTGGCATAGTAGTTTTGAGATAATGGCATGCTAGTATTGTGTCACTGGCATGCTAATTCTAAGTATCTGGCATACTGGTTTTGTATAACTGGCATGCTAATTTTGCGGCATTGACATGCATTTGTTTGAGATTTTTCTATTTTTTTACTGCTGCTCCATTTTCAATGTACTAACATAACAGTTCTGTGATGTATGTAGTATGCAACTATTGAAACATTGTCATGCTAGTAAGATACTGGCATGCCAAAATCTAATGTAAACTATATCTATGATATATTTATTCCTCATCTACATCATCAATTCATCACATAAAAACATAACTAAATTCTCCATACCATAAAAAATTACATTAATAAAGTAGGTACTGAGCTGAACTTTCCTTCATTGAGTGTCGTGGGGTAAAAATACCATGGGTTAGGTGACGTACACACGACACGTGGCGCGCCAACCACTTAGCCACGCCTAATGACCGCTTGCAGACGAATGATGGGAGCGCCATAGATGGTAATAAACGTGGGAAGGAACGAGTAGGCAGAAACCGTATTTATTTTTTATTTTTCAATTAACTTACGTAATTAATATATAAAATAGTAAATAATCATAACAGACATTGACGTTCTTCAATGATTTGATATCAGGTAAAAAAAATATGACGGATGACCTAAAATTTGTCTGTCTCTATTAAAAATTCACCATCCTACACTTATTTCCGACCGGTGTATGACCGGTTTGTTTGAGTGGTATTTACAAAAGAAATAACAACGAACTTCGGATTAAAAATAACGGTATTAGTCCTCACTGAGTCACAATGCAGCTATCCATAATACTATAGTCTTTAACAGCACAATCTGTGCAGTAATCGAGGGTTGCACCACGGCTCGGCAAGGCGCAACGGGCGTCCGATGTCGTCCGCCCAGTCCAATTAACTTTGCACTCCTGCTATTCCGATTTTTAAAGATGCGGAACTAATTTCTTCGATAGTTTTGTACACTGTGACGTGCTTGAAAAATAAGACCTGTGAACAACAGTCTGTGCAGAAGCTTTGTTTTTGTGGCTAGAACTAGTACTTAGACCGCGACTTTGTCTGTGTAGATTTCATGCTTCCTATAAACTCAACAACCCTTAACACTAAGATTCACATTACCTGCCTCGTTATCCTAGTGGTCCTAAGCGCGACTGCTACGCTAGATATCTTGGGTTCGATTCCGATCAACCAAAAAGTGTTATTGGAATTGTCTATAAAATTCTCAGTAGCAGCCTCGAAATTAGGATCTATGCCCGATTATTGGCAATAGACACGCCCCCTTTTTCATGGGACTTAAACATAAGTGCGAACTGTGGGTGTACATTGGTACTCTGCCTTACCCTTCAGGGAAAACAGGCTTGGTGGTATGTTAGATTCGTATTCAACTTAATTTTCAGGATGATTAACCCAAGAAGTAAGAATTTGTCTTAGAATTCTTAAGTTAAATTTTAGGAAATTCATTCTTAAACCTTGCTTCTTTACCTAGTATAAAACAAAGTCGCTTCCGCTGTATGTAAACCGTGGAAAAGACTATACTATAGCTGTCATACTATAGTATGACAGCTGTGGGTTTCTTACTGGTAGTCTTCTATCAGAGTAAGACTTGATCATATATTTTTCCTATTAATTACTGTTATTGGCACAAGCCGTTGTTATTTATTATAAATAAATAAAACGATTAGTCATATCTTTAGTACGTAAAGACAGAATTTCAATGGCATCCCCAACATGTGATAATACTCGTAGTTATTATTGTTTACTTTACAACGCGATCATGGTACAATTACGATTTATTACGAGCAAGTGCAGACTATTTTTACCTTGTACAACATCCAATTAGTTTTACAATTAGTTTAGCCCTACTGATAATTTGACTCTTATTAGAATTAACACTAATTAGGGATCGAATAATCACTTCTCGCTAGGAAAGTATGGATAAGAATTATTGACATAATTATGTATTTGATTTAAAAGAAAATCTTTCGAAATTCACGGTCTACCGTTTAACGAATTAAAAATAAAAATAATTGATTTATTCCTCGTTTTGTCGGTACCGATTAAAAATGACGTAATTTTTCGACACTAAAATTATTAATATGTGAACATTAGGTAAACATACCGTGAACAATTTTTTGTATAAGATTGTTTTGTAGGTACTTTATTTGTAGTCAAAAAACCTATTGGAACCTAATTAATCAAATAGATACCTATAATTTTGTCATTTTCACAATTTGACTCTCAAATCGATAATGACCATAGGTACTTTATTTTTTCATTTCTTAGTCTTTAATTTCATAGTAGCATATACGCTTTTATGATGATTTGTTCTAAACCTACTATATGTTGGTTTGTATGCCATAATATGGCAAAACATGCAGATCTACCTGTTATTTTAAGACCAGAATAAAAAACATGAGTATGAACACTAATTATTTGCTGTATGCAAATAATTTGTGTTCATACTCATGTTTTTACAATAAATAAATATTCTAATACACTAAAAGTCTGTTCCCGATAATCGAGGACTTTTTTCGATACAAAAGTCTATTCCACACTATGTCAACATCTGAAGTTTGGCTAAATGTGCATTCGATTATTTGATCCGTTCCGGTTATTACCAGAACGGATCAAATAATCGAATGCACATTTCTACTATATTAAACTGTTATTTTGGTTGCAGCAAACTCCACGTGTTTTACTAAATCAAAACCTGTGTTATTTGCGAGAATAGCCTCATTGGTAGACTGGTTAGTTTAAAATTATGACATGAACAGGGTATTAGTTTTGTATATGCACTTACTAGGTGTTCACTTTATAGAGGAGTTAAAATAACATGCCACTAACTGTATGAATGACAAAATAAAAGCACCGATCTCCGAAATACCAAAAATCACAACCCAATATTTCATGAAACCGAACAAAGAAACGTTTTTTAAAACAACATCATACACAATCCCGCAACAATTCATAAAAACGTACCAACTATAACTCTCGAACACGACATTCGGAGTTCCCGAACATTTTTAATCACAGTACGCACGGAGCATGAAGCACAGTGCACGCAAATAAAAAACAGACGCGCACAATAATAAAATCGAAGCATTTAATTAACATCCCTAACACTTGTCCGTGTGAAATTACTCGCTGTGTGAAAAAAGACTACACAGTGTCCTCTCGCATTGGCGACGACAGATTTATAATAATTAGAAACTATACATACTGATGCTAAGGATGGCTAGCTTATCCTGGTGAACATTATTTGGTTGGTTTGCAGGTATAATATGATTAAGACTGCTTTTTCTAGTTCTTAACTTTCTGGAGCTTCTTAAAGGCCTCTCCAAACATCATCACAGAGAGCATATTGAGATATCGACAGGAGGCTACGGTTAGAACCAAGAGGAGGGCTTTTATAGTTCCGGCTATCCGTACATATAAACTTATTAAAGTTTTGCACCAATCATTCGAGCACTAGAAATACTTAATAGTGTGGATGCAGATAGATTTTGTCAATCAGTTTATTTACCAAAGGATTACTTTTATTATAGTTGAAAGGTATCCTATGTCCCTTTCTGTACCCTTGAAAACGTGTTATGATGTTAAATGTGTAAATGAAATCGTAACATAGGTACAAATAAATAAAAAACGTGTGTAAAAACAAATAAATAAATAAATAGCGTGTGGGACACGCTATTCACAACGAATAAACTCGAAACTCACGTCAAAATAAAATATTGCCCGACATATTGCCTATCCGTGTGTCACATTGATCCTAAAATAGTCGCCATAGCTTTCATCTCATTATGCAGTGACAATTATATTTCTGTTGACGGATGCCGTCAATTCTGCCCCCTAATTCAAAGGCGTAAGGTTTAAAATATGATCTCAGTAATATTGTAAACAGATTTTGTACAAAGTTTGTTGTATCGTTATCCTTGTCTTTATGCTGAGTAAGCAGATATGCTAGATCTTTATGTTTGTCGCACATAATGATATAATATTATTTGTTTTCGTGACGAAGGATTAATGAGAACGCAGAAGCCCTTAATGTCGAGTATTTCCCTAACATGGTTACATAGTATTATGGTCCAATGCGTGTGCCAAGGATTATCGGGACGAAACAGAGCTTTGTGAAACCGAATACGGTTATAAGGGCACTGAGTTTGTTAATGACGATTTACACTTGACAGGGCCCGTCGGCGCGCATTGCCACAGATCGTGACGCATAAAATATTGCAATAAAGGAAGTTGATATTCTTTTTTACATCATTGGTTGGCAAACAAGCCGACGGCCCATCCGATGTTATATGGTCACCGCTGCCTTATATATCTGCAATACCAGTGCCCGCGCAAATGCGGTGGCATCTCAGAGACAAAGTTGACATGTCTTACGTGCCTGGGCACCCATACCCTGCAAACCGGGTCACCGCAACGCTGTTTTGCGGCACAAATAGGTAAGGTGGTAGTACTTCTTCTTCTTAGTTTATCTATGACAAACTATATTGTAATACAACACTATTATTTATACTAGTATTAGAAAGAGGAAATGTTAGTGGATTTGTGAGGTTGTAAGTGGTAGCAATCTCTGGATCTACTGAATCGATTTTTAAAATACTTTTACTCATAAAAAGTCTCGTTATTTGTAAGTGTCATATACCATCACACTACAACACACGGGAGCACAGTAGTAACCAAAGCCGTAAGGTAAAGCAGATGAAAAAAGCCAGGCGGATGAAGTCGCGGGGCATTCGCCAGTAAATTATATTGTTGCGGCCCAGAATTTGGCCACCATGACTGCAGTAGATACATCCCCAAACGAGCTCCTTCACAAAGGGTTCACTACTACATTTATGTGTATGCTAATAAAGTCAGGTTTGTTTTCCCATCTGTAGCTAGTTTTAACCGGCATGTAGTCACGGTAAACACAGACAAGCCCGCAAATTCAACATTTTCGACCGGCGGCTGTGAAATACGTGTAATTTAGTATTCGAGAGACAAGCGTTAAGCTCCATCAGAACCTTAAAACTAGCGCTCGGTCTTCTTAATGATATTAACATATCATTACGGCTGTCTTCCCGAAGGGTTACGCAAATATAGGCTAGCAAGGTAGTTACTGATAATAATAGCGACCTATTATTGTCCTACTGTTTTTCCATGAAGAGATGGCACAATACACGTGGTATTGATCACCTCACTGGCTGCTCAACCCCTGCCCCCCCGAAACGCAAAGGTCACAAGAAGGAACATGGACGGATTTTAGTCAGTAAAAGTCTGACACTCCTTCCCGCCTCGCCCAGGGCGGGGGAAGGAATTTGATGAATTAACACCATTTAAAAAAAACTGGCTTCTCAAGGCTGATTGGCGATTACAGACTTATATTAATTACGGTAACAGTAAAAATAAACGTATATGTAAAACTGGCGACCCGCTTCGGTTTCGTATGTGTGCTATTTTGCTAAACGTCACATTTATTTTTTCAATCAGCCATATCGGTCTAGCCTTTCTCAAGTTAGTGATGGTCTTTACATACATGCTGCAATTGATTTGTATTTATATAAAACAAGTTTTTGCTCGCAACTGCGTCCGCGCGTATATTAGTTATCGCGGATGCAGAGAAGACGCTGAGGTAAAGTAGCCTATATTCTCTCTTGAGGTTCAACCTTACTCCCTAGCGAATTTCATCAAAATCGTAGTCGTGAAACAGACAAACAGAGTTACTTTTACATTAATAATATTAAGTTTAGATACGTTCACGACCCAATTTTTATTATTTTTTGACCTATTTATGTATACATAAACAGATAAGAAAAAATACGATTTTCTCAAACAAAGATATTTTTCTAGCATACCCATACAATACCATTTATATAGATAGAAAATTGAATAGAAGGAAATATGAGAAGGAAAATAAACACAAAAATATCTACTTTCAAAAGGTATTGTGTTATTCCCCGTATATCTCCATACTATACACCTATTTGTATGGTAGGTACAATGGAAGGTAAAAAGACGAAAGCAGGAAGATGGAGGACCTAAATAAACAATTGTCATGAATACTTTCTAGTTCATTTCCGCAGGGTAGTAAAATAAAGCACTAATTTATACCTATTATTATAAAGAGTAATTTGTATGTTTCTAACAAATAAACTCAAAACCTTCTGTACACATATTAAAAAAAATATTACACCATTAGAATGCTAAGAACATTATTCCTGATTAACATAGGCTATATAAAATCACGCTACAACTCACGGCCTCACGGGAGCGGACCAGCCCCCCTAGCCAAGTCACAAACGATAAACGCAAACGCTGAGTAGGCTTTAATAGATCTTCAACATTATATGCTTTGCTTTAAGTTGAAGATCTAATGAAGATTGCATAGCGTTTTCGTTCGTTCCAGTCGCTAACGCTTAGAAAGCTTTAATAGATTTTCAACTTAAGGCTCTGGGGTATAAAGTTGAAAATCTATTGGTACCTACCGAGCGTTTACGATTATCATTTGCGGCTTGGCTAGGGGGGCAGTAACCAAAGACGTAACTTAACGCGGGTGAAATAAGCCACACGGACAAAGTTGCGGGTAGTTTGCTAGTAAGTGGTTAAAAAAAAACATACTATACTATGATTATCCCACTACAGGGCACATGCCTTTTTTCAAACAGAGAAGGTTCAAGCATTGATCACCACCCTTGTTCAAGGTTTGTGATTTCAGACATACATTATTTATAAGCCCAGGTTTCTTCACCGATGTCAGTGACGTCCAAGGTAAACTTAGTATTTGATTTGATTGGTACGTGTCCGGTATCGAATCCGCAGACTCATGCATGAGAGGAAGGCGCTTCAACAACTAGGCCATCACGACACTGTAAATAAGTATTAACTTAAAATATTCAATCCCAGCTATACCCTCGTTTAGTTACGTCTTTGGTTACTGCTCTGCTCCTATAAGTCATAGCGTGATGGTCTCACCTATAAAACTTTATCCTAAATAACCTTATCTATTGATGAAAACCGTATTCAAATCCGTTGCGAAGTTTAAAAGATGAAAGCTTACAGACGGCGGGAAGCGACTTTGTTTTATACTATGTAGAGTTACAATCGTATATTCAAGTGTACTGATTATACAATTGTCAAGCTTGTTAAATATAATACAATGCTTCGACAATGGAAATAAAATCCAATTTTTAAGACATTATACAAAATATTAAAATAATTGCCACTTATTTGTTATACTGATACCAATTACAGTCGATTGCAATGGTCTCCACAAACCGGTTCTGATCGCTAATTTTACGCGGCGGAACTATTGGCAACTTCTGTTAGCTATATTTTTACTGTTGTTTGTTTTAGGGCCTGCGCCCACGTCCGATTTTTTGTAGGACCGATTTTCGTCTCATTCAATAGTTCCATATTGTTGTAAGACTGACTTGTGGGGCATTTGCGTTGGTATATTGGAATTTATTATGTTCCATTCTCTTCGACAAAGCAATCGTTAATCTCTGGAACTGACAGTTGCTTTGGAAAACATCTTTCTGTTTAAGATAGCCAGATTCATGGGGGATGGTATAGGCTATTTAAATAACACCACGCTACGATTGACGGGCCGGAGACGTAACGCGGTTGAAAAAAAACCACGCGAACGAAGTCTCAGGCTTATGCTAGTGAAAAATTAAATTATTGATTAGGTAGGTATAAAAATATATACCATCACGCCTGTATTCCTCGAAGGGAAAGGCAGAGGTGTACCAATGTACACCCACAGTTCGCCGGTATATTTAGGTCCCATGTAATAGGGGGCGAGCCTATTGCCATTAACCGGGAACAATTCCAAACTCCGAGCTGCTACTGAGAATTTCATAGAAAAACCCAATAACACTTTTTGCTCGACCTGGGAATCTACTTATAGGGTACCTACTTATTGCGGAGTTTGTCAAAAGAGTCACCGCGACTCTGGAACGCAAAGGACATTAGGAGGAACAAGGATGGGTATTAGTCAGTAAGAGTCTGACACTGCCTTCCGCTTCACCCAAGGAGGAAGAAGCCATTTGATGATTTCCTATCCTTAAAAAAAAAGAGTAGGTACCTATCTTGGAACCACGCTGCTTGAAAGTATTTGTATTCTTTTTCTTTCCAATTTCAAGCACTTGTCAAATTTATTCTTCAAGTACTTACAAGCAAGAATGATAGCCAATATTCCCCAAACTACGCCAAACAAACAAACCACTAACTTACTGGAAAACTACACACAGTACAATCAAACCACGCCAATAAAATATAGCAACAGACTAGCAATTGAACACGAAAAACTCAGTACAAATAGCCCATCTTCTTTGGACACTCCCCAATCAACCGCTTTCATCACGGAAGTCGCCTTTGCAAGGAGCCATTACGTTCAGCAAAAACGGGACGACCAGCCTATACGGGGCGGGTTTTTTAACTCAATAGCATCTCATGAAATTAATATCAATTGTGGGCCGAGCCTTACATAGGAGCGCAAAAACGACCGGTCGAGATAAAACCGGAATGGAACAGCTTCCACTCAGTGTTGTTAGGTAGAAAATTTTATCTGCTTGTAATGCAATTGTGATTCTAGTTGATTGACTATATGCTTGGGTTCTGTGGAGGTTGTACACTGCGACAACCTGGCTGAAATAGTTTTATTTCAAACACTCAGGCTAATGCAGGAAAAGACATGATTTTTATATATCGGGCCCTAGTTTTGAAACGTTCGAGTCAGACCAATTTAAGTGAAATGACGATAAATGATTTAATAGCTACGTCTGCTTTTAATGAATATAATTTCAGCCCTACTCCTGAAGTAAGTTGTACTTTACTTCTACTTACCGCGCGGTGTCGTAGTCACACCTTAAAGGCGACAACAATACCTTTTATAGTATAGTACCTAAAGCTAAGAAATCAAAGCATTTATTTTAATAAAAATGATTTGTAAGCATTTCAATAAAAATTATAATTGGTATTCCTGTAAGATTTATTTTTGTAATAAATTACGTTTTTCCTTCGCCGAAGAACTCAAAGTATTCCAAAATATCTTTTTATTTTGGTTTCTAATAAGAATTCCGTTTTGGTTCTTCTGGGAAGTTTGAGTTCTTTTTACTTTAGCTGCTACTTATATTTTTTTATTACCTACAGAATAACGTGGATATTTCTTACATTTTTATTCAAAAAACGAAAGCGTTGGCATTTTTTTTTCTTTTAACAGAGAGTCGAGGTCACGGTTAAGCAAGCAACTAAAAGGATGAGGCACACAAACGTAAAGAATGGAAGGAGTGGAGTGAGGCCTTTACCCAGGGACAAAAGAGTAGACAAAATAGGCTAACAAAAAAAAACCTGTGAATAACTAATTATTTATTTGTAATCTGTCACACCACACTGGTCAAGCAAGTGTGGTGGGACAAATCAAAAATTTTAAAGGAGATTTCCCCTCCGAGTATAGCAACACTGAAAAGAAGACTTAAGGCAGGTGCTATTAATTATTATACAGCCTGTTAATTTAGTCATCTACTAGTATTTTAATTCAGCCACCTACAAACATTCTGTTCCTATGATTAGGTTACAGAAGCAGCGCTACATTATGATATCAAAAAAATCACTCATCCTATATAAGGCGAGATGAGCGAACGAGTTCTATAGAAATAGTTCAATTAATACTCCGATACGTATTGTATTAATAAATATTATGATATTCATGAAGTTTTTACCTTATGTAAGTATGAATTGAGTGTAAATTGAGAATTCAATTGGTTGATAATTCAAAAATAAACTTTAATTGGTTTATACTTCGTTGATGACTGAATAAGATATGAGATAGATTTAGTTAATGATCTATAATTGTTAAAGATTTTATTTCAGTTAAAACTTTGAGCAAGTAATTTAATATTGAATCTATTAACAGCACTTAATTAATTAAATCTATTAAAGGAATACGGGATGAAGAAATTGTATTATAAGATAGAAGACAGGTATACTATAAAATGTACTGCCATATATCGGAATGAATAGGTATATAGGCAGGGGTGAACCGGGACGAAATTTTAAAAGGGATTTTATCATTAAATTAATATAATTTGTTGCCAAAAAGGTACTCGTAAATACTAATTCAGTAAAAATATCAGAGTCCTTATAGAAAACAAACTATTTTATTTCGTTCCGTTGCAACCCGGCATCGCTATTAACCCATAAAATAGGTTTGGTACTACTTTAGGTACACTGAACAAGTAAGCCGTATAAGCGTGAAAGAGTAACAAACATCCAACCATCCATCCTCACAAACTTTTGCATTTATAATATTAATATCGCATTTATAATTTTAATTTTATTAAACAATAATTCAAATAATATTGCAATAATAATTCAATAAACATACAAGTGGCATACCTACAATTATTTTATTCTTTTTCGTACAAAAAAAGTAAGAATGAATATTCTTCTTCTTCTTAGCGTTTCGATGACAAACTATAAAAGAGGTATTATATTGTTCCGGCCCAGAATTTGGCCACTTTCACTGCGTTGTCGGTGGCAGTCATTAAATCTTCCTGCGTGCAGCTGTTAGGGCACGCAGGGCACGATGTGAGATGGGCCATCGTTTGTGCTGTACCGCACAGACAGCTCAAGTCGCTACCGTCACCGAATCCCCACCTAAACAAGTTGTCTTTGCTCCGACCGACCTGAGTTCGGAGTCTATTTAAAGACTTCCAGATCGGCCATGGCAGCTCATGTCCAGGTGGAAGACTTTCCGCAGGTGTCACGAATGGCTTTGGCAGAGAGACAACCCCTTTCCAGAGTCTGCATCTCACTGCTGATGGCTCCAGGGTCAGAGGTTCGACACACTTATAAAAGTTTTTGCGGCTTTTCAGCCTTTGTGGCACTGGGAAGTAGTCATGCAGAGGGTGCCGTGTGTCGTTCATCTTGGTCCTCTCAGCTGAACTCGCAACGGCTCTACGGATTTCTGGCGGCGCAATACCGGCCAGTGGGTACAGCAGTCTTACCGGGGTCGGTTTAACACAACCCGTGATAATCCGGCAAGTTTCATTTAAGGCTGTATCCACTAGCTTCGCGTGGGCAGATCGGCTCCACACTGGGCATGCGTACTCGCCAGCAGAGAACGCTAGCGCCAGTGCAGACGTCCGCATAACTTGCGGCGAGGCTCCCCATTTGGTGGTAGTGAGACGCTGTAGTAGGTTGTTGCGAGCGTGTACCTTCTTCTTAATGTTGTCACAATTTTTTCTATAAGTCAGTGACCTATCCATGACGATACCTAAGTACTTAGGATGGTTGTTGTGGGCTATGGGCACACCATGCCACATGATGCGGAGATGTCGGCTCGCTTGATGGTTGCGAAGATGGAAAACGCAGGACTCGGTCTTGGATGGATTAGGCTTAAGTGAGTTCTCCTTATAATATAAACTCAATTCGTTAAGGGCCTTGGTGAGATTGGCCTCCACTTCCTCAAAGTTGGTAGCTTGAGCAGTTAGTGCCAGGTCATCTGCGTATAGGAAACGGGATGTATTTGGGCTAGCCGGTTGGTCGTTGGTGTACATGTTAAAGAGAAGCGGGGCCAGAACGCTGCCTTGTGGAAGACCGTTCTTCTGGGGTCTCCAACGGCTACGGTCTGAAAGTAGGTGAACCTGAAAGCGCCGGTTATGTAGTAGTTCTCGGAGTATCATGACAAATTTTTGGTCGCCGGTCATGGTTTCCACTTTCCACAACAGTCGCCTCAGGTTCACCGTATCGTAGGCCGCAGAAAGGTCCACGAATACAGCGCCAGTTACCTTTCCCAACTCAAACCCATCTTCTATGTACTGCGTGAGTTTCAGTGTTTGATTTACACATGACTTGGCTGGTCTGAAACCCGCCTGCTCCGGTATCAAATTTGGATCAACGAAGGCTGTGAGCCTGGGCAGCAGCAATCGCTCAAACAATTTGTATGTGTGGCACAAGAGTGAAATAGGCCGAAAGTTTTTGGGATTGTCTGTTGATTTTCCCGGTTTAGGTATAGCTACTACCTTGGACTTTCTCCAGAAACGGGGGATTGAGGCGGATTCCAAACAGTTGTTAAACAGAAGCAATAACCATGACACGGTAGCTGGGCCGAATTGCTTTATTTGCTCCACAGATATATTATCCACTCCCGAGGCTTTACCACATTTTAGATTTTTTATGGCCAAAATAATGTCAGTCAGATTAAATGGTTTGCTTATCTGGTCACATGTGCTTGTGAGACTGCCCTGTTTTGGAACCTTCGCAAGGTGGCCTGATGACTTTCCATTTAGGAGAAGCTGGTGGGCGATCTGGTTCGCGGAGACTTGATTAGGTGAAGATGGTGGTGGTGAATCGCCAGTCAATTTCCGGATGGTGTTCCACGCCTTTTTACTATTATGCGTCATGTCGATGTTGGTGACAGTATTCATCCATTTTTGCCGACGAGTTTCACTGATCTGTGAAAGCAACTCCTC
This sequence comes from Caradrina clavipalpis, assembly GCA_932526535.1. Taxonomy (NCBI): domain Eukaryota; kingdom Metazoa; phylum Arthropoda; class Insecta; order Lepidoptera; family Noctuidae; genus Caradrina; species Caradrina clavipalpis. Next base: position 8,509,632 of record OW052087.1, read on the forward strand.
GCCAATTAGGTTGGTTTCCTCGGAGAAGGGGTCGTGGCTATACAAGGATTCGTACTCTTTAAGCAGTTCTGCAGATTTTTCCGATAGCCCTGGGATATAGGCTGTCCGACAAGCTCTAGGTATACATCTACGTGATATTGTTGACACGATATCAACAAATCGGTCGTAGTTTTGAGGGGTCGGCGGGACTTTTAATAGTGCTTCATCTATTAACTGAGAGAACTGCGTCCAGTTAGCCTTCGAGTAGTTGAATCGGCGCTTCAGGGGGACATTTAATGGGCGTACGACGGGCTGGATGGTACACATAATTGGTCTGTGCTGTGTACGAGGTATTGGGGAGCAGATGGATTTACTGCACTGCGAGCTGATACTTTCACTAACAAAAATTAGGTCTGGGTTAAAGCCACGTTTCCATCGGCCACTATTAAATGAGGCCGGTTGCTTCGGGTTGTGTATTAGCATCAAATCGTTTGTTTCAGCCCATTCTTCAACCGCTTGCCCACAAGCTTCCGTAACGTTATAGCCCCATCTCGTGCTATGACTGTTGAAGTCACCGATCACAACTTTGATGGGTTGGTCTTGAAAGTTTTCAGGAGGTGAGAATTGAAATGGGGTGTTAGGAGGCTTATATACAGAAGTGACGGTACAGTTATCGAGGTCGATAGTGATAGCCTCAATGCCATTCTGGGTCGAACATTTGGTAGACTTTATGCTTACGCCGGGAGCAACAAACACTGCGTTACCGTGCTTCGGGTGACAGATCTCGGCGATAAGCGTGAGTCCAGGTATGTGTGGCCGACTCTGAGTTTCGCCTCTATGGGTTTCCTGAACACACAAGACGTCACAGTGTGTCGTGCGACATAGTTCAGAAAGTATTTCTGATTTATCTTGTGAGAAACCCTCGATGTTAATAGAGACTACACACAGGGCCGGCTTTAAGGCTGGACTAGTATCTGGGTTTGTCATCGTGGTGAAAGGATTGGCCAATCGGCGTGGGAACTCGCCGATTGTTGCCCAGGGTGCGCCAGACGTATGGAGTCAGAAGTACGTCGTGCGGGGAGGCTCCTTTCATGCAGAATGAATATTAGTAAGATCAGATTAGTAAGATGCATACTTTTTTGGTTTGATTCCATTCTTCCGCAGTAAATCTCATCTAGCAAGTTAGTATGTATTTTTAGTCGAGTTAACACCTTGCCAAGGAGAAATTACTATGTTGCTTTGTACCTACCAAAATCTGCAGACCACAGCGTCCCTGCACAAAGGAACATCATAATTTGCCTTCTGCTCTCCTAGTACCTACCTCATGATTGATGAGAGCGTTCGCCTGTTATTTCAGTAACCCCAGACAGTCATCGGTCGTTAATAATCTCAGGTGTGGAGAGGTACCAGTTGCGTGTACAGTTACAAAGGGGACGGAGGATCAAAGAGCGCGGTTCGATTCCAGACGGCTACCATACTGCGTTATTTTGGGCCTTGAGTCATTTGGGGTTTGCGATGTATCAAGTTGAGTTTACGTGACATTTAATTCTGAATAGGTATGTATTCTGTGAAATTTTCTCCCGGCAAGCTAAGGTCTATTCTGTAAAAGTCTGCTTCGGTTTTAGGTGAAGTGAACTCGAGGTGACTTGCCAACCCCTAACGTAGAGGGAGGATAACTCACTTTACTTAAATTCAACGACTGAAAGTTTAACAGAATAGCACTGTTTATTTTAGTGAAAACGTTTAAGTAAAATAAAAGAATAAAATTGATATTAATGATTCAGTTCTTCATAGCGTATCGAAGGTAAATAAAATAATAATAAAAATAAAACTACAAAATAAAATATGGTTTTCAATAGTAGTATCAGGTAGATATATTATATGTATTTAGTTTAGATACCACGCCGGGATTCCCTTAAGAGTTAGGCAGAGGTGTGCCATTATACACCCACAGTTCGCCAGTATGATTATATCCCATGTAAAAGGGGGCGAGAAAATTTTAATGAAAAACGAAATAACCCTTTTTGCTCGATCTGAGAATTGAACCCAAGACCTTTAGCGTAGCAGTCGCGCTTAGCACCTTTAGGCTAACGCGGCAGTTTAGATGGCTACCAACAAAACAAATATTCTTTATCTTATTTATTTCTATATGATACATAGTCATGCTGTTCACGTTTGGCGGGCCTGTTGGTCTAGTGGTTAGCGGCCCTGACTGCTAAGCCGGAGGTCGTGGGTTCGATTCCCACCCAGGACAAACTTTGTGTGATGAGCATGATTGTTAGTTCTGTGTCTGGGTGTGATTTATCTATAATATGTATGTATTTATAAATTATATAAGTATGTATATCAGTTGTCTGGTTACCATAACACAAGCTCTGCTTAGCTTGAGATTAGATAGCCGAGTGTGAGTTGTCCCAAGATATTTAAAAAAAAAAAAAATTGGAATGCTGTTACTATTATCTGTTTTCTCTGTGATGTTCCATAAATAGAATATAAATTAATTACAGGCACATGAGGCATTTCAACTTTGTCTGTGGGAAAGCAACGCATTCGCAAGGCCTCTGATATTGCAAATGTCTAGAGGCAGCGGTGACTACTTAACATCAGGTGGGCCGTCGGCTTGACTGCCATTCAATGAGATTTAAACAAACAGAACAATAATACTACTTTCGCAATGCGTACACTTTTTAAAAAAGTTCGTGGAAATGATTTACTGATTCCCTTTTGAATCAAAGTTTAATAAAATTACGGAAACGAAAATGAAATTTAAAGCAAATATTTACACATTGCAATGCTGAAAAAGCTGTAACAGCTTTTATTAATGTTGGAAATTATTTCATCATTTTCATAGTGGTTATTTAAGTGGTTTGTAAATGTATGAAAATTGTATTATTACGAGCCACGTTTTCATGAAGACTACGTTTTATTGTGGGTAGGTAACTGCCTCGTTGGCCTAGTGGTCCTAAGCACGACTGCTACGCTAGAGGTCCTGAGTTCGATTCCCAGGTCGAGCAAAAAGTGTTATTGGGTTTTTCTACGAAATTCTCAGTAGCAGCTCGGAGTTTGGATTTGTGCCCGGTTAATGGCAATAGGCTCGCCCCCTATTACATGGGACCTAAATACACCGGCTAACTGTGGGTGTACAATGGTACACCTCTGCCTAACCCTTCGGGGAATACAGGCGTGATGGTATATACATATATAGGTTCGGTTCGGTTAGGTTAGGTAGGTTTTGTAGGTGGAAAGATCGGGTTCACAGTACTCGTAACCGGCGTGCTTTTATGACCAGTAGTGCGATTCTCTAAAATGCAAACTTGAAAACGAGTCTCACTAAAAGAAAGTGATCGCACTCACTTCGATAACGAAACCATTTGAACTTAGTTGTGTTTTTGCTTGACGTGGTGACGTCGCCGGCGTGATCGTGTTTAACAGAATACCATTTTGTAATCTCACTGCGGATTCAGCTTTCGAATTACGAAGTGAGGCTTAGAGAATCGCACTGCTGATATATGAACGAGGTGAATAGGGTATGTAAGGATCGTATTAGGTGACGGTCTGTAGTTTGTGCCTACCCCTATGGGAAAAAGGCGTGAGTTTATGTGTGTATGTGGATTGAGTGTTAGTTAATGCATTGAACAAAACAGACTATACCGAATAGGGCTAGTGAACTTTTTCTATATCGCTGTTCTTCAATACTAAGCTCGCCTGTTCGAACGTAAATAAAGCTTTGGCTACTTTTACCATGAACTCTGAATAATTTTGCTAAATAAATTATGGAGTTGCATTAATTAAACCAATATTTTCAATAAATATGATAGTTAATTATTAGGAACCAATTAATTAAGTAGATGCTTATTTTGGTGAAATGTCACCCAATAATTAATAAATAGCTAATTATAAATACATTTAACTTGAATGGTCAAAAAGCATAATAATATGAGTACCATTTAAAAAGCGTCAGATTTAATAAACAGAGCAATAATTCTGCGTGAATGCAAAATAACTGGTGTGTAACGTCGAACCGCACGCAATTGGGAATATGCATGTTTTTTATTTAATAAACTAATCCTCATTCATGTATAAACAGTTTAGTAAAACCATATTTCGAATACTTATAAAATTAAAAAGATGTAAGCCATCGAAGATTTGTTTTTATCTATTTCTAACAAAACGAAATTTAACAAGAAGTATATATTCTCCGTAGTGTCATGTGACGTCACAATCCATGTTAGATCTCTCTGGTAGTTCTAAATGCCTATATCGGCCGTATTTCTTGGCCAATTTTAATTTTAATTTCACTATTAGTCATCCCTAGGTACTAAGGTATTTTCATATTTTGTTAATAAATGCGATAAAAGAAATTCATACATAATTATTCCCTATTCATTTGCATCAACCAGGACAGTATACACGTTTGAATCGTTTGTGGTTGGAATACTAGGGCCATAATAGAGTCCGAGTGGGTCCGAGTGTTCATCTCGTCTTTAGGAACATCGCTGTGCTGCTTGACGATTTTTCACGTGGCAATGCTGCTAATTTGAGTTGAAAAACGAAGTCGATGGCTATACACAGCTACACACCATTACCACGACACAGCTTTTTAACTTCTATGGGATTAAAAGCAGTGTCCATAACTACGTTGGACCCCATTCAAAGGGATTGAAAACCTGTAGGTAGGTACATGTCGTGGCATGGTTTAACTTTTCACCCCTTCCAAGCGTGGTATTAATTTTGAGTCCTATCGATTGAAGCTCGAATTGGAATTCTTCCAAATATCCTTTACGCTGGAAACGTTTATTCTAGTTTGTATATTTTTTGTCTGTTTATTTCCATAACAATATTTACACAGATACTTAATAATATAATATTAAAAGTAGATACTTTATTGATTTAAAAGATATTGTATTTGTAAACCCATGATTTTGTTAAAACGTAAAGTCAAAAAAGCATACAAGCATCATCATCATCATCATATCAGCCCATAGCCGTCCACTGCTGTACGTGGGCTTTCCCCAAAAATCGCCAAACATCCCGGTCCCCTTCTTTTAATCGTCGGTCCACCGTTCAGCAGCATCCACACCGCGTTTACCTAAACGTGGTGTACACTCCAACACGTGTTTGATCCACAGACCGCAAGCATAGTTAATAATTATAAAAAAAAAACTCTTTCAGGCGTTTTAAATCTTTTGTCAGAAACCACGAACTTAATATTACCGGCAAAGGCGACGAAAGTCTGGCCACTCACGACGAGCGGCTAGCTCCTTCACTATTCATGACGGGCTTGCATCAGACTCGACGCCCCTTAATTAGCATCACATTAGCACCCCCACACTAACGAAATATAAAACAAAATGCAACAATAACATCTTTTGTATAAAATACAGGTGCTACGAAATCGTTCACACTTGGTACTACTTAAGTTTTTCACGCAAAGGTTTCTAGCCCCTGTGTTAAAATGTAAGTTAGGGAACAATAAGGCGATTGTTGTTCAGTCAACTTGTTTGGATTCAAGGTTACATGACCAGTATTTAAAATTAGACTAGGCATTTATATTGTTTAAAATTGGAATCATTTTTATGTACGCCATTAATTGATATTATTTCGACTTACCAATAATAAGTTTGAAATCGGCGTGGTGATCAATACTTGTTCCTTTTCTGTACGAGAAAAGACCTTTGTCTTACAGTAAGACAATAATAGGCTGGTAGGTATTATTATTATTCACTACTAGGCACCTGCCTCATCAAAGATTTCATCTCACTGCCACATAATCTTTCAAAGATACAGCAGCAGGGAATTTCTCCGATTAGTGCAACCTACATTTCGCGATATATCGGTAACTAGGTATTATCTTTACGAACTTCCAATAAAGTCGGTTAACGAGCGATTACTTAAAGGTGTAAATCGGCCAAGAAATAGTTGATATTAAACTTTAGTTTGGTTCAGGTAATTAAGTTGTTCGACTGCCGTGCAAAGTATAAACTGAAGCGATAAGTTCTGTCAATAATAATATAATATACTATTTATTTCAGGCAACAATGGCCCATTACATAAATACCTTACAGACTACCTATCAGACATATTTATAAAAAACAAACACAAACATATAAACTAAGTTATGTTGTCGTTTGTCCTTTTCTTAGTTTAATACTCAATCTGCAGCGCCGTGGAGTAGAACAGAAACCTCGTATTGCTCGAATACATAGAATTACGTAAGTTTCAGTTATCTTAAATCCGTGTGAATCCGTCGGAGTCGAGCGAACAGCTTTTTAAGTACATAAAGTTCGTTATGCATTGTGTAAAAAAATCCATTCCGACAAATTCCGTGGCGGAACGTTTTGAACCTACCTATCATCATCATCATCATCTTATAAACCACAGGACGTCCACTGCAGGACATAACCTTCCCCCTAAGTTTTCTAAAAGGACCGGTTGGAAGCGGCCTGCATCGAGTGGCTTCCTGCGCTTAGTAATCTTAGTAACTGTTATCCAATTCTTACATAATAATTAGGTAGCTAATTTCCAACTTTCCAGGCTTAGGTCAGTTTACCTTTCGCACTTTCGCTATTGACGTAGGTACTAGGTACTATGTGCTATTGTAAAAAAAACGACGGGTTGCACTCTGGGAGTGCCGGCAGAAGTGAAAACGCTAAAGACGTACACAAATATGATAAATTCGTAAGATTTTCGATCAGGTCACGTGTCCTGACGCGAGTTTAACATTTTTTACCCATTCCAAAACAAGTGCGCAACGCCGCTTACGAATTTTCGATCAGGGTCACGTGTCCTAAAGCGAGTTTAACATTTTTTACCCATTCCAAAAAAAGTGCACAACGCCGCTAAAGAAGTTTTCACTTCAAAAATCCCACAAAATTACATCATTCTACACTGAATTAGAGAATATAATTATGTAGGTACCGCAAACCTTATACTACATGGAATCGCCAGAGATTCTAATAATGAACCCCTAATTTTTTTTTCTTCAACTTGTTTAGTCTCACTGCTAGGTACAGGTCTCCCCCATTGCACTCGTTTCTATGCATTGTCTTCTCTGGTGAATGTCCTATAAAAGTCAAAGTAGTAACATATGGCGGGTGAAATGAGCCACGCGCACGTAATCGTGGAACTAGCTAGCGAACTCGCTAGCTGTGAAGTTACAGGACTTTTAGTTTTTTACATAAAAAGTGAGCTAACTAATCATATTCAGAGTAAACACATTATACATCATGATTTGCCTAAGCTAGACTAGTTATATACCCCGCGGCGTCACCCGCGTTCAATAACGCATGATGTCCTAAACGTACATTTAATAAACCTTCCTCTTGAATCACTATCCCTATAATTGGTAAATCGCATAAAATTCGTTGCGTAGTTTAAAAAAAATGTATAAAAGATCTAAGCGTTCAAAAGGACAGACGGCGGGAAACGACTTCGTTTTATACTATGTAGTGATATTATTTTAATTCCTGTTTTGGATGTTGATCACCCTCCAAAGAAGAAACATGTAAGAGGCTTCTTCTGGTTTACGTAATGTTAAATTAAAAGTACATATTCAGTTCACTCATATTTATTTAAACAATGGATTATTAAAACACAATACTGAAATTATAACAAATAAATGTATAGTGATTTTAGGTCATAATTACATGGCCACCACAAAAGGTATAGTTTTCCCAAATAAATGATGATTATTAACAATTGCTACAATATTCTACAATTATTTCATTCGACGTACTTTATAATAATCATCAATATTTCACATATAAACTGAACTTATAATTGGCTAGCAGTATATCAGTATTTCAAAACGGTTGTAAAATGCAATGCAGTATCATATAATTTAATGTGAATTGTTCGAACGACGCACTTGTGTTTTACTAAATGGTTGAGGCGAGTGCGAGTGCCTTCGAGCTCCTGAAAAAAACAGAAAGCCGATGAACCAGTGCGAGTATCGCATGTTACATTCGCCAGAGGAATTTTCATGACATCACACGACAAACACTAATGCGTCCGGACTCACAATTGAACATCCAAGTACAAGCCTCCAGTATTCTTACCAATAAAAAAGTATTATCATAAAAATCTCCGATCTTTCACGTCGCAGCTCGTACAACAAAATGAGCGAAATCAAAAAACGTCCAAACAAAAAATGACAAGCACATATTTACGTGAATAATAAACCACACTATATACGTTTACGACGACGGCGCCTGCCCTGTAATCAACTATTTATTACTGTTAACTCAATCAAACGGTTACATGTCAGTATTGCGTGAGAACAGAGAACCAACCTTCCGAGAAACCTTTGACTATTAATATCTGAAATAAAGACCAAATTCTACTTTTATTGGACTATTGGGGTGTTATATTTTTTCTGCTACTCAGAATAATAGAGGTTCGAGTGTGTAATAAATGTTTATTTTTTATAAGACCGTGAGCGGTTCAGTTTGAGTTTTAGTTTTACGGTAGCGAGTGGAAAAAACTGTGTCTTGAGAATGGTTCTGCAGTTTATACTTAGGATAGCTATAGTGTTGCGTAAGTTGGTAAGTATTTTTCTGTTACAAAAGCATGTGGAATCATGTAAAAACGAATGAAATAGTCCGTAAATAGGAACCTCCTGGCTACGGAGATATTGAACGTCAAAATTCCAAGTTATTTTTCGTTCCTTATGAAAACCAGTTTTTAATTTAGTTTATAAATAAAATTTTAAATGCCCCCACATTGTTTGCGTAACATTACACGCTGTCACAAACACTATAACTGCTACGTAGTTAACGGCTACGTAATGTATTTTTCTAACTCCTGTTTCAAATCCCAGTACTGGGGCGTATAACTAAGTTATAAGGCAACCGACACAGTGACCCTCGTTGCACTTTATCGAGTTATAGACTGAAAGTTCATTATAAGGAAGCGCGCCGGTGTCATAGATAGGTCACTATAATACTAGCCAAACACGTAACTGTGTATACTAGTGCGCATTTGAACTTGCACAAGTATGCATTACATTATGCATGTATAGAAGAATTAACGCAAGTATCTGAGCCATTTATATTCGCAATGGTTTGATGTATTTAAAATAATGATAGATAGTTATTATTTACTTTTCTATACTAATAATATAATTAAGAGGTAATATTTTTTGTTTGTTTATTTGTAAGGAATAGGCTCCATAATTACTGGACCAATTTAATTAAAAAAACATCATTAACTGCCCCGTTGGTCTCGTGGTCGCAAGTGCGACTGCTGTGCAAGGGGTCCCGGGTTCGATTCCCGGGTCGAGCAAAAAGCGTTATTGGGTTTTTCTATGAAATTCTCAGTAGCAGCTCGGAGTTTGGATTTGTGCCCGGTTAATGACAATAGGCTCGCCCCCTATTACATGGGACCTAAATATGCCGGCAAACTGTGGGTGTACATTGGTACACCTCTGCCTAACCCTTCGGGGAATACAGGCGTGATAGTATATATATAAAATCATCAACAGCGACTCGATGGGAGCGGAGCATTAACCAAAGATGTAACTTATGGCGGGTGAAATACGCCACGCGGACGAATTTGCGACGAGTTCGCTAGTTATTTATAACATCGTAATTTGACTTTGAAGTCAAACTGTACCTTTTTTGAAAAAGGTAAGTACATCAAATTAGGATTAAATAATGTTATTTGGACAGGTATTGCACTTTGCAACATTTATTACCAAATACACGTAAAAAAAACTAGCAACAATAACACGGGCCCCTATTTCTATAATAGCTACAAAGTGTTATGTTAGGACTATACTTAAACACAACGAGCGTACAATCCTAAACACAACAATGACACGGACACTTTTTTTAGTCAACTTTGCAAAACCCGCACCTGTATAATTGTCTGCAACTTAAATTATTTTTATTAAAATTAGGATGGAAGGTATAATGATGGAGGCGAAAATGTTGCTCCTGTTTAATTTTTTTGTTGTTATAGCAAAAACTAAGCGTGAGGACAAACTAATGACAGTTATCATGGTGTACGACAGCCAAGAACAGAAGTTTTTACCACATTTAATGTTTTTTTTTCTAAACTCAGTTTTTGTTATAACTTATACATACATATTATCACGCCTGTATTCCCGGAAGGGCTAGGCAGCGGTGAACCCAAACCTCTAGCGTAGCAGTCGCGCTTAGGACCACTAGGCTAACGAGGCAGTCTATTATTCAATAATTTTATAAAATACTAGCTGTTCCCCGCGGTTTCACCCTCGCTGCTCAGCACCTGTTGGTTGTAGCGTGATGTTACATAGCCTATAACCTTCCTCGATAAATGGGCTATCCAACACAAAAAGAATTTTTCAAATCGGACCGGTAGTTTCGGAGATTAGCGCGTTCAAACAAACAAACAAACAAACAAACTCTTCAGCTTTATAATATTAGTATAGATTACATAGATAGAGTAAGCGTTTCCATCGGTCTTTTATAATGCGCACAGCAAAGTAGTGGAACTCTTTACCTGCGTCTTTATTTCGAAACGCATTTAACCCTAATCTCTTCAAAGTATTAGTGAACGGGCTTCTTTTGGGTAAGCTCACTCCATCGTCGACTTTGTCCCTGACACTTTTGACCTAGACTAGATTCAAGACCAAACCCATCTGAAATAAAAAGATAGTTATTAAAATAGAAATTCACGTATCTTTTCTCTGTAAAATCTTCACCTTTTCGCCACGAAATGAATATGGGAGTAACCTATAATGTAAACAAATCAATTAATAAGGATTATTGAAATTGAAATATTTTTATTTATATCATTATATTGAAATTGAAAATAACACAGACACACAAAAATTCAGACAAACTGAGAACCCTTTTTTTAAGTCTGTTAAAAATCCAGTCTACGCGCTTGTTTTAATAAAGTTTGTACTTAATCATGAATTTTCCACATGACTGAGGTCTAGACGGTAGCTTTTAACAAAAAGCCGGCCAAGTGCGAGTCGGACTAGCGCACGAAGGGTTCCGTACCATTAACAGTAAAAACGGCAAAAAAAAAACACGTTTGTTGTATGGGAGCCCCCCTTAGATATTTGATATATTTTAATTAAATAATTTATTTTTAAAGTTAATATACTCGTATAACTAAAAATGCTGTGAATACTTCAAGCGTCTACCTGTTGCCGTTATCAATATGGAGCAAAACCTAGCAAAAAAAAAACACGTTTGTGGTATGGGAGCCCCTCTAAATATTCTGGTTTTTTGTATTTTTTGTTATGGCAGCCACAGAATTAAATAATCTGTGAAAATGTCAACTGTCTAACTATCACGGTTCATGGGATACAGTCTGGTGACAGACGGACAGACAGACAGACAGACGTACAGCGAAGTCTTAGCAATATGGTTCCGTTTTACCCTTTGGGTACGGAACCCTAAAAAGAGAACAGTGTTCATTTTCACAAATATGCAATAATCTACACCCGGAAAAGTTAACTAAACAAGGAAAACAAAGCACAGTTTCCCTCTGATATACCACTTATGCTGCAAATGGGGTATTAATTACTAATACCATTTTTGCAACCACACTGAAAAGTTATAAGCATTTAAAATGAACCTTAATTGTATGCATTACGGTCGTGAGTACAGTAACGATGGATTCAGAAATCATTCAATCAGATTTGGCAAAATTTCAATTTTAGTCTTCTCCCCTCTGTGCGCTGGATCAAATTCCATAAAAACAATTTTGATTCTCGGCTGTCACAAATAGGGTTGGCAAGGATTAGTCTTTCAGCTTAAACAAGCTTTTAGGATTAAGCACTTCAGTGTTTATATTTAGTATGTAAATAACATGTGTTAACATTAAGCAAGATTTTAAGTATGTTTTTTTTTTCATAGAAAAGGCTGCCCCACTTCAGGAATTTCGCCTATATCGTGGGTCATACACTAACAGTAACCCGGAATAACTACCGGCAGGTCATACAAACATTTGTTCCATGCGAGGATGAACCCATGACCCGCAGCGCAGCAGCTAACCACTAAGCCACTGCGCCAACAGCATCGTCGAATAAATAGTATTTACACACTTAACAATTTTATATTTTTAATTTGAAACACTTAAAATAAAACAAAAAGATAAATGGGAGCTGAACATACCGGCGAGCTGTGGGTGAACATTATTACACCTCTGCCTAACCCTTCGAGGAAGACAGGCATGATGGTATGTATAAAAAACTCAAACTCAAAATAAAATTACAAATAATGCAAAAACAGGCCTAATAATAACACTGAAATATTGTAGCTAATAAAAATATTCTTCTATTTTACAGTTCTCAGTCCAAAACTTATCTAATAGATGCCAATTCGTACAACCCTAAACTGAATTAACGAATAGCAGGTTCATTGAAACCCGTGTGCGTACTACCCTATAAACCTACATTCCAATTGCAGTACCGTGTGTGTAGGTATCTATGTAAGGTCCATCGATTGCCGTGAACTTGATCTAGTGACTGAATTTCACGTTTCATTCACAGATCGCGTATTTAATTGCGCGTTTTGATACTGTATTTTTATGCTTTCCTGGTGTTTTTTTGTGGTACTTGTTTTTTGAACGGGATGTATTCTTGTGGCTTTTTTATGAACTTGAGTATAATTTTGAAATATTTTATTGCATGTATTTTCAAACATGCTAATCTCTGGAACTCTCAGTCGGACTGGAACAATTGTTTTTGTATACGTATTAGAGTTAGATTCATGAGGAATAGTATAGCATATAATAACATCTCGCTACTCACGGGAGCGGAGCAGTAAATGAAGCCGTAATTTAATGCACGTGAAAACAACCACGCGGACGAAGTCGCAGGCTAAAGCTAGTAGGCTAGATAACATTACACTGTGACCTACGGGAGTGGAGCAGTAATCAAAGACGTGACTTAACACGTGTAGCATGAAACGTAGTCGCTTTTCATGTCGGTCAACATATAAGCTCACCTCTTTTCAAGAGTAAAATCTAAACCAGCTAATCAGGTACAACTATATCACCAATAAATAAGGGACTATTAAGAACATTATCTCTAGGTAATCAACATTTAATTAAATGCATTTATCTAAGACAGCTTCAATTTCGCCAAGTACCTTGTTAATCGTTTCTAAACACAAATTCTAGTCTAGGGTTGGTAAAAATCAAATTCTAATGACATCAATACACTTAACCCTGTACAGGAATAATAATCCGTCGCAATCAGCCCTCGGGAGGCGCCCCGGGCACTCAGCTTCGATACAACCACGCTACCGACAGATCTATACCTAGGTACGAGAGAGGGACGATCATAATAACACAGCAATTTGACGATATTTTACCAATCAAACAACAACTGCCTCGTTGACCTAGTGATCCACAGCGCGACTGTTACGCTAGAGGTCTTGGGTACGATTCCCAGGTTGAGCAAAGTGTTATTGGTTTTCTATGAAATTCTCAGCAGCAGCTCGGGGTTAGGATTTGTGTGGACACCCACAGTTCGCCGGTATGTTTTAGGTCCCATTGGTAACGACGGATTTTCGTCTGATGTGTTTAACATTTGGCTTTTACTAACCCTAAACCTCTGCCTAACCCTTCGCAGAATACAGGCGTGATGGTATGTGATATGTGTTTACCAATCAGAGTTGTTTTGATAGTTTCTCCGATAAAAAAAGAAATAAGGATCATAAACTTTGCAAAAAAAAGGGCATTGCGTTAAAACAGCGAACACGTTTAACGTCCACAAGTCGTTCATCAGGCTAAACACACACCGTCGGGTCCCAGGTTCGATTCCAATAGTTATGCAAATAGCGACTTGGAATGTAATGAGTGGCCGGCAGTTATTTAGACCTGCGTCGTAAGTCAAACTCTGGTTCGGAATTGAAGCTCGGATTGAGAAATCGATAGAGACGTTCATTTTATTTTATTTTTTATGGTTCTAATATTTTCTTGTTTTTGTATTTAAATTAATGACGTCAGTGAAGTGATGGTATATGGGTAAATACTTAAAACAACAAAATAATGTTCATGTATTATATCATTGCCTGTTGTAGGTAACTAGGTATCATGGGGCAGTTTGTCGTTCGACCAGATGACCTGTGACGGGGACGTGCAATGTTCCGTGCGTGTCTCTCTAGTGGAATGTGGGGTCGTAGGACAGGCCTCGTAATAGTGAAGGGGCCTCCCAATGGCGGTCCAATACTAGTCGGAAGCGCGGATCATGCGTCAAGCGAAAACCGGGCTTCTGACTTATGGTAACAGGAGGAACCGTGTGTTTTAGTCGAAAAAAACTAAAGAAAAGGTTACTAGGTACTCTATAGGAACCTAGTGTTTTTCAAATTTCCATCTGACTACCTGACAATGCAAAGGTTAGGCACTATTGAATTGTTATTTAAATGTAAGACTGGAAGTTGATACTAAAAAGCAAAAAATAAAAATCTTTTTTGCAAAAACAGACAACCGCCTTCAAACACATTTAGGTTTGGAAATAAGCGGCTTTGGTTCTGTTTGTAATTTTTTATTGCCACCTTTTTTACTAAAAAGATTTTTATTTTTGCTTTTTAGTATCAATTTCCAGCCATCGCAATCCTTGAAGGAACTACAATACTGGTATAAATCGATAGCTGAGAAATTTGCTCCACTCTCGAAGTGCAATTCTGTTCATCACTCCGAAGATCCTCATCTGATCTTTACCAAATTTGGGAGTACCTGTGAGGTAACCCCTTTCAACCAAAAAAATAATTTTTGGAATCTGTTCAGGCGTCTCTGAGTAAACGAGGAACATATAAAAAAATATATACATTTCCTATGTGTATTTCCTTTGATATTGTGCTCAATAATAAGGATTTAAAATTCTGAAATGTTAATCTACTTTTGCTGCTTACTATGAAAAAGAAAGAAATAATAAGGAATTATTGTAATACATTGTTTTTTAAAAGAGCATGTATGGAGTTTCTTGCCCGTTCTTCTCAATACGAAACTACCTTTTGGAATGGGCAACTAGATTCAATATTAATGTTTTTTTTAATGTAATGACGTTCAAAAGTGCCTTTTAATGGCCTTATTGAAATAAATGATTTGACTTTGACTTTGAAGAAAAAATGATTTACTTTCGATTTGAGGAAAGAAGAAGAATCAATGTTTGAGTCTGTTTGTCTCTTTTTATTCTGTCTCTTTATTTACTCTGTCATAGCACACGTACAATAGTCATAGCCCGTTAAAAAAGCCCCTCAAATTCTAAAAACACAACATTTAGAAAAGATATCAAAATAAAATACATCTCAAACCGACTCCACACACGGCTCTGTCCCACAAGCTCACACCTCTACAACCACGAAATTAATAACACGTTGTTTTTTTATTTGAACCTCACTCTTGCACTTATTATTATTTAAACTGTATTTCGAAACTTTATTTATTGTTATTTATATAACATATGTTGATCATTTTTCAATGTTTCTACACAATTAACACTTCATTTTCAATGTTAATCATTTTTTTCGATGTCGGTACTGTTTTGTTTTTAGTATTTATGCCTCGAGAGTTGGGCATTGGGCGATAAATTAAAGGTATGCATGTTAACAATGCACAAATGGGTTTTGGTATTGATGACAAATATATGAGTTGTTGACAGGGCTGGATGTTTCGCTTGTCTGCGTGATTGGAGCGATTTGTTTGTTGTCTCATCGCTATTTGGAGCGCAGTCGGCCGATCTGAATAGTGGATTATCTTTTTGATTAGATAATTGGTGATTTTTTACGAAGAAGGTGTGAAAATTGAAACAAAATTAATAGGAACGTAGAAAGGTTTTTGAAAGTTTAAGTTTACCCATTTTTAAGGTTCCGAACCTAAAGAGTAGGTACTAATGAGACCCAATTACAAAGTCTCCGCTGTCTGTTCATCTGTCACGTGGCTGCGTCTTCTAAACCGTAATAGAGATAGACGTGATGTTTTGTGTTCAATACTATACGGTGGCCCGGAATCCTTTGTGTGCGTGTCCCACTCGCACTTAGCCGGTTTTTGTTAAAGTGTGGACCTGCTACCTTCTTCTGCCGGTATAGTAGAAGGTATCTACTACATTTCCTGTACAATAGTCGGTACTGTTCTGTTATAAATCTCCTTCTTCTCTCGACTTTCTCCGTTTTCATCTTCTTCCTCTTCAAGTAAGCTTAATATGCCAGCTCGTGTAAATTCACCAAGAGACACGAAAAATATCAGCCTTCCCTAACAGCTTCAATTAAAAATGTCCTGATTGGCTTTCTAACCTTCAAAATCGACAGCCATGCTACTTGACAGTTTTTTATTTTCAATTCAGTTGCTCCTCCATGCTATTCGCCATGGAGTTTTACCATCATCAGTTCCCGAGGTTTTACGACTGAACAATTATAGGTCTTCTTTTTTCCATCGACTACCCCGTTTTATGATCGGTTAGGAACGGGACGACCCGAGTCCGCTGTAAACTCTGATTGTTTGCTTTTTAATTGCTTTACTGCTATGCTGGCCGTTTTTATTTGATTTTGATTTATTTTTTTATTTTGTTAGTAGTGTACATAGTGACGTAGTTGTTTAGGAGTGTGCCTTTATGTTGTGCGGTCACGCGATGTTTTAGTGGTTGCCACATCTACCATACCTGTGTAATGTTCTGGATTGTAGAGGTCAGATAGGCAGTCGCTCCACGTGAAACACTGGTATTCAGCTACATCTGGTTAGACTGGAAGCCAACCCCAACATAATTGGGAAAAGGCTAAGCCGATGATGATGATGATGATGATGATGATCTAGCTTAAGAAATATAATATTTTTATCCCGTGTTTGTGTTCCCGTGGGATAATGTAGGCTAAGCAGATGAAGATGATGATCTGTGTAATGTCCTGAATTATTGATTTGGTACAAATTACATAAAATACCATTGCGCCTGTATTCCTCGAAGACTTAGGCAGAGATGTACCAGTCCAATGTACAACGACATTTCACCGGTATGTTTTGTTCCCATGTAATAGGGGGCGAGCTTATTGCCAATAACCGGGCACAAATCCTAACTCAGAGCTGCTACTGAGAATTCCATAGAAAAACCTAATAACACTTTCTTCGACCTGAGAATCGAACGCAAGACCTCAAGCGTTGCAGTCGCGCTTAGGACCACTAGGCTAAAGAGGCAGTTTTACCAAGAAAATGGTTGGTACAAATAAACTGTATACAATTAATACCTAATAATAATAATACATACATACATACATACATAAACTCACGCCTTTTTACCCCCATGGGAAAAAGAACCAGAAGGCAGAAACCACAGAACGCCACCTGCTACGATCCTAACATACTACTTTCGCCTCGTCCACGTTCATATATCTGGTCATACAAGCACGCCGGTTACAAGTACTGCGCACCCGACCTTTCTGAAGGACCTCACCAATAAGGTCAGGGTAGGTTTTTCTAGGGCGTTGCCACTCACATCTGCCCGTGGGTCGTAGCGTGATGTTATATAGCCTATGTTACTTGGGAATAATGTAGCTATCTATTGGTGAAAAAATGGTTAAAATCGGTCCAGTAGTTTCGGAGCCTATTCGTTACAAACAATCAAACAAACCTTACCTATTTATGATTAGTATAGATATTGTGATGAGAATCGACTTGGTTTTCTTCTATCTGCATGAACTTTTCATTTATTTTACACAAGCTGACCCGGCAAAAGTGGTCTTGCCATATAAATCTAGCTTCTACCCGCGACTTCGTCCGCGTGTGTATTTTCACCATCGCGAAATAACGTCTTTTGTTACTGCTCCGCTTCCGAGTGCAATAGCGCGATGTTACATATAGCCTATGACACTCACAAATAACGTGGCTTTCTATGGGTAAAAGAATTTTCAAAATCGGTTCAGTTGGTCCAGAGATTACTACAGCCTCACAAACTTTGCCTATTTAAAATTACAGTTTTATGTTGGATTACAATAATTACAGCAGTCTCTCATTTATTTTATTCCTGTACTAGCTGACCCGCCACGACTTCGTTCGCGTGGTATCCTACCCGTACCCTACCCCTACCCTACCCTACCCCTACCCTACCCCTACCCTACCCTACCCCTACCCAACCCCTACCCTACCCTACCCTACCCCTACCCTACCCCTACCCCTACCCTACCCTACCCTACCCTACCCTACCCCTACCCTACCCCTACCCTACCCCTACCCTACTCCTACCCTACCCTACCCCTACCCTACCCTACCCCTACCCTACCCTACCCCTACCCTACCCTACCCTACCCCTACCCCTACCCTACCCTACCCTACCCCTACCCTACCCTACCCCTACCCTACCCCTACCGACATTATAAGTATTATCACAAATCTTTTGTATGGGAATATAGAAAATTGTTGTTTTTAGACTTTTTCAGGTTTTTTTTTTAATATTTCTCTCCGTAAGAACCATCCTCGTACTTCAAGGAATATTTAAAAAAAAGAATCAGCCAAATCGGTCCAGTTGTTCTTGAGTTATGCGCTTACCAACACATTTTGCGATTCATTTTTATATTATAGATTGCTAGATAGGTACTATACAGGTAATTGTCATAATTCAATTAATTTTCAATTATATTTAGTTGGATCGCTGTACACAAATATAAGCTAGTAACCTCGGTCACATTGTGAAGTGAACATAATGACCTACTGTTCATAATGCAAAGGTACTCAACTGATTACGTACTAATACTAATTTTACATATTCCGTGGGCTGCCGGCCAGCCACAAATATCCTAACTGTTGCCTCCATCGAAATAGTAATTAGTCAATTGCAGGCAATACTGCGATGCGCTGGTTTACAGCCCATTGCAGGCTCAGCGAAAATTAGAAATTCTCATTTGAAACGTCTTATTAACTTTTGTTGGCTGCGTATTACACCGTTACGTGTGAAACATGCTTTAAATTTGAAAGTATTATGGTTTAAAATTACGCCAAATCTTAGCCTTACCCGTAACCGAATATTATAATACCTAATAGCCTATTATTGTCCCACTACAGGCCGAAGTATTTTATTATACAAAGACGACCATTTGATTGAACACCACGCTTGCCTAAGGCGGATTGGTGATATCAGGCTAGTCCAGATTTACTCACGTCAAATCATTCTCAAAGTCACATTGGTACTTGCCCGGTATTAAACTCGCAACCACGTGCGTGAGAGGCGGAATCCTTAGCTTACTGCACCACCATTTCATATCCACCACGCTTTATATGACAAAAAAAAATTGAATGAAACACGAGCACGTGAATTCGTTTCGCTCGCCGTCTTCATTCGCTACGGTGTAAGCATAACCCACTTTTATAATAACAGGAGATATAATTTATGATTTACGAGAGTGTTAAACCTTGATTGTTTAATTATATCGGCCGCTAAATAAACTGTGGGTCGATTCCATTTCGAAATGCAAATAAGGAAATATTCGCTTAGTATTATGAGAGAATGTTTTATTGCCTTTAGTGTTCGCACAGGTTAGTTTCTTCATGGAAGAAAGGGATTTTCTAAAATATTCGTCGCCTCCCGCTAGGATTTCTTTTTTGTATCGTGGGTGCGTATCTATGTAATGTAGTATCTATGTATATTATATTAATATAATAAAGCTGAAGATATTTTTGTTTCTGTAAGTACTAATGACGAAAATGTTTAGATTTGCATGATTTAGTGATTATTCTGTTCACTTTTATAAACTACTAGAGAACTGCCCGCAACATCGTCCGCGTGGTTTATTTCACCCGTGTTAAGTGACGTCTTTCGTTACTGCTCCGCTTCCATGTGTCGTAGCGTGATGTTATATAGCCTACGTTATTCAGGAATAATGTAGCTATCTATTGGTGAAAAAAGTGTTAAAATCGGTACAGTAGTTTCGGAGCATATTCGTTACAAACAAACAAATCTTTCCTCTTTATAATATTAATTACCTAAGTACTATAGGTAGATATAAAAAATGATATCACTAAACCGCCTATATCAAGGATGATGATCAATGTTCTCTTTGTATGAGAAGAGTTCTTTACCTTAAATGCCGGGGGCTGCAGGTTGTTCGTAAGAGGTACTGCGCCCCCGGAACGCAAAGGGCACATGAAGGAACATAGACCGGTTTTAGTCAGTAAAAGTCTGACACTTCCCTCCCGCCCGGCCCAGGGCGGGGGAAGTTATTTGATGATTCCCCGTCTGTAAAAAAAAAGTGGAATAATAATAGGCCAGTGTTAAAGTATTTTTATTAATGGAGTTTCTTGCTCGTTCTTCTTCTTAGAGACCTACGTTTTGAAACGAGCAACTAGCTTCAACTTTCTCTATAATTTTTTGACAATTCGAAACTGCCTATGAATGGTCAAGTTGAAAAAAACGCTTTGACTTTGATTTTATGGTTAGTTTAATAACCTATGTAGGAATCACTTTCAAGTCAAAATGATCCGTAGGGAAAACAGATAAAACCAAACTTTTTATCTTTTCTGTTGACAGTTGTTTTAATGACAATGACAGGAACAGTTGTTTTAATAGTTTTAACTGCCCCGTTGGTCTCGTGGTCGCAACTGCGACTGCTGTGCAAGGGGTCCCGGGTTCGATTCCCAGATCGAGCAAAAAGTGTTATTGGGTTTTTCTATGAAATTCTCAGTAGCAGTTGGGAGTTTAGATTTGTGCCCGGTTAATGGCAATAGGCTCGCCCCCTATTACATGGGATCTAAATATACCGGCGAACTGTTTGTGTATATTGGTACACCTCTGCCTAACCCTTCGGGGAATACAGGCGTGATGGTATATATTTATATTTTTAGTTGTTTTAATTATTAGACCAATGTAAATAAAGGCTATGTATACTCCATTGTATATTTACTGGTGTACACATACATTTCAAAAACAGAATCCAAAAACCGACCACTGTGACGCGATGCTCAAGATGCGCATTCAAAAATCATAAATTCTTAATTATTATTATTTTTGCTCAACCAAAAAACTACAGAAACGATCTAAAGTTTATAGCGCTGACTGTACCTGTTCATCTGAGTTTTAATCTACAATAATTAACCGTTAAAATTTAACTACCACACTTCAAGATTGGATGAAAATAAATTTTTGACGCAATTCCAAGCTCCGAAAACAATTATCATCTACACTAATTATTATAAAGCAGAAAAGTTTGTTTGTTTGGTTGAACGAGCAAACCTCAAGAACTTCTGTTTTTAATTTTAAAAAATCCACTTGTATTTATTAGCCCTTCTTCTCAAGAATTAGCCTAGTGGTCCTCGATAGCTACGCTAGAGGTCTTGGGTTCGATTCCCAGGTCGAGCAAAGTGTTAGGTATTGGGTTTTTCCATGAAATTCTCAGTAGCAGCTCGGAGTTACGATTTGTGCCCGGTTAATGGCAATAAGCTCGCCCCTATTACATGGAACATACAACATACCGGCTGACTGTGCGTGTACATTGGTACACCTCTGCCTAAACCTTTGGAGAATACAGGCGTGATGGTTATATATGTTTTTGCTAATTACTCATTTTCGGAGTTAATTAGTCGCGCAAGTTCCTATCGGAAAACGCTCTGTTTATTATAATGGATGATGAAAATGATTATCAATAACAAAACAGATACAAACATTATATCCATTTATCAGCAACAAAATAATATACATACTTATTTTATTATCCAATTGCGCGTGGTACTAAAATTAATTAAATTAATTTATTGTTAATATTGTTCTCACAATTCATCATCTCATTAAATTATAAGTACCCTTCTCTATATGGGAAGAGGCCAGTGCCCTGCAGTGGGACCATAATAGGCTGGTATGATTAATACTTTATTATATCACATACGTACCACCTAAAGAGGTCCAAGAGGAGGAGGAGGTAGAGGCTAGAGGTCCTGGGTTCGATACCCAGGTCGAGCAAAAACTGTTATTGGGTTTTTCTATGAAATTCTCAGTAGCAGCTCGCAGTTGGGAATTGTGCCCGGTTAATGGCAATAGACTCGCCCCCTATTACATGGGACCTAAATATACCGGCGAACTGTGGGTGTACATTAGTACACCTCTGCCTAACCCATCGGGGAATACAGGCGTGATGGTATATTATTTATTATTATTACGTACCACCACGCCTCTATTCCCCGAAGGAATAGGCATAGGTGTACCAATGTACACCCACAGTCCGCCGGTATGTTGTAGGTTCTATGTAATAGGGGCGAGCTTATTGCCATTAACCGGGCACAAATCGTAACTCCGAGCTACTACTGAGAATTTCATGGAAAAACCCAATAACGCTTTGCTCGACCTGGGAATCAAACCCAAGACCTCTAAAGTAGCTGTCGAGGACCAATAGGCTAACTAATCAGTTAATTCATGTTTATAGAACTCGATTATTATCTAGGTTCTATTTTGATTGTTAAAGTTTAAATAGACATAAATTATTATTAAGATTGTGTTTACCTTTTTGAAACCTTTGCCCACCCACTTTTGCTTTTTATTTTTGTTTTTTCACATACCTACCCAAATAACCAAACCCGGAACCACTAGATAGTGGTTCCGATTTTGGCTATTTGTGTATGTGAGGTTATAAGATTTACAGATGTAAGTCATGCTTTTGTTCCGTGCGGGAATCGAAACCGCAACCCGCAGCGCACCAGCCAATCGCTAAGCCACTGCGCCAGCCATGCCATCTATACATAGATGAGGTATGAACACACACATACACACAATACAAATCGTTCCCAAGTGGGGCCCTGGTAAAGAACACGGGGCATATTGAAATAACAATGAATGACAGGTAATATCTCCCACATATGACTTTCTGCCCCGAGGTGACTTCGATCTTCAGGCCTCGTGAGTTATGACCGACACTAGTTTATGCTCTCCTAGTACCGTTATTTGTATTGTTAGGTGAGAGTCGATGTTAGAGTATACAGTTTTTAACTATACCTAAAGAGAGTTATTAATAACTAGTGAACTGCCCGCGATTTCGTTCGAGTGGCTTATTTCAACCTCGTTAAGTTACGTCTTTGGTTACTGCTCCGCTCCTTTGCGTCGTAGCGTGATCTTATATAGCCTATGTTACCCAGGAATAATGTAGCTATCTATCGGTGAAAAAATTGTTAAATCGGTAGCTTCGGAACCTATACATAAAAACAAAAAAAAACTTGCCTGTTTATAGTATTAGTATAGATTGTAGGATTTGATGCGTAAGCTTTTTGAGTACCTAATAGCCTTTTTGTAGGTAATCGGTAAACCTGATTTTACGCGCGTAGAGATTTAAAAGCGAATTTTATAAAACTTGTATAAAAAGAAGTACCAGCCCATTATTGTCCCATTGCAGGTCAAAGCCCTCTTCTCATACAGAGAAGGCATTGATCACCACACTTGCTCAAGGCGGATTGGCGATATCAAACTTAAATTAGTTACATAAGTGCAGGTTTAAGTCAAGATTAACTTAGAAAGTACGTATGAAATAGTAAAAGTCACATTAATACTTGGCCGTGGCCAGTTGCGAACCCACAACCTCATGCATGAGAGCCGGGTGCCTTAAATACTAAGTCATCACGAAATTTTTGTTAAAAATTACTTTTACATTTGCTATTAAATATCTCCCTATAAATATGAATTGAATAGAATTTTTCGCAGTATTGCCATTAAAACGCAGTCAGATATCTTTTTTAATCAACGGGTACTGGTTCAGACTAAATATTAAAGTTTGGTAAAATTTGCTATCAGTAAATAATATTTCCGAATGGCTCGTTTCAAAAATAAAAGTACATTCAGAATTGAACTGATAGGTAATTATCGATATACCCAATCATTTCACATTTAATTTTGATATTTTTTCAGTAAATCCTCACGTAAAATAGGACCTAATATAAATGAACAAACCAAATTTCAATTCCATCAAAAGTCATCTACAAAATCAACTTTTAAAAGTTTCCTTTTAATAATTTTCCAACGAAGTTTGCATAAACTTTCCAGACCAGACATCAGTCGTTACGAAACCGATGCTATCGACCTGTGTATGCACAAATACGTTAACTGCGATTGATTCCAAACTTAAATGCAATACCAGTCGACCAGTGAAATAAACGTTGCTAGTAGATACGTGCATAAATATACTGAGCGGAATAAATTCTGCGTATTTATGTCGCGTTTCTCTTAGCCGCATCCCTATCAATTCTAACAAGATTCATGTGTAATTCTGGTTCTAGAATTATTGTCAGCGTTCCAGTAGAATAGCAGCATGTTTGCACTAATGCCAACATGGATGTTTTCTTGAAATATTATAATGGCTGAGTCTTATTATAGGTAGCCAGGTACTAATAGTGAGGCTAATAAATAAATTATTAAATAGATAGTAAAAATAAATATAATACATACACACATTTATTCATAAACTAGCCTTTTTTCCATAGTGGTAGGCAGAAACCACGGAACGCCACTTGCTACGATCCTTACATACTCCTTTCGCCTCGTTCACATTCATACATCTGGGTCATACAAGCACGCCGGTTACGAGTACTGCACACCCGACCTTTCTAAAGAACCTCACCAATAACGTGAATAATAGATATTAATATTAATAATGAATAGAAATGAGTATAATAATAAATAAAATAGGTAGAAGGATGTATAAAAGATGTTATCTATTAATTTCTTAAACACCACACACAATGCTTGTAAAAAGCTCCCTCTTTTCAACGTTTGTGAATCAATAATAATGCTTAGAAATGTCTAATGAAGAACTAAACTTCCAAATCAAAAATCTTCTTTAACTCACACTGTCAATGGCAAAGTGACTTGGGTAATGCGAGTTTTAAACCCAACAACACTATGATTATAAAAAAAAAACGCATCCACAATTCACATCTTGTTTGAGGTTTCCAATACAAACATGTTAAACATGATTCTATCTCAAAACTGAATCGAACCCGCTGACTTCCTATTGCAATCAATCAAAATTGTGCTTCAAAAAAATACCGAGAGCGACCCTCACATAAACTAATGAATTATACTCTGACAAGCTATTTTAGGGCGCTGTTCATAAATTATCATTCACCTAATTCATATAACGTTAAAGTTTAAAATTCCATGACTGCAAGTTTTTAAACTTCTAGCTTTATTTTTGTATCTAATGCTTCTTCGGAAAGTAACTAAATCCTCGGTTTACCGTTTAGGCGCTTAATGGTGTCTGTTTTTTTATACAAAATGCGAATGTATCATAAATTATGACATATAACACCCATTTTTGAGGGAACGGGCGGCAGCGACGGTATGTCACCTTGCCCTTTACTTTTAAAGGTCACTTATTAGTCGAATCGAGTTAGTATTATAATAATAGTGTAGAACAATAAGGTCGTATAAAAAATATAACGATGTCGATATGCGTCATAAATGTTTGAAAATGAAAGCAGTCTAGCAGCAGCTAGTAGCAGGTGTCGGTAATAAGAAGAAATGCTTCGGAATGTTGCATAATGCGCTTTTTTGTTTTTTTTTTCAATATCCCGTTTATTTTTTTAGTTACTGTGTAGTAGGAATAAAATATAATAAATAACAATGAAATGACAAAACTAATCATACGCGAATGTCAAAATAGGGAAAGAACTATTAACCGCTATGTCTTAAGGCATATAATATATATTTCGTCAATAATTTCTTTAAAAGAAATGGAAGAAGAATCGAAGCAGGATAATATTTTACAATGCGGTCAGTGCTCTCAACAGACAGTTCTGAAAACGTGTTACTACCTAATCCATACTAATATTTTAAAAGCAAAAGAACGTGTATCTGTCTGTTTGTTGGTTGTGCTTTCATGACTAAACCACTGAACCGATTTTGATGAAGTTTGAATCCCAAATAAGAACGTTACTTTTTATTCCAAAACCGAAACTTACCGATGAAGTCGCAGGCAGAAGCTAGTATTTAAAAATGATTAAATTACATCGACGCTGCCCGCCCACGTCAGACAATCGTTGATCGATATTTTTGTCGGAGAGAATGGAACTTGAATGCCAAATATAAACAGACGTACTCGTTCTACAACGATTCCTACGAAACTATGGTCTAATGAATCGGTCTGATAAAATCATTACTAAATATGACGTTATTATGAACTAAGACCACCATCACGCCTGTATTCCCCGAAGGGTTAGGCAGAGGTGTACCCAATGTACACCCACAGTTCGCCGGTATATTTAGGTCCCATGTAATAGGGGGCGAGCCTATTGCCATTAACCGGGCACAAATCCAAACTCCGAGCTGCTACTGCGAATTTCATAGAAAAACACAATAACACTTATTGAACTAAGATCTCATCTTAATCTCACTTTCCCATCACTTCGATCCATTGACACATGGTAACGCGTTCGGGTCGTCCTTTGTAATTGGATACGTCACACGAGGCGCCGCGGCCGAGACGCCACTCATGCACAACGCACAAAAACACTGCACATCCCAGGAATAACAGCTCATCGGATGAAATTATTTACGGGCGGCGAACTATTTGTATGATAAATATATTGGTTTTATGGAATCAGATCTCTTAGTTAAATAGCTTAAATACTACTACTAACTATTACCACTTACTTACCACTACTACTTTTGATTTCTGGTTAAAAAAAAAAACACGTTAAAGGTACTCATTTCGGATTAATTTAAGTTCTGTTATGTTTCAGTTTGTGGTGATTATAAATCACTCAGTCACAAAATCATGGTGCAAAGATTTGTCACTAATATTTTTGTAGTTGAAATTATATTAATTATTTATAAAACGAATTGTCATTATATTTTTATTGTTTTGATAATGAATAGATTGTTTTTTTTTAAAGTTGCCTCTCACTAGGAATTTCTCCTGTAACTAGGGTGCGTTTACAAACATGTAAACTCACATAGAAATAGCTAAATTCGAATCAATCATCTGTAGGCGGAACAACCATTTGTTCAATGCGGAAATTAGACTTTCAACAAGCAGCAATGTATTTGGTTATATGTGATTGTGTATTGCACAGCTGAAAATCAAATCATACCAAGACGAGATTTCACTTTAACCAAAGGCTCTTTACAGTCACCGTTTATTTGAAAGTGTGTCTTCAAGGAAATCAAATTATGTCCAAGCTGAACAGACGTTCGACATAAAAATTGCAAAATAAATTTCTAGACATTTAAAGTGCCTTGGTAGCCCTAGTAATGTAAGGTAAAATGAGATCATAAGGAAATAATACTAATATTATAATGGCGAGAGTTACAATATCTGACTGACTGTCTGTCGGTTGGTATAGTGATAGATAAATTATTATTATCTTGTCGAAGGATATAATAGGCTACGTTTTGACGCTAGAAAAGGGCTTGAAGAAGTTGAAATAAAAGTTTATAAGTATAATTATTGAAGATAAAACAATAAAATTTTGCTATTCGGCAATCGATAAAAAGTAATAAATATTTGTAAAGGTGTTTTTGAAAAACTAGTATCTTAAAAATAAAAACGCTGCGCAAAGTAGGTTACTATTCCACGCGAACGATGTCGTGGGCATAAGCTAGTCGTTTATACGATACCTGCTCCTATTAGGTACTATCCTACGAAAATACTATGTTTTGTATTTCCAACCATTTACCAAAGGCATTTACTTACGTTTGTAGTACATACGTAACGCGTAATAACGACATACCTACATTTTTATCAAGGAATGTTATTTTTGGGACTACGGAAGTTGAATCGATTCAAAACAAATCGATTCCATTTCCGTCAACAACAGTCAAGGTCAGGTCATTGGCCTAGAGCGTCAGGTGTTAGACAAAAATACATATTTAGATTAGGCTCTCCACTGCCTCGTTAGCCTAGTGGTCCTAAGCGCAACTGCCCCCCTAGCCAAGTCACAAACGATAAACGCAAACGATGAGTAGGCTTTAATAGATCTTCAACTTTATGTGCTTGGTTTTAAGTTGAAGATCTAATGAAGATTGCATAGCGTTTTCGTTCGTTCCAGTCGCTAACGCTAAGAAATCTTTAATAGATTTTCAACTTAAGGCTCTTGGGTATTAAGTTGAAAATCTATTTGGTACCTACCGAGCGTTTACGATTATCGTTTGTAACTTGGCTAGGGGGGCTGCTACGCTTGAGATTCGATTCCCCAGGTCGAGAGAGTATGTATGGAGTCTCTTGCCCGTGCTCCTCCATACGAAACTACCTTTTGGAATGGTGAACTAAATTTAATATTTTTGATTAATTGACGTTCAAAAGTGCCTTTCAATAGTGTAATTGGAATAAATGTTTTGACTTGACTTGAGTAAAGTGTTATTGAGTTTTTCTATGAAATTTTCAGTAGTTACTCGGGATTAGGATTTGTGTCCGGTTAATGGCAACAGCATTATGACATGGGACCGAAAACATTGCGGAGTACACCTCTACAGCTTATCCCCTTGCACAGGTGTGTTGAATTGATGGTATGTATGTAGGGCTCTTATTAAGAACATAGCTACTTAGTATTATGACAAACACTTGGAATCGGAAGAGTTCTGGGCATAGTATGCAAATATATATTGATTCCTGTTGACCAGTAGCTTGCGCTGCTTGCTTGTACTGTCTTCAATGTTAATGTAATCCTATTTAGTATTATAAAGCTGAAGAGCTTGTTTGCTTTTTTATGTTTGAACGCGCTTATCGCCGTAACTCGGGGCCAGTTTCTGAAAACTTTTTCGCTATTAGGAAGCTACGGTATCCCTGAATGCTTTTTTCTGCCTAACCTTTTCCCAGCTCTAAAGGGGTCGGCTTCCAGTTTAACCGGATTCAACTTAATACCTGTTTCCACGAATGAAAACCGGGTTTAACGGATTTACGTGCTTTCCGGGGAACTTGAATGTCACACCCCCAACTTCCAAACTCCTGGCAACTGACTGGGAATTTCCTAATCGAATCAGTCGCGGTTTGCGTCAACGAGGCCAATGCGGCAGTACGTTATACCTGACTACTATTGGTTATATTTTATCTTCAAAAAAAGTTACTGCCTTAGTAGCCTAGTGGTCCTAAGCGCTACTGCTACGCTAGAGGTCTTGGGTTCGATTCCCGGGTCAAAAAAAACCGTTTTTGGGTTTTTTTCTATGAAATCCTCAGTAGCAGCTCGGGGTTAGGATTTGTGCCTGGTTAATGGCTATAGGCCCCCGCCCCCTATTACATGGGACCTAAATATCCCGGCGAACTGTGGGTGTACATTGGAACACCTCTACCTAACCCTTCGGAGAATATAAGCGTGATGGTATCCATGTGTAAAAAAGGTAGGGTTCCATATGAAAATTCAACCGGGCAAAAGGTAATAATTACGTAAACATAAAGCATGTTATTTACTACGACGATGGTTCCGTGTAAGTTTGCACCGTACTCACAACTATACGGTCCTCAATTTCAAACAAGCCGGGACGAGATGGGCTCTTAAAAAACATGAAATAATATAATTTGGCTCGTGATTTATATTTTATCCTCGTTGCGTTTACGATGCGAGTAAAATTTAATGTAATTAAGCTGCGTAGTGCGTGGTTCTTGCATACACGGGGGTGACTGGATAAAATTACATTTCCCAATACTAAAAGTGATGCTGTGCCCAAAACTACGAGCAATAAGTTTTGGTAGAGATATTCTCCATACGTTACAACAATAAATTGGAACCTGCTATACGTAACCAGAGCTTTTTTGAAATCATTCCGTGAATTTGTGTATGTTTAAAAGGAAGCTAAAATATTTCCTGATTATGAAGGCATTTCCTCTGTAAAAGAATTCCTTGAAGAAACATAATTATTAATTATTAATAAGATTGTGATTTTCAATATAATTAGATAAAAATTACAATAGAATATATAAATAATGATAATGATAATACCTAGTACCTACATTAGTGTGGGTAACTTCCAAGTTTGAGAGTTACCTTCGTATGATCCTCGAAGACAGGATCATCCAAACTCCATCCTCCAACACTCACCAAGCCCAAGGGTCTGACTTGGACACCCACAGTACGAAAGACATTACAAATATATTACCAATTTGAAGGTAAAGGAGAAATGAAACGTATGCCTTTTGTTGGAACAAGCACGATACAATACTATTCACAACGCTCGACACTCTTGGAAGCTAGAATCAATAGGGACGACTGCCAGAAAGTGTTACATCAACGAAACGCTCAACACTAAGCGCAGGAAGCTCAACGCGTCCTGGAGAAGCTGTTGAACTGTCTTCCCGCAACTAAACTAATAAAAACCGGATAAGTGCGCATCGGATTCGCACAGGACGGATTCCGTACCATTATCTATAAAAACGGCAAAAAAATCGCGTTTATTGTATGGGAGCCCCCTTAAATATTGTTGTATTGTTTTATAGTATTTATTGTTATAGCGGCAACAGAAATACATCGTCTGTGAAAATTTCAACTGTCTAACTATCACTGTACATGTGGTACAGCCTGATGACAGACGGACAGACAGACTGACAGACGAACGGCGGAGTTTTAGTAATAAGGGTCGTGTACCCCTTGGGTATGGAACTCTAAAAAGAGCGAAGAAGCGAAAACCATGACTTCCTCCTTTCATTATAACAAACAGGTGACTGAATAGTCTAATGTAAACACAGGTGCCTCAATAGAAAAAGGAAAAAGTATATTTTTCCTAGAGACCGATCACGGCTCAACCAAATTTAAATTGCAAACTAACAAGGTTAAAAAGCGGGATGACCCCGGTTTTTAACCTTGTTGTCATGCCTCAGGGGTGTGCAGAATTTATCCTAGCAACCTACCTACCTGACGCAGTTTTTCCAACCTTTTACATAGGGACGTGATAAATATTGAAAACTAGTGTAACCCTATTTGGGGTTGCAGTCCAGCACTGTTTTTAAACCCGTGGATTTTTTGTTGGATTTACTTCAATCCAGCGGGATCTGGATAGGTTACATTTACAAATTGTAGGTTGCATAGGTTATATGGAATTGGAATTAGATATCATGTCAGATTTATCTGTATTTGAACAATTAATTAAGTAGTATTAAAATACACCAGAAGTTGAAATCCGCTCTTCGAAAACAAATATCTAAAATATGAAGACTTTTAAAATTAATTAAGATTGAAAATGGTTTCAATCTTAATTAATTTTAAAAGTCACTAAAAAAAATTACTAGTGTGGTTTGCAAGTATGGACTTGCAAACCATTCTAGTAATATTTTTTTTACATGGCTTGCTTTTTTTATATAGTGGTAATCAATAGATTTTTTACTTTTCTTTTTTTGGGAGTTCTTCCTTGACTACTTATATATTGATACATATAAGATTTTTTGTATTGGCTACTCCTTTAGGTAATTTAACCTACGTAAAATACTAATTTTAAAAAGTACTATAACACAATAAAGCTGGCCCGTTGTGAGATGCAAAACAAACGACTGAACAGCAACATTGTACAGCTGCTAAGTACTTGAATGAACTTGCGAACCCCGCAGGGCCCGAAACTGGGATCAGCGAAGTGGGATACCTCTGGATTGTGGGATCACTGCATCAAATTAATAATGTAGTGTTGTGGCGAAATTACAAGCTAACAAATTGAATGGAAAATTTGGCTTTACAATACGACGATCTGTTATTTGGGGTGGGTTTGGTTTTGATTGACGTATTCGCATTTGGGAACGCGTGAATACGATCTTAAGGATACACAGGACACCGAAAACACATTTGTTTGCCTTAAGCCGGGTTTTTACAGCGCGAATGGAGTTCGTTTGACTCGTAACAGTTCCCCTCCCTTGGTAGAGACACCTCAGTATTCATTCTTGTAACTGAAACGTACGCCGTACGCAGTCCATGCCGCTCGCAGTGAAAACCTGGCTTTTAAGCTAAAGTGAAGAAAAATAAACGATTTGATCAGAAAATGACTATTTGCCTATGTGTGATAATTATGAGAAAGTAAGAATATGTGCACTTACCAAAAGACTGTTCATAATACTCGTAGTTTTTCACTCGAAAGAAATACTTGTGCAGTTAATGGGTAGTCAGGTACTTCTAACACTAAACTTCATAATTTTATAGACTGAGATCCCGGAGCAGTCAGACCAACATTATCAAAACACAAGTCACATTTGGAAGTAAGTTTTCTTTTTTAAGACATTGCCTCTACTAGGAATATCTCCTATATCGTGTATGCGTTTACAAACACCTAAACTCACATACACAAACAGCCAGACCTGGGACAACTATCTGTAGGTCATACAAATATTTGTTCCGTGCGGGATCGATCCCGCGACACGCAGCGCAGCAGCCAAGGTTTGTCGTCACTGGGATCTTAGACTATTAACAATACACGAATAATAAACTTAAAATGGTTTTTAGCTTTTATGAAAAATAAAACGGTTGCAATCATAATTATTATTTTATTTCTTTATACGTAGTTATCTCTCTAACTAATAATAAAAAGCTATTTTATTGAAGGCTTTTACATGTAAACTTAAAATGTATTTAATAGTAAAGTATTAAATTCTCTCCAGCTTCTGCAATAAACATGCTTTTCACATTCGTTCTGAAAATTAAAATATACAATTCATTTTTGGCTTTTAATTATTGTTATATGGACGGCTTTGTATGTTTCGGTGTTTACGGATGATGATGTTGGTATCTATTCTTTGATACAACGTGTGTAAAATAAAGGCCTTCCACAAACGCGCGGACTGTAGTAAATATGATCGATTTATGAATTAGCCACAGTCGACTCGTGGATTTGGCTTACGTCCAACAGTGGACGGCTATCGGCTGATATGATGATGTCGATGATGACTCACGTATAGTAATTATTTAGTGTAAAGGCTTTTTTCATGTCAATTACCGATACTTTGTGCTTGTCGTTTTAAATTAGGTAAGTATTAAAAAATGGTTGGTCTCGTGGTCGCAAGTGCGACTTCTGTGCAAGGGGTCCCGGGTTCGATTCCCAGGTCGAGCAAAAAGTGTTATTGGGTTTTTCTATGAAATTCTCAGTAGCAGCTAGGAGTTTGGATTTGTGCCCTGTTAATGGCAACAGGCTCGCTCCCTATTACATGGGGCCTAAATATACCGGCGAACTGTGGGTGTACATTGGTACACCTCTGCCAAACCCTTCGGGGAATACAAGCGTGATGGTATATGGTTAAAAATGCTATGCTTTTAGAATAAGCGTATACATTTTGAAAATCGACTGGAATTAAACACTTCTACACTAAGCTTGGTTGCGTTAGATCACGTTTAAATCACGTAGGAGGTACAGTCACGTGCATACAATTGTAAAAAAAAAACTATGTGTTTCGGTACAGATATATTTTTCAGCAGTTTCCTCGTAAAATAACGAATTCAGCTTTAGCATAACACCGATTTCGTCGTAGTTTTCGTATTTCTAACATACTTAAATACAAAAAAGAGTTTAAATGTCCCGTAACATTTATGCTCGCACACAGCAATACACAAATACTCCATACTGTTAAAAGTATTCAGGTTAAAATATTGCTGTTCCGTTAAAAAATCTCCCTGGGTGAACTTAAAATAACCTGGAATTGAGCTGTCATCGCTCTGTTACTAAGAAACGATCTCTCACCTGAAACTCATTCCCCTAAATACTAGAATACATATACACAGATACCTGCTGATATGTCAGGATATTACACAATAGCAACCTGTAAGAGAGCACGAGGGCTTTCTGTAGTTTTAAATATGTACAATAGGAAGATTAAATCTATAATTGTAACAATATTTTGATTTTCATGCTTTTGCGCTATCAAATGATGTATGTTTTGATTATCTAGTCCTAGGTTATTTTTAGCATTAATGTAACTTAGGATACATCTAGAATTAAGGTAAATATATGATTCTAGATTATAAGTAAATTTAATGACAAAAATGTGCATATTTGATTGGTGGAACATTTGTTGATGATGTCGCGCCCTACCCACTACTTCCACCACCGTAGAGACATATGGGAGAAATACTGTGACGTGATTGGTGCAAACACCTTTTGTTATTTTATTTGTCATGGCACTACTTGCACCCACGTAGGAAAGTCATAAATATAGCCGCCTCACGGCAAAATTTGTCAGTCGTAAGTCAGTCGTACTGTAGCAATCATCGGAAGCTTGTGAACAACAATATAAGTGGTTGAAGACTCTGCTCGTCTTTTATTTAATTCTTCGGAACCCTCGACCCGTGCGCCTGAATATTCTACAATTTTGGTCCTTCGAGCCGGATCCTGCGTCTGAAGAATTACATCTCAAGCCTGAAGAGTTTGAAGTTTCAAGCCTGAGAAGTCTGAAGCATTCAAGATGAGTGAACGAAGCTCAGTCGCCACGAGGAGCAAGCTGCGCAAATTGGAGGCAGCGTTGAACAAGCGACGAGAGATGGAAGCCGATTCAGGAGTGCCGTCTGAAATGGCACCGGGATCACCTTCGATAGCGCCTACAGTGTCGTCGGCATTACCCGCACCCGTGATTCCATTGGCGGGCCCCGGACGCGTGATTGACCATCGCGACGCGGCTGCAGTGCCTCGGGAATCGGAGATACTACGGGTGGTACGGACGCCGAGATCAAGAACCAGCCACGTCTCATCGAAGAGCGGCCAGAAGAGTGCCGATTACCTCCGCCGGAGGGCCGAGTACAAGGCTGAGAGGGAATTAGTGCGCCTGAGGGAAAATCTCGTCAAGAAGAAGTTGGAGGCGGAACTGGCCGAGATAGATGCCGTCGCCGAAGAAGACTCGTCCGATGAAGAAACTACAACACGCCGTGTGGAAGATTGGATCACACACTCAGTGCCGAGTGAAACACAAGTGATCGCAGAAGCTCACGACGCGCAAGAAACAGTGCCAGTGCCAGTGCCCGCAGTAGTAACGACTGCGTACGGAGTGCCTGCAACCGAGAGTGCCGCGACCTCCCGCGGAGTAACAGCGTACGAACCGCAAACAGTGACCGCGCCGCAAACAGTGACCGCGCAACCGCATACAGTATATACGACCTCGATATCTGCGCTCCCTCAGTGTGCGCCCGCGACCGTACAGTTCCGCGAATATACGCCGATAGTAACGGCTAGTGTTCCGCGAGTGCCACCACGTGAAGTGCCTGAATGGGATCAATCGTTCGCCGAAGAAACGGAGAGAAGCAAGCCGCGAGACAGGAAAATAGATCAGCTGGCAGAAGCTATTTCAAACCTAGCTCGTCCGCGGCCAGTACCCAGGCAAGCCTATGAGTTGCCATACTTCAACGGTGACCCGGCAGAGTGGCTATCGTACAAGAACATGTACTGGGACACAACAGCTATGTACAACTTTAAGCCGCACGAGAACTTAGCGCGCTTGAAAACGTCACTGCAGGGAGAGGCAAAAATAGCGGTAGAAGACTTATTGCGGACATCAACTAACCCATCGGAGATTATGAAGGCACTGGATGAAGAGTTCGGACATCCTAATTTAATATTGGAGTGTGCGTTGAAGAAAGTGCGTGCGTTACCGAAAGTAACAGAAAGTGGTCGTGAGTTGAGAAAGTTCTCATCTACAGTGAGGAATTGTGTGTCGCTGTTGAGGAATGTGCACGCGAATGGATACCTGAACAACCCACAACTGGTGAGTGAATTACTGAGTAAATTAACGCCTGTGCAGAGGGCTCAATATGGCGACTTCGCAATGGGTATGGCGGCGTCTCAGGGCATCGATGTGAGAGTGTCACCCAGCCTAGAGATATTATCTGAATTCCTGAGCCATTTAGCCCGAGCTACGTCATTTTATGTGCAGATGGACATGGGCGCTGCCGGTCAAACGGCTAATGTTAAAAGTTTGAGAAGCGCACATAGTAAGCCAGGCATTCACTTTAAAAATGTTCAGAGATTACATGTACAAAGCGACAGCGAACAAGATAATAAGAACAATGTGCAGTGTGCTATGTGCAAGGGAGATCATAAATTACCGAAGTGTGAAAAGTTTGCGAAACTAACTTCTGATGAGAGATGGCAATTTGTAAAAGATCAGAGGATGTGTTTTAATTGTATAATAAAACAACATGCGAAGAAGTTCTGCCGAGCAAGCAAATGCTCGAAATGCCACTATGCACATCACGACTTACTGCACGTAGATAGAGAGCATAAAACTGAAAGCGTCACTAATGTGAAAGAATATAACGGCAAAGCGTTGTTGAAGATAATTCCCGTCTCCGTGTCAGTGAACGGAAACGAACGAGATTGCTACGCTCTACTGGACGACGGAGCTACAGTATCGCTTATCGACGACTCGATAGCTGGAAAGGCAACGGGTGATAGAATACCTTTAGTGCTAAAAAGTGCGCGCGGTAATGAGGTGTCTGATAAATCCTCAAGGAAAATATATGTGACAGTGCGCGGGCCAAATAAAGTGAATCACAAAATAAGTGTGCGTACGTTCAAGAGGCTGGATTTGCCCGCCCAAACGGTGCCGGCTGCGTTGATAAAGGAGCTCGCCCACCTGCGTGACTTGGGCCTGGAGGAAATGTGCGGAGTCAAGCCGATGCTGTTGCTGGGACAGGACAACTGGGAGTTGCTGGTCGGCGAGGAGATTCGCCGA
The DNA here is from genome assembly GCA_932526535.1 of Caradrina clavipalpis. NCBI lineage: Eukaryota > Metazoa > Arthropoda > Insecta > Lepidoptera > Noctuidae > Caradrina > Caradrina clavipalpis. Next base: position 8,546,123 of record OW052087.1, read on the forward strand.
GGAAAGTCCGGTAAGCCAGTTGCATCTTTGACCAAGCTAGGCTGGGTTCTGCATGGGCCCATAGGTAAAGGGTTTAGGGTAGGCTACGAAGCCGTGAACTGTTTAGCGGAACCTCTGTCTGAACTGCATGATATGGTGAAAAACCAATTCGAATTAGAAGCAATAGGTATAACCGAAATCCCTAGGTCTCATAAAGACATCGACAGAGCTTTAAAAATATTAGATGAAACCAGTAGCTTCACTATTAACGGCGAATGGGAAGTAGGATTGTTGTGGAGGCGTGACGATCCACAGCTACCCGATAACTATGCTTATGCGCGACAGAGACTGTCGGGAATAGAACGTAGGTTGCATAAGAATCCTACGTACGCGGAAGCATATGAAAATCAAATTGAACGATTAATTAGCGAGGGTTATGCGAGTAAAGCGGACGGCCGCTTCGAAGATCCGGTGTGGTACCTACCTCACTTTGGGGTACAGAATCCTAATAAGCCGGGGAAATTGAGACTAGTCTTCGACGCCGCCGCCACTTTTCAAGGTACCGCTCTTAACGATTGCTTGCTCGCGGGGCCAGACCTATTAAATTCTCTTTTAGGAATTCTAATTAGATTCCGATTGGGACCGGTAGCATTCACCGGAGATATAGCGGACATGTTCCTACGTATAAAAATCAGAGAACGTGACCGAGGGGCACAGCTTTTCTTGTGGAATAAAAATAATAGTGGAGAACCTGACACGTTTGTCATGAATTCAATGATTTTCGGTGCTGTGTCTTCCCCTACATCCGCAATCTATATTTTGAATAAAAATGCGGCCAGATTTAATAGTCAGTATCCCGAAGCAGTGTCGGCTATACATAACAGTCATTACATGGACGACTATTTAGATAGTGCATGGTCCGTCGCGCAGGCTAGCAAACGCATAGAGGAGGTGGCTCACATCCACGCCGAAGGCGGGTTTAATATACGGGGGTGGGTCACCAATTCGCCACAACTCAGGGAGATTCTCGAAATAGAGATGCCCGACAGAGTCTCGTTAGAAAAAGACGAGGGCGCCACAGAGCGCACCTTAGGTATGATTTGGTCACCGGGGACCGATGAATTGGCTTTTGACCTATCATTTAAAAAGTTACCGAAGACAATTATAGAGGGTGACGTTGTTCCTACGAAGCGAGAGTTTCTTCGCTTCATAATGTCGGTGTTCGACCCGCTGGGTTTCCTGTATCCATGCGTCATTCAGTCGCGCATATTAATGCAGCAGATATGGCGTACAGGAATCCAGTGGGACGAGAGGCTGCATGAAGCGGAGGCAACTTTATGGTTCGCGTGGTTACGGAACCTTATAATCTTAAACAATATAACCATCCCGCGATGGTACGGTATAAAGTTATCAGAGGTAGAACTTCACGTCTTCGGGGACGCTAGTGAATCCGCCTACGCGGCAGTCGCCTACTTGGTGGGAAAAGATGCACTCGGCGTTAGGCGCGTTAGCTTCGTGATGGGGAAAGCTAGAGTGGCACCTAAAAAGGTGATTTCAATCCCACGCCTTGAGTTACAGGCGGCAGTGTTGGCCTGCAGGGTAGCCGACACCGTGGAGAAAGAGTTAGGAGTTGAAATCACCCGAAAGGTCTTATGGACAGATAGTAGGACAGTACTCAAATGGATCCACTCGGAAGCAACCGACTTCCAACGTTTTGTATCTCATAGGTTAGCAGAGATAGATAAAAGGTCAAAGATGAAAGACTGGCGCTGGGTTCCCTCGGCGATGAACCCAGCCGATAAAGGCACCCGGTTGGAGTGGCCCGTCAACAGTAATATGTGGCTTTCGGGTCCCTCATTTCTTTCCAGCCCACAGGAGCAATGGCCGGTGGACTCTGGAGTTGACGCAGTGTCAGAGGCAGACCTAGAGCGGGTACACAACGTGAACGTCACTACTAAGGCCGAACCCGCGCTGCCCTATGAAAGGTATAGTACGTGGACACGCATCTTATACGTAGTAGCACGTATAAAGGTCTTCACGGACCGCTGTCGCAAACGACGCGACTCGACAACCGTAACGGTCGACGATCTACGAGAGGCGGAGCTACGTTTACTGAAGATAGCACAAACTGAGAGCTTCGAGGAAGAATCAAAAGCTCTACAAGAAGCCCGCCCGCTACCACGGAACAGTAAGATTAAAAAACTAGACCCAATGTTATTTGAAGATGGTTTGATACGGGTACGCGGCAGGTTGGGCGCCTGCAGTGAACTTACTTTCGGAGCGCGTCACCCCATTATTTTAGACGGAAAGCACGCCTTGACTCGGCTTATCATTAAAAGATACCACACAACAGCGCTTCACGCCAACCAGGAAACCGTGGTGAACTCTTTAAGAGAAAAGTTCTGGATAACGAACTTACGGTCAACAGTGAAAGCAATCGCAAGAGAATGTCAAACGTGCAGGATTAAGAAAGCCCAGCCGTCGACGCCTAAGATGGGCGACCTACCCATCGCGAGATTGGAGATTAATCGCCGGGCATTCGTCCACTGTGGGGTGGATTATTTTGGCCCTATGGAGGTGAGCATCGGTCGGCGCCGGGAGAAGAGATGGGGCGTTCTATTTACTTGCCTCACCACACGCGCCGTACACCTGGAACTAGCGGCGTCGCTGAGTGCAGACTCAGCCATATTGGCGTTGCGACGCCTGATCGCACGTCGAGGATGTCCCGCGGACATATACTCCGACCGCGGGACCAACTTCGTTGGAGCACACGCCGAGCTACGCCAGGCCCTGCGCGACCTAGACGTGGGTCGCATTAGAAGCGAGGCGACAGGTCGGGGAATCGCCTGGCACTTTAACTCGCCAGCCGCCCCGCACATGGGCGGGAGCTGGGAGCGACTGGTGCGCTCCGTGAAGAACGCGCTGCGCTCTACTTTAAAAGAGCGCGCGCCTCGGGAGGAGGTGCTACTCACTCTCCTCGCAGAAGCCGAGCTGGTAATTAACAGCCGGCCACTAGCCTACGTGAGCACCGATGCTGAGCAACCCGTCGTGTTGACACCGAACCATCTCCTGCTTGGCACTGCCGCGGGAGATGCTCCGTGTACGCGTCAGCATGCCGCCGACATCGACTCGCGGCGCATGTGGCGCCAAGTAAACGCGCTGGCCGACCTCTTTTGGAGGCGATGGCTGCGCGAGTACCTGCCTACGCTCCAGCAACGACAAAAGTGGAACAGTGTAGTGCCGAACGTAAAAGTGGGCGATGTAGTGATAGTGGTCGATGACAACAAATCACGTAGTGAATGGACCAAAGGCATTATAGCCAAAGTGCATCCAGGTGCGGATAGTATTGTTAGAATTGTAGATATCAAAACTACAAAGGGTACGCTGCGTCGGCCCGTAGTAAAAGTTGTCGTGCTCCCTACTGACGGAAGCGCAATCGGTTGAACCCTCTTGCGGGGGGTGGAATTGTAAGAGAGCACGAGGGCTTTCTGTAGTTTTAAATATGTACAATAGGAAGATTAAATCTATAATTGTAACAATATTTTGATTTTCATGCTTTTGCGCTATCAAATGATGTATGTTTTGATTATCTAGTCCTAGGTTATTTTTAGCATTAATGTAACTTAGGATACATCTAGAATTAAGGTAAATATATGATTCTAGATTATAAGTAAATTTAATGACAAAAATGTGCATATTTGATTGGTGGAACATTTGTTGATGATGTCGCGCCCTACCCACTACTTCCACCACCGTAGAGACATATGGGAGAAATACTGTGACGTGATTGGTGCAAACACCTTTTGTTATTTTATTTGTCATGGCACTACTTGCACCCACGTAGGAAAGTCATAAATATAGCCGCCTCACGGCAAAATTTGTCAGTCGTAAGTCAGTCGTACTGTAGCAATCATCGGAAGCTTGTGAACAACAATATAAGTGGTTGAAGACTCTGCTCGTCTTTTATTTAATTCTTCGGAACCCTCGACCCGTGCGCCTGAATATTCTACACAACCCACAATAGCAAGCTATTGATCGACTGCAGAGATATAGGTACTAGTCAGACCCGAAATGGCAAATTGGCCCAATTTATGCTCCATCATAGTAACGGAGCCAACTTATAGCCAGAACTCCGAATCTTGGTATCAATGTTCACACACGTTCTGTTCCTAGCTTTTTATTTCCTAGATCCAAAAACCCGGCATCTATACATCTCTAACAAGACGTCTAGACAAAATCTAGTTTGAATGAAAGCACAAAAAATGCCAAGAAGCTACCTGTCTTAAAAATCTAAATCGTCATGCATACGTGAATCGGTCAATCAAGAGGTAACACGTTAACTTTTATTATATAGAGGAATGTCTGCTTATAGTCTGTATGGTCGTCAATCCGCAGTGAGTTGGCACTATCTTTGATACCTGGGGATGGTGCAAGTCTAAGGCGGCCGGCGGGGCCTGCACTAGAGAGTTTGAACAGTATCTCAACTCTACACGGCCAATGTTACAAATTCAGGATTATTCCGAGACGTCGAAAATAAATTAAAAATCGTATACTTAATGTATATTGCTTTAGCACTAGAAGTTATTCTCAAAATTTTTTTAACGGTTACTTTGCCTGGTTTTAAATTATGTGGCTGGACAATTTTTACTAAATAATTACCGTACAATGTGGCAATATTGCCAGCCTTTTAGGGCCTTGTGAAAATAAATATTTAAAAAAAGAAATTAAATGAGAATCCAAATAATTATTTTTCAAACCTTAAACTGTCAACATGAAATGGGTAATATGGGTCTTTAATCTTAAATCGCTCCCACTTATCAATTACACCAGAAAGTAAACTGTTGCAACAAAAAGTATCTATACAGTCGCAATCATCAATAATGATTATCACCGAATCTGTAGTCGGCCATGACACGGGAAGTGACGTATACGCCGGTGTTGCCCGCTAATGATACAAAATTATCAAATTAAATAGTTGATTTCTTCTTTAAATAATTGGGGCGGTTACCATATAGGTTAAATTCGTAATTTGATTTCAATAATTTGACCGTATTTTCAGGGTTTTTATTTGCAATACTTGCTTGGTTGTTGTATTAAGACACCTCTATGCAATATAAAATTAGGTACACAATCAATAAGTTTTTATAAATACACGTACTAATAGTATAAACGCGAGAGTAACATATACCTAGGTCTATCTGTCTGCCCATTACACTTTTATGACTAAACCACGGTACCGATTTTGATGGTAACGGGTTAAATTTGAACCACAAGAAAGGAAATAGGCTACTTTTTATTCATCGCCTTCATCAGACATCGACATTAACGCGGACAAAACCGCGGGCAAAAGCAAGTAGTTCATAAAATGACGCGACTTTTGAAGTTTTAGTGATTCAGTTTTTTTTTTGATAGGCAATTAATATTGCGATTATGATGCAGCGTGCGATATGTCTGATCTGATTAATTGATACAATTAGAACGTCTGAATACAATGTCTACACGGTTCACGAACCAATTATTGAACTTTGCCCCGCGTCGGCAGGAGTATCAAATTCACTTCAAATTAACATGCACATTGTGTAGTTGGCCGTGACTTGAACCCGAGACAATCCAACGTTCCAGGAAATTCATTTACCTTAACTAAACCAATTAAATTATGCCACTTAATACTATAAGTAGATTAAAATTTGATTGGTTTATTTTCATTGAAACCTTTTAAATAGAGAATATCTTTTGATATAACATTGATGTGAATTTATCTTATTTAATTAGTACTTAAATTGATCGTAAAATTCCTTTGAATAAAATTGTAAAGCAGTACTGCGACAAACAAAAATGTATGAAATTAAAACATTTGAAATGCAATGTTAGTCGTGAAACTCCATTTTAAACCAACAAAAGTAAACAAACACATGATACGAAAAAACAGCAACGTTCCGGAACTAGGTTAGTTAGCAAACAACAATATTTACACCTACCAACGAACGTTAAACAAACCTGTACCAAAATGAAACAAAAAAATCTAAATACTTATTGAATGACCTGCGCCGTACGGGTTTGTATAGAATGTGTAAAGAAACAATACATCTGACCTTCATTATTGGATTTGGTAGTTATACAGCGGTTTCTGATGCATCACGCGTGATGACAAGGAGGCAGAGTAAAGTGGTAAGCGGTAACGTTTCAATCGCTACTATATTGCTGTCTCATTGTCGGGACTATAGCTTGGATGTGTAGAGGCTAGATCAGAAGTCGAAGAATAAACTAAGTTATAAAAATTAGAAGGTCAACTCTACTTATAAAAACCGTTCAATATCGGTTTAAAATTGATGTCAGCAAATTAAGAAAAATTACAGGCTTTTTTGACAGATTGAGATTGGGGATGCACTGGATTTGTTTATTTGACTGAGTGTAGATTGTTCTATCGATATTTAATTTATAACGGAAGATTAAATAATAATATGAAGCTTGACCACTTATACATAGAACAATGACAAACTCTCATATTAATTCTTGAGATCTGGCCTTTAACATTTTAAGCTATAAAAAAACTCGGAGTGAAGCTAGCAATTTTATATTTAAGTGTGTGTATATTGAAGTTCACATTTCGGAAATAGAAGTAAGCTTCTTGGAGACCCAACAAAAGTATTAGGTACACGCAAACGATTTTTTTTGCTATGAATTAAGTTAAAGCTTTAAAAAAAAACTGCACTTTGATATCATTTGTTTCTAAAAAGCACGGAATTACATTTTTAAACAAATTTATTTTTATTTCTTATCCATCCTTCGTGTATCTTGAAGTGGTCGCCGTCACATTCTGCCATCATTTGATAAATGAGCAAACGTCTATGCATTGTGGTGCCGACGCGTCTTCATTTGTGATATTCAATCGGATTTGTATCTCACAGCTCTGTATGACCCAATTAATGAGTGGAAGTCAACTACCAAGTTCCCATATTCTCAAAACTAGCGACTGACCTTATATGGTTTCACGTGTTCCATTGACTTCAGCATCGTAATTCTGTGAAATCTTCCTCGGTGAATTTAGGTCAAGTGTACTGTCATCCCGCCTGCAGTTCTAGGCATTAACAGCTTACCTTTAGCTTATTTCACCTAAATTCTTACAGATAGCACTGCCATTATCTAAAACGAATAAGAGAGTCGCAACCAAGCACGGGCAAGTACCAATGTGACTTTTTCTATTTCATATGTACTTTCTAAGTTTATCTTGGACATCACTGACATCGGTGAAGGAAAACTTGAACTAATGAATTAATAAAAGCCTGAACACAGTGAACACGCCACTCCACCTTAAGGAAGCGTAGTAATCAATACACGTGGCTTCTCTTGTAAGAAGAGGCCTTTTTTACCCAGCAGTGGGACAATAACAGGCTGGAATTATTATAATCGATGCACACGCTTCAAGTACATGACTTGGACCAACCACCAAATAATTGTTACGGAACAAGGAGCAATCACTGGCCATTCTGAACAGCTCAAACAGGCCTTTGTCCCTGTAACACTAGTAGTCTAACATCGGGGCAAGTATTGTGCTGACCCCGGCACAATGGAAAGCGTGATAGGTAACTTTAACGTGCATCACTGTTAATTGAAAATGGAATGCTATCTGTTTAGTTTTGTAAGATGGGATGTATTATTTTGGTGTTGATGACCTTTATAAAGTACTATTATTGCTTGTGACTTTGCTTGCGTAAATCTCGGATACCGGGCACGCAAACGAAGTCGCGGATCAAAAAGTAAAGTGTATGTCCTTTCTTGAGGTTAAAATTTACCCCTGTTACCTTTCATCAAAATTGGTTCAGTGGTTTAGTAGTGAAAGCGTAACAGATACACAGAGTTACATTCACATTTATCATTATATGTATTTGCAATTTCATGAAAGCAGAAATGAAGTAGGTTTTTCTCAAGTGCTAAGAAAATAATCTCTAAAGCAAGTAAGCTTGTCTATTTTTAATATGATAAAGCTTAAGAGTTTTTTGTTTGTTTGTTTCAACGCGCTTATCTTTGGATTACCAGTCGAATTGGAAAAAATAATTTTGTATCGTAGCCAGATTTATGTCGAATACAAAAGCCTACATAACATCACGCTACGACTCACGCGAGCGGAGGAGTAACCAAAGAAAACTCTTCATAATATATACGTACGTACATACTTTTACATAGCTATTGATATATTTTTTTAGTAATGCTATTTTACAGCAGAATGGTATGTATGGTAGGTTTGAGGAGTATGTGTGCCGGTGTAATTACAGCTACATGAGACATTTCAACTCTGCCTCTAGGAGAGCAACGTATTTGCAAGGCCACTGGTATTGTAAATGTCTATAGGCAGCGGTGACCACTTAATATCAGGTTGGGTTGGCTGTCGACTTGTTTGCCATCGAATGAAATCCTACAAAAATATTATAAATGCGAAAGTTTGTGACAATGGATGAATGGAAGAATGATTCCAGTCATCCATCGATGGATTTTTATTACTTTTACACGCATAAACAGCTGAACGGATCTGGATGAAATTTGCACCGAGATAGATTGTGGTTAGGAATAACACATAGGATACTCTTATCCCGGAAAAATGTACGGTTCCCGTGGGGTAAAATATACCAAATTTTATGCGGAGAAAGTCCCGGGCAGAGAAGCTAGTAAAAACAAACTTTTTTAATGTTCTGATCGTTTTTGCAAGTGAGTGTAGAAAAAAGGAAATCTAGGTATTATTTCTTTATTTTTGCGAAGCACCTAATCATACCTACCTCTCTCTCTCTCTCCCGTATATGCTGTCAAATTGTCTATCGTTTGAGAAAAGTTCAAAGTTACAAAATACAAGCTCCAACAGGAGGGACCTTCTATGTAGGTAATAACTGGATTAGTTTTAAGGGGACGTCTAGACTTGATCTCATAATTGAAATATTACCAATTTGTTTCCAATGCCAATAAATATTTCAATCCCGCGGTTCTTAACAGCCCGATTTCACCTTCCGCATGTCTGCCTATGCAATTTCTAATGAGGGATTGTATTAAGCACCTTATTAGATATCCAGTAGACTCAATATTACTTGTACCTCTATCTAGTCTAGACCCACACGCGTTAACATTTTTCGTCGGTTAATAAATAGCAATCAGCTGTTCTATACATTTTTTGTTGCACTTTTGCTAGGAACAGAATAAGTGCAAAAAAAAATTTAAACAGCGAAATATTTGGACTTTTTTGGAATCACATAAATATAAATCATACCATCACGCCTGCTTTCCCCCATAAGGTTAGGCAGAGGTGTACCAATGTACCCACAGTTCGCCGGTATTTTTAGGTCCCATGTAATGGGGGACGAGCCCAACCCCATTAACCGGGCACAAATCCTAAACTCCGAGCTGCTAATGAGAATTTCATAGAAAAACCCAATGACACTTTTTGCTCGGCCTGGGAATCCAACCCAAGACCTCTAGCATAGCAGTCGCCCTTAGGACCACTAATCTTATATCCATGGTAAAAGTATGCGGCGCGCTGCTCCCCTCCCACCGCAAGCACCTAATATATCTCTTTCTATATTAAGAAGAAGCTGCGTTTTTAAAAGTAGAAAACTATTCTTATGTACGTAATCATAAAGGCTACGGTTGAGATTAGCCACGCCTAAGCAACCGTCCACCCCTGTCCCGGTACGACGAATCACCGCTAGTCACGGTAACCGTAAAATTAAGTGCGAATTCGATTTATTTCAGCGTAAAATATAAATTGATGGAAAAGCGATCTTATTATTATGTTTTTTTTTTAACGTACAAATTGTTATGTGGATTGTTAAAGTCAATAAATATAATTTATGAAATTTGTTTAGTCACACTTTTATTGTTAGTAGTGTCGCAATTTTTTTACGTATACCATCACGCCTATATTCCCCAAAGAGTTAGGTAGAAGTGTAACAATGTACACCAACAATTCGTCGGTACCTATGTTTAAGTACCATGTAGTATGGGGCGAGCTTATTGCCATTAACCGGGCTCAAATCCTAACTTTGAGCTGCTGCTGAGAATTTAATAGAAAAAATCAATAACACTTTTTATTGGACCTGAGATTCGAACCCAAGACCTCTAGGGTAGGTAGCAGTCGCACGTAGGACTAATAGACTAACGAGGCAGTTGCAATTGCAAAGTTCTATTTTATTTAAAACATTTAAAAAAAAAACTGTCTGTTTATTCCGGTTAGTCTCCTAAACGGCTGCATCGATGTTAGAACGCTCATATTATAAGGACTAACTAAAGCTACTTGTATGTGCTGACGTAAATATTTATATTTAATAAACAAATAATAAAAATACAAAACTTTTATCTTAGAAAATTAGGATTTAGCACAAAGAAAAAAATTACACCGCCGCTAACAGACATTCACGCAGACGAAGACGCGGCCATGAGGTAGTCTATATTAACAATAAGTAGGATTTGACATATACGTACAATCCCTTTATGTCCGAAAATTTTGCCAATTATCTGAAATGACAATTCATAACTAATACGGATTCATAACTCGTATTGTTTTATTTAACAACTACCTCCCGCCCGCCTCTTCGCCCGCGTTACTTATTTCACTTGTTGTCTTTGGTTATTGCTCCACTCCCGTATGTTGTAGCGTGATATTAAATACTCAGAAATAATGTAGTTATCCATTGGTAACAAAACTGTTAAAATCAGTCCAGTAGTTTCGTTGCCTATGGTACAAACAAACAAATCATTCCTCTTTATATGTTTAGTATAAATAATCCGTAAAGGATAACAGCAATTCGAAATAAACGTTGATATTTCTGTTAATCCGTAAAGCTCATTTTCACATCCACCTGTGTATTTAAAGTCAACACGAGCTAGTTTATTAACAGGGTTTGATTGACAATATCGTTGGACGGGAAAATAATCTCTACATTCATTTTCCACCTCGCTTTGCATCATGGTTTACCTCAGCGTTTCAAAACTGGGGTTTTTTTTTGATTTAATAACAGAATGGAAAATAACTTTTTTACAAAAAGAGAACCGCCTTCAAAAACTAAAAAGAGAAAAATAACTTTAGCTTTGGAAGTCGGCGGCTTTGGTTCTGTTTGTTATTTTGTATTGGTACTATGCTAAGTAGTTATACTTCTGTACCGAATAAGCGCCGAAACTATTATACCGATTTCAACTATATTTTTTTTATAGGTAGCAACATTATTCCTGAGTAACAAAGCCTATATACATCATGCTACGACACCGGAGCGGTGCTGAAAGCCAAGGCGTAAGTTGACGTGAAATAAGCCACGCGGCCGTAGTGCGGGCAGTTCTCTAGTACCCTATTATTGCAAATAGAAAGCTAGAAGCGTGTCCGTGCGCCCTAAGGAACTCCGTATAATCATCGTCCCTTTGAAACACAAGACATGTCTAATAATATCCTAATTCCTACGTCTGTTTGTTCCCAACGATGAGTCGCATATTTCTAGGCACACAACTGAACTGATCATTTTGTAACGTAATTATATTGTTCAGAAGTTTTTTCTCAACTACAAATTATGAACGAATAGAATTATTTCGAGGACCGTATGATTGTAGGCTTGGCGGTGACGGTGCAAGTTTGGGCGCTTATTCTGGTGGTGTGTAAATGCAGGCTATTATTCGACATGCCTTTTACCTGGAATACTTTTTGATCTGTTGTTTTAGTATTAGGGTTTTGTTATATTGATTATTTTGTTTCTAAATATAACTACCGAAGTTAACACAGTACGTTCAATTTTGCTTAAAAATTTATGTTATGCATTCTATCCTATCGTTTGTGTAGATTGTTGGATGGATCGTAGTTTATTACTCTTTCACGCTTGAATGGCCAAACGGAATGCGCAGTTTGGCACAAAAGCTTAACACATAGAATATCGCAATCCCGTTTTAATGTCCTCATAGCTATTTTCTTTGGCTAGATTCTGACGTATTATAAACGAAAGATATGCTTATTGTACCTTAATATTTTATGCTTGTTTTTTAAAACCCTTTTTCATATTCTCACTAACTTTAGCTAAAACTCTTGAGATCGTACCTAATAGCCTAAAATGCTTGCTATCCTTCCTACGTAAACATACATACTATCACGCCTGTATTCCCCGAAGGGTTAGGCAGAAGTGTACCAATGTACACTCACAGTTCGCCGGTCCCATGTAATAGGGGCCGAGCCTATTGCTGTTGGCCTGGCGCGTCAACGCGCGGGAAGCACGATGTTAAAAAAAATCTGCTGCCCCGCGGTATGCGACGGGGTGCGGTGCAGTGTGATAATCGCGCGTAACTCAATGTCATCATCATCATCATCATCTTCCTGCCCTTATCCCATTTTACTTGGGGTCGGCGCAACATGTTTTCTTCTTCCATGCCAACCTGTCAACCGTCATACTATCACTGCCCCCCCCCCCCCCACTGTCTCCCTTCTCTTTCATATCATTCTTCATACAATCCATCCATCTTTTCTTTGGCCTCCCTCTTCCTCTACATCCATCCACACAACGCGTAACACAATGTAATGCCACATTAATCCCAGTATTTTTAAATCAAAACAATAACGTATTTTGCGATACATACATCATCATCACTTGCTTTGATTTTTCCCAACTAAGTTGGGGTCAGCTTCCAGTCTAACCGGATGCAGCTGAATACCAGTGTTTGGCATGAAGCGTCTGCCTCACTGACCTCCACAACCCAGTAACTGGGCAAAGAGATACCTCTTGGATAGACTGGTTGGTTGGACTGGATTCTGGCTATCCGTACCGACTGTAAAAGATCTGCGAATGAAGAGCGATACACACGACAATCATCATTATTTTATTACCTACTAGCAAACTGCCCGCGACTTACCCGGCGTGGCTTATTTTACCTACGTTAAGTTACGTTTTTGGTTACTGCTCCGCTCCTGTGGTTCGTAGCGTGATGTCATACAGCCAATGCTAGTCAGGAAAAACATAGCTATATATTGGCGAAAAAATTGTTAAAATCGGTCCAGTAGTTTAGGAGCCTATTCGTTACAAACAAATCTTTCCACTTTATAATATTAGTATAGACATTTATTTTATTACTTTCAGAATAGTCGCCCGGAGTAGCCACGCAGAGGCGCGGTTGTCAGTCCGTGACGTCATCGACAGGTGGCAGACAGCACTTGTACCTACGTACCCTCACTCACATGACGACCGAATTCGGTACTTTTTGACAGAATGGCACTTCAAGAGTTTTTTTTAAAAGAACCCGCCACCGAATGTTTGAATAAAGGGTTTTATTGAGACATGTTTACATTTGTAACATACTTAGGAATATGCATTGTTGAAAGGGTCTCTTTATCTAACGCCGAAGGAGGTTTAAAAGTCAATTTTTTTTTTTTTTTCGGTGTAGAGGCTCTGGCTGGATGAGTCGTATACGGACACATTTAATACTTTATGCTGTGGAGATAAAGGCTATTGTAAAATAAGAAGAATAAAATTAAGTTACATAATTATAAAGAGTTCAAAGTTCTCTTCTCATACAGAGAAGACTACGCTTGCTCAAGGTGGATTGGTGACTATAGACTTATATTCAATAAAAGTCCAGGTTTCAATGTTTCCCTCCACCGATGTCAGAAATGTCCAAGTAGACAGCACATAAAAATTGACAAAATCACATTGGTAACATGCTCGGGATCGAACCTGCAACTTCATCCATGAGAGGCAGGCGCCCATCACGACCTAGATGATAATAATATATTATAAAATTTTACATTTCAAAGCATCCTTTTGAAATAATATTGACACAAAACAATACCTACAATCTACTTACCAAATATAAACCAATAATAATAATAAATAATCTAAAACGAAACCACATCAAAATAATTCTTGCGCATTTATGAAGTCTGCAAATATTGTACAATTCAATCTACGCTTCTGAAATGGGGAAAGTAAAATATGAAATGTTTTATCAAAACGGAATTCCAAATAAAAAAAGCCAGTAATTCGCATGGAGAGACTTCTTCAATCATTGAGTCAATTCAAATATTGAATACTATTGAAAATTCAGAGGTAGTAATGTTCCATATTTATTTGCATTAGTGTATAGTGTGTACATACGTTCCGAGAACTGCGGTAGCATTTCTCAAAACTCATTTTATAAATATTTACTTAACATATAAACCCGCTGCCAGACGACTGCACGCGGACGCTACATTTACAGAATACAGTTTTACTCAACAACGTAGAAAGTTATTAAATACAGCATAAATTATTAAATAAAATGTAAATAATGTCTTCTATTTTGGTCACGGCGGGTAATCTTGATGAAAACTAGCTAAGTACGCAGGAGATAATCTAGCACACAAGTGTGTGCAGAAACACAGGTGCACTTCCTCTTCCCTAACTCCCATAATCCAATGGGACGGTAATCAGACACAATCGGGAAGATATCAGGCGCAGGACCAACAGCTTTACGTGCTTTCCGAGACACGGGGGTGTCACACCATCAATTTCCACGTGTTACTGAGAAATTCGTACTGGAAAAACCCGATAACACTTTTTGCCCGACCTGGGAACCAAACCCAGGCGCTTACCACCACAAGGCCAACAAAGCAGTCCGTTAGTTTATTATCAGATAATAATTATAATTAATGAGCCGTCAGTAATTATTAGTCGAATGCAAACGAATATTTTTACGTTTTTAAATTTTTATCTTTTAGTATTCCTTCCTCATATTATTATAAGTATTAACTATGCCAAACCTCATACACCCCTCAGTACGCGCAATGAGATTAAAAAGGGGTTCCAAATTTCAATACACGAGTAGCTACCTATAGATACTACTAACATTGGTCGATAGCTGTAATCCGATAAGCCTTTTACAGTAGGCACCAACCAGCTTCTGCCCGCGACTTCGAAACCTATGACACTCGGCAATAAAGTTGATTTCTATAATTGAAAAATAATAATAATGAGGCTTTCAGTCAGATATTAATTATTATAAACAAAAAACGATTCATATACATAAAACATTCTTCTCGCTTATGTTTTTGCTGTGCCCAACAAGGTCCAAAATGATTCTGTACTTTATATTGTTAAGGAATAATTTATTGCGTATTGAGTAAAACAATCTTTTCTCTTTATAACATTAGTAAGTATAAACAAACGAAATATCTGTAATCCGGTCTAGAGATTGATATGCAAGTACGATTGTAAATCATAAATGCGATGATGGCAGGAATTTAACTATAAACTAAAATTAGAGTATTTCCGCTATTTTGTATGAAAGGTAGTTATGTTACAATGAACTCCACATTTGAATAGTTTTAGGCATATAATGCACAACAAAAGAAGAAAGTTGTTAGAAACTAAACAATCTGAAATCCATGAAAATTGAATTTGAATTTCAAATTCGAGCTCAAATTCCGTTCTTCAGTAACTTCCTGCTCTTTGTTATTAGCAAAAATATTTATTTTATATCATTGGATGGCAAACAAGCCGGCGGCCGACCTGATGTTAAGTGGTCTCCGCTGCCTTTAGACATCTGCAATACCACAGACGTTTTGGCTGCTGCGCTGCGTGTCGCGGGCTCGTTTCTCGCACGGAACAAATATTTGTATGACCTACAGATAGTTGTTCCAGGTCTGGCTGTTTGTGTATGTAAGTTTATATGTTTGTGAACGCACCTATACACGAGAAATTCCTAGGGCGGGGTAATGTTTAAAAATTATTACACCTACAACAATATCCTTCAAACCGGAATATAGCAACGCTGCTTTGCAGCACATAAAGGTTCGCGTGTTGTACTTATCAGAACAAGCTCCTTCACAAAGAGCTCTGCTACTACTTAACATGTGTGATTATGATGATCCCTTTTGAACGACTTTGACCATAAGTTTAGAGGACCATGCCGTTGACATTCATTGACATTCGCATGTATAGAAGTCATTTTTGCAAATGTTATTAAGCTTAATTCACATCCTCCTTTGTCTTTCCAAATGACTAAAATCAGAAAATTACATACATTTTTGTTATTTGTGTCGAAATATAGCTTGTTGTTTGAATTGAAATAAGCCCTCTACAGATTTTTTATCCTCAGCATGTAACCGGAATAAAGGCCTACGGTCATGGAAAGGGCTATTCCGCAGCATCATTTTAAAGCATATCAATATATGTCGTATTTCTATAACGATACGTTTGAATGTCCATTGGTATAAATTGAAATCCCTTGCCATGCCATGCACTCGCACTCGCTCGAACACCCCAAGTAGAAAATGAAATTACAAACATAATATGAGCACTGAAATTTTACTTTTATGTGCTATGTTTAAAAATGTTGTATTGTTTTTTTTATAAAATTAGTTATCCTAATTTTAGGCGTGGAATGCAGACGCAGTATTTTGTGGTTTTCGACCGATGTCATTTACAACTGCGTTTTAAAAATAATTATTATCTTAATGCTTTAATTTGAGTAGTACTTCAGTCTGTTTAACTTTCGTTTAATTTTACTGTTCAGGGATTGAATTATTTTTGTAGTTTTAATTATTTTAGGAGAATAGAACAAGTTTTAAATATTTGTACAAAATTTCGCTTCTCATTTGTTTTCAATGAATATCTGAGGAGATGTTGTTGATGTATGGTGTTTTCTTTTTTTTCTTCATTATGCATCAAAAACACTAAGAATTTCTCCGGAGGCGTGGGTGCGTTTACAAACATATGAACTCACATACACAAACAGCCAGGACCCGGAATAACTATCTGTAGGCCATAGAAATATATTTCCGTGCGAGAATTGAACCCGTGACACGCAGCGCAGCAGCCAATCGATAAGCCACTGCACCAACCGTGTAATCAAAAGTAAGTAGTATACATAAATACATACATAAACTCACGCCTATTTCCCATGGGGCAGAATGCCTCTGCTACGATCCTTACATACTACTTCCGCTTCGTCCACGTTCATACATCTGCAGTGCGATTCTCTAAGCCCCACTTCGTTATATGAAAGCTGAATCCTCAGTGAGATTAAAAAATGGTATTCTGTTAAACAAGATCACGCGAATACTAAACAAGGTCTAGAAAATTTGTTTTAAAATAACTCCGCAAAAAAACAATGATCAAGTACTACACACGCATTTGTGATGTGCAAGCCTGGCGGGCATGAGGGGTGAGGGCGCCGCTCTGTATTCCAACATAAACTTAGTAAGTACCTACATATGAAATGCCTCGTTGGCCTAGTGGTCCGAAGCGCGATTGCAACGCTAGAGGTCTCAGGTTCGATTCCGAGGTCGATCAAAAGTGTTATTGTGTTAATCTATCAAATTCTCAGTGGCAGCTCGAAGTAAGGATTTGTGCCCGGTTAACGGCAATAGGCTCGCCCCATATTACATGGGACCTAAAAACATACCGGCGAACTATGGGTGTGCATTGGTACACCTCTGCCTTATCCTTAGGGGAATACAGGCGTGATAGTATATGATGGTATGTGTTTATTAAATAACTTATAAAAATACTACTTTGTACTACGTCTTGCCAATTCTAAAGGAAGCCGAGCACGTGGTTCCGACAAGCATAATCATATTTTCAGAGGCGTCGAAAAATCCAGCACACAACGATCCCTACAAATCAATTACAATTTTACTTTAATATGAAATGATATTTGAAGTTCATTGATACACACTAAAGTACCCTTTTAACGAATGGAATTTATGTTCAAACAAATATAATTATGATAAATTAAACTCAAAGCATTCATATTGAAACTGTTGGCAAAACTGAATAATTAAATGAAGCTTATAATAATTTACACATACACACACATCATTTTATTTCCACATTTATTAAACAAGTATTTTGATTCAATATGAAGTGAAAATTCATTAAACATTTTTTTTTCTATTTGTATAAAGGTCGGCGGAAGACGCTGGATGCAGGTCGCTTCCAACCGGTATATGTGGTGATCTAAAGGGGAGGCCTATGTTCAGCAGTGGACGTCCCATGGCTGAGCTGATGATGATGATGATGATAAGTGGAAGGAACTCCGCGGAGATACCAGTTGCTTTCAATCTAAAAAATATTGCAATTTGCGGTACATACGACAAACATTATTATCATTTTATAAAAAGTAAGTCGAAAAAAATTTAAGGTTACCGTGGGTTAATTAACTTGACGTAGAAGCCGACGGAAGCTAATAATTTTATATAGTGAATAATTATTTGTTCTATGCTTCACTAGGGCATCTATGTAGGGTATCTGCAAGAAATATCTTAGGTTCTAATTAGCCTGTATATATAAAATCGTTGACAGTCTATTTAATTTTATAAATACAACGATAATTTAAAGACACATCATTAGTACACCTGTCGTTTTAACAAACACGGAAACATTTCTACACAATGCTTTTAACTTCAAAGCTATCACCGCTTTTAACTGTATCAACATCAAAAAACATCTAACGTCACGCACCCTCGCCCAGTGTGCGCCTACTCTTAAACTTTTTCCTTCTGATTGTAAATTAAGATACACTAGACACTTTATTTTACAAAACATTCGTTTCTTATCATTGCAAATGTTTCCAAAGCTTTTTATGTTTATCGCAACTATCAGAAACTTTGGGATCAAAAGGGTAACAGGTGCGATTTTTTTGTCGTCGTGGGGTGATCGCCCCGTCTGTGCCCCCGCGCCGCGTTTTCAAGCATCACTTGATTCCGGGATTAACATCGCGACACCCCTCTGAACGCTGACATCCATAAAATGTCCGAATAATTGGATGGATACGTTCATTTATATAGAAAATGTAATTGTTATAATTCTGTAGTTACATTTTAAATTGTGTTCAATATTTTTTTTGTTGTGTTTGTTTTATAATTATTGTTTTATTAGTGCATGATTTTGTTTAACGATGATATTAAAAATGTAATCGTACAGTATAGGGCTATAATTTACATACTAGTAGCAGTTCGTTGATATTCTAGACTAATAAGAAACAAATTGTTTGACGCTTTATTGAAGACGTCTTTAGGTAGACCTCACACTAGGCAATATGCTTATACCAAATTAAAATTAAGCACATTTTCTAATTCTCAGTCTCTGTTGCTTTTGCTGAACCGAACAAAGAGCTTATCTTATTGTCAACGAGCGTAACATTTCTTTGTTATTTATACGTGAAAGCTTGTAATTTTGAACTACCCATGCATATTACAAACATTGTTATAGTCTGAAGTTTAATTTTAAAACGAAATAAAATTATGAATATACAGCTCCTTTCGATTCGGTTTTTCATTTATTTACCATCATCATCTACCTAGCCTTTTTCCCAACTGCGTTGGGGTCGGTTTCTAGTCTAACCGGATGCTGCTGTATACCAGTGTTTTACATGGAGCGACTGCCTATCTGACCTCCACAACCCAGTAACTGGGCAACACGATACCTCTTGGTTAGACTGGTTGTCAGACTTCTTGGCTTCTGACTATCCGTCACGATTGTCAAAGATCTACGAATGACAGCCGGGACCAACGGCTTACGTGTTTTCCGAGGCACAGGGGTATCACACCACCAACTTCCAAACTCCGGGCTGCTACTGAGAATTCCTAATGGAAAAACCCAATACATCATCATCGTCATTTTCATTTATTTACCAATCTACCGATAAACAGGAACGTTCGAAATTTCAATGGTAAATTAATTTTACTACGTAATACCGTTAAATCATATTTAATTAACGTATCGAGGAAATTGCACAACTGTGCAAACTGTTATTAAAATACCACGAATTGTATAAAATGAAAGAAAAGTTATGATGGTTTAATGCCCAAGTAAAATAAATGTTAAGTTTTAAAGTCCGCATTTTTTCGTAATACATTAGCAAAACTGCCTCGTTAGTCTAGTGGTCCACAGCGCGACAGCTACACTAGGGGGTGGGTGGGCGTGGGTTAGATTCCTACGTCGAAAAGCGAAGTGTTATTGTTTTTTTTTATGAACTTCTCAGAAGCTCTTCGGACTTGGGATTTGTGAATGGCAATAGGCATGCCCCCTATTACATGGGACCTACAAATAAAGGCAAACTGTGGATGTACAAAGTGTACATGTGCACACCTCTGCCTAACCCTTCGAGGAATAAAGGTGCGATGGTAATTACTTTTCTATGGCAATATAACTGGCATAGATAAGTAATTTTACTGCAAAAACTGCGTGGAGCCTATGGTTGTCATAGATAGGTACATACGTATATGTCAACTGTGCGCGGGGGAAACAAAGGGTCATGTGGAAGTTTTGCCGATTAAAACCAAACAGGGATTTTCTAGCTGCCTAACCAGGGATATGGGGTGCGCTCATGTTTTGAAATGATTTAATGTATAAGTAAGTTACTATAAACTCTATTCTCTAAGGCTTAGCCATGCATTTCGACTTATCGCAGTTCAATAATCAACCTTAATCAATCCCAATAGCTTAATGCGGATAGATGATTTCAGACTGATATAAATCCAGGTGTCATCACGATGTTTTCCTTTACCGATTTCAGCTATGTCCAAGAAAAAACTTAGAGAGTACCTACATATGAATTGAAAAAGTCACATTGGCACTTGCCCGGTATCCCCACACCCATCACGACATTTTAAGAACGGAGATAAGTATTACACCCCATAAAAATAAAAACGCACAAATGTTAAGAATTCTGCGTGAACTTCGCATATTAAACTCAAATAAAAAAACCATAAAAAATATTAACCATTCAACACTTAACTAGCTATTGTCAATCAGGCAAATTACATTGGCTAATAACTTAATCGACACGACTACTTTACAAGGAGTAAATATTAAATACATTTCTGTGAATGCGTTGAACTAATGACAATCAAATTACGCTCAGCGTTAACGACGGTGAAGAACGGAAACTGGTCGTAAAATTAATAGCATCAGAAGCAAGTCAGCGAGCCCAAATTGATCAGGCTAACAGCGCGTGAGTTGAGACTTGAGACGTGGTTCTGCCATACGTAATCAAAATTTTTGAACCAAACAAAATAAAATAACAAAATATACTAATAATATAAAGCTAAAAAGTTTGTTTGTATGTTTGGTTGAAGACGCTAATGTCAGGAACTACTGGTTCAAATTGAAAAAATCTTTTCTTCATCGTTGTTCCTTGCTCGGATTTTTCCCTGTATAGTGAATGCGTTTAAAAACATATAAACTTACATGTTTGTTTAGTGCTGGAATTGAACCCGAAACACGCAGCGCAGCAGTCAATGGCTCAGCAACTGCGCCGTCGAGTCGACGATATTTGACAGTAGTTGTCTCTTTCACTTATACAGTGTGACAAAAATAACAGATTCGGTCCATATTCTGTAATGGCCGGAAACTGTATGTACAAGCTTTCTTCTTATATTAAAGAACATCACCGACTGCCTCGTTAGCTTAGTGATCCTAAACGTGACTGCTACACTTGAGGTCTCGGGTTCGATTCTCACCAAACCGACAAAAGTGTTACTAGGTTTTTTGACAAAAATCTTAGCAGCTCGAAGTTAGGAATCGTGCCCGGTTAAACGCAATAGATACATGCAAAACATACATGGGTGTAAATTGGTACACACTCTGCCTAATCCTTCGGGGAATACAGGCGTGATGGTATGTATTACCGTTTTTACAATGCGTGAAACATTTCGACTCTTCTTACTTGCATCGTCATTTGATTTGATTACGTTAATTTACCTTGATACTCCTTTTCTTGCTACTCGTACTTGTGTTTTATAGAAACAATGTAATCATAAGGGGGGGTAAAAAAATATTGTTTGCTTTTTTACCTAATCTTCTTCTATTTAATAAAATAAAAAGCCGTATTTTTCCCTTTTAATATCGTTGCCCCGCACTTGTAACTATCCTGTTTTATGGGAGACTTTACAAACATATAAACTCACATACACAAATAGGCAGGCCCGGAACGACTACTACAACACTAGCCACAAAAATTTGTTCCGTACAAATCGAACCCGCAACACGCAGCACAGCAGCCAATCCCTCACTCAGCCACTGCTCCAACAGTGCCGCCAATTTGTAACGAGACCCCAAAAAAATAACAATAGCGTATCATTTTTTGTAATAAAACAGCCCGTTGAGGTCTGTACCCTAGCAGAAGTAAATTATAATCACGATGATTATCATATATGACGACGAAAGCCGTAAAATTATGGCAAGGGTTACACTCACTGAACGGAACGAAGCACAGAGTTGTCGCGCGATAGCTTCATTAGTGCCAAATTGCTTCGAGTGTTGCCGGCCTTAATGCGAGTGTGTTATTCACTTATTGTTATTGTTTGATGTCATTTATTTTTTAGTGTTGACTGACATCCGCTATATGCGTTATTTTTCTGATATTTTGTGCAGTCAGTAACAACGGTCGGTTAGCAATGTTACTTTTACATATCATTTAAAAATAGACACGAAATAACACAATTTACTGCTATTCCGAATTTTAGGCAATAGGTACCGAAGTATTCATTTTATCTTAATTTTAGTTCCATTTCGTATTTAATTTGATATTGTGCTCAATTCATTTAAAAATCTGAAATGTTAATCTACTTTTGATGCTGACTTAAATATATATTTTATTATATATTTATTTCTCTCTCTCTCTCTCTATCTATTATCAACTTGAAACTAAAGTACAAGGCCACGTCAATATCACACCTCAATTATCCCAAAAAAAATCAGGCACAAAATCGCCAATAGACAAAAAAAAAAACATAAAAATATCAGACAGAATACTTTCCGTCTGATTTGAGATAATGATGCATCAAACGGTCCATGGGGTGGGACATATGTCTCTCCGTCCCCTGCCTCCCCTTGCCAATTATTCGAGGGTGAACAGGGGACTGCATCGATCAAATCACTGGTAATGACCTGCTCGGGGTTCGAGTGACCGACTTTAAATCTGTTAATTGCATAGGTAGGCAAGTATTGTCATTGATTAAAACTTATAGCCTGGAGTGGATTAGCCCAGCTTTAACATGCTTTTGAAGTTGAAATATGCAGTGTCTTTTTTTGTTTACTGCCTCGTTGGCCTAGTGGTCCTGAATGCGACTGCTACGCTAGAGGTCCTGGGTTCGATTCCCAGGTCGAGCAAAAAGTGTTATTGGGTTTTTCTATGAAATTCTCAGTAGCAGCTCGGAGTTATGATTTGTGCCCGGTTAATGGCAATAGACTCGCCACCTATTACATGGGACCTAAATATACCGGCGAACTGTGGGTGTACATTGGTACACCTCTGCCTAACCCTTCAGGGAATACAGGCGTGATGGTATATATTTTTATATATATAGGTATATATTTTGTTTTTTGATTTGCTCTCGAGGTTTTAGCTACCCCTTTGGTTTCGTGGTTGCGAGTACTACTGCTGAATGTGGGTCCTGGGTTTGATTCGCAAGTCGAGAAAAATGTTATTAGATTTTTTCATTACGAACTTTTCAATAGCAGCCCGCGGTTTGCAAATTGGTTGTGTGAGACGCCCTTATCTAGGAATCACGTAAAACCGTTAGTCTTGCGCCTGATCTCTCCCCGGTCGTGTTGGATTGCCTATCGGACTATGAGAGTTAAGAAAGAAAGAGTGCACTTGTGCACTATAATATCTCCTGCGTACTTGGATAGTCCCCAGATTAGCCGCCGAGACAGAAATCGGTTTGGACAGTATTATTATTATCAAGCAGTAGTAGCTTACATAGTACCAGCCGTTATTTTCTAACCCTCAACTGCCGACGTCAGTATAGGCCATTCGTCATAATTACAGCTTATTGTTTTCAAACAAGAACAACTCAAATAGTTCTCGAGTTAACAATAGACAAACAACAAGCCCTTCGCTTTAATATTTTAACGTCACTGAAAACACTTGCAAATAACAAATATGGTTATCCGAGAGGGTTAAAATTATACGCGTGAGCGATAAAAAATTTAAGGTAGTAATATTTCTTTCGTGTCTTTTTAAAAGGTATGTGAATAAGTCTTTTTATATCTTGAACTACCTATTAATTGAATATTTAACTACCCCGTTGGTCTCGTGGTGGCAAGCAAGACTATTGAGCGTGGGGTTCTGAGTTCGATTCCCAGGTCGAGCAAATAGTGTTATTGGGTTTTTTCATTAGGAATTACTCAGTAACAGTCCGGGGTTTAGAAGCTAATTGTGTGACACTCCCGTGTCTCGGAAAGCACATAAAGCTTCGTCGGTCCGGGCTGTTATATAGTAGATCTTTAATATCCGTAACGAATATTAAAGATCAGAAACCACGAAGTCTGACAACAATCTTACCAAGAGATGAGAGTATATATTCTATTATTATTTAATAATATCGTACAGATATGGCATGTATATAAAATAATGCATTCGTAACCGAGCGAATTAAACCCGCTGGCCGCTCATCACTCACTCACAAACCAAAGCACATCGTCAGCTTTGTAAAAAAAGCAAATATTTGTGGGGTGTTATCAACAGGGGTTGGTGAACAAATATAATAAAATATTATCAATTACACGCTACTACTGGTGTCGGCATTATAACTGGCTTGTTTGTTTGCTTAGATATTACCATTTATTCTATAAACTTAGAGGATTACTACCATGACAATAATAGAGAGATCGGACCGTGATAATTTTATTGGTGACTCCCCTGGTATTCCATTGGGTTGCGACTATTAATGATACCAGCGTATTATTGTATTGTTTATTGTCTCATCTGTATGAGAAGAGGCAAGATTGGTCAAGATTGGTGATCAGTTCTCGTGCCTTCTCTTTAGAACGCACGAGAATTGATCACCAATCTTGTTCGAGTGGGATTGGCGATTTCAAACTTGTTATAATATTATTTCTTACAAGTCTGAAATCGCCAATAGCCGGATCCACACCGGACGATCCAAAATGGATCGGCGATCCCGCGATCCGCGATCCAAGATCGTGATGCGTGGAGCGTGGATCGTTCTAGGTCGATCCAACAGCAATCTTTTGCGATCCTGACTGGCTGCTCCAACGCGCTCCTGCCGATCCATACTGAATCAGTTGAATTTGTCTGGCTATGGAGTCACACGTGCAACGACGGCGACGAATAGCCGTAGCAGCAGCAAGCTACATTTTACATTATGTTGTATCTACGGCAAAAATTACGAAAACGAAAAAGACAGTGTTGGGTTAAAACAATTTTTAAAAACCGGTTGGAATATGGGACTCGACTTTACAAAGAGTTCTTCGTCTTCTCTTAGACCTCTATTTGTGTAATTGGTATCATTAGGATCCCATAAACATTATTCTCCCTATATAAAGAAATTAAACGGATACATTGCGAATTATCCATAACGGCGGATCACGCGATTCTAAAATCAGAATCGTCCAGACCGCGCGCGCCAAGCGACTGAGGCCCCTTTGTGCGTGACCAAAAAACCGACAACAAATGGATCGCACGCGGCGAGGAGCGCGCGCTCTCCGCCGCGCACATGGATCGCGCGCGGCACGTCTACACTTCACGCTCCGTGAAGCGCGCTCCAAGCCGCGCGCGATCGGAGCGCTTTGGATCGTCCGGTGTGGATCCGGCTATTGGATAGTAATTCTTTATTTAAGATCCAAAATTTAGAATACCTATAGTCCAAGCTTATTAAGATCAAACTTTTAATAATTTTAAAAACTATCAACCAATCCAAAAGCACTGTAGGTTACATTGCGTGCAAAAACGACATCGGGGTCATGACAGTGTACCTACTCTGAATAGAATTTTAAAATACATAGAAACTTTTGTATAAGTAATGTCATCATCATCTGCTTAGCCTTTTCCCAACTGTGTTGGGGTCGGCTTCCAGTCTAACCGGATGCAGCTGAATACCATTGTTTTACATGGAGCGACTGCCTATCTAACCTCCACAACCCAGTACCTAGGCAACACGATACCTCTTGGCTAGACTGGTTGTCAGACTTCTTGGCTTCTGACTATCCGCAACGACTTCTGTATAATGTAAAGTTACTAAAAATTTAAGACCCTTTTCTGAGCAAAATGTACAGATAAAAAAAACTAAATATTTCTATTACCTAAGTATCTAAAACTCACTACGGATGGTGCAGTCCTCAACAAGTAGGTTAGATACGTATCAACCTCGTTTCTTACGCTGTAGTCACAAAATACCTCTCAAGTGATACAGTAGAGCAAAAATTATGTAAAGTGACCTCTCACACGGAGTGCGGTCGGCCAGTCGCTAACTTATTACGCTAACAAGATACTGGCTAGCAAGAAAAAAATTAGGTTCTTTTTTTAAATAAACTATTTTTAGCTTTTTTTTTAACGTAATTATATATACTAAGGTTAAGGGTAGGTTAGGTTAGCACCTAACCTACCCTTAACCTTAGCATACATAATTACGTTACGTTACGGTCTTGGAGTCGATTCTCAAGTCGAGTGTCAAGTCAAAGTGTTATTGGGTTTTTCTATGAAATTCTCAGTAGCAGCTCGGAGATAGGCAATAGGCTCGCCTCTTTTACTTGGGACCTAAAAATTATCAGTGGACTGTGGGTATTCATTACAGGTGTAATGCATACCCACTCAATAACTTATTAGGGAATACAGGCGTGATGGTATGTATGTCTGTATGATTATAATAACAATTGTGTTTGTATATAAATTACTAGCTGTTGCCCGCGACTTCGTTCGCGTGGCTTATTTCACCCTCTAGGATACGTCTCGGGTTACCGCTCCCGTGTGTCATAGCGAGATGTAAAATACCCTATAACACTTACATATAACGTATTTTCTATGGGTAAAATATTTTTTTAAATCGATTCAGTAGATCCAGAGATTACCCCCTTGTGCCCCGCGGTATCACCCGCGTTACGTTAGGATTTTGGTTACTTTTCCGTTCCCGTGGCTCAAAGCGCGATGTTATGTAGCCTATAATCTGTTATTCTGAGGCAACTGAGGTAAAGGCTACGGAATGTCACGCAGAGTCATTATTTTGCTGCGAAGTTATTTTAAAACTATGATATCTCCTAAGATATTTATTGAAATTAAATGATGTAAATGGCAATTTTGTTGAAAATTAAACACTTGTGATGAATAACGTATTTATGTTGATAAGGATTAATACTATGTTTATAAAAACACCTTCGCAAATAATGCATTATTTTAAAACAAATTGTCTGCCCATAAAAATGGCTATACTGAGTCAACCTTTAAAGTTAGGCATGTGCTACCGCGGACTTTTTTTTAGAATATTTGAAGAGGATCAATTCTCTGACACATTATTTTTGCGTAACTTTAACCGTTTACGCAGCGCACGCAACAAAAGCCCTAAAAAAGAATATTTTTTCCCCGTTTTTGCCACATTTTTCAGTGATGCTCCGCTCCAATTGGTCGTAGCGTGATGTTATGTAGCCTATAGCACTCACGAATAATGTAGCTTTCTAACAGTGAAACAATTCTTAAAATTGGTTCATTACTTCCAGAGATTACCCCCTACATACAAACTTACAAACTTACAAACAAATGTTACCTCTTTATAATATTAGTATAGAAGTATAGATAAAACTATCACTTAGTTGCACTAAGTCTTTGTGGGTTCTCGTGACACTTGTCCGCGAAAGAAGCGAAATAAACCATATCAGGTGACCAAAAGCTTTCTTCCATCACCTGATGCAGGTAAAGCTGACGTTGCGACTCTGCACTCTCGGCGCATGCCTCAGCCTCTAGTGCACGTACTTCACGATGTCTCACGTACCCTACATTACCTACTACCTACCTACTAATAAAATACAAAAGAGAATCAAGCGGAAATATTATCTTTCTACGCCATATTTTTATCGTTACGAGTGGCCGAGTATCGGAGCCCAACCCTTCTGCCGATGTCCCAAAGCCGATAACAGAGCGCCGACGAACAAAATGTTCTGTTGTATCTAATTTTTTAAAAAAGGACACCTTGCCGATGGGGCCACTAAATAAATAATAATAGGTGTTGATAAAGATTATGCTTAATAAGTTTGGGATTTCATCAACTTTAAGTTGTAAGTGTTCGGAAGTGTGTATTCTACTAAAATTAAGAACTAACATTGGCAAGCTGCTGATAGACTCTTTACGTGAAAAGAGGGAAGGCCTATACTTTGGCCAAAGAATTACCATCGCCATGTAACATGGCAATGCTGCCAGTCAGATTTTTGAGCACTTGACAGCGACGCGAATGGGTTTTTTGATAACCGTTAAGCTTTTAAGCTACGCCCCCCTTTTTTAAATTGTACAAAATAGTATCATTAGGCTCAATTTATACCACCAATTAATGGAATAGAATGGAATTTTTTGCACGTATTTAGTTTGTATGGTAAACAATTGACATAAAGTTCAGTATGATTTGCACCGTGCCAAAAATTCCATTCCTTTCCACTAAAAAACTTTGTATAATTATGTTTTATTACGGATTTAGGTCAAAACGACAAACTTTATTAAAAAGAGAAAGAACTGTCTTTATTCTTATATTCAAAATGAAAAATTTCCAATATTTAATTAAATTGGTAAAAAAAAAGAACAAAAGAAAGAAAAGCTGTAAAAGAATAGTGATTTCTTCACTACCAACTACTTAACAATTAAAAATATATTTTATTACATTGCGTTTGCTCAGAAGCGGGGCAGAATACAAGACTCAGAAAAAAATACCCTTTACAAATAAAAAAAAAATAGAATGTCATGTAATTTGGTAATTTAAATAGACCAACAAAGCCATAAATCGCTTCCTTACAGGCCACACAGGCACAAATTCACAGGCCAAATGACAATCGATCACACACCCTAAACCTTTGGATTAAGAGTTTTGACAGAACACGACTAAAGCGAAGACAGCGCAGGTGACCGAGTTTTGATTAATCGAGTAAAAGAATCGGATTAGAATCGACTTTCACGAGAGCCCAACGTATTTAGGTATCGCTTGCGTGTTGACAGGGTTAAGTAACTGAGTACTTCAATATAATTATTTGTATTTTACTTCTTCTTCTTCTTTTGTTTCAATAATAATTCTGTTTTAATAATAATTTGCTTTATTACAAAACGGTGACCAAAAAAAGTGTTTATCTATTTATTAAATATATTTCCTGAATATTTAAGTTATTAGGTGTTAAACTCTTGACAATCGACGTAATGTTTTAATTGACCAATTAAATAGATAATTGCAATAATTTTGAATTTAATTTGGAAGATACTAGTTAATTTCAATATTAGATAATTCATTATTAATTTAACTACTATTAATTTTCGGGACATTATCAAGCGACTGATTAACTCTTCACGTGACCACATAACTGACCTTTTCTGGGTCAAAGAATCAGCAATGTGCACGTGGCAATGCTGCCGGCGTTTTGGGCACTTATCCAAGACGAGTTTTTTGATGCCCTATGAGCGTCCCCCTTAATCTTTTATAAATCGTACATACCTTGTAATTACATTATTATTTATAAGCTTTGTGTTTTGGTTAATTGTTAATATTTGATAATATCTCCGCAAACAATAACTGTCAAGAGTTTCCTTTGCGGTGTAATGAAAAACAAAACAATTAAATTGGACTAACCCACTACAGTCACGGATCGAAGCGCTCCAAATTTGTTCACACCGCTTTTCTCCCGTAATTGAGCGCACTATTATTCCTCTTTGCACTTAAACCTATCGGGTAACAAAACATTTTTTTCGTGTGTATTTTTTAATTTCTCGAATTTGCACGCTCAGCATTGGTCAAATAAGGGGCGCGTGCGGGTCTCATTACGGGCCGCGGCTGGGTGGCACGCGCACGCCACGCTCCCGCCTTCATTACCCACCATTCTCCTAACATTATTGTTTCCGCCACGCGTCTATTGCAGCGGTTTTAGCTTTTTTCTCTCTTTTTACTCGAGTAATCGGATCGCAAGGGATTAGTCGATCCCGATTGATATGTGATTCGATCAACATAAACATGCTATTTAGAGGTTAATAGCGGTGTTGGTCAGCGTCTGTTGTCGTGATAAGTATGGAGCGCGTTTGATTACTTATTGTGCTGTAAGGTTTTTAATTGTTTGTGATTTGAATTATGTACTAACTGTGTTTCCTGGTAAAGATAGAAATGAATGTACCTACTCACAATTAGGTAGTTGACACCAATAACTAACAATTCCAAAACGCAACTTTTCTAAAAAAACACGAGCCCTGAAAATCCAATTAACTCGTCGAAATCATATTTTTAGTTAAAAATGAAATTTTAGTCAAACTAATAAAAGTAATTTATTTAACCACTTAAACCCAATTTCATAATTAAGCGAAACACAAAGATTAAGAAAGCACAATTTATAAAAGAGAAAGGGGAAGTTCATAGTGCATGAAAAAATATTTTAAAATATTATTACCGACACTATGTTTTTTATTGTATCGTGGGCATTGATATACATATAAATACACATACCTAGACCCGCAACAATTATCTGTACGCCATACAAATATTTTTTACGTGCAAAAGTCGAACCCGACACAGAGCTCACCAGGTAACCTTTCAACCACTACGCCAATCGTGTCGTCAATCGATCGTATTTCTTAAAAAATGAATAATGGGATATAATAAAATAAATACTAACATAATATACCATCACGTAGGCAGAGGTGTACCAATGTACACCCACAGTTCACCGGTATGTTTAGGCTCCATGTAATAGGGAGCAAGCCCATTGCCATCCGGGCACAAATCCTAACTCCGAGCTGCTACTGAGAATTTCATAGAAAAACTTTTTTGCTCAACCTGATAATCGAATTCAAGCCCAATTCAATGATACCCTGCGTGGCAGTCGCAGCGTATCATTAGACTAACGAGGCAGTTACTATTGGCAACATAACTCGTATAAACAGCAAAAAAATACTGTATAAATACTAAGTAATTAACAGGCTTCAAATCTTATTGAATCACACTGAAATAAGCCACGTTTCCTAGAATACGAGTAAAATGCTCTATTTGCAACTTTTTTATCGTCGTAATTATTAAATGTTTCTTAGAAAATAATATTAAATAGTAATTGAAGGTGTTGTTGTGATATCATAAATATAATGTTTATGAAAGTTTTATAAAAACAAATGTGATTTTTGTGATATTTCGCACTAAAAATAAAAGTTGCAATATTTTTTGCTCAATATTTATTTGCTTCCAATCGGTCCTTTCGGACAAATTTATGGGGGAGGCCTATGTCCAGCAGTTGACTTCCTGCGGCTAATATAATGATGATGATGATGATGATAATAGTGTCTTATTATAGTACACTAGTGAAATGCCGCGACTTCGTACTTCGTGGCTTATTTCACCCGCCATAAGATACGTTTTTGGTTAATGCTCCGCATAGGTACACAAACAACCAAACCCGGAACAACTAACTGTAGGTCATACAAAAATTTGCTCCGTGCGGGAATCGAACCCGCGACACGCAGGCAGCAGTCGATCGCTCGGCCACTGCGCCAACCGTGTCGTCAAAATGTTACTCAGGAATAATGTAGCTATCTATTGGTGAAAAAATGGTTAAAATCGGTCCAGTAATTTCGGAGCCTTTTCATTACAAACAAGCAAACAAATCTTACCTCTTTATTATATAAGTATAGATATACACAAAGCTTTAATTGAAAGATTAGGTACAGGTACCATACATTGAACTCTACGAATAATAAATAATTAAGCAATTTGTAACTTATCCATACTTAGGAAGGCCAATTTTAATGACGAGAAAAACATGCTTGTTATTTAAACATTTCTTTTACCTACTACAAAATACAATCTATACTAATGTAGAGAGACCTTGTGTCCTTTAGAGATTTTTTGTATGTTTGTATAGGAAAACATCACACCAAAATACAAAATACTTAACGAGGGTGAAAAATGCTAACCAAGTCGCGGGCAAAAGCTAGTGTAGGTATAATAATGCTGAAGAGATCATTTGCTTAACTACGTTAATCTCTAGAACTAACAGTAGTTATTGTTTTAGGTACCTACATGATAGCCAGATTTATGAGTCCATAGGCTTTTTTTTTTTTTAAGATGGTAAAATCATCCAATAACCCCCCCCCCCCCCCCCCCCCGCCCTGGGAGCACGGGAGGGAGTGTCAGACTTTTACTGACTAAAATACCATCTGTGTTCCTTCATGTGCCCTTTGCGTTCCGGGGGCGCGGTATCTCTTTCGAACAACCCGCAACCCCGGCAGGCCTTGGCCCTTAGTGGCCCCTTCCTTGTGCTGACACCTCTTTGCACGGAACATGAACGCGCCGTCGACATGGTCTGTCGTTAAATAACGTACGGACGGTGAGCTACCCATTGCTCACCGTCCACAGACCGTGCCTACGGTATCCGCCTGCGGGAGGCGCAATGGTGCCGTTATTGGCAATGAGTCCATAGGCTACAATATAACATCACGCAGTTACCAAAAACATATCTTAACGCGGGTGAAATATACCTTGCAAACGAAATCGCGTGTAGAAGCTAGTCATTCTATAAATAAACTGGCCTAAAAGATTTTAATTCTCTAAAACTCATCCATAAAAATTCACGAAGAAAAACATCTTGCGAACATGAGAGATGCGCTTGTTAAAATCTCGTACGTAACAAACTTTCACAATAAAACTCCGCGAGTTGTTAGTATAAAAATCCGAGATTTATTGGGGTACATTGTGTGTATTTTAACAATAATACAAGTAATATTCCGAGTGCTCGATATTTATTCGAATACTAGCTTCTGTGCGCTACTTCGTCCGCGTCAAGTTTGATTTATTATCCCATGGGAACCGTATATGTTCCAGGAATAAAGTATCCTATGTATTACATCACACTACAATCTACGTTAGTGCCAAATTTCATTCAGATCCCTTTAGCCGTTTAAGCGTGAAAGAGTAACAAACGTCCATCCATCCTCAAAAATTTTCACATATAATAATTCGAGTTCGAAACAGTATACTGCGCTCCAAAACAGGGGTGGCTGACGTAGGTCAAAAGGTTGCCCAACTCAAATGGGACTGGGCAGGACATGTCTGCCGCATGCCGGACAAACTGTGGGCCAGAATAGCTCAAAGCTGGTGCTGAAAAGAGAAGAATGGAAGAAGTGGAGGGAGGCCTTTGCCCAGGAGTGGGAAAGTAATGGCTTAAAAAAAAAAAAAAAAGTAGGATATAATAATTATAGTTCAAGTAAGATTAGCAACAGACGGCGGCTTGGTTCTAGGACTTTCCAATACGGTATGGCGTACGAGAAATATCTCTAACAAGATCTTATTTATCTTTTGCTTTTAGACTTTGAGATTGAGGGAATACATTTTATTGAATTTGATTACAATGCAATTCTATTTTGTAGAAGAGAAAAGCAATGTAATCACAAAGATGAAAACGTTCGGATATGATTTGCGTTTATCGAATAAATATGTTACGGGAACATTTTTCTTTTGTCAAATAACTTCTATTTGAAGAATAAATATTACAGTTTTACACAATCATGGAGTTATGGAGTTTCTTGCTCGTTCTTATCCATAGAGATCTACGCTTTGGAACGAGCAACTAGGTTCAACTTTAAACTGTAATTTCTTGACACTTAAAAAGTGCCTGTAAATGGTCTGATTGAAATAAATGCTTTGACTTTGAAATCATTTCCTTTATCGTTAAACACTGAAGTTACGTAACGATTAAAATATCTGTTGTAGATTTAAAAGTTTTATAAGCTTCTTACGCATGTCTATTGTAATACTAATTACTTAAGATGTTTAGTAACACTTGAAGGGAAAATGGTATCTTCTTATTTAACCTAGTATTAGGTTAAGTGGGTTTTACTAAACTAATAGCTCAAATGAAGGCAGAATTTCTGAGGTACTTGGTACAAAGTTAAGTGTTTACCTAAATATTTTAATACGAGGAAGAATATTACAACTTTCTTGTGTATCTATCGTTTTACATAATTATAAGGGCAGACAATTTTCAAGGAATTGACTTAGAAACGACTGGTGGACACTTCTCGTGACCGAAGGGCTGGTTTTTACCTTGGCTAGAGGATTAGCATTGCCATCCAATGTGGCAATGCCGCAAGTCTTTTGGGCTTATTTCCAGTTGACAGCGATGTGGAGGAATTTTTTGATGCCATAGGTATAGCTTTTTATCTTATTTTATGGTTGTATATTCACTGAATAAATTTTAAATGGACATATTAGATAATAAAGATAATTATAAGATAAAAATAACAAGGTGACATGAGACCCTTATTATACCCATTCACACAAAATTTCAAAAGCTTCCGCATTCAACCCCTTAAACAAAAAACATAAACGCATTTTGCTAAAAATCTCAGCGACTTTTTCGGACCCCAAAACATTTTCACTTCCTCAATTTTGAAGTATATTAAGGGCCTCATGGGGCGTTATTCGAGACTAGCACACGGTCATTAGCAAAGCCTGTCGGATTCTCCTCTCGTCGAGGACTTAGGAACGCGTGTCGGCCGCGTGGCGGAACCCTCAACCTTATTTGCTCATACCTGATTTGTTCGAGTTTATTCAAACGGATTTTTATTCAAACTTTTCGATATTTGGACAACTTTGTTTGTGTTTGTGGTACAGTTTTTGTGGCATGATTTGTATTGTATGGTTAATCTTTTAATCCGTTGCGGTTGTTTTGTTCAACAAGTAGTGAATAGGGATTTTTGTACCTATTCTTATAATATGAATAAATAATGATTTTTATTGCTTAATATGTTTTTAGGTATTTTTCGCAATTCATTATAACTTTGACACTTCAACACTAATAAATATTTCCTAAGAAGGTATCCTCTATCCATACAAGAATACAGAAAAACATTATTCATCAACCTACCTAATCTAAAAAATCTTAGAATATTAAAAACGATTTTTAAACAGAGAAAAGCATCCAACCCTCCCAGCAAAAAAAACCGGCTCATTGATTTTAAACTATAACGAAATTCAATAAACTCTAATAAAAAACGAAATAATGGCTGGTTCAAACTAAGTCAGTAGCGAGTAATGCAGGGAACAATAGCCACCGGTGGGGAAGCTATAGCCACCTGCGAGATTCATACCAACCACCCCACGCAGTCTTTAATCCCATTCAGTCCACTGCTGTGGATACAGGTGTTTTATTCAAACCTACTTGTTGATTAATTATCAATTGTTTCTTCCGGGTGTATTCTGTAAAAAAATCTTACTCGGTTAATTTTGGTGAAGTTGGGGGTAAGATGTCATCTTGGAATGAAATAACAGATTTAAAGAAGACTATAAATAGAAAATCGATACTGATTAAAAAGTATTCACATCAAATTCCACTTATTGATAAAGAATGATTTTTAAAATAATCAGCTATACATATATAAAGCGATGAAACACACATTATAATTATTAAAAAAAAAAACTATTACTTTACTCTATTCAAATTAACATAAGAAAAAAACGGCGATAAAAAACAGCGATATCGTTATTTCAATGTTAGTGTAAAATAAGCTTAGTTATTTTACGAGAAATATAAAAGCAATATAAATATAAATATGTTAGTCATTTACAAAAAAACACCAACATCCAGTCATCTCAATAATTTTGCACAATAACTGCCGCTACTTCACCGTTATTTTTCTAATGCTAGGTATATGTCAACCTAACCTAATTTATATTGGGAAAATAAACCCTAATATATTAAAATAAACAGAAGAATTTTCAGAAAACTGAAAGGTAATGCATCACTATACCCGTATCTGTGTTAATATTATAATGTTAACTAATGAGAGCAGTAACTGATAGTCCATTAATTATGACCATCGTTGCAGTTCGATCGGAATTAATACCAGGGCTTAATTCGAGCTTCGTGAACTTCCATTAAACGTATTGCCTAATAGATGCAATTACATAAAGGCGAGGTTGTGGGTGGCGGTGGTTGTGGGATACTTTCACGAAAACTGTTTCACAGATTTAGAACCCAAAGCTGTAACATTTTAGGTCGGTTTTAAAGAAGAATCTGATGTTCGATACACAAGTGCAACACGTACACAGTCAAAATATGTGGTACATACATACAGCCATATTTTTTTATAACCATCAAAAAATTGACATTCTGGCGTTTACAATTATATATCGAATCCACGGTATAATGTGTCCCTTGAACCAGTTATAAAATTCCACGTAGGTATTTATTTTATGCCTTACTAGTTTCCAATTTCCACCCGCGACTTCATGCGCTTAAAAGTTTACATTTTATCCTTCGGTAACCGTACCTTATATTAATCCTACTATATAATCCTACGTGCTATTCCAAACTATAATCAATCTATATTGCAAATTTCATCCAGATCCATTTAACCATACCTCCGTCCTTAGAAACTTTCGGATTTATTATATTAGTATAGTAGAAAGGATTCATTGTCTATTAATTTCGAAAATAGTACCTATATTCTATGACGCTTATTCCATTAATAACTTTATTGAATCTCTTGTAAAGTATCGCGCTGAAAATAGCTAACTAATATCCCAATTGTTTCAAGTTTACTGAAAGCAAAGGTTTCCGACTCGTTTATGAAGTACTTTTATCATCCTACACAATTAAAATATACCATCACGCCTGTATTCCCCAAAGGGTTAGGCAGAGGTGTACCGACGTACACCCACAGTTCGCCGGTATATTTAGGTCCCATGTAATAGGGGGCAAGCCTATTGCCATTAACCGGGCACAAATCCGAACTCCGAGCTGATACTAAGAATTTCAGAGAAAAACCCAATAACACTTTTTGCTCGACCTAGGAATCGAACCCAGGACCTCTAGCGTAGCAGTCGCACTCAGAACCACTAGGCCAACGAGGCAGTTACACAACACACTACAGCACACAAGCACACAATTACAGCAGCAGCAGCTACACAATTTTATGCAATTTTATTATTAGATCACTTCCACATCTTCTATCTACACAAACACTAATATAAAGAGGAAAGATATTTTTTATTTGTTTGTTTGTAACGAATAGGCTCCGAAACTACTTTACCAATTTTAACATTTTTTTCATCAATAGATATTTAGGCCTCCCCTTTAGATGTCCACATAAACCGGTCGGAAGCGACCTGCATCCAGCGTCTTCCGGCGACCTTTATTAGGTCGTCTGTCCATCTTGTTGGTGGACGTCCTACGCTGCGCTTGCTAAAGGGGAGGCCTATGTTCAGCAGTGGACGTCCTATGGCTGAGATGATGATGATGATGATGAGATATTTACATTATTCCTGATTAACATAGGCTAACATCACGCTACAACCCACAGGAGCGGAGCAGTAACCAAACACGTAACTTAATGCGGGAGAATTAAGCCACGCGAACGAAGTTGCGGGCCGTTTGCTAGTTGTATTTGAAGCTGAAAAGTTTGCTTGTTTTTTATACACAAATTTTATACAACGTTCGTGAAAACTCATCTAAAAATCTCATCCAGATCCGCGGTTCAATTGTCAATTTGCAGTGTATATTCGGGTACTCGATTCCCATTCAAAAGCTGAAAATTTTACTCAAAAATAACTAAGCAAAAACTCACCGCATTCAAAAATATAGTCCTTTCCATATCTTTTATTTTGTGGCACTTCTCTTCGGAAACTATTGAACAATGAACTATGATCCGTGCCACGGGAAAAATACACAATGCATAACCCAACAATACTTTCGAAAAACCATTTCCCAAGAACGGCGCCCTTTGTTCTAATATAATTTGCCAAGCGAGTTCCATCACTCGCTGTGGAGGGTTCCGTAGCCAGAATGACTTTAATAAATAATTTAAACGGTTAATCTAAGTGATAATAATTTTACGAATTAACTATTCAGCTAGAGATACCGCGCCCCCGGAACGCAAAGGGCACACGAAGGAACATAGATGGTTTTTAGTCAGTAAAAGTCTGACACTACCTCCCGTCCCGCCCATTGGGGGACATTTGATGATTTGCCATCTCTAAAAAAAAAAAAACTATGCTCTACAGACTGGAAGGAAAATCATAACAAAAACTTTAAACATTCAAAACAGAAAATAATCAGCTGTTCCATCCATTTTAACCGTTAAGCCATTATTTAAGCGTGCATTTTAAAACGTGTGTGATTTTTATTTGAAACTGTTTTTTTTTTTCAAAACTGCCAAAAAATGCATCCCTAGGAATTCCACCATAGAATTATGTAACTGTTATAACCATGTTAAAATGTATCATTACGATGTCCTTGCTACTATTAATTAACCAAACATCCTCATATTGTATGTTATTTAATTTACACACAGACACTTCAATTTTATTTATTTGTATAAGTAGATTCTAAGTAAGGTACTTTTTACCTTATCTGTACCAAATAAAAAAGTTCTTTCTTCCATTTGTAATAAAAAATATAAAAAAGATAATAAACCCAAAAAAAAAGTTAAAAAAAAATAATGATTTCCTTGAAATTTAAGTAGGTAAATAATTTTAATATTTAAAATTACCAAGCTATAAAGGGTTCTCCATCAACTACGGGACCCTACGGACCCCTAGACAGGGCGATACGTGAGTTTAGGTTTGTTTTTTGACCCTAACAATGGAGCAGGAGAGGGCACTAGGGCGCGCCACGTGGCCTGGCGAAACCATTGTCTTCTCCGCCATTTGATTAAGAACTTTAACGAAGTGATAATACAAGCGCATTTTAAGTGATTTGTTGTGAAATATCTTGTGGTGGATGTTGCAATGAATATACGGGAGGGTTTTGTGTTCGTTTGCGGGGTTGTTTCGTGTAGGATTTAGTTTTTAAAGGAATATAATAATTTAAAGACCGTTTGTCTAATTAAATGCACATAAATAAAACATATGTAACAAAAAAAACAGACATTAATACTGTTTCTTAAGGTTTTTACATAATAAACTGTACGAAGAGTAGGTAGTAATACCTACAATAAAGCATTTCTGGGTAACCAATCTTTCAGGATACCAACTGATGTTTCAATTTTCTGACTTTCATTTTGCTTTTCTAAAACTTTTCCTAATACATCGCCTGCGCCGCACACTCCGAAAGCTATTTCACTAAACTTAATCTAGTAATATAAGTATATCACTAAACGTGGACCGTTTTATAACTATATATATTCCTAGTGAGATAGTAATAAATCGCTTTCGTATAACTATGTTACGGTATATAGTTATATCCCTAGGGATATAACTATATTACGGCTTTATCTATCTTACTGCGACATATATATACCATCACGCCTGTATTCCCAGAAGGGTTAGGCAGAGGTGTACGAATGTACACCCACAGTTCGCCGGTATATTTAGGTGCCATGTAATAGGGGCGAGCCTATTGCCATTAACCGGGCGCAAATCTAAACTCCGAGCTGCTTCTGAGAATTTCATAGAAAAACCCAATAACACTTTTTGCTCGACCTGGGAATCGAACCCGGGACCCCTTGCACAGCAGTCGCACTTGCGACCACGAGACCAACGGAGCAGTTAGTTAAAAAGTGTAGGCTGTATAACAACCAGGGTTGCGAAATTTGTTCGAAAGAGTTACCGCGGCCCTGGAACAAAGGGCATTAGGAGGAACACAGATGGGTTTTAATCAGTAACAGTCTGACACTCCCATCCGCTCCACCCTGAGCGGAAGAGTCAAATGATGATTTCCCAACCTTAAAAAAGCTTTTTTATTTTTCAACTTCCCGTCATCCAAATCCATGAAGGAACTATCATACTACGTAAATTACCATGACACCACTAAAAAGTCATAAGAAAGCAGAATACTTATGCGATTTCGTTTATTTTAACGACAAATTTTCGAATACTATTGAATATATCTGTGTTACCCTTTCGAGGTTCTGTGTACAGGCGTGATGTTACGTTGTGTGATTGCGTTGCGACAGCAGCAATCGCGGTTGATTCGCTATAATTTTTTGAAGAGTTTCGTTGTCCGTCTCCGAATTCCATCATCAGATCTTTATGAAATTATATAAATGGGACCATTTGCAAAGTATACCCAACAAAAACAATCATCAAAATTGGTTCATCAACGACGAAGTTATCCACCAACAAACATTAAAAAAAATGTACGGTCGAATTGACAAACCTCCTTTTTTTGAAGTCAGTTAAAAATAAAATAAACAAAAAAGCTGTATAACATGACGCTACAAAACACGGGGGCGGAGCAGTAACCAAATACCTACGTTAACGCGAGTGAAAATTTAAAATCAACAGTCACCAAGCAAGCAACAAGCAAAGCAAAGCTAACAGAGCTTTTGTGACGTGACCGGCTGAAAAGAAGTCCCGTATGTTTCCTAAATTTAGCGCCCCAATATCGAGCAGCCTAGCAACGTGTTGCAATGTGGGGTTACGGGGTACCCAAGTCGATAAGTACATCGTAACACCTCTAATGTCTGACGCGGATCATTGATTTGGCTTAAATTTCCCATTAATTTGCATGCACAAGTTTCACGCAGATTTTGGGGGATGGAAAAATAAGGGTCGTTAGTTGATGTGTTGCCAATTTGGGTGTATCGGGGATTTTAAACGGAGTGTCGGAGTTTTGTAAGTTCAAGAATACCCGAGTAAATGGAAAGCTCAGTATTATTTACATAAGAATAATTGGAGATCGTATGTACTCCGTTTTTTTCTTCTATATTCATATTCGTTTGTTTGCGCACCATAATGTTTATAGAGATTTCACAACAGTTATTAGCAGAAGTATCCAAATTAAATTACTCCAGCTCCGTTTGAGACAAAAAGAACTCTACGAAGGAGACACTAGGAACCGTTTGCAAGACCACACATAAAAAAGACAGAAATCATCACCACACCATTCATTTATCGAACCGAATGGAGCGACGAAAAGGTCAAGAAAAAAAAATAACAAGAAAGTGACAAAAAGCCGTGTTCGAGATGACAACGTCATCGGAGCGATCTCGCTGGACGATCAATTATGTATGATTCATTGCGCGCTCTCAGGCTCGGTGTGTCACCAGCCCAGCCCGCTCCAAAATATTATGATTTTAAGATTTTATCGATGTTTTCAATAAATAAATCTGTTGAGACATTGTTTCTACGTTGTGGGTATTTGAGAAAAAAAAGTTTAAAACATGCAACGTTTACCTCAGATCAGTCATTGTTTAGTGACTGGATTGAAAATCTCACAGGCGTGCGAAGATTCGCTTAGGTACTGGCTTCAATTAACATGCATCTGATCACGTTAGTAAGTTAAACGAGCAAAATTAACAAAAACCTCCAAATTACGAGCAGATTTTAAAAATCGTTGGCCCTTTGCTATAGTTGCATTCAACCCCCCCGACTACCATTAATGGCAGCAAGAAAATCTTAAGTCATTTATGGAAGCCGGGAGAAGTCCGACAAAACCCTTCGTACACTCCACAGCCCAGATGGAGGATATCCATGAAGATTTTCCAAATAAAAACAGCTCTGGATCCTTGTTTTAGCTGTAAAAGTTAACCAGAACGCCAATACTACTAATTAAAAACGTTTAAAATCTAGTCGCAATCGCATCTCAGCGACGACCAATGTCAAAATATTCAGGAAAATTAGAAGCATTTTTATAAGATTGAGCCAGATTAGATTGCGATCGTTTCTAAAATTTTGTAGAATCGCTCACCTGAAATTAGGCATGTGTCCGATATATCAAAACGAATCCAAAATCCGATTTCATACAAAAATCGATTCGTATCGATTTCGCAAACTTAAAGATTGGATTTCAAAAATCTACCTAGCCGAACCAAACGCTAACGATCTATCACCAAACGAATCGAAAATAAAATCACTGGATCTCATCGCCAAACGAAATCGCAAACTAGCCAGTTTGCGTTTGGATTTTGTTAGAAATTCGCTTTCTCTCTTTCTAACTGCACGTAACTTAGCGGAGTAAAGAAGATAGCGCGAATTTTGTGTGATTTAGATTTCGGTTCTCGGGATCTCATCGCCAAACGAAATCGCAAACTAGCCAGTTTGCGTTTGGATTTTGTTAGAAATTCGCTTTCTCTCTTTCTAACTGAACGTAACTTAGCGGAGTAAAGAAGATAGCGCGAATTTTGTGTGATTTAGATTTCGGTTCTCGGAAATCCATCGGACATTATAATGCGATCAATATCATCTTTACTGCTAAGTATTTAAAGACTACATTTTCGAGATTATGATGTATTTTGATTTATGAAGATTAAGAATGTATGTAACTAATGTTTCTTTACGTAATTTCTATACGACTAATCGTTAACGAAAAGAGATGTCGGTCAAAGCCATCTAAACAAGAAAATTAACAAAATAATGCCGATTTTTAAATGCGCCAGAAAAGTTTTACATGTGATCTTAAATAATTTTTTTACAAAACACCCAATCTCCATCTGATTCCAACGAAATCTAAGTACGCGAGCGAATTGGCTAGACTTGGCGCTATGGAAATCAGATTTCTAAAAACGGATTTTGAAATCGTTTTTGAAATCTGAAATCGGATAAATATCAGTTTGCGTTAAAAACCAAAAACGCCCATGCCTACCTGAAATAATTATAGGTAAAGTTTGATCCCGTGTATTTTGCAATTAGTGCTTATAGCTTAGCGTAAGCTAAGCTGCTAGATGCTAAACTGTGATTAATTCAAGAACCGTCTTAATTAATTTGATAATGGGAAATTAATTCAGGCGCTACTAAATCACAATTTCCAAGAAACTGCCCTGACGGGGTCTAGCTTAGTCGCTGTTTCAATGGATTCTCGCTTAATAGATTATCACACGTGTACAATCAATATCCGAGAAACCAAATCTAGAGTGTTAATAGCTTAAACACAACAATAAAGCATTAAAGTGTACATAATATAACATTAAAAGTCGCACTTTAACTTTACACTTTTGTCCTGCAAAATCTTACAGCGAATTATTTCTGTAAAACACACATTTTATTTTCATAAAATAATACCTA
Source organism: Caradrina clavipalpis (assembly GCA_932526535.1). NCBI lineage: Eukaryota > Metazoa > Arthropoda > Insecta > Lepidoptera > Noctuidae > Caradrina > Caradrina clavipalpis. Next base: position 8,588,997 of record OW052087.1, read on the forward strand.
CCCATACCAGTGTCTTTTAAATTTTCTTTTAACTAATTAGTTCAAAAAGAAAATACTAAGGTAAAGTCTAGTTAATTAGGTGTAGTTTGTGCAACCATGTTGCTTTGAAAGACTACTTTCACGCGCTTATTTTTCAGAAGTATTTTTATTCTTGTTTCTACTTCTTTATTTAAATTCTGTTGAAAACTCCTTGTAAAGTTACTTTAAAAATGTTTTCATTTTAAAATTAACTAGCTGTTGCCCGCGTCTTCGCCCGCGTCAAATTGGATATAATTATTATCCCATGGGGACCATACATATTTCCGGGATAAAAAGTATTATATGTGTTATTTCACACTCAATCTGTCTCAGCGCCTTTCATACATAATTATCCATTTAGTTCTTTTTGCCATTCTCATTTTTTACAAAAAAAAAAAATATTCGACAAAAAGTACCATCGACCTAGATCGTTGTCTTCCTACAAAACATTGACAGTTCTCGAAAAAGAAATGTAATCATACTCTGTCGAGACATTTCCTAACACTTCGTAGATAACAATCGTCTCCGACTCAATGAGCATTCATCACATTTTTTGTCCACCAGCGCCATCTACTCTACTCGTCAATGAATCGGAAACCGATCAATAATGACGTCACTTCTACCGTTACATTTAAAATGAGTAAACCCTATTTGTAGTCCGAAAAGGTGCACTTTAGAATGAAAATTGGTTTTTGAAGACAAGGTTTAGTTTTCGAAATATTTGAGATGTCATATCTATGATAAAACAATGGGACCAATTTAAATTGACGATCGTGAATGACTTTAGTGTAATTTTTAGGAGATGACAGCGAAGGAGGGGGAGTGGTACATGTTTGAAAAAAAATATCCGTAGCTGGTATTTTTTTGCAAAAACAGCTTTTCTTTTATAAAATTATAACATTTTAGTTATTTGTTGTCTAATCTGTTTTGCAAAAATGTTAGTATATGACGTAACTAGAATTTGTGCTAATTCCTGTTAGCAAGTTCTTTTGAGGTTTTTATTTTATTTTTTGATTAGACCTGCTACCATCTCATAAAACAGTATTTTTTTAAATACTTTTTTTTTAATTTCATTTGCTCTACACATTACTTTTGTCACACAACATGTTGCCGCGTTAGCAACTTACTTAGACTTGATAAGCCAATTAACCTAATTAACCCGTCGATAACTATGTGTAGAACAATATTCACCCTGCAGTTTTATCCGCGTTAAGTTACGTCTTGGATCTTTTTCCGCTCCTATAGGTCGTAGCGTGATAATATGTAGCCTGTAGTCTTCCTCGATAAACGGATTCGCTTAAATTTTTGTAGCGCGTTTAATCGAACTAATAAGCCCTTAGGCTTTATAATATTCTCATAATCTTTTTAATATTCTCTTCAAAATTAGGGTGAACAGGCTTCTTCTGGGTAAACTCACTCTATCTTAGACTTTGTTTATGTCACTTCTGACCAAGACTAGAGTCAAGAGATTACCAATCTCGAATGAAAAAAATAGTAAAGATACCATACAAACTATCACTAACCAGAAGAAATCTTAAAATAATATTTAATTTTCTACGCACGGTCAAAGTTGCCGTCTAGTGGGTAGGCAGAGGTAGGATAGTAAAGGCGCCTGTGGCAAAAACGTGCCGTTGAAATAGGTCGTAACATCTGACTGCCTTCCGGGACTAAATGGGCCGAGTCGGGGGCAAAAACTAGCTTGCGGTGAGGTCGGGCCGGAGGTCTTTACCGACCACGGTGGAAGTGGTACTGTGTTGGAAAAAATACGTCAGAATAGACTAGGATATGACGGAATCAGCTTTTGTTGTAGGTAATTTCTAAAATGCTTGCATTACGAATTTCGAATTCTGAAGAGAAACTATGTACATCTACACTTTAATATTATTATAAAAAGAAGTTCAAAAACTAAAACCCAACTACAAAAAAATCACGTCATAAAAAGTATGAAACAAAAAAGCATTCTCATCTGAAAGCCGTGGTCGTATGCCACTTTGCCCTAAACTTTAGTGCTAAAGATTAATGTGGCATACATATATATATAACATTACGCTACGACTTATGAGAGCGGAGCAGTAACGAAATCGAAGTCGAGTCGAAGACGAAGTCGCGTACAAGTTGCTAGTTATTTATACTGTCGTTACGATATTTTCAGTAAAGCTTAAGGGTCACTCCAAACAAAGATGTAATACGAGGCGGCGCTGTGCGATATAATTGACTACACGAAATGCTATGATAACGTAGATACACCTGAATTTCAGTGCAAGCGTGAAATCGTGCTTAGAGTGGTGGCGCGTGGAACCTTTAACTAGTCTATAGTGTACCAATGTACACCCACAGTCCACCGGTCTATTTAAGGTCCCATGTAATAGCGGGCGAGGCGAGGCTATTGCCATTAACCGGGCACAAATCCTAAAACCGAGCTGTTACTGCGAATTTCATTAAAAAATCCAATAACATTTCCTTGACTTGGGTTTCGGACCCAAGACCTGTAGCGTAGCTATCGCGCTTAGGACCACCACGCAAACAAGGCAGTTACTGCCGACCTGTATCTAACATCGGGTATGAAAATTTTTTAACGATTCTATCATTATTATTACGTACCAACACATTTTAATAACACGTATTTCGTAGTTCTGTGTTCAAGATGTTGGTACCAAATGTGTGACACCCAAAAATTTAAAATTGCACGCTACATTACATGCGGCCATGATTTATTGTTGAGCGACAAAAACTGACTAAATGAGGATGCTGCGGTTTCATCTCACACGTTCGTGGAGTGTTGGTACTTAAGGGGACTTTACCGACAGAGTAATCCATACAAAATAGTTTAGTCATATTTTGGTCAATACGATTTATTGAACTCGGTCAATATTTGAGCTTGTGGTTAGTCAATTTCCCATCAAATTAATATCAAATTATAATGTTTTTACCCGACTGCGACAGAAAGAGGGTTATGTTTTTCGAGAGTATGTATGTATGTATAATTGTTTAGCACGCTCTACAGCCTGAACGGTTCGATAGATTTTAGCTTGAAAGGTGTTATTAGATTCGTATTTACTGTGAAAGTGACAATGGGTAAATTAAAAATGAGAAAAGTAAGAAATAAAAAACGGTAATTTCAAAAACTAAAAAACCCGACTGCTTTTCTAAGTATTTATGAAAAAGCCCTAAAACAAGAAAGTCGTTGTACCCGGTTGCACTTAAAATTGTAGCAGTCGGGACCCATTCCGGAGTCCCGTTTTACCCTTTAGGTACGGAACACTAAAAACCAGCCAAAATGTTGGTTAGCAATATGTTACCGTCAGTTCATTGCCTTCGATAACATGTAAATAAAAACCTAAACCCGTCATTGTTACCGACGTAATTAAGATCATTTATATTGTTATCGCTTCATAAAATTCAATTGTGCAAAACTCGTTTGATTATAACAAAAGGGCTTTGACGTTTTTAAGACATAACACTTTTTAATTTTAACAAATAAACAAGAAAGTAGAACTCTGTACATCTTTTTTGGAAGAGATATTCTAGTCTGGACTGCCTTGTTAGCCTAGTGGTCCTAATCGTGACTGACTACGCTAGAGGTCTTGGATTCAATTCCCAGGTCGAGCAAAGTGTTATTGAGTTTTCTTATGATATTCCCAGTAGCAGCAGTAGTATTCTCAGTAGCAGCTCGAAGTTAGGATTTATGCCCGGTTAATGGCAATAGGCTCGCCCCCTACATTGGACTTAAACAAACCGGCAAGTTTTGGGTGTACTTAGGTACCGTCTAACCCTGCGGGGAGTACAGTGATACAGATACAGATGTATGTATATTCATGTCCGAAGTACATGTATCGAAAATAAATTGAAAATAGGCAGAATTGAATACACATTAATTCTAGATTAAATTGAATTGAAGCATTATTTTCTTTTTTCTAACTTAAATTCAACCAAAGTATCAATAAAATTAGAATATCAATATCGAAATAAAATTAAACATTAAATTCATCAAACCACGTGAAGCCTGATTTTAATAATTAGTGTCCGACATCCAACATTGTGGTGCTAGGCAACTGGGCTTTTCTCAGTTGCAAATGTTCCTCTGTGTCATATGATATTATGTGTCCTGTCTTCTGTTTTATAGAGAGGGAAGTAAACATTATGTTTCTTCTTTCTTCTCCGCTGTTTTCTTTTTCTGTTAATTTCGTTGCGGCATCCAAGATTGTTGAATCGTTTCAGACACAAGAGATACATGACACATAGTATATTTTATTTCTACGTTTATTGCTCTTATTAAAATGAATCCTTCTCGATGACGAAGCTCAAACTGCAGCTGCTGAATCACTCTAAACCAGAAAACCTTCCTTCCCTTATTTCTTTCGGAATATTCATCGGTTAAGAATTCCAAAACGCCGATGGCAAGAAATTTTTCCAGCACATCCGCCTATGTACTCATTCCATACGTGTTTCATATACTTATATAAGACCAGTTGCTTTTCGCAGAACTCAAAAACAATGCCGAGAACCCGAAAACGAATACCGTTATGCAGTTCTATTTTTGTCTTTGTCGATTTAATGAAGGTGCATATAGCGGTGTCTCTGTCCCCCTTGAATGGAAGTCGCAGACAGCAGGACCAGTTTTTGCAACGAAGGCTCCTGTAGAAATCATCATGGAGTCACATTTTGCTATACAAAGGTATAATAGTTGTATGTGAATATATCGAATGGCTATCGTTGGTTGTGGGTTCGTCGGTTCTGCTTTTATGTACATTTAAAGAAGCCTGCTGGCCATTGCAAACTTTTGAATCTGGTTGTTGTCACCAAAATAATTGCTGATAATACCTTTCGTTTAATTTGATTGCAGATAACGACACGGTTGTTCCAGTGGCTGAGCGATTGGTATGGCGCTGCGTGTCGCGCATTCGATTCCCGCACCGAACAAATATTTATATGTCCCACAGACAGCCTAGATTTGAGCAACTCTTGAGAGAGTATAACTTAAATATAAATTTAGTTAGTTTAAGAGACAGTTAAAAACTTCTGGCTTTCATACATTTCCTTCCCAACCGCGGTCCTTATAAAATGCGAACTCCGCAAATCATTGCAACTCCAACTATACAACTTTACATGAAACTTTACGAAATGCACAGCATTCTAGAACTGTTTAATAACCTCTGGTATTCACATGCTATTTCTAACAGCTTTTAATATGCCAAACGTGATTGCAAGTATTATTAGAACCCACGAACTAATTGTTACGGCCCCATCAAGAACGGAGGGCTGAGTTTTATGCATGTACACATTTGCATAATGTCTCAGGGCGAGCAGATGGGGTGTTGGACTTAATCCCTGTTGAACTAAAAAGTCAATCGGTTCTGCAAACACTAAGTTGTTTCAACAGAATACAAATGTTTGGGACACCCCTTATTTGAATTAGCTACTGTTAAACTACGCGCTATTTCTATAAATATAAATAAATAAAATTAAAGTGTCTGTTTGTAATATCAACATAACTGCTTATGCTTATGAATGTTTACAAAGGAATTCTACCAAAATAGTACCTTTTTTATTTCTGTCTGTTTGTTACGGCTCATCTCCTAAATAGCTGAACCTATTGTCACGAGACTTTTACTGTGGGTTAGCTGATGTTATAAGGAATAACTGAGTGTGCTTCTATTTTGGAAGAATAATAATAATTAGGGGTTCGAGCAAAAATAACAAAATCCTGCCGATTACCGACATTACACAACTAGTTTCTAATGAGTACTGAATGCGTAAACAAATCTATTATAACAAGTAGATTACAAATATCAACTGATGCGCTAATTGAATAAAAGCTGAGCTCTCATTATTATCCTCCTTTTTCCGGAGACTTAGTTTCATAGTAAATCCATATTGTGTTTATTCCATTCTCTGTGATTCCATTTCATGATTGAATTTCACAAGTGGCACAATTTTCTTAATCCGTTGTGGTATTAAGCTCCCGGGTATGAGCAGATTAAAAAAAAAGCTTGTCATAATATCCAGGCTTTTATAATCAGATTCTTTGCTGCTAATTTTTAACGATGCTGAATATTACATATTCTTCTTAACATTCAAATTTTTTTCTGTACCACACCAAGTTATGGAGATATTGAAGGTCAAAATTCTTGAGGTTATTTGGTACTTATATTTTGTAGACAATATCCCTTATATACCAAATATAAGTATCTTCATCTAGGGATTTTTTAAAGTAATAAAACGGCTGTTATAATTTGCAATGAAAATCGCTAATGAATCTTAAACTTAGCTTCGCTTTCCATAAGACACATATTTTATAGTCTTTCTACGAAAGTTGACAGTTTTCCATGAACAATATAGACTCTAGTTTCTACACTACAAATGTGATAACTACCGTACATCTAGATCTAAATGACTATATTAGTCAAGAAGTATCGTGTACCGCAGAATATATTAACTGCGGGCGAATGAGGTGCTGAACATTGATAAATGATGTGACTTACTTAATAGGGACCTTTTAAACCCAACCCAAGCTCACCGAAGCCCTCTCATATTATAAGGAAACAGTTTTACACGTAAAAAGATATTCTCCGTACTGATAAAAGTTGGAATTTTTAAAAGAGGCATCCGAAGGGACCACCCAACCGCCCCAGCTGCGGTTTATTTATTGTTTTAATTAAAACAGCATAACTCAGGAGTGCGCGCGCGCCGCTCTGACAGCCAGTAACTCTAAAGGAAGCTTCTGGGCGATTCTTTGTGACAACCATACTGCCACGTACCAGGAATCTAGGATAGATATTATAATATATTGTAGGGAAATGTGGAGTTCGTTATTTTTCTGCTGTTCGACTAACTGGCTTGACTCAGGTTCATCTAAAACAGGGGTACCCAACCTTTTTTAGTCCGCGACGCACTTACAAGTTTAGAAATTGGTCATGGCACCCTAGGGGAGGCGAGGGGGCTGTGTTGTCAGACTCTTACTGACTAAAAACAACCAAATAACTTGCCTACTTCCTTCTATAATAGCATCCATGTTCATCATAATTTAAGTAGATTGTTCGTTTAAATATATTTTGTAATTTTTTATTGCTGCATTTTTTAAGTTCAGGGAATCCCCTCGCGGCTCTCCTATGTACCTACTTTCTAGCTCTGAACTAAAACATTAAAATGACATCGCATTTAAGGCCTCTCTGTTATTATATTATTCGTGGAACTATTTCTAACTATTTCCCTCATTACTCTTCGCACATAGGCGATGTATGGAATTTTAGGTGTATTCGTTATGAAGAAGTGTACTCGTATGTACTGTGCTTTATTATAAAGTATCTTGATAACTAGAAAATACCTTCTTCCTCTCTCTACAGCCTGTCAGTTGTTCTAATGATCGTAAGCGCAACTACTGATCATGATGTCCCAGTGTCGATTATCAGGTCGAGCAGAGTATTAAATTTTCTTTCAGCAATTGCCAGTAGCAACCCACAGATTGGTTATCTGCCCTGTTTATGGTAATAGGCTCACCTCCTATTTCATATTAGTTAAAAATAATTGAGCCGATATGGTTTTACTAAATAGCCCTACCCTCCAACCTCTACACCTACCCCTTAGTATAAAAGGCGTGATGTTATATGTCTGTGTCATCTGCGTCGTAGATAAGTAGGCAACGAAAACCAGTCACTTTTGTCCCTGACTGTCTCCTTCTGCACTCTCCACCGCACTTTGGTCGTTGTGTAACTGTGATTTTTCAGCATTGTATAATAGAAGAAAACTTTTCAGACAAGTAGAAGTACTGCCTCGTTGGCCTAGTGGTCCTAAGCACGACTGCTACGCTAGAGGTCCTGGGGTCGATACCCAGGTCGAGCAAAAGGTGTTACTGGGTTTTCTCTAAAATTCTCAGTAGCAGCTCGGAGTTTGGATTTGTGCCCGGTTAATGGCAATAGGCTCGCCCCCTATTACATGGGATCTAAATATACCGGCGAACTGTGGGTGTACATTGGTACACCTCTGCCTAATCTGGTATATACAGGATAAGTTTTTAACCAGTGCGTAAATTTTTTTTGGTAGTTCAGTGTCAGTAATAGAACACATTTCCGTGTTTAGTTAAAAAAAAAAAAAAAAAAAATTTCATCCTTATCCGAGTTTGAAATAAGCAAAACATCCAGGACATAATCTATTCGCCATACTATCAATGAAAACTCGCGGCCGCCGCCGCCGCCCGGGCGCATGGCTGGGGTGAGGGGGTGGGGAATGCGCTAGCGCCGAGTGACAATGAAATATGGTTTTTAAGTAAACATGTTTCGTAAGCGATAACTTTTTTTTTTAGTACTAAGACATATCAAAATAAAATATACGTGTTTAATAAAACGTGTTGAAGTTTATTATGGCAAAATTTGCGCACTGGTTAAAAAATTTTCCTGTATAGAAGTACTATTTTTTATCTTTTGTGGGTATCTCGCTTTCACACACTGCTTCGAAGGCTGATTTTGTTTTCAAGTACTTTATAGATGTGTTTCCTTTACATTTTATAGTAATTACATACTTATTGTCTGATATGCGTTTTTTTGTGTCAATAAAAATATTGCTGATTGTCATTTTGGTATCTTTAGGGATGGTTGGACGTTTATAAAATAAAACAAAAAACAAAGTTGAATATTTTTATATTTAACAGATTTCATAACTTTTCGTCCTTTTGAACTTAAAATTGTTGCCGAACGTAGTCGAATGAATTGTAAATATTTTTTTTATTTCACATTTAATATATCATGATTGCTACTATAGATATAGGTATACCAGAACCGAACGTCATTAAAAATAAAAATTATGTAACTTTCATACGGCAACAGTAATTATCACCTATTCAATCAAATGATGAGATTTGTCTACTGCAGCTGCAGCGCGATTCTCTAAGTCTCACTTCGTAATTCGAAAGCTGAATCCGAAGTGAGATAACGTAATGGTATTCTTTTTAACACGATCACGCCGGTGACGTCACTGCGGCAAGCTAAAACACAACCAAAGTCAAGTGGGTTCGTTATCGAACTGAGCGCGATCACTTTAGTGAGACTCGTTTTCGAGTTTGCATTTTAGAGAATCGCACTACAGCTGTTGAGTTTTTTTTTTGTGAAATAGTCGAAAAATCCGCTTCGTTATCATGCGAGAAACATTATTCTCAATGTGTATGTAAAATATGCGAAGAAGAAGGTGTAAATCTTACTCAATCTATGATTTGAAAGCGCGGTATACAGTTGACCAGGGCTGAGAATTTTGATACTTTTAGTATTGTTTTATTACTTACAATAATTGTTACTTCTTTTCAGGAGTTTTGCAGGACCATTATATGGTGAATTATAGGTGAGGGTAGAACGAATGGTGGTGTATTTCCTACTCCTGGTAAAAAAGAGAGGAGGGACAAAGAAAAACAACTTGGATAGTTTTGATTTCCAGTTGATCAGAAAGAAAGTAAAAGAATAATTTATACAATTATCATTATGTATATATTTACGTTAAAGTGCCTTTAATGGTCTTATTGAAATAAATGATTTGATTTTAAGTTTCTTGTATAATTTAAACGATATCTATACAAATATACACAATTGAAGTGTCTTTTTGTAATGTCAAAATAATACTGTCTGTTCGTCTATCTACGTGTTCATCTGTTTGTTTTGGCTAATATTCGAAACGGCTGGATCGATTTTCACTGACAGATAGCCGATGTTATAAGGAATAACTTAGGCTATTTGTATTTTAGAAAAAGAAGTAGGGACAGGGCAACAAAATAATACCTAGCAATAACCGACAATCATGTAAGTGAAGCCACGGGCATAAACCAGTAGGTACATAATAAAAAAGTATGGATAGTAATAAACGATTCATTTCTTTTCCATTATTTGTATTCATGTTCAATATTATTATACACAAAAAATAAATAAAAAGGATCAAGATCGTTTAATCCTATTTCTCCAGTATCACACGCTACAAATTTTGATATCCTTTCTTATCATGAGATTCTGGTAGACCTATATTTTTACCTATTTCAACTACAACATATAGAAAAGATAATTATAAGTTAAATATTTTACTTTAAATCTAGTATAAAAGGAACTAACAGTGCATTTTTATTTAACCGGAAAATTATTTAATGCTTAGAACTACTTAAAAGACAGTAGGAATATTAATAAAAAAAATTGAAACGAAATATTTAACTGCAAATTAATGAAGATTTTAAATAATATTTTGCCGGCAAATTAATTTCTTTATGACTACTAGTCTAGGTAATAATTATTTAACCATTTAGTTTACGTAGCTAACTACAAACTATATCTTAAACTAAATTAAATATGAATTGTCAATAAATAAATAGTATATATTATTTTAAAGGTTCAAGGAACCGAATTACAGAACCATAGTTTAAAACAATAATAACTGAAAACTAACATCCGTAAGCTTGAAACAAAGTTAGTTTTCTAACATCTTACTACTACTTATTTATTTTTACAACAGTTCTCAATCGAAAAAGATAAAATGTTTAATAGTTATACGGTTTTACAGGCTATAGATTATTATACTTTTTATTTACAATGTTCATAAATTTACGGATAATAATTTATAAATATTTACATTTTCAAAGTAAGTAATTACTCTTACAACATTAAAACTCAATCCGGAATACTCGAATGGTATTCTTTTACTTTGACACTATTGATCATATGAATCAATTTCAAATTCAAAGCAAAGTGTAAATGCTGTAAGAATCTTTACCTACTTATTTATGAACTTATACAAGATGTAATTTTGCATCCTCGTCAAATTTTATTATTAAAATTCAATACGTTTTATTTAAAGAAGTTGATTTTCTAATTCTAACTAGCAATCGTAACGATGACCCGCGCACACACAGTGATATTCGCGCAACACCGCCTACAACACACGCAACATGGCGATTTTATTATTTGAAAAAGGTGTATTCTAAAATACTGTCAAACAACTGAAAAAACGAGCATGCACTGGGTGTTGTTTTTTTTTTTTTATGTCTCTATGACAACTTCCTAAAGTTTGACGAGGATGCAAATTGCACCTTGTTTGCATATCTTGAGTCGGTGCCAATATGTGAACACACAGTAGGACATTTTTAATTCTCAATGCAGTAAAGTTAGTGGAATGCAATGATTTCTTCTTAGTTTACAGGACAAGCAATAATGTAACTAATCTGTTGAACGCTTGCGACGATGTGCGTTTATTCTCCGACTATTGTAATTGTCGTGAACATATCAGTTATATTGGAAGTTTTATTATTCCACGTTCTTTTAGTTAAATATCAAAGAATTTACTTTACAGTGGATGTAAAGTTTTTTTTTGATATTCCTAGAAAAGTGTACACTAAAAGAATAGAATAATATTGAAGAATATTTTTCTAACACAATATTACAAATTTTAAAAAATCTTAATTATTATTTTGCCTAATTAATAAGTGTTAGGCTTAATCCCTTTTTTGTTATGTGGTATAATAATACCACGTAACTTTGGGCCACACATCATACAGAAAATCATATTATTAAACATTTATGATCATTTTTGCTTGTTCCCTAAGGCTTTCGATCGAACTATCTTCGAACGTGCCATTGATTCTCTCGGTCGTTCGATCATCAGCATCTTGTTGCCTAATTAGGCTCTTGAGAAATTGAATTATCATACGACCACATACTTTATTCCAATGGAAGAATTGGAGAGTTGGAATTAGAGGTTGGTTCAGTCTGCACGACATCAGATAGTTGTTGAGTCTCATCAGCAAGAAATTGTGGGCTATCTGGGAAAATGGGTTGTTGGGATTCATTCCCATTATTAATTTAAGGTGGTTGCGATGGCTGCCCTCCTTGTTGTAGATACAACAAGGAGGGCAGCAATCGCAACCACCTTGTGTGACTCAAATACATCTGTATTGGAGTAAATTGAGCCCATGGCAAAAGTTTGCCCTGCATTTGGTGATGAATATCTTTCACGCAAATAAGACGATTGCAATCTCTGTCGTCTATTAGGGTGTGGATATCTTTGCGCTAAATGAGGCGATTGCGGGAATGATCGTGTATAAATAAAATAACTTTAGCCATATGCTGCCCATTAGGGAAACGGGTTATCAATAGGCTGTCGAGGACTCGACCCAGAACTATGTTGTGGAAATTGTGGCCGATTATTAGATTGTACTGTGTACATTAAAATGGTACACTTGAATGATACTGGCTGGGGCTATCTGAGACTGCCCTTGCGTATTTAGGAGAGAAGTGTGTTCAAAAACATGTCCTTGGAATATCCATAAACAGAATCCTTATTAAATTGTGTAAAATTTTGCGAACGAACTGAATGATTATTACTGTGCCCTAAAGCCCATTGCTGTATATTTCTCTTATTGGATTGATTACGATCAGCCAGATGACAAATTTGCCTATTTATTAATTGTTCTGAGGAGGAGCCAAGAACAGGGTGTTCGAAAACTTGTCCTGAATTTAGATGTTGGGAAGTTTCCGTAAAATTCTGTTGTTGAGTAGCTGGCTGCTCGCACGCTTGACTACCTAAAAGCCGTCTGAAAGTAAGTTGCTGTGCATGTGGATGACCACAGGTATCATTTTCAATTCTATTGCTATGAAATGTACTAATAATATGTTATTTTGCAGATGTGAGTGAAGAAGCTGGCAAATGCCACCGCAGGTTGCGGTCATGTGCACAACTTCTAGCGGGTACTAAGACGCGTATAAAGCGCCTAATGATTGCTAGGCACAATCCATGGAGTTGGGACTCGGCGGGCCGCCCATCACGCTGTAGGGAGGGCTGTGTGGCGGCAAGGACTGAATCGAGCCCATCGGGCCGTGATACAAGTCCATCTCCAAGGATGGATCTACTGGAGAACACTTGTCTGACATCTTGTTTTCTTGTTTTGTTATCATGCGGCGCCATTTCGCCCGCGCGTTCTGGAACCACACCTGCGAACAACAAATATAACCGTTGATGTGTGCTACATACCAAAAATAACGCTAGCGAGTGCACAGCATCACAAAATAAACATAGCAAAAAGAAAAAAAGACCGCACTCCAAATTGTCTGGCGGCCCTACCAGTCTGGGTTCCACCAGACCACATTGGACGCGGAAGCTGGATTCCTGACTGGCCCGTTTTTGTGGCACGTGATTGCGTTCTTGCCCGCCGTTGAGCGTTCCGAAGTGCAGATTTTATCTGTAATTAGCGAGCTGGCCAGACGGTGCGTGACCGTCGCAGGCGCAACATTCCGAAACGTTAATCCATGCTCTAAATGTGCTCATTGGGGAAAAAATACCGAATCATGCCTTAAATCGGTCATTTAAAAACCTAGAAGTCGATTTGACCGACTTTATCCGTACTTGTATTACGTTCGTGTTGAAGATTCAGTGCGAACGGCGCAAGAGCGCGCGAATCTCACGACCAATCACGCGCGGTCGTGCCGTGGCCCCGCCCCCCGCGTCATGGCGGCCGCTGTTGCCTTACGCCAAATTTAGATGCCCGTTTCTTTCTTGGCCCTGAAGTGGCATTCAACAGACGATTGTTCGGAAAAAGCGAAAAGTTCAATAACTTTGTAGGTAGCTACATACCTATTAATCACCAGTGAAATAATAGGTATGAATTTAGCCACGGTATGATACCAGTATAATTGTGCTACAAATTTAGTTAGTACAGTAATAGAAGGAGAAAAAATTACTGTTTTGTTGACAAAACGCGAAGCCTACATATTTGTGTTAAAAGAGGTACCTGCTGGTACTTCTTTTTGGGTTTCAATTCATTATTCCGCTTAATTTTCTTTGTTATTAGATACCTGACATAACACTTGCATAACGATACTTATCGAGTCGTAACTTTTTATTAAATACTCCAGATACTTACATAGCGAACTTAAAAAATACATACGAGTACATTTTTTTTTTAAATTCCAAAGATATACAAATTCCTGAAATCTATACATCTATACATATAATAAAATCGTAACAAAGCCAATTCTGTACATTCAATATTTTTTATAAAGAGTAATTCTCACATGTTAAATACATTATACTGAACCCAAAAAAATGGTTTTTAGAATTTTTGTCTGTTTGTTTGTGTCATTTACAACTAAATTGCGATCAATATTAAGCTACCTAAATTTATATTATTGTTAACATACCTAATCTTATTTATTCTGCTACACATCTCTACATAATATTTAAGTTTCTTTATTTCTAAAAAAGTAACAATTATTTGTTGTAGTTGGCAATTATTATAAATCGACTAATTTTATTTAGTCGATAACTAGATGGTGGTTAAGTCCAACACTAGTACGGCCAGCAATAAAAGTCGATTAACAATGTTACTTTTACATATCATTTTAATAGACACGAAGTAAAACAAATGAATGTGAACAACAATGAATGTGTAAGGGGTATTTTTTTCTTTATCCTAGATTCATTTCGCATTTCCTTTGATTTTGTGCCTAATAGTGAAAAATAAAAATTTTGAACTGTTAATCTACTTTTGTGTTGCTGACTGTAGCTATGAAGTATAACTGGAAAGCCGTGGAGGATTGATGACTGCGCACTGTCACAAAGAGATAAAGGCATCGAGGTGGTCTCGAGACAATATGCTCCGCAAAGAAAGACAATGTCGACGCTTGTATCACTGACATTGTCATCTGTTTTCGACTACTGGCAGTTTATTCGTAATGGATTGTCAGTGTAGCTGCCGCTTTATGACCTAGTTGACTGCCTCGTTAGTGGTCCTAAACGCGACTGCCACGCTAGAGGTCTTGTGTTCAATTTCCAGGACGAGCACAAAGTGTTATTGAGTTTTTCTATGAAATTCTCATTAGCAGCTCGGAGTTAGGATTTGTGTCTGGTTAATGCCAATAGGCTCGCCCACTATTACGGAGCTAAACATACAGGCAAACAGTTTGTTTACATTGGTACACCTCTGCCTAACCCTTCGGGGAATACAGGTGTGACGGTACATATGTTATGTTAACTGCATTGATTTTAATACAATAATGTAAGTATAATTTTGTGTCACTACGTAGGTTTGTGTTGGTAACTGTTATTTGTATATCTACATTGTATAAACCAAGTAGCTTCTCGCCATCTGTCCTTTTGTACGCTTAGATATTTTAAACATGCAACGGACTTTAATGCGATTTTCATTGGTAGACAAAGTGAAAATTGCGCCCAAATCATTCTCCAACAGGACTTACGATAAAGAAGTAAGCAGGAAAACAAACAATAATATATTTATATGAAAATATAACACAATACGATAATACAAGAAGATAATAGACTAGTAACTAGTAGAAACGTAGTACAATCTCTATCACGTACGTACTGAGGCAAAGGCCAAAAACACGACAAGCTATTCTCGCTCACATTTCGAATAAATAAGCACTACCTCAGACACATCATTAGTTATACCGTCACGCACAACCGCCACACGAAAATAACTTTTACCAACCAAAACATACGACTCAATACGCGTTACCGATCGACGCTTTAAGACAATTGAAAATATTCATGCGAGTAATTTTTCAGCGGTCGAGTGTTAACGATATATTTTTTATTTTAACCACGTATTTATTTCGTTTTTGAAATGACTGAATGATATATGTTTAATGAAAAATTGAATTGTCAGATTTTAAAGATTTATTGATGTCAAGAGCGAGATTGAGTTGTATTTCGCGTGAATAATCCGATGTTGTTATAACCTGATAATTTATGGGAACGTGAACATTTTCGCAATTCAAATACAATATTTTGTAGAGAGTAAAAGTGCTGCATTTGAAGTTTTATTCGTTTGTGGAGCAATTAGGGTTGGTGAGGTTGATATTTGACTGGATTTTCCTGACATCTTACATTGCACGATACCGGACCAAATACTAAAGATCACAAGCAGATTAGTAAAGAACCTACAAATTTTTGGAATTGAGAGCCAATTGTTCATCACCATCCCGTTCAACGGAATGGGGGACGCGTACAAATAAAATTGTTATTGTATACACATAGTATGCAAACAAATGAATTTGAATATAAGTACAATTATTTGCGAAAAAAATGTAATGAATGAGTATTTTATGCTGATACCAAGGTATACAAAATGTAAGATTTTAATAAGTAAGTTCCAATACCTATTTATTTCTCCCAACAAAAATCATGACAAAGTAAAATTTTCATCTCTTTAATTGTTTTTGTTCTTATGATGTATCAACCCTAGAAGTGATGCCAACGAGTGGGACTTGAAAAACCTTCGCTTCCCAATGTTTCTTTGTTTTCTTTCAAAGATCTAGAGCGAAGATTTCCAAGACTCTTATAAAAAAAACTTCGCAAAATAAACTTGTTTATTTAAAACAATTTGTATTGAGAATTGAATCATTGATATTGGAGTATGCTATCAAGTACTCGTTGTGGGTATCTTACAACGTCAAAAAAAGTAAATGTTTTTTATTGATGTCGAAATTAATTTTGGTTTTAATATTGGCCCAAAACTAGGCAAGCCTATATCTTGGGTATCAATATGAAGGGTTTGCCTTAAACATTTTTATCCATTATATAAAGCTACTTATAAGGGAACTGATACATTATTTTTCTAGTGTTACATAACATCTTCGCCTAGTGGGTAAGAGCCCACTAACTAAAGCTGGAGGATAGCACAGTAGCACTATTTGTCATTGAGATACGATCTGCCGTCTGTACGGTAGCTGACGGCAGACATTGACTGAATGATCTTGAACAGTATTAATATCTCCCGTTTGTATGGTGAGCCCATTTGTGAACAATCTGATGCTTGCGACGAGATGTTAAATAATATCGCCTCTTGTTACATTTCTGATACGGCGATGTTTGAGCTAGATGGCTTGAGATTAGTTTCTCGACTATTCAGACAGCAGATAAAAACTTTCGAAGGCTAACTTTTAGAATACGGCTCAGTTTTCAAGGGAAGAAAGTAGGTAAGTACTTGTGAATGCAAAAACTTTTACTACGCACTAACTCTGAAATATGAAAAACACCAGTGATTACTTGCTCAAAGCAGATTAGCGATTTCAGGCTAATGTCAGTAGGTGGTAGGTGTAAAAATTACCTCAAAATATTACACATTGTCATTTTAAGTTAAAAGCAATGTGGTAGACTTGTTCCGTTGCATGAATTTATTTCTTCTACAAATGAGCAACTGTCGCAGTAATAAGCACCCCACGCTATTGGTGTTCTGACGTCTCATTTTGCGTTACGGTCCATTACTCTAACCACTGCGCAATGACACCAGTGACTGAAAATTGTCCCCTTGCAACCAGCTAGAACAAATGAGACTAATTCGAGCGTGTTAAGTATGGGTTCACACAACCCCACGGTTGAGTGGGCAGCAATATGCGCAAATTTAAAAATTGATATTAATACTTTTTTTTGGCGTAGACATTTTCGAATTTATAATAGAAATGACAAAGGTCTGATTGTTATTTAAAATAAGTAATAATAATAAACTCATTTATCTATCCTCACATATTATAAACTTATAAAGTAAAGTAGTAAGTAGTAGAGCAGAAAGGTAAATGTAATCTGTGGGAGATTTGGAGTCCAAACTATGCCTGTTTCTTAGAGCTCCAAGCCCCCCACTACATCATCATTAAGCCATTATGATCCTATGTTTCCATAGCGACTCCTTCAAAATTTACAGCCTCACAGATATCGCTGTTTGTCGGGCAACACACAGCTACATAGAAGTCGCTCAGTGTGAACTCAAACTTACCATGACTGATTACATGCATTACATGCCCCAACACTGCGCAGGCAATTGAATGGTTGACGCAAATTAAGTCATTTTATCACATCATGGTATAATAGGACGAGAATATTAAATATGTTGTAATATTAATGCCCGCAATATGTTTCTGTTTGGTATAGCCAGATGTCGCGAATAGTGTACTGAAGATAATTGTAAAGCGTTCGTGACAATTTTAATGGGTAACTGTAAATGAACACCAGCTGCTTATGGCCTCTTAAGATATAAAAATAGCTAAAGGTATGTCAACTTGGTGTTTGTAAATACCTGTTGCTATTTTGGACTCAATTGGTACTGGGTTAGTTGAGCGTAAACCGAGCTACAGGGAAAGTAAATACCAACAGCACTGCAGTAGATACTCTGTATTTTGGCTCCGGTTTGCTTAATTGAATGTAAACAAGAATCGCCCAATGTTTATCTACAATGGTTATTACCTTATTATGAACAAAAGTGTTAATTCCCAATTTATGATCCTATCTTCAATTAAGAAACGTATAAAGGAAAACAGTAATAGCGACGCAAATAGCACTCCGGTGTAAAAAAATATTTAAAAACCATTAAAAGGTGTTAATTTAACATGAAAGGCCGTAATTAGAAAGAGTGTTCATTAAAGTACATACTATACAAAATTAAATATGAAACTAGGCAATACACTCAAATTGGTGGAAACGAATGTCGGCAAACAAATTAGTAATAATTTCTAATTAACCGTAGAAAATCAGATCACACCTACGTGCCTCCTACCCAAGCAATTATTATACATATTTGTAAATGGACACGAAAAAATAATCTGAGTATAATTACTCTTGCCTTTGGTAAATAAAATACCGCATAAGGACCTCTAATAAATGTCTGAATGATCAAAGCGAGCAGTGTTCCGCGTATGTAAATAAAAACTGTAGAAATGTGATTAATAGTCCCGTTTTCCTTAAATAAATAATATTTGTATAAATTAAGTAGGGAGAGGCACGTCCGCTCTGTACGACTTCACGCGACCAAATGACAAATGGACGTCTTTTGAACGTACAGCGGAAATTATCTGCCCAACGGAGCGTCGCTGAGCGCGCCTGTACTAATTACTAGACTGTTTGATTTGATCTTATTTGTGTGAAGAATTTTTAACTTTAATACTGTGTTATAAAGTTTAAAGTTGAATGTGGGAATTTGCTTATTATTGTCACAAAATGTACTTAGAAAGTAAAATTATACGCGGTCGAACGTCAAGGTGTGACCATCCGATACTAATTGCGAGGGTTGGGAGCCATCGCCTTTGCCCGGGATATTTGTGTGCCGTTAAGAGGCATCTTTATAGTGTTCGAAATCATGGCATGAAAACGTTTTAAAAATAGCACTGCGTTATTATTTTTTGGGAGATCGGGAAGCAACGCTACCGTACATCACTAGATGTTTTGCTTTCGATTTTATCTCTGCGACTATAGAACATAACTCTTTGTAATTTAGAAATATTAGGTCTTACAAGTTTTAGTGCAACAATATTACGATAAGGGAAAACGCAAACTGAAACGGTTGTTATTTGTTATTGAACATTTATACAAGTACTTACGAATAAAAAAAACAAAACTGTTGCATAAAACAGTAACTTAGCAAATACCGATGAGGAAGGAAAATATACCAATATTTATTTTATATTACATGCGTTTTGCAATTATTTAAGAACACCTTATTAAAAACGAATATAATTATTTTACTACAAATTAAAAACATCACACATACGAACAATAGTATTATACTGACGAGCACAAAACCCGTTAAAAATAAAAATTAACCAATAAGCTCTTATTGGAAACCGACTAATTAATCGAATGAGATAAATTTAATAGTCGATTAAACACAGTAGCTATGTGAATTGATCGCACAATAAAGAGAACAGGGAAAGGCACTTTTTCAGTCAACTAATTACGTCTGAGCTACTTGAACAGTTGAACTCGAGTCATTTTTCAGAATGAAAGAAGAAAAAAAAGAGAGTGGAGTGACAAATCACGTAATTGCGGACGCAAGGAGAGATATATGGCGTGGTTTGTTCTAAATGCGCCTGCGCCGCGGTTCGGGTGACAGTGCGTCTATATATTATGGGGGCGCCCGAGGCAATTAGACGGCGGGCAGCGCACCTGTTGTGAATGGCCATTTAAAAAATACTTTTTTCAACTATATTTAAGGAGTACTGAAAAGTGGAAACCTTATGGTTTTCATTTTGATGACTTTTTTAATGAATAATCATTTTATTTTAATTCGTAACATATAAGTCTTTTCTGAAACGCAAAAATATGAATATTTGCAATTCAATAACAAAACCACAAAGAGGTAATTTTATTAATTTCTTTTTATCAAAAGTTTTTACATAAACTTGGCGTGATATGGCAGCATGTACAAGGATTTCTTATATGTTTCTACATTCTGAGCAAATAAAGATTTTTTTCTAGTCTATTTCAATATTTTCTAGTCGCGGTACTTTCAGATGAAAGCGGTAACTGCATTTCTTCGTTAAGGATTGCTTGTCTCGCGTTCATATTTCTTACTGTTACGTCCTAATTTGAACAGCTAGATTCATAGAGACCTTTGAGAGACTACGTTAAAAACCCCATTTACTCTTTAGGCCGAGGCTTCAAGTGCCTGGCAGCGTGGCGGCAAACGTCGCACGAACATAGAAAGGGAAAAAAGTGAGGGGCAACTCTCCAGCCCGTTGCATCTCTCCTCCAAAGGTGGACTCAAATGCCAGCCTTTGAGGTCTTTGCAAACTCTAATTGCACCACACTCTTATAAGCACAGCAACAAGGTTCAAATTCGTCATCAAAAGCAATTAGTCTCGTAATTCTCGTAAATAACTTGAGAGGTGAGAGACATAAATCTTTTGGTTTCAGCCCCTCGTGTCGTGTTTTATTTAGGGATAGCTGAAAATGCTTAGCTTTTTATGCTGCGGTATTGCGGCATCGACAGCGGTTTTATGGGTTTATTGGTGCCTATAATTCTTTGATTCCGTTTCTTGTGATTGAATTGAGTTGTAAAGACCTTTGGGGTACGTCAATTGAACAAGTGAGTGAATAAGGCTCTCGATATGGCGGTATAATAAAACCAATATGACCTAGTCTAGTAATTTAAATGGTTAATTAAAAGTTTTGAAACGAATTTCCGTCTCGATTCCTTTTGAAATATTCGACTTTGTGTGGATAGGCTTAGACCAACCCCCTCAACAGTGATATTGAACGTAGATATTTGTGGTCAAACAAAAAGATTAGGAAACCGAAATTTCTACCGAAAAGCAAAAAAAAATTGCAGCCCTAATATCAAGATTTAATAAAAAGGTAAAACAAAACAGTTGTCCGCAGAATGGTAGAGCCAAAAGTGCGACGAGACGCACAAAACGAATAAGATATTATCTTCACAATATGGCGACGACCACGAAAGCTTTTTGCCAGAGAAAAAATCTCGATCAATATTCGAAGGGAAGGGGGGGTCTTTCGCATAATTGGTTGACTGGATATATTTATGCTGCTGATATCGAAATCGGGTCGGCTACGATAAAGACAGGTTGCTGTATACAGGCTGCGAGTAACAAAAGATTTGGGAGCGCTTACAATTTTTATGGAGGTCCAAAAGTCATGGAATCTGCGTTTTGGTTGCATTTTGTGCGCAACTAGTTGTCTTTAAACCGCACCGTTGTTCTTATTGGTTCGATCGCAAACAATTAAATCAAATCTCCGACAGTTGATACACAGACATGTCACTTGAAGAATTACAATTCATTGTAATTCTTTTACGCTGTGGCAAACTAGAGAGAGGTCATGGCCAGAAACCTATTTCGATGCTTAAGTCTGTCGCGTGAATCTTCTTACAAAATCCAAATTTCTGATAAGAAATCCTATTGAAGACATGGCTTCCTACTATTAAAATGTGTACATCCCTAAGTGCCTTACGATGGTTGGCGCCTTTTAAAATAACAAAAATATTTTCAGCTGTTGACATTTTTAGGAACTAAATTCAATAGTAGGTAACAATAATTATTATTCTTATTATTATATCTAGCGCTAACTATCCTACTACTAGGCAAATATCTCCCTCCATTCCCTCTATCTATCACGACATCTTACTAAAAATAAATCTTCTGACTTTTTTCATTTTACAAATCTCAATTATAGTGCTTTAACTTTTCATCAAACTAAATAGGTACCTACTGAAATTCAACGGCTTCAGAAGTACTCAAAATCTTTAGACAAACTTGTTACGTTTTACCAATTGAAATCGTGAACATTTTCATCTAAATAATTAACATGGTTGAAGTAGGTCATGGTTGAATGATATTGAATTTCAAAATACAGAACGTACATTTCCCGTATATGATTGGAAATAGCGAATATGAAGAGGATCTATTTATTTCATACTATCATTTCTCACTAAATAGAACCTGCTACAGCAGTAACAAAAGCAACACCATATAATACTCTGTCACGGTTCACAAAACAAGGCTGCAGGTTTGCAATTGGAATCTATGTATTATATGTAATTTCATAGAGTAACGGAATAACTGCGTATTTTCTCGAAACTGTAAATGATTAATTCAGAATATGCAGACAACTTTTGAAATCAAAGGCATATTAATCTCTCTGTTTTGTAAAGCTTCACACTTGTGCTTTAAGACTTTTCCAGTGGATTGTTATTTTTTTTTTCTTTCCATCGGTTTCCGAGAAATTACGAAGATATCAAAAAAAGAATCAACGAAATCAGTCGTTCTCGAGTTTTGCACTTAGCAACACATTTAGCTGTTAATTTTTATTTAAACATGCTGTTGATTTGCATCCTTGCCAAATTTTAGGAGCTTGTCATAAAAAAATAGAAGTAATCAAATATAATTACGATACCTGGCCAATATTTAATAAATGCTCGTTTTTTTAGTTGCAACTATCAAATAACAGTAAGTATTCCAGAACTCCTCTCGCAAAATTCAGAATCGCCCAGTTGCGTATGCGGTAAGCAGAGTTGTCGCGCGGCTATATCAATGTGTACATAGCGCCTAAACCCTCTGGCGAGACGGCCACCTCGAATTTGAAAATAACGTCAAATAAAAAACCCCCGACACAAAATCCTAAGTTCCCTTTAAAAAGTAAAAAAATAAAATACGTCGCGTTGGGGGACCGATGTTGCATTTAGGGTACGACCGTCCCAAGCGGTCCCCCAACGCGTCGTATTTTATTTTTTTACTTTTTAAAGGGAACTTAGGATTTTGTGTCGGGGTTTTTTTTAATTTTTAATTTAATTTTTATTTTATACTTTTTATAGGTACATACTTATTATAATGTCTTAATTTTGTTAAGCTGTAAGTACATAGGTTCCTAATAATTTAATAACCCACATGACAAATCATTTTTTAGTTTTTCTTCCCCACTTTCACACCCATAACTTTTAAACGGCTCAACCGATTTTCATCAAACATGTCTAAGAACACTCGTACGTAAGTCACCTTTCATACAAAAAAAAACTAAATTGAAATCGCTTCATCCGTTCGGGAGCTATGATGCCACAGACAGACAGACAGACACACAGACAGACAGACACGTAAAACTTATAACACCCCTCTTTTTGCGTCGGGGGTTAAAAAAGATTTTAAAAACAATTTATTTTATTATTTATTCGTGTTAAGAATCACGAGCATAGTTAACTTCTTGAATTTGACCAGGATACAAATCAACGCCTTGTATAATCCTACTAATGTTACAATTGCGAAAATTTGTGAGGATGGATGGATGTTTATATTTTTTGTGTTTAAACTGCTGAATGGATTTGTATGAAATTTGGTACTGATATAGATATAATGTTACATAGGATACTTTTTATTCCGGAAAATATACGGTTCCCTTGGGATAACCAAATTTGACACGAACGAAATCGCAAACAGAGGCTAGTAATAAAATAGTAATATAGATAAAAGATGAAACTGCATTCACGATTAATTACGGCTGCAATTTCAATTGATATTTTTTTTGATCCTTCTCTATTATACAATATCATTTATATACAAAAAGAACAGTAGATGATACAGACGTCATATCAAAATAGTCCCTATGAGTTTTTAAAGAATAGAGGATAAAATCGCTCGACGTAACTACATTAATGTGCAATCCTTAAGGTACACCAAATATGTAAGCTCAAATAAATATGTTAGTCTTAATGTGTTATCTCACTGGGAGCCAATTCATTTTCTTACATCAACTATTACAGTATATGCTTCACTTTTATAAAAGGGAATATGCAGGAAGTAATTTAATCGCATTTATTTAAAAAAAATATATATACCATCACGCTTGTATTCCCCGAAGGGTTAGGCAGGGGTGTACCAATGTACACCCACAGTTCGCCGGTATATTTAGGTCCCATGTAAAAGGGAGCGAGCCTATTGCCATTAACCGGGCACAAATCCAAACTCCGCAAATCGGCTCAAATTTTAGTTATAACATGTAGGACTTGTTTTCGTAAAAAAATCTTTTTCTTTTCTTTAAATATCTCTATAACCTGAGAGTTTTCAGGTTTGGTTCAGAGCAAACAATGTTACAATGATGAAAAAATAAGTAAGAGCTGCTACTGAGAATTTAATAGAAAAACCCAACTTTTTGCTCGAATAAAAAATAGCTTTTTGCTTTTTGTTATTTAAAAAAATATATAAATATAATAGTAAAGATGAGACAAAGTGAAAAAAATAACAATTGAAATCAGCCAAGAAGTACGGCCCACCGATACTGATTACACAAGGAGATCTTATATGGACTGTGACATAACATAACACTACGGCCACATAAACTCCGTATTAAATTTCATTTTGCTAGACAGCAAAAGAACCAAATCTTCTATGGCTTACATCTTTTTAATTTCATATTAATTCTAAAAATGTTTCACTGAACTGTTTATTACACGACAGAGGATTATTTTTGCAAAGAAAAAAAAACTTCCCATTCCTTATTCAGGTTCGAGCGTTACATCACTGAGTGAGGAAAACCGATCATTACAGTATAGCTTCACATTTTATAATTACAGCAGTGATTTGAAGCACCGCTGATACAATTTCTAACATCAATGCGCACCACTTATAAACGTGAAGTATAAAAATCGGCCAAGTGCGAGTCGGACTCGCGCCCGAAGGTTTCCGTACCTACAATATCTATAGAAACGGAAAAAAAATCACGTTTGTTGTATGGGAGCCCCCCTTAGATATCTGATATATTTTAATTTCATAATTTATTTTTAAAGTGAATACATAACTAAATATTCTTTGAATATTTCAAGCGTCTAGCAGTTGCCGTTATCAATATCAAGCAAAAACTAGCAAAAATATCACGTTTGTTTTATGGGAGCCCCCCCTAAATATTTATTTTATTCTGTATTTTAGTGTATTTGTTGTTATAGCGGCAAAAGAAATATATCATCTGTGAAAATTTCAACTCTCTAACTATCACGGTTCATAAGATACAGCCTGGTGATAGACGGACAGACAGACGAACAGCGAAGTCTCAGTAATAGGGTCCCGATTTACCCTTTGGGTATGGAACCCTAAAAACCGTGAAGCAGCAACTACGCAGACACTTGAATCAGTGAGGCAGTTGTTCCGTACTACAGGCGAATGATATCGGTGAGTAAGCGCCCTTAGCGTGTGTAGTGGTAGGCATAACAATGCTATCCCAAATCATTGAACCGTTCTATTGGCTAGACTTTGGGCAAATATTAGCAGACTGTGACAGATATTGAGAACTGTGGCTGTATATCGAACAAGCGAGTAGGTATTCATTAGTCAGATATTGCAGGTTTTGTTTCTGCATATGCTAAATTGGACAATGTATTTGAAGTATGAAGTGTGTAGGTTTTTTTTTCTCCGTATTTTTTTTAAAGCATATTTATTTATTTACTAAGTTTAGCCAACAATTGTTTGCACAATACATCATAAATAATTTCTTAATAGTGCATTTTTAAGTGCAACAGTCACTTATATGTTATAGGCTAACACAACGTGCACCATGTTGAGGGCAATGGGGCAGACCTTTGCTCAGCAGAGGGCAAACATAATGAGAAAACAAAAAGAAATAACTTTTTTTTCTATATGTATAAAAGAGTTATAATTGTTAACTTTATTTTCTTTTAAGCGCTGTAAGTACAGAGGTGAAAATTGTATATTTGAGATAAATGATTTGAGTTTACAAATAAAGAACTTATTAACAGAAAACGAAACCAAATAAGGAGACTCCAATGATGTTTTCTCGTCTTGTACAGTTCTGTTGTACCCACACAAAAAAAAACTGTACCAATTCGAATCTCAATTGTTAGCCTATGACGTCACAGGCAAGCGCACGTGTTACTCAAGAAATTTTTCAAGTTACTTGAGTAATTAGGAGAACAAAGGGTAGCGCTTTGCCGAGCCCTACATTAAAGTGCCGCTTATAGCAAACAAATTAAATGCAATATACAGTGTTAAATGCGAAGACGAGCCGAAGTGTGTGCTTCTACTTATAATCGTAGTTCAAAGGCGGCAGGCACCACGTTTTTGTGTACTTTAAACAATGTGAATAAAGAACTTGGTTCGTTCTCTTCAACCTAACAAACTGTAGCCACCACGTACGAGTATTTTCCTCGCCACAGCTTAAATAAATATTGTCTACGTGTATTTATTTTGTGCCTACTATCTCATTCATGCACTCAATAGTTACAGCATTTATCGGAATTGCAATTCCACTCTCAAAGTAGAGGTAATTATTTCGTATGGAGCAAAAGGTTGATAAATATTATAGAAAATGGAGTGGTGGAACAATACAGGATGATTATGTTTGGGAAGATGATAAATATGGGGTTGACTACTTGTCTACTCACGGTCCTCAAAAGATGTTTTCTACGTGTATCTATAAGACCTATCTGAAATACTTTTTGAGATTTTAGTTTGTCAGTGAGTGAATGAATGAGTGAAAAAGTGAACTTTCGCTTTTATACAGGTACGTATACAGATTCTTTCCGAGTGCAGTAAACCGCAAAAGCTTGGAGTTCGGTTTCACAAAATTCCAGGCTTGTCGGCGAACACTGATTATGGCAGTCAATAATAACGCCACAATTACCACTGCGAGATGTGCAATTTCGAGTTTCCAACACGCAATTTCTGTGAAACGAATCATGTTGACATCCTTGTCATGACATGACTGAGGTAGACAACGGGCATCTCATTTCGAATGGGTTCTCCTATACTTACTTACGTACCTCCTACCTCTGTTCTGACGAAGAACAAATCTTTCGATGAAAGAAAATTATAATGATTACATTACCTGCCTTCAACTGTAAAAAAAAACACGTTAATTAGAAAATATTGCTGAGTACTGACTTATTTTAAAATAACGTTCCTTTTATCTGTTTATAAATTAAAACAACTCGGTAATACTACTCGTCAGCCGTCAAAACGAGTGATGATAAAAAAAAAACGAATGATGAAAAGGAATAAATAAAAATCAACTTTATAAAACATTCGCAACGTAAAATGTTGATAAGTCGATACTGTGCAAAGCGACGCGGTATCGAGACTACATTAAATTCGCATTAGCTTTCAACTACCGGTTTGTTAAAGACTTATTTTATGCGTTTGACACACTTGAGTTCTGGTTTGAGTCACTCTGCTGTATTGTAACTCATACATAGGTACGTGGGTACCTACTAGCACCACTGCAGTGTATACGTAACTTGTAACGTGTCAATTTGACATTTACGAAGATAAAATCATTTTAGTGTGTCAATTAAACTTTTGAAAATTGCGTTTTCTGACCGTCTGTAGACTTAAAAACGTTTTTAAATGGACTTTAAAAATATGTAGTATGTCAGGATCGTAGCAGGTGGCGTTCTGTGGTTTCTGCCTACCCCCATGGGAAAAAGGCGTGAGTTTATGTATGTATGTATGTATGTTTAAAAATATTTTTCGAAGCCGTTTCGACTAACTAAATGCATTAAAACTTAAGATTTTCATAATGTTTTACCATACATAGATATAGCGTTTAATTTCATTAAAATATGTTGATTAATCCCAAAATCGTAATGTTATTCACGCCTATAGGTCTCGTCCGTCGGATTTTAGTGAAGTTTAAGTACTTAATTTTAATAAACGAACGATTAAAGTTTAACATTTGAGACTAATGGCAACTTTACACTGCTTTTAAACATTGATTGATAATAATAAAATACAAAAACGTTTTTTTATATCTTCACCTCATTTCAATAATTATATTTTTATTTGTTTAGTTACAAAGTAACCGTTAAACTATTTTTTAGCACGAAAGTCCAAAATAACTACAGAAAAAAAATGTAGAAGAATGCCTAGCCTTTAATTAACCGGTGTAATTTGCATAGATTTTTAAGAGAGTTACGAGTACATCCGATATCAAAAGTGTAGAATGAAACATTCCGAAGCACGTATCTTATCAGTAATATCGGTTGTAATCATAGTCAAGCATATTCTAACGTCTTGATCAGTATGCTAATGAAGCAGCTACCTACGCGTGAAATAACACCTCTCGATTTGTTATGTACCGAATATTAAATCGATACTATATTATTTAAAACTACCGACTTTACAACAGATACCTACAGATTCTTTTTACAAAAAAAAATGGATTATTTTTGTCTTCAATTTCGTTTTTTATATCTCCTTCTGTTTGTTTATGTATTAATTAGTTTGTTTATTTATAAAGTTTTTTTTTATAATTTTACAAACATGTTAACTCAATTGTTTCAAAAAGCATAAAATAATATCTTTCGAATTTGTTCCTAGGTACTTTTAAATATAGAATCAAAACAAAACAAAAAGCAATTGAATATACAAGTGACATCGTCTTTAAAAACAGCCAGTACTGTCGACAAAGCAGTTTGGTATATCAAAATAAAACTTCATATTACCTGTAGGACCCTTTTGGGCAGTCCGGTCTTCTGGCTAAGTTGTTTCAGGTCCTTAGCGTCGGGGTTGTGGTTCACCGAGAAGTAGGACTTCATGGTCCTCAGCTGGTGGTGCTTGAAGCTAGTGCGCATGCGCTTGGTGCGCGACGACGAGCCCAGCCCCGCTCCGCCGCGGAATCCCATCTCCAGATATTCAGGGTTCATATCTGGTTGGGCAACGACAGTTACACTGCTAAATGCTGCGTTTTTGGTCCGAACATTATAGGGAAAAAAAATGGAAAGAGGGAAAAATTCTCATCGATAATAATTTTATTTTCTAGTCGAATTGTGACTAGAAAATAACTTGTTTATCGATAGTTAATCAAAACCGTTATTGTAATATTCAAACAGAGAACCGTTACATTGTACAAGGATAATGTTAGTACACCAAAAATGTTGGCTTTAGCAGAATCAAAACAATTATTACACAACAAAATAATCAACCACATTAAAGTCGCAATCGCATCACAAAATTCGCAAAAACAAAAATGCACCTACCAACGGCAAAAAAACCCGGTCGACAACTATCAATTTACCAAATTATCGTAATTTGTTTTATATCTGCACATTGCATGATAATGCCAATATTTACATGTTTATATTTAATTATGTTAATTGTTATTGTCTGTATTACGGTCGTAAACGGCTATAAAGATAATAAAAATAATAATGTATGTAAAAATAAAAATATATAAAATGTTTACATTTCATAGAGGTATTTTAAGAGAGTTAACGCGTTTAAGAAGGGAATCCTTGTTAATTGAACTAGCCTAGCGACATAACATGTCGCTAGGCTAGTTCAAGTTCACATTATATGTGACGTCCTGGGTTCTTGGATACGTGCTAGCTATTCTGCCATAAAGGCAGGAAAACATCTGTAATAATTTAATAATATCAGGCTTTTATAGTAGATAAACGTCAAGTTTCCGAATATTTGTTTGGATAATAACTCAATTTTATCCTTATTATATTCATAATAACAAACGTTTTTAGATCACATCAACAATCACGTAATTTTTGGAACCGGTATTTTGCCTTGTTTGTAATTCTGGTTCCAGATATTACCTACGGTAGCGATCCAGTATAAAATTTGGCAACTCCAGTACATCCGTAATTTATTAACAATCTCAAGATTCCATGCACGAATTAAGATCGCCACACGTGTATTGGTTGTTCCCAGAAGGTAACTGTTACAATAATGCGTCTAATAGGTGAGCGGGAAAATAGAACGAAACGTTGCGTTGAAAATATTCCGAGTTCCAGTGGCGGCAAATATCAAACAGTGGACGTAAAAAGCAAAGAATCGCCAATCATTAGCGTATCGTACGCTAGACTACCATGTTGTTTCACAAAACTCGGGACGATCCCAGTTCACAAAAAAAATAAGAGAAAAGAAACACTCTTGTTTCTAAAACAGCCTTTCGACTTTGCCATAGTAGGCATAATATCTAATTTCAGTGAGATTTAGCTTTCATTTTATTTAATAATCGAAAAGCACATACTTCTTTTCAATTTTAACACTTTGGCCAGCATTCAAAATATGGCTGTATACATTGAAATCAAAAACCACGTGTACCCACAATTCATAATTCGAACGCAAATATTCAAATCTGGAACATACTTGGAAAGTTCAGAATTTGAATTCGCGCGGTCTTGCAAGTCCACCTTCAAAACGGGTCCGTTCAAAATCCGCACGCATGGCAGGCCTACGGTCATAAATCGATCGTAACACGCACGCCGCATTGTTTTCCGTTACAATACGAACCGTGACGTCCCCGTGACGGAGTCGGCACGGTGCCGCGACTTCGTTTTAACGACCGATAAATGCTGCTAATAAATAAACCGAAACTTACTGCGATGTTTACAGAAACGCTTTGAGATTTGCGGTTAAGGGTATCGGACAGCGGTTGCAAAACCAGTATTAGCCAGACTATTTGAGATTGCATTTCAAACAATTGTAGTGACAAGCGGCATTCCGGCGAGTGATATTAAAAATCGTACTGATTGATATTGAATAATTAAACCGTACGCCAACGACACTTTGTAGCTTTCGAATATTCTAATCCGAGTAACATTACAGTTGAATACATTTGCCAAAGTATTTCAGCACTGGATTGATACAATTTGTTTTTAGTGAAGTTTGATATCGAAGTGACAAGTGACAATTAGTCAAGAATTTCTGATAACGTTGTGAAGAGCGAATGGATAACAACCGCAGAACAACAATGTTAGTAGTGTATGAATAAACTGGGGAGTTGAATTGGCAATCCAACAATAAGTAATCGTATCTATAAGTAGGAAGTACATGTTGCTTTTTTTGTTTTGCCTGACTGGATAACATGCTGTCGTAGGCACAGATGATTCTGAAAATTATTTTTCTCAACTAAGATTTTTTTTAGAAAATGACTAAATAATCTTGATATATTGTTAGAAACTGTGAAAAAAGAATATTGCTACTAGGTGGGTGCGAAATGCAATTTAAATGAAAATAAACGTATTTTCTTGCAATTAACAAATGTAATAGGAATATCAATAAATTGGTTTAAAGAAAATGTTACATTATTTATTTAACAAGTTTTAATCGTTAAAACATCGTCTCACTTTCGTCACATTTTATTTTTGAACTTGTAAGTAAGTAGCTACTTAAGCATCTAAGAACCTATCTCCATTATCCAGAAAACATCAAATAAACTTACCTGCTTTATACTAACTAAAGTGTTCTCTTTTCATTTTAAATTCAAGCGATAATCAACTTAATAAACAACAATATTGGAAAATGCATAAAACAGGGAGTGGATAATTCAATTAGGTTCTTGCTAGAGCTGATGTAGGGACGCGAGCTCAATGTTATGATAAAGTAATCAACCGGATTAATTGAGGGTAATGAAGTACGCGAGCACTTACTGTAACGCTCCATGATCGAAGGGTGGTTCACTTTCATTTGATTAAAAAGCAATCTGTTTTTTTTTTGTGTGGGCGCATTTTTTTTTTTATTGGGGCAAGCCCGCCACACTGTTTCCAAACCACTGCAACTTCTGTAAGCCAGAATCAACAGTGGCGACCACAAGAAAAGCGCCGAGACAATGAAGCCCGACGAGTCCCGGAGAAACGATTCAACTGTCTTGGATCCCGCAACGAAATTAATCAGAAAAGATTAGTGGAGGACTGGAGAAAAACATAAATTCCACTTCCCTGCAGTCGGTAATACGTTATGAATAGCATAGTTTTTAATAACACACGCTATGGTTATAGGCGTTATTCAAATAGAAGTAGCACCGCATAGAAGTAGCGTATTTGAATAACCCGGTCAGTTATTAATTTGATAAAATTGTTGATACTGTAGCGCTTCTGCCTGGATGAGCTGTTTACAAACTCATTTTGAAAGTTTATGCTACGAGATAAACAATAGTTATAACATGAAGAAGAGAATGATAGACCGTGACTACAGCAGCTCTCAGGATAATTAAAACTAGATTCAAAATCATATTCGAATAGCCGAACAAGCCCGCCACACCATTCTCAAACCACTGCAACTCCTGTAAGCCGGAAACAACAGTAGCGACCGACCGCCAGAAAAGCGCTGAGGCAATGAAGCTCGACCAGTCCCGGAGAAACGATTCAACTGTCTTGGATCAAACAACGAAATTAATCAGAAAAAAATAATTTCTACTTCACTCCAAACAAGCAGGAAAGAGAACAGAATTAGGCCAAAAGGCACAAACTGATGTTTACAACTGGAACAGTTTATTAGAACGACGTAAGTGCATAAATCCATTATACAAAGTCCAAAATATACGTGTTTCAATTATATTTGATATATCCCTCCATCTTTACAGTACTATCTAGCACCCAGAAACGTAAACAGAGACCTAAATCCTACTGCATCTACATTTTTAACTCTGTAGTCCAAATCTTTTGCATTACTTGTGAGCGGATATTTCAAACTAAATTCGATCTGGCACGACTTAAATTCAAATAGGCGTTATTTTCAAAATATTTAAGGATGACTATACTTTCTGACGTTACGTCATATCAGTAAAATGGTGTCGAACTAACAACTGTGCGCGAATGCTACCACCTCTTAACCATTATTCCATTTAGCAACCTGACACTTACCACTTGAAAAAAATAGAAAAACATGGCCACCAACCGCCATTTACATTCGAATTTCAAATTATATTCAAACTTTAGTACTTATTCCACATTCAAAATTGTCAATTCATTTATTTGTTTCTTTTTAACCGCAAGTGTGCGCTCCGAAGTCTGAACAATTAGCGTGTAAGTAATTATGCGGGGGCCCGCTGGCGCTATATAATGACCGCGACCGATACGTAAAACGAACTGCGTTTTCGAACGCACCGCGGAGAATGTTCGATTTCTTAAAATGCAGACCATTATGGCCGAAGTCAAAATATAATCTCCTTCGATATCCGAATAAAGTTATGTTTTTACGGATCCCTGTAAGGTAGAAAATATTAAATTTTCCTCCTGGTTCAAAAAATCAACAATCATGTAAGGACATAATTATGGTAATTGATATCTTTAACAGTCTACAGAAAAGCTCAGAACAGGAAAAAAGATGAATAAACACTTCATCGACTGAGTACAATATTGACATGTTCTTCAGCTAAATCATGGAACTAATACAGTAATCGACCTTATGACTGAATTTAAACTTCTGCCTGCCTCGCAGCACGTAAGAAGCGCGAACATAAAAACACACAATTCACACTGATCGTGCGATGCGCAGCGTTGACGCCCGTCTTGTGTTTGTTCGACATGATTTACTCCGCAACCACTGATAACTACCACCAATCACTAAAGACCTCTCAAAAACTATGTCAACACCCGTCTTTGCTATAAATATGGGTTAATAAGGGACGCAAGGTAGGTCAAAGTAAGCTGGTTGGTACAACACAGCCTGAGGCGTTCGTGCTCCAAGTTGATGATACGGTCTCCGCAAACAGAAAGTGAGACATGCGATTTTTTTATGTCTTCAGATGTTAAGGAAACGGCATTATAATTTATGAACAAGAATGTGTGCGTAAAATCTTAGACTTGGGAACGAATATAAAGCCCAGGCTCCGTTGAAATGAGTGACATCAATATGGCAACCAGAATAAAGAATCTTTTCTGTAATACTATTGATGGGGTTGAGACATTAACAGTATTCCTTTTTGACTACTGTTTAGCGAATTCTAGAGTAATAAAATCTCTCAAAGCTTACTGTTGGCGTGGTGAGGTTGATCGTAAAGTCCAACGTATCGGGTTAACAATTGTCAGCAATAATGAAGGATTCTTAACTCGTCAACCACTAGCGTCATAATAACGTCAGCAATTCTTAAACCCTCATACTTAGGTGTTGTAAATAATTGCACCCAGAACGACCCACTTAGGAGAGTTAAAAAATATTGGAACAACTACAAATTAAATAAAAAGAAATTCACCGACACTGCACATCAAAAAAAAACACGCACGAATTAAAACAATAACGAACTCGACACATAAATCTGACCAATCACAAAACGAATCTAGTGATGTACCATCTGACACGTCAGCTATCGATAAACATCGACACAAAACGTCGCGTCTTAAAAGAAGACGTTATTAATAGATTGAGACACAAAATTGTGAAGATAACGCTTGGGCCCAAAAAAAACAAAAAAAAAACACCGGGTGGGTTATAAAAAGAATTGTGATATCATAAATCGTACGTACCATTCATGTTTTTAAGGCCGAAAAGAAAAAAAAGAGATTTCCTTAACGATAACACTTCGTCCGGTGGCCACATTTTTTTTGTAATAGCAAAAACGAAACGCCGAAGTGGTTGACCGCGGTAATAATGGTAATAGGTATGTTTCTTTATGACAGAATCATTGTTTTTATTAATTCAACTCTGTAGTTATGAAATTGAATAATAACTTTTAGATTTTAGTAGTCATTATAACTTTTTTATCATTTACAATCGTAGTTACTGCTGGCTTCCAGTAGTATGTTTTAATATTGAAATTGGAACTGCTTGGGGAGTTGAATTCCCAGAATTAGGTAATCTTTAGATCTTATTTGCATTTTTCTGCATCTACTTAGCATTTGATTTCCTGAATCAAGAACAGGTTTGAGTGTTTTACATAAAGTGAGAGATAGACGTTGTTTTGGCAAACATTTAGTACCTATTACATAATATTAATTGTTTAATACTAGACTAAATTAAGATAAAAATAACAATTAAAATCCTAATTTGCTAATTACTGTTTTTTCGACATTCTATTTAAATAAACAAACACTATGAATGGTACAGGTTTAATAAAATATTAATATTGAGATCAAAACCGGGATATTTGATTTGGCCAACGACTTGTACTTAAAGTAACTATACAAGGTGTTGATTTGCGTCGTTGCCAAACTTTAGGAGCTTGTCATAAAAAAATAGAAATAATCAAATATAATTACGATACCTGTCCAATATTTAATAAATGCTTGTTTTTTTAGTTGCAACTATCAAATAACAGTATTCCAGAATACTCTTCTCGCAAAATTCAGAATCGCCCAGTTGCGTATGCGGTAGGCAGAGTTGTTGCGTGGCTATATCAATGTGTATACATAGCGCCTAAACTGCCTCGAATTTAAAAATGACGTCAAAAAAAAAGATTTCAAAAACAATTTATTTTATTATTGGTTCGTGTTAAAAATCACGAGCATAGTTAACTCCTTGAATTGGACCAGGATAAAAATCAACGCCTTGTAGATAAGAAGTAAGCAGAACGGGCACATTCCGTATACTGATGACATCTTGACAAGCAAAGTTCATACATCCTTCAATAAATGTAACATAATAATGTAGTCTTAACTGACCTCAAAACCTTAAAGCTGGCTCTACATCGAGAAAGCCTATACAGAGATAGGAATCTTGTTCACTTAAATATTTTTTCGAGTCGTCGACGTGATTAAAAATGTAAAATTATTAAATTCGTCGGCATTATGTGTCGTATCGCATAACATAGCGACGGGGGGTGCTACCGGGGACACTATATCATGCAACAGACCAAGTCTCATGTTATTAGTACTTAAAACGTTGGAGTTATATCGAAACGATAGATATCAAACGTACATTGATACCACGACGAAATATTAAAATGTTTATGAGTTAGTGACGAGCGCGTTTTGGAAAAACGTAGTTTTGTTAGTTTTTTTGGCTATTTGCTTTAGAATCATTAATTTTTTTACATAATTTTATACAATGAATATATTTACGCAAAGCTGAAATAAATAGACAGCCAAGTTATTTTATATTCTTCGAATATGTCTTTGGTTTTATTCTTTATTATTTTGAGATGTATTAAGTTTAGTTGTCCTTACCTAGTCTACAAAAAAAAACTTTAACTAACATAAAACATCGTCGAAATTACAACGGCGCAAAAAGGGATATTAAAATTAAAAGATATGCGAAAAAAAAATCTAATTTGTAAATCATTCATAACTTTATGACTTAATTTTATCGTGAAGTTTTATACATCACACCAATAAAATTTCATCGACAAAAAATCATCGCTTCACTATAGAACATGGCACCCTACGGGCTAAACAAAAATTTTATGAGCACATTGCTTTTAATGTATCCACGAATGTATTTTTATATGTTGGCATAAATTAAGGAAATAAAATTGTTTTAATAAAAATGAAAATAGAAAAAAATATAAGTTAGTGACCGCGACGTGATAAAACAAAAAAAAAATCTGCGTTGCGTTTTTTTTTCTATAAGACAATAAAATAAGGCAAACATTATGAATGAGCTAACAAATACTAACCGTACGTTTAATGTGTTCCTTTTTTGATAATAAATAGCTTAGTTATTTAATTATGCACAATTTTGTGGCAGCTTTGTATAGCTGATGCCCGTGACTTCGTTCGCGTTGTGGTTAGATAACACGGACTGCCCGCGACTTCGTCCGCGTGGCTTATTTCATCCGCCTTACGTTTACGTTACGACTTTAGTTACTGCTCCGCTCCGGTGTGTCGTAGTGTGATGTTATAAAGCCCCTTTCAAATAACGTGACTTTCTATAGGTAAAAGAATTTTCAAAATTGGTTTAGTAGATCCAGAGATTATTCCCTACAATTACACAAACTCACAAATTTTACCTCTTTATAATATAAGTATAGATGGAGATGTTAGCCTTCAATATTTTTTACAGTTCATTCTCGCTTTCGTCACTACGTGAGTGGAGTGAGGATAATTAGTGAATGACTTTAACGCACGTGAAAACAGTAGGTATTTTATTTATTACTCCGGTTTGCAGGCGAAATAGTTCACATTGAGAAACTGAATTATTATCATCATTGTGAATGATGAAAAGAATGGTATTTTTAAAGCTGTTTGTGAGTTAATTTACAGACGTTCTACTTCACAAAGAGCTTTGACTACTACAAAAGTGAACATTCTATGCAACGAGCATCAGACAATTTCAAACCCATATTTACCTAATAAAGTTCCCATACCATCCATCAAAAGATCAAAACAATCGGTTTCCACAATAGAAGCCACTCAATAAAAAGACTTAATAACTCCCATTCAAGTTGAAAATAAAATAAAACCAGTCTTTCAACATCTTAGTTTTATACCGAAAATTTCTTAATTCGTCCCTTAGTCCCGGCAATAAATTACCGGTTCAATAATGTTGGTCTTGCCACCGATACAGATGTCCCGGGACTGATAGCGGGGAACAAAATGTACATGGATATCACATTAGGCCAGTGACGTATACATCATGATGAAAGGTGGTTTTAACCTCTCTATATTCAAGTTTGGTATTGGAGGTAGCTCCGAGCATTCATACTAATGTTTGAAGAACTTTTTGTCTTTATTTCGTTAAAAATTGTTAACAATTCGGCTAATTTTCGAATTCATATGATATTGTATTATACTGGGTATTGGTAGTGAGCTGTCAGGTTGTTAACCTCTGCCTATAAATGTTAAAATAATTTAATTGATGAAAAATATGAATATAACTAGAGTATTGAAGTATGTCAAACATGAACACATTGTAGGTACCTACTCTATTAAAAACTCAACTCTATCAATGAAGATAAAAAGTAAAACATAAACCAAGAAAAGTTACAGTAAGCGTTAAATCAAAATGAAATATATTTATATTTACCTTAATCGATTATAGTATACAAACAAATATAAGAATATCGTTATAACCGATTATAATCGGTTAAAACCGAATTATAATATAATATTATATTCGCATTTTGAATCACATTTAACATGGCTTTTGCATCCAGCCAAGAAATTGAAATAGGCGAATGGCTTTAAACACAATATTAGCGTGAAGATTTTGAATAAACTTCGAACGTTCCGAATGTAAATATAAATTGTAATAAAACATAATAATGTTTAAACAATATAAATTTTGCTCTGAACAATAAAATTGGATTCATGCTGATCTGGAATTGAAAGAAAAACATAGTTTAATGGGACTTTCGTAGGACATAAGGCTTGCAACCTGTCTCACCCTGCGAAACTTGATATTTAAAATAACCCCATTATAGTTGCGCTCCACTGAAAACTGTAAAAATACAATAGCCATTTTGAAAGTTTTATTTGCGTACGACAATAATATAATAAAATTGTTACAATTTATATAAAAAGCTTTACACCGAACCGCGAAGTTTTCTGTTCAAAAATGCAATAATAAATCTTAATTGAGTGAAATGCTTTTGCGCGGGAGCTCTATCGGACTTCCGAGACGTGCTACCGAGTATAATGACAGTTATGCCTATATACCAGAACATACCACGTGCCTATTATAAAGGCTGTTAAGCGCATTCATTGTTTATTTAAATGTGCAATAAAAAATGATTATGCCCTTTATACACCGACTGGCTGCAATACCATTTTTTATATATTCAAAGATATACATTTCAGATATTGTAACACTTAGGCCTTGCAAAAGCATACATTCTATTTGTTTTAATGTCACCATTATTTTGATAAAGAGCATTGAAATTTGATTGCAAAATATAACGAATTTCTGTGTGTATTGAATGACTGATTTATTAGTTTTTGAGATTGACTTTTAAAGGTTTTTTTTCTACACTAGAGCTTCTGCTTACTACAAACAAAATAAAAATTATGTGCAGAAGCTTGGAATATGTAACTGAACAAATGCATATAAAACAGATGCTTTCACTTTTTTTTTAAATTTTGTTTAATGTTTTTATTTATAGTTTACCACATGTTCCTGTAAAATTGAAAAGGGGCGTTTTAATTTGTAAAGTTAGATTCTGCACAGAAAATATTAACTGAGTCTGGCCATCCATCAAAAGACGTACATAAGCGTTGCCAACATAGCTAAGGCCCAGAAGCCGTAACAATCGGCAAACAACTTTTCCTTTTCTAAAATTGAAATCCACCAAACAAACGATCCCAAACTGTCTTTTGTCACGATAAAAAAAAATAAAGTCACCTCCAAAAGCCGTTTTGTTTCGAAAAATAAAAAATGTAAAAAGAATTTGAACCAACTACCGGCGGTGTTGGAACGCGCCCACCCTATCAACGATCGTGGACGCTACTCGAAATGTCCGATACTTAAAAAAAGAAAATAAGAAATGTCACATATTTTGGCGGGAAATAAATCACGGAAGGGACGCTATACAAAATTTATGGCGGTATAACACAGTGCACTCGGTAGAAAAGTTAAAACAAAAGACGAAAAAGGTGTACGTTTTTGATTTGAATGCTTGGGTTCCGTGGGTAAATACAAAATGCATTTCTAGTAACCTTTATAGAGCTTTAAAAGCTCTACTTTGAACTGCCTTTAAAAGAAAACAACTATCATGTTTTGCTGTATGTAATCCTATTTCGATAGGAATATTTAATTTTCCTAAACCATTTTTTTGGTGACTACTTACTTAATTTTCACCTTATAATATTAAAAATCTCTCTAACATAAATGCTCAGATTTTCTGACAAGACAGCTTTTCAAAGTGAGAATTAATAAAATATAACCTCACTCAAGTGAGGTTCTTAGTTCCACGGAACCCCGAAGGTGACACCACATGAAGCCAAGCAGATGGGTCCTTATTACTTCGCTCCCGTTACTGTAGTAGGAAACGAAGTTTTTTTTTCACCGGTCGCCCGTTAACGCTTTATTTATCGTCACTACTCTCAGATATTTAGGGAAGGTAACCGTAATTATATGACATATTTATTTACGAAGTCCGTTTTTGGTAGTTGTTAAATAAATTGCTTTATATTTATCTGTTTGTGTGGTGGCGGCTGGTTTGCTAGCTAGGTAAACCTGACTGTCATTATTGGAACGAGTTTATTTAAAATGTTTTTTTTTTTGGGAAAATATGTTTCACACAGATTTTACCGTGAGCTAATGAGAGGAATTGAGATTTTTTACTGATGCGGTTACAATGACAGCTTATTTATTTATTTTAGACCTATAAGTTTTTAAACTTCATCATCATCTGCTTAGCCTTTTCCCAACTGCGTTAGGGTCGGCTTTATATAAGCTTTAAAACGTAATTTGCTAAAAAAAAATGTGTTCTGTTAATTCATATATTTTCTTAGAAGGCTTGAATGATATCTCGGATTACTTTTTTAAGAGGTTAAGGCGTATAATAAGTGCGGCGTACTTTGCTTCTAAAACATAAGGGCCTGCCGACGGATTGGCAAACGCAATCAACTGCGCACTCTCAATGCGCACTAAGCCCTTCTTACTTTAGAAAAGCCCTTTGCGATGGCAGATCAATAAATTTGGAGTTAAATATCATGGTTTTCGTGTGTGATTGGTTGACTAAACTCCTGAAGTGATTTAACTAATAACTCTAGTAGTTAACGTGGGAATCACGTATGAAAGTATTTGCTATCATTATGGAGTTTACTCAAAAGGATTTCCTTTTTTACCGAACTGTGGGTCTCACGGTTGTGACTAACGTGCCTATAGATCAGGATTTAAGATCCTATACCCAGTCTTATATATTGGGACTAAAAGGGTGAATCATATCAATACAATGATAAATACCGACTGCATAATCTTGAACAGAAAATCAAGCTAGATTCAAGCAGCATTATAGTTACTTTTTTGTTAGACAGCGTCTTCGAATAACATAATTTCAATAAAATATTTTTCTAAAGTGTCTGTCGACTGTTGTGTGTCTTTTTGACTTATCTTTTCCAAACCAAAGCCTGAAGGGTAACAATAAACTTTGGTACTTTCGTACGTGTTTATTTTTTCAGTCTGCTTATTGCAGACTTATTATTTATTTAGGTAAGTACCTAAATATTTATCGAAAAGAAGTAACACGATTGTGTTAGTTGCCTAAAAAAATCCGATCCCCATAACTTACCGAGCGGTATGGAATAACCGATCGGTACGATATAGAAATCGGGGGTTAGAAACAAATTCTACAAAGGCCTCTTCGCGTTTCTTACGGGTGTTCGCTACATAGATCTTTGATACTGTGCGTGGGTGTGTCGTGTTTAGTCACCTCCTTCGGTGTCAATACAGCGGAGCTAGCGACGGTTATAATAAGCGGTGAATTTATTACTTTCATGGAAAGTATTTAGGGAAGCGGTCTGCGATAAAATTGACGCTCGGTAAACGAAATGGGGTAGAACTTTGTAGCTTGGTTAGAAATGTTTTTACTGTGTTATGGTAACGTCCAGTGGTGAAGATTTAATTTTCATAACGAAGACGAAGTAAATATTGCCTAATTCTTGAAGTGCTTAATTTTAATTGTACAGTAACATTAAAATTAAATTAAAACATTACTTTTATGAATGTTAAACATTTAAAACCTATCGTCGCTGTATTTAATCGCTAATATATCTGCACTGTGACTATATGGAAACTATGTTTAAAGTATTTTTGGTGTGTGCTATTTAGAAATTATATTATAATAGGTAACTGTGGCACCGCCATGGTAGAGTAGCAATTGTTTCGAACTTCCGAAGGGAAGCCAGTAGCAATCGAGATGTATGGAGTCACTACCATCAGCTCGAATTTTTAGGTACTTAGGTATAGTACCTTTTTTTAATCAGTTTTATTAAACTCTAGCTTCTACCCGCGACTTCGCAAAGTTACGTCTTTGGTAACTGCGTCTCTCCCGTGAGTCTAAGCGTAATGTTATATGTATATTATAGCATATACGCTATTCCTCATATATCTGGCTATCATATACCTTCAAAAAAATTTTTTAAAGCCTACGGGAAGTTCCGAAATTTTGCGCATTTGAGCAAAAATAGAAACTCTTCAACGTTATTACATCATTTTAGATAAATATCATTAAATCTCATCAACTAATGATTTGTACGTCTAGACATATAAGTGAGTTTATAGGCATGTACTTGCCCCTACAGATCCTATAAAAAACACTAACGTACGGTCATTCACCAAATTTGTACACAGTCTGGTCTTTCAAGAACGTACAGAGATTAATCCATATTGACCCAGATTGACCCAGACAGACACAAACAATAATAATTATTATTAACCCTAGATTAGGATAATAAAAAATAAGCTTTGTAAACCAATACTAAAGAGCACAATTACAGCGCTGCATATAAGAACCTACTAGACTTACAAGATTTAATATATTTTTTTATTCTTTCTTGTA
Source organism: Caradrina clavipalpis (assembly GCA_932526535.1). Lineage (NCBI taxonomy): Eukaryota > Metazoa > Arthropoda > Insecta > Lepidoptera > Noctuidae > Caradrina > Caradrina clavipalpis. Next base: position 8,631,378 of record OW052087.1, read on the forward strand.
AATGACGTTCAAAAGTGCCCTTTATCCTTTTAAGTGGTGTTATTGAAATAAATGACTTGACTTTAACTTAGATATTTGGGGTCAAATTTAGCGTTAATATTTTAAATTGGTTATCAAAAAAATAAAGCCGTCCCATACATTTTGGCCGTGTATTGGAACAGGAGATTTCTTTTAATAACCCGCCGAAAATCTTGCGTAAGCTTTTGCGCCAACATTGGTTCTCTACACCAACATTCCAACATCATTTGCCATCACGTCTTAGTACGTGCCTGCCTAGTCTATGCCCCTATTCTCGTTCGGTCTCGGTGCCTTGCGAGCTACGATCGGATAAGACTCGCCCTCGCCGAGAAGCTGCGGCGATCGAACGATAGTGTTTTAGAATTGTTTATAGTAAACGTCTTATGTTTTTGGAATAACGATGAAATTTTAATTGGTTTGCTGTCGAAACCTCAAAGTATGAATGGCGGAATATGGCCATTGATAGCTTTTTGTTTCTTTAAAATTACATGAGAGTACCAAGTCAGAAAAGACAAGCCCGCGGCACTATTCCCAAAATACTGCAATAAGCCAAAATCAACAGTGGCAACCACAAAACAAGCGCCGAGGCAATGAAGCTCGACGAGTCCCGGAGAAACGAACAACTGTCTTGGATCCCGGGAAAACCATAAAAATACTTGCAAGTCAGCTAAAGCCTTGTACATTAGTAACAAGGTTAAATCAGCAGATAATAAAATAAAAACGGTTTGGAAAATTATTAATAACGAAACAAATAGAAATAAAAGACATAATGCTGATTATAGTCTAGAGACTTCCCGAGGTCCCATAAGCACAAATATTGATGTGGCTCAGGAATTTGTAACATTCTTTACCAATATTCCAATTAAAACTACTGAAGCTTTAAATTCCTCGCCCGCACTTGCTATGGATTTAGTAAGGGCTAATGTTTCAGCCTGTCCCAAGGATTTTAATTTAAACATATTAACCCTCTGATTGTTATAAAGACGTTCAAACAACTCAAGAGCAAGGTTACTGAAGATCTGTGGGGCATGTCTACTAATGTATGTAAATCAATAATTGAGACAGTAGCACCCTATTTAGCTTTGATATTTAATTTGTGTATAGACCAAGGAGTTTTCCCTACTTTAATGAAGCACAGCAAGGTTATACCCCTATTTAAGTCCGGGGATAGCAAAGACACCAACAATTATAGACCTGTGTCGATTTTGCCGGTTTTCAGCAAGGTGTTCGAAAAAGTGATGCTCAATCAAATGCTCAATCATTTCAACTGCAACAACATCTTGCACGATCAACAGTATGGTTTCACCAGAGGGCGTTGCACTACAGACGCCGGTGTCACTTTAATTAAACACATCTTTAATGCATGGGAGGACTCGCAGGATGCCATTGGCATTTTTTGCGACCTCTCAAAAGCGTTTGATTGCGTAAATCATGAAACACTCCTCCTTAAGCTCGAGCATTACGGACTTGGTCATCTAGCGCGTGACTTGATAAAATCCTACTTAAATGATAGACTGCAGCATGTGCAAATAAACGGTGTAAACTCATTAGGCTTAAAAGTAAAGATGGGGGTTCCGCAGGGTTCAATATTGGGTCCGTTTCTCTTTTTAGTATATATTAATGATTTACCTCATTTACTGAAAAACCAACCTCAAATGGTGTTATTTGCTGATGACACTTCACTGATTTTTAAAGTAAATAGAAAGGCACAACATCTTGACGACGTAAATAACGCTATGCATGGGGTTCATAATTGGTTTACTATAAATAACTTAGTATTAAATGAGAAGAAAACTAAATGCATAAGATTCGCTTTGCCAAATGTTAAAAGTATGTCATGTAACGTTACATTAAATAAGGATATACTGGAATTCGTCGAAAAGACAGTTTTCCTAGGGATTACGCTTGACTCAAAGCTGCAGTGGAGTCCTCACTTAACATCTCTAGCAGGGCGGTTGAGCTCAGCCGCTTACGCTGTCAGAAAAATCAGACAATTAACAGACGTGGATACCGCGAGGCTGGTCTATTTTAGTTACTTTCATAGCATTATGTCTTACGGTATTTTGCTTTGGGGGCGGGCTGCAGATATAGAGTCTATCTTTATTCTGCAAAAGAGGGCTGTCAGAGCCATCTATAATCTTTGCAGGAGCGAGTCTCTAAGGGAATTGTTCAAAAAAATTAATATCATGACGGTTCCTTGTCAATATATATATGAAAACATTATGCACGTTCGAAAAAACCTTCATCTTTTCAAAAAAATTGGTGATAGACATAATGTGTATACTAGAAATAGGAATAAATTAGATCAACCAGGTTTCAGATTGTCTAAAGTACACACTTCGTTTATGGGGTACTGTGTAAAATGTTATAACAAAATACCACTCGATATTCTCGAACTAAATGAGAGAAAATTTAAAACTTGCATCAAACGCACACTATGTAGTCAAGCATATTATAAGTTAGAAGATTATATTAATGACAAGAATGCTTGGCTTAATGCTGGTTCTGCTCCACAGAGACTCGGGCTCACAAATAATTAGATATTGTTTTTTGGGAATGTTTCTTACCCCTTTTTCATTTTGATTGACCTTAATAACGTTTACCGTTATTTTATTACTATTTATTACATACCACGGATCATCAGTTGAATAGGTTCACTAAAAACCTTAGTTTTATATAATTTAACATAATTTATTTCAATTTTGTAAATGTGAGTACCATGGAGCCATTTATTTGTTAAGTTACTATGTGTTGGACACTGAGCATGGCAGTTGAGAGCTTCGTCATGCTCACTTTAATGTCTCGCTGACGGTGGCGCGTGGGTTGGGTCGTTTGGTTCCCTTCAAGATGGTTGAGCTAAATGGTGCTGATGCACGCGTCATATTCGTGAACGGGTGCTGTCAGTTGGGATTGGTCATCTCTTGACTGCCATGGCTTACATCTTTATTATAATTTTGTTATTTTTTATATTCACCTTCATTGTTTTCACATATAGAAGCAACAAGAATAATGTAACCAAGTTTTTGTAAAAACCAAATTGAATGAAAAGAGTGTCCATGGAGTTTCTTGCTCGTTCTTCTCCATAGAGACCTACGTTTTGGAACGAGCAACTAGCTTCAATATTAAACTGTAACTTCTTGACAATTCAAAAGTGCCTGTAAATGGTCTAATTGAAATAAATGCTTTGATTTGATTTGATTTGATATTAAACCCCTAATCAGGAAAGATTAGCGGAGGAGTAAGAGAAACATAATTTCCACTTCCCCCCAAACAAGCAGGAGGTAGAACCGAACTAGGCCAATAGGCACAAAGGGATGTTTACAACTGGGAGAAGCCCTGATTGCCAAGCATCACAGTTTGCTATTATCATTGACTTAATGGGCACCAAATCAGAAAAACAGACTTTAATGAAATCGGTTCCAATCAAGACTAAAAGCGATTCGCTGAAATAGATATTCCACGTTAAATCAACAGCCTTGTTTCTCGATACAGTTCTCCCGATATTTTTATTATTGTTTCGTATCATTAGTCCAATTTATGAAACTCTCATCTAGAACAAGATCGCTAAACGTAGAAACATTCCGCTCGAAAAAAAAAATTGAGTTGAAAATATTAGCCATTGCAATTTCGTTTCATTTTGCAGCAGTGATTACTTCATATCTATCAGATAAACCGTCGGCTTGTTTACAATCCAATAGCATAAAATATAAATCCGATTAACACAATTAGTATCACCCGTCATGATTAAGAATACACCCTTCAAACTGAATAAATTTTATTTTCGAAACTGGTAATTCCAATTTAGAAATTGTTTGTACTGAACCCTCAGTTTGTTTTGTTCCCACTAGTGGTAACTAAGAAGTTTGTCCGCAATACGATTGATACCAGGAAAAGAAATATTGTACACTTCATAGAATCCTTTACTACCTGTGTTCAATTACAATTACGACTTTTTTTTCAGTTGAACAAACTATTTGGTAAACAGGCAAAATTATTTGCCTTTCAACTAGGTACACTGCCAAAATTCATTTTTATTGTATGCGTAAACCTAAGCTAATGACACACTTAAGAGAGTGATATAAAAGACTTGACAGCTCAGCACACTCACAACATTGTTTAAAATTAATTGCAAGTAAGCTGCCTGTATACCAAATAGTTTTTTTAACTGTACCTAAAGAAAGCTTCAAGAAAGGCAAGAAAGAAAACATTTCCAGTTGTAGCAAATAAATAAGCATCCTTTACAAAAAGCTTTTAAGTTTAAAATGTTCTCATTTTCTCTTTCAAATAATAATGCAGCATAAAATGCGCTGTTTCTTTAATCTAACAAAGAGCACGAGTAGCTTTTATTTATTTAAGATTTGATTCGAACATATAAAATAACGATATTACTATTACATTATATGATTCCTCACGCTCCTGTAATTTTATATCCCGTAGCACTGTGCACTGTGAATAGAGTCGTTCTTGACAATAACTCGTTTGGTCAGTATTCATTTAATTACTAACTTCAATTGTTTTTAGTTTTAGTAGCTTGCACACAGAAAGCGCATATGCAAATTTTCCCCAAAATGCATTTGGCTTTACACAACAAATCCAGCATTTTACGTCAGAAATATTTTCTAACCCATACAAATTACACACACACATACACATTACAACACACACACACATCGTTCGTTACATTTTTAACTGCCCTGTTGGTCTCGTGGTCGCAAGTGCGACTGCTGCGCAAGGGGTCCCGGGTTCGATTCCCAGGTCGAGCAAGAAGTGTTATTGGGTTTTTCTATGAAATTCTCAGTAGCAGCTCGGAGTTTGGATTTGTGCCCGGTTAATGGCAATAGGCTCGCCCCCTATTACATGGGACCTAAATATTCCGGTGAACTGTGGGTGTACATTGGTACACCTCTGCCTAACCCTTCGGGAAATACAGGCGTGATGGTTTTACAAATTACAAATGCGAAAGTGACTCTGACCGTATGTCTGTTTCGCCTTTACGAGTAAACCACTGAAACGATTTAATTACAGTAGGGGGTAAGTTTGAACTCCAAGAAGGGATATAGACTGCTTTATACTCCGTTACTTTTTATCGTCCACGAAAATCGACATTTATGCGGACCAAGTCGCGGGCACAGCTAGTTCAATATAAATGTTTTAAATGAAATATCGTAATCCTTTTTTGTCGTTAAAATACATTAAATTCTTGCATTGAATTTTCATCTCTGTTACACGAACATTTTAGTTTCCAAAAGGGGAAATTCTATTGAAAATAAATATGAAAACGAATATTTTACAAATGACGCAGACTTCCCTTTATGAGCTCGCTTTTGACAAAAACGACAATACTGAATACATGTTCGATGATTGCAAATATTATCCATATTTTCATTGTTCTATATTGAGTTGAACGTTGAAAGCAAGCCATGTCAATAAAATCTTGTTCGTAATTTTGTGTAATCTGCTTCGTACGTGGCGTGGTGGTATACCGGCGACGGCTCATGTGCCACAGCGTGAGACTCCGCCTTTCACCATCTTACGCAAACCTACGTTCCCATATAATTGATTCCGTCGCGCGACTACTTTAGAACTGGTTGCAAAAAACTCCACCGACTCTGGAAAATGGCTGGTCGCAGCAAAAAGAGGCTTTACTAAAGTCGGACACGGTAACTATTTAAAATATCCAATACAGTGTCATATAATTTATTGTTGTCTCCGTACGGCAGCATTGTAAGCGGTAATCGCTTAATCTTGAGTGGACAGGTGCCGACTAGCTCCTATTAGGCAAATTGTGTACCTTATACGTAGGGAGAAAATTGAAAAACGTATATTAAAAGTCGAGATCGTGTGGCTTTTTTCGAGACAAGGTTTTTTGAGCTTCGGCGCTCCGGACGGGGATGTTCAACATTGGTATTTTGCACATGTTCAATGTTATTTTAAAAGGCAATGAATTATGCCACTGCCAATTATTTTCTTTTAAGTAGGTCATCAGCCAATTACGGTTGTTCTAGAGCAACGTTTCTTTAAGTCGCTACTTGTTTTTAAAACAGTAGTGTTTATTGTTTTCTGTAGATATAGGTTTATTTGGGATTATAATTTGGAGGTATATATTCGGGTGGTGTGTCTTATTAATAATATGTACATTAAATTATGTAACTAATTGAAAATGGTGGCTTCATTTCACGTGCCTTTTTTGTTGTAATGCCTTATATATAAATGGAAGGTATCATTAAGCGTATCGTATTATTATTCTGATAAAAAAATGGGATTATAATTCAACGCCTGTAGAAAATATAAGAAAAACTTTAACTGTTTGTACAAACTTTGTGTTGATGTCCTGTTTACTATAATTATGGCACTAAGCATAATTAGAGGTTTATCGTTTACTCTTGTTTGTTTGCACGGATCGTTAATAAAGATTTATGTCAACCACAACTTTGTAAAAACAAAAAAGATCAAAATGATATCTAAATACAATTAATAAACGTGCTAGCTAAACAAGAGATGTTCGCGCCTCAAATATCATGTCCAATGAACAATATCATTACTTTCAATACAGAGTTGCAGAATAAAAGGGGACGAGCCATTAACACGAGAATTTGACTCGGCCCTCTGGGCTAATAGTAACAATATGACACCACGACATTACCATAATAATATAACCAACAAATTCATAACAAAAAATTACAAGCCCACCCCCATCCGACATAAGATTAATGTGTGTACATAAACCGGGAATCGAACCTCGTATTTCAGTGTACTGTTACTTGGGGTGACACCCTTCGACAGATACATGCTTCAGTAAAAAAATATAATTGCCCTCCCGTGTTACGAGTGAAAGTTATACTCTTTTTAGAAATGGTCCTTAAGCAAGAAAGAAAGAAAGAAAGAAAGAACTGTTGAAAGAAAATAAATTAATCTTTACGTATTAAGAGGCTGAGGTAATACCTTTGTGTTGAATTGGAGGTTAGGTAAGGCAATAAGTAAAGGCTGCTGTAGCCACCGCGTTTCTTTATATTATTATAGCCTATAGTTGACATGGCTGAACTATTTTACATCTATCTTACGTCTTCTAAGGAATTCCAGATAATAATGTTATCACAGTTGTGGGACAACTTTATATTTAAGAACGTTCGCTTTCTGATCTCAGTCTTAGGGATCTTTCAATTTATGCGTTTCTTGTCGGACGGCTGCAGTTCCGTATCGGTGCGTTTGTTGCACAGATGCGGGATGTTCGTTTGTTTTCATACAAATCCCGCGGTGTTTCAACGGTCCTGTTGCCGAGCGTTCGTAGTACCGACGCCTTCACTGCTGCCGCACCGCGCGTTTTGTATGAAAACAAGCGACCGTCCGTGCGCCGTACGACAATAGTGCCGCTGCGATATTGCAGCCGTCCGACACGAAACGCATAAATTGAAAGAGCCCTTAATCTGCCAAAAATATTTGATAATAATTAGACGTTAACTGCCATTGAGTTTGCGACTGGATTTTGAAAGTCATTAATTTCGAGATTTTTATTAGACTTCAGATAACCCATGACTACCGCTGGTAGGTTAATCGGTAAAGTTAAGCGCAACTTACCTAAAGAGTACGTTGCACCTATGAGTATATCTTTTAAATTTTTAGAATGCATTTTGAACCTGTGTCTGTTTTAATTATTGATATCCTTTGATTAACTCGTTGATAAGGATTAGTTGATTCCCATGACGGACAAAGTGTTATTAGGTAATTGCCATAAAGACTTTCTCGCCCCCTATTACAAGGGACCTAAACATACCAACAAACTGTGGGTGTACATTGGTACACCTCTGCCTAACCTTCGGGGAATGCGGGCGTGATGGTATGTAGAATTTCTCAGAAACATCACCAAGTTTTGAAGTCGGTAGTATGACACCACCGTGTTTACAAAAGCAGTTAAGCATGTTGGTTCAGCGCCTGATTGTTTTCCGTGGTGTCGGATTACCATACCTTCGGACAATGCGATTAAGAGAAGAGGGATTGCACCTGTGTTACCGCACACACTTGTTGCACTATAAATGTTCTGCGAACTTGGCTGGTTTTGATTGAGATACCGCGATCGGAATTTGGATCGGGAAAATTTATTATTTTATAAAATAACTGTTGCTCCGCGTGGTTTTTATCACCTGCATTGAGTTACGTTTTTGGTTACTACTCCGCTCCTGTGCCTCGTAGCGTGATATTATATAGCCTAAAGCCTTCCTCGGTAAATGGACTATCCAACACAAAATGATTTTTTCAATCGAACCAGCTGTTCCTGCCATAACCACGTTTAACTAAACAAACAATTCAAGTATACATAAGATGAGTTACGACTAGTGTAAAGCTCAAAATAAATAGAGTAATAATGCACTAGTTAAACATAAAACATGATGACTTATTTACTCAAATAAAAACTTACGTTTACAAAATTAATCATTGATCTACCCATCATAACTTTAACAAAAAGAAATTGGATACATAATATAATGTACACTGAATTTCCCACATAGTTCATAAGTGAACAATGCACCAAAAACTTTGCTTTCTTCTGCATGACAATGGTACTGTAACCTGGTTATTTAGATGCATGTTACACATTTGAGGTTTATATAGTACGATCACGCGAACTTGCTTGTTTTCCTACAATAGGTGAGAAAAACTCATCCACTAAGTCGCCACTCACTGGCTGGCTGATGGGTATTTTTTTTTCAGATTATTGCAAAAAGTATGAAAATTGTCTGCTTGTATATGTGTCTGCGTTTATTATGACTGAGGCTGCCCACTCAGATAACCGGTGACCGTTTTTTTTTGAGAATGGAACATTATGAATTCCAATATACCCACGTCCAACAAGTTTAGTTTTTGTGGATATAATTTGAATCTATTTGGCTGAACGTTATCTTTTAAGACACACTACTGGCTAGGCATATCCATCTTCCCATCCAGTATCTCATGACCCTATTGTCTCGGACCTTAGAAAGGCTTACGAGGAATCGAAGCCAACTCGTAAAAGCTACTTAGAAGGCTTTGAGATGTAATGAAACACCAACCGACAATTATCCATATATGCACTATGCAAATATATTTTATTTTTCCCATAGTTACACGAAAAAATCACGCCTTTTCCCAAAATCAAACATTCCCACATGGTGACCGGTAAAGTCCTACACTCATCAAGGCCCTTGAACGTAGACAGTACTAGTACAAATCCGAGGACCGCTCGGTTCATTGAAATTGCAAGAGTATGATGAACTTATAGCACGCAAACTGCTTGAACGCACGTGAGAAACTGGTTCCAGCACTATTTTAGACCATTAGGCGAGATTTTAGAACACCAACAAACACAATTGGCATACATTTCGATGCGACGGGATTCGTTTGTTTTTTTAACGAGGATTTTGACGGTTTTCATTATTTTTATTCATTACTAGTTTATGCTTGCGCCTTCGTCTGCGTATTTTCGGTAATCTACATTATATGTTTGCGTAAAACTCTTAATCTTTCACTTTGACTTACGTCAAAGATTGAAAAGATTGTGGGTTGGTTCGTTCTAGCAGATTTAAGAAGAATTTAGCTTACCTACCTACCTAGGTAGGTCATTTTCAATTCTCTTGTGTTTTTTACGACACGGTGTTCAAAAATAAAGTAATAAATCATCATTAGATTTTGTTCATCATGTCAAATGATTAAAACACAATACTCAATCAATCCGTCGTATGTCAGAATATTACGTAATTATTATTTAATAAATTATATAGGTACCTAATATTAAGAAGTCAAGTTAAACACGAATGTATTGTCGATTAAAGAAAATGCAAAATCCCGTAGCACGTTGTAGGTAGTACTTCCATAAACAATCAACTTGCCAAAAATTTTCAACGGAGTAAACAAACATAACTGTAAGCCACGCAGAAGAAAGCTAGTTTTAAATACACTGACGATAGATAGTGGTAAATTAAAAAAAGTTAAACTTTAAGGTAGTTTTGGTGTGTACATAATTTTAATTAAGTAAGTGAAGAACTAAGCAATATTTGATTCGGTTTCCATTTTACAAAAAAGATCTTACCCCGCTACTGTAACAATTGTGTAACGTAAATAATAATCAATTGCCGCATGTATGAAAGATCACTTAAGAACAGCTTGACCAATTTTTTTTTTGTTGTGTTTGTAATGCACAAGGTTTGTATAAAAGAAATGCTCCGTAAGAATCTGAGTTTTTATACGGTATTTTTGTACGAAAATCTCAATAAAAAAGTGATGGCGCTACGTGTTTAGTGAACTGCACCCGAGCGAAGCCAGAGCGAGTCGCTAGTTGTCTTCATTTAAACACTTTACCGCTTGAAGTTCTGCTTACCTGCTTGCTATATCAAATAAACCGTGTCGATTATATTGCTCAGCAACCGTTCAAGCGCATAAATAGGTAATTTTTATGGGCTATAATTAATAACTATGCAACGTTCGTAATGAAAGCAAAAAGCCGTACGGTTCCTGAGGTAAGGTAATAATATTTTGCCGCAATTATAACAGCTCCATTGTTTCGAACAGTGAGGGTATGAGCAGAACTTCAGGCGGCAACTTGTATTAAAAAAAGACGTGTAGCCCTGTGAGTGAAGAAGCGAAATTAACATGTTTCTAAGAAGAAAAGTTGGATTCCAGTAAAAATGTAGATCGTGAGCGATAAACTAACTTACCTATCTACCTATATACAAATCATAGAACTAATCTCTTAAAACTTCCGCTCGGGCGAAAGCTTTTTGGAAAAGTCTCTGATTATTTTTAACTTCGATCACTACCGAAACGTTAAGATTTATTTATTTAGTACATCTGCGTGCACGCAACGTACTAATTTCAAATTTGAGAAAGAGTTCCCGTCGCTCGACCGAACTGGCCAGATAAGGACTGGTTTCTGTATCTCGAGAAAAAATAAATACAAAAAAAACAACACGGGAAGTCGCTCCAATAATCTGGCGATGGTAAGTGCGGTTTTGACTTTAATGTGTTAATAAAATTGTTAACGTTTTGTCGGCGCAACGAGGGCCGATGTTCGATGTGAAGCCGACAAGATGGCAACATGCGATGAAATTAAAATTATTAAAAAATGTTTATAAGTTCGCTGTTTGATTTCGCATTGCTCATTGTTTTAAAACTTACCTAAGTTGGAGGACAAGATGTCTTGATCCTTGGGCTTCTTCTTCCGGGGGCGCCCCTTCTGCCGGGGTGCGGGGGCGTTGGATCCATTAAAGAACGGACCCTTAGGAACATCATTGTCTACCCGAGCGAACTCAGGGGAAGGGTATGGCGGATAGTGAGCCACCGGGGCAGGGCCCGCGTACGGCACGGGACACATTTGTGGAGGTCCTGGCACAGCCATGTGGGGACCATACTCCGGCATGGTCTCGTAGTGTAGCCTGCAAAATGAAAGTTTCTATAGCTCTTGGTTTAAGCGGGACAGTTTGCAGAAAGTTAAGGAAAACTAATGAGCTTTGTATGAAAATTTTGTCATTTAAATCCTATTACGCTGAAACATTTTAAGACGTCGTTTGAAGTGGCCTTGTACAAATTGAATGCACAGTATCACTTATTTATCAGTTATGTGTACCATGCAAAACTAGCAGAAGCCGCGTAAGGATGGTTTCACACAGGCGGAGTGAATTGTATGAGCAAGAATTAAAATTTGTATAAGTATTTTTCTTTCTAAGTTTGTCTCTGACATCCCTGACATTGGTGATAGAAACATCGTAAGGAAACCTGGACTTTAATAAACCCGCTTTGAGCAAGAATTGTGATAAATGCTCGAATATTGTGTATATGAGAAGATGCCTATACCCTGCACTGGGACAAAAATGGACTGTTATTAAGTAATAAGAAGAAACGGTTTTAATTCTTCACCAGAAATAGAATATATTTGTTCGTAGGTACAGCATTTCACTAAATCACTGCATGTATTGAGTATTTTCTACCTATCAAAATGATTCACAAATGTTTGCAGGAAATGGCGCGACCCGGCGCGTGCCAACGTTGGTCGACGCGGTGCACATTTGGGTGTGAAATGGTCAGCGTGATTCCAATTCTCGCCCCAACCAAACTTCATGCCTCACCGGTGTAAACCAACTTTAAAAATATTCGTTTCGAATAATTTCATTAATCCATTTTCGAACTGGAATACAAGGATAGCTAGTTTTTTAGTTTAATTTTATACTTATTTGTCACGTCGGTATTCCCCGATAGGTTAGGCAGAGGTGTACCAATGTACACCCACAGTTCGCCGGTATGTTTAGGTCCCATGTAATAGGCCATAGGGGGCGAGAATCCTAACTCCGAGCTGCTAGTGAGGGTTTCATAGGAAAACCCATAACACTGTTTGCTCGACCGAACCCAAGACCTCAAGGCCCTTATACTTATTTGTCATTATTATTTATTTGTCATTGGAAAATCGATCTAATGTACGTGACGTTTGGTTGCCACTGTATCTCCAAACTCATCACTACGGGGCTAACACCAATCATCTGTTATCAACACTTACCTACAGTACACAGCCGAGTCGCGAATGCCAAACGTATCGCCCTTATTTAGAGGTGTGCTACACAGAGCACACGAGAAGCAGTGCACGTGGAACACCAGGTCTCGAGCGCGCATCACCAGCTCCGAAGCAGAGATCATAGTGTTGCAGCGAGCGCAGCGCTTCGTTCCATAGAGCCTGCGGAAAAGAGAGAATGTTAATATTTTGAAAGCGCTTGATTGAGCTTTATTGGCACAGGCCCACCAGAGATGAGCTATGCTACATTGCTGTGGATGCGTTTGTTATCAACCAATCATATTCACTGTTGCACATAGCTTAGCACTGGTGGAAACGGATTCAACTAAAATATGTTTTTTATATGGAAGGATGTGTGCTATGGATGTGTGCTAAGGATGCGTGCGATGGATGTTGCGAGTGGTGTAGCTATGCTCGCCGCTTCCCTACTATCGATACATCGCATACCCCAACCTGCACATCTTCCTCGCGCAGCTACTTTGCGGCGATGCATCTTCATAGTACATTACTCGCTCCGCTACATAGCTTAGTATCAGTGGAAACGGTCACATAGTTTCACAGCTTATATATTACATCCTCGCATAGCACATCTCTGGTGAAAAAGCAGCCTTATCCATCCTTCGTAAGACATGCTTGGCGCTTGGTTCCTAAAATTAATTGACCGCTACTTGTTGCGCCCGTCGGCTTAGCTTTGTTCCCATCTCTAACCTGCGCTCGGAGTTTGACGCCGCGTAATGTATGCACGACATGACTGGAATAATGGTTAGCCAAACCTATTGAGGTACTACAAAAAATCTTGTTCATCAAGTATAGATTAAGTCTTGATACTAGCTTTTGCACGCTGCTTTATCGGCGTGTCCTTTTTTATGGTTTCGTAATTTTGATAAAAATATTTATCACTATAGCACTCAGTAATAACGTAGTTATAAGCGTAAGAATTTTCATTACCGTATCAGTAGTTTTGGAGATTAGGCGCGTTCCAACAAAACTTTTTTGCTTCATAATCTTACTACTATTGCCAACTGCCCCGTTGGTCTCATGGTCGCAAGCGCGACTGCTGAGCAAGGGGTTCCGGGTTCGATTCCCAGGTCGGGCAAAAAGCGTTATTAGGTTTTTCCATTAGGAATTTCTCAGTAGAAGCCCGGAGTTTGGAAGTTGGTGGTGTGACACCCCCGTGCCTCGGAAAGCACGTAAAGCCGTTGGTCCTGCGCCTGATCTCTCTCCGGTCGTGTCGGATTGCCGTCCCATCGGGCTATGAGAGTTAGGGAAGAGGGAGTGCACCTGTGTTTGCGCACACGCTTGTGCACTATAATATCTCCTGCGTACGTGGCTAGTCTGCATTAAGGTTAGCCGCCGTTGCCGGAATCGGCCTGGAGAATTACATACACTATTATAAATGCGGCAATTTGGATGGATGGATGTTTGTTATCCAATCACGCTGAGATAAATAACTACAGTGGTAGATTATATTCTGGAACAGCACATAGGCTACTTTTTATCGCGGAAAATGTAAGGTTCCCATGGGATATTACTCTTATATAGACGTTGACGCGATGATATCGCAGGCAAGAGCTAGTAAGTATAAACATTATTCAAATAATTTTTGAACCAACAAAAGCTGCTTATGCAACTTTGTGAAGTAAGAAGCGCTAGATGCGTAACATTGGGGAAAAGTTGGAAACTAAATATTCGTTGGCTGCCGGGTAAGAAGCATGTATGTAAGTTGGACTGTAAGAAGCATTTTGGTATAAAGTTTAGTACCCTGTGTTCACTATTCTGTACTCATTTATTTGTATACCATAATAGTATTTAATGGTGTTACATTAAGGCTTACAGTTAAATTACAAATTATATAAAATTAAGCATATGTTTTTTTTTTCATTAATAGCAGAAACAGTTTTCAGAGAATATTGCCTGCCCGTTTCATCTATTTTCGTGAGTAGGAAGCAAATTGGTACCTAAATACATTTTTGAAGGTAGACAATATAACAATTACATTGACTTACACGTCAATGTAATTGTTATATTGTATATTGCACTTTTGTATGAAAAGTTTTTTTTTTAATTAGTAGCGAAGACTTTCTTTTTATTCTGTGTAATGAACTGAACGCATTGTAAGAGTTTTCGTTCTTGTTACGATGTCTTGCACATAAGTAGTAAAGACATAATTAAATTTAAAAAAAAACGCTAGAGGTCTTCGGTTCGATTCCCAGGTCGCGCAAATGTTATTGGGCTTTTCTACAAATTTCATTTTCAGTACCAGCTCGGATTTGTGCCCGGTTAATGGCGATAGGCTCGCCCCCTGTTACAAGGGAGCTAAACACAATGTCGAACTGTGGGTGTACATTGGTACACCTCTGTCTAATTCTTAAGGGCATACAGACGTGATGATGGTTTATCAAGTTATTGTAAACATTGTAAAAGTTAAAATGTCACTTAAATTAAGAGAAAAAAAATTACACGGCATTATGATCTCGTACCAACACGACTTAAAGCCAACGCGTGTCAAATCACAAGTCAACAACTAATTGGTGTTATCAGTCGGCTAATTAAAAACAAAAGTTTTATAGCTCTTAGCCACGAACTCATTGTCTGCCCGGCCCCAGGAAAATAACGTAAGTAACTTACATTAACAAGTTATGCTAAACTTTTGCTTTAAATAAAACACCTTCGTTTTTAGGGTTCCGCAATAAAAGGATACACTGCCTATACATACCGGCGAACTGTGGATGTAGGTACATTGGTATATCTCTGCCTAACCCTTCGGGGAATACAGGCGTGATGGTATGTTTCGTAAAAGGGTATCAAATGGGACCCTAGTACTAAGACTCCGCAGTCTATCAACAGGGCTGGTAGGTACCTTTAAAAAAGTAATAGGTAGACACTTTAAATTTAACAAAGTGCGTACCTATTAGTATAACCGCCATAACAAGAAATAAAATGAAATTAATAAAGAAGGTCGCCTTAGAAGAAACATGTTTTTTGTATGTAGAGTTAAATATTGTACGGCGGTACGGAACCTTTGTGAATTAATAAATATTTCAACTGAAAAATGAACATAATTTAAAAAAAAGAATCTATGCACCCCAATTATGCATCATCATGTACCATGTATATTTACTAAGTATGACACTCAAAATTATAAAAGACGTGAAAAAATAACAAGTATTACCTTTCAATTACAATGTTTTCGAAACAATTTTTTTGTGTCAATATCAAATATTAAAAATAGAATATCGATATTTGCTTACAATATGTGCCCAAATAAAGATCAGAAGAAAATCTCCTACATACCAGACAAATACGAAACACTATTTATTTATGAGAGTCAATGACCCCATCACTATGGCGCCAAGATCGTTTGTTTCAGGCCAAATTATAATATCTTGTACACACACACACACACCCACGCACATTCGCACTTGCGTATGTGTGCAGCATATTTGGACGGTACTAATAAAACTGTAAATTTACATTCCAGTATGTACTTGTGCGGTATCTACGGCACAATTCAGAAGTTGCATCGAAAAAAATCGTCAAACACAATCACCTTTACTTCCGAATATTAGCGAGAGCAAAAAAAAATCTCGCGCGTACAGCGTAAAACTGATAGTCCTGATTGTTCGATGTCACCTCTAAAATAGTGTCGTATCATGAATATTGTCATAAAATGTCACCATTAAATATTACACCCAACATTTTGATTTCGACAATACTCGTACCAATGTTCACATCACAACAAATTAAATTAATTAATACATAGAGAAGCTCCGCATTCATTCGAGGATCAGCAAATAACCTATGTTATTTACGAATGAATGCGGTTGTATTGTTAATTGTCAAAGGATTTGCTTTATGAAATAAGTACCCATTGAGCTTGTTGAAATCATTTTAAAAATATTGTTTCTCTCATTTTATGCAGGTTCAAACAAACCTCAAAAAATAAATGTATTACAGAAAATTGGAAAACTACAGGCACTATATTTGGTAAACCGCAGTGATCAGGAATTATTATTAACCGAGAAAATAATTCCATCGATTAAAATCATATTATGTTTACCAGCTACTACGTTTATACTACTTTGATTACTTAAATAGTATTGTGTGTATACTTGAATTGAATACAAATACAACTTTCATAGTAGCAGATAATGTCTAAACAAAAAAAAATCATTCAAAGAACTTTAAAAAAGTCCTTATCTCATTTCGGTGTCCAAAAATAAATGTCATTCTGTGCTGACCGGGCCGAGGCCTTTGGTTTTAAAATGATAATTAAATGCATCCGCCGGTCTCAAGATCCGAGATAGCGGGTTCTACTCCGGAGTGAGACATCCCCGTGTGGTCCCATCCCTATCTAGATCGAACTCTTAGCTGCTTTAAATAAGACGTTAAGGAAATGCCGCTTGAACGTTAGAAATTTTTTAGATACTCAGCTGACTATCTCCAGAAATCTTTGTTAATGACCTTCTTTTAATTGCTTTGAGTTCATGATTTGATGTCAATAGTACTCAGCCGTTTGTACTGTTACTCGACACATTAGCATGCCTTACATAATTATTGTAGCATAAATTAATGTTGCCTTCGTTCATCATTTTCCTTAATAAAACTGTAAATGAATTAATAAAACTGTTCTAAAACCAAACAAACAGTTTTGCAAACATTCAACTATGGAAATGAAATTCACGGAACATTGGTTTATATTTCTACAGTTTTTTTTTTTATGTATATCAAGAAACTGTGGAATATTTCCTACGAACTATGAATTATTTTTGTAACCAACAAATATCGAATTGCATATTGCCTATGAAATTCAATATTTTAAAGGTCCTAAACACTCGCGCGTTTCAGGCCTTTGCAGAAGGGTTACGAGGAAATGCCACTCGCGACTCGTATGCAAAATAGTCTTTTTTTGTTTCAAATCGCTCCAGGCTTAAAATCCTGGATGTAAAATGGGGAATACGTTTGTATGGAAAAATGATCACTAGCGTGCGCTTTTAACGGTTTATGTCAGTCAAACAAATACAATATTTTTACTTCACGTCTTATTAGGTATAAAAAAATTTGTGTGTTCAACAATTCTCGCAAACTAAAAGGATGAGACCCGATAATTTTAATTCTTAGTTCACTACATTCTTTTGTACAAATACCTTGCAACCACGTCTATGCAGAATGTGGGTATGCTATGATAGCGGGTAGGAATCTAACTGTAGTTGAATTATAATTATGGTTAAACATTCCCGCTGTGTAAAAAGTAATAAAGTAAGGACATTAACTTCACTGGTGACTGAGAAAACTGTATAATTTAAACAAAGTGTAAATTACATGTTAAGTTTTTTCATTGAATAGGTTTTTAGTATTGTTCTCGACGATATGAAAGTTGGTGTTTTTGGATCAAGCTTTTGTGTGAAAAAGAATGATAATGTAGACCTAGGTATAATTAACCGCACGTAAGTGGCTAAAATTTAAACATCTAATTTAAATATTTCCTAAAAATAAGGACGGTTTTCTTAGTCCAAATGCAACCACTGCATGCGGGTGACTGTACCCAAAATGAAAAATATTTTGTCTCATAGTTCATTGTAACTTGCCCCACGACAAAATATGAAATTATTACATTTAAATTGGTATTGACATTCAACTCGACGTTATTTTAGATTATGTAAAAAAAATACCGTAATATTTTTATGAAGTTTGATGCAACACGCTGTAAATTGTACGAAGCATTTTAGATACGGTATAAATCGAACGACAAGCAAAATAAACATCAACTGCCAGACTATTCTGTGAAAATCCCCTTCGTTTAATTTCAGTGAAGTGGAAATGACGTGAGATTTGAATCCCTTGTCCCTAGCTTCAGTTGGAATGACAGCTCAGCTTGCTATAGCCAAATTCATAGATGGAGATTTTTTACAGAATACTATACTACTATTTAATGCTAGAAACTCACAGCTAACCTCAACCTCACACATACGTCATCACGTCTGTATTCCCCGATGGTTTAGGCAGAGGAGTACCAATGTACACCCATATTGCCGCAAGCCTATTACCATTAACTCTAACTCCAAGTCTGCTATTGAAAATTGCGTAGAAAAACCCAATAACACTTTCTGCTCGACCTGGGAATCGAATCCAACACCGCTAGCATAGCAGTCGGGGTAGTTCAACCTCACATCACATAAAAACACCTAATATATGCTAGCGATTGACAACCCACCCAAACCTCTATCTAAATTCAAAGTTCAATAGAACAGCGCTACTCTTAAGTGTCAAACGCTGCAACTAGCACCACACCGTACTCAGCATTGAAATGAAGTTATCGAAGGTTCGTGGGTGTGAGTCACGAGCGATGCTATCTTGACCACACAGCTCCCCGGACCACGGACCGCGAGTCCCGGGTTGCGAAACCATTGTTTTACGTAGCGAATACTTTTTTCTTATGAAGCCAGTAAAAATATCGTAGTGAAAATGGAGATTAGCTATTAGTTATACGGAATATAGAATAAAATTGATTACCGAAAAACAGACAACCTAACGAAAAAAAAAACTATAGCAGGGCAAAGTCCTCTTCTCGTACAGAGAAGGCGCGACCAATTTACACCACACTCGTTCAAGGCGGATTGACGATTGCAGACCTATTAAGTATGAGTTCCTTCGCCGATGTCAGTGATGTCTAAGATAAACAAAGAAAGTACATATGAATTGAAAAAGTCACATTGGTACTTGCTCGGTATCGAACCCGCAACCTTGTGCATGAGAAGCGGGCACCTGACTGTTTTGCGCCATCACGACGTTAAAAATTATTTACTAAGAAATCAAGAAGTAAATAAAACATTGGTTACGTATAGAATATTACTATAAAAGAGGACTCTCCTCAAACATCACTAAAAAAAATATTTAATAATGAGGTCACTAGAGGTCTTAGGTTCGATTCCCAGGCCGAGTAAACTGTTATTGGATTTTTCTATGAAAATGATGATATTTTTAGATGAATATTTTTCTATGAAATTCTAAGTTGCAGCTCGGACTTAGGATTTACGCCCGGATAATGGCAATAAGCTCGCTATTTTTACACTTCCGCCTATCCTTTCGGGGAATACAGGCGTGATGGTATGTGTGTACTGTAAGAACATGCTCAGATCAAACTAGTTTAATGAAAAATATTCTCGGAACACATGTCTGTTATAAATCGTTCACATGTGAATGCATGAATTTTCACAGCAACCGCTCTATTGAGAAATGTGGTGGCAGTGGGTGGAGAAGATAAGGCTGCGCGCGTGCAACCGGTAACTACTCGTACATCACTACCGTTTGTCGGATATTACAATTCTATGAATTCACGCGTTCAATGCCGAACACCTGTAGCACTGAAACACTGCGGTAAATAAACACATAAATTGAAAGAGCTTTACATATCGATAACATAATAATATCATCACGCCCGTATTCCCCGAAGGGTTAGGCAGAGGTGTACCGATGTACACTCACAGTTTGCCGGTATGTTTAGGTTCTATGTAATAGAGGTCGAGCCTTTTAGCATTAACCGGGCACAAATCCTAACTCCGACCTTCTACTGGGAATTTCAAACCCAAAACCCAATAACACTTTTTGCTCGACCTGCGAATCGAACCCAAGACCTATCGAGGCAGTTCCACTAGGCTACCGAGGCAGTGACTGAAAAACACCTACATACCTAATAATAAGCACGGCCTTAAATATCGATAATATTACTGAAAAACACCTTCATGCCTAACCACGCATTGTTCTAATTAATCGCATTCCCAAAGCTCGGAAATAAAATCGAGGATACCCCGGCGGATTCACTCCAAAAATGAAAAAATTGGCATATTTTGCCACCAACGAGTAAAACAACCAGTGCTCTGTGTTTGCCACTAATTAGGCCCCTAGCACAGTGTATTTTAAACGCACTGACGACGCGCGTGCACCCATGGAACGCAAACGGGAGGACCTCGAATGGATTTTAGTCAAAAGAGCCTAACTGGGAGAGTTAAGCTCTACTGACTAAAATCTGCTCCGCCCAGAGTGGAAGAAGTCTGACGATTTCAAATCCTTTAAAAAAATCCAGTACATCGCTGACGTTATTTAGTTTCTCAAAAGAGCAGTACGATCTTGCTGTGTTTACATTATCAAGTGTACTAGATGGCAGTGAAAATTACTAAACGCAAGTAATTCATAGTAACACAGTGCAGTGCCGTCACCGTAACGCTTATCGTTGCATCGTGCACCACCGTGAATAGTAAGCCATGTTCGCTTGTAAATTAGCTAAATTAAACAAATTACTTGGTGTTTGTTTGCTTACAGTGTATTCACCTCGTTAGGTTTATAGAGTAAGCTTTCAGGTTTTATTTAGGCTAGAACTTTTCTATAGAATATAAATCTCTCAAAATTTGATATAAATAGATATAAATCTCTAAAAATTTGTTAATTTGAAGTACTACATAATTATACCAGCCTATCGTTATCCCACTGCAGGGCAAAGGCCTCTTCTCAAACAGAGAAGGCACGAGCAATGATCACCACGCTTGCTCAAGGCGGATTGATGATTTCAGACTTAACTATAAGTCCAATCCTTACGATGTTTTCCTTTACTGATTGATGTCTAAGATAAAATTAGAAATTACATATTGAAATAGTCACATTGGTACCCAAATTTGAACCTAACATAATTATATAAGTATAAGAGACAGGTGCCTTAACCGCTGGACTAACGCTGGAAAACTCACGACATTAGAAAACGAAGCACTACCTAGGTACAACACTTCCATTTTTCTACCCAATCTTATCACCTATACGAAATTATTTGTACTCATAACACATTTTTCCTCCATAAAAATAACATAAATCAAAATCTGTAACTCTCATGTACCTCCCGTTACAAAAAGCACTTCCAATTTTTTATCGCTTATCGTGTAACAATTTTCATTTGTATTGTGCATGTTTATGCTGAAACAAAAGCTTACGACCCAGAATTACTTGTCCACAACCTTAAGAACTCACAAAAAGACTTGGAACCCCAACACAATACCTTCCGTTTCGGTCGCCGCGTTAGCCTAACAAGCATCGCATTAAATATTTGGCATCCGAAACCCTTTATCGGCACTTGGTCGTTCTTCGGCACGCTAGAAACGAGCCGATTTTTCACGCCGTGAACAACAATGGAGCGCGGCAAGCTTTATTTGTGAATAATATGCTACGCCAAACGAATATGACACGGCAATTCACTCGACGATAATGTCCATAGAAAAAGGAATAAGAGAAATGCGTCGAACGAAACGCGGTTGACGCGAACACCCCGAGCAGCCAATTTTTTTGAAATATTTATTTTGTCGTTTACTTACCGTTGTTGATCCAGGTCTGTTCCATTTGGGTTCGAATTTTCTAAAGCAATCATTGTTTCTAAAAGTTGTGTCAACTCATGAACTGTTTGTTCAAAGTCTTGGATATCAGCGAGATCATTTACCCACGAATGCAAAGAGTCGTCGTCGCCTCCCATTGTGATAACTTGTCACCATGAACGAGATGAAAATAATAATCGAATGTCCTACGAAAATCCGGGAGCGCTCAACACAGCAGCGGCATCGGTCCGTATTAGGGGAGCGTCGGTAGATGACTAAACTGAATCCATCTAGCACAGACTACAAAGGTAGCACCAATATGTCTATGTGTGCAGTTTCATAATTACTTCCGGGGAAATCGTTTATGCAATATCATTGTGCATGGTTAGATACGTGTGCAGTAGAGCCTACAGATTACAGCCTTTGTTTTCAAGGATCGTTCATGACACATCTTACTTAGAAGAAGTGGAGTGTTTCATGCCATTTTGGACTTATTAAGAGAAGCTTTTGTGAATGTTAATTTTATATTAGTATGTTAATTATTTAAGGGAGAGGGAGATATTCATAGTAAATATGAAGATGCTAGTGTCTTTCTATATTTTTGCGGTTCAATGTCTGAGTGAGAGATCCATGTTGATAAAAAATGGCATATAATTTAAGGCATTTTATGAAAAATTAAACTATTTCTTTTTTAAGAATATAGGGTGTGAAAAGACCTAGCCTGGCCCTTAACTACGCATACTGGCCATCAATATAAATAACATTAAGGAAAACATATTATTGCTTTTTTGTCTATAGGTATGTGTAAAACTTTTTTATTTCTCGCTTTTTAGAATCAACTTCCTGTCATCCAAATCCATGAAGAAACTGTCATGTTATGTAAATTAATGAGACACCACTAAAAAGTCATAAGAAAGCAGAATATGCGATTTCGTTTACTTGGATGAAATAATGATAAATTTTCAAATACTACTGTATACATCTGTGTAACCCTTGAGTGTACAGGCGTGATGTTATGTTGTGTGATGGTGTAAACAATGCTTAGATATGCTATAGCAACAATCGCGGTTAATCTGCTGTTATTTATTGAAGAGTTTCCCCCATTTCTACAAGATCCCATCATCAGATATTGAAATGGTGCCAATGGGACCACACGGGAAGTACCAGCTTTGAAATAAAAAAAGAATCATGAAAATCGGTTCACCCAGTGGTTAATTATGAGGTAACAAACACAAAAAAAATACAGTCAAATTGATAACCTCCTCCTTTTTTTGAAGTCGCTTAAAAATTAATATTTATGGTACTGCGCAATGCAAAATGTTGTACGTGCCGGTACACCCCACGATCGAGGGGGCGCGTTTGAAATTGAGTTACATATAGCATTTTAAACTAGTTAGGTGAAAAAAAAATTGAATCAATTCGGAACTCTAACCCTCAATATTTACGAAACAAGATAGTTACCAAATATGATCCAGAACAAAAAAAAGATCGTAAGGACGGGAACAAAGATTATGTAACTTTGACTTTTATTAAGTGTCTAACGCCTTCTCTATTTGAGAAGAGGCTTTTCTTCTGTAGTTGGACTTTAATTGGCTAGTGTTGTTAAGAGCCTTATTATAACCGTTACAGTGTTAAAAAAGCCCAACCGGAAGGTGTATCAAAGATACGGGGCCCTCAGCCATAGGGACCCGAACCAGTGTAAGCACTTTGTAAATTATTATCCACTATCTCACTCAAACTCTTTACGTACGCTAAACTTTCCTAAGAAAAATAAACATATTGTTTCATTTTTTTATGCCATTGGATGGCTAACAAACCCACAGCCCATCTCATATTGAGTGGTCACCGCTACCTATAGACATCTGCAAAACCAGAGGTCTTGCAAACGCGTTGCCATCCTAGAGACGAAGTCGAAATGTCTCATGTGCCTGTAATCACACCAGCACCAATACCGTTCAAACCGGAACACAGGAACGCTGCTTTGCAGTAGAAATAGGTATGGTTATACCTAACTAATTGTGAAAAATGAAATTATCTTCGCCCACCATTTGGAATCGAATTTAGATAGAGGAGATGCCCACCGAATTTAGACACAGGGCCAATCTAGGGCAATCTGCGCCACTAACAGAACGTCAAGTTAGCTACTAACATTAGTTGCCCTAAATACGAAAACAGCTTAAGTCCGACCTTTTCACCTTAGATATAGAATTCATCCTGAGTCAGCTAAACCAGCTGCCTCGTTAGCCTAGTGGTCCTAAGCGCGACTGCTCCGCTAGAAGTCTTGGGTTCGATTGCCAGGTCGAGAAAAGTGTTATTGGGTTTTTCTATGACTTTCTCAGTAGCAGCTCGAAGTTACAATATGTGTCCGGTTAATGGCAATAGGCTTGCCCCCTATTACATGGGTCTTAAAAAAAAAACACACACCGGTAAACTGTAGGTGTACATTGATTACACATCTGATTAAGCAGAGGTGTAACTAATAACCTGTAACTCTCCTGAGTATCCTGTGTGTGTGTGCCTGTATTACCCGAAAGGGTTAATCCTTCGGGGCATACAGGCTTGTTCGTAAGCCAGTTAGCTTTAACAGACACGAGAGCTAATAGAGTTACTTTTGACGCCCGGGAAAAGTTAGCTCTATTCTGAAAAATCGCACTTTTATCTCGAATTTGCTTAATGTTATTAAACTGGACATGGATTTGCACTCCATATGACGGTGCATCCTCCGCCCCTGTTAATACACCATTACTGGTGATCCCTAAGTCAAAGGACTATAATTACAGAGCCATATATAGACCATAGACTAGCTGAAAGCTGAGATTAGGAAGAAAGGACTACTAAGAAATAGTAGTCGTGTGCGTAGTCAAATTACAATATATAATTTTCTGTAAAAATTACAAGTTATGTCTTATTCCGATGTACGGGCTATAGTACTGTAAAATTACATCAAAATCCGTTTACTAGTTTTTGCATAGAAGAGTAACAAAGTTCTTCACCCATATACAATTATACATATTTAAAAAAAGTAAAAAATTGCTTAAAAAGGTAGTAGCATAGGGTTGAAAATCCTTTGCGAATCATGTCTTTTCTCAAAGTCAAAGTCAAATCATTTATTTCAATTAGACCATTAAAAGGCACCTTTGAACGTCACAAAAAATTAAAACTAATGAATCTAGTTGTCTATCACAGGGATCACGAGCACACCGATAATTCAGGCCATATAATGTGTTTATTATCAAAGACTTATTTGATCTTATAAAACTGCACGACTGCATCATAGGAATGTCGCAACTATTTTATTCCATATTCGCTGGAAGTTCTCCTTTCCACCTGTAGCGAACATGTGACGTCAAAGATTAAAATTTATTGTGTAGTTGTGACAGAACGTTTGATGCAGAATAAAAATGATATATTTGGTTGTTGTTTTCCACAAGTGGTTTCGAAAGTGTAGAAGTATAATTTAAAGCTAATTTAAGTATTTGTTAGTTCTAAATAAATAATACCAGCTTACTGACCCACTGCAGGGCAAAATCCTTTTCTACTGCAAAGACAACGCTTGCTAAAGGCAAATTGGCGATTCCACTTTAATTAAAAGTTCAGATTTCCTCTCTACATTTTCCTTCACTGTTATCAGTGATGTTGAAGATAAACTTAGAAAGTACGTAATTATTATAAATATGAAAGAGTCATATTGGTTATTTCTCAGATTTGAACCCTCAACCTACGAGAGCATTAACCGCTGGGCCATTACAGCTGTTAGATCCGGCAAAAATAAAAGTTACATGCAAATATGCAGATCAGAAAATCTGCGCAAACGGTATTCGTGGGCACGGATGTTCTATAAGTAAAGCTTTCATGTCTGTGTGTCTAGTACAAACAATAATTGTTCTTGATTTTTTATTTGAATTCAGGTACATCATTACATTGAAACTATTGATAGACAATAATAATAAATAACGTTGAATATGCTTTTATTAGAAAATTCAAACAACTTTATTTAATAAAACTGAAGAGTTTGTTTCATTGAAAGCACTATTCTCCGGGACTACTGAAGTCCGATTCTAAAAATTCTTTCCTTTCATTAATTGGATGCTACGTTATTCCTGCATACTATTTTCTTTAAAAAAAAAACAAGTACTTGAAATTTGACGAGGATTTAAAACTGCACTTTAAATCAACATTTTTTATTTTATTTTCTTTCTTAATCCGAGAGTGCGCGTTCTGAATTCCGAACAGAGTACCTAATAATAATGATGGTTGAATTTGAATCTCACTGTACTTGTACTCTCCTTCTTTACCAATTTCAGACCATATAGCTTTCTAAATTACGGAGAGAGTGCTCAAACATGCTACAAAGGCGGATGACAAAGCCAGTGATTCTATTATAGGAAGCGAACTGGTCACGTACTTCGCCTATTTGTGGCTATTTGTGGGTAGGTATTGATATAGCAGTTTGATCTAGTTCATGCCTGCAAGGCTTGTGGCCTCTCGTGGAAAAATAGTGATAAATGAAAGTTTTTAACCAATATTTTGATAGTAATTTCTGGTTGAAGACATTTATTTCTCATGAAAACATTTCACTTACATAAGAATAAATTTAATAAATATAAAATCTAATCATTGTTCTTAGACTCTCGGACTTAAAGTTAATCACAGGTATTTAATTATATATATTATTACACTGGCATTGTTAAATATTTAGGCTTTTGGGTATTCCTAAAAATTTAATAATGTAGCACTATGCGTAATATACTAACATAACTTTTCGATAATTATGCTGCGTTACCTATACTCATACAGTTTGTATAATAGGTTTTCAACTTTAATTCATAATCATTTCGTAAATTCGATTTGAATGATGAAATGACTGAAGCATGTCCGTGATGGCCCAGTGGTTAATGCATCTGCCTCTCATGCATTTGGTTGCAGGTTCGAAACCGGGCAAGTACCAATGTAACATTTTCAATTCATTTGTACTTTGTAAGTTTATCTTGGACATTGACGTCGGTGAAGGAAACATCGTGCGGAAATCTGGATTTGCGTGTATTAACGAAACTGAAATCACCATCGACTTGAGCAGGCGTGGTGATCAATGCTCATACCTTCTCTGTATGAGAAGAGGCCTTTGCCCTGCGTGGGACAGTAATAGGCTGGTGTTATATTATTTCCGGTTTAAGGTTCTGTAACAGAAGGGTGCTAACGGGACCCTATTTTTAAGCCCTCACTGTCCGTCCGCCTAACTGTCAGTATTGTGTGGTTTTTCAGCGTTATTAGCTCGATCTTAATATTGTATGGGTGTACGGAACTCCTCATTTGCATGTTCAACCGGCCGGTTTTAAAAAGTGTAGAACTTCTTTTATTTTAATTTCCGCGGAAGACGGATAATGGACATGAATACGTGAGATATCTACGAGCTCGTTTATAAAGAGATGGTATTACGGGGAGTCTTCAAAGTGCTGTAAGTTGGTATAATCTTGTTCGTAAAATGACTAAAGTAACTTTTATGTAATTTGTGTAACTGCCCCGTTGGTCATGTGGTAGCAAGCACTATTGAGCGGGGTCCTAGGTTCGATTCCCAGGTCGGGAAAAAAGTGTTATTGGGTTTTTGCGTTAGGAATTTTTCAGTGACATCCCAGAGTTTGAAAGTTGGTGGTATGGAAACCCTCGGAAAGCACGTAAAACCATTGGTCGGGCGCCTGATCTGTCCCCGGTCGCGTCATATTGCCGTACCATAGGACTATGAGCGAGAGTAAAGAAAGAGGGTGTGCATCCGTGTTTGCGCACACACTTGTTTAATTACTAATGCGTGCTTGGCTAGTCCCCATTGATATCGGCCGCTATGGCCGAATTTTATTCGGGAGAATATTATTATGGACTGAGATTTTTTTTGGGACTAGCCCGCCGCACTTTAGCCAGCCACTGCAACCCCTGAAAGCCAGAATCAACAGTGGAGACCGCCAGAAAAGCGCCGGGGCCGTGAAGCTCGACGAGCCTCGAAGAAACTATTCAACTGTCTTGGACTGACTAAGACAAAGCTTCCCAAATTGGGCACCGCGAGACGCTCCTCTGAACTTCAAAAGATTTTAAAAACAAATGAAAAAGAAAACAATAATCTACAAATTTCTAAGAACAATCTATTCAAATTATTGATTAACATTCTGTTAAAATTCATGCTATTATAGAAGGACAGTACGCGAAAGACGCGTTGTTTGGTTGTTTTTAGTCAGTAAGAGTCAGACAGACCAAAGGGCGTCATGATAAATTTCTAAACTTATAAGTGCACCTCGGACTGAAAGAAAAGATCTTATTATAGATCTAATTTAACCATCTTTAGAAGATGGTTAAATTAGTTTTCTTAGATTTGATTATATAGTTACATACAAACAGGTCGACCTAATAAAAGCGGGTTAAAAAGGTCGCGAGCCCCTGGACTAAGATATGCGGTCAAATGTAAAAAATGTCACAACCTTTTTCGGTCACCTAAAATATTGATAGTTTCCTGTAAGTCCTTGGCGATCTGCCGAAACCCATCCGTTACACTTCAGTGGATACCTCTAGACCGTTAGTTGAAATACGATGTGATGGAGTGAACTATTAATTATTACTAGCCTACGGTTTCACTCGCGTTATGTGAGATCTCTGGTTACTGCTTGAGATACAGCCTATATCCTTCCTTGATAAAAGTACTGTATGACGCAAAAGATTGTTTTTTCAAATAGAACCCGTTCTTGATATTTAAACCGCGAACAAACAAATAAACTCTTCAGATTTATAATATTTATTACGGATCTCCAATAAAAGATACACATGTAAATGTATTATGAAACTAACGAGTAGACTAAGGGTTATCTACTCCATTCATTCCTTATGACACTTACAAATACAATCCTCTTTTTGAGAGATTTTTAAAGGGATTTAAAATCCAGTGCGTCACACGACTCACAACCACAAGTTTAGAAAGCGTAAATAAACCAACTTTTCTGTTCATTTATATTCTTCTTTTTTTCCAATCGATTGATGATAAACTGCGAAAGAGGACAACTTCGCCCAACATTGGAAATCTAAGTCACTACCTTCTGCCCGCGACTTTGTCCGCGTATATAATCATCACCCGTTTGAAGTAACATCTTTAGCTAGTGCTCCGCTCCATGTAACGTAGCGTGATGGTTTACATGACACTCACAAATAACGTGGCTTTCTACGGGTCATAAAAAAACAAAACGGTTCATTATATCCAGAGATTACCCCCTACATACTCACAAACTTTACCTCTTTATTATCTTAGTCCAGATTAGACAGACAAATAAACAATTTATTTAGAGTACCCACAACACACAATTATAAAGTAGCAGTCAAACAAAAAAGTTAACCGCCATCTGACTCCCAACCTCAAACCACTGATGTGCGACTTGAACTTCTACATACACTAAATAAGTACACAAACACTCGTCCCAAATACCGCGGCGACAAATGCGCAACAAAACTGTCGCATCGAGATTGATAGAGCGTCGCCGATAGATGGCGATGTCGTTAATTAGCCCCGCGCTTCGGTCTCGCCGCTGCCGTCGCGGTGTCGCGCGCCAATCGCCCGCAACGGCGACGCGACCCTACCACAGGAACTCGGTTGATCGCTTGACTTCAAAATATCTGAACGGCTCATTGAACTAGTTGGGTTGGCGCTTGAGGTTTGAAGTCAGAGTTCAATTGAGTTGAATTGTTGTTTCAATATGTGCTTGAGAATATGGTATTGTGGATTTGTGCTGCAAATGTATGAATCTTTCTTCTCTTTTAAACTAATATTATAAAGAAGAAAGATACTTTTTTTTTGTTGGTTTGTACCGAATAATTTGAGGACTACTACTGGACAGATTTTAACCATGTTTGACCATTAGATAGCTACATTATTCCTGAGGCTACATTACATCATGCTACGACACACGGGAGCGGAGCAGTAACTAAAGACGTAACTAAACACGGGTGAAATCTGTAGGCCATACAATTATTTGTTCCGTGCGGGAATTGAACCCGCGACACGCCGCGCAGCAGCCAATCGCTCAGCCACTGCGCCAACCGTGTCGTCACTAAATGTTTTAAAGACATACGTTTTACTTTGTCTTATGCTTTAAAATGGTTTGATGATTAACAATTAAAAATGTTTTTTCACTGAATAACATTGCGGTTGATAGATATTGATTATTCAAATGCGTAAGCAGGGCTGTAATACAACAATCCATTTTAATTAATGTAATCAACTAAAAACTTTCTAAAACATTTCACAAAACCAACATTCGCACTTAAAAAAACGTGACTAAAATGTTATTGTAACAGTTCAGTTCGAGATCGGAGCATCACTAGTCTACACATCTACTCGTAGTAAGGGCGCCAGCCGACGGATTTATTTTTAAGCTCATAACTTTAGACGCATATAGCTAAATTAGAAGGGATTGATGGCACACAGATTTACCTGAGTCTAGCAGACATCCTTTGCTACTTAGAATTTCGTATCAAATTGTAAATTAAAGAAGAATCAAAGTTCCGCAAAGTGGAATCATTGTATGCCAATTAAACCAATAAAAAGCACTTTGGAAAAATATTGAATCTAGTTGCCCAATGTTTTATCTAAATTCGAACTCGATTGACAATTCACATTCCGGTTACTAGGATAACAAAATCAAACACATAAGACGGATGATTATAGCGCGTGATATAAGCACATAGCTATACAGACTCTCCATATAATTTTAAGAGCACCGAGAACAAACTATGGCATAAAGACTATTGTAAAGTGGGGAGCACTTTACAATTGTTCTCGTTCTCATATAAGGGAGCACAGCTTTATAATCAATTACCTAAAGCGATAAAGAAATTAAAATCTTTTCTAAGTTTTAAAAGGCTATTAAAGCACCATGTGTTGCAAATATTTACCATAAGTTTTTATTACTGTGTTTTTTGTTTCCTCATAAAATAGAAATGTATTATTCTTTTTGAGTGAAATAAAGTAGTACATATGAATTCAAAAACTCATTGGTTGCCCGGTATCGAACCCGCAACCTCAGGCATGAGAGGCGGGCGCCTTCACCACATTCATCACAATATCCCTATACATACGTACACTCATGTTTTTTTCCCATGGGGGTAGAAACCACAGAGGAGGGATCCTGCTATGATTCTTACACATGTCTTTCCCATCGTCCACATTCATAAATCTGGTCATACAAGCACGCCGAATACCAGTACTGTGCATCCGACCTTTCTGAGGAACCTCACCAATAAGAACCTTACCTCATCCTTATCCAAACCACAAAAATACATGTACAGGCAAGCACGAAGTCTGGGTCAAAATAGTCGCACTTTCGTAACACAACGTCCCATGTCATTGCATACGAATTATATCTAATAAGACTCGTATTACTGTGTCCGTGCAAATGTCAAAAGTTATCGCGACACGTACTAAGATGGTTGTCAGTCACCCACTATTCATTTTAAAGACATCATACGAACACAAACGATCATTATGTGTAAAAATGTGATGCACAAAAATAAAATATGACATTTTGTTGTTAGTTTATTCTTGTTGAGCTTTAAAAGAAAGTCTGCGAATACTTTTAGAAAATAATTGTGGTAGTGTTTTTTTTTTTAATTTTGTTTTGACTTGAACGTTTAAAGAAAATAGGTTGCCGCAGTTTTTAAGTGCTTTAATTAAATAAAGATTTGGGTTTTTGTTCAATTTGCATCAAATGTTAAAAACATTTGCTGATTCAACAGTTTTTTAAGATGTATTATCGGTTGGTTTCGTGGTGGCAAGCGGCAGAAATGAACTGTTAAAACTTTATCAGTTAGCGATAGCTTGCACCTAAAAACCAAACATCTTTATTACAATGTTATGTTATTTAGCTAAGCTTCTTAGTACGTTAACATCAAATCTTGCAACCTAATTTAATCGCATTAAACAGTAATACATACGCCATACTAATATTATAACATGCGAAAGTAACCCTGATAGTCTGTCTGTTACGCTTTCACGACTAACATTTCGATAGGTAACTACGATGTCAGTTTAAACTCCAAAAAAAGGACATAATTAAGCTACTTTTTATTTCGCGACTTTGTCTGCGTTCCCAATAACCAACATTCACACCGAGAAAGTCGCGGGGAAAAGCTAGTAGTTTAATAAATTCAATTATTATTCATTTCCAATTTGTTATCATAGATAGTATAGGTTGCACAGCAACACGGTAGGGTACATTCATTAATTAATCAAAATTAGAACAATATATTTACACAAATTATTCACTAATGCCACGTTCGTTGGTAGAAAACGTAAAATTAACATAAAACACAAAATATTTTGAATAATATTGTAATTAATTGTAGTCGAACACATCGATCACAGTAACTGGATTATGTTTCCTGTTTCCCAAACTATTTCATAATAGGGAACTACCTATGTACCTAATGGTGTAACACGTGTTGTTATATTTACAATTTTTCCTTCTTGTATTGAGATAACGGTGTACGCCAGGGGAGAGACTGGAGACTGTGACACCAATTATGTTATGTTAAAAAACACACTGATCAAGAATATTAAGAAAAAAACTTCCCGAGGATTACTTGTTAACTATGTATCTAGGCACGTACCACAAATAAACTACATATCAGTTAAATTGTTACTTAAACCACGCGCTAACCATTATTCGTCACTTCACACAGAACCAAACCACAGCCAAAACCAGTCAATCTAAAAAAGACTCACTCACTACACAAACACAATTAAACTATCATCACCACAACGTACACTGCATTGCAATTTAACAACACACCCGTTTACACACTCGGACAGTTTACTTAATAGCCGTTTGTAATGTGTGCCGTTTTTTTTGCACGCACGTGGCAGCTTTTTCCGCGTGATGTCAGCAAATGATTCGGAAAATCTATTTTATGATGCGTTTCAACTGTTATTGCAACCGTATTCACTTAGTGCATTCAATGAATGTATGTAAGTATGTACCAATAAGCTTCCGAGATTGTTTTTTCAATCACTGGAATTGGTACTGTCGCGCAATGATCTTTAAGTGGCTTTAAATGGTGTCATCGAACTTCGTGTCGTTACCTTGCACTTTGCTCGCAAAAAAGGAAATTACATGCACTAGTGACGGTCTGTTAGACCATAACTTTTCGAAAACCTTCTCGGTTATATCACGTTAAAAGCTAAAAAAGTTGTATTTTTTGTAGTCGCAGTCGGTTCAACGCTGGAATAATTCTGAGTTGAGATAAAAAGTGTAATATGTATAATGTCACATCTCTAGTATTTTCACACGGAATGATCGAGCGTCTCGGAACAATCTCGGGACGGGCGCGCGACTATCGCTTGTCTTAAATTTATCTCTAGCCGTCAAGTTACGTGTGAGTTGGGGCGATTAGAGATCCAAATATGGCGGACATTAGCTGAAACCACTCTGACGTGAGTAGAATATTGCTTGACACTCGCTCCACGTTGATTTATCATGTTAATATTAATATGACAACGTTTTATTTGATTTTTTTATTTGTTTGCGTATTTCCGTAAACTTTACCTTATTACGTCTTACTAAACAAAAGGACCCATATTTGATTTTCCTCATCCAAATAAAATTTGAACACGTGTAAACCTAACAAAATAAAATAACAAGTTAACCTTTGCTACTAATGACCGGAGATTTTGATTTTCTCACAACTCGGAATTTTATGTAAATACAAAATTACGTTGCTAAGTGCGAGAAACCTCGTTAGGCTAGTGTGTCCTAAGCGCGACTGTCGACTAGAGGTCTTTGGTTCAATTCACAGGTCGAGCAAAGTGTTATTGAGTTTTTTCTATGTACCTAACTAATTCTCAGCAGCTCGGAGTTAGGATTTGTGCCCGGTTAATGGTAATAGGTTCGTCCCCTGTTACATGGGACCTAAACACATACTGGCGAACTGTGAGTGTACATTGGTACACCTTAGCCTAACCCTTCGAGGAATATAGGCGTGAAGGTATGGAATTTTTTGCTTGTCCTGGGAATGGAACCCAAGACCTCTAGCGTAGCAGTCGCGCTAAGACCACTAAGCTAACGAGACAGTTACTATACAAATAAAAATGACATAATGACAAATGCCTACCACATCGCGACAGTACGACAAAAAGCTTTTCCTAACTATTTGATAATAACATAAAATTTTATAAACTTCTTGATAGCGGTCACCGAAATGTTTTCAATTAACACTCATATAAAATACACTCGAATTTAATTTGTTTACTTCGAACACCAATAAAAGCAATAAACAAGAGAATTTAAGTGCAGCTTTGGCTTAGTTAGCCGATCTTGTTATCTAAGAAGGGGTTTAGGGTTACTTAAACTGTGATTAGACTTTGCTTTTCTAATTGATATTATTGAGATACATACATAAACTCACGCCTTGTCCCCATGTGGGTAGGCAGAAACCACAGAACGCCACCTGCTACGATTTTTACATACTCTTTTCGCCTCATCCACGTTCCACGTTCACGTTTCCACGTTCATGCAATTGGTCACGGTCCGTGAAAATAAAAGCACTTGGTTGGTTGATGTCGGTGAAGGAAAACATCGTGAGGAAACCCGGACTTGTGTATAATTAATATAATTATCCGAAATCGCCAATCCGCCTTGAGCAAGCGTGGTGATCAAAGCTCGTGCCATCTCTGTGTGAGAGGAGGCCTTTGCAATGCAGTGGGACAATTATAAGCAGATGTTTTTTACTTGGTTGGTAATGTGAAATTTGAACCTATTAATAATAATTTATTTTAATTCTATGCTTCCGCTCAAGGCGACAAAGTT
Source organism: Caradrina clavipalpis (assembly GCA_932526535.1). Classification (NCBI taxonomy): domain Eukaryota; kingdom Metazoa; phylum Arthropoda; class Insecta; order Lepidoptera; family Noctuidae; genus Caradrina; species Caradrina clavipalpis. The sequence goes on from OW052087.1 coordinate 8,666,108, forward strand.
GTATTGTTAGTTTTGTTTAATTTAGTTTTGTAGGTACCTACCACAATACCTACCCACTCTGTTTATGGACATCAATATTAATTTATTAGGACATTATAGTAACATATTCTCACATTTTCGGTAGCACACTTACCCGTTAAGATAACATAGACATTAAAAACTTATTAAAAAACTTTCATCAAAACATCCAAACGTCAATCAACATTCGAAAAACAAATTTTACAATATCCACTAAGATATCGTTATAAAACGTATCGATACAATTCGATGTTCGATTCGGATTTGTCATTTCGATTTTACAGTGTCTATTAAAATTATCTATATATCGGTTTTTATACTTTTTATTCGTCGGCCGGTTGCCTACCGTTTTGAGTTTATTGCACGATAAAAGTTCCGTGGGAATTTTATTAAGTATATGCCTAATAACGATTTTAGAACCTAACTAATGGAACGAGATTTTTATTTGATTTCGACAAAAAATTATAATAAATCAAACGGTGACGTGTCGGAGTGGATTGTCCGAGTTTTGGAGGCTTTAACGACACTATAACATATAGTAACGTTATTTGATGGATATATTATGTTGTTAGTCAATAAAATCAATGTTTTATTTGTTTATATAAGTAACTGTATCGTGGATGCGTCGTCATGCTCCGTTTCCTTCAAGCAGGATTTTAAGCAGTTTTAACAAGCTATGTTGAATCTCGAGATAATTAAATTATAATAAACACTCATTACAATTAATTACATGATATGTATTTTTATTTTTTACCAAAGAAAACCAAAATTATAATTTTTCATCAACTTGGCTAAAACTGTAATTACATTTCTACTAATTCTACTTACATTTAAAAATATACACATTATACAAACTTTACAGGGGCGGACTCGGCTTACGCTCTGTAAATATTAGACTACATTGTCTTGCTTAAATCCTGGCCGTTGCTGCGATGCTAAAAGGGGTAGGTTACACGCGCGGTTCTCACACCCCTACCAAGGAAACGAGAATCGACTAAAATTCAAAACTATCGTGTTACAGAAATCGTAACAAATCGGCGTAGTGCGCGGCGCAGCGGGCGGTGTGTAGTGTTTGTTTGCAAATAAACACCCGGCCGTTCCCCGGAGCGAGTGGACAAAGGTTGGGCAACCCCGGTTGCACAATACCAACCAGCGGGTTGCCGACTACGTGTCGCGCACGCTGTGGTTTCTCATGTGAAATGGGAAATAAATATTTTTTTTCGACTGTGATATCCGAGGGAGGAAAGGTAAGTTTGTGTAGTAATTATCGTGTATGCGATATGAATATTACGAAATATAAAAAAGTTAAATTACAACGTGTGAGCAAAGGTACCTACCTCCTTGGATAGAATGTCTTATTTCTAGGTAATTGTATTTATATATCAGTTTCTGGAATTTTATTGACGTACAAAATGTACCTTTTTATACACCTACCACGATCTATTATTGCGGGTATATTTAGGTCGATTTTCCTCTTTTTAAGAAAACAATACAATACCAAATTCCCCATGTTACCGATGTTTCTCATATAAATATGGTTAGTTCAACTTAGAATTAATAACTTATACAAATAATGAAAAAAGTTAAATATAGAATCAATGAACTCTTATCAGTTCATTGCAGGGATTTCAAATGATATGCAATTAGTAGCAGAATAAACCTACCCAAATATCCGTTTGATCAGAGGACTATTAATACATAACCAATAAGCTCTGATATTTCATATTCGGTATTTCTGCGCTACTTACTCTAATTGATCGCAAACAGGACTTAAACAAAATAAACACCACTGAAAAGTGAAAAGAAGCAAAATACGCAATTTTGTTTACACGGTTGACATATTTTTTCAGCTATTTTGATTTAAAAGTCAAAGTAATGAACCGATTTTGGTGAAATACATACGAAATCAGTAAAAAATTAAAATCGTTTGGCAAATGACAGAGTTCTTCGGTAAAAGATAAATATAAAAAAATACAAACGAATTGAGAACCTCCTCTTTTTTGAAGTCCGCTAACTTAGCTTTTTTATTGAAGTACCATAGGCGGAATATCAGATGAATGAAACATAAAAAACATCAACAATTAAAAAAACACAATAAGTACTAAAAACAAACAACTATAGAATGACAAAACAGCACTCATTGACTAAAACAACAACTCGACATCAACATTTCACTCGCCCACTCGAAATATACGGAATAAAACACTCATGTTTATTTACACTACAGTCAAGGACCTACCCTTTTTTTAAATAACAAAAAAATAAAATAAAAAACTTCTTCAAGTGTACGACAACTCTATTTAAGCGATTATAACAATTCGACTAAACAAAAGCGTTCCGCACAACAGTGATGAGACACGGCGCACTGAATAGTCGATTGTTAAGCTCAGTCAATATTAGAGTGACGCGATGCGCGAAATCGCATTATTTTGCTAGTTTCGCGTTTACATTGTCGGGATCATTGTGGTTTGTTTGTGGGGAATTTATAATTTTTATTTGAATAAAAAAGTGCTAGGGTGCTTTTGGAGGTAAACGGGCTTGTAATGTTGTTGGTGATAGTTTTATTATTTACTAGCGAGCCGCCCCGGCTTCGCACGGGTGCAATGCTGATACTAAATACACTACAGAAAAACTGTGAACGTTGTATACAAAAACATGGCGGCCTGCTCTCTAAATTATTTACGACAACACATTAGAAACCTGAAAAATAACAGTATTTCTCCACTATTTAATGGATTATTGTTATTATACATATGTATGCATATAGGTTATATAACCTTCCTCTTTAACCACTATCTATTAAAAAATACCGCATCAAAATCCGTTGCGTAGTTTTAAAGATTTATGCATACAAAGGGAATAGGGACAGAGAAAGCGACTTTGTTTTATACTATGTAGTGACTAGTGAACTATCCGCGGCTTAGACCGCGTGGTTTAGTTCACCTGCGTGAAGCCACATCTTTGGTTACTGCTTAGCTCTCCTGGGTCGTAGCTTGATGTTATATAGCCTATGTTAATCAGGGATAGAGTGGCATTCTAATGGTGCAATTAGCATTCTAAGAGTTTTTAAAATCGGTAGAGTAGTTTTTGAGTTTATTCGTTACATACAAATCTTTCGTCTTTGTAATACTTATTATTACTTTAGAAAACTGTAAAATTAGTCAAAGACTTTGGTACTTAGTAACTTTTATGCCTTCCTTTTCGTCCAGTGCGAAAGTGTTCCGTGCTGCGTGTGAGATAGAAAACTTCGTGAGAACCTATTCATGCAAAAATTATGACATTCTATTTCCGTTAAAATAATTAATTAACCGTTTTTAGACCGAGTTTTGAGAAATTAATCGACCGAAATGCAAATTATGCACAGTTCTTAATTTGGATATAAATAACTAGCTATTAACCCCACGGTGTCACCTGTGTTCAGTTACATCTTTGGCTACTGTTCCGCTTCCATTAGTCATATTGTGATTTTCTATAAGTATAAACCTTCCTCTTGAATCACTCTATCTATTAATGAAAACTGCATTAAAATCTGTTGCGGAGTTTAAAAGATCAAACCGTACAGAGAGACAGACGGCGGGAAGCGACTTTGTTTTATACAAACTAGGAATACTAAGACCCAAATTCACCAAAATCACTAAACATATTTAGCGCTAAATGTGTTTAAATTACTCGTATCATTCTGTAACTGTCACCTTCCAACAAATTGACTGGGTTTTTTTTTATACACTGGAAGTCATCAAATAACCCTCACTCTGGGCGGGACGGGAGGGAGTGTCAGACTTTTACTGACTAAAACCCGTCTATGTTCCTTCATGTGCTCTTTACGTTCCGGGGGCGCGGTATCTCTTTCGAACAACCCGCAACCTAGGCAGGCATCGGCCCTCAGTGGCCCCTTCCAAGTTTGCTGACATCTATTTGAGGCGCGCGTGGAACACGAACGCACCATCGACAAGGTGTGTGTGACTGGGATGCAATAATGTTCTAAATACGTTTAGGCACTAAATGTATTTGGTAATTTTGGCGAAAGTGGGTCTAAAACAAATACGTATAGCATTAACACTATTGCCTGCGTGTAGCAGTTGTAGCCAATACCCAAACAAAAGACTTACAAAACAATTAGCTACAGTGAATAATAATTTACCAAAAACATGCACACTGAACAATTCTACATCCAACGGTCCCACCACAACATAATATAGTCGTCACCAGTACAAAGGCGAGCACACAATATAATTGTCATCATTCATTTGTCAACATCCCTTACAATGTGGGGATGCAACCAACCTTATTACAACGCCATAGAACTGACTTATGGCAATCATAGAAAAAAGCTTCCGCTTGTGGCATCTGCCACAACAATACGTTTATAGGTCAAATGCTTTCGTAAACAGGGAATTGTTTGGGGTCCAACGTAAAGTTTTCGGTTTCGGAATTTGTAAAGAAGCATTTCTTATTCTGTTTATTGCGTAGTTCCTTTATCAGGGGTCGCCAGCTTGATTAGACTCCTGATCTACAGTTTATTGTACTGGGAGAGGGATCTATTAAAATTAGTTTGATTGAAGCACGTATATTTTGAACTTAGTATAATGGATTAATACTTATTTTATTCCCATATCCATATCATTTTATATTTTGTTTTAGTTTTCTTGACAGCAGTAGTCACGGTCTGTCATTCCTTTCTTAATTCTTAAGTAGCGTTTGTGTCATAGCATAAGGAACACGAACTAAGTTTGTATGTGTATTATATGGCTCATCTAGCCAGAGCCTCTACAGTACTGACTAGACTTTGCGCGATCTATCAATTACATTATCAGTACTTATTCATCAAGTTGACATCAAATCATATTTCACATAGTTAAAGTATATACTTACATGAAATTATAGCCGAGTAAATAAAAGTAAACAAATAGTATTTAAATTTATTATTAAAAGAGAATACGTAACAAAACTGGACATTATTTTCTTCTTTATTTCTTAGTAACCACTTTTATTAGTGTGAACATTGCGTCTGGGATCAACAAGACTCACAGTCGCGATCGTCTGATTGATAGAGATCGACCGGTTGGCTACCCGTCCTACAGCTTTTGCATCGTGGTGTAATCCAAACATGGGCCATTTGTCGAACACCTCTATTCACAATAACTTAACTATTAATAAATAACAATATATAGTTTTATAAAGTTTAAATTATTATAGTTACAGTATTATAAAAGTTTCATAAAAATGTTCAGTCTTCTGTAATTTTTTTTGTAAATTTGTTTATACTGTAGAACCTCGATTATCCGAACTAATTGAGATCGAGACTAGTTCGGATAATCGAACAACCGCGGAACCGGATTTTTGCACCGCAAAAATCCCAAAAACAACACCTTTTTAAACCTCACCTTTTTACCTAAAAACGGTACAGTCTATTAAAATGTGACATACATATTAACGTTGAAATATAAAACACCTAAAAAAGCCCAATGCTTTTCTAATAAAATAGTAAATTTTTAACTGACGAACAGCTGCAACTTGTTTTCAGCAACAAATTCTCGCCTTTCTTCGGATAATTGAGGGTTCGGCTAAAGTAAGTCAGCGTTCGGATAATTGACGGTTCGGATAATCGAGGTTCTACTGTACTGACTAAAGTTAGGATTAATATACAAATACACACACTACAACACTTCACTGTAATCAAATGCTGATCCACACAAAAGTGCAATGGATACATGGACTAAATGTATGGATATCTGTTTTTACTTATAAGCCAAGTGCTTCATTAGCCTAGTGGTCCTAAGCGCTACTACCACGCTAGAGATCTTGAGTTTGACTCCCAGGTCGAACAAAGTGTTATTCAGATTTTCTATGACATTCTCAATAGCATCTCGGAGTTAGGATTTGTGCCCGGTTAATGGCAATAGGCTCGCTTCTCTGTTCCATGGGACCTAAACCTACCGGCGTACTGTGGGTGTCCATTATCACACCTCTGCCTAACCCTACCTCCTTCGAGGATTATAGGCGTGATGATATGTTTATGTTTTATTTATGTTTATGTTTTATTTAAAAGCAAGTAAGGTTATCCACTGAATCCATGGTACAAGTCTTTATTAACATGTCGAGCATATTTAACAAAAACCTTAATTTCACAATGAGGAGCAATCTCATCATCATCATCATCTGCTTAGCCTTTTCTCAACTGCGTTGAGGTTGGCTTCCAGTCTAACCGGATGCAGCTGAATATCAGTGTTTTACATGGAGCGACTGCCTATCTGACCTCCACAACCCTGTAACTGGGTAACACGATACTTCTTGGTTAGACTGGTTGTCAGACTTCTTGGCTTCTGACTATCCGTCACGACTGTCAAAGATCGATGAGGAACAATCTCTTGATTTAAATTATACTTCAAAAACAATAAATTAAGGTACAATATTCTTTGTACAGTGATGAATTATTTTTGCTTTTCTCTACGAATTTTCATAATGTAGGTAGAGCGCATGTAACGTGAACAGATAATATTTTCTAGTTTACTCATGGTTTGAAATGTTGTCATAGTTTAAAAGGCAACGTCACTTCATTGACTGAGACTTTAAAAACTCATGTACTCCCTAAACATACGTAAACAGACTTGAACCACCTTGAAAAGTCCTTTAAGTGCAAAAGTTCAAATAAATTAAACCGCATCCAAAAACAGCACAATCTGGACACAAAGTAATTACTAGTTTAACTTTGATATTTAGTTCACATGGAATAAACATCAAAATCAATTAACATCAACCAATAATATTATTGCAGAGCTTTAACAAGGTAAAGAAACATTGAAAACAACAAATATCAATGCAACAATGTTGTAGTGCTTTAGAGTTCAAGTTTGACACTTTCAACTTTGTTACGATAAAGAGCTTATAAACAAGTTGAAAACAATAAACAAATAAATTGCTCGAAAACAGTACCCCAGCACCCAGCACTACAGTAGACACGTACCTAAGTAAAGAAGTAAGCACTTTGATGCGAATAGCGCATAGTGATAACTGCTTGATAAACGTGATGATAAAGTAGCATTGTTTTACGTGTAACGGCCACAGAGTTTATCACGGAGAGGTGACTAACGCGGCTGTTTCTGATGTTTGGCCGATAAAGACGTAGAGCTAGGGCGAGTGGATGTGCCAGTGGGAGTGGGTAAATGTATGTATGTGCACTAGTACGTGGGAACTGAATGGACTTACAATTGAGGAGGTTTGAAGGTTGGTGGCGGAATTTGAGTTAGTTATATTATTAGAGTTAGTGACTAAGAGATATGATAATATGAGTAATTCTATACAAACTAAACCAAATAAAGTATTTAAAATTATCTGTCTAGTTTCTAATGATAAAACTAAATGGGTTTCTCAAATTGATTGCATTCGAGCACGGTACAAACACAATAATTACCAATGTTTGCGTTCTCTGTAAGTAGCTTTGTTGTGCTCTGTGCTTTATTAGTTACACAATACGTCAACTACAGTTAACTCACAGACATTAATTTGCTTTAATTACCACTGAAAATAAGCGTCCTTTTCCGTTACTGGCCATTATTTTGAAACCAGAGCGTAATAATTGCAGCCAACAGAGCCCTACCAGACGGCTCATAGTATTTGGAGGGATAACTGTTAATTTTCTGCCAATCGACACTAGGCCCCGGTTGTATGCAGCGGTGCAAACAATTCAGCGTCCACCAATTAAAAGGTTGCATCGTCGAAATATGAAAATCTCGTATAGTTTTTGTTTGCATAAATTTTATTCTGTTTCTTCTTTTCGTTTGCGCTGTGCTGTATCGTTCGACTGCGAGGTTGCTTAAGTTTTGACTGTTTGTTAGTTTCTTATTATTAATAATTTGATTAAAAATACTTTTTTTTTTTCAAACATGATGTCTGCATTCAAAGCAAGCCTGAAGCTTGAACTTCATTGGATAAGTAAAAAGCGTTTAAGATTGGAGGAAACACAGAATTCTATTTCGTTTTAATTATATTCGTTTTCCTCTAGTTATTCTGTCAAAACTTGTTGCTAGTTACTAAGGACAATTACTTTGAAAGGCATTTAAATAAATAAATGTAAGCTTAAGTACAGGACAAAGCTATTATTAGAAATGAAGTCTTGAAATTCTTTGTGATAGAACCGGTACTTTGTATTTTCCCACATAACCGGGAAAATGCATAATAATAAATCTAGTCTCAATTCTACCTTTAACAATGGGATTTAATTCTACTGGTTGTTCAGTTGTTTCCGGATATGAACGAACACCACTCGAAGTATCGGAATCTAAAGTTATGATGGCTAATCAAAATCTTAATATCGGCTCCCCGAGTAATGATAAGTACCTATCTAAATGTACTTATGATATCCTGGGCAGGCAGCTCCGTCCTTGCTCCCTGGCAAATATTTTCACCACGGCACACAGTGGTCTGGAATTAAAACTCCATAGACATAGAAATAAAGTTTCGAAGACGAGAAATAAAAATGGAAATGGCCTTTTTTTTTAAAGATTCCTATGTCCCTGGTCCGTCAATTTCAGACACTAACCAGTTCGTAGATGCACATTTCGCCACCCTCACCGGCCATATCCAGACAAATTACTTCTTGGTATGTCTCACGCACACAAGTAATGCGAGCCACACAAAGTCTGCGCACTTTGACCGATAGCTTATCGCGAGAGGTTGCCCCTACATAGCTGTTAGGTAAATACCTACATATTTACTAGTCAATCAATCTATTTACTACAACTACTATCATGGCTATAATTAGTATATGGTGTCACACGGGCGAAGGAGGCTACGAACGATGTTCTGCGCAGTGGCTCAGCGATTGGTAGCTGGTTTGCGTGGCGCGGGTCGGATTCCCGTGCGGAGCAAATATTTGTATGGTTTACAGATAGTTTTTACGGGTCAGGCTGTTTGTGTGTTTGAGTATCTATATGTGAGCGTATTGCCATTAATCGGGCACAAATCCTAATTCCGAGCCAAAAAAGCCCCAATAATATTTTTTGCTTGACCTGGACATCGAACTAAAGACCTCTAGCGTAGCAGTCGCGCTTAGGACAACTAGGTTAATATAGTATTTATAATTCTTAAAATGGTTATTTCCTTTCCCAAATAGATAAGAGCAATAGTAATGAGACCCCGTGAAAGTGACTTTAAATTATCGGCAAAATCTTATAAAAAAAAGCTTTAATAAAAGATGATTAAGTACACACGTACACAGCGCACGATTTGAATAAGGTACTTGAAGATTATAAATTGCTCAGATGACGAGTCATAATAAGAGATGATAATAAATTAATTTATGTAGATAAGGCCTTGGTTTCAACGTTTAAGATTTTTAAATCTACCTACCATCATCAAAATATCACGCCTATATTCCCCGAAAAGTTAGGCAGGAGTGTACCGATGTACACCCACAGTTCGCGGTTTGTTTAGGTCCCAAGTCTGCCTAACACATTCACATTTAGATATATGAAATTGTAAGTTAAGTTTTGTATGAAACCTTTGAGACTTTTGTGGATAACGAAGACCCTTGTTGCAAGCCCCTTCCATCTCCTGATCAGACAACGTCCCATACGCTGGAGTGTCCATTTAGCTGCACCCTTAACTATCGGAATAGCGAATATGACGCGACCAATAAACATGGCCTTCTACTGGGCCCAGTTAGTATCATTATCATCATCATATCAGCCGCAGGACGTCGGCCCCCCTCCTGCTCCCTCATTGATTTTCAAAAAGACCGGTTGGAAGCGGCGTTCGTCCAGTGTCGTCCTGAGGTCTTCATCAGGTCGTCCGTCCACCTTGTGGGTGGACGTCCTAGCGTTTCCCAGTTAGTATAAATTATTATACACGTATAATCGATATGAAATGAATAAGAAGACATTTCTTCTTAAACATAGTTCAATCAAAATACATCAGTATGTTCTTTTCCAAAAGACTCTAATCGTGGCATAACTGAGAGTTAGTCAGCAAGGTTATAAGAAGCTGACTGCCTAGATGGTCGCGTGGTCGCAAGTGCGACTTTTACCTTGGAATCCCTGATCGCAACGTATCATTTTTCCATCAGAAATATCTCAGTAGTAGCCCAGAGATTAGAAGTTGGTTTCGTGACACCCCCGTACTTTCAAAGCCGTTGGTCCTGCGCCTGATATCTGCCCAATCGTGTCGAGTTTTATAAGTGAGAGAAGACTGAGTTAATCTCCTCTTGCGCATACACCTGAGCACTTTAATATCATACGTTCTTCACTATCTGCGTACTTGGCTAGTCTTTATTGTGATAGGCTGCCTTGATAGTGATTCACTTGGGAAGATATTCTTAGAGAAGCAGACTAAGTATTCAGTGTAAGCTGGGAGGTGTTCTTGGACATCGCTATCCTAGAGTCCATTTTTGACCTCCTATAGATGTTGATACAGCAAGAGGCTGCTGCAACCATCCGCCATAATCTCGTTAGTGAGACATTCCAATCAGATAGAAATTAGTAGTCAGTATGTCATAGAGTACACAGCATTCACAGAACGAAGTGCCGGGGGGTCACAAGTGGATAAAAAGATTAAGATTGTACTCCACGATAAGCGAATATTTACGAACGTAGAATTTAAACTGCCGAAATTAACATTTATGAATGACAAATATGTCATATCTTGTTGTGGGTGTCGTTTAGGAACTAAGATGTTAGTGAGATAGGACCATCCACCTGTTCACTTGTAACCTTTTATTACTTGACGTTTTTTGGCTTAAAATTGGAGAGATGTGTCAGGCGGGGGCCATGATCGGTTATGCTTTTTTAAAATACTATTTCGATAACTTTGTTACCTATTTTGATAACGGTTGTTATTTGGTAGTGCCCAGACATACCGAGATTAACGAATCGAATACTTAGTAGTTGCCAAACTTTTACCAACGATGTAACTTCGAGGATCCTACATTTTAGACCGAAGCCCTCAGCAATAAAATTTGGCTGCCAAACTTTGACAAGTAGTTCTGCTAGTAGTGCGGGGTTTTGGCTGCCCCTCTGGTCTCGTGGTAGCACGATTGTTAAGCTTGGGGTTCTGGATTCGATTAGCAGGTCGAACAAAAAGTGGTTATGGGGCTTTACATTAGGAATTTCTCAGTAGCGGAGTTTGGAAGTTCGTGATGTGCTGATGTTCGTGACACTTTCGTGTCTCGGAAAGCACTTAAAGTCATTTATCCTGCAACTAATCTCGCCCCGGTCGTGTTAAATTGCCGGCCCATCGGTCTATAAGTGAGAGTAAGGGAAGAGGGAGCGTATCGTTCACACTTGTTAATTGATATATTTATGAGAGCTAAGGAAGACATCGAACTGTCTCTATATCTGTATGAATCTTTATTTTTGTACAGTCTTAACTTTTACTCCGATTTCCCACTCATTTATGTAGTGTCATAACAATAACTGATCTGTCATCAATGATATTGACTCTTATCAAAGTCGTATGGCCAAAGACTCGAAACTTAATCACGCCGAGTATTGATTTTACCAGTGTTTATTTAAATATTTATTGTAGGTACCTACTACAGACCTTACTGCCTACTCGCACGTCTACGTCTCATGCGCAGGGCGATAAGCAGCTGATATATATTCTATATTTGGCAGAGGAATCACGTTCATTGAGAAAATAGAACTACATGATAAACTGATCTTAAAATAGCTAACCTATCGTACAAAAGTTATTACTGTCGAATATCTTTTGATAGCCAAAATACTTGGCCGTGTAGTGTAATGCAGTCTGGCCCTTTTGACATTCTTATGTAGTGCGCAAAACGTTATCGATTTACGAGTAAACTTTACTCGAATTATTGTGAGTACAAACGTTAGGCCGTGGTTACAGTTAGAGTGATGCTTTTCGCGCATCCAATGACCTATTGAAGTTTGCGTCATATAAATATTGGGCAATCAATTGATTGCGGTGACGTATAAAGGGGTCGTATCGTGATTATTGAGTAAGGTAACGGTCTCATACGCAAATCTGGGTCAAAGTTCTAGAGATAGATGACGACAATCTGGCAAAAGTTGCATCATACCTACAGCTTCGTTTTCTGTTTAATTCCTGTCTCTTAATAACAGCAATATTAATGTACAGCTTACTATATTGCGAGATTTTTTTAACTAAAAGCGTATCCAATACAGAAAATACAGTTTGATGCTCGTGTGAGCACCGATCGCATCAACGTCAGCAGTCAGCATTTGTGGTAGATTGCAGTCGCGCTCTATCGGTACGGGACCTGTTCTAGCAGTGTGCACATCGCCTATCCAACCGATAAGTGCTCGAGGCCCGCTGACCCGGACACAGACGATAACTTCGTCTGCGCCGCGCGTGAAAACACTGTTTATGTTTACTGCTACGCTCGTGCCCGATTCCGGATATTGTGATGGGTGGCACGCGAGCGTGTGGATCATCTTAATACCTTTCTTCTTAGATGACTTCTAATCTTACTTGTACTTTGATCGACTGTTGCGATTCAGGTCCAGCCATGCGTGTAGTTGAACACTGTGGATACCGGTGTATTTGTACACAGTATTTTGTTTATCCTACTACCTACAGAGGAAAGAACCTTACAAGTCCGCACAAATCGACATAATCTTTCTTCAAAATAATACCGCAAACCTACATATTTCTTACACGATTTGACCATTATGCATTACAAGAAACAGTATGGACTTGAATAGAGTTTTGACTTTGACCTCTGAGTGGGTTTCTGCGTTTTTTGTCACAATCGGCTAGGAAAAACCGACCTCGTCTAGTATTCATAAAGAAATCGTATAGGAAAACCTTTAAAGAATAACAGCTGTCATTACAAGCTTTTATTCACTTTCAATAAAATTCTACAAGCTAGAACCACTGCTCCATGTTCCATAGAGCTGAATTTTGCATACATGTGCACTTTGCATGTTTACAGATCAGCTTAAAATCTAACTTTGCTTTCATTAACCCGGTCTTTAATTAATATGTCTTAATTAACTTCTCTTCTCATGCGCGCTTACTTATTATAACTATACGGAATCTTTCGTCATACGCGATGTAGTCTAGGTAAACATATGTTGTACTTTGCTCATTTAGGTTTAGACACACACGTGTATGCGTGATAATGAACACTTTGCTAGACTCTATTGATGCTTTATTGCAACGTACAGTACAAACTATGTACCTTTGAAAAACTTGGTGTGAAAATGAGCAACCATGATAAAAGTTGTTGTATTTTCAGCTTACTCCTACAAATAATCATCTTTGTAATCTCCAGACTGATTTCGGTCACGGCGGTTAATCTTAATACAGACTAGCCAAGCACGCAGGAGATACCTATATACTAATGCACAAGTGTTTGCGCAAGCACTGGTGCACTCCCTCTTCCATAAACTCTCGTAGTCCGAAAGGACGGCAATGCGACACAACCGTAGCTGAATCAGGCGCAGGATCAACGGCTTTAAGTGCTTTCCGAGAAGCACTGGGGTGTCACACCACCAACTTCCAAACTCTGTTACTGAGAAATTCCTAATGGAAAAACCCAATAACACCTAATAACCAATAACACCCCAACACACCTTCAACACACACACAACACACTCAATAACTTTTTGCCTGATCTGGGAATCGAACCCACGACCTCTGGCATAGCAGTCGCGCTTAGGACCAATAAGCTAACGAGGCAGTGAAATAAATTAACTTTCCTTTTTTATTATTAACGTAACAGAATGTTGAAGTTATAAATAACTGCAAATAAAAATGCATAGACAGGTACTACTTATGCAAATGCAGGAGGAATTTATTGGGGTCTTATTGCGGGGTCCATAAAGCGAGTGACCCTTGGACCGCTCCCTTGGGGAAGTGTGAACTGATGACCAATAATCGCGGTAGTAATGTCTATATATTATGGTCCTTTTTGCACATTTTCTGTTCTTTGGGGTTGTACAATTTATGTGTTCTATGTACTCACTATAATATCTAAATTAGATACATATACATACCATCACGACTGTATTCCCCGAAGGGTTAGGCAAAGGTGTACCAAAATACACGCTTTGCCGGTATACTTAAGTCCCATGTAATTAGGGGCGAGCCTATTACCAGTAACCGGGCATAAATCTTAACTCCGAGCTGCTGAGAATTGAAAAAAAAACCAATAACACTGTGCTCGTACTGGAAATCGAACCCAAGACCTCTAGCGTAGCAGTCGCGCTTAGGGCCACTAGGCTAACGAGGCAGTTTAGACAGACAGTTTGAAAGATATCTATACACACTACATTTTTAGTCCATTTCACTTGTATTATTTCTCTTAGTATTCTGTTCCCTTTGTGAGAAACCAACCGAAAAGATAACTAATTGTTGTTTTCGGCCGAAACATCGGCATGTTACAGAGTTATGAAACATCAATGTATATCATATCCCCTTTACATATCACTTGCCGAAAACAAAGCATTTCATATTCCGTTATGCTGAGACATCCAAGCATGCAGTTTTATGCTTGTCATCCACTGAGAGCTACGCTAGTATGCGAGACTCATAAGATGTATAGAAAAGGAGTCCTACATACTTACTTAGATATAATAATTCTAGCTTTCGCCGCGACTTCCTCCATGCCAAATTTGACACATTATCCCACGGGAACCGTAATTTTTTCCGGGATAAAAGTATCCTATGTGTTATTCCACACTACAATCTATCCCAGTACCAATTTTTATCTAGATACGTTCATACATTTAAGCGTGAAAAACTAACAAATATCCGCCCATCCTCACAAACTTTCGCATTTATAATATTTGTAGGAATAGTCTAGGATTCTTGTTTTGGTAAATTTGAATGAAAGATCTCAAGACCTGGGAAAACAGGTTTATACTTAAGGTGTCTTTAACACAATCGTAAAATGCGACAACGCAGTCTTAATCTCAAGATTAAACTCTAAAACAAACATTATTATAAATAAGAAATTACTTTATAATTACTGATCTGAAATGCCGCGTAAAGATAAGAATTACATGTTATTATAACGACTCGAAAAGGTCGATTATCACTTACGAGTTTATTACTGAGAACATAATAGTGTTGAGTATTACTTAGTAAATATATCTGGTTTAAAACATATTCATTTTGCAATGTACAGATTGGCAACTGTGAAGGAAAATATCGTAAGGAAAACTGGACTTGTAAGAAATATAAGTGTATCTAACATTGCCAATCCTTCTTCAACAAGCATGGTGATCAATGCTCATGCCTTCTCCGTACGAAAAGAGGCCGCTACCATATACCAGTTTTTTTTAAATGTACGGACACTCGGTTTCTTCACATTTCGCCCACGTTTTAACACTGGAGGAAAACTAATAAAGAGTACCTTTTGTTACGTAACATTTTTATAGAAAATGAGTAACATTTTCCTATAGATATTAATAAATACTTTCCTCTTCCCACGGCGATTTACGATAAATAGAATTTTAGTTACCGCTACCCGAGGATTTAAGTTCAGCGTTCGCTGGGATAAAGTTGGTAACAAATAATGAATGAAACATTCGAGATGTGGTCAGTTTAATGAAGATGGGCTCTGTTTTATATTTTACTAACGAAATATCCGCGACGTCGTCCGCGTGGCTTTTTTCACCCGTTGCGTTGTCAAGTTACGTCTTTGGTTACTGCTCCGCTCCCGTGACTCGTAGCGTGATGTTATATAGCTTATGTTACTCAGTGATAATGTAGCTTTCTAATGGCAAAGAATTTTTGATATGTCCAGTAGTTTTTAAGTTTAATCGTTACATACAAAAACCCAAATCTTTCCTCTTTATAATATTATTATAATAGTGTAGATTTTAAAGCCGCATTGTTAAGCGTCATATCTTATGTATCGTAACAGTTTAGCGTTCAGTATACCGCAGCATAAAATCGGACCATCGCAAGCGCCGCTGTGTGAACTGAAACACAATGCTGCCCGGCTCCCATACGATAGCAATCGTGAATAAAGCCAGTGGAGCGATTCTTTAGAAATGGATTAAGTTTAGCGTTAGCTAGATAAAAGACTAAAACTTCGCGCCATGTAATTCACGCGCTGGTGTTAAAACACTGGCTTTGTATCCCAAACCGCTCACACTGCGGTTAAAGACAGCAAGATTTGCATATAAGAAGGCCTCGTATGAAGCCGTAAATAAAACCTGTTCTAATATTTAAAAATGTTAATCAAACAAGGAAAGTCTTAAATCTGGATTATTATTTTTGTTTTTATAATGTAGATGAAACACGTTACTATGCGCTTTATCATATTTTTTTTTACTTATAGAAGCAACAAGAATGTGTGGCCAAGGTTTTACAAAAACTTAATTGAAAAGTGTCTATGAAGTTTCTCGCTCGTTCTTCTCTATAGAGACCTACCTACATTGTAGAACGAGCGGCCAGCTTCAAGTTTCTGACTCACTGGCCGACTCTTTGGCAATTTAAAAGTGCCTGCTGGCAAAGTGTGTGTGTGTGTGTGTTTTAAAGTGCTGGGCTTAGTTGTAATACCTAAAGCTTTGACTTCGACTTTGACCCATATATGAATTGCTAGTCAGGTATACTAAAGCGAAAGGTCACTTTATACACTCACAGACTAAACACGAAATCTCGAAAACTGCTTGACCTATGAAGCTAATATTTGGCAAGTAGGTAGATTACGTCAGCGACACGGATTTTGCGCCAGGGCCGAATCCAGGAAGCTTTCTACAATTACGTGGATAAAGCCATAAAAAAAAGCTCAAAATACAAATCATAATAAATAAAATACAGGGCTCAATAATTACCTAAACTCGTTAAGAGATAGCTGTTGAGCACATATTTCTTTAAGCCATAGCGATAGAGGACAGCCATGAAAATCATTGGAATGCGTCAGTTAGAGCTATGGAGATAATTATAATAACAAAGCCAGCGTCTTCTCACTAGACCATTACTTATAATAATCCGTTTCCCCCATTACCTTCAACTTGGAAACCCACAAAAACCTATTATAATAGGCATACACATACCACACAGTCAACGTATTACCAAATACCATAAATAAGTAGGATGCACAAACTTACAGACATAACTCTTGGACCTGGATGTCTAAAATCACTTCTTTATCAGACCGTATCTTCATAAACTTGACAAATATATTTGCACCCAAAACAGTGAGCAAAGTACTTTATGAATTCGAAAATAGAGTTGAGAATGAGGCAGCAAAGAGTTGTTGGGTTGTATTAAAAGAATTAAAATGATTTTCCCGCCGGAAGCTCGCGTGACGTCACGGTGTGCGCACGCGCTGCCCGGCGGATTAGCGCGATCAAACTCCTTTGGAACACGCGAACAGTAATTGATTTTTTTCCCGATGTCCAAGGGTGGGAACGCCATAGATACCTGGAAGTTAGGGCGTAATTACACCCTTCAACGTGGTCGTTGAAAAGTCTTTATGAAATACTGACTGGGCCATGATTAGGATAATAAATGACGTAACACTGGGTGCACATTACACCTATTCTTTCATTATAACGTGACGGTAAGTATACATTACAAAAGTAGTGAGAAGAAAAAACTAAGCATGTGTTTTTAATTAATGAACTATCTTTATGTACTTTTGACCGCTGAAATGACATCGCTATACGCTCTTGGTCCGGCGAAACATTAATAGAGGAAAACAAAAGTACACCGGGATCTGATCTGTTATATATATGACTGCCTCGATAGCCTAGTGGTTTTAAGCGTGACTGCTACGCTAGAGGTCTTGGGTTCGATTCCCAGTTCGAACAAAGTGTTATTGGATTTTTTATGAAATTCTCAGTAGCAGCAGCAGCTCGGAGTTAGGATTTGTGTCCGGTTAATGGCAATAGGATTGCCCCGAATTATTTATTTATTTATTAAAACTTTATGCACAAATGTAAAAATACACTGTACAAAGGCGGACTTAATGCCTATTACATGGGACCTGAACATACCGGCGAACTATGGGTGTACATTGGTACACCTCTACCGTGATGGAGTCGTCTAGTCTATGCTATGTAAGTTCTGTAAAAAAAGCATTATCTACAATCCACTACTGCAGCCCGCAGAATGCATAAATTACACAATCATCAGCAATCATTTTTTAAAGTCCACAGAACTTTGTCTGCAACTAAAACACGGAATACATCGTCACGTTCCTACAGAGTGTTCACAATCTCTAACATACAATGTACTAACATTGTTTATATTTGTTCTCGATAACGTAATGGCTAGTAAAAAATTAATTTAACTAACTTATCTTCTGTAGATCCATCGGGCGTAATTCGTACTCAGTGTACTCAGTATACACGCACATTACAATTTATTGTTAGATCTTACCTTTTTGAACTACGTGTTGAATAGGCCCGTTAGCCTAAAGCGCGACGGCTCCGCTAGAAGTCTTGGGTTCGATTCCCAGGTCGAGCAAAAAGTGTTATTGGGTTTTTCTATGAAATTCTTAGTAGCAGATTATGATTTCTGTCGGAATGGCAATAGGATCGCCCCCTATTACATGAGACCTGTTTAGGTCTCATGCCTGCACACTGTGGGTGTACGTTGGTACACCTTTGCCGTACCCTTCGGGAAATACAAGCATGAAGGTATGTATGTATGTGTGTTTTGAACAGGGGTTCGCCGAAAAAATAATCGCGACCATCATGTAGGGATCCATGCCACAATTGTTTCCTACACACCAAACTAGGAATTCCTCCTGTATCGCGGATGCGTTTACAAACAAACTCACATACACACACAGCCAGACCCGGAACGACTATCTGTAGGTCATACATTTGTTCCGTGCGGGAATCTAACCTGCGACATGCAGCCGATCGCTCAACCACTTTATCAACCGTATAGTCATCCTTACTATCGGACCTAGCTGGTCCCTCTTAAGGGATGAACAGAGAGCCCTAAGTCTAATTCCTGATGTCATCGCACAGCCCCCAACATTTACTTCGACAGTCTCTTAGCTAACTAATAAGCAGCTAATTCGATATATTTCTTTTTTCATTCCAAACACAGCATGTTAAGAAAATAAAACGTACTTCTTCATATTACAGCAATAAATTTTCGAAACTATTCACACAAAAATAAACCATATCACGACAACATTAAGCCGAAATCCCTCTACACGTCGACAAACTCCGGTGCATATAATATCAACTTGATGAAGCCACTGTATTTTCCCATGGATAGCCGAAAAACCATAAAAATATATCTAAATTTCATAAACACGGAGATTTTTGTGATAAAACACCATGGGAGCCGGTTAAAATCCATAAAAGGCAAAGATTATTATTGTCCGTTATCTTTTTGATAAAGATATTCCGAATCGGTGTTTGTTACTTGATTCGTCGCGTACAACTTTAATTTTTATATACCTACCAAATTTTATTCACTGAAAAAGAACCACTAGAAGTTTCAACTGGAACTCATCTTACTATGTAGCGCAAAATAATTTTACAAAGAGGTAAGAAAACAAACGAAGAAACCTTCAAGGAAGGAATCTTCAGTCATATTAAAATATTGCAAGTTTTCAAGTTTTATTCTTTGCCTCGCTTACAGATGTTATTAAAACTTATTTTCTGTTATTTCTCAGTAAAAGTTCACAACAAGGAATATTTTCTTACTATTATATTGTATACGTATGTTGCAGACAACAACTTAGGAATAACTGTAGCGTTTAGACCTTATGTACTGCATCTTTACGTAAAAACAACTTTTAGAAAAGATCGGAATCTTTGAACCTGCATTTTTTGACGTTCGTCGTCGCTGAAATGAGAGTGCGACTTTTGAATGGTTTTTAATTGGGAGAATTGGCCTTGAGATGGCATTTCCAGTAACTTTTATGCTTTTTTATTTATTTGTTTAAGGAAATCATTGAATGTCAATCTAATCTCCATCTCAATCTGTCCAAAATGCACATAAAAAAAAATACATCACGTTTTTAACATTTTACGAAAAGAAATCCGTCCATGAATTGCAAAAACGAGATGTAAGGAAGTAGATCAGTATTAGGTAAGCAAGATTCCCTCAACAATGACAAAAATTGCAGTTGCCTCATTATCATTCATAATACAAGCCTATCCACGTCAAGTTGTTACAGCACTCAGCATCATCACAATAACGCTATTCATCATATGAGAATAATCAGGTATTCACTGGGATTGCATAACGCGTCGTACGTGCATCTCATAAACTGAGGAACTAAGTAATAACGTGGGCAGGACCGCTCCGCACTGCACTGCTTTAAATAGACTTTTTGAACAATTACCAAGAGTTTTGTTAACTTTTTGAAACCTGTTTTTAATGAGAATGAATCAGATATTATGAAACTTTGGCTAGTAAAGCTACTGTTTTAGGGCAACTTTAACAATATTACACCATTTCATAAGTTAACCATAGGGATTCCATAGGTTTATCATAGGTGTACCATAGGTTTACCATAAGATTTTCATGGGTTACACAGATATTATGAAACTGGCCAGCAAAGCGAACTGCTTAAGGAACTTTATGATCAAGTTTAACAACGTTAAACCATATCATAAGTTTACCATAGGATCACCATAGTTTTCCCATAGGTTTGACCCATAGGATAAGCCAAAACAAATAAAAAAGAAGCAAAAAAAGTAGTGCCAAATTAAGTTTCACTGTGGATTTTTTAAATACAAATATTGTGATCTTCATACATGCTATTATAGGTTCAGCTATTGTCCTAATTTCATAGGGACTAAAATACTTATAACTTGCGAAAACCCATCAAAGTCAAATTTAAACACACACATTTCAAACGCGTAACGTAATTGCGAAGCATCACAATAAAATAATTTATAGAAACACTACAACATTTTAAATATTTTATTACTTAAGCATATAAAAAAGCTGTTTAGTTCTTTATTCAGTTCGTAAACTTCAGTAATCGTCTTGAACCTCAAAGTCAAATTATATTTTTCAATTAGGCCATTAAGAGGCATTTTGAAGGTCATTTACAAGTCAGAAGGATTGAATTTACATAGTTGCTCCATCTCAACGGTAGTTTTGTATGCATAAGAACGGGAAAGAAACTCAATACTTACTCTTATAAAATAAATGGATTACCATATTTTGTATACAAGAATAATTTAATTCCTGCTAAAATATTTGATAGGAAATTGTGCCACCGCGGGGTACAAAGCTAGTTATATAAGTCCATGTTTCCTCACAATGTTTTCCTTCACCGATGTCAGTATTTTTTTTGTTTTTAATGTCATTGGATGGCAAACAAAATGAAGACCCACCTGATATTTAATGGTTACCGCTACCTATAGACATCTGCAATACCAGAGGCTCGCAAATGCTATGCCATCCCAGAGACAATATAAAAATATGTCAGTCAGTGAAGTCAATAGATAAACTTAACAAGTCAATTAAAAAAGTAACATTGGTAATTGCCGACATTTGTATTTAACCTTATGTGCACAGAATTAATTTAATAAATAAGCAAAATTCAAAAATGAGATAGAATCAGATTTTTATTAATTTATTTTCAAAACACAAAGATACTTTATATAAATCTCCTAACTACTACTGCTACCTCTATTCTCAATTTCATTTGACACGAGCGTGAAGAAATCGCGTTACGTCGAAAAACTATCGGTTTACAAGATACAAGATGAGATATGCAAATCAGTGATACAATCGCTACCAGTGACAGTATTAGTTACAGTATAATTAGCCTTTGGTATCATTCTATTATCTATACTAGTATTAAAAACCTGAAGATTTCGTGTGTTTGTTTTAACGCGCTCATATTCAGAACTACTGTTACGATACTGAAAACTCGTTTACTATGCTACCTATACGCTATATTTTATTGACAATACAAATTGGGATTTGTAAGAAAATTTAAAAAGACAAAGTCGCGGGCAAACCTTGTCCGTTTTATAAAAGTGAAACTCTTTACGACGTATTCTGTAATTTTTTAATAATTTTGCGAATCACGTTGTCATATTGGCATAAACGTAGTAGGTACTTAATGACGTTATATTTGTATCTCCCATCATTCAATTAAATTTTAAGTTTATTTTAGTGTATGTACTCAATTTCTTTTAACGGGCCTTTTTGTTTTCGTATATAATTACACTACAAGTATCTCCATTTATAAAATAAATAAGATTTAAATCTTTTTACAAAGTTTTTGAAAAACCAGTTGTTAATTAAATAAATCCATTTATATAATAATCCAATCTATAATCAGAATATAATAATATTGGGGGTAATTGTAATAACTTTAGGGAACTGCCGCAATCTAATTTCAGTCTCAATCTGTTAAAAAATGCGTCTTTCTAATTTACCTACACTTTTGACATTGATTGTCGCTAATTACCTTCTGATATTTTGCGCTTGAAGCGTTTGTACAATGTTTATATTTGAACCCTTCGTAGAAAAGGTTCAAATTCTCGTTCTATAAGTATTAACCGAGTTTTTCGAGCCGTAGATAGTCAGAAATATTACTTTTAATTAGGCTGATAATATTAACAAAAATAACCATAACACTTCCATAAATTAAAGACTAGTAATCGACGTCAGAACACAAAGTTAAGATGTTTATACAACGTTTTTCAAGTCAGTGGAGCGTTTTAATAACTGCGAAAGTTCATATTACCGGGCAGTTACATACAACAGCATCAAATCATCAGCGTTAAGACGAACGTAGCATCTTAACAATGGACGCGAAATTCCCACATTCATCCGAGATTATATTATACATTATACGTTTTATTATAAAAATTGTACGCAATCCAGTTTAGTTAGTAACTGTA
Organism: Caradrina clavipalpis; assembly: GCA_932526535.1. Taxonomy (NCBI): domain Eukaryota; kingdom Metazoa; phylum Arthropoda; class Insecta; order Lepidoptera; family Noctuidae; genus Caradrina; species Caradrina clavipalpis. The sequence goes on from OW052087.1 coordinate 8,688,907, forward strand.
CTAGTTTTTTTTAACGGTACATAGTTGAGGCATATGTGGGCGCCTCTGTCGATGTATGAGCGCGATCAAGGCCGACCGGTGAGCACTTTAGTAAAAAATAATTTATTTCATTGACTTTCATATAATGTGATGTGTTTTAACTTAAGACGTATTTGATTTGAGTGTTGTTATTGAAATAACGTTGTGTTGAGTTTAAATAAATATTTTTATATTAATATTCTTAGTCGACCTGTCTGTCACACACATTCTGTTTATAATAATTTAAACAATTTTATTCACTGTAGATTATTTTATTAGCATACCTGTAACGTACTTGTGAAACATTCTTAAATATTTAGGAGAAACTTTTTGAATATTGTTTTGTTTTCATAACATACATTGCTTGCTCCTGAACTAAATTTCCTTCCACGATGCCACAAAGTGCCACTTTACGAGTGCGTCTTACCAGTATTTACACGAGTAAATGAAATGCGACTTACTCAATTTAAATCCTTCTGCTCAATTTAATTAACGATGATACTAGAGTTGTGGTTCTTAACACAATAAAAGGAATACCTTTTGTTAAATACAACATACCGTCACTCCTATATTCTCTGAAGGATTAGGCAGCGGTGTACCAACGTACATCCACAATTCGCATGTTTAGGTCCATGTAATAGGGGGCGAGACTATTGCCATTAACCGAGCACAAATTGTAACTCCGAGATGCTACTGAGAATTTCATAGCGGAACCCAGTAATACTTTGCTCGAGACCTGGGAATCAAACCCAAGCCCTCTAGCGTAGCAGTAGCGCCACTACGCTAACGAGGCAGTTAAATGGTTATCACCAAATCAACCTTTAATCCGTTAAGTTAGTACACAATCTCTTTGCGTAAATAACAAAGATTGACGATAGCTGAAGCTGAAGTTTTTATTTGTTTACACTGCAGTTATGGCCGATGGCTGTTACAGAAGGACGTCTTAAACCACGTCGGTTACATGTAAAGAGGGTAAAACACACAGACATTAAACCCACAACCCTTCTATTTGACTTCGCAGTCAGTTTGAAATTCGAACAGGCGACTTCACCCGATCGCGGCGACAGCGGGCCAATCAAAAGCGCCGATGCACTCGGGTGCAATAAAACCACTCTAATATATGCGTACGCGTCGCGTTGAAGACTTTTATTAGCAATTTAACAAGTGTCGTGGACGAACCACGATTTGATTTATGTACACATAATGCACGTTTTACGTTTATTGTTTCTTGTATATCAAGTTTGGGTGCCGATATGTTATTTGAGATTTCAAGGTGGATCGGAATTTGTGGTGGTTTTGTAGCCCAAGTAGGGGGTAGGCAGACATAGTCTTTTTTTACTGATGTCTATCATGACTCAATATCCAGATGCGGATGAGGACAGGTATTAATAGGTACTCTACAGGTAGCTATTTATACTCTTTGCTTTGGAGACTAGGAATGCGTTAGGCATGTAAAAGTTGAAAAATTTTAGTAAATAAAAAACTTCACACACACTTTTTATGACCCCCATGCTTTCATTTGACAACGCCTTTATTTTAAGTGTTATCCCTTCGTGATGACGTGCCACACGACTACTCAGACAAGAAAAAAAATTATATCAACGAAATCAATATTACAGATTTTTGACAACATGAATACTCTTTTAGCCGCGGTCGGTCAACGCGTCAAACGTAATCAAAACTGTCATGACGGAATGAAAACATATCAACGAGCTTGTCGGTTCGTATTGAAGGCGACGAGCGGGTGACGTCAATACCGATTATAGTTTATATCGATGCACGCAATCGAATCTGTCATCGAACATTTAATCGATTTGAAATCAATAAGGTTATGGTTTTGGCACCTCACTCTATCCTCGTGTTTTGAATTTCGAATTCTTGCGGCCAAAGTCATCAACAATCTTTAGCTTGCTGCGAAACGTATATTGAGACCATTTTGAGAAAGGAAAAAGAGATTATTGGATTTATTATGATTTGGTATATTATACAGTGATCGACACTTGTTCTATAACGAGTATCATCATCATCTGCTTAGCCTTTTTCCCAACTGTGTTGGGGTCGGCTTCCAGTCTAACCGGATGCAGCTGAATACTAGTGTTTTACATGGAGCGACTGCCTATCTGACGTCCACAACCCAATAACTGGGCAACACGATACCTCTTGGTTAGATTGGTTGTCATATTTCTTGGCTTCTGACTATCCGTAACGACGAATATAACGTACGAGATCTACGAATGACAGCCGGGACCAACGGCTTTACGTGCTTTCCGAAGCACGAGGGTGTCACACCACCAACTTCCAAACTCCGAGCTGTACTAAAAAAAAAACAATAACACTTGGGAAAAATCCAATAACACTTTTTGCCCGACCTGGGAATCGAACCCGGGACCCCATGCTCATCAGTCGCACGTTGCGACCACGAGACCAACGGGTCAGTTCCATAACGAGTATAGCAAAACATAATTTATCTACCAATGATATTATCTCTGACATGACAACAACCGGTAGTCCCTAATCCCTGAACAAACAAAACAGAAGCCTATTGGCTTGTACATTACAACATAAAAATTTATGTTCTTCCTCAATAGTTTATTTATGTAAATGTCCACTATCAGATAGAATAACTTTATTATATCGTAATATGTCATAATCTGGTCGTCGTTGAAAGTATCAAAGTATCGGTTACAAAGCGGAACATAATAATTCTCTTAGTTTATGATGTGAACAATGACGTCAGCTGCGTATGTTAACGTGAATTATCGACGACAATTTGAACAGTAAAAAATTAATATATTAGGGATACAAAAAATACTTGGCTAATATCGAGAGTGGGGCAGCGGGAAGGGTAAATGACAAGCGAAAAGCGACGAACTTGCATTTGTCATAAGGCTCTAGTAGTAGTAGAGCTTTTTGTAAAGTATCTCGACCTAGAAAGTACTGCCACCATACCTATTTCTGCCGCAAAGCAGCAATGCTGTGTTCTGCTTTAAAGGTTATGGATGCCGGTGTAATTACAGGCAGATAAGACATTTCAACTTTGTTTCTAGGATGCCAACGCATTTGCAAGGCCTCTGGTTTTGCAGATGTCTATAGGCATAGGCAGTGGTGACCACTTAACATAAGGTGGGCCTTCGACTTGTTTGCTATTAAAAAGAAATCGCCTATCAAGTTAAATTAATCTGAAGGTTATAGAAACATGTCTTGTAAGGTTTCTAGGATGTCGAGTTCCAGGAAGACGAAAGCTCATTAGAAAATAAAAATGACCAAATTCTAGCGCAGATTTTATTAGACATAAATTGATACAGTAGTTAAATCAAGTATCTACTAACATGAAATCGCGATAAACCGTGAGAAGCGAAACAGTTTCCCATACTGGTTTGGAAACAAAATTATCGTCCCACACCGACTAATACTATTGTGGATTAGTTACTATATAAAGCCAAGGGCTGGCTTAAACAATGACGTTTAAACATCGAATACCTGTTTACTTCATCATCCTACCGTTACATTGGATTCTCAACAAAAAAGAGAAAACATGTTTATTACGATTATAAACGCGAAAATTTGTTAGGGTGAGTCGAAGGGAAGTAGGGATGTAAATGGAATTAGTACACATATAGATATGCCTCGAACTGCCTCGTTAGCCTAGTGGTCCTAACGCGTCTGCTACGCTAGAGGTCTTAGGTTTGATTCCCAGGTCGAGCAGTGTTATGTAATTCTCAGTAGCAAGCAGCTAGGAGTTTCGTTTTGTGCCCTGTTAATGGCAATAGGCTCGCCCCCTATTACATGGGACCTAAACATACCAGCGAACTGTGGGTTTACATTGCTACACCTCTGCCTAACCCTTCGGGGACTACAGGCATGATGGTATGTAGGCATTAGGAAAATCAAGATCACTTTTCGGAATTTAACACCATCTATCACCAGATTCAAAGACAACACAATGTTGATGTATGTATTTAAAATAGCAGTAGTGTGGCAATATTATTTGACGATAGACAGGAAACATTACAGACTGTGCTATTTTGCATAGCAGCAAAGTGAATGTTGTTCCGGAACCTCCGGAAAGTAGGAATCGAGTTGTATGAAGTCTTCGCTACTGCAGAAGCCTTCAATATTTTTATCTTAGAATAAATAAAATTGAAGTGTCTATTTGTAATTTCAAACCTATTTTTAAATTGTTTGTCTATCTTTCTGTTTGTTCCGGCTAATTTCTGAAACGGCTGAGGCAATTTTGGCGGGTGTTTAATTATTTTAATATATGTCGTGTTGGCCAGAGGCGCTCTCATGCACGAGGTTGTGGGTTCGCAACCGGGCACGGGCAAGAAAGTGCATATGATTTCAAAAAGTCATATTGGTACTTACCAATATGACTTTTTGAAGTCATATTATTATGTACTTTCTAAGTTTATCTTGGACATCACTGACATCGGTAACCATGTTTGGAAGTTAGTGGTTCAGAAATTTTGACAATAGGGTGTGTGGGGTCGTAAGACCTTACTGCCCACACGATAAAGAAGAAGATTTATTTTAATAAAACATTTATTAATAAAAAATGAGGGTTAGGTGAAAACAAAATTGAAACCAATGAAATAGTGAACGCGTACAAAGTCGCGGGTAACAGCAAATTTGAAACATACCCCATGCCGTTTTGTGAAAACTATTACTAGCGAACCTCTGCCTAACCCTTCGGGGAATACAGGCGTGAAGGTATATTTAATACTAGCGGTAAAAGCACTCCGTAGGCCGCAGCCCATCATCACTTGGCCCACTCCGACATCCCGCCGAGATAGACGGTACGTGTTCTAAGTAAACGGTCAGATAACGCGAGGTGACTTGTGGTACCCAGCCCGTAGGACGTAGGATGTAAAACGTACATCTGATAGAGCGACTCGTAGGTGATGTACGCGTGACGGGACGGACCGGTGACTCACTGGGTGACGACGAATAGGTACGGTATTTCGAAAATGTAGAAAGTTTGAATGCTTCCCAGTTCGAAGGCACGCCGGGGCCTTTAGTTCTGGTAATGAAATGGTATCGTTGAGATGATATAAGTATTTGGTTTGTTAAGTTTATAAAACCTGCTTATATGTAACGCGACTTCTTCATTAGTAATGCTTGGCGGGGTATTTAGGGATGCAACCGTGATCAGTCTGCTATACCTAAACTAACATAAAGATCTCGATCGAGCAACTAGCTTCAACTTCTTGCCGACCCCAACACAGTTGGAAAAAGGCTAAGCAAATGATGATGAGTAATTACAAACTCTGAAAACCCATTAACACTCAAACTGAACTGGAAATTGGATCCAGAACCTCACATTCAGCAGAATCACTACACCGACGGGGTAGTCTATACAGTTGTGAAGGAAAAACTTTGTACGCTTTTTTAGTGCCTCCGTACGCGACCAACTTTTTGGCTGATTATCATCGGACCGAATTTTAACAGATTTCGTCTCGCCAACAAAGAAATCTGTCAAAAATCTGTTGTGTGCGGAGGTGCTTAAGCAGATTGCGCGCACAGAAAAGTGTGAGATTTGGCATATAATTAATAATTTATATGGAAAAGGAGCGTAGAAAGCCAAAAAAATGAAAAATAAACACGTTTGAATTTCGAACGATGTGGAAGTAGTCCTATTATAAAAATGTAAATAAGGCAACTCGTAACTTTTGATTACAGTGAACTTGATGAGAGCGACGCACCTATTCTTATATAAATCATGATTGCCTTGAAAATTCCGAGATGAATACCTATTTATAATAATTAATACTAATATTTGAAGAAGTAAGAATTTTGTTTCTTTGTGTGTTTGTAACGAATAGGCTCCGAAACTACTGGATCGATTTTAATCATTTTTTCACCAACAGACAGCTGCATTATTCCTGAGCGACATAATAATAATAATATTAAGTATCTTGATCTGGCTCGCGAGGTTGTCGACATGTGGGATGTGAATACGGCAATCATTGTGCCGATAGTCGTGACGGCCAATGGCATAATAGCCAAGAGCCTCGACCAACACCTAAGGAGGCTCTCGTTGGGCGGTTGGATCAAGGGCTTGATTCAGAAAGCGGTACTCCTAGACACGGCGCGTATTGTTAGGAGATTCCTTTCTCAGGAGCCCTGACCACCGGTGGCTTGGACCCTGTTCCCGACGCCGGTGGGCTACTATTTTTTATATTTTTAAATGTTTTTATTTTTTTATACTAATATTTAAAAATGTAACTTATATGTAATAGAAATAAATAAATGATAATAATAATAATAAGCCAATGGCTTAATTGCCACGAGCCTCGACCAACATCTTAGGAGGCTCTCGTTGGGTAGCTGGATCAAGGGCTTGATTCAGAAAGCGGTTCTCCTAGACACGGCGCGTATCGTTAGGAGATTCCTTTCTCAGGAGCCCTGACCACCGGTGGCTTGGACCCTGTTCCCGACGCCGGTGGGCTACTATATTTTATATTTTTAAATGTTTTTATATTTTTTAGTAATATTTAAAAATGTAATTTATATGTTTAATTAATGAATAAATGGAATAATAATAATAATTTATTTGCAGACCAGTGTCCATAGAAACAACTAGAACATAGCCTATACAACATCACGCTGCGACACACGGGAGCGGAGCATTAACTTAAGAAATATTTATGGCGGGTGAAATACGCCATGCGGACGAAGTCGCGGTCAGTTCGCTAGTAATTAATACAATAGAGGGGTCCACTCCATAAAAACTGTTCAATGAAATACAATGCAGGAGGATTTTTTTCCGTGCTCTGTTTCATTCGCAGCTTAATATTATAATACTATATTACAATTTTATTTTTTAAATTTAATATTGCTTAAACATTTTTTTTTTTTTAAATAATCTTTGCCAAGTTTGTTTAATTTACATTTTTAGGTGAGTTTGAATTTTTTTATAATTTTCGTATTTTAAAAATGACTTAACTTTTTGTATCTACTGAGATATTAAGTATGTTTGTAATGTTGTACACATCTTATAATCTATAAATTGTCAAACCTTAAGGTCACACACTGAGTACACGAACTCTCTAAAACGAAATTCTACGTTTTCATCAATAGATAGAGTGATTCAATAGGAATATTTATGCGAATAGAATATCACGCTACGACCAACGGGAGTGGAGCCATAACCAATGGCCTAACTGACCGCGGGTGACCACGGGGCATATAACTTACTAGCTGGATGCTCCGTAGTGTCACCTGCCTTCACCCGCGTAATAAATATATCGAGTAATAAATCTAAACTAGTGACCTGCGCCGATCAGATCAGTCTGACCGGATGCACTGACATGTCGCGATCAATCAGTTATGTTTTAACGATTTGCTTCAAGTAGTAATCGCTATGGTTGACATAGGTACAATTAACAAAGCTATTTGGTATACAGGCAGCTTACTTTTTTTTATGGATGCGAAATCATCTAATAACTTCTCCCGCCATAGTGTCAGACTTTTACTGACTAAAACCCATCTATGTTCCTTCATGTGCCCTGTGCGTTCCGGGGGCGCGGTATCTCTTTCAAACAACCCGCAGCCCCGGCAGGACAGGCAGCTTACTTGCGATTACTTTTAAACGATGTTGTAAGTGTGCTGAGAAGTATTTTTTTTTAATAACTCTCTTATGTGTGTCATAAGATTAAAAAGTAATTTCGCATACAATAAAAATGAATATTGGGAATGTACACCAAATAAATTAGTTGATTGTACATAAGGCCCGGAGTCATTAAGGCGAAGAGTAAAGAAGATGTCTAATAAACAACCAATAGGATACTGTCTTATGTTGAAACTAAGCTACGAGTACTACTCTACATTTTGGAATGGGCAACAAGGTTTAATATTATTTTCTTTTATGTAAATGGACATTTAAAAGTGTCTTTTAATGGTCTAATTGAAATAAATGATTTGACTCTCACTTTGTCTTAGCGGTGAGACCGGTGAGCGGTGAAATAACGTAAGCCGATTAGTTGTACGAGGCATCTCCTATGCTCTCCGCTTTGGTGGAGACTGGGACTTAATCTTGAGGTTCATACAGTCTCACACCGCACGGATATTGGTGTGGCGGTATGTAAAGCCATTATAATAGTCCTAGGTACACTTTACTTTAGGTTTTTCATCAAGGAATTAACCTGAACTGTCTGTAACCTAAGGCTGCGGGTTCGATTCTCGTCAAGTACTAATTAAACTTATTCAACTCACATGCTTTCTAAGCTTATCTTGTCATGGCATCATTGACTTTAGTTAAAGAAAAGCAGGGTAGGAAACCTAAGTCTTATAATAAATATAAGTCTGAAATTGTCAATCCGCAGAGCGCAAGCGTGGTGATCAATACTCATACCTTCTGAGCATGAGAAGAAGCTTTTATAATTAGACTGGTATCATTTTTTTTACTTATCTCTATACTCATATTATAAAGAGGTAAAGTTTGTGAGGTTCTTAAGGGTAATCTCTGGATCTACTAACCCATAGAAAGCCACGTATCATAGGCTATATAACATCACGCTATGACAAGCGGGAGAGGAGCAGTAACCATAACACGTTACGTAACACGGGTGTAAATATCCAAGCCGAGGAAGTCACGGGCAGAAGCTAAGTACTAAATAAAGCATGAACATTGCTAACTACATGCATTCCTAACACAGTAATAAGCATCAAATGACATAGATAAAGTTAAGTTTAGCGAAAGTAGTTCACCAATATGCTGGAACAGTTTTCATCAATAGATTTAAATCAACAGAAATAGAGTTCAAAAATAATTAATAAATATTTCTTTTTATTTATTTATATTATTAATTATTATATATAATTAATATTGTTTAATGTCATTTCCATTATATTTGTATTCATTATCAATTTATCAATGAAAAGTTGCCGCTGTCAGCGATCACCCTAACAAAAAAATAGTACTGCCAATACTTTACACAAACTGATATCAAAATTCAAAAGGAAGCTGGCCATCTTTGAAAGTCTCTAAGCCCCACAATTGAGCACACCGCGACCTTTATTCAGACGTGTCGGGGTGAGCCCACACTAGACGCATATTTTAATGGTGTTAGCATGAATAGTGTGCTCAAATTTATGAGTTCCCATAGTTCATAGGAAATCGATGAATGGCATGCCTTTAGGCTATAGTGTTTTATATGACACCTCGGTTTTGCTAAATGGCTTTAGAGAGGGCATTATTCATTTTAGCCATATTTGCACCTCATTCATAAAATTGATTGAAAATGGAGGTGAGAGTTAGCTTAAAACTGTCCTGAAAGCTTGCTATTATTCATCTAAATAAATACACATGCCATCAAATAGTGCAAAAGTATGCAAGGAGGTTGCATGCTATTATGCCAACCAATTTCTGATCGGTGAATGTCAGTGAGAGATGCTTATGTGCAAGTTATAAGTATTCGTATTTTCTGCTTTTGGTGTGGTCATCACGTAGATACAACTATGAGAGATGGATGAAATAAAATATCTGTTTTTATGTCTGGTAGATACCGTAAAACGCTCTATTTTTTAGCCGATAAAGATAATATTGCTATAAGTAAGACCTAAAAGCCAATTCCCAGGATTAAATACGATAACAATCTACCATTTCACCATTCTCAGCGATAATCGATGTCAAATTTATGTTTATGTGAGTAATGTAGAAGAAATTTTTGAAAGATCTGAATGCGAATGTTCTTAAAAATACTTATGTTAATCTAGCAACTTGCTACAAACCCAAAGCTTTTTGCTATTTGAAATAAGTTTAGTAAGTTGCTTCATTATTATGTTACCATACAATAATGCGTAGTAAATAAAGGACGCCCTCACCAAACCATTCAAAAATAACGTCTCGCAGATGCAGTAACATAGCTACACAAATCACGAGCATCCCGGCATGGAGTGACCATACAAATATGCCAAATAGGGCCTGAAGATGCCTCAGCACTGAGCCATACAAGTCACCCACTACTTATGGGTAGATTGTCCCCGTGGCAACTCCCACAGTGGGAAATGGCTGAAGTCATAACTTAGTAGCCATTTTCCTGATTGTTGACTCTTTGCTATTCAAGTTCAAGGGACCTATTTAAAACTAATGTTAAAATTAAAATGTATTAAAAACTAAACGGCTTCTGATTATGTAAACTGCCACAAATTATACTTAATATTCGGTAGCAACATTTAGAACTCTTTCTTAATCCGGCGATAGCGATCTAAACCTTTAGACCAGAAAATTATCTTAAGACTTCAATTAGATTATAATTTCTTCATAAGTATATTAATTTTAACAAAATGGTAATGTTACTTGTGCTAATATACACCGTTCTAAAATTACAATGGCTGGATAGTAAGTTAGCGTAAACTATTTTATCACCTATCGTAAGCATAGTTCAATTAATAATAAATTCTGTCACTGAAATAATTAAAATACATAACGCATTTTGACACCTCCCGGAATTGAATCAGGTAAGTTATTCAGTATTCTATATATATAGGCGACAAGGGTAAGGTTTTAGTGACGCGGGTACAAGCGGCGGCGGGCAAATAATATTACGTTATTTTTTGGACGGAGTTCTTCAAAATGGCAGTGAACCGGTTCTTTAAATGCATAGATTTTTCAAAATTGGATATACCTTTTGTACACATGACATGTATACAATTGGAAGGCTTTATTCATAGCTATGCGTTATACCAATTATAAAATTAAACTAACGTGCTACAAGATAGTAATATTTCCTATTCTAAAATCGACATTAGGTACATAGGTAACCTACCTATGTACCTAAGTTACCTAATTTCGATACTCAAAATGGTCTACCGCTTCTGCTATTTATAGTTCAGATGAAACATTTGTGCTTCGGTTCATAAAATGGGGTACCTAATAGAAAAAAGCCGAGAACACTCGCGCTCGTCCACTGTCACTCGCCAAGCTATAGAAAGGGTTATGTTTGGAAAGAGAACGAAGTGATTCCATAGATTTATTTTGGGATTTAACATACTCCACGAAATTGGTAGTAGACCGGCTGTAATACCTGAAGAATACAAAACCGGTGGAATAAAGCACACAGCTCAACCTCAAACCTCAGGCTGAATCTAATCTATTAGATGATGAGTAGATTTTCCGGCGCCCTTATAATATGGAAAAATCCCTGTTTAAGGCCCGGCCACACCGCAGCAGACAACTTGCAATAGTATTTATATGAACGCGTACACACTAACGCGGGTAGCTGCTGTCCGCAATATTCCTGCAAAATCTGACCGCTCCAGTGCTGCCGTGCGTTTAATACATACAGGGCTTTCAATTTAAATTTATTTACCTATTCAGATCGCTGACACTGCCACCCCACCTCCTTCTAATACAAAAGCTTACCATACCATTAAACTTTACGACTTGAAACGTTTTCAGTTATCATGGACGCATAAAGCGGTGCAAATATAATTTACAATTAGAACTTCCTCACAAAACTGCAGCATTAATCGCTTATCCTGGCACGATGTCATGTATTCTACAATTAATACATTTGGGGTTGCAGATCAAAATTGCGAGAATACCGCTGCGCTGCGCACCGCTGTGAAGGCTTTTCAGTGTGGGTAGGTAAGCCGATTTACACTCCATAGTTAACGGGGTGGCAATACTACGAACTAGCGTACGGGGAATCATTGAACGATGCAAGATCGTGCTTCAAAGTAAACACCGCCCGATTCTGAATACACTATACGGATTTCCCTGCGGGTTTAGAAGCTGACAAGGAACAATTGACTTTGTGTGTTGACTTCTATTAAGTGGTTTGATCTAAGTTGCATAATGGGTATTAGTCTATCCAGTTATCTTAGTATACATCTATGCTATGGTATGGTAAAAGCAAGAAGACGAAATACTATTTTTCGGCCTTTGCATTCCAATTTATGTAAAAAGCTAAATTAAACCGTTTTTTTTTTATTACGGATCCTCCAGTCTTCAACCAAAATTCCATTCGTATTAAAATTTAATAACGACCGCGCTGCGAACACTCATAATTCCCGATGTTGATATAATTATGGCGCCCATAATTATCGTTACGTACGAGATGCATTGCTGTCTCAATAACAAGCAGAGTGAGCACTGATCTTGTCGTACTCGCAATGTACACTAAATTAACGTAACGCTCGTAAATATTGTACAAGTGACAGTTACATGTGTTGTTTTCATAAATGTTTCTTTTGATCATAACTTTAGAACTTTGGTACGGTTTATTTGCAATTTTATGTGAACGAAATTGCCCTCGAGGATTTTTAAATGTCTTTAAGAGAAGTATAATTTTATGACGTGAAATTGGAACAGTGTTAAAATTATGATATTAATTAAAAGAGTTGTAGAATCGTTGTCTATTTTGAGTACGAGGTGGTGATTATCGTAAACTTCGTCTTGTGCTTTCAGAAATACCTTTATGTTATTTTAATCATTCTTCTTGGAGTAAAGCTCCCTAGACAAAGCTACTGAACCTGATCGATGATGTGATGACGCTAAAATTAAAAGGTGTGATTATACAAGCGCATCAACTGGCGAAAGTAACGCTGTCTAGGGGATAAATAGCATAATCAAATAAGACTAACCTGAAATAATCATTCTTGCAGAATATATTGCTATCCCTAGCGTAGCACCGTTGTTCCGAATCGAGGGGCATCTTGCACTCGCAGCATTTCAGACATGGTGTATGCCAGCGGCGTTCGAGTGCCAAAAGATAGTATCTGTCGGTGATCCGGCCGCCGCAGCCGGCACAAGCATCTTCAGGGGGAGGTTGGGGCGTTTCGTCCGGGGGCTCTCTTTTCCGACAAGAGGTGCAGTCACGCGGCGAGCCGGGGGACGTCGCGGGTGCGACAGGGGACAAGTCGCCGCCCCCCTCGTACGCCGACGTTAGGTATCTCTCGCTTTGTTGCTGAAACAAGAATTCTTATGAAAAGGAGGTCGGGAAATTCCGAGTCTTACCGGGAAATAAGCCAGGATAATTACGGCCGCAAGAAAGGGGTTGCCGAAATTTCCTTATGTATCTATGTTCCACCGGTTCCAAGCTGTGGTTTTATGCTTAAAAGGTACCTATTATTTGTTTTATAATATTTTTAAGGTTTTCATACTACTTTGTTCGAACCTATGATTTGTTCAAAATAAAGCAGTCGAATCATTAAAAGAACTTAGCGCTAAGTTGATTGCGCTCAATACAAATACAAAAGAGCCCATCACTAAGTACCTATGCCAAGTGTTACGTCGTTTAATCAAGTCGAAGAAAAATCCAAAATAATGATCGTAATAAAAGTCTGTCCCTATCCGGCCCTGTCTGAGCCTGGCTGAACCCTACTTTGTGTCTCAAGTCGGGATTATGTTTTCCTTTAAGTAAAAACATCTCATTAGCTTCCCCCCTTACACATTATTTCGAAGGCCATGAAAAAAAGCAATATCTTTGTAAAGGTTTCACAAGATTGTTGGAGCAAGTTCATCGAATGTTGTTTTGGAGGAAAGGCGGCTTATCCTCCTACGCAATTAGCGCAATCGGAACAAAAATACTTTTTTACTATAAACCAAAAATAGATTTACGTTGTATTTTTTTACATGTCTATTTCCAATTGATCACGAAAACGATCATTATTACGACTTGTAACACTTACGTGGATTTAAATTGGGTTCTAGAAACGATACTAAAAATATTATAGGACTCGTCGTGATGTAAAAAAAATAATTAAAAGGGTAGGAAGTAATTTCTTGAAGTACTTTTCTGGTTACAATAATTATTTTACTAATAGAAAAAAGCTACTCTATAACCGGGCGCTAAGGCTAGGCTGGTTTTTACATACATAAACTCACGCCTTTTTCCCATAGGGGTAGGCAGAAAGCACAGAACGCCACCTGCTACGATTCTAACATACTACTTTCGCCTCGTCCACGTTCATACATCTGGTCATACAAGCACGCCGGTTACGAGTACTGCGCACTCGACCTTTCTGAAGAACCTCACCAATAAGGTCAGGGTAGGTCTTTCTAGGGCTGTTTTATAGCATCTATACATAATGTATCTCTAAAATGGTACAAACTTTCTATTGTAAAATTACACGTACCTCAATTGCTTGTTATATACTTTGATATATTCGTCATATATAATTACCGATGTAATTAAGACTAAGTACATAATATAACAAGACACATATGTACCTAAGTCAGTATCTGCATCGCCTACAAGCTTACAGTTAGATATTCAAGGTTCGTGATAAATGTAGGTTCAAATATAAATATTAAACAGACTGACAGATATCTGAATGCATATTTCATCATAACATCGGATAATAACATAATTTATGATTATTATGTAAGTAGGTACCCATTCACATGAGGTATTGCAGTTTTGAATACTATATATCTACACAATTTCATTTTGCATCAGTGCAGCAGTGTTATTGCATAAAAGTCTTCTGAATTTAGGAAGGACAACTCACTTTAAACTCGCTTCACCAAATGAAACTTAGGTATATACCAAGCTCGCGTCTTCGCCTAATTTCAACTAATTTCGTTCATCAGCCATCCTTACGAAACGGTCGCTTTTGTAATGGTTGTAGGATATACCCACGGATTAAAGATCGGGATCGATTCCCAGGTGGGGCAAACTGTTATTAGGTTTTAGGAATTCCTCAATAGAAACCCAAAGTTTTGAAAGTTGGTGGTATGAAACCCCCTCGCCTCGGAAAAGTAACGATATGAACTTGGAATCCAGATATAAAATTTGAAATGTGAAAGTGGACATCGTTACGGCATAAATTCCGCAGCTGAAGTAACTTCCCCGCATGCGAGGCCCGCATCGGGAATCACCGCCTATTTGGCATAGCTCTTAGAGCTGTACGGTCAACAAAAGAGATAAGTAACCACACCGTCTCATTTTTAGACTAGTCGCTAAAACAAAACAAGGAGCCATCATCAAAACAGTTTCCATACGACTAATTCATGTAAATGGCAAATTATGAACATAACAGTTGCTATAATAGTGCCCATATATTAAACACGCAGTTATAATATTCAAGCATTATTCTGAAATTGTATCTAGCTACAATTATATGTGCCTACTGTTTTGAATTAATTTTGTTAATGTTTAAGATACGAGATTGAGCACTAACATTGAATAAATTAGTACTCATGTTTAAAATGAACTGTATTGTGTTAAGTAAGAATAAAGTGTGTAGGTACCTATTGTTCAACTCACACAGGAGCCCTTGAACCAAAGGTTGTTAGCCCAGAAACGTGATACTTTCCTCTACTTTTCCGCCCGAAATGGGTTACACCCTCGCCTTAAAGTTTGAACGAAGAAACGTAATTAACTAATTTATAAATGTCGTAATATAATTTCATTAAAATTTATTTTAAGAACAAACTCACTGAAGTTCACGATAGTTATATAGCTTGTAATGTTGTTGATTTAACATTTTATGTAGTTTGGCTAAAGAGATTTTGAATTCACGAACGCTTTTAATGAGAACAGGTGGAGATAAAGGCAGATCCAAGTCAAAATGACGAGTGGGACTTGAGCGACAACACTGTCTAAAGCGAAGAGGTACAAGCAAAGGAAAGCATTCATACGTACTTCAGTGAATCGCCAAATCTTCAGTCTCTTCACATAATATTTCAACATGTGGTTCCAGAACTGAGCAAAATTTTAAAAGATTATTTTATTTTTGTAATTTCTTGTTTCAAAGCAGTGTTCACAGGCCGTTGCTAATGTCAAAGACGGAGAGGAGAATGGGCATAAACATAAGTGCGGGAAAAGTGAAGATGCGAATATCTAAAACCAGTCTAATGCCTCTTTCAGTAGACGTTCAGTTCGGCATTTCTTCTTTATTGCTACATATTAACGGTGTTAGGCCAAAGGAGTGGAAACGGGAGATAAGCGCGCTCCGCTATGGTATAATAATCAATAATATAGGTACTCACAACCCAATTTCGATCACGGCCGCTATTGTCAATGGAGATTAGTCAAGTACATAAAGGATAATATAGTACATAAGACAATATCACTGATACTCTCCCTATACTCTTTTAGTCCGATGCGACGGTAATACGACACGATCGTAGAATTTCTATGCTTTAGTGAAACCAAAGTTGCTTTGTGTCTTCTTTAGGCTTTAGTTTTGCTAATAAACTTGGGCATACAACGATAGCGAAGAGTACCTAAATGCAACGTTGATTTTTAAAATGGAAATACCCTTTACGAACATGGTATTTATTTAGTTTAAAAGCTTTATTAATATTTTTGGATGAAAATTGAACTTGTGGAATAAAGTTAAAACAAAATGCAAGCGTATTTCCAATTTTAAAATCGACTCAATTCGACTGCTTTTAGCTAGCGCGCTCGTGCAAAAGCCTCTTTTATTTGGGTGTGTGAAATAAGCGTTACTATCATTTCTGTGTGGAAATTTCGACTATATTTTAATAAAGCCATGAGTAAAATAAAATTTAGAAAATTATACAATGCTTTAGAAATATTTTAGATACTATTTTATAATAATCTCAATGCTGTTCTAAAGAAATCTCCCTCTATCCTCGGAATAGAAACTTTAGCTTTCAATCCGTCTTGTGTTAGGAATTGACAGCTCACTTCAAGATCACTCCACCTAAATTCACCGAACGAGATTAAAAGAAGTAAACACGCTATTTTTTTTTACTGTCTCGTTAGCCTAGTGTACGCAACTGCTACGCTAGAGGTCTAAGTGTCGATTCCCAGAGCGAGCAAAGTGTTATTCGGTATTTCTATAAAATTCTCAGCAGCAGTCTGGCGTTAGAATTTGTGCCCAGTTAATGGCAATAGCCTCGCATTTTTCATAGGACCTAAAACATACGTAAGTACGTAATACGTAATACGTACACATATTTAAATCCGTTGCTTTGTTCCTCTGCAGAACTCCTCTACAAATATGTGCTCCCCTTTCTCCTGTTTAGCGTCTTTTGGTTTATCCGCTATGCGTAGCATCTTTTACCAGTTAAGACTTCTAGACTTCTATTAAAGTAGAAGGATAAAACGCTTACCATGAAACAGTGCGGCATTGAACTCCATGCCATATTATCATCATCATAGAGCCTAATTCGCTTGTTCAAGCACAATGCAAGATATGCTGTAGTTCACTTTTATTGACCTTTAATTAGCTCGCAATAGGGTCGTAGTTACCGCTCATCGTGTTGACATAATTGCAAAGCCATATTTCAACACATACTGGATGCCGCGGGTCTATTGGCGGTGGCGTCTATATAGCAAGTCAAAGCATTAAAAAAACGTACTTATGAATGATTTTTGCACGTCTAGACGACGAGTAATCTGAGGGTCAGTGGGTTCAGTGAGGTGAGGTCGCGTCTTGTCTTATCACAAAGATTTAGAGCTAGGCCGGTTATTGTCTGCCGCCGTTATGTAACGTAAATATTGATTATATACTGCGTAGATTGTACTCGCGTTATTTATTTTATATAATGCTTATTGAAAATGAATGAAGGCCGCTTCAAATCGGTTCTTTTGGAAATCAATGTTACCATAACACAAGTTCTGCTTAGCTTGGGATCAGATAGCCGTGTGTGAGTTGTCCCAAGACATAAAAAAAAATGTGGGAAGCCTATGTCCAGCAGTGGACGTCCTGCGGCAGATATGATGGTAATGATGATGAATGCTGATTTGCTATTCAATCCGCTTCGACTTTTACATTAGAAATTTTAATAATACCATTGAAAATTTGGTTTTAAATAGGTACCGTTCACATCGCATCCCTCCAAGTGTATTTTAAGACGTGGTTTAAGTAAGTAGTTGAAGAGCTCTTTGTAAAGGAGCCTGTCTGGGAAGTAGGTACTACAACCATACTTAGTACTGCCGCAAAGCATCGTTGCTGTGTTCCGCTTTGAACAGTATTGGTGCCGGTGTAATTACAAACAGAACAGAATTATTTACAGGATCCCTGTTTACTACGATGGCAAAAGCATCTGAAAGACCTCTGGTATTGCAGATCATTTACAGAGAGAGGTGATGATTTAACTTTAAGGGGGAAGCCCTGGCCTCTTAAGTGTAATTATATACTATCAGTATAACTAAAACTAGATCGATAAATCCGTAGTAATATTTAATTGCGAAATTAAATCTGTCTCTCTGTTTATCTCTTACGTTTTCACGACTTTTATGAAATTTGGTACGGGCTAAGCTTGAACCTAATTATTCCGAGACGTCATCTGCGTCTGTGATAACTGACTTATACACGAACCAAGTCGCGGGCTAAAGCTAGCAATTAGTGAAAGCTTTTACACTACTAAGTCTGTCGCAAAACCAAACTTTACAAAAATCCGGTGCAACACAGCTAAAACCGGTTTACGGCAAAACTAGTTCCATTCAAAAAAAGAACACAGTTGACCACCTCCTTATAAAAGTCGGTTAAAAATTAATTATTATTTACTGATTAAAACTAATTTATGCCAACAGTTTATTTACCAACTAATCTTACTTCGTAAATAAATATTAGTTTGAGTTGCTGCTGTGTTTACAAAAAATGTTGGAATGATCGTCGAACCGTGATATTATTTACCTATTAACTAGTTAAGTTTATTTGCTGAATATAATTATGATAATTTATAATTTACTATCAGATTTAGTTTTTGCTTTACTTGCATAGAGAAATATAAGCGTGGGTCCAAAACCGTCGTTGCATCAAATATATTAATTATCCTTTAACATGATTTTGGACTAATTTATTATTTTTATCAGGAATCCTTCTGTGTTAAGTTGTATATGGGTTTACAATTAATAATTCTGAGACTTATTTTGGACTGAAACGTGAGATGTCAAAATATGCTGAATACTCTATCCCGTTCTATTGGAAATTCCTAATGAGTTTGTGTATTTACGATAAATTATATAATAAGTATATAATTTATATTATACATCAGAGGATAATTTTATGTTACCATGTTTGGCTTATATTGCCCTATAATAAAATGTATCAAAATTAATTATCATTTCCTTGTTCAAATTTAACTTAGTATTTGAAATAGGATATAATAATTCATTTTTCACATTATTTTTTCATTTTATTAACAGACTTCAAAAAAAGAAGTAGTATCTCAATTCTTTGGGATATGTTTTTTATTTTATTTTTAATGCTTGTATTCGATATAATACAAAACAAATAAAAACAAAACAAATAACTTTGCCAATTTATTAATAACTATACAATGACATCATTATTATATTTATTGTAACCGCGCCGCCTAAACGGCCTGAATCCGATGTGAAGGATCCGACGGAAAGCGACGGCTTTCAACCTTCACAATACATGTTACAAGAAAATATACCTTATTACCCGTAAAAATAAATATCCTAATCATGATAAACGACAAATGTGCGATGTATTTTATGGATAAAACAAATATCTATCATTCTAGGAAACAGTTTACGAATAGCCGTTTCGAGAAAACGCTAATTTGCTCTCTTAAGCGAATATTAGTAATTTACCGCAAACGGGTTCAATAGACGTGCATGGTAGGAAATGGGATTTGCTGGTTCGCCGGGAAATAGCAGTTTGATACTAACTGGATAAATCAGACTAGAATTGGCGTACCACAGCTTTCCTGGAATTATCGAGCTACCTCTTCATTTCAGATTGATCAATTAGTGGCTACAAATCCTGACAAACTGACTGATGCGTAAAAGGTTTGGTATCTACTAACTTAAGCAATTATTGTTAACAAAAATTGCAGCAGGAAAAATATCGTCAAATTTCCATTTTAAAACCTAATAATGGAAAAACTAAAGTAACGAATCACTTTATAGAAATATATTCCATTATGCAGCTAGCAGCTACAATTTTTAAAACTAATAATTAAATATCTATGCCTACTTCTCTACTAATATATATAATAACGTTGAAGGTTTCTTATTTAAACGCGCTAATCTCTGAAACTGCCAGGCGGACTGAAACAAATACTTTTGTTTATGATAGCCAGATTCATGAGGAATATTATAGGCATCAAGCTACGACCAACGAGAGCCGAGCAATAACCTAAAACGCAACTTATTGCGGGTGACAAAAATCACGCGGTGGACATTGCGAGCAGAATCTAGCCTTTAACAATGAACGCTTAAATAATATTTACACTACAAAATACACTATCTAGATCCAGTTGTTTCTATGCTGAAACTTAAATAAACTACCTTGGTACTTCAATGTGTAGAATGTATCCTAGATTCTCTAATCACCTGTGGGTAGCTACTGTCTAATTACCTGTTGAATTTTTTGCCCAAACTAGAATCAACTAATGACAAAATTTAATGTCCAAGGCTTTTTAAAACCTGAGTTGGTAACAAACTGAAAACAAATCATTTGCTTGCTAAAATAACTGCACACATTAACACTTCGGTGTAATCAACTCGACTTTTGAACAAGACAAGTTTTAAGTTAGTTCATAATAATATGTCAATATATAAGGATGTATGTTCAGTTACTTATTAAATACCTGCCTACTTACTTAGCGATATTTCAAACAAACTAAAAAGCAAAGCTTTTTTCTATGCGTTAGACTTGAAATAATTTGTACGAAATTTTATAACAAGATATTATTTCTGCAATACAATACGTAGCTTATTATTTTTGCGATATAATTATGTATTTTAATTATGGAAATCCTACTATATTATATTGGTATTTCATCGCTTCATTCTTCATATATTAGTATAATTACAATGTAGTATCCTTTAGTTTACAGGCAACTTTGCACAATTTCAGAGAGAATTTACTCGATTTAGATACTCTATACGCGTCCCTAGTACGCGTGCGCCATCTAGACTTCATTCCTTTTCTGTGCACGGCAACGTCACATATTTAAAATTTTGCAAATATTTAAAAAATGCCTAAAAGTAGTGCTAAAGAGAAGATTATAGTTATATTATCAAGAGAAAATAAAAAAATGTGAATAAAACCAAGAAAAAACGTCACATACGACGTCCTTTGGATTCGTCAGATGATGAAATCTTCGAAGGTGTGTTATGTTCTAAAATGCAATATATCGGGATTGACTGCGAGTCAATTACGATAACACGGTTAGCTGCGAGCTACCCGTGCTTTATTTACGCAGAAAAGCTAGCAAGAAAAACGTCACATACGACGTAATTTGGATTCGTCTGATGACGAAACCATGGAAGGTATGTTATGTTCTAAAATGCAATAAATCGGGATTGACTGCGAGTCAATTGCGATAACACGGTTAGCTGCGAGCTACCCGTGCTTTATTTACGCAGAAAAGCTAGCAAGAAAAAACGTCACATACGACGTAATTTGGATTCGTCAGATGACGAAACCATCGAAGGTATGTTATGTTCTAAAATGCAATAAATCGGGATTGACTGCGAGTCAATTGCGATAACACGGTTAGCTGCGAGCTACCCGTGCTTTATTTACGCAGAAAAGCACGTGCTATCTTAGTGATTCACGTTCATCTGCTAATTATTGTCTGCGAGACAATACAAGTATTTTGCATTATTCGAAATTACCAACATTCATAATTTCAATTATTACTATTATCGAAATCGAAAAATACATACATACCATCATGCCTGTATTCCCCGAAGGGTTAGGCAGAGGTGTACCAAAGTACACCCACGGAATCGAAAAATATACCATGATTAATATCATTATAAGTATATCGAATGCCGAAACCCATCAAAATGAGTTCCAATCACGCCGATATCGCTGGAGGCTCTGTCTTAAATGAAGTACAGGAAAATACTGTGGCCTCGACCGAGGCCTCATCGGAACCGAGCCTAGACCCAGAACTATTATCGGTTCTTGCGTCTACTTCTGAAATTCCTGACTTTGGAGACCCCATCCATGACAGCTTGGCTAACCTATGGCCTATATTAAGAAAGGGCTTATCTAAAGAAGATAAGGGTAATCTTATAAAGGAATACCTGATACCCTCTATGTAAATTATTGCAAGCACCTAACGCTAACGCTGTTTCAGCCGCAGTAGCAGAGGTCGTGAGAAACCGAGATAAAATACTTGATAGTTTTTTCAACAGTCTCTCGGCGCGGGTACATCAGCCATACATCGAGCTATGAACATCATAGAACAGTGTCTTAGCGACGGATGTCGCATACTGACGGACTTACACCATTATTTTACTATTGATAGAAAAAAGTTAATAACGCCTAGCTTAGAAAAGAACTTTCTGCACATATTACAGGATACCGAACGTGACGAGACGCTTTTTGGTAATTCACTTGCCTTAAAAATCAAAGCGAGTAAAGCCATCGAAAAGCAAGGATTACAAATAAAGAAGGTGGCAGCTTAAAAAACCGCTACCAAAACTTCTTATACGTCGGTCTCCCGTCCTACCCAACAGGGAAATTGGATCGGACCCCCTCGTCATTCGGGGGGGGGGGGGGGGAGGTCAGCGGAAACCTGCGCCAGCAGCTCGCAGGCCTAATCCCTCCACGACGGCGAACCAAACGTCGTCGAAGAACTTCAACCAAGCCAAGAACCGTGTCAACACGCAGTAATACCACAGGTACTCTCTGGCAGACTATCATTTTATTTTTTCTGTTGGCTTAATATAACTAGTAATAGTGTTATTCTAAACTGGATTAAGCAAGGATATAAAATCCCATTTTCTAAAAACGTTGTTCAATACATTCCGCTATGATGATAGTCTTGAAATATCTAGCGCCATTCAAAAACTCCTTCAATTAGGAGCTGTATGGCCTAGCACTCCAAGTGGCGACCTATTGATATTTCTATAATATTCTTAGTTCCTAAGCCAAATGGCAGTAAAAGATTTATTCTTAACTTGAAATCTTTCAATAAGTTCATTACCAACACACACTTTAAAATGAAGGATGGCCACTAAACTTATAACCGCATGATGGTTATTTAGATTCGATTGACCTCGAAGAAGCCTATATCTTTTGGTTCCAATTAAACCTGCAGATAGAAAATACCTCAGATTCGAGTTTTAACACACTAATACTCATGAGATGATTACTTGAATTTAAGTCTGTGCCTTATGGACTGACTATGGCTCCGGAGCGTATTTACAATAATAATGAAGGAGGTAATTAATTACCTTTCTACAAAGGCGGGGTCACAAATCGGTAATTTTTTTTTATATGTCATTTTTTGTATAGGCGACAATTTTGAAGAATGCACGAATAACGTTAATTGTACACTCAAATTGTTAAATTGTTTGGGCTTCGTAGTTAGCTACGAAAAAAGCTCATTGCACCCTAAAAAGCTACTAAGTTTTTAAGTGTTACGATACGATACAAATGAGTTGACGTTATCATTGCCTTCCGAAAAACGTAACAATATTAGCCAACTAGTACAAACGTTTTCCCGTTAACCGTGATGTTAATTCGCGATTTTGCTAAATTATTTGGTGTTCTTGTATCAGCGTGCCCGGCCGCTAAATACGGATTCATGTATATACAAAATTTTTAGAAAGGTACATATTCCTTGCTTTACAGGAACATGACAATAAATATGACGATAAAATGAGACTTCTGAAAGTAATCTTAGAAGATCTTAATTGATGGAAAGATAATAAATTTAGAACATTTTCCAGTTTTCAAAAATTCGAATACAAATATATACTGATGCCTCACGAACGGGTTGGGGCGCGGTTTGTAAAGATAGACAAGCGAATGGGACATGGAAAGTTGCTTAAAAAGAACACCATATATTTAGAATTTGAAATATTTAGAATTGTTGGCAGTTTTTTTCTTAGGTTTAAAGAGCTTTGTTAAACATGAAACTAATTGTTCGATATTATTAAGAGTCGATAACCCCACTGCTCTGAGCTATGTAAATAGGATGGGAGGCATTCAATTTCCCCATTTGAACGATTTGACGAGAAACATTTGACAATGGTGCGAGAAGAAGAATATTTGGATTTTTTATGTTTCGTATGTAAATACGAATGACAACTACACACAGACGCAGAATCCAGGAAAATCAACCCGTATCCCGAATAAGAACTGTGCGACGATTCCTTTCGAACAATAGTTGAAATTTTCGGCTATCTTAAGATCGACCCTTTTGCTTCTTGCAGCAACAGCAAATGTCTTCATTTCTTGGAAACCAGACCCAGACGGTCTCACGTCGATGTATTTACTATAAATTGGAAACCACACAATTTTTATGCCTTTCCGCCTTTTTTCATTAATTTTGAAATGTTTGCGGAAAATAATCAACGACGAGGCTACTGGTATTCTGGTATTTCCACACTGGCCTACCCAGCCATGGTTTTCCCCTCCTACACAACTTACGAGTGTCAAACATACATTTTTTCAACCCCAGTAAGTCTCTGTTACAATCTCATAACAGGGATCATCACCCCTTGAATATGAACCTTACCCTGGGTGTAGCGAAGTTCTGCGGGCAGTGTCACGCCCGCGGCACCCGGCCACCAGCGCTCGACGTTGTCGTCGCTATTCGACATCACTCTTAAGCAGTATAGTGTAACCTTAAAACTCTGGTGGCAGTTATGTATTGATAATAATAGTAAGCTGCATAATGATTCTATTGCATTAGTGCTTAACCTTTTAACAGAACAGTTTATTAAAGGGTGTTCTTATGGCTCCATCAATAGTGACCGCTCAGCGTTGTCACTGTTTATAGGTGATACGATCGGTTCTGCCGATCGAATATTATAAACTCAAATCCAATCGTCCTAAATATATACTTGGGACCCTCAAGTTGTACTTAATTATATTTCTAACTGGCAGCCAAATTTACAATGAAATATTGATAAAATTACTAAAAAATTAACAATTTTACTAGCACTATGCAACGCGCATAGGGTTCATACCTACTATTTCGCTTAATAAACTAGAAAATATAACAGTAGTTTAGAACGGTAAGAAGATAGTTATATCTGACATAGTTAAAACTTCTGCTCCCGGCCGCGAACACCCAGTCTTATTTTTACCGTATTTTCGGGATAATATTAATGTCTGCCCTGCTTCGGCCCTCAAGGATTATTTTTTTTGTGATAAAAAATCTGAGGACCTCTAACGTGGGTTACCTATTATTGATAACAAAACGACCACACCGAGCTGCTACAGCTCAGTCTATCAGCCGCTGGATATAGCAGGTGTAGTCGGAGAGCGGCGTGCACATGCGCATGTGCAGCGCGCACAGCACGCGGCACGCCGCCACGTGGGCCGCCAGCTGTGCAGGGCTCAGCGTGGACGCGATTAGGAAGACGGCCGGCTGGACAAGCACGTCCACAGCTTTTGCCCGTTTTTATAACTGGCCTATTTTAGATTCACATGAAAGCGACTTTGCAAAGGCAGTCGTTCTTTCATCCACTTAGCTGATTATTTCTATTTAGTTAATCATAATTATTATTTATACTTATGAGAGAAGTTTGAAATTATTTCGTTGTTCCTAGTAACTATTCGGTTATTAAAAAAATAAATATAACCGTTCAATATAATGCAACTTGTTGCTTTTTATTTTATAATTGTTCGTTGTTAAGTAAAACAAATCTTCCTTCTCTGAATATCTACATTGTAATTATACTAATATATGAAGAATGAAGCGATGAAATACCAATAGATGATCAAACGAACTTCAGTGAAGTTCGATCACTATTGTATGAATCGCTTCATTCGAATATATTAATTACCCGGCCCACCCCATTCAATTAAACACAGACATTGGTTTAATTAGATACCCAAAATTAGGAAGCTTTGTTTCCAAAATCTCTAAAAAGAATGAAGTCTAGATGGCGCACGCGTACTAGGGACGCGTATAGAGTATCTAAATCGAGTAAATTCTCTCTGAAATTGTGCAAAGTTGCCTGTAAACTAAAGGATACTACATTGTAATTATACTAATATATTCGAATGAAGCGATTCATACAATAGTGATCGAACTTCACTGAAGTTCGTTTGATCATCTATTATGAATACGAAAGTTTGTGAGGATGGATGGATGGATGTTTGTTACTCTTTCACGCTCCAACGGCTGAACAGAACTGGATGAAATTTGGCACTAAGATAGATTGTAGAGTAAAATAACACTACACATAGGTTACCTTTTATCCCGGAAATATGTACAGTTCCCGTGGGATTATATTATATCCACGCTGACGCGAACGAAGTCGCGGGCAGAAGCCAATATTTAATATTCTGAAAATTCCCTGAAAACAACGGTACAATGGTCTTATACGAGGTCAAAAGCATTTTTCTGTTAACAAAACAGTTATACCCAACATCATACTATATATTACCCATATTATATTTTTTTTTTTAGATGTGATTTAACCTATTGCCACAGCATAAATCCGTTTGGCAAGATGGTCGAATGTTTTAATATTTTTCAACAGCGTCTACGATCTAGCAATAAAAGTATCACAATTATATTATAAAATCGATTACAATACTAAAGTAACTCAAGGAACCCTACCAGTAATTAACGGTAATAATATGTAATCTATGTAATTGAAACATTAAGCTGGTTACGGTATTAAACTAATATAATTGCGTTTTATACATAATGTATAGCCACTAATTAAATATTATTGCAGTCTTGGATTATTAAACCCTTTGCTCGAAAATAAAACTAGCCTATATTGTCCCACTGCGGGGCAAATGCCCTTTTCTCATACAGAGAAAGCACGAGCATTGACCACCACGCTTGCTCAAGGCGAATCTTCTATTCAATAAAAGTCCTGGCTTCCTCACGATTTTTTCTTCTCCACCGGTGTCAGAAACTTGGTCCAAAACGTCTTCATAACGATGAGGAATATTAGTTCCTTGTTTCAATCTATCGGGCTCATGAATTCGTGTACAGCTGCAGTACACAACCTTCAAAGGGTAGCTATAATGCTATAGGTTCTTCTCTTAATTCCGGCGCAAACCAATCCGCGCCGGCGCAGGCCGTTTAGATGCCCAGCTTTTTGTTTTGACTTTCAGTACGTATGTCCAATACTTCAACTTTTTTCTATACCATCACGCCTGTATTCCCCGAAGGGTTAGGCAGAGGTGTACCGATGTACACCCACAGTTCGCTGGTATATTTAGGTTTAAGGGTTTCGGTTTTTTTCTTAGGGTTTTAAATCATTACTTAAATTAGGTTCAACTACAAATCTGCTGATTACTACTAAGAGTAGTTTTAAGCGCTACAAGGCAAAATAAATATTGTTAATAATATTAATACAATGCCTTTCAGTCTTGATATTGTAAGTAACATTTTAGAAATATGTATATTTTTTTATTCTTATTTAGGTACTACTTTAACCCCGTGATTTCGTTTGAGTGAACGTCGGTTATCACGGGGATTTGTTTCATTGCGCAGAATCCTCCTTATTTTTATAGAATAAAAGTAGCCTAAGTTACTCCTTATAACTTCAGGTTAGTCAGTGTATTTCTCGTGAAAAGCCGCCCACCGTTTCGGAGAACGGACGGAACAAGACGAAAGAAAGCAGTAAATTTTTGTAAACATTAGTATTTTCGTATAAATACCGTGTAAAAATTATTCATATTTATTTCTATCCAATTTTAATAAAGGAGAGGGTTATATATAGGAGTGTTGTTCACTGTGTGTGTGTTCATCGATTACTCCGGAGATTGTCGCCTGATTTTCAATATTATTTCTTTATTCAAATTCTCCGGAGATGGTTGCATATTAATTTTGTGAAGATTTGGTGTATACCTTCGGAGATAAGCAATGAACCTCTTCAATAGCGAACAGGACACGTATTGCGATTTGGTTACAATACTGAGGATCAAAGATAATAACTGGCAAGCTATCCAGCAATTATCTACTATCCGCGGTCAACTAACTATGGTTTTCGAAGATATCCCATGGAACTCGTTATCGATGCACAGCATATAAGCGGAAGATGAAATACATTTGCTTGTGAATGCACGTAGTATATTTTCTTCATTGATTTGGATAATAGGAAGTAGGTAGGTACTAAAAGTGCTAAATAAAAAGCTTTCGTTTTGGAAGTCGGCACCCTTAATTCTGTTTGTTGTTTGTTTCGCCATCAACTTCCAATACTAAAGTTATTTTTCCCTTTTTATAGGCGGTTGTCTTTTTCGTTAAAAAGCTGTTTTTGTAACATTTCAAACAGACACTTAAATTTCATTTATTTGAATTGATAACGCTGATAATTTACTTTACAATGGTATGTACAGTAGTTGCCTACCTGTATTTGAGTTTGTTGCTGTGGTCAAAAAGTTTAAATATTATCATTTATTTATAATAAATTCGAGAGGGTTATCCATATAAGACTAACACACGTCAATAAACCGAATATTATGTAGGTTTTAGTACTTTAGGTTTTTTTTTCCGGGTTTATGGTGTATTAGTTTTCCGGGTTGATTTTGTAGGATAAATTACATACATAAGGGTACTAGTAGGCATATACAAACACATACAAAAAACAATGTAGATATTATGTACTTATGCATTCAATGTACTTAGAGTTGATATGGACTTTCAAACTTGATTTAATGTGTTTACAATAATTAATAGTAATTTGTAATATTCCACATTTATTACCTATATATAAAAGATTATTTCACCAATGTATATCCTTTAATTTACTTACCCTATAATAAGTTTTACTTTTTATTTAGCGATTTCGCTAAAATATTTTGGCGATATTGATTGTCAACAGGTACCTATGCACTCAAATGCAAAGGTACCTGTTGAGTACACAAACCGCTGTAAGTAGATCAACCGCCTAAATCCAATGTTGTAAAGTTACAGCTAAACTTGAAACTTTAAATCAATAAGCGTTTTTAAAATAAAAAAAATATACAAGTAGTCAAATAATAAAATGTTGCACAAATAGATTAGGTTACTTACAAATCAAAGTCAAAGTCAAAGTATATGAAATATGTTAACTTTTTTTTTTACTAAAAGAAGTCTACGCTCCGTGCACCTTCTAACCGCTTCAAAATAAATCCTTAGTTATAAAAATTAGATAATGTACTGATAAATTGTTCTAAATTGTAAATACATATATGAGAAGTGGTACATACAAGTTATCATCATAATTATTATTCATAACTACATATATTACGTACAGAATATCTACAACACACAATGCAATGTATGAGGAAGATCTGGTCATGCGCATGTGCCCTTATAACTCCGTTTAAACACCAAGGGATCATAATATAGCTATTATTAATGCTGAAATTAATAATATTCATACAAATAACACACTTTGTTATAGTTTATTTATAATATATAATAATTATATAAAGTAAATACTTGGGAATAAAGGAAGTTTGCTTCGTTAACGTGGGTAGGCCAATAAGACAAAAAATATTTAACTTATTCCAGAATTGATAACACAACAGGTCTTTTGTGATATTGTTTGTATTACTTGTCCTTATAAGAGGTACCTATATAGTTATGTGTAGAGAGTAGAGTGTATAGAGGTGGATGTTTAGCCATTGACTGTGTCTGAAGTCTACACCGTAAAGATTCGTTTTAAGCCTAATCTAAAGAGAATATTACGTATATATACTTATACATATTTACAATATCTGTTAGGTGTTTAGACCTACAAAGTTACCAAAGATATTTAAACAACCATAGAAAAGACATGCTGATTTAAAAAAAAATCATACATTTCATTTGCAGTATATACTTTTTGAATAATATTTCTAGCGAGTTTAAAATACGGGTGATTTAAGTGGAGAACTTTATTAAAAAAAAGCAATTAAAAAAAAATATTCTATAAAATAATACCTATGTAAAAAAATATGGTTAAGTAATGGGGTATTTTCTAGAGATGAAATGAGTAAATATGCATATTAGGCATGTACATAGGTATATGTTTACAAGATGTTACAAACATCAGGTAAAGCTTTTTAGTTTTAAATGAAACCTCAACGTTTACAAAACATTCGTTCTAATATAAAATTGGATAAGACATTTTAAGAAAACGGAATATGAAAAATAAAAAAGCTACACAATATTAATTGTAAACACTCAAATAAAAAGGAACAGCAAAACTGAACTAGTTAAAGTAAAACAAAATAAATATTTAATTAAGAAAAAACTAAAATCTTAAGAAAAAAATTTTTTCGTACCCAGTGCATCGTTCCCCTCTCCTCGTATACTCCCATCTGGGGTTCAATTTTTTCGTTTGCTATTTTCGAATGTATGGGCCTCTGCCCCACAACACTGCTTGCACTCACTCGCGAGACATGCGTGCGATCTTTGTCGCTGCCGATGCGCAACTAACTCAAGCACTTTGCTTTGCCCCTCCAGGGAAGGTGTGCCTATCACCGCCCAAAACATACGCCCCTCCCCACCAAGATTATCTTTTTTAAAATCTGTTTATATTTTTTTCTGCCGTTTAAAGCATTTCGGCGCAATAAATGGTTGCAATTTTTTCATTCGGTCATTTGTACGGAAACATTTTTTAGCTACGTTGATATAATAAAATTATCATATTGTTTTGATAGTTTTATGGACATTGATTTTATATTTTATTTTGTTAAAATCGTTAGATATTTAATACGATTCTCGACAGTAGCCAGGTATGCTTAATTGTTTTAGTGTTGTGCCTATTTTATTTTTTAAACCAGTCCGTGATTTTTAATTGCCAGAAAGGTGATAATAAACAACACTCGAAAAAATTATTTGTTTAAAAATACAATAAAAAGTATAAAGTAGACACTTAGGCAGGTACCTAAGTATTAAAGAACTCAAAATAGAAATTATGTTAAATACACTCAGCGGCACGGAATGTGGCCCAAGCGCGTTATGTAGCTTATTATAAAAAATTAACTCAAAACAGCGTTTTTTTTTTGTAAATCTTAAATGTTTCACCAAAATCAAATCACCACCATTTGAAAATTAGACAGCATTTTAAAATCTTAGATGAAACTATACGATAAATATTAAATTATTCAAATATAAATTAAAATTCAAACATAAAACAATACACAAAATTTTTATTCAAAATATTTCTAAGAACTTACAACTTACATTTAACATATAAATGAAATTTTGCTAACTTCTAAAAACCTTAGAAAAACACTATGTTCAGAATAAATATTTTTGTTAAAGTAATTTAACAGTAATAAACTATTCCAAAGTTGAAAAGTTAATACAGTTATCGGCACAGTGATCGTCGATTACGTATTGCAAGTAGAAATGTAGGGTAGGTATTTCATGATGAATAACGATTGCATACCGTTTTGCCTGAAAGAAAGAAATAGATAATATTATTTTCAAGGCGAGTTTCAACAATCTCTTAAACCTACTAAAAGGATTTATACAGAAAAACAGCCAAAATTCAAAATGTATATACTCCCGTTAGGACTTTGTGTTTTAAGTTTGATAACATTTATTTGCCTTTAACAATTTTTAGTTTAGATTTCAGAATAGGAAATACAGCATAGCATCTAATACGATACTTTATATTTCTGCATCATATTATACTAAATTTGACACCCACAATAATATAGGCATGACAATAATAAGTAGATCATTCCCATTAGGCACATTAGTGACTGTAGCGCCATCTGTGATTTCTATCAACAATTAACGAGCGGTAAGGTGCTTACAAACGGCTCGCCTTACCAAGATTGCAGATGTCTATAGGCGGCGGTGACCACTTAACATCAGGTGAGCCGTCGGCTTGTTTGCCATCCATTGACATTAAAAAAGGACATCGTAAAAGGTCTGGTAATTATTAAGACAATAAAAAGATGATACTACGATAATTTTTTAACACCCTTTCCCTAGTTTTTTTTTTAATTCTGCTGTCTACAGTGTCTTCAAAAACACACTCGATGACTTTGTATAAGGGCTAGTTCCAATTGGTCTCAATAACCATAGGATTTATTTTCAATAGTAGCTAGGTATCCAGTAAGATAATAGATATGAATTAGAATCTAGTTAGTCTAAAGCTGATATGTATAGGTAAAGTACGACTGGTTTTTTTTACGGGTCCCAATTATAACACTCACATGGAGCGACCCCCACAACCCAGTTTCTAGGTAAAACGATACCTCTTGGTAAGACTGGCTGTCAGACTTCCCGGCTTCTGACTATCCATAACAACCATCAACCATCTACGAATGACAGCTGGGACCAACGGCTTTACGTGTTTTTCAAGGCACAGTATCTATTTACACCCGTCGTAGGTAGTGTAGATACCTATATGTTCTATAAGGCATACATACATACCATCACGCCTGTATTCCCCGAAGGGTTAGGCAGAGGTGTACCAATGTACACCCACAGTTCGCCGGTATGTTTTCTATAAGGCATTTAAATTAATATATTAAAATATTACCGTCCCAAATCTTGATTTTAGCTCTGGTGGTACTGTAGGGGTAATAAAGTTCATTCGTCATAGTCCTGTTTTCTTCGAATGGTAGGAGCCAACCCTGAGCATATCTTGAACAGTTCAAACAAATTTTCGCGAGATCTTCACACGGCAGTCTATCCGTCTTGTAATGAAGCCAACCAAACCACTCCGCAGTCACCTAGAATATTTAACAAACCAATATCATTACACATACACTGCTATGATAGCCCGGTTCAGACGCGCGCCTCTCATGCGTGAGGTTGCGGATTTGATACCGGACAAGTAATAAAATGACTTTTCAATTCATGTAGGTATACTTTCTAACTACATCTTGAACATTAACGACATCGATGAAGGAAAACATCACGAGGAAATATTTTGCAACCGCGAATCCACCTTGAGCAAGCATGGTGATTAAAACTCGTGCCTTCTCTGCATAGAAGGAGGTTTTTGCCTTACAGTGGGCCAATAATAGACTGGTATTATTATTTAACTGCGTTAAGTTTATCTTGTACATCATCGACATTGGCGACGAAAAACATCATCAAATACACTTACTACAGATCACATTTATTCTCCTACTCGGTTTTAGAAACGAGTGAGCGTATCCATTATTTGGGGAATGTCTGAAGTTGCGATTCACACACAACAAGTTGTTCGAACATAGACAAGTAGGGTTGCCATAATGTGTTTAAATCAAAATCGACGCTTTCCTTTTTTTATGAGATATAAAAGTAGTTTACGACCTATTCCCAGGCCTGCCGAATATACACAAGCAAATCATAAAACTCGGTCAAGCCGTTTTGGAGGAGTTTAGTTACAAACACTGTGACACTAGAATTTTATATAATAGACTAGCGAACTGTTCGCATGGCTTATTTCACCTGCAGCGTTATGTTACGTCTTTGGTTACTGCCCCGCTCTCGTGAGACGTAGCGTGATGTTATAATGCAGCATTCTAATGGTCAAAGAATTTTTGAAATCGGTCCAGTTGTTTGAGTTTATTCGTCACATTACAAATCTTTCCTCTTTATAATAATTGTAAGATTTAACTCTTAGGGCCTGATCACACTAGCACTAGATTTACAAGCGAGTCCAAAGCGAGGTGAGTGCGGTAAGTGCATAACAGCGGGCTAACGTATACTTCATTAAAGAAGTAGTGACATTCTGTAGGTAATGGCCGAGGTCACTGGTGCTGCGTCTTCGCGACGATTGCAAATCGCCAATTCGCCAGTGTGTTAACGGCCTGTTGCTTCTTGAATATTATCAAACCTTAAATTCTACCCAAGTCCTAGTACTCGTACTAACTTTATAAGGTGTTAAAAAATAACTCTAAGTATTTTGTGAGGCCGCTCGGTATGGAAAAAGAAACAATTAGGGTCAGTTCACACCGAGACACAACGCGACACTGCGCGCACATTTTAATAGAGCAACTCAAAATATAACTTTATTAAATACACGATAAGATACACATTTCATTGCGACAATTGTGACAACTTCATTGTGAGAAGGTGGAACGTATTCTGAATTCAAACAATGAAATGTATATCTTACGTGTAGTAAATAAAGTTTAATTATGAATCGCTCTATTAATCGGTCACGTCTCGTAGCTTCTCGATGATTTTTCATAAAATTGTTTTCTATAATCTATTTTTGTGCGCTCTGTACGCGGGGCTGCGCTGCCGCTCCACACGGCCGGTCCCTCAACCCCACGCTACCCGCTCGTCAGTCACCCAATATCTGACGCGCAAAGAGGGTGTGTCGCTTTTTCATTCTGCAACTTTAGCGCTCTCGCATAAACAACAATGTCATTTACTCACAGGAATTGAGTACTTCATTTATTTATTTATTATTAAGCAGAATCATCACGAGTGGTGAAAGTTTATCCGTAGCACGTAACGTGTTCCGGAACCTGTATGGTGACCACAGAATCTTTGTATAGGGTTTTTGGTCTGCTGCCCTTGGCCCCGTAAATGTAAAGGGCCCCCAACCCCTATCTATACCATGTACATCGTAACAGCAAACAGTTTTTCGACTAAATAATAATTTAGGTTGTTTAATTAGTTAGGCCCCCAAGTAGTGGTAGCCCATGGCCCCCACAAACTCACGGCCCGCGACTGTAACCAACGAGTCCCAGCTTTTAGAAATCATCCATAGATTATAGTCAGGTTCGCCCGCATCAAGCAGTCAAAAATCGGCCATTTTATTTTTTATAATTTAGATTTATCAAGTGTCACTCTCACAATTAAGACAAATTTAACGACACCTCTCAAGCTAAAATCCATCAAGCCGTTTAGGCTACAGCGCATGCTAACAAAATTTGCATACATACATACTTACATGTACACAATTACACACACCCGATGAACGTAACCCTTCGTCTGGTGCAGACTGGTATAACCACCACGATATTAACTCCCTCAATGAAAATGACAATGCGAAATTGCGAAATTTATCATCTTCTAATAGTAGGTATAACGTATAACTAAACAGTGTGAAATAAAAAAGGTAAGTAAATAAAAATCACAAAAATTCCGACAGCGTAAAAAAATAACTTAAATTACAAACTAAAAAAGAAATGCAAGTAAGTTCTCTAAACTTTAAGTACTGTTTAGTCTGGATTTTACCAGTCGGGACTCTACTAGGCTAAAAATCTCTGGACTAAAAATCTAGACCGATAATGGGTCCCAGCTGTGAAAGTCTCAACTACATACAGTACTTAAAGTCTAGAGAACTTACTTACTATGTACCTACTTACTAACTACAATTGTTTTTTATTTTTTACGTTTAGGATATGTACCCCTTAAGGCCAAAGTACAGACGCTACTTCAAGTATCCGCGATCAGCGATTTCGCGACACACGTAATAGCGAAATCGAGATGCAGTATCGATAAAAATTATAACATGCGGTTTTAATACTGCGATTGAGAGCTGAGAGTCGCCAAAACGCCATACAGTGCTCTGGCCCTTCTAAACGTAATTTAATTTAAAAAGCTAATAGATTACTTACGTGAATAACAAGAAAACAAAGTGGATACGCAATTTATACATGCACTACGTGCAACACCTCGCGTTCGACTGAAAGGTGATACTTCGCTCCCCCGCCCCCTAACGCAACACGCTTGATCTAATAAAGAATCGAATGCTGTACTATCTCTCTTTTAAAGCTTTTTCTCAGTTATTGTTTCCTTAGTAACATGTTATTACAGACAATGCATGAGATAAAGTTAAAATTAAATTGTTGTTAACTATTTAACGATAGGTACTGTCTGACATAAAACCTATTTTATAAATCAATGCTCTATTTATCTATGCTAATATATCATAAAGAGGAAAGACTTTGTTGTTTGTTTGTTTTAAATAGGCTCCGAAACTACTGAACCGATTTTAAT
The DNA here is from genome assembly GCA_932526535.1 of Caradrina clavipalpis. NCBI lineage: Eukaryota > Metazoa > Arthropoda > Insecta > Lepidoptera > Noctuidae > Caradrina > Caradrina clavipalpis. The sequence continues at coordinate 8,724,641 of OW052087.1, forward strand.
CATTTTTCACCAATGAATAGTTATATTCATTCTGAGAAATATAGGCTATATTACATCACGCTACGACTCACGGTATCAGAGTAATAAACACAGACGTAACTTAACGCGGGTGAAATAAGCCACGCGAACGAAGTTGCGTGCAGTTCGCTAGGTATAATAATTTATTTGAAGTACTCCTTATTATAACAGGGTGCTGCCTACCTGGGCGAGAGCTTAACAGAAAAAACCACAATGTTACTGCTCCGCTCCCGTGGGTTGCAGGGTGATGTTATAGCATATACTATTCCTCACGAATGTAGCTATCACATCCAAAAATATTTTTAACCCCCGACGGAAAAAGAGGGGTGTTATAAGTTTGACGTGTCTGTCTGTCGGTCTGTCTGTCTGTCTGTCTGTCTGTCTGTCTGTCTGTCTGTGGCATCATAGCTGCCGAACGGATGAAGCGATTTCAATTTAGTTTTTTTTGTATTAAAGGTGACCTATGTGCGAGTGTTCTTAGACATGTTTGATGAAAATCGGTTGAGCCGTTTAAAAGTTGTGGGGGTGAAAGTAGGGAAGAAAAACCGAATGTCTGTAAATATACTCGAGTGGGGTCTCAAACTTAACAAAATTGACATTATAATAAGTAGGTACCTATAAAAAGTATAAAATAAAAAATTAAATTAAAAATTTAAATTAAAAAAAAATAACAAAAAAAATACGTCACGTTGGGGGACCGATGTTGCATTTAGGATACGATACGAGCGGTCCCCCAAAGTGACGTATTTTTTTTGTTATTTTTTTACTTTTGGTTTTTGTGATGGGGTTTTTTTAAATTTTTAATTTTTAAATTTGCAACTGATAGATACACTCAGCGGCACGGAATGTCGCCCAAGCGCGTTATGTAGCTTATAATCAAAATTAAACTCAAAACACCGTATTTTTTTGTTGTAAATCTTATATGCTTATTCGCATCCTTAATGCAAATCATTAATTAACAAAAAAAAAGAGTTAACATTTAAAATTTAACAAAATTACAAAAAGCGACATTAAGGTCAAGTTTTGAAACAATGTTTATGAATGAAATTCACAAAATAACGTTATGGTACTTAAAATTAATAGCGGGTATGTGCACCTCTGGCTCTGATGACCACCTGCATGTGATCTGGCATGCTGTGGATTATGCTTTTAATGTCCACATGAGGTATTTTTTCTCAGGCGGCCAACTGAACGGGTTTCATTTGACTGATAGTCACTGGAGGGATGGAATTGGATCGGATGTGTCTTTAAAGCATGTCCTAGCCATGTTCTCTCGGATTCATGCCTGCGCTTCGTGCCAACCACTCCAATTTTGTAATTCTCGCCTCCAATAGTTAATAATCCATGCAACGAGCTGTGTGAGGTCGGACATTATCTTGCATTAAGATGAAATCTTTGCCATCGATAAATCCCACGAATGGTTTAACATGTTCTTGGAAGATCTCTTCAATGTACTGCACTGCCGTTAGACGACCTGCAACTGCTGCCAACTCTGTGCGTGCGTCTGAAAAAATGCCTCCGCAAATCATAACTAATCCACCATGAAAACTGACGATTTCCCTGGTAGTGATTGGCAGAAACCTCTCTCTATGCCTTCTCTATCCACGTTCGCGGCCATCTGGACCTCTTAAGGCCACTTTGCATTCGTCAGTCCACAGAACTTTACTGCATTGCTCGTAAGTACAATTAACGTGTTGGCGAGCGAACCAAAGTCGAGCTACGTGATGATGCCTGGGCAGTTCTGAACCTCGAATTGGTCTTCGAGCACGCAGATCCCGTTCCTCCATTCTTCTTTTTATTGTTCGCTCACTTACGTTGATCCCACTTGCCGTTTGTGGCCGCTGCCGTATTGAAACCGCAGTAAGAAACCGATTTCTCAAAATTACGAGAGCGATAAATCGGTCATCTCGCGCTGATGTCCACCTAATACTACCACTTTCTGGTCTCCTTGTGTAAAGGCTAGTCTGGTCGTACCTTGTTAAGGCGTACCTGAGAGTTGGACGAGGTACATTTAAAGTTTCGGCAATCTCTCGCTGCGTTTGCCCCTTATTCCGAAGCAACACAGCCTGAGCAACTTGAGCTGAAGTAAGAGGCATTGTGATCCAATTCTGGATGCATAAATGACTACAGATTAATTAAAAAATAAAACAATAAAGGTTAAATGCACGACCATTTGAATATCGAGTTTTAACTCGCCCATGTTTTGTGCATTTCGGTAACGAACTAACGTTAAGGGTCACAGAAATTAAACAAATTAACATTTTTTTGTGCTTACTCTCTTAAATTAACAGAAACAAATGTCCTAACGAACTGCCATTCAAAATTCACATATGCGATATCAGAATCGCCTATTATCGGTTTCTTTATGTTTGGGCCACATTCCGTGCCGCTGAGTGTAGTTTCAGAGATTAGAGATTAAAACAACTCTTCAAACGAAAAAAAATATATATTGAGGGACTAGTTTTCATGCGCAATATTTGACAACAACCCTAATAGTGTACAGCGTCGTAGGTAGGTATAAGTATGAAAGGGTAACGAACGTCCGCATTCGCTTAATATGCGAAATATTCGCATAAACACATCGAACTATGCGAATATTTGGCGAAGGCGAATATTGCGAGTCGAACACTCTGGACTCACTATGTAACTTGCTATTAGTTAATACTGGGGAGGGCTTTGCTTGTTTTTCACTCGCGGTTTGGCAAACTGTGTTTGTGTTCTCTTTAAGGTGGAACCTTCACGGTAGCCCGCGAAATTCATATTTGCTTACGTTTTTTTGCAATTAGCTAGTCAGTATTAAGTTATATGTTGATTAAAGTATAATTCGCGGGCGTAAGAAGTATGTATTTTCAGAATTATAACCATTTAAGTAAGCAATAAAACAGCAATATTATGGCATCTGAGACGAAAAAAGAAATATTTGATAGCTAGCTACTTTATCAAGATCACGTGAAATGCAATACGTATTCCCGAAAAGCTTATGGTGGGTCCACACGATACAGACTTTTGTCTGTACAGATATCTGCACAGACTATAAAGTCTGAGTAAAAAATTTTACTCAGAGGTCTTTACCAAATGTCTGTGCAGACTTTTCATCAGTTCAGACTTCGATTTTAATGAATAAATTAAGTAATTCAATAATCATGAGTTTTCCTCCGACAATCGTACAGACATGTACGCAGACTGCCGACTTTTCTGGTACACCGACATTTGTCTGTACTGATTTGTTGTACAGACAAAATTCACTAGAAGTCTGTGTTAAGTCTGTATCGTGTGGAGCCACCATTACCCTCGCAATGGACGTAGATACGGCCAGGAACAAAGTCGATTAACAATGTTACTTTTACATAATTATCATTTCAAAAGACACGGACTGCCCCGTTGCTCTCGTGGTCTCAAGCGCGACTGCTGAGCAAGGTGTTGGGTTCGATTCCCCCAGGTCGGGCAAAAAGTGTTATTGGGTTTTCCATTAGGAATTTCTCAGTAGCAGCCCGGAGTTTGGAAGTTGGTGGTGAGACACCCCCGTGCCTCGGAAAGCACATAAAGCCGTTGGTCCTGCGCCTGATCTCTCTCCGGTCGTGTCGGATTGCCGTCCCATCGGGCTATGAGAGTTAGGGGACGAAGCTAAGATTAGACGCCGTGGCTGGAATCGGTCTGGAGAATTACTTTACTTTAAATAGACACGAAATAAATCCTACTACTATTATAAAGGCGAAAGTTTGTAAGTATGGATGTATGGATGTATGGATGTTTGTTACTCTTTCACGCTTAAACGGCTGAATGAATCTGGATGAAATTTGACACAAAGATAGATTATAGTCTGGAATAACACATAGGCTACTTTTTATCCCGGGAAAATGTACGGTACCCGTAGGATAACACATCAACTGTGACGCGGACGAAGTCGCGGGCAGAAGCTAGTACTTATATAGTTTATAAATACATACATACTCCTATTTTCACCTCATCGTATTTCAGTAGGTTGTAGTACTGTATGAGAATTTATAGAAGTGATGAGTTTTATTTTTGTAACTTTTATTTTTTAAATATTGCGCTTGTAATTGGTTACAACCTTTACTGTTATTATTAAAGTGAAATAAATAAATAAATTCATTACATTTTTGGCAAACATGTTGCTAGTTTACTTATTACTAATTTGCCAAAATAATGTGACGAAGTGGGGTTTCGGAGGAGAGCCCGTTATACATGCAAAACAAGTTATTTACCGTCATCTATCATTTCTAAAGAGAACTTCATCTACCGTCCGATGTAATAAGCGAGCTGCGTAGCTAGTATTCATTACGTGGAGATAGATGTCGCTTTTTAGTATTTTATTAAAAGAATATTATCTCTGAAGTAAACTTTAATGAATGTTGACCAATATTTAAGGCCAAAGTTTCTCAGCAAGAATGGTTTATCTTAAGAAATATAGTTATGTACGATTTCCATCAATCGGCCCGCACCAAAGCGTATTTCACACTGCTAAAGAAAATTCAGACTTCTACACAATAGTTAAGGTTCATGTTTGCATGGAATTTATACTGCTTGGAACGGCCTACGCGGGGACCTAACAGAGTTCCAGGATTGGTTGTCGGTTCGGTGGATGGAAATCGTACCTACATTATATGAACAATAAAAAAATTGCAATATTTTAAGCATTCTTCCAGTATCGGCTCCAGATGCGCCCCGGCGACCGTAAAATATGAACATAACATACCGTCACGCCTGTAACCCCGAAGGGTTAGGCAGAGGTGAAACAAATTACACCCACATTTCACAGGCATGTTTAGGTCCCATGTAACAGGGGGCGAGCTTATTGCTATTAACCGAGCACAAATCCTAACTCCGAGCTGTTACTGAGAATTTCATAGAAATACCCAATAACACTTTGCTCGACCTGGGAATCGAACCCAAGACCTCTAGCGTAGCAGTCTTACTTAGGACCACTAGGCTACCGCTTTGTTAGCCGCGTATGTTTTTACAGTACCTACCTACGCGTAGCTAATGGTCAGCTTGGACTTAAGGTAGGATTTTAGGGGTATTATTATCCTACTAATCATATTAATATTCTCATTTATCTATACTAATATTATAAAGCTAAAGAGTTTGTTTGTTTGTTTGTTCGCGCTAATTTCAGGAACTACAGGTCCGATTTGAAAAAGTCTTTTTGTGTTGGATAGCCCATTTATCGCGGAAGGCAGAAGACTATATAACATCACGCTTTGACCAATTAGAGCGGAGCAATCAGCGAAAAATTTAGCAAAAAAGAGAAAGAAAAATCCCTTTGAGAGCTTTCGTTGCGTGCGCTGCGTAAACGGTTAAAGTTACGCAAAAATAATGTATGAGAGAATTGTTTCTCTTAAAATATACTACAAAAAAGTTCGGGGTAGTACATGCCTAACTTTTAAGGTTGACTCACTATAGCCATTTTTATGGCCAGAAAATTTGTTTTAAAATAATGCATTTTTGCAAAGGTGTTTTTATGAACATAGTATTAATCCTTATGAACATAAATTTTAATACGTTATTTTGAAAGTATTTAATTTTGAACAAAATTGCCCTTTACACCATTCAATTCCAATGAATATCTTAGGAGATATCACAGTTTTAAAATACCTTCGCGGAAAAATAATGACTCTGCGAGACATTCCGTAGCTTATACCTCAGAATAACAGATTAAAGGCTACATAACATCGCGGTATGAGCCACGGGAACGGATCAGTAACCAAAAACCTAAGGTAATGCGGGTGAAACCGTGGGGCACAGCTAGTTCATTATAATTATATACATATTAGATACATTTTTAAATATTAGTATAAAAAAAAAATAACATTTAAAAATATAAAAAATAGTAGCCCACCGGGCGTCGGGAACAGGGTCCAAGCCACCGGTGGTCAGGGCTCCTGAGAAAGGAATCTCCTAACAATAGGTACGCGTCTAGGAGTACCGCTTTCTGAATGAAGCCCTTGATCCAGCCGCCCAACGAGAACCTCCTAAGATGTTGGTCGAGGCTCTTGGCAATTAAGCCATTAGCTGAAACGACTATCGGCACAATGATCGCTGAGTCCACATCCCACATGTCGACAACCTCGCGAGCCAAGTCAAGATACTTGATCTTCTTATCACTCTCGGCCTTCACGAGGTTTACGCGTCATGTGGGACTGTTATGTCAACAATCATTGCGCGCTTCTCTAAGCGATCCACCACCACTATATCAGGCTTATTGGCAACAATAGTCCTGTCAGTGATGATGGATCGGTCCCAGTACAATGTGACATGGCTATTTTCGAGAACTGGGTCGGGCACATACCTGGCTAAAGTACGGTACTTCCGATTCTACAAGGCGGTATTTTAGAGCAACTTGCTGATGAATGATCCTGGCCACAAGGTTGTGCCTATGCAAGTATTCTTCGTTAATATTAATATTATGAATGCTAAAGTTTGTGAGAATAGATGGACGGATATTTGTTACAGTTTCAGGCTTAAACGGTTGAACGTATCTTGGTAAAATTGTTCACTGAGACAGATTCTAGTATGGTATGGAATAACGCACAGGATACTTTTTATCTTACCTGAATATCTCAGACGATTTATCTTACCTGACTTGCATCATAATCCCATCTGGAATTGATATTATGTTCTACCCAACGGCAGCGGCATATCATGTAGTTATTATTCATATAGTATTTGTTGCCATAGGAATCACAACCGACGTAGCAGCCTTCCTGGTTAAGAAATAATAAACACGTATGAAAGGAGATTGCTACTGACAAAAACTGTTGAATAATACGTAAAGGCCTACGCACACCGGGACGGCATGGCCAGGGATTTAAATTTTCGTCGTAGCCGTATAAATATGGAAATACGCCATAAATTCTCTATTCTTTAAAATGATGGCAAGGGAAAGGCATTTGGCGATGCCGCGGCATGCCGTCCCGGTCTGCGTAGTGCGTAGGCCTTAAGAGGATAGCCATAGGGATAGTTTTTCGACGTCGCTTGTTTTGTAGGTAGTGCTGACTGACGTCGCGGGACGCAATGGCAAGACGCGGCAATCCGCGGAATAAAACGGCATGGCATGACATGACGTGCCGCAGTATTATTGCATCGAAATAAAGTGATATGAATTCTAAGCTCATTGAAATAAGGATACAAAAATCTTAATCAGAAATAAAAACCTTTACCGTAGCGCGCCGTCTCGCGACGTCGTCAGTCAGCGCCGGCCCGTAGGAACGAGGACAGAACAAAAGTATTAGGCAGGTCATTGTGCTGCGGGTTGTTCGAAAGAGATACCGCGCCCCCGGAACGCAAAGGGCACATGAAGGAACATAGACGGGTTTTAGTCAGTAAAAGTCTGACACTAGAGGGGGTCTACTCTCTTTCTTCCAAACGAAACTTCGGTAACGAACGATATTGAAACGAAATTTCGTGAATGATCCTACTCTAATTCATTTTCGGACACACACAAAACGTTCGGAACCATAGATAATTTTCGTGAATGAAATAGAGTGTGGGTTCTTTATGATGTCATTTAAAGTTAATTACGGTTTTTATTTTAACTTAAAATAAATAAACTCTTTTGCTTTATTTTTGTATTTTACATTTAACACGTGATTTATTAAATATTTCTTGTAATATTCATGCAGAAAAAATATAAATACAGATAAAATTATTATTTTCAACGAAATTCATCGAGACACTATAAAAAACCTTTTCACTGTCATTTATAACCGACTAATTTTAAGAGTTCTATTTCATATTAACGATGGGTAGTAATGTATGACAACCAAAATTTCTGTATAATCACCCGCAGTCTAATCAAAACATGTCAACTTATGATATTTTATTTGAATGTTTTTTAATACTTTTATTGTTTCTCAAGTATTGTGTTTATAAATCAATGTATCCAAGCGCTTTTTTACACACATCGCGCTCACGAAACACGTTCCGTAAGGAAGTTTCAAGTCGTATCGTCGTAGTCTGCATTTTGGGTCTCCACAAGTTTTCTTTTGGATTTCCGCCGCCGTCGCTGACTTGATACCGGCCGAAGTTGTGCCTAAATGTAGATACATTGGCCCCTATTTCCCTAAACGTGCCTACGCTACTATCGTCGCCACGTACAAACCTATGTCGCAAACAAAGAAGGGGAATAAGAAGAACTGCGGGGTATCGCTGGCAGACCCCAATATGCTGCGTGCAGCAATACATAAGACGCAGCTCTATGTGTCCCAGCTACATCACACCACGAAGGATGAGAAGATCGTGGCGATTCCGTGGAAGGCTTCGCGACACCACCCAGCGCAATACGATGCCGTCATTTCGTGTGCAATAGTTATGTTTTTGTGATTTCTAGAAATATGTATGATAGTTTATAATATGTTATGGGTGTTTGTTATCCGAAATAAAAGAGTAATATCAAAATAAAAGATTATTATTAAAAACTTCGTATGTATCAATATAATATTTATCCACATTCAAAATATATTTTTTTTCACTAAAGATAATGCTTGATTCTAGTTTATCCCACATATTCCTGTCCAATATTAGCACTAATAAAGCACAAGTCCTCAAATAATTGCCGTATAAGTCTGTAATTTCCAACAAACTCAATGTCGGGAATTTGACCAATATTTAGTTGATTGCATAGGCGCCGTCGGTTCTGTCTACTCTCTAAGCGTTCTTCACGGTAAGTAGCTTCGATTTAAAGCATCCTTATGGCAAATTTAAAGCAATTTTCTTTTAAAATCCACACAAACGAATATCAAAAGGTAACAATTTTGGTTTCGTCAGTTTGAAGTAAAATTTCCGAACATTCTTATGTCAAATCAAAATTTTCGGTCGGACTATTATGAATTAGAGTAGGTTTAGAGAATCTAAATGTCAAACAATGTTCGTTCGCAAGAAACTTCGGAACGAAATAAAACCGTGGTAGGAAACACGCGAAATTTCGGCCGAAACTTCGTTTTTCGTTGAATAAGAGTAGACCTCCAGGGCGGGGGAAGTTATTTGATGATTTCCCGTCTATAAAAAAAAAAAAAGGCAGGTCATTGTAGGTAAAGCTACCTACCGGCCGGTACCATTCGGGGGTTGTGGAAGACGCATATGCTCCTGAGATTTCCGTTGAGGTGGCTTTTAGTCAGAAAGAAACTGACTCATTCCTCAGCGACTCAAACGGCGGAGGACACACAGAACAAAAAAAAGGTATAGCTACCTATGAAAGTATAGTAAGTAGCACGGCAAAGAGTGCAGTAATAGTGCCTCACTTATGGTAAAATGACGTCAGTTTATTATGTAGGTACATTTAATATTTTACTTACTTTCAAAGTTTCAAACCTCCACATTTTATAGCAAGCTTTAAATAAACCGCCATTTTGACGAATAATTCTGAATAACCTTGCCCATTTATCAAGTGCAAATATCGACATTTTGTGAATCTCGCACTCTCGATGTGTTGTATTTTTTATTACTAGATGTGCTTATATTTGTTAGTTCCAATCTGCTCACGGAATTGAAAAATGTCTTAATTTTTTTTGCAATTTTTATTACTGTTGTTACGATGCATGTTGAACAAAATTCCCAGTAACCTCAATTTGGGTCCTTGACACTACAAATCAATTGACATACTTATTACGAGCTGTCAAAACGCGATCCCCCATAGATTTTGTGTGACACTATTAGATTTCTTTTTTTTACTTTGCACCTTCACTGAAAAAGATAGATGATAAAGATTAAAATCTTTTCTGTTACATTTTTCAATCAAAACAAATAAATTGTTTAAAATTTAAGTATATTATAGGTTTTTAAAAAGTTTGAGGAGGTAGTTTTTTTACTATTTCATTTTACTACCTAAATAGTTAACGTAGTGGTCAAGCAAACTCTATTTTCGTGCATACGTACCTACCTGTTGCAATTTAGCAGACTACCAATATGAGTGAAGTAAGCGACCCAACTAGGTAGGTCCAACTTTAAGAAAGAGGTCAACCGCCTAATCCTGCTAGGCCAGTCTGGCCAGGCAGCGTTCGAAAAACTGCGTAGGTAACGTCTTCTCATCCAAAATAGCTCAGTGCCTCAGTGCCTTGTCGAAAGTCTCCGAGCAGTACTTGTGTTGCCAGTGATGACATATGTATGGCACAGGAACGTGGTCTCTTACCATGGGCCTTATTAGCTAGCTCAAAGCAGCCCAACGAGCTATCGCAAAGGCTATCCGCGAGATCGAATGAGGAGATCCGCAGATGATGATCTAAAGTTACCGACGCGGACGTAGTCCTACGAATCAGCAAGTTGACGTGGCCGTAGGCATGGCACATGACACGCATAAATGGCCGATGGAGCCGAAAATTCTTGAATGAAGACCACGCACCAGCAAGCGCAGCGTAGGATGTCCACCTCCAAGGTGGACAGACGACCTGATTATAAGACCGCCGAATGCACGCTTCCAACCGGTCCTTTTAGAAATCTCTGGGGAAGGCGTACATTTACCAGTGGACGGCCTACGGCTGATATGATGATTGATGAACCTTTTCGAAAAACGTTGTCAATTGTTTCGTTTGAAAAATGTAACACAAGAGATTTTAATCTTTCTCTCTTTCTATCTCTTCGCCGGAAAAGAAATCTGTCAAAAATCGGTCTGATAATCGGTCGTGTGCAGAGACGCTAAGACAGAGAAACGCGAAACGCATCGAAGCGTCATATTCTTCACAATAAAAGTTGCTTTAATTTAAGCAAAGCGGTCAGACTCACGAATTCCTTTGAAAGCGCGCGCTTCTTCTTTTCATCTCGGAAGAAATACATATGTGTTTCTCGTTATGGAGATTGAAGAGAAGACGAATTTGCTATGTTAAGTTTCAGATTAATGCTTCGATGCGCTTCGACTGTGTTCTATTATGAATTGACCCTTAGGTTAGTGCTTATATCCAAAAAATGAATTCGAGATCAATAATGTAAACTAAAGGTGTTGCCAATTTAAAATTATCACCTCAATTTATTGTGCATTTTGCTGAAAAGTACCTACTATTTATATTTAATAGTTCTAAAGTAGACATACTACACACACCGGCAAAATTAGAGGAACACAAACAAAGGTGCTTTTTTAAAAAAAACCCCCAGCACAAAAACCTAAGTTCCCTTTAAAAAGTAAAAAAATAACAAAAAAAATACGTCACGTTTGGGGACCGCTCGGGACGATCGTATCCTAAATGCAACATCGGTCCCCCAACGTGACGTATTTTTTTTGTTATTTTTTTACTTTTTAAAGGGAACTTAGGTTTTTGTGTTGGGGGTTTTTTAAATTTTTAATTTAATTTTTTATTTTATACTTTTTATAGGTACCTTTTTATAGGTAGGTAGGTTATTATAATGTCAATTTTGTTAAGTTTGAGACCCCTCTCGAGTTTATTTACAGACATTCGGTTTTTCTTCCCTAGTTTCACCCCTACAACTTTTAAACGGCTCAACCGATTTTCATCAAACATGTCTAAGAACACTCGTACATAGGTCACCTTTAATACAAAAAAAAACTAAATTGAAATCGCTTCATCCGTTCGGCAGCTATGATGCCACAGACAGACACACCGACAGACAGACAGACAGACACGTCAAACTTATAACACCCCTCTTTTTGCGTCGGGGGTTAAAAAACGAAATCGTCGTCGAATGGTTGTTTAGACCCGAAATGTCTTAAAAAAGTGCGTAACGTACGTGTTAGTGAACATACAGCGAGGAGAATGTTAAATGAAGTTGGTTTGAAGTCATACGATATGTGCCAGCAAAAAACTTGAGGTGAGCAATCGAGAAGTCAGAATAGTGTTCGCCCGACATCATCAAAATTGGTCCGATGAATAGAGTCGAGTTTCATTCTCTGATGGTAGACGTTTTTGTGTAAATTTTATTAATGGAAGGGAGAGAATGTGGAGATATCGAAACAACGTTACCATTAAGCAAATTTTTCAGAAATTTCGACTTACGGTGGAGGGTCTGTAATAGTGTAGGTTGGTATAAGTTTGACGGCACGCACCGCTCTAGTCATCATTAATGGCGGTTCTCTGACTGCACACAGGTACAAAACCGAGATCTTAGAATCTTATGTTATCCTTTTCTCTCCATGAATAGGCCCAGATTTTCTGTTTATGAACGATAACGCAAGCATCACATTGCCCACATGGTGCGGGATTACCTTAATAACCGATATATCGCAGATGGACTGTCCAGCGTGATCACCAGGCATGCATCCGATAGAACAAGTCTGGGACATGCTTGGACGAAGGGTCCGAGAAAGAAATCCAGCCTCTAGGAATGCTGTAGAATTTAAATTGGCGCTGATTGATGAATGGGACACCTTGCCACAGGAAATGATTGGAGGTGTCAGCAGCAGCATGGGTACACGTATTCAAGCCCTAAAAAGAGCGCGTTTTGGTAACACACGCGGTAATTCTTATTTTTTTACTAAATTTAGCATTTCAATATTTTTCAGTTACGGTAATTTTCTGTATTTCTCTATCGATAAGCTCTAACAACCCCACAAATTGTTGTTTTCTTTTATAAAATAAATAAATACATTCAAACAAAGCGAAAACAATAAATTAATACATTAAATATCAAATAATCATTCACTTTTTATCATGTTCCCCTAATTTTGCTGAGTGTGTTTCGTTATTAGGTAAAATATAATATAGCACACAGTTTTCAACATTAAAGTGACGTAAATTACGATCCAAGAACAAAATATGTGAATAATATAAACTGTTTGAAATAAAATCGTGTACCTAAATTAGTTTTATGCTACTGGCAATAAGACAGTGGGCATAAACATTTGGACTTCATTTAGTGTTTTTTATTAGCGAAACGTAACTTGTTCATAAGAATGTCGTTTACTTTTCCTATAATGTTAGGACTTATACCATATAGACCATAGGCTTTCATATTTTTAATTTACACACGCTGCTTCAGCGTTTTCCCAAAAACTCTAATTTTTAAAATACTTTAATAATTTAATTTACTAGGAAAATGTTGATTATCCATGAACTGTCAATTTGACAATGACATTTCTTTGTTTACATTTTTTAACTCGAAATCGATTTTTGAGATTAGTTACCGGCTGCTTGGACATCGCTCACATTGAGAATAATGGTCAAATACTCAATTCGTGGTCAAGGTCGTTCTAGAACTATGGTGGTACTTACCATAGAGTAGTAGTAGTAGAGCGAGTGATATCATAGATATCGGGAACGTTGTTAACAGGTTCATAATTTAAATAAAACACGAAGAAAGCAACATAATAATTTATTATTAATCACTTGATTCACGTACAGATTCACAGCCTAATCCAGATATCAGAAAAAACAATAAACGACAGATCTTTTGCAAACTGGCGCGAACTTTACATGTATTATATTTGCTCAATTATACTTGGTTCGATTTACAAAACGCAGATAACGGCTGATTATGTGTTTGAGTGTGTAATCAGAATTTCTAAATTAAACAACACTGTGAAATGTAAATTTTTAACTATTATTTACCCAGTACATTGTATAGGTACCAAATGTCAATTGCTTTATTTTCGTTTTTTCAGAATAAGCTCCTTTTTGAATAACCAAGTCGGTAAACTACCGCCTTCTTATGTATTATAAACAAGTAAAGTTCGCGAGTTTTAGTGACGTAGTCGAAAAAAGAGATTGGTACACAGGCAGCTAATTAACTACTTTTCAACAATGTGCCGAATGATCATGTCTTTTCACTACGTTAAAATTATTGTGCACACAATTAAAATGAATATTGGAAAGATAAATATATTTTTACTGCATACCATACTCTTAATTCGGCTGTATAGCCAACACTTGAAAAATTGTTATAAAATATGATACTTTAAACAAATTAAATAAAGCCATTTAAATGGGAAGACATTGTCCAGTACGAAATTAAATATACCTAGTATTGAGAAATGATAGCTAGGAAGAAACATAATTTATTACAGCAGAACCAAACTACGATTTAAATATGAAACCACCTTTAAATAAACCCATGCTAAAAAATGCTCCAAAAAGTACAACACTAAAAAATATTCTCCAAATGAAAATTGTGCTCCCATGTTTTCTAAAAAATAAACTTTTACCCAGCTACCATTTGCCAAATGACAAAATAAATAAGACAATATTTATATAAAATAAGATTGTAAAGACGTAAACTTGAAATTCAATCAGCCCTTTACTTTTTTCCATTGTGGTAATTCATTTTAATGCTGGCCTTGCGATCTTATTTACTAAATTCCCTCTATTTATAAAGTAAACACCTAATAAATTTAAACAGTAAGTAAATAAAAATAATTTGTACCACAAAAATCTCAGAAACTCCGCATGGCACATAAGTAACCCAATGTTTACAATATGTAAAAAAGTCGTCCAATCCAAAAGGAGCACAGTACAGATTCAGAAATACCAAAAAATTGCAATAAATGTAGGTTTTCAGTAGGTACCAAGAGCATCCCAATTTTATTTAAAAAAAACGCTCATGTATAAAGAATATCTGATTCCATTATAATTTATTGCGGATTTTTTATTTTTGAATATGAATTACCTTTTATTCAAAACTCCCTCGTGGATCGAATAGGGTTTTTTTACATATTGTACAGAAACAAACACAAAAACACTTTTAAGCACTAATTAATTAAGTACAATCTGAAATCGTATAATAATTTAAGAAAATCACATTTATACCAGCATAGAAGAAGATAAAGTACAATTATGACCGTAACAACATAATATTGTTACAAAAGTATAATAATTATGCCTAAAAAAATAGTAAAAAGAGAATACTTATAGCACATTTTAATATGGCGCTTCTCCTTAATATGAATCCGGTAAAATTTCTTCTTTTCTAATTCTCATCGCATTAACTTGCATAAAATGTTTTTTTACTCATACAAGCTTTCGGTTGGTGGGTGCATAGCATAATCGTGATTCTACATATTGTCCTATTGAAAATAATAAATTATACTGAACTATATTTAGGAGCGCTACACAAATACCAAACGTAATACTCCTTAAGATCATAATACACCAACTAATACATATTACGAACAACACATAGAAGCATTAATAATAAATCAAACATAGAATTATACACAAAATAGTAAGTACTTAATCCCTTTCAATGTACCATAACGTAGTCAACTTTTGTTAATATAACTTGTGAAATGAATGCATTTAGAGTTTGCAAAAATAGTGTAATACTGTGTAGGGTAACGCTTTATTCTTAAATTGAATTTTCTAATTGCGTTGTTTTGTCATTAAAACACTCCTTATACTATACCTATATGAGTTTCTACGCTGAATTCTAGAATATAATTTTAATATATAAGTATATATAGTATATTTTAGTTTGTACATTGTGTGTCGTTGTTATCGTTTCTGTAATAAAGCGTGTTTCGTTCTCAAGATAATTGATTCAAACTCTAATCCCTGCACCTCGTATGTAAAGTTACAATCCCATCATTGTGTCCATTGATTATATTTTAAAGTAGTTATTGTGATTTCGATGTTATTACATGTAAAACCTGCTTATAATATTGTATAGTTTATATACTTACATATAAAATACAATAAGAATTATAATATTAATCTTGTACGATACTTTTTCTACATCATTTAAACAATAAATTGTAATGCTACAACACAATGTGCGTTGATTGAATTAGGTACGTAGATTGATAAATTAAACAACGAGATTGCAAACGTGAAGGCGTTACGAGTCAATGAATTCAATTGAACTGCAGAAACAAAGTTGAACAGTTCAATTGCTTTCAATTGTTAGAACGATATAATTTCATAAAACTTCGTTACTTTGCAAAGCAATCAAATCTCGTGTTATAATGTGCTTGTAATAACGTACGAACTCAAACTACAAATAAACAAACTTAATGAGTACTTATGAGCTCTTTTTTTTTGTTTAGCACTTATAGAAAAATATAATAAAATAAGTTCCATTATATACCTGAAAAAACTTTACAGGACGCAGTTCTCGTGACTTTAAGAAACATTCGCATTTTGAATGTTTCTAATTAAGTACTAACAACTTACATATATTTGAGGTCTTTAGCCTCTCAACGAGCCCAGCGAAAACCAAAATGGTTTATTAGACAATTGGTCTTCAGAAAGGTAAAAAAAGATCCGTACATAATTAAAAATCAAATCACGATTCCCAGCGATAATCAAAAATTTCAAATCAAAATTTCAGATTTTTGACAAGTTTGGCTGAGATTTTACCGCAAACGTTATTTAATACGAGCGCAATGATAGAATATAATTGTACGAGCGTAAATACGAGAATTGCTATTTTAAGTCCAATCTCAAACACGTACATATTGACGAGTAATCTCTTGTTAGGTATATAAAGTTTGTCCAGATATTTTGTCTTACCTAAATAGTATAAAACAAAGTAGATCCCACCGTCTGTCTCTCTGTACGCTTAGATCTTTTAAACTACTACTTTACTACTATTTTAATGCAAGAGAAAGGTAAGTACCTATAGAACATCACGCTGCTACCAACGGGAGCGGAGCAGGAACCAAAGACGTAACTGAACGCGGTTGACACCGCGGGGTATACAGCTAGTATATTATAATAGAAACTATTCTAATCTATACCCGACCAAATTTACGAAGGAGTATTATTAAAAGTACTGAAAAAACTAACTAGATAGATTAAAATTATAGTTACTGCAATGAATATCTTTTATTTCCTTTAATTAATGTATCTTCATAATTATATAAGTACTGTATTAATATATAGCAGTAGTTGCTAAGTGATATTATTTTCAAAATAAACATTACCTACATATAAGTTTAGAATTGCAAAATTATTTCATCTTTCATAAATAGTGGATATTCCCATAAAACTAAGAACAATATAATGTTGCTATGACAAAACAACGCCCTATATATACAAATATTTTTAAGTCCAGAGTACGTGACTTACACCTAGATATAATATAATATAATTTCAGTATCTCCACTAATACTTGCTATGAGATATAAATAGTTTCTCATAATTATTATTATTAGTATTACACATGTTATCACTATAGGTATTATGTTAATACCATTAAATTGAAACTAAGTATGCAGTTCTCATAGATGTAAAAACAACTAGGATCAAGAATTAGAGGAATACGAGAGTGAAGAAAGGTGTCCCAATGCCTGCTCAAATCTCTATTTCCCTGCTGTGAAAGAAGGGAAGATTTGGCAACAGCTCAATTTCAAAATACTTTCGGATATCAGGGGAAGTAAGCCAGAAAAGGTTGGCCTTCAACTTTTTCTAGCTTAAATCTTTGTTGTTTTAAAACTTGTTTATTGGCACATTTTGAACCAACTTTAAAAATGGAGGTTCTCTTTTTAATGTGTGTATATTTCTTTGACACTTCTTAACATAATACAAATTGGAGGATTCTTCAATTTAACAATACTTTAATTTCAATGTCCACATTTTATCATGTGCTGTCTGTTGGTGTTGCCACATGTGTATATAGGTATGTGTTTCTGTTTTATAATATGTGTATTGTATTACTTCATCACCTCCAAATAAGCTTCGTTTAACTTATTCTGTAGATATAATACTCGGCTAATGGTTTGTATATTATAATTGCAATTAGATAGTAATACATCCGATTCATTTTCGTTGCCCAAATATGAAACAAAACATGTATCATATTCTTAGTTGGGGACCTTTTAAATTTTGATAAATGGGGAGTTTTATAGCGTAAGAAAGAACCAAAAAGTCATGCTAACACTGAAGTTTACAGAAAACATCAAGAGATATCACAATTTATTCTTTCGACTTTTAAAAATGAGTAAATATTTATTGTTGCCTAGTTAGCAGTTAATTTCGTTTTATAACTAATTAGTAGTGTCAGAAAGACAATCAGTTTGGCATCTATTTGTAATTATAAATCTACTGGAGACAAACAAAATGAACCATAAAACGCTGTCACAGCAAACATTCTACTGTTTTTTTTCGTTACTTTACTAATTAGTACTTATAAATTCATTATCATAAAAATAATTGTTTGCAAAACTCCATTTGCTCGAGTGAGTTACTCTATCAGTCTGTAAGTTGTATTCACGACAAGGAATAGGTAGTTTATGTACTTTTTATATTCGCTTTCCTAGATGTCTGATCTTAGCACTTTTTACGAGTCCTATATTTCGCAAATGCCACAAACAGCCACTCAAATTACTTATAAATGTTGCTTTCAAATTAAGACGAGTTCAAACATCTTAAATGTATGGCTTAGTAGATGTTAATCATTACTTAACTTCAAGCAAGGTTTATAAGTTAAATTAATTTGATATAACTATACATACATCTTTCTTAATAACTTTGTAGTCACTCTCAGATAACGAGAACAAGTTTACTGTAAATTGACAAGTCTAAGCAAAAATCTGCTTAAAAATGTATGTAACCTTAGCTGAATTATAATTTTGTATGCACCTTGTTCTAACTGAATTAAGTAATGCAAAAAGTAGCGTATTTAGTCAATACAACATTCCAATACAATGAATTAACACTTATTAATGGATGTAGACTTTTTAAAGGAACTTCTTTATGTGTATATCTTCCTAAGGGCGACCATACGTTACTTGCGTTGTGGAATTAATTCGATTACCATCGAATAATACACATTTCCTTTTCGAAGGTAAATCTTATTGTCAATTGATTTTCGTTCGAAAATCTTCGGCTTATGTGTATAAAGACAACAACGACATTAACATTTCATATAAAAAAAATATCTGATACGTATAAGTTTTTTATTTGGCTAGTTCGAGTTATCACAGGGTGGGTACCGCACGCGGCAGAATTAAGTCAGTATCAAAAATGTTATTCAGGCACATTAAATCGCTCATTATAGATTAAGTACGTTTATAGTTCAGTTGGTGTGTCCCCAGAGAAAACGAAATTGCGTAATTCGAAAAAAATATAAACTTTTGAAAAAAGAATGCCTCGTATAGTAAGATTCAAACTTAATTTCGGGTCGGAAGTTAGCTGCGAGTGCTGTTTCGCGCAGGTTTGTTCACTTTAATATTAATTTAGGCTCCTTTTGAAGATTTCTAGATATATATTTATGCCATAGAAGTAATTTAATGGAGCTTAAATTATTATTGACTTGAATAAACCTGCGCGAACTTACACTAGTTGCTAATTATCGAGTCGCCATTCAGATTGAACCGTATTATACCCAGATAAAAAGTTAAATGTAGCATCATAAACTATGTAGGTATTTGCTCATGTGGAGTAGTCTAATTTATCCCAAGGGCCTCATTACTGTATTCACAATGCTACAGTCAATTTTTTTGTCTGATTTCGGGTTCCGTATAGTGTTCCTCGTTGTCGTTTAGTCTTATGACATTTATGATAAAACAGACTGTACAATAACATAGTATATTCCGAGTAACATATACTTTCTGCGACAACCAAAGTAAGTATTTAACGATATTTTTAAACCAATTGATAATTATTATCTATTTTAGAATGGCACTTTTATTATATTGCAATTTAGGAATCATAGGTCATCATCACAACGTTACACAAACTCCGGTCCAAATATTATTCTCCGTATGAATTATACTATTAAGTTGCAACAAACTATTATTACTGTGTAATAATACTTATACAAATTGTATAATATAAAATATGTCTATGGGATAATATTGTAATTCTATTAGGTATATTTTGGCACTATTATAATGGAAGATTAAATTGGTGTTGAATACTGGTTTTGTAAAAACTGACTACTGACTAATCTAGGCACGGGTATAATAAATCCTTTTGTTTACCTATGGGGTCGAGGCTCTTACTCTGCCTACTCTCTCTTCTCGTTTTATTGCATATAACATACGAGTAGAATAAATATTTTGTTTAATAAACTCTATTTCGTGCTCCTTAGAGCTATGTATCGTTCAAAGCGACAATAAGAACCTCGATAGCGATTATTTGTATGACTATAAAGCCTGTATTTGTAACTTTGTATTATCAGATTTTAGTATGCAGTTATACCACCGTATTGTCGCATCTTTGAGATTTGCCCATAGTTTCTCTTACGACAAATTAATGTGAGTACGGGAAAGCGGCTGTGATTGGTTGTTGATAATTCAGTCAACCAATCAGAGCAGGATACACATGTGTGATAATGTGTCACATACATTTTTCGTTTAGAAACCCGAGAGTTAGTCACTACAAGGATAGTAGGTCAGAGTGATATGCCACGCCCAGGGAAACGATACTAGTAACAAATGCATTATTTCCATAACATTATTACCATTATAAACTTCCTTTTTTAATTCCTACACAACAATATGGCTCGCCCCCTATTACATGGGACCTGAACATACCGCGAACTGTGGGCGTACATTGCTACACCTCTGCCTAACCCTTCGGGTAATACAGGCGTGATGGTATGTATGTAATATGTAGGACATGGCGATACCTACTAGCCTACTAGCCTCCAAGTTACTAAAACCCCATCTTACAATACAAAAGTTATAATTTTCCAAGAAAAACCATTATGTTACTAATAAGTGACATATTATATTTTCTTAATAAGTTTATAATAATGAATAATAGTCTTTAGTTAACATTTTAAGTACTTGTACGACTTGGCAACTACATTGGAAGATTTTGGTCTAAGTCATTGTAACAAACAACTATTTTAATTGTAATTTCTATAAGAGTAGGTTTGTTGGATAATTTGTTTTTTTAACCCCTGATGTATAAATAAGGGTGTTATTGAATAATCAGTGAATATAACGTAACAAAAACGTTTTATCTAATAGACTGTTCTGGATTTTGCGTTTCTATACAAACGGCTTTTATACTAAAATCATCTAGCATTTCAAGAAAATCGTTTAAAAACTTTAAAGTGAATAAAAGTAAGATTAATTCAGAAAATTAAAATACTATCTATCTATATAAATAATAGAAATAAATTAATCTTCATAACTAAAGTATTCTTGCAACAGTCTATCATAATCGTATTTTATAAATGTGCTAGGAGAATTTTAAATTTTCTCTTTATTCTAGACATATCATACATCTTTAATTAATCTTTAATACGTACCTATGATGTTAGTTTCTGAAACTTATTAATAAGTTAAACTAAATACGAATTTCTACGAAAAAATCAATCCATTAAGTTGCAATTTCGATAAAATCGATGTTGACTAGGATTTAAGTCAAATCGACGATAAAATTGTCGATTATTAGAAATTAACAATAATGTAATTGAAACAAAGTGATCGAATTTGCAATCTATACTAAATCTTATTGGATAAAATTCAGAGCACAACAACCTGTAGAGAGATCATTGACAAGTTTTTGTTCTAAATCAAAGTCACCTAAATACGGCGGGGGGAGAGGCAAGACTCGCCGCTGTGATTGGGTGAAGAATTCACAAACAAATGACAACGGATTATCTAGTGATTTCAAAAATGTACTTTAAAAATATCGATATCGATTATTATTTGACTTTGTTTGAAACGGATTTATACAATCAGATATAACTTTCTTATGTAGCTTTAATCTGAATGTCTTCTCAATGCCATCGTTGGGAAGTTAGCAAGTTTTAATGCATATAATATACTTTTTTTTTTACTTATTACATTGGCGTTAACTACAGCACGTGCACATATAAATGGGAGCGCTAGCAAAGTGTTCACATACTGGCGCCATTCAGCCCCTTTTAGTCCAAAAACAAACTTTGAGATATCTCAAAGTTTGTTTTTGGACTAAAAGGGGCTGAACTTTTCAATTTTCATGATTCTTTTTTTAAAGAATAGTGTACACTAAAGAAGAATAGAAGATAGATAGAAGTCAGATTACACTGTGAAAAGTAATTCGTAATCAAACTTAAAAAAAATTAAGCGTCGTGTTGAAAACTTCCTTTTTTGGCGTCGGTGAAAAATCTTTTTTATTTATATAATCATCTTAAACTAAATTTTGTGTAAAACGCAGGCATAGGCATCATACGCTTACCGTTTTTTCTGTTATGTACAAGTAAAGTTTTATACTAGTATTATGTATTTTAACATACATATTATTATTCATTTTCTGCACATTTGTTAGCAAAGCCAAGGGCATAAGCATCTTTTAAAATAAAGCAATACAAAAATAAGAAAGATTATGTCGATATATTTTAAATTAGATCGATATAACCGTCGCGATGTTGCGAACAGCACTATCGAGATTCACTAGAAATAGCGTATGTTTGGTGACCGCGGTAGCCTCCGCATGTGCTCTCTACTGGTTGTTCTGCTCTTTGGATAAAAACATCCACACATTATTTCTTTGAATTGGTTCGTTCACTTGTTTTGACGGTAAACGTTTCTTAATTAGTACTAATCTTTAGAATTCTTTTACAACCTGCATTTAGAATGGCTATTGCATAATACTACAAAATAGGTACAATCTTTGAATATAAAATGTTAAGGACTACTTGGTGTTTCTATTTTAATATCACTGTAAAATCACTTCAGTTATTGTTTCATTTATCATGAAAGATTTTGATAGGAAAGTTGCAAACTGAAAATAATTTTGAGTGATTATTTGCCAAAGTACGATACGTGATACAAAGTGGACTACGGACACGAGCTTACTAATAAGACAGTTCAGCTACTGGCATTTCACTGGCCTAGTACTCGAATACAGTTCAATAATGACTGGCTTTGCGTACTAGTCTGTCAGCGGAATGTGATGCTTAACTAACTCACAAACCGTTCTCGTGTACGTAGCCCCTTCACATTCTAATTCTGAAGATACTTTCTCTAGATTTACAATAGATTTAGTAGTAAAAATTCAAATGATATGAGGAACATTAGATTGTCACGACCGTGAAAAGAGATATTTTAGAATGCATTGTAGATATTGTTTATGG
Source organism: Caradrina clavipalpis (assembly GCA_932526535.1). Classification (NCBI taxonomy): domain Eukaryota; kingdom Metazoa; phylum Arthropoda; class Insecta; order Lepidoptera; family Noctuidae; genus Caradrina; species Caradrina clavipalpis. The sequence continues at coordinate 8,747,570 of OW052087.1, forward strand.
TAAACGTGTACCTTTACGTTTGTGTGGAGCCGTAAGTACCTGCCGGGGGCCTATAGTCTATAGGTAGGGACATCACTTGTTTCTTTGTAAACGCATACTTCCTTATTCCTATGTTCTTTTGAGTATTTTCTCGGCGACAGCCCTCACTGAAATTGATGTAAGAATTACATTGTAAAGTAATCTGTCAGATTGAAATATGGTTAGTGTAATAAAGTAAGTGTAAAGAATTAGAAAGAAAGAAAAACCGTTTGTACAAACCGTGCCACGAAAGATGAGACTTGATACATCAACTTTATTATTTCGTAATTAATATTGTTAGGAATTTTGTTATGTTGTTTTAATTCCAATGTCATCGAAAAATCCCTGAATAGATATACAAATTATGGATAATTATTTCGTACACGATAGTACCTGCGTAAGCTCCCCATACTGGCACTCGCCAAGTCTCATCTTTCGTGGCACGGTCTGTACACGCAAAAGTGCCTAACATACAAATTTTTGTTTACAAGGAACTCAAACAAAAACAAAAAAAAAGTAAATAAAATAAATAAATAGTGTCATGGACGGAAATATGTGCCACTACCGCGCGAACTAAATGCCTATTTCCATATTTACTTGTTGAAGTCGGGATCCTAGAGTCCCGGGTCTTTTAAAAACGTACAAGGAGCCGTCGCCCCTTAGACGGGTTTAAGATACAATGAAACAACAATGGACAATTATTCCTGTATGCACTAAGCAAATGCATCCAAGAACAATTCCCGGCCGGCATATTTTTTAAATTATTATAATATTATAATTACATATTATAATTGTAATTAACTATTATATTCGAGATCTGTATTGATGTTTTAATGATGATGATTTCATTAAATATACAATTAAAATTTTCGCGTATTCAGTTTAGATTTTCAAAAGACGTAGAAATGAATAACTTCTTGGGCTACATTGAAGCGATTGAATCCATCAAGGCAACCCAAATAGTTTCTTACCTTCTCATAATGCTGAGCGCTTTCTTCATCTCATGTTCGGCCAAATGGTACTCGGTAGCGAGAATGGAGCATTGTTCCAACGTCACCGACATTCCCGTCCTGTCCTTAGCACTTTTGCATGATGTAAACCGTACACCTGAAGTTAGAAATGTTTATGTATTTAGCTTTAAATAGACCAGCTCTTTTTTGTACTAAACAGTGATGATATTTATCAACAAAATCAAAGTCAAATTATTTATTTCAATTAGGCCATTAAAAAGCACTTTTGTGCAACAACTAGTAATAAGGCCGCGTAGATTTTGTATTTCTCCTACAAACTCGACATCCCTTTGGCGCAACTAAAGGGTAAGTAAAATAAGCTGCACATGTTTATCTCTATTAGGTACTTAGTTATTTTCGCACTCATATGAAGTACTAAAGTTTTTTATGCAATCGAACTCCCCGTTTTCATCCCTTTAGAAGCTGAATTTCCAAACATCCTTAGGGCTTGTGTACATCATAAAAAGAGGCGTGGTGCAAAAGTACTCGTTTTTAGTTGTAGTAGTTTTGGCTGTGAGCTGATACGTCTGTCAGTCAGTCAGTTCCATTCTCGTTTTACATAATGTCTTTAGAAAAAATATCTAAAAACGAAATGGCTGTGGTTTACTGATGGGCTGAGTATTTCCATACTCTACAACTTTTGGATGACCTCAAGGTCCGCAAATGACGGCGAGTGTGCCCACCAAGGTTGTTCAGAACTTTAAATCTCAAATTTCAAAAACCCTTACCATTCATTAATCTGGTTGCTAGTGAGGCTAAATGTAGCACTTCTACGTTTTTTGGAACTTTCTTGTGCACGCATATCCTCAGAGTCTCCATCACTTCCTCTAGAGGCTTGGTTCTTGATGATGCTGAAATAGTAGCATAGATCGTAGTAAAATATTTTGCAACAACGATGTCTCCAATTAAACTCTTGCATAGGCCTCTTAACCACTTCGCAGGAGAAGACCACCGCTTCCTAGGACTCTTCGCTGCCGACCATCGAAGTGTCGACTGCCGGCAGCAACAGGTCACTGCCTATTTCAGATATGTGGGCACGGCGCGGCTCCTCCCAAGCGGTACATTCTGACAGCGTATGCTGCGCCGTGTCCTCCCGGCAGTCCACGCAGCGGTGACACCGGGCGTCCGGGTCCCTGTTTATGCGACACAGGCAAGAGCCCCTACGCCTTATGACATTGGCCTTCGCTAACTATTTATATTGCCTTCTCTTACATACTCGAATTATTTCGTCAAGTTGGAGATATTAAATCGATCTGCATGTTGCACAGAGCACAACAACCAGTAGAGAGCGCATTGACAAGCTTTTGTTCTAAATCAAAGTCACCTAAAAACGGCGGGGGGAGAGGTAAGACTCGCCGCTGTGATTGGGTGAAGAATTCACAAACAAATGACAACGGATTATCTAGTGATTCCAAAAATGTACTTTAAAAATATCGATATCGATAATTATTTGACTTTGTTTGATACGGAGATTTCTGGTTCGATTTTGAAATAAAACAGGTGTTTATTTACAAAATTTCATTTATACAATCAGAGATAACTTTTTGTGTAGCTCTAATCCAAATTTCTTCTCGATGTCATCGTTGGGAAGTCAGCAAATTTTAATGCATATAAAATACTTTTTTTAACTTATTACATTGGCGTTAACTACAGCACGTGCACAAATAAATGGGGCTAGCAAAGTGTTCGCATACTAACCATTCAGCCCCTTTTAATACAAAAACAAACTTTGAGATATACACACTATTCTTTAAAAAAAGAATCATTGAAGTCAGATTACACTGTGAAAAGTTAGTCGTAATCAAACGTCAAAAAAAAATAAGTGTCCTTTTGAAAACTTCAATTTTTTGGCGTCGGTGAAAAATCTTTTTTATTTATATAATGATCTTAAACTAAATTTTGTGTAAAAGGCAGGCATAGGCATCATACGCTTACAGTTTTTTTCTGTTATGTACAAGTAAAGTTTTATATTAGTATTATGTATTTCAACATACATATTATTCATTCTCTGCACATTTGTTAGCAAAGCCAAGGGCATAAGCATGTTTTAAAATAAAGCAATAAAAATACAAAAATAAGAAAGATTATATCGATATATTTTAAATTAGATCGATACAATCGTCGCGATGTTGCGAACAGCACTATCGAGAGTGGCTAAAAGTAGCGTATGCTTGGTGACCGCGGTAGCCTCCGCATGCGCTCTCTACTGGTTTTTCTGCTCGTTGGCATGTTGACTAGCACGGAAGGTGAAGAAACTTTCTCTGTACAAGATTTGGATAATACACATGCAAGTGGGCAAAATATGTGAAATCCATCGATATTTAGGGCCACTTTCACCAAAATCACTAAACATATTTAGCGTAAATGTGTTTAAATTATCATTCTGTCACCGTCACCTTATAATAATGTGACAGTGACAATGATGCTCTAAATACATTTAGGCACTAAATGCATTTAGTGATTTTGGTGAAAGTGGCCCTTAAAGTCTTTTATTTATCATATTTTATGCAAATAAAAATATGTATTATAAAGATTCAATAACAAGACATAATTTCTGTAAAGAAACACTTAACTTTAGGACTAAAGCTCTCAGTTAGATTTTTAGTTGCTTTGAAATTCATATATTGTTAGTCTATTGAGTTGGCAGACAAGTATGTCACAGTTTAATTTACGAGGAAACGCGCTTTGGCAGTTCAAAAAAGGAACGACAATTGATTGGTGGAATCTAAAACCCAATTACTGCTGACTTTCGTTTGAGTAAACCGAGGTATGTAAAAAAATGACCTTAGATATTTTTAACTCTCTCATTTTACGTCTATACCTACATAACCAATGTCTTTTATTTCTGGGGAATAAGATACTAACCCCTGCTAGCCGCCATGTGGTCTGTAGGGAATATCTTGTTGTACTTGTGGTAGTACTTATTCAGCCTGTCCAAGTTGTCGCTATTGGAATGGTACTGCGGCGTCGTTTCTCCCAGCGCTTCGGCTAAAGTCGCCTTTTCGTTGACGCCGATGTTGAAGAAGACTGCAGTTATTGTGAATGATAGGTGCTGGAAACAAAGATGTTAAGTACTAGTCAGCTCATTATGATCGAGAAATTTTCGCTTATTAATTGATAATGAAATCTTATATCTAATGAGAGTTGAAAATTTTGTACAAAATATAATTACAACTAGCATGCAATTTTCAACTCTATTTTTGTTGCATTCTAGTTCAGCGACTATCAATGTCAAATCTTTTCAATATTAAGTATAAGTAAAATAGAGAGATTAGAATGTGATATTCCTAAGAGTTACTACTTACTTTACTTACTTTTAGGAACAATCGCAGTTTAGTCTCATCATCATCTGCCTAGCCTTTTCCCAACTATGTTGGGGTCGGCTTCCAGTCGAACCGGATGCAGCTGAATATCAGTATTTTACATGGAGCGACTGCCTATCAGACCTCCACAACCCAGTAATGGGTAATACGATACTCTTGGTAAGACTGGTTGTCAGACTTTCGGGCTTCTGACTAACAGTAACGACTGTCAAAGATCTACAAATGACAGCCGGGACCAACGGCTTTTGCGTGCTTTCCGAGGCACGGAGGAAACTCGCTATAGTAAATGGTCACCCATCCACAGACCAACCCCGGCAAGCGTGGCTTAACCCGGCAGATCGGTCTCAATTCGTAAAAAATGCCTTTATCTTGCCTCTATCACTACTGATGGTCGCTGAGAATAAAGGCCTATTCAAACCTGAGCGATATTCGCTGCCGCTGTGGGTAGAGGTACATACCGCGCGGGTTTCGCTCAGGTATTTAGTATCAAGTACCGCGGCTAGAGCGACCTGAGCGATATTCGCTGCCGCTGTGGGTAGAGGTACATACCACGCGGGTTACGACGGTAGCGAATACCGCTTAGGTCTGAACAGTAATATTACCGCATACCCACTGGGTTTTCTCTGCCGCAGGCGGTAGCGAATACCGCTTAGGTCTGAATAGGCCTAAAGATTGCGATTAGATTTTGAACTTTTTTTACTAGTAAGCTTTTATTTACTTTCACCTGTCCCGGCTTCAGTGGCTAATACTATTCTTGGTAGTGGCTTCTGGCATACATTGATTCTGACTGGTTAATTGAAATAGCAATAGCCAATCAAATGACCGAAATGAAGATAATTATAATTAAAATAGGCTTTTAAAAGCCAGTGATACTTACTTGACTGCCTCGTTAGCTTAGGGATCCAAAGTGCGACTGCTACTAGAGGTCTTAGGTGTGATTCCCAAGGTTGCAAAAACTGTTATTGGGATTTTCTATGAAATTCTAAGAAGCAGCTCTGAGTTAGGATTTGTGCCCAGTTATTGGCAATAGGTGCGCCCCCTATTACATGGGGCTTTAACATACCGGCGAACTGTGGGTGTACATTATTAGAACACCTCTGTCGATCCCTTCGGGGATTACAGGCGTAATGGTATGTATGTATCTGATACTTACTTCTTTAGACGCAAACTTCGCGTATAGTGAATCAGAAATAGGAATGTAGACGGTGAGCGCTCCCCGAGTTCCAGACACGTTAGGCACTGCTGTGTTGCTGAAAATTTAATCAAATTATAGCGTTAAACTAATGAAATTTAATCACAACAAAACAGACAAAACTTTTACGAATTACGATATTATTATTACTCTTTTATTTGTCATTGATACGCTAAGAACTTTTATTTTATTTTTATTACTCTTTTATTTTATTTTAACAGCCCCGACACAAACTAGCAAACCTGGAACGCATAGTGCAGTTTACGTTACGTTACGGTACGTTATTTAAACGACAGACCGTGTCAACGGCGCGTTCATGATCCGCGCAAAGAGATGTCAGCAAATGGAAGGGGCCACTGGGCCAAAGCCTGCCGGGGCTGCGGGTTGTTCGAAAGAGATACCGCACCCCCGGAACGCAAAGGGCACATGAAGGAACATAGATGGTTTTTAGTCAGTAAAAGTCTGACACTAGGGGGGGGGGGGGTAATTTGATGATTTTACGATCTCAAAAAAAAAAAGAAAAAAAAAGTGCAGTTTTGGTCTGAACACTAGTGGAACTACACTACGGAATAGTGTCACTGTCATGTGTCACTAACACCGACACTATTCCATAGATTCATTATAGCAACACTACTCATACTGCACTCAGCGATCTGCGTCCATGTCTAACTTGTTTACCATTTCAACACGCTAATGTCAAACCCTAAACGTGAGCGTATAACGCTTGGATTTTGTGTAATTCTCCCTCTTTTAATTAATATTAGTCTAACATTGCCAATCCACCATTTTCCGTACGAAAAGAGGCCTTTACCCTGCAGTGGGACAATAGTGGGCTGGTATTGTTATTCTCATCATCAGAAACTTACCTATGTCCAACTTTAGTCAGGGTAAACACGACGGTCTGCAGATCTTCGACGGCGACCACCATGTCACCCCACATTGCTTTCTCCGTGGAGTACAGACTCAGCAAGCCTTCGAACCCGCACAGGGGCCCTAAACCGGAGCTGAGTAGCTTCACGACCACGTCACCCGGCATGGAACACAGCCAGCATAGCAAGCCGGCTGTGACTGTTGATAGCTGCAAATAAAAATATGTTTGAGATTGAAAACTCTTTGCTACAACACTATCTGTTATTTAAAAATGGAACTGAACGTACAACGAGCGCATAAACGTCTTCTAGTGTGAACAGGGTACTAATGCAATAGTATCTGGGCGGGAGTCGGTGACGCAGTACTGTCAGAATACTTGAGAAAACGGTGCTAGACTGCAGGAAGACGGGCTGATGTCAACCGAACCTACCAGTTCACTCTGAGAGTGGTATTTTTATATATTGTAAAGCTATATGACTACAGTAAAACCATTGGAAACCAAGCAAACAAGGTTTTGCTTGTCCGAGTTACATACAGAGTGAAGATTGAAGATCACCCACGTTACGGTATTCGACAAATCATTACATAGTATAAAACAAAGTCGCTTTCTCTGTCTCTATTCCCTTTGTACGCATAAATCTTTAAAACTACGCAACGGATTTTAATGCGGTTTTTTTAATAGATAGAGTGGTTAAAGGGGCAGGTTTTATATATGTATAACAACATCCATTAAATAGTGGAGAAATACTGTTATTTTTGAGGTTTCTAATGTGATGTCGTAAATAATTTCATTTTTTCCGCTTACATTGCAAACGCAGGCTAAACCCTACGAGATTAATCAAAATAATGTACTAAGTATTGTACACATTGAAAAGGCCTACAGAAAACTCCGCGATGGTATATGTCTATCTCTTATGGTTATCCCACAATATTTTTTTTTTTGTCATTTACTTTTTACGATAAATAATGGCTAATTTTCGAAGCGATTTTAACCAATAAGTACAGCACTAATCCTTATCCAATGAAATACCTTAAATATATTGTTGATTTAAAATAGATCTATAATATGGCCTTTTACAGCATATGATTTAAATGAATATTTTCGAAGAAATTACAGATTTAAAAATTGCGGGACGTAGCGTTTGCGGCGGAGCGGGCCGCTATGTTTTTGTATACAACGTTTTCAGTTTTTCTGTAGTGTATTTAGTATCAGCATTGCACCCGTGCGAAGCCAGGGCGGGTCGCTAATATATTATAATGCCCTTATAGCCTACTAGCTTCGTAGCTCCTGCCCACCACTTCGTCAACGTGGATATTAAACGAATCATTAATTAAAAAATTATGATATTCGCCAATAATGTGGCTTTTTATCAGTGAAAGATTTGTTGTAAATCGGAATAATACTTTCAGCTTTTTATTATCAAACTGAAATACTACGCAGATAGATATGTAGATGTGATCATGTTTTTCCCGCCAGTTCGTGCTCAAACAAAGCCTGCAAACATTCAACAAAAAAGTAGCGTTCTATCAGTGAAAAGATTTTTATAATTGGATCAATATTTTCAGATTACCTCTAACAAACAAAAAAAGAACTAACTTCGCACATTTAAAAAAATTATAAAGCTGTTTGTTTTTTTGACTTTGACGTTTTTGCGCTAATCACAGGAACTACTGGTCCGATTTCATAAAATCTTGCATGCTACCTGCAATATTTCTGTACTCTACGTACCGCTTGGGAGAAGCAGGTGTCTCTCCTCGTCTGCAAGGCTGCGTGCTCACGAGCCCAGTGTGGAGACTCGCATCTTAGTCGCAATGCTGCGTGCGACAAACGCATCCATCTCGCCGCGTCGTCTGCACTCGACCTTACACCGTCCATCAGGCCTTTTATTGAAGCTAAGTCTTCCTCTGATGAAGCTAAAAGTTATAATTTACTAGCTTAAAACTTCGTTCGCGTGAATGTCTGTTATCAGGTTTTTTTTTGCGCGAAACACTGTTACTATAATAAGCTTAAATTACTTCTTAATACATTAGCTATACGTGTACCAGAATATCGTGGCAAAAAGATAAATCAAAAGTAATTAAAATTTGTAGTTTTTAGAAACGTAATGTAATTCTTTCCGAGTCATAGGGGTGTCAAACCACCAACTATCAAAGTCCGGGCTGCTACTGAGAAATTCTTAATGGAAAAACCCAATAACACGTTTTGCCCGACCTGGGAATCGAACCCAGGACACCTTGCTTAGCTGTCGCGCTTGCGACCACGAGACCAACGGGGCGGTGAAAGGATTCAAGAGTTTGCAATAACAGGGAAATGAGACTATACGATCTTGATATTTTAATTTGTCTGTAATGTTAACGAACACATTCATGAACAATACATCAATTATGTTAATTTCCATACTTGTTTATTATTTACTAGCTGATGCCTGTCAGTATGGATCCATAAAGTAATACTTAATGGTTTTTTTTGTACCACTGAATGTGGCAAACAAACTAACGGCCCGCCTGATGTTAAGCGGTCACCGCTGCCTATGGACACTTGCAACAGCTGTATGGATCTGTATTGACTTCCAACAGATGATCATTAGTATTTTGTATCCAAATTGAATAGCAGTATTTTACAGACCGAAAATAATAATTAGTAAACAAATGCTGTGTTACATTACCATTACTCGCTACAATCTTGTTCAGTTCTTCAACGAGAGAAGTGAGCGAGACTTCAACCACAATTCCAATGTTTTTCAGGAAAGCCAGATTGCTCTCTCTTGTCGCTTGATCCAATTGCCCAACAGCAGGTAACGTGCCCGACTCCCGCCTTGATTCTGATGCCTGAAACCAAGAATTTAACTCATAACACACATACTATCACGCCTTTATTCCTTTAGTGGTTGGACAGTTTTATTCATTTAGTGGTTGGACAGTTCACCGGTATGTGTGTGACTTTAAATGATACGTTTAGTTTTATACACTTTATATGATAAAAAAAATAGATGCAGCTGTTAGCGCAAAGCATCCTCGAGTAGTTTTCATTGTTAATGAACAGAAAGTGCATAATGGCGTGCAAGAGAATAAACGGCGCGCAGAATTATAACTTTCGCATAATTATTTTCAACTCTATTTCAATGAAAACTGCAAAAAAACCGTAATTGGATAATTGTCACCATTACCCTATAATTCCAAGCCCTTAAAACCAGAATAATTTCAATTGATAGTAAAGATCGATTTATAATTGGTTTGAAATCAATTAATAGTTAATTAATAAGGAATATACATGTTTTTTTTTAGTTAACGTATTAATCTTCATTCATGTCATTTAGTAAAACTATTTTTCGAATAACTGTGTAATTAAAAATATATAAGTCATCGTAGATTTGTTTCTATTTCTTTCTAGTAAAACGAAATTTAATACAGGGTTTGTATGGCCGTAATGAGACGTCACAGTCCTTGTCGGATCTCTGTCTAATCGGTGCATAATTAATAGTTTTAGGGTCGGTTCATATCTGACGGAAAATGCGTCGCGTTTTATCGGTCGCGTAACGCCAAAACAGTCAAATACATAATAAAACATTCAACCTTTCACACCTAACCGATGATGCGTTAGCGCGTCTACCTAAGAGTGAGGATACGCTCGACGCATTTTCCGTCAGATATGAACCGACCCTAAAATGCTTATATCGGCCTTATTGCTTGTCCAATTTTAATTTTACTTTTTGTCATCTCTACTACGGTATTTTCATATTTTCTTAATAAATGCTATTCAAAAATTTATGCATAATATATTACCTATTGAATTGACAAAAATGTGACGTCACAATTTACTTGTGCCATACAAAATGGATGCGGTAATCTCGTTTAGGCAACTCATAAAATGTAAACTGATAAGTGGTGTCAAATACCCAATTGCGTGCTGATGTGACATAAATCAGACAGATCAAGTATATCAAACTAACAGACTGAGCAGGTGACGGTAACCACTACCATCACCGCCTCCATGATGCTTCAGAAGCCTGCAACTTTTAGCTAACAATCATCCTTAACAGTGGAAAAGCCCATGATTGCCATATCTCGTCATAGTTACTTCTGTTGCGGACATTGCGTAGACAAATTTTCAGCTTTTATAATATGACGTAGGTCTAGCGGCTGCTAGACCTATAACCTATTTAACAACCTATTTTATGGTATGGACTTTACCATAAAATAGGTTGTCATGCCAGCTAGACAAATTCAAAAGGAACAATTATCGAGAAAGAAAATAAATGCTAAAAAGCTCAACATACATAAACAGCCGATCACATAAACACATGAACTATCTCAAGTAACACAAAATTACCAACGACCAATAACAACACAGCAGAAACAGTAGGATATTTTCTATCTACATTTCCAATGAAGAAAACAATACAGTGTTGCAATACATATTAAAAGAATGCTACGATTTCCGAGCAAGAACGTTAAAAAGGGCTAGTACGCAATAGCAACTTAGCCTTCTAAGCTAAGCTAAGTTGCTATTGCGTGATAGCCCTTTTGCCCTGCAATTCACATTCTCTAAGCTCTAGCTTAGAGATTGTGAATTGCAGAGCAACATAGAATTATTGTTTATAGTTAGGCAATATACGATAAAGGCTGAGGCTATTAGGCAGTTAACACACGGCGTTTATAAACGCGCGTCTTCGTCGCTGTGTTCATTCCACATTGCAGTTTGTTTTTGTCTGACTCGCATGCGTGTGATTGCGAATTCTTGCAATCGTAGAATTAGAAATATAAATTGCTCAGGGCTTCGTCACAGCATTAAACAAGCTCGGCTAAAACATTATGCTATGCAACTTTTTAATTGTATGGTAATCGCAACATCCTTCCGACTTCTTGCAGAATATCTATAATATAAAGAGGTAAAGTTTATGAGGTTGTAGGGGAATCTCTGAATCTACTGAAACGATTTTGACACTTCCTTAACCCATAGAAAGCTACGTCATTTGTGAGCATCATAGGTTATATAACAACACGATACGACATACGGGAGCGGAGCAGTAACTAAAGACTTAACGCGGGTGAAATAAGCCACGCGCATGAAGTCGGGGATAGTTCACTAGTACATTATTTATACAGAGTAGTGGAATGACAAACAAGAAAAAAAGATCTCTAAGCAAACACCGGACATATGGCAATGCAGCTCCCATTCAACATCATTATCATGCAAAAGCAATCAGTGGCTCAGGCAGTCAGGTTCTACATACACGATTACAACAATTAATTTTCTACAAAATTATCAACACCAACTAAAATTGCAATCGGAAAGGCAAGGTTTTAGCAGAGCATCGATCAAATTTATTAAGATCTATCACAAGTAAGAGAGTTATAAAGTGCTTTATTAAACAAACACAAGAATTAGCTATGGCCCCATATTAATGGTAATTACGCCAGCAATTTTTTTTTAATTTTAAGCTCTTTTTATTCACTTGCTCTGATTTTTCTACCAAATTTTGTAGATTCTGATTTGAACACAAATGGCAACCCTACATATTATGCTCGAAAACGAAAAGCATGTTCAGGTATGATGAAAACTTGAACAGATTACAAAGATATATATATCAATGTTTACGTAAGTATATAAAGGGGGCTAAGATCTTCGCTTACTTTTCGCGGGGAGACCCCCCGTCTGAAATTAGGTACTAACATTATGCTTATGTTATACTTAAATGGCCTACAGTGCACACAGCAAACTATTAAAGGATAATATTTAGATAAACAAAAGCTTTCGTTTATCAAATATTATAAGCATAAGATTTTTTATGACCATAAAATACATTAGCAGGAGTGCAAAATAGCGAGCACAACACAAAGCCATGACATCCTATAAATTACGATACGACAAAAATTTCGCAAACAATATCAGGCAGGATGCGTCATTTCGCGTAATTGTTACTAAACGCTTCAATGAAGTTCAATGAAGTTGGATGAATGCATTACGGCTCATTACACAAAGTTATCGTAACAATTACACGAGTACTTTTGACAAATTGAGCAGGAAATGGTATTTTCAGATAGATGGAGATGAAACAACCTGTAACTCTCTAAGGCTCTCCGCTCACGACCGATATTTTAACCGATTTTTATCAGATTTCTTCTCGCCGTCAAAGTAATCTGTCAAAAATCGGTCGTGGGCGGAGAGCCTAAAACATCCATGCGGCACACAGCAAACAAACAAAAGACAATCATAATCATCGATGAGTTTCAAATGCATTACTTACTGGCACTACAGAAATAATGAGTGCAAGGTACTATATAAATAAACTTATTCAGATAATTCAGCATTTGTCCATAGAAAACACAAAAAACACGTTCAGCTTGATGCGTCTGAACGGATGCGATACAAAACGCGTTTTCTGTAGACAAAAACTGAATTGAGCTGAATAAATGTCATTGTCGCCCCTTTACAGTCACTCAACGAAGTCGAAAGTTATGTATGTGTTGGTGTGGTGTTATGTTTTGTGTGTTGTATGTTGGTTATTCGTACTATCATTGCAATCATTATTTTGGTCTAGAGTTCTAGAGCATACCTGGGAATCTTCTCCTTACGGAAAATTTGATTTAATCAAAATTCCAAAATATTTTTTTCGAAAACTAATTTCTAATGTTATAACTAATCTACACAAACAACCTGTATGTGTAGGTTAGGTAACTATCTAAAATGTGATGTATTTTGTTAAACCAGTGTTATCAAACCCACCTTTCTCTTATCATTCCTCAATCCATCGACCAAGCATCGGTAAGAGACTTGCTCCAAAGACGCTGAACTCTTGAAGTCGTGCCTCAAGCTTCCATGTCTCTTAGTATAGTCGAACGACAGGCTTTGTCCCTCCATTTTCGGCTTCGGCAATCTCACGGAACGGAACGAGTGATTCAAACCACCCCGATCTCTATCTTCTATCTCATTCTTGAAGTAATCGTTGTGGAACTGAAGTTCAGTTTCTAGAACCTTCTTTCGTGGGTAGTCGGAGATGTTGGGTACGCTTGAAGAGAGAGTAGGAGTGTCTCCAGTGGGCGAAGTCTCTTTTGAACTGGAACTTGAAGAGGCGTCGAAAGTATCGCAGTCGGAGTTTGCGTCGAACATACTCAGTTGTTCCGTTAGCCGCATTATTGTGGTCATCGTCTGTAACATTATTTTGAATTAATTAATTTCGTTTTCAGTTCTAACATAACAATTTGAAATTTGATCAAGTCATAGATTAGTATTGTCATACAAAATGTATGCGGGAATTGCGTATTGACAGCTCATAAAAAGTGCGCCAATTGATTAATGGTGTCATCTACCCTATTTTGTATTGCACAAGTAAATTATGACGTCAAATTTTTGCCAACTCAATTGATGAAGTATTTATTAATTTCAAAGCAACTGATAATGTAATTTTACTGTTAGTTGATAAGTAATCGGGTTTTCAGGGCCAAAATTAAATGGTCAAATATCCGAGTGTGGTTGATATGTGTTAGTAAATATACAATATGTACACAGAATCACAAATTAAGAAATGACAGCAAAATTATGTTAACTAATTGTTATTAACATTATTGTAATTATGTAGTATTCACGTATTTTCCGAGCAGTGTTTAACATTATGACCATTTTCACTTGTTTTTATAGGTACTGAGATCGTTTTTCCGTAGAAAATGTATGCAAAAGTTTTTGGCGGTTTCTGTAATTTCTAGTACTCATACCTTAAATGGTCCCAAATAGTCTTCTGATCCCTACATGAATTAGGATCGATTGGTATAAAAAAAAACTATTTTCGTATTATCGCATGTTTGTCGGTGCCTGAAAATTGTATCCAAAATCTGCGAATACAGTTCAGAATATCTCAAAAAGTTATGGATGGTCTCCTGGGAACGTTTCCCTGTAACTATAACGGATAAAGGTACCTGCCCTTAGTGACCCGTCTCAAAAATCCACCCTGTATACAAAATTTAACGGACATCTTTTGTTTTTGAGGATAGGAAATCATCAAATCACTTCTTCCGCTCTAAGTGACTGACTCTTACTGACTAAAACCCATCCGTGTTCATCCTATGCCTTTTGCGTTCCAGGGCCGCGGTAACTCTTTCGAACAAATTCCGCAACTAATGGACACACCTGACATACCTGTTGATCAGTTTCTTCGCTGCAGTTAGTTTTCGGCCAGCCGATATAAGACAGCGACTCTTCAACCACTGCCGGCTCCCATTGTGCGAGTATGCTCTTCACTTTACTTTTTATTCCTGAAATAGGTAGGTGTAAATATTAATGAGAATACCTACTAATATTATAATAAGTACGTAAGTAATAAAAGTCACTCAAAGTACTACAATATGTACTAAATGCTACAAATTAAGAAATGAAAGCTAAACCAATTATTGTAATATTTAATACCAATATTGTGATCGTAGATGATCACTTACTAGGCAACAAATCAGTGTGTGGGCCATCATCATCGGCCTCACGTGTGAAATTTGCTCCCGCACTGCCCGTTTTGTGAAAACCGTACAATTATTCAAGCGTAGTGTAAAATTGGAAGCTGACCTTCAACAATCACAGGGACCCCTCCATACTGCTTCGCTTGCATCAACATGACAATCTTCTCCATATCCTCAGAGACCTCCTCGCGGAGCCTCCTCACCGCCACCAGGTTATCGTACTCCGCTTGTATCTTGTTCGTGATTGAGTTCAACTCCGCTTTAGTGCTGTTTATGTCTTTGGCCTGTTGTACTAATCTGTAATGGAATAGGCAAATAATTAGTGGTCGTGTCTTACACAAGCTGGAATGGTAAAAATACCTTTTTGTTAATAATAAAACGTTTAACGTCTATTTTAGTTCATTGATATAAGGATCGTCGGTTGACAGGACGGCATGGAATAAGAAAACGTGTTGCGACGACCCTAAGTTACACGGGATAAGGACAGGAAGATGATCATTATCTAGGCATAGAGTCCGAGCGAGTCCGGCAATCGGCATGTATTGTACCCAATACATACAATAACACACGTTGCTCGTGTAGGGTTACTCGTTGTTATAACGGCTATAGTGAATGCACACGCTGGAGAAAATTTCAAAATTGACATGTGACGGAGAGACGGCCAACGGACACAGTCCCATTTAGCACCGTTTAGATACATAGCCCTAAAAATTAACAAGATAGATTGGTAACGGATAAATCTGCAATTTACAAAGCAGTATAAATAATGGGATATTTAGTGATTTTCATGAATTACTTTTAAGTTTTTAACCGATTTCAAAAAAGGACGAGATTCTCAATTCGACTGTATGTATTTTTGTTACGCGATATTTCCGCTAATATTGAATGTGAATAGTTTTTGATGATTCTTTTTTTGTTTGATAGGTCATACTTCAGAGGTGGTCCCATATAAATTATATCCAAAGAATTTAACGAAATTGGTTAAGTAGTTTGGTAAATAGAAATTAGTTTTTGAAGGCGGTTGTGTTTTTTGTAAAAACGTTCTTTATAATAATTTAAATGTTAGTTAAGAAAAAATTTTTTTACATATAAGACGAAAAGATCTCAATCGACAATAGAAACGCGTGCGTCATACAACGGAACTACTTATATCGTTACGGAACACAATACATTATGGTAACCTTTTGTGAACAACTTGAATGGTGCAAAACAATAGCCTATTCATATTTACTGCATGGCATAAAACTCGGTCTCTAACGTGACTGTTATTTAAAATGTTGTGTGATACTGCCTTCTTCCCGTATACGTCAAAGTCGATATTTATTATCCCACGGGAACCGTACATTTCTACTGGATAAAAGCCTGTGTGCTTGAACACGCTGATTCGCGGGTGCGGTGGCGGGCGCGGTGACGTAATATGAGACATATGTGTACCAGGTTCTCCACGACTTCCTCCGCGTCAAATTCCGGGGGTCATTTTTCCGGCATAAAAAATATCCTATGTATTATTCCAGACTACAATCTACCTCAGTGCCAAATTTCATCCAGATCCGTTCAGCCGTTAAAGAGTAACAAACATCCATCTATCCATTCTAACAAACTTTCGCATTTATAATATTAGTAGGATTATCCAAGTGGTAACTTTTGAAACGCACGTGCGGTCTATGCTTGATATTTCGTGACCGCGCCCCGAGGTCACGTGTTTAATATGTGCTATTTTAGACTAGAACCTATCTCGGTGCCTCATCTTGATCCGTTCAGCCGTTCTCGGGTTAATTAGGATAATAGGATTAAGTAACATACATCCATCCATGTTTGGCTACAGGGTATGCCTCTCGATGTCTACAATAAACATCATTGTTTATCCTGTAGTAGTACGTAATAATTTACTTAGCTTATTTAGTTTTGATAATAAATATAACCTACACCCGCGTTCAATTACGTCTTTGGTTACTGCTCCGCCCAAATGGGTGGTAGCGCGATGTTATATAACCTATGTTACTCAGAAATTATCTAGCTATCTATTAGTGGAGTAAAAAATTAATCAAATCGATCCTATAGTTTCGGAGCCTATTCATTACAAACAAACAAATCTTTCCTTTTTATAATATTATTAGTTAAGATAGCACTCAAGGATAACGTAGTTTCCTAATAGCGAAAAGACCTTAGAAACGGTCCAGTAGTTGCTAAAATTAGCGCGATCTGAAGGGGTAAGTTTCTGGGAATTTTTCCCGGCAACGTGCGCATTAACCTGCCTACCTTACCCACGTTGATGGTCACGTTGACTTTGTGACGCTCACAAACTTTTGCAGGCGTCATAAAGCCTTTATTTTTCTTTATTTTTCACGGCAACGTGCGCATTAACCTGCCTACCTTACCCACGTTGATGGTCACGTTGACTTTGTGACGCTCACAAACTTTTGCAGGCGTCATAAAGCCTTTATTTTTCTTTATTTTTCACGGCAACGTGCGCATTACGTGCCTACCTTACCCACGTTGATGGTCACGTTGACTTTTTGTGACGCTCACAAACTTTTGCAGGCGTCATAAAGCCTTTATTTTAACATTTATTTTCTAAAAATAAATTATTGTATTACCAATATAGCGTCGATTTCATACCATCACGTAAAATTCCCCGAAGGGTTTTGTTTTGTGAAGTGTTAGATCATTCAGCAGTTTTAAGTCTTCTATCCAAACTAATAATGAACGAAAACTGCTTTGACTAACATCCTACGGTCGAGAGCTAAACTGCTAATTGAGTATAGAACATAATGTAATAATTAATAATAATAAATATTTTAGACAAAGAAAAAATGAAGTTCTTTTTTATAATTAATATTTTAGACTCGTTTATTTAATATAGTAGAACACGTATACTCTTATATACTATTAACAAACGGTTACCTAATAAAAATTCACTGAATGTTCCTTGTATGTTCTCATGTAAGTGGCTTTATGTCTTTATGAGAATAAACTTAAGGGTTTGGTAGAGGTGTACAAATATACACCCACAGTTCGCCGGTATGTTAAGGTCCCATGTAATAGAGGGCAAGCTTATTACCAGTAACCAGGCACAAATCCTAACTCTGAGCTACTACTGAGAATTTCATAGAAATACCCAAAAACACTTTTTGCTCGACCTGGGAAACGAACCCAAGACCTCTAGCGTAGCAGTCGCGCTTAGGACCACTAGGCTAACGAGGCCGTTCAAAAAAATCCTCAGCTTTATAATACTTATATAGATATAGATGTATGTACTCGTAGTATGTTTAAGTGATTTTATCCCGTTAACTTAAACTGGTGGGTTCGCAACCGGGTACAGGCAAGTACCAATGCGACTTGACATCACTATCATCGTATCGTCATCGTAGACATCACTGACAGCGACGAAGGAAAAACATCATGAGGTAACCTGGACTTTTAAAGTCTGAAATTGCCAATCCGCCTTGAGCAAGCGTGGTGATCAAGTCTCGAGCTCATGCCTTCTCTGTATAAGAAGAGGCGTTTGCCCTGCAGTGGGCAATCATAGGTTGGTATTATAACTTACTAGCTTCCGTCCGCGACTTCGTCCACGTGAAAGTTAATATTTATACTATCCCACGGGAACCGTAGTTTTTCCGAGATAAAAAGTATCCTATGTGTTATTCCACACTACAATCTATCATCATCATCATCATCTTCCTGCCCTTATCCCATGTTACTTGGGGTCGGCGCAACATTTTTCTTCTTCCATGCCAACCTGTCAACCGTCATCACACTACAATCTATCACAGTGCCAAATTTCATCCAGAATCTTTCAGCCGTTTGAGCGTGAAGAAGAGACAAACATACACACACAAACTTTCACCTTTATAATATTAATAGAACGATGTCAAAGAAAACTCAAATGGTGCGAAAACAAATTAATCACTAAATTGGAAACATAAATAAACAAACCTTAATTTGAAATAAATTTGAATTTGGAATTCCTAACCAATCGCCAGATATTTGAGATCAAAGTGGCCAGTTTGACTAAACGCCAATTTCACAGGTAAAGACCTAATATTAGTGTGATACTCCGCTAGGTTCACAGCGCAGTTTGAACGAGTGAAAGGGTTCTTGCCCATTATTCTGTACAGACCTGATCAATCCTCCGGTGCGCTCGGCCTTGTGTGTATGAGCAGCAAAGGCCCCAACAGTCACGATGTCGTGGAACCCAGTCTTGTTGAGAGTATCGTTGTGGACCCACATGCGTTGGAGATGCAGGTTTATTGGCGCAAATTCTAGACTCGCATCGTCTGTAATGTGATACAATTGAACTATTTACCTGAACGTCCTGCTTATATAACATGATTAAGGCCCACTTTCACCAACATCACTAAACATATTTAGCGCTAAACGTGTTTAAATTATCATTCTGTCTCTGTCACCTTCTAACAATGTGACAGGGATGCAATGACGTTCTAAATACATTTAGCGCTAAACATGTGATTTTGGTGAAAGTGGGTCTAAATGAATTATGTTTAAACTAATCCTATAAACTAAATGTGTCATAATACAATCCGGCAATAATAGTAAAAATATCCAAAAAAAAAACAACGACTCTACAACTTCGAGAAATGTGAAAAGTATTGCCGTTTGTTGGTAAGTTTTGGCAAAACCAAACCCAGTTGGGTAATCGACACCGCCATCAATTGACATACTTTTTATGAACTGTCAAAATGCGATTATCACATTGATTTTGTATGGCAATATCAAACCGTGACGTCTTTTATAGGCCTATTCAATTGACTACTTTTTCATTTCGAAGCAACTAAAAATCTAATTTTACAATAAATGGAAAATTAATCGGATTTTTGGGCTAAAGTAAGGTTTTTTTTTTGCCTAGCACAGATATAGCAGCATTTCCTTGTATTAAAAAAGGTCTTACCCTTCCTGCTGCTTGCTTTAAAGTGCTGGTTGTCCATATTGAGCATACATCGCCGCGAGTGACAGTAGTGTTTCAGTAACGACACATGTGTGCTGACCAGCTCCAACTGCCTGGACTGCCACTGCCCACAAATCTCGCCCACAGACAGGAGCTCTTCCAACAACTCTTTTTCACGCTGAATGTATATGTCTCTGGAATATGTAGTGAGTGGATACATAAAAATATATTGAACAAAATCAGAAGGCCAATTCTACTAATTAAAAATGTTTTAAATGTACTTAAGTGCAATCTCATTTCAGCGACAATCAATGTCAAAAAAATTAGGTAAATTATATGTTATATTAAATTAATATTACTTTCACGTTTATTTGTTTGATTTTCAGGTACTTTATTTATTATGAAAATTGCCAAAAGTATACTCACAGCAACTGCACAGGCATTGTAAAGCACAGTTTCGGTTCAGCCATAATTTCATGAACAGTGATATCACCGCCGAGTCCCGAATGAAACCTATACGTCACTTGATGACTGTTCAAGAAATTCTGCTTCAGAAGACTGCCGTAAGACGGAAACTTTAGCTTCAACCCTAACCGAGGTGGTAAGGATTGTGAACGACGGTGGCATAGCACCTTTTGTGGTATGTCTATGCTGTTTCTGTCGTTCGTATGGCTAGGGCTGGTGCCGATGTAGGAAGGCTCTAGACTCCAACCGTTGATGGTGACGAAGCCGGCTGTCTTCTGGTCCCGGGTTATGAGTGCTACACGCATTCTTTGTGCTTCCTGCGGGTTAAGATGAAAATGTTGGATAGTTTAAAAAAATAACCTTTTTAATTGTAGTTTTTTAATGGGACAAGCCCGCCACACTGTTCCCAAACCACTGCAACCCCTGTAAGCCAGAATCAACAGTGGCGACCACAAGAAAAGCGTCGAGACAATGAAGCTCGACGAGTCCCGGTGAAAGGATTCAACTGTCTTGGATCCCGCAACGAAATTAATCAGAAAAGATTAACATAATAAAACTATAATTACCATATCAAAAAATATCAATTATTGTAATATTTAGAATCAATATTTTTGGAGTTTAGTCAATAAAAGTCTGACACTCCCTTCCGGGCCGCCCGGGCGGGAGAAGTCATTTGAAGTCATTTCGGATTATCAAAAAAAGTCGTTTTTTTTACCTGTGGGAGTTCCCATAGGTAAAAAAAACGACTTTTTTTGATAATAATATTTGTATATCCTACAGATAAAACATAGACATTTATTTTTTCTGTATGTATATTTATAATCTAATTACCATCTACTGTATCTATGTTATACAAATAAACCATTGAATTGATTTCATTTCATTTGAACAAAGGAATTGAACGAATCTGTACAAAATGAAGTAGAATCCTTTTTAACTATGACCGTCATGCTGGGCAGACTTTTGTAATAATAACTGAACCGTTTTGTCAAGTGTTTTTTTTTTTTTATAGCACTTAATGTGGCAAACAAGCTAACGGCCCGCCTGATCTTAAGCGGTCACTGCTGCCTATGGACACTTGCAACACCAGAGGCATCACTCGTGCGTTACTGACCCCGTAAAAACCTCAAAATTCCTGTCTTGAAGAGCCCCATATCACTTAACAATGGTAAAACGAAATATTTTCACATGATGACAACTCATATAACAACAATCATATAGGGCTTAAAAAACTTAATATTGACTTTACAACCCTTCTAAACCACTTTCATAAAATTCATCCAACTTCGCTTTGGTATCCTTCTTTCGTAAGTTTTAATAAAGATTTCTAATCACCTGTATAGTGCTGAGAAGCATAGAGGTGTATCCCATCGGCACGGTGGTCTCCGAGACGCGTTCCTTAACGTCATAGACCACGATGCGCACTAACGCCGACCCCGTGAGACCGTCGCTAGCCCGGAACAGTATGGTCTTCGAGAAGCATGGGTTACTGCATGTCTGTGGAACGATTTCATGTATACTCTCTATTGATTAGCTTTCCGTTTTTTAAGCCAAGATAATAAAAGCGGCGAAATTACAACCGCGTAATGGTCGTGACACGCGTATTTTACTGTACACGACAAAAACGCGAATTGTCTCATTCTGTGTACATTGGCACAACTCTGCCTAAGGCGATTCGCACACTGCCTCGCATCACGAAGTATAGCGCGGGAGCACGTTGTTTCCAAGTATCTGTGTTTTTATAGAAAGAACGCGTAATACAAAACACAGAATACGCGTTCACGCACAGTCTTGCAGATCAACAGAGTTCGGTCGCCACGCACCACGGAGCGTAGCGCGGGGCAGTGTGCGAATCGCCTAACCCTTCGAAGAATAGGCGTGATGGTATGTTAAGTACCATTCGGTTCTTATCTCTTTACGTAAACTTTATCTAAGTTTGTACATAACTAGTGTCAAAAGACACTTAACGAAGCCGAGAGTTACATGTTTCCATCGCTGCGTTATTTTTTTTCTGGATCATGTTTGGGAAACTTTTGGTTAGGAAGATTTTAAAGATTCTAATTTGGACGCAACTATTTATTTAAATTATATTCTTTAAAACCTCCACGGCATGCATGCAACAATAATTACAATTACGTATAAGCACAATGTTATGTGCGTCACTTTACGCGTTACTATAAACAGATTTTTCACGCTATAAGTAAACTCGTTTTCCAGAAATAATTTTAGCACAAAATTGCTTTGATGGGAAGTGTATGTTGCTACGAGATTAGATTACGTGATGAGATTTCTTATACGCTGTATATCAACTTTAAGAATTCAAGAGATATTTCTCTATTTTACGTCGAAAGTAGTTAAGAGACTTATGTACGATTTCCACTAAACCGGCGGCCGCCTTGAATTCGGTTAGGCGCGCACGTATGCCGTTCCAAACAGTACAAATTCCATGCAAAAATGAACCTTAAATATTTAAATAGAAGCCTCAATTATCTTTAGCACAGTATGAAGTGCGCACCGACGCGGCCCGGTTGGTGGAAATCGTGCATTAGTATGTTTGAACAATAATCTAAGCCAGATGTAATAATTTACCTCAGCAATTTCAGTAGCTCCGTATCTAACGCAGAGTCCTTTATCATATTTGACGTAGATGACGATGAGAGGCGAGGGCGCCCTGCCGTGTGTGTCACAAAGTAGATTGTCACAGGACAGCGCTAGCTCGCATAGCGGCACTTCGTTCATATCTGAGAAAAAGAAATTAAGATGAGGAACTAGCAGTTAGTTGAATTGTGAGTTTGCATGAGCGCTTTTTAGGCGAATCACACACTGACCCGCACTACGCTTCGAGATGCGTGGCGACTTAAGGCCGAGACTACGCGTGAATACGTTTTCTGTGTGTTGCCCTACGCGTGTTTTCTATACAAACACAGAAACTGGCAAACAACGTAAGAATACGCACTCCAGCGCTAGGCTCCGTGACGCGGTGCAATGTGGGAATCGCCTTAACCCCCGACTCAAAAAGAGTGGTGTTATAAGTTTGACGTGTCTGTGTTGCTGTCTGTGGCACCGTAGCTAATACGGGTGAACAGATTTGAATGCGGTTTATTTTTATTCGAATGCAGATTTCCTAGCGATGTTTTATCAAAATCAGTTTAGCCGTTTCAAGGATACACATATCAGCTCTTTTGTTAGCTGCGGTAGGGACGTGTCTTCTGTTGTACTAATTTTTTTTTAATTTTATAACTTGTTACTGGATCGCATTGAATTTACCACACTCATTGCAATGCTGAGAGTTAAAAATCCAGCAGCACGATAAAACGTGTTTACAATTTTTATATCGCTCTCTGTTAGACTTTCAATTATCGAGTCAACGGCGAGAGTTTAAAATCCAGAGCACTGTAAAAAGTACTCATACGAACAACCGCTTATAGCTGTAGGATTAAAGTTAGTTACCAGATCAAGGGAATCAGAAGACGAAATGGTATCTTTGATTAGACAATAATGTAAGATTTCCACCAACCGTGTCGCATCGTAATAAAATTCCATGCAAACATGAATCTTAACTATTACGTAGAAGCCTGAATTTTCCTTATCACAGTGTGAAATGCACTCCCCCGCGGTTCGGTTGGTGGAAATCATACATATAACTTACCAGTCACAATTCCTTTCTGCAGTCTATAAGTAGCTATATCTAGATTGGGTCTGATTTTGTTCAGTCTTTCCCTCAAAGCATTCGCCTGCGCTTGTATGTTGTCGTATGGAGCCAACTCGATGGCTTTCAACCATAGCGTCCGTTCCGACTCGTGGAACGTCGCCATTTTGTAGCAGACGCCGTTATCCCATGCTAGAATAAAATAATCATGTAAATATTGATGACTGCTACATTCGAAACAGGGATATCGTGGTACATGATTCCAGAAACGCCCAGAGTTAATATTTTAATTCGGTTATTTAAATAATAATCTGTTGTTCAATACATTTTGACCATGTAGCACTTTTATATGGAACAGCTGTTTGTTTTTAGTATTGAATTCATAATTTAAAGCCCGCCACACTTTTTCCAACCACTGAATCAACAGTGGAGACCAGAAAAGCGCCGAAGCTATGAAGCTCCCCGAGTCCCGGAGAAACGATTCAACTGTCTTGGATCCCGCAACGTAATTAATCAGAAAATATTGGCGGAAGAGTAAGGAAAAACATGATTTCCACTACTCTCCAAACGAACAGGAGACAGAACCGGACTAGGCCGATAGGCACAAAGGGATATGTTTACAACAGGCAACAGACTGTTTAAGTTGCTGTCTGTTTACTTGTATTTATGTTTGCAGATATAACAGATGTTAAAAAATATAATAGAAAGAGACAGAGAGGGAATGTCGGGGGCATGGTGCCTCTTTCTTACGTGACGATTTCTACCAGTTAGCTCTTTTAAGAGCGGATAAGGAACTACGTTCCAAAAAAATACTCACTGATTTGAATAGGCCAGTGTCCATTCTCGTCTTGAGGTTGCACTTTGATCTGATGATGTCCTAATACTATGACTCCCATGGGCTCGTACCATGGTTCTGGTCCCTTCAGGTAGAACAGGAGATTGCCCCGGAGACGAAACCACCGCACAGAACAACCTGGAACAGAATTAACTTATCATTAGTAAGGTATAAAGGTGGATTTTTTGTGCAGTATCGATCGATGCTAAACTGCCCCGTTAGCCTGGCTGTCCTAAGCTCGACTGCTACGCTAAAGGTTTTTGGTTCGATTCTCCGGTCTCGAGCAAAAAGTGTTATTGGGTTTTTCTGTTAAATTCTCAGTAGCAGCTCGGAGTTAGGATTTGTGTCCGGTTATTGGCAACAGGCTAGCCACCTATGTCACCTAAACATACCGGCGAACTGTGGGTGTACATTCATACCTACACCTCTACTTAACCCTTCGAGGTATACAGGCGTGATTGTATGTTATCGATGCTAAAGTGGTAGTACAAGATTTTATTTTTAGAAAATTAAATATTAACCGTCATGTTGCAAAAGTTTGTAAGCGTCACAAATAGTCAACGTGATTCTTGGTGGCGTTTCAACGTGGGCAAAATGCGCACGTTGACTTGAGAAATTCGCAGAAAACTTCACGCACGTTAACGATCACATTGCCGTAAAAATTCGCAGAAATTTTCACCCTTCAGAAACCTTCTAAATTCTTGCGAAACTTTAGAAAGTGACGTCAAATAAATTTCCCAATTTGTAACAGGATAAACTGTTGCCTACTTAATTGAAATTGTGTTGTGTTTTTCTCTGACCATGAAGCTTCATTGTAACGCATGGAAACAGGATGTCATTAACTCTCATTTATCACGCGTAATAATGAGTTGTATTATCCTCTAACGCGATACATGTGAGGTCCATAGTTCCATACAATAAACATCCATCATGGCGAACGACTAATGAATGTGCCGATTAGGATATGAACATTCCCGTAATGGGCATCAGTAATCGGTATATTTACTCGTATATCGACAGTGGAAAGGAATAATTCACCAAGTGACAATTTGGTCGTGTGTTACAAAGGTAACACACCAGGTATAGACCTAACGTTATTAGGTGCGTAAAGACAAAAACAAAATGTTATGGTTTGTATTCTTAATTCTATTCTGTATTCTCTGGTAACTGGCTCGCCCCCTATGGGACCTAAAACATACCGGCGAACTGTGAGAGTACATTGGCACACCTCTGCCTAACCCTTTGGGGAATACAGGCGTTATTGTATTGTGTTCTATTCTACCAAACAGCTAGAAGAAAGGAGAGAGTTGATCTTCTTATTTGCGAGCTGTTTGGTTCTAATAAACAAATAATTCAGTGTTCAAACATTATTCTGTTGAAAACATAGGTACATAACTTTAGTTTAGTAGGTACCTTTCCATTGTTGATACTAATTAATTAAAAATTTGTTAATTAATTAGTATATTAATTAATTGATTAATTATAATCTACATCTACACTAATATTATAAACAGGATAGATTTGTATTTTTGAATTTTTGTATGTAACGAATAAACTTAAAATCTACTGGACCTATTTCAAAAATTCTTTTGCCGTTAGAAAGGTACATTATCACTGAGTAACATAGGCTAAATAACATCACGCTACGACCCTTTGGAGCGGAGCAGTAACCAAAGATGTAACCTAGCGCGGATGAAATAAGCCATGCGAAGTCGCGGATAGATCGCTAGTAATGCTAATATCATAAAGAGGAAAGATTTGTATTTTTTTGTATGTAACGAATAAACTCAAAAACTACTGGACCGATTTCAAAAATTCTTTTGCCGTTAGAAAGCTACATTATCACTGAGTAACATAGGCTATATAACATCACGCTACGACCCTACGGGAGCGGGGCAGTAACCAAAGTAGTAACTTAACGCTGGTGAAATAAGCTACGCGGGCGAAGACGCGGTTAGTCCGATAGTACATACATAAACTCACGCCTTTTTCCCATGGGGGTAGGCAGAAACCACGGACCGCCACCTGCTACGATCCTTACACACTCCTTTCGCCTCGTCCACATTCATACATCTGGTCATACAAGCACGCCGGTTACGAGTACTGCGCACCTGACCTTTCTGAAGAACCTCACCGATAAGGTCAAGGTAGGTCTTTCTAGGGCGTCCCCTCCCGGCATTGCCCCTCACATCTGCCATGTAAATCCCTTTTGTTAGTCGCCTTTCACTCATCCTCTCAACATGACCGAACCATCTAAGCATACTCTTTTCAACCTTTGTCACTACATCCTCTTTTAAACTGCAACGCTGTCGTATAATTTCATTCCTCACTCTATCGGTCTATTAGTCCGATAGTAAATAATATAAATATCCCTGAATTGTAGTGGATAGGTAGTTTCAACGCCTAAAAGTGACGAACCGGAGCACTTATGCCATACATGCTACGGGTCCACGTAATAACATACTTTAACCAAAGTACGAATGTTTTATCACACGAGGCATCGCCTTGGTCATACATCGTGAGATCGTGATTTGCAACGGTTATCAATATTATTATACCGCAAACCAAGGCGGTTATATGGTAGCTGACATCGATAGACGAGTTATTCACGCTGCCTTTTCTCCGTGACTTCGCTCCCTTAGAAGTTTAAAACCCCTTTAATAAAGGGATTTACATGGCAGATGCGAGCGGCAACGGCGGACGTCTTAGGGTCGGTACATATCTATCTGACCGAAAATGCGTCGCGTATTATCGGTCGCGTAACGCCAGAACAGTCAAATATATAATAAAACATTCAACCTTTCACACCAAACCGATGATGCGTTAGCGCGTCTACCTAAGAGTGACGATACGGTCGACGCATTTTCCGTCAGATATGAACCGACCCTAAGACGTCCGCCGTTGCCGCTCACATCTGCCATGTAAATCCCTTTATTAAAGGGGTTTTAAAATTCGACCTACCCTGACCTTTTTAGTGAGGTTCTTCAGAAAGGTCAGGTGCGCAGTACTCGGCTACTAACCGGGCGGCGTGCTTATATGACCAGATGTATGAACGTATATATGCAATAACTTACTCCTAAACTGGAGTAAGTTATTTCCTTTGTTTTCATTATATCTTTCAAATGTTTTCCTTGTGTAACTGTGCAAAATATGGAGAACGGCGATGATGCGCCGACATATAGGTACGAGGCGAAAGAAGCATGTAAAGATCGTAGCAGGTGGCGTTCTGTGGTTTCTGCCTACGTGCCTAAAAAGGCGTGACTTTATTTTATGTGCGTAATGTATGTTAATTCGATCTGTCGCCAAATCCGTTCTTTGCTGACATCTCCTACCTAAATACTACGTACCTATCAAATAGCTGCATAAGCCAAATCATTTTCGATATTTCATGTTTATTCAATAAGTGACCTTTCCGTTAATAGATTTAAGGATTATTATACACTGAGTTGTTGATAGCTTAGCTTGCAAGTTATTCTATGTAGATATGCAGGCACCGATATCGACACTCGCCCCAGAATCGCTCAGTTATAAATACACCGATATTCTTAGATTGACCTAGAAAAATATTAAGAATCGCTAGCTAACCCTTGCATACTGCAGGGTATGTTAACAGTATGATGGTAATATTCATTTAAATGTTATTAATAAATGCTAGTAATTATGTATTGACGTCAAGATAAGAATATTAACGTAAATGATTAAGTACCTACTCGTAGTACTCATGTCTCATTGTTAAATTCCACATTCCTATTATTTATAACAATGATTAGTACTACTCGTATAAGCGTAAGTACATTTACATACAAGCACAAAAGGAAAATTACTGTATTTTTTGTTTCTTCTATAGTGTTGATATTGATAAAAGACTAGCGTATGCGCGCGACCTTGCTCGCGTGTTTTTTTTAACCCGCGTTTGGTTACGTCTTTGGTTACTGCTCCGCTCCCATCGTCGTCGTTGGTTGTCGCTGTGTCCCCTTACGGGGGCACGGCAAGCGGGCTCCGCTCCTATGGCTCGTGTTATGATGTTATATAGCCTTAAGGCCCGGGCTCCACCAAAGCGGAGAGGAGAGAAGATGGTTCGTATAACCAATCAGCTTGCGTTATTTTCACATCTCACCGCTCACTATAACACAACACAGTATCCTATTGGTTGTTTACTAGACATCTCCTCTCCTGGATAAATAGACTATCCAACATAAAAAGGTTTTTTTCAATCCGAACCTGTAGTTCTGGAGATTAGCGCGTTCAACCAAACAAACAAACTCTTCAGCTTTACAATATTAGAATAGATTTAACAATTTAAACGAGTTCTAAAACACGTGCCCTCTTTAGTCAAGGACGGCTCTCGTAGGTCTAGCGCCGAAATAAATATTTATAAGCTCATGTTATATTTATTGAGACTAGTGTGAAACGATTTACGCAAGACTTTGGTTTGCAAAATAACTTATAAAGGATGTCTAGTTCAAAACCACTAACGGTACACTAATATAATATACTGCCTAGTGGTCCTAAGCTCAATTGCGACGCTAGAAGACTTGGGTTCGATTCCCAGGTCCAGCAAAAGGGGTATTGGGTTTTTCTATGAAATTCTGTAGGTCCTGGTGTACATCGGTACACCTCTGCCTAACCATTCGGGAAATACGAATATTTTTGTATACGAATATTTTTGTTTATACCGAATAAGCTCCTAAACTACTCGACCGATATTAACCATATTTTCACCAATAGATAGCTACATTATTCCTGAGTAACACAGGCTATATAACATCACGCTACGACTCGGAGAGCGGAGCAGTAACCAAAGGCTTAATTTAACGCGGGTGAAATAAGCCACGCGGATGAAGTCGCGGGCAGTTCTCCAATGAACGTATAAAAATAAAAGATTTTTTGTGCGTTTGTTTGTACCGAATAAGCTCCGAAACCACTGTACCGATTTTAACCATCTTAGTAGTAGTAGTAGTAGTAAAGATATAAATAGTATAAGTACAAAAAATAATCCTTATCATGAATAGTTTTAAAGTTATTCATTACACTTTGCCACTACCGCCATCTTATCAATATGGCCTAATTCTTTTTATAAGCAAAACAAACATTATGTACTTTACATAAAAAACATTGTTTACGCAACAAAATTGAACAGATGCCAGATATATACAAGCCTAGCCGTTGCCCGCGACTTCGTTTGTGTTCACTATTTCATTGGTTTCAATTTTGTTTTAGCGCACTCTTTTTTTTTATTAAGACAAATATTTCGTTAGAATGTCTAAAATCAAAGTAGCCTAAGTTACTCTTATAACATTAGCTATCTACTAGTGAGAGTCCTTTCAAAATCGGTCTAGCCGTTTTGGAGATGAGCAGGAACAAACAGACAGGCAGACCAAAAATTTCAAAAATTGTGTTTTTGATGTCAGTATGTTCCCTATTCGATTTCTTATGCATTTTGTGAAAAGCTCTAAATTACAAACAGACGCTTCAATTATGTTTATTTGTATAGATATGTTTCTTTGTAAACCCAGACCAGAATTATGCCCTTATATTGTTTAGTATAGTCCATTTTTGAGAAGGTATCTCTTTTATGATAAACATTTTAATTATGATATTACCTGGATATCATTAAGTTAAAAATTCTGTAATAAAAACAACAATCTTATATACTTTTATTCATCATCATCATATCAGCTGCAGGACATCCACTGCTAAGCATATGCCTCCCTGATAGGTTTCCAAAAGGATGGGTTGGAAGCGGCTTGCATCCAGCGTCTTCCTGCTGTCTTAATCAGGTCAAGACTGATATTTTGAAGAGGTCATGAAAAGGTGTTTGTATTGTGTTTTTTTTTATTTTGTTTGTAAGAGGTAATCTTCGGGAGCCTGGTGGAATAACAAAAATTCTTACAATAATGGAAAGCTACACTATTGCTGATTGTTAAATTTAATTATATATTTTATGCTTTGATTCCACTCACACAAAGATGCCACAGAAGCTAATATATAATAAAATAAAAATATTATTCTATTATAATTTGTTATGGCATAAAATAAAGAGTATTCTATGAGATACAAAAGATAGTAAATGTACCTATATCTACACATAAAGTCTATCTCAATACAGGAAATAGCCTATGCTCCTCCTTGGAAGTTCTACAAGTACCTATGTTGTATGGTCAATCATAGCAGAACAGCTTCTATAAAAATGGCTGTATAACACAATCTATTCTGAACTCATAATTATAACAGCAGCTTATTATTGTCCCACAGTAGGGCCTCTTCTCATACAGAGAAGGCAAGCATAATAAGTCTGAAGTGACCAATCCACACGCAATCCATGGCTGATGATCTAAATACATATTTATTTAATTTGCAAGTTCTATGTAAATGAGTAGTTATGTACTAGTTCATCTAGTTGAGTAAACAGAAAGAGCATTTATTTTTAGGTTCTTGGATGTATGTAAATGTTTGTTTGTATGTGTTTGTTTGCTCTACATGTAAACTTCTATAACTTTGATCTAACATACAATATGAATGAGGGCAAGATGGTGGATGATAGGCTTAATATTTGAGTAGAAAGAACAATACCATTTAATAATGTATGCAGCCTTTTCTTTTGAAAACTTGTGTGTTTTAACCGTGTATATGAGAATTATGTTTCGAAAACCAGTAATGCCACAATGAAGGTGAAAGAATAGCATTACAGCAATGTCTAAAAGCATGAAAGCTACAATAATATGACATGTGTATAGTGATGGTGAGATAACAGCTACTTCCTAACAGTTTCTTTCATAACTTTACATGCAAGGCTTACTTAAACTATACTTGCTCAAATTTCTTATCAGTCTTCCCTTTCCAGTGTGATTGAAGCAAAGTATTGTTGACTATTTTAGGAGGGAATTACGGCTGTATAACCCTTGGTCAATGGTTTTAACCAGCACATATGTTGTCGTTGTTTCATGACGTTAAAATAAATATACAGCTCACCTTCAGCTCTCCTGAAGAAGCCATCCTGCCTTTCTTTCAGTACCAACACGCCTTCCCGATCGAAATTCTGGGATGTCTGAGATGCTAATGCAGCCAATTCTTGTTTATTATATCTCATATTTATGACATTAGTACAAAAATATCATTCTAAACGTATTCTTGGAGTATATTTTTTCAAAATCACTAAGAAACAATGCAAGGTGGTAAGGAGAATACAGGTTTTAGATTCCTCTGCACTGAAGTGAAGGCCCCAACGGCGACTGATGTTAGGCAGGAAATTTACGGAAAAGAGATTTTACGGCATTTTGTTATATTTTTTTGTTTTATTTAGATCTACAAGAAGAGTTTACTGAAATTTTTGTCCCTGATTTGACTTTACGACTTCACATCACATAGTGTTCCCAGAGCTGAAAAAAACTTATATTTTATTTTATTAAATAATCATTTAAACAAAATAAACGAGCCTTTATTTGATTAAATACGATATGTAATACTAAGTGGTCTTAATTAAATGTAGATGTAATGTATGCAGGTAATGTAATTGTAAATATTATTTAGTAAAACTATAAGGCGAAAGGAGTACCTACGTAAAGATCGCACAAGGTAGCATTCTATGGTTTCTGCCTACACCCATGGAAAAAAGGCGTGAATTTATGCACCTACTTATGTAGGTATATAACTACATAACTGGGTACATTACGACTTCTAAAAAATCGATTTACTTTTTTTTTAATCATCAGTGAGTACCAGGATTAACATTGCCATAACAAAAACTTACTAACTTTATTACTTAGCTGACGTACGTGGCGGGCATAAACTCAGATCACAATAATTATTCTTGTGTTGTTATCAAGGATGTTATGGATACAATATCTGGATACGGTTACGGATAATTATGAAATATGAATCCGTAAACGTTTCTATAAGCGGAATAATAATTATAGCGGTTAGGGTGACTGTTAATAAGTGCCGATATTACACATGATTGTACTCATGATATCAACAAGAGTCGGCCAACAACTCATTTTTGTCGCCGTGTGAATGAAACAGGAGTTTTAAATGAAATCGAATGTAGCAGAAATTAAGCGATCAAAATGTTCGACTCACAACTCAAAAAATTACGCTCGTTTGGTATCAGGCTTAAGTATCGGTCACTTACATTCACTAATTACCAGTCACCCTATAGTCTATAGAGTGGCTGGTAATTAGTGACCTTAACAGTATCTACAGGCTATATATTATGTGATTCGGATTATTTAATAGTTACGGATGTTGGAATTTCAATACAAGAGTCGTAGGTGACCAATGTTTCGGTTTGGACAGGCGAAGACCTGTTAATAATTTTCATGTAAACACTGTTTACATCCGATATTATTTGAATTTATGTCCGTTTCGGTTATTGCTACCATCACATCCCTGGTTGTTAATCTCGCGTGCAGCTGCAAAGATAAAAATCAATTTTCAATGATTAGAATACAATACAAATAAAAGCATGCAATGGTGCTAAATATAAGTAAGTTTTACATGCGTGCTAGGTATACGGCGCACAAATATTTTTTTTTTTTCAAATTTTAATTGAAATTATGAAATATGATACTCTTATAACAATTTTTTTAAAGTATGTTTCAAAGCAAAAAAATAAACACACACTTTATGATTTAAGAAGTCAGTTAAAAGAAGATTCAAAAAGATACAACCAATAATGACCAGATGTATGAATGTGGATAATTCGAAAGGAGTTTGTAAATATCGCACCATGTGGCGTTCTGTGGTTTCTACCTACCCACATGAAAAAAGGCGTGAGTTTATGTATTTATGTAAAAATACAACATGCCTCTGTAGTGTTATTCTAAAAAGTTAATTGCGCAATCACTTCTGAATCCGCGGTGAGATTTTAGTTTCGTATTCTTACAATGAGTCAGTTCGACACTCTAGCGCCACCACATTATGACGTACCTACTTAAGTGAGAAGTATTATATCGAGTGAGTATTTTGACTTTTTTCAATAGGATTTGATATTTTGCGAAGGAAGCGTGACTACGAGATGACTTTCGAAGTGATTTGATTATTCCAGAATAGCATAGCTGTTTTTGTTTCCGCGATTACGTAAGTTACAACTTCTGAAAATTTTAGCGGTATTTTACGACTCTTGAGAAGAAAGCACGCGGCGCGGTTTCAACCTACAAAGCAGAGTGGTAGAGCGCAGTGGTGCTTTTATAGTATTTACACTTCCGCATCCGTTTCCGTTCTCGCAAAAATATATTATTTACATCTGTTTCATTTGTTGCATCGGAAAACAAGAATAAGAAATGCTGTAAATGAAGGACAGGTTTTTGTCATCGAAAATGGAACATATGAATTTTACTATAACAATGCACACAGCGTACAAAAATCGTTTGTTGGTGGAGACCTTTAGGAAGCGCGTAATTTGTACCACATTTCTTTTACAATGTTGATTGATCTGGTTTTCCCAATTTTATTGACCGTCAAAGCAACTGCCAAACTCGGATTTCTATAAACTAAGTGAAAAAAAAATCTATTTTAAGTGCTACATTGAATATTTTGTTGGTATATGCGCTAGCAGATTTGGCTTTGTCTTATCTAGTTTAGCGTATTCTGTGTGAAAACATTTAGTGACAGATTTGGGCCATAGTACTATCTTCAATCTTTAATCAAAGAACCTAATAAATAACATAAATATGAATTGAATTAATTTGGCCAACATTTATTTTTATTATACATATTAGTAACGAGAAACTTACTAAAAAGCTACTTAGTAAATATTAATGTGTAGCAAGCTTTAAAATCTGAATCTGTCAAGCGAATGTGTCACGTGACTTATTCGCCATAGACAAATTGTCTTTTGTACTTCCACGCCCGGCGGCAGCTTGTGTCCTCGCTGAAAAAATATTTATTTTCTAATATAAAGATATTTTATAATTTACCGATAATTACTTCAAAATGGACACAAGGAAGCTCACAGAAATTCTGCGTGGAACTATCGATGTGAATCAGAGGCAGGTAGCTGAAGAACAGCTTGCGCAGGTGAGTTATAAATTCGCATCCATCAACCACATGCTCGGGAATTTTATAATGCGACCAAATTGCATAGTTACATTAAGGTTATGGGGCTGTATAGTGGAGGGAGATTTTTCTATTTAGCCGTCCTATGACATGCCGCGCTGGTATGATAGGGGAGCACCATGTTTTAACTGCTCTTTTGGATTATTTGGTTTTATTTGTTGAAAATTCTCGGCATGCGCTAGTATAGATCTATCTTTATCTGGTCAAGGCATTTGGACGCTGTCTAACTACATGCGATATATATTATAGGACAAGAAGTTCTAACCAAACTTGACCAGCTCTTGTAAAGTCATTAGATACTATAAATAGATCCCCTACAATTGAAGTTTTCGACAGTTTTTCCGCGGTTTGTCCGCCATTTAAAGATATAATAAAGAAGCTTTTCTTATAAGGGAAAATTGATGAAAGAGGGTAGATTAAGAAACCTTTGTTTATTGATTAAAATAGTAAGATGATTCCAGAACACTCCCTGTTCGCGATTCGGACTGGTTTTTCTTCTGTTTTCGCAAAGTAAACCTCTATTTTACAACAATATAAGTGATATATTGGCTACAAACAGAAAATCAAAAATTGTCTAGTTAACTTAAAATTCTGAAGTCAGGTTCTAACTACCAAGTTTCAATATTGATTTATCAAAACACAAACCAACTTGAATGAGTACAACCTAATGTTTATAATAAATCTTTTAACATCCTTTTTGGGAAAAGCTGTTTCATACAAAAAACAAGTAACATGCAACCACTTGTTACATTTGTGAATAATGTAATTTGATTGGTTGTTGTTATTTCAGCCTATATTTCAGGAAACAGGGTTGACATAACAACAGGTAGTCCAACCACTTTAAATGCTCGACTTATTAATTTAAATAGACTATGCTAAAATTTGAGGAAAGATTCTTCAAGATTGAAATTGTCTTGCAGTTGTACGATTAGAAAACCAGAAGTGAGAATCTTTACCTTCTGTCAAATAACAGATTTTGGAGAATAGTTGAGAAAAGAGATAATTACACAAGTAGCTATCTTGCAACTGCTTTTAAGCAATTTGAGAATGTTATGATTGGTTAAGTCTTGATTTGACTTATTTTTGAAATAATAATAATATTGGTAGCATACCGAGTAGAAAGATGAGTATTGTTACCTGTATACCAAATTCTTTCAGTACACTAACGATGATCTATTTATAGCCAACTACAGTATGATAGGAATATCTGAGTTCGAGATATCTAACAAAAAAACCATTGTACGCACATCAAGTCTTGTTGTTATATAAAATGGTGCACAATAAAGCATATTTTGTATTGTACTTAATCTAACAATGTGTGGCCTGCGTCACACTGTTAGATTACATGTAATCTGCCGGATGTGCAATCACAACTGGTAATTTTCTCATGGAAGATTTTCTTTAAAGAGTTTCTTTAATTCAGACGTACCTACTATGAAAGATGGTGTTTATTTTCAATTTGTTTTGCTTATTGTGGAATATTACTGCCACTTATTTCTGTTTTGATTAATGGTTAAAGGCCATATCTCATTCTCTAATTATATTTTACATTCAGCTTTTCATAAATGAAAGAATGTAAATTTTTTAAGGTGCACATTTGAAATATACCAAAACCATTTCCTACATAAAAGAGACTATAGGAATATACCTTTGGCAACAAGAATCTTTTATGCAGCCTAAAAGAGATGTGTAAATTAATTCAATTTTTCAGATTCACAAAATCATCGGCTTCGCACCATCATTGCTTCAGGTGGTTATGCTAAATGATGTTCCCATACCAGTACGACAAGCAGGTGCAGTATACTTGAAGAACCTTATCACTTCCGGATGGCAGGAGAAGGATATAGAAGAAGGGGAACCCATCCCTTTCAACATTCATGAGCAAGACCGAGCTATGATCAGGGACATCATTGTAGATGCTGTCGTACAGGCACCAGATATAATAAGAGTGCAATTGTGTGTCTGTTTGAAAACCATTATCAAACATGACTTCCCAACACGTTGGACACAAATCGTGGATAAGATCCACATATACCTCCAAAACCCTGACCCTAACAGCTGGATGGGTGCCCTGCTGTGTCTCTACCAGTTGATAAAGAACTATGAATACCACATTGCGGAGAAGAGAGTGCCGCTAATAGAAGCAATGAACCTGCTTCTTCCAATGATGTACAATTTGATTGTAAATCTCCAAGCTGATCAGTCTGCGGAATCGGTTCTGATTCAAAAGCAAATATTAAAATGTTTTTACGGCCTCATAAAGGTAACAATCGTTTATACTTATGACATGTTTCGTAATAACTTTTTTAGCACAAAGTACAGAGTACAAGACAATTTCTTTGTTCCAGTACATTTTGCCCCTCGACCTGATAACCAAGGACATATTTACAAAATGGATGGAGGTGCTGCGCATTGTGATGGAATCACCCGTGCCAGAAACCACTCTGCAAGTGGATTATGATGAACGTATGGAGCTGCCATGGTGGAAGTGCAAGAAGTGGGCAGTGCATACCCTGTACAGACTATTTGAGAGGTAAGTTTATCATTTGTTTGATTAACGAATTTTTTACACAGCATATATTATGATAGTTCTCTGTGATTGGTTATTAGTTTGGTTTGCCG
Source organism: Caradrina clavipalpis (assembly GCA_932526535.1). Taxonomy (NCBI): domain Eukaryota; kingdom Metazoa; phylum Arthropoda; class Insecta; order Lepidoptera; family Noctuidae; genus Caradrina; species Caradrina clavipalpis. Next base: position 8,784,961 of record OW052087.1, read on the forward strand.
AAGCAATTCATTATGTTGCTAGCATAGACACCAAGAGTACACTAAACCCTCAAAATCAGGTATAACACAAAGATTTCGTATGTATATTCTATTCTTTTTTTCTTCAGTCCAAGAAATATATTGTTTAGAAATAGGTAGGAAAAATGGATATTTTAAATTCACATACAATTTACAATAAGGTTGGCATATTTTATTATCAGTATTCAATATCATTGATTTCACCAAATTGAAGGGAAACTCCGTTTTGTTAAAATTCACACACATAGTTGCAAACTGTATTCCGGAGTTTCAAGTAAAATCTCACCAACCAACAATATGCCATTAAATAACATCGTCAAATTATGATTAAAATAAAATATCTTTGACATAGAAGAGATTACAATTACATTCAATTGCACATAATTGATTCGTAAACAGCAGTAGGTTCCCACTCATCAATCTGTTTGTGGTAGAATTATTTGAAGTGTTTGTTTCCATCCAATTAGTTTGGCTTATGGTATAGTGAGTTTGACAAACCGATAGCAGGGGCAATAAATTGCAGTGCTAATAAGGATGTACATGTCGAGGATCTGCAATAGCTGGGTCTCACGGACGTTCGCGATTGCACTGCTAAAGTCAATTACGATGATTCCCCTCACTTAAAGAGGAAAGAGATATCTCTACATTAACAACTTTATACAACACTGTTTTGATAGAATTGAATTGTTGTTTAGTAAATTGTTTACGTAAATGCATTGTCGGCACGATTGCAGAAGGTCCTGGTTTACTGTTCACCATAAAAAAAAAACCACACCAATAAACCAATTGCAGACAAAGTAGAAGGGCAATAGCTAGTTTTTATTGCAAAATATAAACTAATCATTAAGTCGCATAAAACTGCCGATAGTCGAAGAGTTGGCTTAATTAAGATACAGCTGTTTATTTTACTAATTAACTTTGTCGTTCGCAAATTAACATACATAGTATTGAAGACTAGCTTCTGCCCGCGATTTTGATCGCGTGGTTTTTTTCACCTGCATTAATTTACGTTGGTTACTGCGCTGCTCTCGTGAGTCGTAGTAAGATGTTATATAATTTCATGAACCTGACATACAAAAAGAAAATCCAATCGAACAGGTAGTTCTAGGGCGTTAGCGCGTTTAAATATTCACACAAAAAACAAAAATACTCTTCTGTTTTATTATATTAGGTCAGATATCAAGTGTTATGTCCCTAACCTTCGAAAACAGATGATATGTATGCTGCTTACATGTTGCCAATGTTGATAATAAGTTGTAATGCAATCTCTACTAATTGTAATTAATGTAACTCAATAAACAACAAGTCATAATTATTTTAATTAGATCATTTTAGGGATCATAATTCTAGTAGAGAGAAGAGCTTTTCTTGTCAGTTATATTTATTTAACACACTAAAATGTACGTCTTTGCCTTTTCTTATTGGATAATTGTAAAATTCGATTTTCAGTTGCTTTTGAAACCCATAAATTAGTCTATTCTATTGTGACGTCATAGGTTGCTATTGCCATACAAAATCAAAGGGAGAATTTCTTTTTGATGTTAAAAAGTGTGAATTTATTTGTACTATTACATGTTGTCAATAGGTACGGCAGCCCAGTGAATGCTCGTGAAGAGTATGTACAGTTCGCTGAATGGTACCTGACTACCTTCACTGGCGGTATCCTGGATGTGCTCCTGGGCATACTGGACCAGTACAGGAACAAGGTGTACATCTCCCCAAGGGTTCTTCAGCAGACCATCAGCTACATTGATCAATGGTAAGATGTTTTATCATTTTGTTGTTGTGGCTTTCAAAGTTTGGGTTTCTAGATACTAGGTAGGGCTGCCGTGAATAACATCGTTAGTTGTATAATGGTTGATTAATTGTACAAGGGAATATTGCGGATTTTCGTATTCTGATTATTGTTACATTTTAGTTGTCTTGTGGCCAGTTTTACTGGCTTTATTGACAAACATATAATTAACTCTAACATTTTTACCAAAAGTTAATGATTTAAATAACATTTGAAGACATTTTTGAAATAGTGTGTAGTGGTAGCAAATAGTTTCAGTACATGTTTGTTATTTGCTTCCCAGCGTGACCCACGCTCACTCATGGAAGCTCCTGAAGCCCCACATGTTCGCCATAATTCAAGATGTGCTGTTCCCGCTCTTGTCTTATTCCGAAGCTGATGAAGAACTATGGGATTCTGACCCCCACGAATATATACGAATCAAATTTGGTATGTAACAACCTTTTACAACTCATTTTGTAATACAACTCACACTAACATTTTCACCAGAATCCGATTTTGCTTGCTTACAGTCTGCCAACTCCAGTTGGATTACCATCGTAATGTTGCTTTAGATTTAATCAAATATATTTTTTTTGTAAGATATATATAATATATATTATTATATTTATTTTTATACTACATGTGTACCAAGACTGCGACACCTGTTGTTCATTTATTACAGGATAGTCAGAACCAGCTCTTGCTATACATTCGGATAGTTGACACCATTAACCGATAATACCAAGACACAACTACATTAATAAAACAGGTTATTTCAACCTTGAAAACTCAAATAATTTTTAATTAACAGTAAAATTGAATTTTCTCCTGCTATGAAATCAATAGTTGTCAAAAATTAAGACAATGACGTCACAGTTTGCCTGTGCCATACAAAATCTATGCAGGGTGCGTTTTGAGAGCTCATAAAAAGTATGTCAATTGGTTGGTGGTCTCAAGTACACAGGTTCCATCAATTCACCCCGAATACCCTACAACATAATTATTTTGAGAATCAATCATGTGCCATTAGCAATGCTTAACACATTCCCTACCACACTGACCATTGTAAAACAGGGCAATAAAAAAGAAAGAAAGAAAGATTATATAGACCTGAAAATTTTAGAAATTTCAAGCCTCCTTTATTATGTTAAATACTTACACGCGTGAATTTCTTTACCGGCCCCTAATTATTTTGCAGATTTTTTTGAGATTTTGATAATAAAATATAACCTTTAGCGTTCATGGATACGTAGCTTTCTATCCGACCAGTGGTTACTAAGATGAGCGTGATCAAACAAAATAAATAACATAGTTCTGTGCAGTGGGTCTTGCTACGGTTCTCTGTATTCGTGGGGTCTTGACAATGTTATTATTGGATGTGTTGTTGTTTTGTTAATTTTAATTTAAGTTGAATCATGACGGTCTAGGACCAATTACAGTACTATTTAATATTTAAATATTTATTGTTCAAATATTCGTATATATTCTTTTGATTAAGGTAATTATCACACCGCCCAGCGCCCCGTCGCGTCGCGGGATCTCAGATTTTAACATCATGTACAACTATCTTAATTTAAATAAAAAACACGCTTCGAACAACACACTGTCGACGCGTTGAAGCGCAGGAAGCGCGATGTTAAAAATCTGCTGCACCGCACTTAGACTACGCGACGGTACGCGTTGCAGTGTGATAATTGCCTTACTTGCAATAGTATATTAAAACCGAACATTCTATGGGCTACCTGGCCGAATAGCCGAATATTCGGTATTATTCCGAATTGGATAAAATTAGCAGAATGAGCCTAATACTGAAAAATAGCATGAAATGAATATTCGTTGCAAGTCATATCATTTATTGATTGATTTATAATTACATTTTCTAGACATATTCGAAGACTTTGTGTCGCCCGTCACAGCTGCGCAGACACTCCTTTTGTCGTGTTGCAAAAAGCGCAAGGACATGTTAGAGCGCACCATGCACCTATGCATGCAAGTGCTAACAAGCCAGAACGGCGAGTATGGGCCGAGGCAGCGCGACGGCGCCCTGCACATGGTCGGCACACTTAACGACATTCTCATCAAAAAGAAGTTCTACAAAGAAGAGATTGACTCTCTTCTCAGCCAATACGTATTCCCTGAGTTCCAAAGTCCCCTCGGGTACATGCGCGCCCGCGCTTGCTGGGTGCTCCACTCTTTCGCCAGTGTGCGCTTCAAGAACGACCAGCTTCTTCTGGAAGCTGTCCGGCTGACGGTCACCGCGCTCCTCAACGACACAGAGTTGCCCGTAAAAGTTGAAGCTGCCATTGCCATACAGATGCTATTATCCTCACAAGATAAGGTGCACAAATACTTAGAGCCCCAAGTGAAGGCCGTCACAACGGAACTGCTCAAAGTGATCCGCGAGACAGAGAATGATAACATAGCAAATGTACTGCAGAAGATTGTACCTTTGTACACTGAGCAGCTGATGCATATGGCGTTTGAGATTACCGATCATCTGGCAACTACTTTCAGTAAAGTAATTGAGACAGACTCTGGTACTGACGAGAAGGCTATTACTGCCATGGGTCTGCTCAACACCATGGAGACAGTCCTCAATGTTATGGAGGATAACCCGGAGATTATGGCTCAGCTAGAGAAGACGGTGCTGCGCGTCGTCGGACACATACTGCATCACAATATCATTGGTAAGTGTCATTATTCAATTGACTACTGTAGCAATTTATCAATACACAACAGACGACAAGTGACTCTGGCACTTAGACCGAAAGGTAAAGCTAGTTTCGTGTTCCTAGTTTCGTGTTGGAGAATATCTAGTTAGAAACTCAACAGACACTCTTTTCAATAAAGTTTTAACAAATCCTGGTTTCTCCAAAGTATCAAAAACAATGTAGTGTTGCCTCTTGGCCTGAGAAAGATCTGAGTATTTTAATAACATTATAAAAGCAAACAAATTAATAACTACGTAGTACTGTAGAGACAGAGACACATACAATTTAGCAAATTTATTTTTACACTAGTGTTGAGTGTTATTTTCTAGGATTTAGTCTAATACCTTGTTCTTTTCTTCTATTCTTCTTCATTTTCTTTTTTTATTCAGAACAGTTCCTTATTCGAAAATACCAATGCACTAGAAACTGCATTGGATAAATCTGTAAACAAATGTTTTCAGATTTACCACTGAATTCAAATTCATGATATATCTCACTGAATCGTAATGCGAAAATCAATCATTGTCTCTTATGCCCACATCGTATGTAGGTTTTTCTCAACATAATGCATTAGTAAACCGATTTCAAAAAAGATTAATTCATGATTATACCTACTAAATACATTATGCTTTGACCGTAACCGGTAAGTCATGTTAAAGTCATATTGAATCCCTGAATACATGACTCAAATGTTTGTTTGACCATTTCCTTTTATTACCACAAAAATACGTAAAACATTATCGGTACCTACATAATTATGTTACTCAGTAATATGTTTAAACCAAAACCTGTCTACTGATATTATGAGCATTTAAGCTGTGTCAACTTATCTTATAGATCATTAGGATTCATTATGCAATTCTGTCATACTTAGCAATATCCTGCGGTTTCACCCGCGTTAAGTTACCTCTATGATTACAGCTACACTCCCGTGTGCCGTTATGTTATGTATTATAGACTATAATCTGCGATAACGCGCTATGTAACGCGATTTTTTGTAATCGGACTAGTAGTTCTTTATAATAACGCGTTTAAACAAACGAACTCGTCAGCATTTCATATTAATACATAGACAATGCCGCTTGTGAGCTGTGGTTGCGCAGTTTGGCGCACTTCAATTGCAAAGTAACAAACAGCCAAAGTCACGGTCGGATTTATATGTTTAGCATAATATAAGGTGATACCGATTCAGAGCTGCTAGTATCATATTAGGAGAAAGAAAAGCACAACTTTTTCTCTTCAATATTTTGTTACGGGAAACAATGTTGCATTAAGAATAAGCTATTTTAGCCAAATAACGCCTAAGTTCTTCCACAGAATACTACGAGGAGGCGATGACACTGCTCTGCAATTTGACAGCCAAGACCATATCTGAGGATATGTGGAAGGTCCTTGAAATGCTGTACCAAATCTTTGAGAAAGAAGGCTTTGACTACTTTACTGATATGATGCCTGTCCTGCACAACTATATCACGGTGGATACCAATGCTTTCCTGTCCAACGAGAACCACATTCTCGCAATGTTCAACATGGCTAAAGCTGTAAGTAAATTGCTTGCTTTTTTTATTTACTAGTAATCCACCCCCTATTTACTAAACGTCAAAGTACTATTGGAATTTTAGTACAAAAATACCATCTACATTTCCAACGTTACTGGTGGATTTTCAAAAAAATTTCTTTCATGAATACCTTGTTTTGACAATTACCAACACAACAAAAAAAAGTAACACCAATTGGTTGAGCCGTTCTCAAGTGATGATCATATTTTATTTAAATATTACATGCAACAATTTATTAAAACTGGAACCTTACTTTTCTCTGGGATATGTGTGATGCTGATGACACTCGAAAATCTTGGAAGTATTTCTCCATGTCTTTTGTAACTCAAACCGGGATTGTCCCTTAACAATATAGGTACAAATACAAAAACTACTATGTTATAAAAAACGAGCTTCTACCCGCCACTTCAACTACCTAAAAGTCGGGCAAAACGATAACGTTTTACCAGAGTGCCACAGTATAATTATGAACTGTGGCACTTCGCAACAGTATAGCTTTCTATCAGTAAAAGATTTTTATAACCGGATCACTGCCTCCAGACATTATCTCTTAAAACAAGCATTGAATTTAACCTTTTCATGATATTAGTTTAGAAGTAAAAAGCAAAGATAGGTGTTATTTTCAATAAGCACCAATAAATACACCATTTTACCAAAAACCAACAATTTGAGTTGCCACAAGTGTATTTAAAAGGAAAGTGTTTATCTTACGACTTTCCCGCACACACGTGCGCGCCTTGCTGATAGCACCAAAACGATTGCGATTTTTTATTACTTGTGTGCGTCTGATAACATTTGATCCGACTATAATATTGCTTAACACTTAAATAATAGAAGAACTTTTAATATGATTGGACAAACTATCTTCACACATTATGTAGTCCGGCAATAAGCTTCTCTAGAATTGTAATCCACAAATAGGTATATTCTATAGGTATATACCTATAGCTCTAAGCGCGAAATAAATAAAAATATTCCTCTCATTGGTATTAGAATTTTCTAAAGTAACAATCTGTTTAATCAAAAACGTCAGACTTATTTTTATTAATGTTGAAATGAACAATTTGCTCACATTTCTGTTTGCCTCGTTAAAATAAGACTGCGTGAAATACACGTGTTGTTAGAAATGTCACACATTTGCGAAGTGCGAATGTTTTGTGTTAATGAACTCAGTGTCTAATTTTATTGGAACGCGGCCAAGCCGAGCGCTACTATAATTATCAGGATGTATGCTTTCCGGTGTTATCAATAAAGTGCATAATTAGTTAACACGAGTATCTAAACTCAATCCGAGTCTGTTAACACAAATGATGCGGTTCGTAGTTAAGATAAAGTGCTAGATTGCTTGATTATACTGTTAGATTTATTCGTTCGCACTCCCATTTCCTAGCTGTTTTATTGTGAGACAAATATGATGTTTCATAGATGGCATATAAATGGTACAGGAGTGGTTTCCTGCAAGCGAGGTATAGAGATCAAAGTATGATGTTATGCGCATACGGAAATTGATGTCAGTGCGTTACAATCGCTTGGTCATGTCATGTTTACTTGCCATCATCTTTATATGCTATGTCTAGCTGAAAGATTTACGAAAGTAATAAAATAAACAGTTTTGTTTAGGAGACGCAATTTTAGCAGTTCATTTGTTCTTTAATTCATGTCTCATGCTGTGCACAAAGCAGGGCTCTCAGAAAAACATAAAACTGAACTAAAAATACAAAACCCCTTTTAAATGTGTTTCGTTTGTACAAAATAACATTTTAGCGTTTGAATAATACATTAGATGCATTCAGCCTACGCCGTCCGACTGTAAATATTTAACTGCATCGATCGTGTTTATATTACGACCCCTCAAGCCTTGACCTTAGTATGATATCTGGTATATACGTTACAGTTTATACACGGAACTAGACACGCCACGCTTGTCTTACAACAAATGATGTAACAAACTGTCTACTTGTTCGTAAACATGTCTGCGAATTTGTAATGTATCAAATCAGCGAGAATAATTTATGACATTATTAAGCAATAGCGAACTGCCCGCGTCTTCGTTCGCGTTACTTATTTCACCAGCCATAAGTTACCTTTTTGGGTAATGTTCTGCTCTCGTGTGAGTATTATGTTACTAAGGAATAACGTAGCTATCTATTGGTTAAAATTGGTCCAGTAGTTTCGGAGCCTATTCGTTACAATCAAACAAATAAACGAAACAATCTTTCTTTATAATATTACTATAGATGACCAATGACGTTCTTTGAGAACGAAAGAAGCCCTAAGACAGGCGTTCAATGTTATACGCGTGTTCGTTAGAAACATTGCATAGGTTTATTCGTAAAGAGCTGTGCGCATTTCAATAAAATTGAATCACATGAAACTCGATAGACTACCTACTGTTTCTTTGTAGGTAAATGGAAATTAGAATATGAAGTGTTTCTTTTACATAAAAATATCGTAATACTTTTAGTAGCGCGAGATGACTGTATATCTTTGTATTTGTCGTTGCTGTGCGTGGTTCCTTGGTACCATAGCACCTTTGGTACCGCCGAGAAAACAAGCGTGTTTCGGAGCAGTTACAGACGACAACTAATTAAAGAAACATTAGCCTAATGCAAGGGTCATGAATTCATAATGCGAACTGAAATTGAAATAGACGATGTGCCATGCCTATGCCTTTGCTAGATGGATATAAATAAACTAACTGCTTGCGCAACTAAACTATTTCAGTGCAGTTTCAATTAAATAATACTTTTTTTTATAATACTAATTTAAAATGATGTAACTTTTAAAAACTAACTCATAAAGTAAAGATCGTAAAAATAATGAATATTCCTAAAACACATTTCATAAATATATCTAAAACCCGACTAAGACAAAACCGCAACCAAAAATTTTGAACAAGTCTTAAGTTGGTACATTTATGTGTCATTACAATTTAAAAAATTATACAAGGCAAAAGATATGGTATTTTTTAAAGCCTTAGTCCCCCACGTCACTGATTAATATTATTTCGTACGGCAGAGATCATCCAAATGACGTGTGAATAGTACTTTAAAAACCCATTATTTGTATACCAGCCGAACACCGTGACCCCAACGATACTACATTCGTTAATATACGACGAATAGTTTAGAATCTCCTAAACTATTCATCTCTATGCACACAGATTAATACATTACATACATACACTTATATACACATAGATACATAGATTGATACATAGTTTTTGTTTTGTTCTTTTTCTGTGGTGAAATCATTATGGATGCTCTCCGTTTGGGGTAAATGAAAAGTTATGTCGGAGTTTTACCGAAAAATAACCCATACAAAAATACATGCACTGCAAAAATCTTAACCCCCCTTTGACTTTAGCGTAGTCATGTAAAGATTACACATAACTAATACACATACCATTATTGTCTCCAGGTGCTAAACTCCGACGCTGAAGACGAGTCGGAGATATATGCGGCGAAACTGCTCGAAGTGATGGTGCTGCAGTGCTCCGGCAAGATCGACCACTGCCTGCCTTCCTTCGTGGAGCTGATACTCAATAGGCTTACAAGGAAGGTTAAGACTTCCGAGCTTAGGACCATGTTACTCCAGGTAAGCATGTTGATGACACCCCGGATTTGTCACTAAAAAAGAAACGCTTCCCGGGAGCACTGCAACACATTCTGTTGCAACATGTTTCTACACAGAGACTTGTTGCTGAATGAAGAACGTTCCTCAAATTTTTTGTCTCTTTGTACACTATTAGCATTCTCGCCACATTATTTTATATACCTAATCAATGTATTTCTGAATTTCCAGGTTCTAATAGCAATCCTGTACTGCAATCCGCACTTGCTGTTCACAATCCTGGACAAGCTACAGGAGTCGGTGCCCAACGCGTCCATCACACAGCACTTCATCAAGCAGTGGATACACGACACCGACTGCTTTATGGGGTAAGACAAAAAATCCTCACATTCTTGACATTTTTCTAAGGTAAACTGGACATCGTCCCTGAAAATGATTCTAAATTCAATAATTCATACTCAATTAATTGTTTCTAGTCTGGATTTCATAGGTGGTGATATCGCCAACCAGCACTACAAAGCGTAGCAGTTGAAGCTCTTTTTCTATAGAAGAGGAGAATACTGCTCTGCAACAGCAATGGAACAGGCTAATATGTTTACAGCAAATATATAATATATCGTACAATATTTCACGTTACAGGCTGCATGATAGAAAACTTTGCGTTCTTGGTATTTGTACGCTCTTGGAGATGGGCCCACAGAGGCCCAATCTTGAGGAGATTGTGCAAAAGCTGTTGCCGTCATGCTTGGTGCTGTTCGACGGACTGAAGCGCGCCTACGAGGCCAGGGCCGAGGCCGACGAGGAGACGTCATCCGAAGATGATGAGGACGATGACGATGAAGGTACGTTGTTGTTTTTATTAAACGAATTAAAAAAAACGAGGGGGTTCTACGTTCTTTTATAGTACTAGTTTGTATAGTAGTAGTTCTTTGTGTAGTAGTAGTAGTTTGGTATCTTGTCTTGTTTTTCTTTTAATGTATGTCGTTCACCGATTCCTCTGCCAAGTATCGACCAATTATAATTTATTTTTATTTGAAGGAGTATTCTCCTTTGGTGGTCCCGTTTTAATTTAGTGAAGATCTGATGTAGACCTTCGGAGATTAACAATGGAACTCCTCAATAACGATCAGTACATGTATTGTGATTTGGTTATTGTATTAAAGATCAAAGATGATTGCTGTCTGTCCGTGGTCTACTAATCATTTTCTTCAGAAGTTACCCGATAGAACTGATCGCACAAATAGCTACCTACTAACAGGGAGACGGGATCATGGGGAATATGTTTGTTTGTTGGTTTTTAACGCACTCATTTGCTTATTAATGTACATAGCGTCATTATTTTTTCATGGATTTGGATATCGGGAAGTAATTACTAACAACATTTCACTTTCTTATAAAAATATTTTTACAAGAAAGTCCTCCGTCTTCAAAAACTACAAAAAGAAAAATAAAACAACAAACTGGACCAAAGTCACCGTCTTTCAAAACTAAAATTACTTTTCACTTTTTAGTTTTTGAAGGCAGTGGTCTTTTTTGTTATTCTTCGCAAGAGGTGGTGAAATCATGAACCAACTAGTCGGTAACTTATGATTATGAACTAAAATCACTATTAAAATATCATTGCCGAGATGTTATTTTCCATTTCACCTCATGACTTCATAACGGTTGTAAAAAGACAATTGGCGATGCTGAAAGTTGTAAGTTGACATGTTCTTTGCACAATGTGATCATATTTTTTTGTTCTAGTGGGCAATGGGATCCTACAAGGTTTTTCTTGGGAACCTTCGGGTTTCGGAGATGATCGAGGTCCGCCTTTTTTACGTTTTTTTTTTCAAAAACCAGGTTCAAATGTTCTATCTAAACTATAAATAACCTACGACAACAGGGGTCCTAGAGTATGTTATGTTTAACTTTACATAGAACATTTTAACTGTTGCATGCACTATTGCATTGCGCGCATCTTTAACGGTGATGTCTAACCGATAAATATAATGATTTCCAGCAATATTTTTTATTCAATGTTACTTAGTTTGCAGGGCAATATGCGTAGATCACGGCTATGTGATGTCTCTTCTTACACCATGTGTTTTTCTCCTTCACTTGATTACTAAAATACTTAAAATAAAATTTCAGAAGTACTGTCAAGCGATGAAGATGATTTAGAAGAAATGAACAATGAATACCTTGAAAGTTTAGCGCGAATGGCTGTTAAGAATAGCGCACAACAAGGTGTCAATCTCACAGCCAAAATCGAGGACTATGAAGAGAGTGACGATGTGAGTCCACTAGTTAGTATGCGTTTGCTTTTGTACATGTGTTTTGGCATCAAGATATCTCGGCCGTTTGGAGCAGCCGGGTGACGAAACCATGCTGAGACACGAAAATACCAGCAAGCCATTGCAGGTAAATACTTGATTAATGTTAGGCGTCAAAGTGCCGCTGGACAGATGTCGGAGAACACGGTGATTTGGTGGTGACAAGGATAATATTGTGAGTACCGTGTGTCCATTACCTATCGATTAAAAACTCAAATTGGTTTGTCATTTAATTGATGCAAGTTTAGTTACTGGACCAAACGTTTAAATAAAATAAGCGTGTTCCGGTCATAACATCATGTCTTTATCAATTTCAAAGCATATGAAAACTAGCAAGTTCAAAACAGTGACTGGGGATATGGGAACGCAAATACTTTTTATGTATAATGTAGTCTAATAAATAAGCTCTTGATAAATATTGTTTGATTTGGTGTATATCGTAACATTCAACTGCACACAAGCGAGTTAGCAAATTTAAAAATCGAGGCAGATATTTGATAGTCTGTCTTTTTCTAAATTTATTATAAAAAATAGTGGTATACTTAAAACTATCATTGTCTGTAAACTGTAATAATTATAAACCAATGGTCCATGTTTTCACATTTTTGATGTGTGCTCCACAAACTTGCAATAATTAAATTGGGATTGGGTCTAACATGCTTACTGCAAACTAACAACTGGTAATTAAAGTTAAACTAACTGTGGTTGTGGGGGTGACAGGATTAGGTTAATATTATATTGATAATAATTTATTTGGCTATCACTTGAAACCAATTTCTAAAGTATGAGTCTTCTTGACCTTTTACATAAATATTGGGTGTTTGAATGTGAATTCACATAAGTCAAATTTTAAATGGCTTGATATTAACGATGTACCATTAGCAATTAATTTAATCGAAATCAATAACTGACTGTTCCGTAACAGAAACACCCAAAAAGCTCACAATTGGATGTATTAGACCAGAACCGACCATGGCAGAGTTACGTAAGAGTTTTATATTCTGCTTTAATTAGATAAAGTAATTCAATATTCTTATGAAGTTCCTTAGTATTCACACCATAATATCATATCATGGTACAAACAAACGTAGAGGTATTGTTGAAAGCCATATCAGTAAACGAGCATACAAGCATTTCCAGAACAAAAAGTATAATAATTAAAGTTGGATTTGCTTACAGTTTTTATTAGTACTCAGAATCTTTATAAAATTATAAAATTAGTTCATTTAAAAACATTACAATCAAGATTGAATCAAGGCCAAATAGTTCGTTCCACATAATCATGTAGCTTAGTAATAGGTTAACGTTGGATGTGATACGTTCTGTTGTCAGGATGACGAAGATTACGACGCTGAAGATACAGCGATAGAATGCTACACTACTCCACTCGATGACAAGGATTGCGTCGTTGACGAGTACATCAAATTCAAGAGCACACTGCATGGTATGTCCACATTTCTGCTTCACCTTTTTCTAAAGTTTTTCCTCGCCTTACTGAAAGAATAGTTGATTTTGATTAAATGTTTCACTCTTGTACAGTCCGCGAAGCATAGCATTTGTATGAGTGCCCATACAGATAGTGTAGGTGTGACGTCGGCGTGCGACACGTCTGATTGGTTGAAGCTGGTTTCAAGCGGACCAAACTCTATTTTTGGTAATCACTCACACAAATGCAAAGCTCAGCTTATGCTTCGCGGATTGTACAATGTTCTGTCTGTTGATGATATTTTTATAAAAATATATTATATTTTCATTGGGGATCATTGAAATCATCATTAGAACAATTGGTACTTTGGACAAATTAAAATAACGACTACAGACTATAACGAAAAAGAATACGCCCGTAGCTAAGTGAAAATGTGGTAGTATTTACAGTATTAATTGTCGGTTCGATTCCCAGGTCAAGCAAAGTGTTATTGGGTTTGTCTATGAAATTCTCAGTAGCAGCTCGGAGTTAGGATTTATGCCCGGTTAATAGCAACAGGCTGGCCCCTTATTACATGGGACCTAAACATACTGGCGGACCGTGCCTAATCTTTTGGGGAATACAGACGTGATGGTATGTTAGTCAATAGATCAATGTGTAATATATCGATGACTACACACAGCTCTTGCGACGAGCGAACCGGCCCTGTACCACGCCCTAACGAGCGGGCTCACCGAAACACAACAGAAACAATTGAACGCCGTGTTCGTGCTCGCCGACCAACGCAAGGCGCAACAAGACAGCAAGCGCATCGAACAGAGTGGAGGTATGTAACTGTACTCAATAAAGACGTAAAGATCCCTAGCACCTCACCACCTTACCTTCACCATCACCTTAGTTAACAAAATAGCTAATAACTTTGAAACGGCTGAACCGATTTTAATAAAACATATCTAAGAACCATTGCAAAGAAATCTGCTTTCAAATAAAAAAAAACTGTATTCAAATCAGTTCACCCGTTCAAGAGCTACGGTGCCACATGCCGCATTATTCGGCGAAATGAAATTCTGCGAAACGTTGTTGGCAAGTGACAATCTGGCAAACAATTTTTGGCGAAAAGGCAGAGATCCCACACGGACTCGTCATACTTATGACACCCCACTTTTTGAGCCGGGTATTTAAAAGTAACTGGCTCGGTCGAACGCAAACTTCATCACGATTCTGAGCTAAAGCCGAGTCGCTGCACAGTAACAAATTCATGTACAAGCTAAATAAGCAGCGAGTACTTTTCTTCAGAGTAGCTATAAAGTTTGATGTTGACTGTAAAAGGCTATAAAACTTATAAAAATATGTTTAAAGATTTCTTTATTCCCTTAATACGCAGGATTTTTTAAATAAAATCATGTCTCTGAAGTCTGTTACATACACAAACCACCGGATACTTCCTCGATAATCAATTCATCAGATAACACTAGTCAACAAAAAACAATTTTTGCATGTAACATGAGAACTTTTGTCTAGTTATGTTTAGGAGGATGATAAGGATACTTGAAATAAAATTAAAATGCTTCAAATACGAAGAGTTTTTTTGTAATACCATTTTAGAAATTTTGAATTTTTATAAACAAAAAGAAGTTATTTCGATTTATTGCTACATTAATATGAATTTACTTTTATGATTTTCGTCTGTATTTTGCTTCAGGAACGTCGCGTTTTAATGTCCAACAGTAATCCGCTAACATACGTGGGCTCTACTTGCCCTGATATCGTTTTTCTATGGTAGAATGTCTTGATGGAATCTTTCGCCGTGTTCATCGCTGATGGCGCCCAAATTTTCAGGAAAGAAGTCTAAATGTGAATGTAGAAAATGTATTTTCAATGACATATTACAGCCCAAAGCCTTATACGTAGATAAAAGCTCCGCGATAATACATTTATAGTCACTTGATCGGCGATTTCCTAGAAAATTGGAAGTTACTTTCATGAAAGATTCCCAAGCTGATTTTTCTAAATTACTAAGCTTTTTTTTAAATATATCATCTTTCATCAATTGCCTAATTTGGGGGCCAACAAATATGTCCGATGGCAAAACCAAAATACTGTTCATATAACTTAGTTACTAATGGTGTCAAATTCCTTCGCTGAGTTTTGAAAGTAATGTCACCACAAATGTAACAAAACTTGCCAGGATCATTTTTACACTTTCTTGACATTATTTAGGAATCACTCAACCCAAAAAACAGAACAATATACTATGCTCTCTAAAGAAACAAATTCTCTGAATGCGAAATTAAAACAAAAGCGGTTAAATTTTTATTTTGTAGGTAGTAGCTGTAACACGAAAACTCGATCTGATGGAATCAAAATAAATATGGTTATAAAATGAGGGTAGGTAGGTAATTTAAAATTAGCCATCAAATTTCTTGTTACAAAATTTTGTTGACCAGTGTAATTTTACATCAATTAATGTTGAGTGTAAATTACCCAAATAGTGTTCCGCTAAATGAGAATCGATGTAACAGGTTTCGGAACAAATATTTGTATGATCTACAGATAGTTGTTACGGGTCTGGCTGTTTGTGTATGTGAGTTTAACGCACCCACGATAATTCTTAGCGTAGGGTCAACTTTTTTTAAACGAATCCAACATCTTACTCCTAACGTTTCTTTCCAGGATACATGTTCACCGTACCAGCGCAAGTGCCCACCAAATTCAAGTTCGGATCGTAAATCTTCCGTATTGCAATTTTCGTCAGCAATTATCACACTTGTTGAATATATCCTCCGACTTGACGTTTGTTTACGTTATATTTCATCCAAATAGGCTCTAAATTGTTCGTTATACGTTTTAGCATAGATGTTAAGCATTACAAAACAGCTTGGCAATGAAACTTTGTTGTCTCACATAAAAATATCGTTAGGTAATGTGCGTAGGCGTTTAGCCACGGCTTAAAATCCCAGTGAGGCTTTAGGCTAAATGTATCAAGGGTACAACACCATTGCATTTGTAGCCTGTCACCATATAAAAAGGATATATTGCAAGTGTGCTTGTCTCGGAATGCACATGAAATTCACTAAACGTGGCAGGTTTTAGCAAATGTGTTGAATAGTTACTGAATGAATCGTAAGTGATATAGGATTGCAGTTAATTTAGAAGGCTTGAAAGTTGATTATCACATTGTAAATATTCAATATATTTGAATACCTACTGATATTGTACTTCATATATTGTTATCTAATTATTTTTTTAATAATTTATTGATCATATATATCAGTACAGTTATTTATAAATGTAATGCTATACAAAAGTAGTTCTGTACACAAAGGTTTAAATGTCTGAAGCCAAACTAGGCGAAGCCTGTATTTCAGCTTACAGAAAAATATATGAATTGCAATTAATAATTTACTTATTTTTTTTATTTGATTATTGGAGATTTAATCGGTGGGAGGCTCTCAGCTGTTTCAGTTTCTACAAGTAATTTAAAAGGTTTTATCGCTGGCATACATTGTTATTATTAGAAAATATATCCTACCACGCCGCAGCACTCCAAGTTGTTATCGATTACATAAATAACACCTATATACATCTGTAATTTAAAAGTACTTTAATAAATCAATCCAGGCTCACAAACACATACACATATCTCACACTCTCCAAGAGTGTAGTCCGTAAAGTCCACTGCCGCCTTTCGCCAGGTGTTGTCGTTTTCTATCAGTCGCCTCAAAAAATGGTAAAACTGCCAAGAAGTTTGATAAAGTAAAGAAAGTTGCCCTCAGGAGAAAGCGCAAGATTCTTAAAGAAATTAATCCAAAAGTCCTTTCGAGACCGAAGCATCCTGATTCGCTCGTTAAAACAAAAGACCTACCATCTCGTATAGAAATATAAAATTTTGTTATTTGTGTGAATATGGACCGAATACGACTTTACGGACCACACTATAGATACGATGATGGCACTAATATGTAGGCTTGTGTAAATAAATTGATTTCAAAACTAAACGTCACTTCAAGAACACGTCTAATCAAGCACAAGCGTATAGCCAACCCAATCATTGCTGTCTACCCTAACGCAACTTGCCAAAAACTGCCGCAGGTTTTAAACAAATATACGAATTCTTAGTCAAGCTAAATAAAACCGTTTAAAAATAGAATTTGTATTCCAGCTATAATAAAATAATAAATACTGTACATAATCCAGTTATAATCTCGATTAAGACCAGTCCCATTTGAAAAAGGCTTTAGTAATTATTGTTCGTTTCACTACGTTTGCGCTACAACTTGTATGACATTTAATGAGTGATAGTGGATGTAACAATTATATCAACGTTTGGTAAAAAACGGTATGTATTTCTTTATGTAAACTACTACGTCTTGACTAATTGGTTGGTAATGTTAATTATATTTATTATTTACGAGGATATCAAATTACTTTTATGAAGTAACAATATCAGTGTTCTCTTGTAAGGTGGAAGGGTCAATCTGACGTGTAGGATTGTAGGCGTCTCAGTGTCTAATATATGGGTCGTCTGACCCATTGATGTTTACTGTGCTGCGGTGCAGTTAACAGTTATCTAATTGGAAACTGTCAAATACCCGGACTTACGTCACATTTAAACAATATCTGGTTGTAGACAGTTGGGTTCCGTATTTTAATGGCCGCTAAATGCAAGTCAGATAACTTTAGCCAAATATATTTGTAATAGTAGTTTGATATGTATATACGTAAAGCATGACTACTTCCAAATATTATAGGTGTTGTTTTCCTGTACAAGAATTTGAATTGATCTAGCATGCTTGTCGTTTGGGACATGCGACCCCGTTAAAATCTTCTTTAGAATATTTAGCTAATAGAATGTACGGAACCCTTTCAGGTTGCATTAGCATTTAACAGAAATCTTTTTGTAATAATGAAATCATAAAGTATAAAAAAAAAATTGTACTGTCAGTCTTATACTTGGATGAATATTCAAAGTTAAGTTGAGGCGTGATTAAGTAAATTGATGACTATTTGTGCCGTATATAAATGATTATAAATGATAAGTTACCGATAATTTGGGGCAACTATTAATGTGTTGCATGTCGTGCTGGTGTCCACAACGGTTCTCTGTCACATTTACAAGAACGTAAAAGTCGTGAGTCATAGCTTTGACTCATATATTTTAGGCAGTCTAAAATTCTTAGAATAATCTGCTTTTGATGGACTTATATAATACCCACGTGGATTGGCGAAATTGTGGTGTCTGTTCCACAACAATCACCAATGTAGTGTTGAAGTTCTATAATTATAAGTGCCGTGACCATTTCTTTTTATTAAGAGAAAAAGGCGCGGTTATAAGTGGTCCTGTTGTAGTTACTATAAAGATTTATTTACATCTGAAAACGTTAACGACCCCAGCAGTTGCACTTTATCCCATGTTACGGAGCTTGTTTAAATTTCGCAAGAAATTATTTAAAAAATAATTATTATAAAAGTTCAGATCATTGAATAACGAACTGTTTTAGAGTAAACCTATATATACTCTATATACCTTCAGGAATATCAAAACAATGTATGTTATTAATTCAAAAACTTGGCTGGTAAGAGGATGCTGCAACAATTTTAGTTTTACTTATGTTATAGTATAATTTCCTGATATTATCTATGATATAATAATTTTGAATTTCAATCGTGGTAGAATACATTAGAAGAATGAAATTATCAAGCTATGAACAAAAACATTTTAATGTTACAACATTCTCTTACCGACGACATTTTTTTTTGTTTTTTTTTTCGCACTAAGTATAAAATACAGATTATTATAATGTTTTATGCATATAGAATATGCATTAATTAAACTGACAGTTATCGTTCAAACCTAATCGTATTAAGTTTTAAAAATTTATAATGGTAGTTGTCTAAAATTTTTGTTATTTCTCTTTGCAAGTACATAGCTGTAATAGTAAAGGTTGGTTATGTTGCATTTAGAGAAAATACACGACGGCATGGTATAATATTTAAATTTAAATAGAACACCGTATTCGTGAGTAGCGGTTTCACACATCACAGCGGGTAATCTTGTTCGGAACGGGTTATTGCATTCGATAGGGTTTATTATAGTATATTCGATCGAATACGGTTCTTGTCTCTTGTCCTCTGTGGCTTTGTCTTGTGTCGAAAAACAATTAAGATAATACAGGTAGTCGCCCGAGGCTTGTTTCACAACCTCTCAATAGACACTATTCATTAGGTATATTAAACAATAGATTATTCGTCAAGTAATTTAATTGGAACTTATTAGAAGGTGAAACAGGCCCTTATATCATTAACTCTAATAAAATATTTACCTATTCAGGAATTTTGTTGTACATACATGCATAAATTGCAGATAAATATTGATTCAATTGTTTTGTATCACAAGGCTTTAGAACTGTTGAAAAGTATATTAAGGAAAATGGAAATATTTCACCAAATGTTGTTATTGTATTGGTGTAAACGATATCACAGTTTGTTTGTTACCTTTTGAATTATTTATTTATTTGGAAATGCTAATATTTCATGTTAATTTAATGAGGCATAATGATGAGTAAGTAAATGAAGTAAGAGTTTTGTTACTGAAATGTCCAGGGTAGAGGTGCGATAAGACTGTTTCGACCATACTTGTTACATAACTGATTGAATATTGCAAAGTTAAGTCAGCGACTGATTGCCGCGCGGAACACCTAGACGACCTCACCTCGTCTGTATCAGGCCCGACGTCGTCTAACATAGTGGTGTGGTCTAATGATGTGATTGGTTAGAGATTAGCGTGTAAGGCAGTGGAAGACTACAAATGTGGGCCAAGCTCGTATATTTTTTATGAATTAGCCTTAACTTTGAGTCGAAATTGGCAAAGTCTGCAGTTCTAACACATTTTTTTATTTATTTCTTTATTCTTTTGTTTGGTTTCCACACGTAGATACATGCTTGTATGGTTTTTGAATATTATGCCTAATAAAAATAATGTACGATCTCATAAAAAACATAATTTTATGTATAATCGTCCCATGTAGTAAAAAACAAATATAAATTTATTAACTAATTCATATGGAGTTACAATAGTAACGTGTAATTACAATAATATTGATTCATCCAGAACACAACGAGAATATGTGAATTTGTTTTCAATTAAATGTGTGTATTGTATGTGTAAC
Source organism: Caradrina clavipalpis (assembly GCA_932526535.1). Classification (NCBI taxonomy): domain Eukaryota; kingdom Metazoa; phylum Arthropoda; class Insecta; order Lepidoptera; family Noctuidae; genus Caradrina; species Caradrina clavipalpis. The sequence continues at coordinate 8,805,509 of OW052087.1, forward strand.
TTTCGCGATTATGACAGAGAGTACGTATAATGTAGATGTACACATACTTTGCGGTGATTAATTTATTCCTATAGGTCGATTACAACACCAATCGGCAAAACATATTACGTTGATATAATGTAATAAGCGTTATTATACTGCATGTTGTCTAATAAACGTATAGTTAATTTTATTAATAACTGTCATCACTGAATTGTCTATGTGATTTGTATTACTATTATTCTATATCGCAGCTTAGATGTATACACGATTATAAATAATCTGTATTTTCTATAAATTTGTCTTTTATTTCTCCTACCTGGTCCCAATAAATCACCAAAGGTATCTAAAAAGCCTGTAGTGCGATTCTCTAAAATGCAAACTCGAAAACGAGTCTCACTAAAGTGATCGCATTCACTTCGATAACGAACCAACTTGTCATTGGTTTAGTATTCGTTCGCCGTGGTGACGTCACCGGCATAATCGTGTTTAACAGAATACCATTTTGTAATCTCACTGCGGATTCAGCTTCCGAATTACGAAGTAAGGCTTAGAGAATCGCACTGCTGGTTATTGTTCAAATATGCCTCACCTTTCACCTATGATGATGATATCACTAATATTTGTATTGGAGCAGGTGACCCAAAAGCACGTGAAAGGCAAAATGGGTCCTAAATGATTAATTATTAGGGCTGGCGCTGATGTAGCGGCGCGGGACTATAAGGTAAATTTATACTAGTGCAGAGGTGAAGCGCAAGGAATAATCTGAAACTTAGTATAGCAGCACATGCATTCCCCCTTGTCTCTACAACGTTATCCAAATATTTTCTCTGAGATAAGAGGAAGACGCGAAATTCCGCGCGTTCCACAGAATTCGCGCGTCTGAGCGTGACTATATAACCCTAAGGGCCGGCGCTCACTGCCGGCATGGCATGGCAAAGGATTTTATTACTATTCCAGTTATTTTGAATCTTATTTCAATGCGTTTAGAGTTCATGTGACTATTTGATACCACGATGCCGCGACGTGCCGCGGGATACTGTGGCACACAATCTGCAGTGCCATGCCGGCAGTGAGCGCCGGCTATAACCTAACCTAACGCGGCGTTACTCGAAGGAGTCAACTGGAAACTGCATTGAACTATGAAATGTCAAAGCGGGCGAATGTCCGCGAATGAATTCACGCGAATACGCGCGCATTAGTGCAACTACGCTTTAATTGTAAAGAATTTGAGGCTTCGACTCTGCGCTAGTATGAATTGACCCTAAAGGATTTAATTTTTGATTATTTCTATATTAGTGTTTCTTTTATCCTTATTTCAATGAGTTTAGAATTCACATTACTTTATTTCGATTCAATCATACCGCGACACGTCGTGGCGTGGCACCGCGTCGCGCGTGTCACAAAGTTCACAGGATTATGACAGCTACACTTATTGAAATAAGGTTTGAAACGGGTGCGGTGTTTTGATGCCATGCCGTGCCGTGCAGCGAGCCTTTAGAGCCGGCACTGACTGACCTCAATCAGCGCCGGCCCTAAAGGCTCGCTATACTCTTACTCGATTAGGTTTGCTCGATCAGAGTGCCAAGTGTGAGTTTTTTCATTCACGTTCGATTGCGAACGCGTTAGAATTTTGTATAGGAAAACGGTATAGCGCCACCTGGTTGTCACTAGGAGAAACCTAATTTCCCATACAAAATTCAAACGCGCTCGCAATCGAACGTGAGTCGAAACAACTCACACTCAGCACCCAGAAGCTTGAGTCTTACATCATTACCAACATTAGTTCGTGGGAATATCACGTTTAACTATGAAAATTAAACATACTAAGGCATGTATGTATATGCAAAATTGCCTTTACTACTGCTGCTACTCATCGTTCTGATATGCACTCATAAGGAGATGATCCCGTCTGCAGCATCAGTTCTCGGTGAAGATCATGCTCATTATCATTACCAATAAAAATATAAATATGATATACTAGCGAACTGAACGCGACTTCGTCCCCGTGGCTCATTTCACCTGCCGTAAGTTACGTCGGGGTAACTGCTCCGCTCCCGTGTGGCGTAGCGTGATGTTATACAGCCTATTTTACTCACTAACCCGTCTCAAAAATCCATCCTGTGTAATTGACTATCACATGTATAATTGTATAATACTAGTATTCTTTTTATCAAAACAAGCCTGGAATAGTAGATTAACCATTAAAATTACATACCTATTTTGATAAAGTAAGCGCACCTTTGTACATACCACTTCCATTTGCGCATACCTACTCCGTATATGTTACCTCCGTTTTAAGGTTCCAGTACACGTGGGCCGTGCGCGCTCGTCGAATGCGTTCGGCCAACGTGTACTGAGCCGTTTTGTGTGTATTTAGCGTTTGCGGCCAACACTCGCCGAAGATTCGATTAGTAACTTTCCTTGCACAAATCAAAGTTTGGGGCAAGCCGCAAACAGCGATCACACGTTCGCCAAGTGTTCAGCCGTGCGATTCTCTAACGTATTTCAACGCTGCGCTCGACGTCGAGCTCGTCGACGACACTACTGTCAAATCAACTTTACGCACAACGCATAGAGTTGATTTTACCGAAGTGTCGTCAACCAGCTCGACGTCGAGCGCAGCGCTGAAATATGTTAGAGAATCGCACGGCAGTTCATAGTTATGCGTCGGAGTAGACTATAGTATTGCGCTTAAATGTTTCTACGATTGTTTCACGAACATGACATCATGGAGTAAGGAGAAAATATTTAGGTTCATTCATTATTATCACAATGAAATCGTTATATGGAATCCCAAACACGAGCAAAATAAAAATAACACCAGAGTAAATAACTTTCATTACTACTTACATTAAATAATTATAATCATCATCTGCCTAGCCTTTTCCCAACTATGTTGGGGTCGGCTTCCAGTCGAACCGGATGCAGCTGAATATCAATATTTTACATGGAGCGACTGCCTATCAGACCTCCACAATCCAGTAATGGGTAATACGATACTCTTGGTAAGACTGGTTGTCCGACAAAATAAAAAAATAATAATTATTATAATAATGAGGAATAATGTAGTATATTGGTTTTCTTCATCTAGCGACCAACGCAGAATAAAACACACCAACGTGTCAACAGCACCACGAAAATCTGCCGAGCGCATTCGCCAACCGCGCTCGGCCAACGTGTACTGGAGCCTTTACTTGGCTTAAATTATTAGCGACTACCCTACTAATGAAACATTTCTGGTTTGCCATAGCTGTTGTTACTGTGTTATAACCTCCTCTTATTAAGTGCAATAATATTTTAACGTGGTTTATAAAATTTTTCATGTAAGTGAATTCATTTTATTCTTATAAAGACCTCAAATTAACATTTAACTGACTCTCTTATTTCACTGAAGAACAAAATGGGTATTCATGATTTTATTGAAAATGAATGACGATTTTTTACAATTAATTGATATGAACAGTGAAAAGATGTTTTTTTTTTACCATCGATTTCTTTATAGTTTACATTGTATAGACTCGCTTATAACAAACCCGCGATGTAACAATTGTATTTTTTCTCCTGTAAAGTTGTTGTTTTTCACTTGCACGTTTTTTTCGATACATACGTTTTTGTTGAAATCTAACTAACCAATTCCATGAGAGTTCAAAAGAGTGTCGTTGTAGTAAGTTGTAAATGCTCGGCTTCAGGATTTATGAAAAACTAGCGAACTATCCGCGACTTCGTCCACGTGGCTCATTTCACCCGCGTTAGGTTACGTCTTTGGTTACTGCTCCGCTCCTATGGATCGTGGCATGATGTTATATAGCCTATAGCGTTCCTCGATAAATGGACTATCCATCACGAAAAGATTTTTTCAATTCGAACCAGCACCTGTAGCCATGTAACAAATCGATAAACGCAAACGCTGAGTAGGCTTTAATAGATCTTCAACTTTATGTGCTCGGTTTTAAGTTGAAGATCTAATGAAGATTGCATAGCGTTTTCGTTCTTTCCAGTCGCTAACGCTTAGAAATCTTTAATAATAGATTTCTAACTTAAGGCTCTGGGGTATAAGGTTTAAAATCTATTAGTACCTACCGAGCGTTTAAGCTTATCGTTTGCGACTTGGCTAGAGGGCCTGTTGTTCCTGAGATTAGCGCGTTCAACCAAACAAACAATCTCTTCAGCTTTATAAACCGCGACTTCGTCGTCGTGAATTTTGATAGTATAGATGAGAACAGTAATGTCATATCTGAATAATATCTTATAGTGTAAAAGATTCATGCGTTCCCGTCATTAATCATTAATAATTAGAGTACCTAATAATAACCCCATGCAACCTTGTAGGTACAGTAGGTACACAAATAGGTAGACTGGATTTATAATTTTTAAAAATATATAATTACGAGTTATAAAAAATATATACCATCACGCCTGTATTCCCCGAAGGGTTAGGCAGAGGTGTACCAATGTACACCCACAGTTCGCCGGTATAAATCCAGGTACAAATCCAAACTCCGATCTGCTACTGAGAATTTCATAGAAAAACCCAATAACACTTTTTGCTCGACCTGGGAATCGAACCCGGGACCCGCACAGCAGTCGCACTTGCGACTTGCGTCTTGAAAATGTTCTTATCATTAAGGATTATGAAAATAGGGACCTAGGTTATTCACGTCAATCAACCAACTCATTGAAAACTTGTAGGTAGGTAGATAATTTGATGTAATTTTTAACATTAAAAACCTTCTCGTAACTACCTTCTTGTAAAATCATTATGATCAGTCCAGATTAAGTGAGTAAAATGTTAAAAACGTATTTTATAAACCAGTTTTACATTAAACAAGTTAACATTCATTAAGGTCATGGTTTATTACATACTAGCTTCCGCTCGTGACTTCCCACGTAGCTGATTTCTACCGCATTAGGTGTCTTTGGTTAGTGCTCCGCTCCCGTGGATCATAGCGTGATGGTATAATATAGCCTATGTTGCCTCGGTTCAAACAAACAAAAATTGTTTTCCTATTTAAAATATTAGTATTCATAAAGCTACGATAAGTAATAAAGCGCCTGTAGAATATTTTAGAGCAATTATGTACTTAAGTAGTAATTGCTCAAACAATTTTGACAGGCGATTGTAGTAAAGTGACGTCCGCAGAACCTAAGAGATTTCTTGTCTTAGGTATATCCATAGTACCTACCTGTGTAGGTATATCCCTGCAATCTGAATTGTTTTGTTAAAGCTCATTAGCGACTACCTCCGCATAAGAGGTGCCAGATATTTTAATATCCACTAAGGGTTTTTATTTCGTTGCCGCATTAAATTTGTGGCTAACTATGATTGACATTTAGTATTGAACCTAGGTGCTCACACACGTACCTCGGTTGTAGACAAAACTAGCCACACTGTCATAATCATAGTGCCTGCGATTAAAGTGGTTTTGTTGTCGAGATTAATCGGGTTTGATGGTCGAAAGACAATCTTACTTTCTAATAACATTGCTCGACTTGGGAATTGAAAAACAGGACCACATGCCCAGAAATACGACCACTCGTTTTGATTCCAAAGTGGCCACGATTACCCAATTAATTACAAAAGACGAACCTAAGCACTTCCCAAGGAATCATAAAATAATGTCGGCAATAATAATATTTATGGAACGGTTATTTAGAAGCGTGACTGTGAAAACGTTGCGTCTCACGTTCGAGTCTCGCCAACTGCAAAACTTTTTGTATTTTATTTATGTGTTTTTAATAAATTTAGTGACTGTTGAAACAAATAAAAGTAAAAGTAGTTTAAAAAAAGTTAAAAAAGTCGCAAAAGGAAGTCAAATTGTCTACTGCAGTGGGGTAGAGGCTCCGGAGGCGATTAATCTCCCGCCCCCAGAACCTCAATCGTTTGTTTTTGTTGCACTTGTCATAGTTTACCCTCACCAATATCCTCAACCTCCATCTCTCGTCTCTTAACCCTTATCCTCAACCTGTTTCCACAATAGTCTCTCGACTTATTGCTTCAACTCGTAGGGGCGGGATTAGAGCAGCCCCACCCCCGGTCACTGCCTTCCTGAGTAGACACGGACTCCCCATACAAGTCGCTAAAGATATCGTACCCGTGTTTTGTGCCTCGAAAACTTTACTTGCGCGATGTAGGATATCGATTCAGGATTCAGTGTTGGCAGGGTCAGGATAGTGTTTTGAAATGTAAAATATAGCGAGTGTTATGTTAGAACTGTTTGTATCTGAAAGTTATTAGGGAAAAGTATTCGATGCAAATCGTGATGATGAAACAAATGAAAATTATTTTTGTTAAAAACAGCAAGCCTTTATTTACTGTACTTAATGCAACTTAATGCTAAAAATTTATGAGCATTGAATTAAAAACAATGAAAGTGACAAAACAACAACAATAATATTTGTAAAACATTTTTTGTAAGTTGATCTTTTAATAAATAGCTGAATAAAAATCTCGTAAGTAGTTTATTTTCATACAATTTCCTAAAGGCTAAATTTCCTAAATGATAAATCTCATACGAGTATCATGTGCGATCGCTGGTTCCGATCTCGCAAATTGTAATTCTTTTTGCATTTTGTTAGCAAGGGGTTCTGGATCATAATGGGAAATAAGGAATCCTTATAGTTCGTGATTATTTCACCACCACTATTTTTGTTTTAATAGTACCTAAATTAATAAATAGTATATTAAAGTGTAATAAGTAATAAAACTAAAGCGAAATTTCAGGCCGCCGCTCTTCTGAAATGACAAGCGACTCCTCAATTCTGACGTTTCATGAAACGTCAGGTGCATTGGCACTTAGCCATGCATCTAAGTACCTAATAAGATTGTGACTATGTAACCATTTTTAGGTAACGTTATATTTTGATACCACAAAAAGCCAACTATGATTTTATGTCAACAAGATTTAGGTACTTAATGATTGTTTTAACATGAAACATTCTTTCCACAGCCCGAAAATACTAGATTCGGGTTCTGTGCGCCGGGCGGGCTTGCACTTGCGCAGTTCCACCAAGCACTGAAATCAATAACCCCTTTTGGTAGCGGCTCCGGCTGTACCGGTCCTGGTCTCCACTTCTTTCATCATCATTCCGGTTTTATCGAAATATTTGAAAGAAGGTAAGTGGGCTTACTTAACCCTTTGTTGCCGCTCTAACAAAGGAAGCGGTATAAGTGAACACGTGTTTTCCCATCTTTTGTGTGCCACCCCTCGGCTCGGTCTCGGGGTCAATTTTTGAATAATTAGGCAACTGGAACACGTTTTCCTGCACGTTTTTGAGATTGGGAAGGGAGGGGTGGAGAATTTTGTGTATGCGTAAGTAGGTACGGTGCTTGTGGGTTAATAGGTAGATGCTTTTACGACACAGCATCATCATAGGGTTTTACTTTTATTATTTTTTATTAGAAAATGTTACTTACACTAATGTTAAAACATACAATAAATACATACATGAAAGTGAGTTTATTTCTTTGCTCTCCAAAAGAAAAACAATGCTTACTAATTAATAAAATTAATTAATTATCACGAGTAGTATATAAATTATCAGGCGTTTTTTATCTAGCTTCTGCCCATACCATCGGCTGCGTAAATTTCAGAGTTAGGTCAATGTCCTGAAATTTCCCAGAGAAACACAAAGACGCCATTAACGTAACCTAGTGAAGGTGGATCGATACCTATAAGTGTGTCTTTCGTCCGCCGTTTTATTTCGAAAAGTAACAAACATCCGTTTATCTATCCTCACAAACTTTCGCGTTTATATAATAATAGTCGGATAGGATAGAATAGGAAGGAGGATATTAGGGAAATAATATCCAACATCTGTTTGAAGGTTGTTTATAAGGTAATTATTAAGGTTATAAGGTTGTAATTTCTCTCCCTCTGTGTAATGTAGACGTGGTGACGGATGACCCTCGTCCCCTCGCTATATTATTACTACGGCAGTGTCGGTGACACGTCCCCCATCCAGTACTACTTAGTCGCATACCTACTTACTTTAATTGTGTGTTGAAACGAACATTGGGGAGACATTTTATAGAGTACGAATTGTCAACAATGAACGCACTTTATTTTACCGTTAGGATGGATTACACCGAAATAAATTGTGTGTGTTTGCTAATTGGCTTGGTTTATGATTACAGAAATGAGCGGACCGAACCATCAGTATCCAGTACGTGCGGTGCTGATGCCGCCGCCGGCCGCCCCGGACCAGCGCGTCGCCGAGGCTAAGGCGAAGGAGTCTAAGCGCAGCTACGTGAGCATGGTCGTAGCTATGGTGCTCGCGAAGGCTCGTCGTGATGCCGACTGCACAGATGACATCACTACTGCCGTCGCCAACTGCCACATCAGCAACAGACCCGCCGGACCCGCTAATCAAACGAACCCCTTCAGATTCTAAATGAGTGTGATGTCACGTCGTAGTGAACGTGTCAGTCTTGTGTCTCGTGATCCCTTCCCATGCTGTCATGTCTCATCTATCATCCTCTACCCAGCCATTTAGTGTTAAATATGTAAAATTATTGGTTTTTTACTATTTGGGCTAGTAACAATTTTTTTGTGTTAAGTTTAGGCACAAAATATTGTAACTTGCTTGTAAAAGCAATTTGGCAGGAATTTACTATCTGATAGTTGTGCGATAAAGGTTAAGAACGGCAGGGCCTCTTAATGGCTGAGAATTTGAACTGTTTTGCCAAACATTTTATTTAGATAAGTAGGTTATTTACATATTACGTGTAATTGTGAAATATATGCTAAAAAAGAAATGATTTTGTATAAACTTTTTGGATATACCTACTTTTGGAAACAAAAATTGTCTTGTTTTTGTAATAAATCTGGATAGTATTTGGTGATTATCTTGTGAGTGTAACCTGATGTTCTCATGATGTCCTCTCTGTGTATAGTGTGAAATAAATGTAATGGCAAAAATAAATAATGTGTTGCGTTTCCTTACTAAAACACACTGTGGCACACACTCCACCTGGAACACCTTTCAATAGAGACATTTGAAGAATCCAAGTGCTGAGTATGTTCATCCTTCATTGAGGTTCATTGGCGACGATCTTTCAACACACAACACAACAAGACAGCACAATAAAATTAGGTAAGATAGTAGGTAGTGGTGGTGAATGGGTCACAGGTATTACACACAGACAGACAGACAGATAGGTGAAGGTAAACATCGTAGTAGTCCTATTTACAACAAGCCTACCTAGGCTTGTTATAAATATAAGACTGAAATAGCAAAACAGTTTTGAGCACGCGTGTTGATCAATGTACCTTTTCAGTATAAAAAAGGCCTTTGTTCTGCAGTGGGACAATAATAGGTTGGTATTATTGTATAAATGGCATGGTATCTGATCATAATGTGTAGATAAATGATAACATTAAAACAAATGAAGGTTAGGAATCGAAAACTTTGGACTAAACCATCACATAAGGTAGAAGACCCAAGTTAGACCAAGATTCATGAAATGTATCGAGTATTTAATAGCGTGCTGATGAGCACTGTTTAAATGATGTAAAAAGCTAGAAATAGAAAGTAAGTGTTTATCAATATAAAATTAAATTATTTCATAAGAATTATAAGAATCTTACTAAGCACGAGCCTAGATATAAATGCTGTTACAATTTCTCCAAAATTTAATTGAGATTAATCAAAATAATGACTCGTTTAAGTTTTGTATAGAGATCGCTGTTGATATAGTTCTCTTAGTTACATTTATTAAACTTGTCATTTCCTTTTAATAGCATAATGTATCATATTTGGAGGGATCATCGCTTTCAAATCAGAGCACAAGAAATTGTTGTGATTTGAGGAAATCAATGTTACCACACTATTCTTTCTTGAACGCAATTTTACAAGTCATTACATTACATTCTTTATTAAATATCTTAACACTTTGAAGGACACTAAACGAGACACAATTTAAGTTTTATTGTTACGACGTCTATAGGTGTTTAGTGTCCTTCATAGTGTTAATAGAAATATAATATCTAATTTGTTATAATCTTATTGGAGTTTCTGTATACTCCAATAGGATTTGGTCCATTTAAATAATTTATATAACTTATAAGCTAGATGAGGTATTAACAAGCTTTTTAAAAACGTACAAACATATTTATTTATTTATTTATCAAAACTTTATGCACAAAATGTATAAAATACACCGTACAAAGGCGACATATCGTCCTACTTTTAACTTAAATTCTCGGCAAAAATTATAATTCCGTTAATAACTTTGCAAAACTTTATGAAACCGCGACGTTTTTGAACGCACATGATGAATTTCGTGTTCACCTCTGATTGGACGATGAATTGGAACCCTTATTTTTTAGGGGGAGGGAAGCAACAATATAGGATTCGCGTCGGTCTGTCTGAGCTGCCGATGTTACTGCACTTGCGCGGTTCAGACGTTCGACAATCAATATAATATAATTTAAGTGCGCTGTATGATAATCCCTATTAATTGCTCAGTAAACGTTTAAAAAAGCAAGTACTTATCCACACGCGTGTGTACCTGTTGATTTTTCTGCAGTGTAACGTCAATTCGCGGTAAGTTTAATTGCTGAATTAACACGTAAGTCAGAATAAGCTTTTTAATAAATTACAGATATTATTGTATCTTATCAATCGAATCACGTTAAATGTGTCGCCATTTAAAAATTGTTTTATTTTTACTTATATTAAGGTCGTCTGTTTACAGAACATGAACAGCGATGATGTGAATGACCGAAAGCAGAAGCTCAATGATATTATAAAGAAAATTACGGAAAGTCAGCTCTTAAAGATTCGGGAAGCGAACACAAATGCCTGCAATCGACAGGATTGTAAGTTTGGTATAGAATCACAACACCAGGATAATGGTCAGTATCATTATTTATTTTAACTAATATTTTTTTGGGCTCACAACCAAAGAGCGGAATCCTCAAAGGATCCCTTCGTGTGTCTTTCTGTCGGTCACAAGTTGTAATTTGGTATATGTTTTTAGAGTTTCTGTGACCGACGCGACGACATACGTGTAATGTAAATAAATTAATTTAGAATATGGGGTAGGGAGAAAGGATTTGGTGGGATAGCTGAAATTTTGAAAAAAAAAAACTGATTCATTCATCCTCTTCACGTAGGCTTAACTCGTATTTCTCCGATTTAAAAAAAAACAGTTTTAATACTTGTGAAAATTAACTATGAAAAGATGTCAGTTTCAAATATCTTGTGAAACATTTAAAATAGTTTAACCCTTAGTAACCACTAGTCATAGCAAAACCGCGGGGTCTACGAAGCTACGCCGTAGCGGTTGTTCTCTACGCCGTAGCACCTAAAACAATACACCAAATAGTACAAGTACTATGACAAGTATTTTTGCGTGATATTGCATAAATAATATATAAAATAAATAAATAATATCTTAAAATTAAAATACATTTTGTTTTGCAAAAAATAACAAAAATAAAAAGTTCTTTATGATATTAATAATATAAGTTAGAAGTATACATTAAGTATACATTAAACTTACTTAAGTTTAATATTTACGAGTAGAATACTATCATCAGAATGGAATGCTCTAGGATAGGAAAGGACTTATTTTTACTTAGTTTTTCTAAAATAACACGTACAAATATAAAAACTCACATACACAAACAATCAGGCTCGGAACGACTATCTGTAGGCCATCAAATATTTGTTCCGTGCAGGAATCCAACCCACGACCCGCAGCTTAGCAGCCAATCACTCACCCACTGCGCCGATCATGTCGTCAAAACTCAATGCTATAATCTGAACGAAATATTTAATGCTATAATATTCGCGTGTTTACACTCAAGAAATAAATTAACATTTCCAATTAAACTGATTCCAGATATCAACAAGCCAATGATTATCCAGGAACTGAGCCAGTTCGATGCTTCGGTAGAGAACTTCAAGCCTGAGGTGGAGGAATCCAGCTCGGAGATACCTCCTCCAAAGCCTGTCAACCCTGGGGTCGCCATGTAGCTCTTCAGTTGCTGGGGCAAGCTTCGTGGCAGCTTCAGATCCACTGAGTCAGTGGTGCCTGAGCTTCAAATTGATATGTAAGTACTAGTAGCCTTTTTCTACTGCTGACCTTATCCCATGGTTATTCCTATTATCTCCCATCGTTCCACCAACATTCAAATCAGTTATTTTTGTAAAAACCAAATTCGAAAGAGTGTTCGTGAAGTTTCTTGCTCGTTCTTCTCAATAGAAGCCATGGGAAATCGTCAAATAACTTCTTCCACTCGACTAAAACTCATTCGTGTCCCCTCTAATGCCCTTTGCGATCAAGGGCCGCGGTAACTCTTTCGAAACAATTAGGCAACTCAAACGAGGCCCTACGGTTTCGAACGAGCAACAGCTAGCTTAAACTTTATGACTAACTGACCTGCTTGGCAATTCAAAAGTGTCTAACTTGAAGTGTCTTTTAGTCTTAACTTGACTTTTAGTCACATGCGATTCATCCTTCGTCGTCTCAATATGAATCATTCCTCATCTTTATATCAATTTACATATCCCGGGAAACTGTGGATGTACATTGGTACACACCTGCTTTACCCTTCGGGGAATACAATGTTTATATTTCCCTGATATGTATATAATGTACATGCGACTTTTGACTGCCTCATTCGTTTCTTGATGGTAAGCTAGGCTGCTGAGTATGTGTTCCTGGGTTTCTATGGACACGGTTTTCTCATCCGGTATTTCCCAGTTGCAGTCCAGAAATTTGAAGATGGTGAAGTGACACTACTTTGCCTTAGAAAGCACGTAAAGCTGTTGGTCCTGCGTCTAACCTTTCACCTTTGGATTGGCATCCCGTCGGACTATAAGAGAGAGGAAAGAGAGAGTGCATTATTATGTGTCTTACATTGTCGTTTCCATTGTGGCTGACCGCCGTAACCCAAATTCATTTAGAAGAATAATAGTACCTATGGGTCTTCAATTGACATTCTCAGGTCACCATCATCATCTGCTTAGCCTTTTCCCAACTGTGTAGTGGTCGGCTTCCAGTCTAACCGAATGCAGCTGAATACCAGTGTTTTACATGGAGCGACTGCCTATCTGACCTCCACAACCCAGTAACTGGGCAACACGATACCTCTTGGTTAGACTGGTTGTCAGATTTATTGGCTTCTGACTATCCGTAACAACTGACATTCTCAAGTCACCGTGTGGCGATAACAGGACTCTCGTATAAAAAGGAATGCTGCGTAAATTATACGACTTAAAAAGTGCAACTCTGAACTTGTAGAATTATGTTAGTTTGGTTTCATATTTATACATTCCTGTGCGAAACCCTTCGCGGAATATAGGCGAAATATCATATTTACTTATTTATTCATAGCGACAGTAAGCCTAATGCGACAGTTAAGAACTTAAGCTAATCAAACTATTGACTTGCAATATCAAAATTAAAATAAACTAAAAAAGTACATTATTAAATTACTACACCATTATAACATAAAAACATAACATAATTACTCTGAGGATACCATAATAACTTAAATCTATGCTATGTTATATCTCTCTGCAGCAATATCGAATTCCATTTGTTATACTTCTGGGCGAAGCCTGTGCTAAGTTCTTTTACTTGAGTGTGTGCTCTCGTTTTAGTATATCTCATAAACGCGAATGAGCACTTAGAAACGCGAATTAGTTTAATTCCCTCTCTTCATGTTCTCTGGTACGCACTTTATCATAAAAATATGAAGCGAATTAATTTAATGCATATTATTGTGATAAGCTTAAGTGCGTTTTCCTTAACAAGTACCTAGTAGTTTAGTAATAATCAATTAACTACTATGCTTGCAGTCAGTCAAAATTTTGCTTCCAGCTAATGTAATTTTAGCCGTACTTTAGCCGTACGCCTTCGACTTTACGTTTCTAGATATGAAGTATATCTTGGTATCTTGGTCACACGGAGAAGGTGACCACAGAAAACATTACCACTCTTGTTTTTAACAAATACTGCTTCCATGCTTAATTTAACCGACCTTGTAACTAGCACTTGCTCGTGTCTTCACTTGCGATATTTCTTATGGATCCCAAATCATTGCAATAGTAAAATGTAGCAAAGCACTCAGGGCGAATGTAGCTTCCTATAAGCGAAAGAATTTTTAAAAGCGAACAATTAGTTTCGGGAATGAGCGACTAACATTAATGCCACGGTGTTTTCCTTAAAATACGTTAAGGAAACGTTCTATAATTAATGTGAGTCTGATCAATACTCGAGCCTCCCTTGTGTCGTTGACCTTTGCCCCACAGCGGAAAAATAATAGGACGGTGATATCATATTATAATGAGAGACTTTCCTGTTAATTTTCAGAGTGGAGTCAAAAGCTCTTGGCTGAAACGAAGAAACACGGCGAAGCTTATAATACTTCATCATCGGTCAACAAGTCATTGTACTCACAAGTATACTTCTACTCAACATCTTAGAGAAATGATTATGTTTGTGGGCTGTAAAATAATGTAGACTGCAGCTGTAGGTATTGCATATTTACATTTAAAGTATGTAATCCTAGTATGTTTCCTGCTCTTCTGATGAATGTGAAATTATGTATTTAGGGAGTAAAGGTGGTCTCATACATGAGCGATTGTTATCACCGGGGCGATATTGTCGTAGGCCAGTGATGGCGACGAATCTTTATCAGTGAATGTGCCATTTTTTATAAAAAATAATAAAAATGTGACTATGACGTGTCAAAAGAATCTTGATTTAGCCATATAATGGAGAAAAATACGACTAAATGCTATAAACTCTTTGTTTGCAACTCGTTTGTATAAGAATCGTAATATTTACTATTTTACGTTTATCTAACACACAATCAAAAGTTAAAAGTTCTAATTAAAAGTTAGTGTAATTTCTGCTGTTGCAAAATGGTTTCGATCAAATACATAGTTTTGTCATTTATCGGCGTGCCCGAATTATTTTTTCGCGTGGCACTACTGGCACGCGTGCCATTGTTTCGCCATCCCTGTCGTAGGCGATATAGATATTATGGTTCTACGTATAGATGTATATTACCGCGGTAATAATATAGCTCATGTGTCAAAACGCCTTTGTACACTGGATTATCCTATTCGAATTATGTAACGAAATCATTGAGACTGTACATTCGGTTCGTAGTGGCTATTATTATAATAATCGTTAAATGTCCAATGTTAATTGAGCTTACTTACTAATAATTACTATTATTACTTACGTTATATGTTGCCGAGTTATCCATTCAATTGAAGGGTACACTCTTTTGAACGCTGCTTACTTAAATTGTGATTACATGGCTGCATTTTTGGTTTAAAACCACATAATATTATCAATATAAACCGAGGCTAAGTGTTAATTGTGACATTCCGTGAATGTCTTATTATAAGTAAGCATATTCTGCTCC
The DNA here is from genome assembly GCA_932526535.1 of Caradrina clavipalpis. Lineage (NCBI taxonomy): Eukaryota > Metazoa > Arthropoda > Insecta > Lepidoptera > Noctuidae > Caradrina > Caradrina clavipalpis. The sequence goes on from OW052087.1 coordinate 8,820,883, forward strand.
CCGGGGCTCGCTTATAGTGTCCTGTGAGTATTTTAAATCAAAATAAAAAAAAATGGGACGTAACAAGAAGCTAGCCCAAAGTTAAATGAATAGATAGTGGTCATCGCATTTTAACTGACACTTGCATTAAATATATGTAATGGTAATAGGAGAAGTTCGACAAGATACGACGTTACAAAAGCAATGTCGTGATCACCCAGAGACTATTGCTACTGCCTCTCATACACGAGGCTGTGAGGGCAGTATTAAAGTGACTTTATCCAATTCGAATTCGCAAATCCACCTTAAGCAAGCGTGGTGATCAATGCTTGTGCCTTCTCTGTGTGAGAAGTGGCCTTAGCCCTGCAGTGGGACAATAATAGGGTGGTAAATATTTTATATATTACCTACAAAAGAAAATCATTTCATTTAACAAGACAAAGTGCCATCCATCGGCGTCATAAATAAAAATAATTGATACCCATGGATATTCTGCCATCGTAAAAAAAGGACGTAATTACACAACACCGATTTTTGACTGTATATCATTATCTTAAGGTCGGAAATCGATTACTGTAATTAAAACTATATTAATTAAACTGTAATTACGTGCTTTTTTTTCTTACGATGGTAGTATTGTTTTGATAGTGAGAAGTAGCTTTTAGCTTAGGAAAATAATGTGTTCTAGAGGTATATTTTGTAGACTTTAATGTCAATATTTTGTAAACATATTACTCATTTAAGCCTCATATGAGATTTAGGCATTAAATACAGGTTACAAAAACAAATTAGCACGCAAGCAATAATGTTTATTTTTTTATAAAAGAAAAACACGAATTCTTCCAGTATTGTATTAAAATAGCTTAATATGGATATGTCTCTTGACATAAAATTGTACTGATTTTTTACAAATATCTCTTTTTACTCACAGTTATTATGCTGCTGAATATTTAAATATAAATTTGGTCGAATCATGATGCTCCGAAATTTATTTGACATAACACACTTGGTATTATCTTTTTTCAACAAATATTTTTAAGGCATAATTTCTTTTTTTATATAAATTGGCTCCAATAATTTAACATGATATGCCACAAGACGATTCTGACTGTGAACTTTCTACGATATGATGGTTCAACTCTTTAATTACTATGGATAGGTATGTGATTTATGTCTAAAGATGATTCTGCAATAAATAATATTTTGAAATAACAAGTTCTTCAATAAAGGGTAGACTCGTTAATAGAATCTTATTTAAGTGACGACTGTAATTAGTGAAGAAATTAATATATAACTAATGAGTAAATACTCAACAGATAGCTAAGCTAGAGGTCTTCGGCCCGAGCAAAAAGTGTTATTAAGTTTTTCTTTGAAATTCTCAATAGCAGCTCGGAGGTAGGATTTGTGCCCGGTTAATGGCAATAGGCTCGCCCCCTGTTACATGGAACCTAAACACACCGGCGAACTGTGGGTGTTCATGGGTACACCTCTGCCTAACCTTTCGGGGAATATTGGCGTGATGGTATGTATGTATCTATTTTAAATTCCCACTACCAAGATGGTTACGTCTTAATAGTGACAAGATGTGATGACTCAAACAAGGAGTAATACGAACAAGTTTCTAATAAAATAAAAAATATTATTTTTATCTTCTGCTTAGCTAATGAGCATAATTACAGACACAGTTTTTTTGGCTTGTATTTAGCGTATATTTGCTATTAGTAACGAATGTTGTTTTGTTGTTTTAATATGCCCGACATCTTTAGCTAAGACATAACGGTCTGTTAGTAATTCAAGATAAATATTATTTATTTTGTATTAAAAATTTTAAGTTTTATTATGTTTGTAAATGTTTAGGATTGTTTAGACTTTTCACAGTCTCAGAAAAGGCACTATATTATACAATAAAACAGAATTTAATTGCGACATAAGTTAATTGTAACTAATCCGGAGGTCATAAAATAGGCTGTACGAATAAAAATAATATGATAATGGAAAAATAAATATCAAATGTACCCAATATACACCACTAATATTTTAATAAACCAGAAAACAAGTCGTCTCCATTTACTGTTTAAAAATGTTATTATTGTAACAGAAATAAGTTGTTTCAAATATAAAACTGAGTAATGTTGGAAATATTTTAGCCTGCTATTCAGAATTTTAGACAATACCTAAGAGTTAATTTTATCTTAATTTTAGATCCATTTCGTATTTCCTTTGAGTGTTCAATCAAAAGAATTTAAAAATCTGAAACGTTAATCTACTTTTGTTGTAGACTGTTCCTTATTTTCTGGTTATTAAAAACTAGTTGAGTATCTAGTAAGATTATACAGTATAAAGCAAATGAAAAATAACCACCTTTTGAAGGAAGCTTGCAATTTTAAATAGCTTACCTTAGGCGAATGTTATCTAGTATAAGAAGTAGGTAATCGTGTGTATAAATGTCGTGTGTTTAAAAATAACAGTGTCCTCAATAAAGGTCATAAAAGTTTATTTTTAAAAAAAGACCCACATCTTTTTTTTAATAAGCAATAGACTCGCCCCCAATTACATGGGACCTAAACTGGGAATTGTAGGTGTACGCTGGTTACACCTCTGCTTAACCCTTCGGGGAATACAGGCGTGATGGCATGATATGGTATGGTGAATTTTTAAAATTTTGTTAAGATATTCTTGTACCTGTCCATTTACTAATAAACATAAGGTTGTATGTGTATTTCATATAATAATATAAACAAAACAATAACTATTTCTGTTGGATATTTTTTGTTTTTTATAGTTGTCTTTTATTTAATCACGACCCCTTTGGCCCCTAGCTTTATGTACCCAGGACAGTTACCCTAACTTACAAAGTCTTTGATCTTTTGAGCAATGCCAAAGCTTTCTTTTTGGACCGTGGTCAAAGAGCGGGCTTCATTATAAAGTAAGCCGCCCGTAGAAACCATGGTAACCAACATAGCCCGAAGGGTTGCCAACGTTTAGTACTAACTTAGTGGGCAGGTCACATTGCCCGGAGAACAGATAGTCTATAGGACTCCAAATATTCTAGAGTGGTGACTGCGGACCAAAATTAGTTGCGAAAGAGTTTGGGGAAAGGGCATTAGGAGGAACACGAGTGAGGCTTAGTCAGTTAGAGCCTGACACTCCCTTCCGCTCCGCTCAGGGTGGAAAAAGTCTTTTGATGAATTCCCATCCTTAAAAAAAGGGTAGGATCAAGACATGTTGAAGGTCACGGGAATCCACTGGATGTGAAATATACGGGATTAGTATAGTGGCAACGCTTTGTGAAGGCCTATGTCCACCATTGGGCATAATTTAGCTGAAGACCCGCAACGAGGAGCAAACTCAAACAAAACCAAACAAACAAACAAACTCATTTAAAATAATTCAGTATGGCCTACAGATAGTTGTTCCGGGTCTGGCTGTTTGTGTATGTAATTTTAAATGTTTGTGCCCCACGACACACTTCAAGCGTGAGGCAACGTTTTTTTTTAATAAAAATAAATAAAATAATAGAAGGACAAGGAGGTACGGTATATTTTTTTAAGAGTTATGAAGACTTGATTTTTTCACGAGGCTTTAAAGCAATTAAAAACTTCCATAGCGGTAGGTACTGAAAAAATAGTTATTCGACTTAAAACACAAGTTTCAAGTCGTAAATCGAGATTCCTTACCACCCTAGCAAAAATCCAGGCACGCGGCTAAAAATAAGTGGAGAAAAACAAAAAAATAATTGCACTTGCGCAATGGGCACTAACGACCGTCGTCAATCAATACGTCAAGTTCGAGTGCCGCCCCTACAGTCTATTTGCGCCGCTTGGGTGGTAACGTCTAGATTTCTTTAGACCTGTTCGTCCTAACTTATTGAGCCTAAAGGAGCCCTAAATCGGTCAGGTAAGTACCCTTATGAGTGATTAGTCTCAAAACAGCGTGATTATTGAATTGAGTTCAGCTTTTTATATTTAGGGATTTACGTTGCGTAAGTCAGGACAGCTTCCGGCCATCAGACTTAGTATAAAGGTTTTTTTTATGATACATTTCAAAGTGTTAAAATTAAATTGTGACCGCGATAACGCAATATAAACGCGAAAATTAAAAAATAAAATAGACCAGATAAAAGAATTTTCTTTGTCTTGAGTACCTATGTAGGTAGCATAAACGTCAGCCTTACAAAATAGTGGTCTAATTAAAACTTAATTAAAATAAATGGTTACACAGCCAGTGGTGTTGATAAACAGCCCCTAAACTTGTATTTTCTCTAATTGTAGTGCTAACATCCGCCATTTTGTTACAGCCATGTCTGATGCGGAGATCTTCCTGGATGCGGAGTTTATTGGGCCGTCGATGCCGATTCCAACTCCCGGGCCACCCGTGATGGACAATGTGGCAGGCAAGTACTACTTTATTCATGATTATTTTGTAGAAGGGGTAACCCACAACTTCACTGACTACTCCAGCGGCTTCAACGAGCCTATTCACGTACTTAAATATCATCAGTTATGAATAAAGCTCCTACAGGTGCCTACTCGTATGTTAGTTCTAATATTTGTCTTTGTTCCTGTTTCAGCCTCGCCCGGTGCGGGCACTTACATCGAGGTGGGGCCATTCGTCGAGCCGGAGCCGCAAGCGGTTCGGAAGCCATCTATCCACATCCATCCTCCGGGGCAGTACTGCTACTTCTGTGCTTGCGCTGACTGCCGATATTTCTACGGGACCACTGTACCCCCGTCCCAGGTCCCGGCTCCTAAGCAGCCACCGCGTCCCAAGTACAGCTACATCGGCTTCGTGAACTGCATGCGTGCTGCCGCCGCTCGCCGTGAGGAGATACGCCAGGAGAAACTCAAGGCAGAACGGGCGCTGGCTGCCGGGAATCAGGCGGCTAAAGTCATCAAGGCCGCCAAAGAGCAGGAGAAGAATAAGAAGCAGCGTGAGGGGAAGCGTCGCCGAGAGTAGGTGGACGGACGCAGAAGATGTGACATATCCCTTCCAATCATTATGATTTCAATGGGATTATTCCCGAAGTAGGTACTGCATTCGGATTTCAGACATTACGTTCGCTTGTTAGATATGTCACATAATTTTTAGAGTTGATGTAGTAGCCAAACTATGAACGTAGAGAAAAGCTTAAATGTTAGGGAATTAAGAATTGTTGTTGTAACCCTTGTCCTGTAACCCTTGGTCTTCCTTCTTGTTCTTTTATTTTGTTCAAAGAGAGAGAGACAGCTGGAGTGACTGATTACATAAGTAGTTTTTACATTTTTTTTGGTTGTATTGTTACTTGCCGTGAAACGGTTAGTCTATAGTAAGTTTCGATAAAAGCTTTAAGAAAACTTTTTAGGTCCAAATTTTCATATTCCTTACTTTAAAAAATCTAACTAAAGCGCGACGGCTGGAATGAAACTGCTCATAATCAGTTCAGATCAGATAAGAAACTCCATTTCACCTTCTAGCTTCGTCGTTTGGTTAGTATAGTTGTTACATTTCACAGAAGCACGTCAATCATTGCTAGTAAAACATATTGTCAATGAATTAAAGAGTCACCTGACGCGCTCAAGATTTGCAACAACTGTAACAGAGCTTATTTTGTGTAAAACCCTTCATAAGTTAATTAGAACCAAACAAATCCAAAAGATGCCAAATTTTTCTCTTCTATTTAAAAAGGAAGTATGTTTCTGAACAAACAAATTATTTTTAATGTACTTATTGTCTTTTCCTCAAACTTTTTACCTATTTGATGTTTTGAATTTTACATCACTCTGACACTCAGTGTTGTGCGTATTAAAAGTTCTTGAAAATGTAAACCTTGTTTTCTTTAATATTCTATCTATTTATCTGATGGTAAGTAAGTGGTCACTATATCCTATAATAGCAGAGACAATACAGGTTTTCACTATCCTAAAGACATGACAGAATTTCTAAAGTGCTAGCCAGTAAAAATACTTGTGATTAAAGTAAAATATCCTTCTGTTTTGTATCAATGCTTACATTAACACCTCATCACATAATCTGATGATCTGATCTCATATCCATGATTGGTAATCTCAAGATTTATAAGTAAAACATCAGATTTACATTCGATCTTTTACAATAACACGCAAAAAGTTGATCTTACTCTTTAGGGCACCATTCAACCTCAATAAATATAAAAAGAATCAGTCAGTTTTAGGTAGATATCTATTTACATAGTTAGTATTTACCAAGAGATCTTAAACTTTGGTTTAAAATGTTTGTAGATTTAATTTGATTCTACCTATAATAAACAAAAAAGAATTAATTACGTGTTCTGTAATCTCCGGTAAAATATCAAGAGACGTCTCAAAAGTTGTTTGAATTAATTTCGCAAGTGGGCCCCTAAATTCCGGCAAGCATTCAAAATGGATTCTTTTTTGAAGTTGAAAGGGCAAGGTTGAAAGGGTCATCGTATGAAAAATCAATATTTCATCTGTTCATCTTGTGATGTTGGTGCCCCTCGCTGGCCTCGCCCCTCCCCCTCCCACCCCCTAACCCCCGCGTCCACAACTGGAGATCAGCTAGCAACGCCACCCCTGGCAAACACTAGATACTAAAGCCCACTCACCTGTTTTTCCATCCGAGTGACCTTTATTTGCATAGCAATAAGGTTGCTTTAAAGGTAAAGTAACTGAACGGTATGTAAATAAGGGTAAAAGTCGTGTCCAAGAGTATGATATTGCATAAAGAAGGGCAACATTTTTGCTCCATCGCTTAGTTACATGCCTATTACCAAACAGCACCAAACATTGTAATTGTCTGATATTGTGCGTATTCAGTTTTAACTCGATTATGAACTTGAGGTTTTCCGGTTGCAAGTATTAATTATTGAGCAAATTATACCTTTTAGGCTATAATTTGTGTGACAAAGAATCTCTTACTACAATGTAAACAACAAAAGGCCAGGAGAATGGTGTATTATCCGCAACGCCAATTTTCCTTAATTAGGTGCCATAAGGCGAGCGACAAGCGTTTCCGGCAGGCATTACAATTAGCAGATTGCAATGTAACCACAATACCACATGCTACATGTATTTAATGCCCTAATAATAATGGTGTTTCAAAAACATATGTTTTTTTCTCCAACAGGTGACAGTAATTTTTATTTTATGCAATAATTTTATGTTATTTGACAAGTGCAATTACTACTGACACACTAAGAATCTCAAGCTACGCTTTTATTAAGGCACTGCATTATCAACCATACGAGTATGATGGAAAAGTAATTTTTCGGTTAAACCGTTGAACCTATTTTATGAAATTTGGTATAGAGATGAACTTGAACTTTAAGGAAAGATATAGACATACCATCTTTTTTATATTCCTAATGGAGGTGAATTGAGATGTTGAATTCGTATGAAAGAATCCAAAAATTAGAAAACTAGTTACAAGTCAGTGAAGTATGTAGGGATGTAGGTAATTAGTCACCATTAGTAGTTGTTTAAGTATCCACTTTGATCATATTAAGACAGACTCACAGAGATAATCAACCGACTATCTCCTGCTGACGATGAATTATGAATTCTATCAACTGGCCTTGCAAACGTAGCAGATGGCAAGTGGTCACCAAGGCTTATTAAACATCTGGAATATACTCGTAATGAAGCATGACGGGTGTGTTGCAATCCCAGAGACTCAAGGCTGATTCAATGGGATTGTTGTGATGCGGGTGCGTACTGTACACAGATTGTGGTTTTTTCCATTAAGTTGACGTAACCAAAGCTTAGTGGGACACTAGTCGACATAACACGTCATCTTATGGAAATAGTCAACCGTAAGTCAGAAGTACAATGACCGCAACTTGTTTTTTTTTGGTCATCAAATGACTTTTCCCGCCCTAGGCACGGCGGGAGGGAGTGTCAGACTTTTACTGACTAGAACCCATTCGTGTTCCTTCTAGTGCCCTTTGCGTTCCGGGGCCGCGGCATCTCTTTCGAACAACCCGCAGCCCCAGGCACCCGCAGGCATCGGCCCTGAGTGGCCTCTCCGATTGCTGACATTTGGATTTGTTCATGGAACACGAACGCGCCGTCGATACGACCTATCGTTAATTAACGTACGGACGATGAGCTATACCCCTAAGTTAAACTTTATCCCACGTGTTTGTAATTACACCAGCTTTCATACTTTTCAAACCTGACCATAAAACGCCGTCAGGCTGTTTTTGTAAATGGGATAGTAAATAAATGTTCGTGTTGTCATTTCATTCATGTCAGTTCTGCTAATTTGTTGTAACAGGACACAATCTGTAACAATACAAAAGCTGTGTTAAAATAAAGTGATAATATAAAAAATCTGAAAATTTCTATGTTCTTCTTCTTTTCGTTTCAATGATACATTTGTAGCTATTTATACTACTTGGGCCCAGTAGGGGGCCACGTTTATTGCCGCGTCAGAAGCGCTGATCAAATCGTCGAGGGTGAACGGACAATTGGGACACTCCAGCATATTAGGCATAGTCTGATCACGAGCTCCGCAATCGCACTGAGTGTCAGACGAATTGTATCAACTGAGAATTAAATTTCGGTTCTGAAGATAATGACTGCACTAACACGTGCAGACAGAGTCGTATTGCATTTATGAAGGTAAGGATTTATGTTATAAGGAGACTGATTAGGGTGGCCCGTCGGGCAGTACTGCCTCATTAGTTTCTTTGGAGCAAGCGCGACTAATGAGCATGGGGTATTGAGTTCGTTTCTGCGAGCGGGCTAAGTTTTATTGGGTTTTTAAATTAGGATTTTTTTAGCAGCAGCCCGGAGTTTGGAAGTTATTGTTACAACATCCCCATGCTTTGGAAAGCGAGGAAAGTCGTTGGTTCTACGTGTTATTTCTCCCCGGTAGTGTCGCATGGCCGACGCATCCAACTATGAGGCTGCGGGCAGATTTTTCTTCTTTATCGTTGGGCAGTAAGGTTTTACGACCCCAAACACCCTAGTGTCAGAGTTTCTAAACCGCCTCAAGGGCCTCTGAAGAAGTGATCTTGTACGATCACAATAAATAAATAATACCAGCCTATAACTGTCTCACTGCAGGGCAAAGGCCTCTTCTCATACAGAGAAGGCACGAGCTTTAATCACCACGCTTGCTTAAGGCGGATTGGCAATTCCAGACATATATTAATTATAAGTCCAGGTTTCATCACGATGTTTTCCTTCACCGACGTCAGTGATGTCCAAGATAAACTTAGAAAGTACGTATGAATAAGAAAAAGTCACATTGGTACTTGCAAGTGCCCGGTTACGAACCCACAACCTCGTGCATGAGAGGCGGCCGCCTAAAATCGATAATTGCTAATTGCCTGGGGGAAGGTAAAAGGTGCACAGGTGTACTTCTATATATGTTTGCGTGTGGTTGATTTTGGCTTTACGAGCTATCCTATGCACGATAATGTCACGCCACCAACTTTCGAACACTGGGCTGCTACTGAAAATTCTGCCCAATAATACGTTTTCCAATAGGACCGGTAAGAATCCGCCCAGCAATGGACGTCCTGCGACTGATATGATGATGATACTTTTTGCCCGACCTGAGAACTGAACCCAAAAGCCACACCCAGCAGTCGCACATGTGACAAGACGAATGGGGTCGTTTCAATATACACACATAAGATGAATAATGACATATATTGTTAATCCTATTATTTAATAATCCTATTATTTAATTTATTCTACAAAAAAGTAAGCAGAGGTGAAGACATCACGCAGTTGATAAAAGTGCAATTGCAAGCCAAGCCTTTTGTCATTAATCGGGCAAAAATCATGCATAAATCCAGATGCTCGATCTAATTACTTTATCCCCTTTAATCACACATGATTTTATTTATGTAATTTACCAATGGCCGTTTCATGATAAAGTTAAAAAATTAAATAAATAAATATCCGGGAATCAAACCTAGGATGTTTAACCATCGCTTATGTGATCACGAGACTTATAAGACAGTGAATACTCCAATATTCGGTAAGGAACAAAAAAATTGTAAGGTCACGTTCCCACTATGTCGTAAAGGTTAATTTGTTTCTAGTTGTTCCCAATATAACGACTGATTGTCGTCAATTTTTTTTTATTGTTTGCCGGCTATCGTGTTTTGCTGTTCCCATTGGATTGCGACGACGTTTTACGACTGTTGTGCTAGCCGTTCCCATTGTTATAACAATCTGCCGTCACCGCAAAAAAAGTCAGTCACAGACGACAGTTTTATGTGAATACTTCCTTTAAAATATTAAAGCGACACTTAAAACTTCACGATTATCTGCTGTCTCAATAAAGTGGGAACGCGGCCTAAGTGTAGGCAGTGCCGCCGTCGGCCGGGGTCGCGGCGCCGCGCCGGCCCTCTAGTCCCCTCTGTTTCATTTTAGTCTGGCTATCATGATGACAAATCAAAATGAAATAGGTGGCGTGGATGTCGTAAAATGTTATCATTTCGCAATATTAAGATGACACAATATTTTTTATGTAAAACTTCATACAATTTAATTCATCAATTCATTTAGTACCGTTTTTTTTATAGACAAATGATTATCGTTCAGAGCTTTCACTTCTCTTTTTTTTTGCAATGGCAACTCGACACACTGGCACTTAATAATCTTTATTGGAATAGGCATATGGCATATTTTGTAATGCCATAATAACGACGCCCAAATATTAAAGCAAATACAGGTATTACCAACTTACAGCTGCGTACATTCGTGCGGTTTGTAGAGGGGTAATAAATCAATAGGCAATTTTCGAGGCGTCGTTTGGGAGAACGGTTCTTCTTTCACGGAATTACTAATTTGGTGGTCCAATTTCCACTGAATATCTAAGTTGAAAGAAAGCAGTTATAATGGATGGGAGAACACCATCCCCGGAGCCTGGTCCCTCAAAACCTCCAGGTAAATAGAACTTTTAAGTTTTTCTACCTTTATGTAATCGCTGTGCCTGTAAATTTCAAGGCGCGAGGTATTCAGTATTATTTTATAGTTCGCTATTTTATTGGCTGGTGTTTTTATAGTTAGAGCTCGTGTAAATAACGCGCGTTACGTATATTGTGAGTCGTGGTTTGCGTTATACGATCAGCGTTCTTTGCCCTTAGGACATAGTACATATGACTTACTTATTACGCCTTTGCCTAAGTATTTTTATAACATTTTTATTTTATCTATTTTAGTATTTTAATTAAAACGATTTGCCATATAATCGTAGCGAAAAGTGTATAAGCTCTTAGTATTTAATATGAATGTGTAACGGCTATCAGGACTCAACAAAATGGCGGTGTGTACGCTTCTGTGTAGCCTGAGCAAATTTATACAAAGAAATATTTTTCATGAAAACGATATGCCATAAAAATATAGCGATGAGTGTAAACATTACTAAATTCTTAATCCCCGGCGGGTTATAATTTATATGAATGTCAGTTTGTCATCAGCATCACTTTATATACTGTGAAATATTGCATAATACTAGGTAATATAAACTGTCTTAAAAGTAAGAATAATAAATTATTTTATTTGGTATATAATTAGTTGCAAAATGTAGGTATAATTAATTAGTGACTTTTTTAAATTCAATTTGAAACTTCCCATTCAGCATAGTATCTTATATCCCAGGTTGCAAGTTCTGTACGCCCTTTGTTCTCATTGGTCACTCCTGACAGACTTGGGATCATAACGTTTTTAAAAATTTCATTACTAACATGAAATCTTATCACATTTTAGATGCGGAAGACAATGCTATGGTGCACCCGGAGGCGGGAGATGGAGGTGAAGGCCAGAAGCAGTCATCAGTAGCAGTAGTAAGCACATATACTAAAGAATGCAACAGCATTCTGCTCGCTGCGGTATGCCAAGAGACTGACACCGACATACCACTTGAACCGCCCACACCAGAGTTGCCGGAACCAGATATCACACCAAACCAGAAACCGAAGGACTCAGAGGAATATAATGCCACCAAGGACTATATGGAGGCTGGACCATCGAAATATCAAAAGAAAGTAAAAAAAGCCAAGAAAAAGAAACATCGCTCCAAACACATACAAAAATTCAAAAAGGAGAAGAAAATAAAAAAGCCCAAACGTGACAATGCAGAGGCTCAACACCGAAAGGTAGTAAATGATGAAGAAGAAACGGTAAAGGATCCCCCGTTAGGTAAAGAAGAAATGAAAAGTCAGACTCACCAAGAAGACGGAAAGGACATGATAATAGAAAATGATGGTCCCTCATGTTCGAAAGGAAAGGACCCAGTAAATATAAAACAAAAACACAAACAGCATAGAGAGAAAGAAGAAAATATGGAACATCAGGAACATAAACATAAGGGAAAAGGCAAAAAACATAAAGAACAAGAAGCTCCTAAAGAACAAGAAGCTCCTAAAGAACAAGAAGCTCCTAAAGAACAAGAAGCTCCTAAAGAGCAGCGGGATCGTGCCAAAGAGCGTCAAGCACGGAAGGAGCGTCGGGCCAGAGCAGCCAGAGCAGCCAGAGCAGCCAGAGCGGAAGAGTAAAAAAACAATACTTACTTTAATGTGTGTATGTGTTGTATTTTGTGTGTATTAGCTCCTTTTCATACACTCAACGTGCTTGCGAATGTGAGTACGAAAGCTGCTTTTAAAAGCTTTAATACTTATCCATTCATTGTTGTGTATTTGGCGCCAACACGTAGCAGTGAATGGATAAATATTAACCCAGCGGTCTCAGTGCCTGGAAAGGAGCATTTAATGTTGTCTATTCTGATATAGAAAGGTAACTATGTGTTTTTTCTGTGTGCTGTGTCTGTGTGTTGTGTCTGTGTGTTGTGTCTGTGTGTTGTGTCTGTGTGTTGTGTCTGTGTGTTGTGTTTGTGTGTTGTGTGTACTTCGTATAGGTCAAAGAGACATCTATAATATAAGAAAATTATATTTCGGGTCTTTAAATGTGAATTGTAACAATATTGTGCATCAAGCTTTTAGTCTTTTCGTTCATGAAACCACGGAAAACTTACTTTTGTATTTATAGTACTTAGTATTTATATTCTTGAATGAATTATTGTATTTCTTTTTTAATCAACCATATGTGAAGCTTTTGAACGTAACTATAATTTGTTATGCATATCACTCCTTTTAGGGTAATAAAATTAATAATATGAGCAAAAAGAAAATCAGTTGGTTCAATACATTTTGTTAATTTTTGTAAACATAAATGAATGGAAGCTATTAAAGGTTTAATCATGAAATGTAAACGTTGCAGGGTGAATTATAAGTATTTGAGATAACTTTTAGTATATTTGAAACAAAAAAAAGGACTATGTTTATTTTCATGGATTTTCTATTGTCTATCCTTACTCTTGGTACCTATGTATATTATACCTATTTCTTAATAAATGTGAGCACAATATTATGGTTTTATTATACTCAATTCCTGAACAGCATAAGCTGAGACCACCATAAGCTTTATCTGACTGATGAATTGAATAAGATCAGATATTGGAGCATAATTTAATCTGTAGATATTCGTCCGTTAATTTAGGTGAGATTGAGGTAAGTAAGCTACTAACTCCTAGCATCTCTGTGGGGCAAATGCTCACTTCAAACTCACTAGACTAGATTCATGGGGGGAGATATCTTTTTATATACAGAGGGCTGGCTTTTTCTTAGGCCATAGAATGGCAAATGGCTGACAGCATTGCTACGATGTGTGGCAATGCTGGCTTTGGGCACTTGTCCCATTGACAGCGATGCGGATGAGTTTTTTGATGTCCTATGAGCTTCCTTTTTTATAAACTGTTCACACTTTGTAATTGAATTATTATTATTTGCTGATGGCTGGTGGCAAGCGTAGCGTAGGACGTACACCCACAAGGTCTGATGCAGGCCGCTTCAAACTTGTCTTTTTGGAAATCTATGGGGGAGGCCTATGTCCAGCAGTGGACGTCCTGCGGCTCATATGATGATGGTGATGATGAAGTAAGTTTTATGAATAAAAAGTCTGTATTTTTAAATACAGCGTGTCATGGCAAGGGTATATATGTACATATCAAAGGCACGGTTTCTTTTGGTGTAAACAAAGCACATGCACACACGTTTTTTTAATACCTATATTAACAAACTTATACAGTATAAGAAAAAAATAAAAATAAATAAATAAAATGTTTCAGATCGGTGTCAGTAAACTACACACAAAGAAATAATTCCGTAAAAGATTTGTTTCTCCTATTACATTTGTTATGATTTAAACTTAATTTAAGCTGCTGAAATAAAAAATTAAAACAACCAGATTACTAGGCACAAAGTTATTGCTTCCGAGCTGAAATTTTGTATATATATTTAGTACCGGATACACTCTTCAACTCTTTTGTATGGATAGACACTTGGCGTAACTCGCTTTATACATACATATTATAAAACGCAGTGAAGTCAAAACTGTACATTTAATATCCTTGAAAAAAAAAATTGCTATTAGGCCGGGGAATGATTCCAATGCCGAAAATAAAGTTTTTAGAGATTTTATCTATTTGTCCGTTTGTATATGTCTCAAGATAGACACGGCTCAACTAATTTGGATATGGTTTTCACTAATGTAATGTTGTAGGTTCTACTTAAAAATAAGGCTATAAATTATCACGCTATTTGATTTGGGGGATGAGCAATGTTGCATTATTTATGTATCCTTAATACAGACAAATTCCATGGAAAAATCCACTATCGTAACTTTTAGCAGTCACCTTTGTAACCACTCAACTTGCTTGGAGGATTCTGCTGACATGGTATTATATACTTAAGTTCTTAAGTTACACTTAGGTCCACGGGAGTGAAGCTGCGGGTGTGAGCTAGTACAAATATTGTGTACTAGGTACGTAAGTACACGCCGATTTCACCTATTCAATATTACTAAATTATATGGGTTTAAGTCTGCTTCGATGAGTAGACAGAAGAGACAATGATAATACTTGGTAAAATGATCGGCAATCGCAGTTATGTTATTAAAAATTGCAGTTAACCCTTGATTTGCCAGGTATGAGAAGGTTTAGAAGTTTAGCATCAGACTTCCATCTGGGTTTTTGGCATCGAGCCCGCTGTTCTAGCTTTAGTATACGAAAAAATGAAATTATTGACGTCATGTTGATAAGTAAGAATAAATATTTAAAGATTTTAAGAAACTTTAAATAAATATTGAGTTAAATTCTTCAGATGTAGTTTTACAAATCTAACTTCTAGAATAACGAAGATGGTGACAGGATAATGCATTTTCTCTTAATAGAAGTAAATCTTTCATAATTATCCAGTATTCAAAATTTCAGAGCAAAAATGTGTAGTCTGTGTATGGTTTTAAGGAGGTTGGCAGTACTTGCGGTTGGGTGTGCCCTTTGTCAACAAAGTGGCTGAAATGCACGTGCGCACTCAGTATGTGCAACAATCAATAAAAAATTACGCGACCGTGTGCCCTGCGTTTTATAGTGCCCGTCTTGCCTATCGAGTTTCCAGGAAAAACCCTCGTTTCTGTGAATTGTTAATTGCGGACCTGTTGAGGCTATATTTCTAGTTACCGCGCCTTGTAAGTACTAGATTAGTATTCATTTCTTTAGCTGTAAGTCAATGAACTTTACTTGTTGTTCCGTTTCCCCCTCGGAAATTTATATGATTTAATTATGTTTCTGATTCGTCCGCCATGATGTCGGTCGTAATTAATGATGAATGAGAGGTATTGGGGTTGCGGAGTGTTGTAATTATCAAATAATGATGTCTGAAATGGGGTGTTTTTGTGATATACTCGTAGTTATTTTTATTTTGATGTAAAGATGAAGTTATTTAATGTGAAACTGCGGTCAAGGTGTCGAAGTTACGTTGATGTTATATGTAATGAAATAAATATAACATAATATATAATGGACATTAGTATTGAACAACTAGTACTAACGTACTAGTATAATGATAATGGTAAAGATTTATTTTTATAAAAAGAAAACTGACCTGTCTTTGGGGTAGACCGGTTTTCATTATTGTATTTAACACACCATCACGCATGTATTCCCCGTAGGGTAAGGCAGAGGTATACCAATATGCACAAACAGTTCGCCGGTATATATGATATTAAAATAGCTATACATACATAACAATATTATTAGTTTTATAAACTTAATACCCCCCATTTGTTAATTAGAAATAAAATTTTATTCTTTATATAACGTTTTGTTAAAACTAATGCAGGCTGCTTCCTACCGGTCCTTTTGGAAATCTATGGGGGAGGCCTATATCCAGCGTCCTGCGGCTGTTATGACGATGATGAAAACTAATTAAACCTTATGTCATTTCCAGAAATGGAGACTGATCTTCAACACGAGCTTAACGTAACCAGAATGCTGCGCACATATGATTATGCTTTTAAACATATCAACATAACTGACGCTGTGATGGATGACAGCTTGAGCTACCGAAGTGACGTCGTGACCACCTCGCTGTACTGTTCCTGCGATGACTGCTACAAGTTCTGCTGCTACGGGAAACCACTCAAATGTATTGACCCGTACCTGATGGACATGAGGTATACTTATTGGATCTACAACGGTCTGGTGGCTGCGAGCAAGACGGCTAGTACCCGCGACAGCACTACTGCTTCTACTGCCACAAAGCGAGCGGCTAGGACTGACTGCGATGAGCCCAAGTTGAAAAGACGTCGCGTCGGCGCTAAGCTCTTTGCTTATTAGATCAGTACCCTGGTTTACGTGGGTTGTATGGCTTCTTTATTACACCTATATAAGGCCACTTCAAAATATTTGCTGTTAACTTCGATTATCTCTTAATTGATTGTTTGAATGGTTATATTGTCGGGTACTGCAGCAACTTAATTTATTATTGATTAATCATGTTACCGTAGCGTGTAATTGTTTCATTATTGTTTAACTTTCTTCCGAGTTAAGGTGTCTGATTAGTGTTAATTTTTAAGGTAGGATATGAACTTTTACGGACCTCTTTTACCCATGTTTTACTCTAAAAGTTAGCGTACTTAGAGTGACAGCAGAATGATCTCATGCCTTCAGCAAGTTCCTATTCTTGCACTTACGTGTACTGCTTATTTAAGAATAGAAGACTGGTAAATGTATTATACATCTATACTCCATTTATTGTAACATAAGCCAAAGAGCGGCCAAATAACGATATTAATAATCAACAAATCAGTAATTTAAATGTAAAAGGCAATTAATTTGCATTGCTTTGTAAACAAGCTAACACTGAAATAACGATAGTGTTAAAATGATATTTGCCTAACATCGTAATGAATGGAGTTTATTTTGTACTGAGGAGGAAAGAGTAAAGACTTGTATTTTACACACAAGAGGAAAAGGAGAATTCATTGTAAAACTCACTATGACTATAGATTCATGTGCAAACTGACACTAAATAATATAAGATATTGTGTGCAATAATGATGATGATCAGTGATGATGACGAGAGATAACGTTAAATGAAGTCTGATGAGTAATGATGTTTTTTATAGCATTTGAACATTCCAAGTTTACTCATTATGAAAGCAATAAAAATATTTTGTAGTAAAGACTTGCCAGGGCAATTTGAGGGTGCTTTATATCCGGGTATTTACTTCAATTCAGTATTATTAAGATTATAATGTTAGAGGAAAATGTAACTTCTTGATAATGTAGTAAAAACCCGTGCCATTAAATAAATAAATTATTTCTTGTCATTGCCATGTTATATTATGTGGGTCAGTGCTAAGTTTCTTTGTTTCATTGCCATATTCAATTTGTTTTTTTAATGGCGCAGGGTTTATTAGATTTTGGACTAATTTTATACTACTAGTTGACTACTAGTTACTAGACTAGTTTTAAGGAGCTTATAATGCTCCGAAATCTTTTTATCTCAATATAAAACATTTTGACTTCCATGTGTATGCACTTTGTTTTTTAACAATATATAATAATGTCATTCTTGTAATGTTATGGTAATAAACGTTTTTCATCTCATATTATGATGTTTTCTTGTCTACAATTTTCTGAATAACCTTGGCGTTTGGGGGGTCTGTCATATTATATGGTACCTAAATGATGTGGTTTTACTTTCAAGAGCCACTAATGAAGAGTTGCATTTGAAGATATAATTTTCATTATTCTATCAACTCAAATCATTGTCAATGTCTGGTGTGACGTTTTCATGTATGTGGGAGTTGTTTAGGTAAACAATATGCAATGACAAGAAAGGCTAAGCAATTCAGCTTTGAATAGAAGCTTAGAGAACAGACATAAGAGTGGCCAAGCACCTCAGCTTTAATTTTAAGCTTGGAGAAGTATTCTCTGGCAGTGCTTATTGATTAATAAGGAATTGAATATAAAAATATGCATGGTGATTGGCAATTCAAAACAATCCCTGACAACAAGCTAGGGCATCATGCCAAGTTTATAATCTGTAGGTTATAAAGCTTCTCTTTGTAGTTAAACTTATTTTTCCTTTTGACCAAAAATTACATACTTAATGATTGGTTTATTGCAGCATTCAATTGTTATTGAGCTATCAGAAAAGTAAAACAATCGCGCCCAGGGTTGAATAGATTTCTAACAAATATCAGTTTTAGGTAAACTTAGAAGATGGAATAACTCAAATTAATCCTTGTTTCAACCCCAAGTTTTTAAGGTTAGTTTGTCAAGGCAATTCAAGGGTTGTTTTTCATTTTAATTTTGTTATTTAATGCGTTATAAGAATCAACAAGTACTGCCTGAGTGTACTTCTCCAAGGTTCTATTCATAGCTGAAGAGCTGCCACTGTAAATTGTTTGTCTAAATTATCACACCATACTTTAAAAAAGATTTGAGTTGATATTAATGGAAATAAGAACTTCAATTTTAACTCCTCATTAGTGGCTCTTGTGAAAGAGAATCCACAGCCTGTAGGTACTATGCATGATGAACCCTCAATCACTGGATATTGTTCAGAATGTTCAGACCCCGAGCTTCCACAGTTATTGCAAATTGGTTCAAGTTTATCCCTTTGTTAGAGAATTTATCGAATAACCAATTAGGTACCCTATTGTTTGATGACAGATTGGGTTCCTAATATGTTTCTTGTTGAAAGAGTAGGTTCTTAACAAAGTGGAACAGTGGAGCCATTATGAATTAACCTTCTTTGTGTGTAAGTATAGATAAATTAAAGTAATATCCTAACTTTTTCAGTTAGGATTAACCCTATGTACCCTAGGCGAAGGTTCATAGTCATGGTGTAATAAAGGTTACTCAGGGTTAAATAAAACAATTGATTGTTAAATTAAATCACAACATTTATTTCACACTAATTTAACTACCGAAAATTACATTTTTGAAATTATAACATTATAATAGTTTTTTTTTTAATTAGATACAATCATAACAAGTACACCTTTTACAGTAAAAGAAGAATGAAACAAGAATAAACATAAATATAAGAAGAAAACCGAAAGGCCATCGTAAGAATGGCCTTTCATTCTACTTCTTCAAAAAATTGACCCAAATATGTAAAAGCTTGGGTAGTGAACACAGCTCCGGTGATCAAATCAACACCCAAGATACACAAACACACGCCCGTCACAAACACGACGGTTTCAAAATCATGGGGCTGCTCAGTAAAGTATTCAAAAACGCTATCCAGAAGGAACACCATTTTTGTAGATTGATATAGACTCGATACAAAGTGCAAAGTGAATACAGATTACAATTTTAACACTTAGCGGTTATACACAAAGTACAGTATCAGAAAATCACCCAAAATAGTGGCAAAGGGTAATACAATCATATAATAAAAGAGTAGAATCCACAGTAGGAGGTCGGCAAACAATGAAAAAAGCACAGTTAGGAGGAGAACAATAACACCCGAAGGGCACGTAATCACGAACTCTGAACACTGAGTGGAGAAGACACGGGGCTCTTCTGACGCGCAGAAGAGTCACAACCAGGACCCTGGACCGGAATCTGGTGCTGTGTGTCGTTGACCTCGGTGAACCCGACGTCAGCTACAGTGGGCGGCGACCGATATCCGAAGCAATTAAGATGTCCAATTTACTTCTTCCAGCGGACGATTTATTAATCACTGGGTCCCTAGCACTGGATTTGGTGTGCTGGACCCAACTCAGGGCTCCCAAGCCGGGGTCACTCCATTTTTCAGCAAAAATCAGAAGCAGCTCGTCGAAGTGTAGGCCAGTTGTCTATGATGAAAGTAATGATTTTATTCTGATGGCCCGACAAATCACGATCGTGCACGAAAGAGTGTCACTCCCTAACGATCGGTGTTCCCGGTTCCCGTGATTTGATATATGGGACATTGGGTGCTATGGATGCAATAAATTACGATATCTGACAATCTGCGTAGATCGTGGTGCCACCCCGGAAAAGCAGGAGGCTGTTTCATGTAACTAGAGGGTACGTGACTCGGCCTTTGCTTTGTCTAGTTTCACAAATCACGTATTTTCTTTTCAAAGGTAACTATAAACTTTCACTTCCGTGTCAGATACGTGCATTTAGGTTGCAAATATTCACATTCATTTGTTTTATTACTCGTATATGTAAAACATAAAAATGCGAGACTAAATAATATCTAAGCTAAAGTTTAATTAACACCAAGTTTCGAATAATATATTTTAAAATTCTTATAATTATGTAATTTTTGCCTTGATATTATGAACTCACGGACCTGAAAATAAATTTAGGAAATCTATTTTCAGGTTCGTGAGTTTCTAACTTTTCTAGTAACTAAGTGACTCAAAGTTAAAATTGCAAAGCGCAGATGAAAAACTTGGTATCTAACATTAAAAAAAAATGTTTGCCATCATATATTTGCAGCTCGAGGCGGCGTCCCGAACAAAGACAAATACGGAACGGGTCCAAATTCAGTACTCTGTACTTAGTTCCCCATTTCGCCACCGGTCAAGAGAAATTGGCATCAATGAGGGACCCACAGTATGGCAGGCGGAAAAAATTAAAATTCGAATGATAATAATTAAAATTAGAAATTTATTCGACTATTAGATGAAAATTCTTATCTTTTCTAAAATTGTTTATATTTTTGTTGAGAATCAACAACACAATTAAATTAATTTATTTGAACAATAAACTGTTTTGTAATAGTTTGTACCAATTTAAGACTAACAGAGAATTTTCAAAATTTATATTGGTTAAAGTTAAATAATTAAAATTGGCTTTTACAATTAAAATTTGCCTTTTAAAATTTACCTTTTAAGTCATGTTTAAATGAAAGATTTTTCTCCATTTTTTTTTTTTATAATATGGGAAGTAAGCATAGACACAGCGTGAAGACACACTTTTGGATCAATATCAGTCTGGTACGAGCGACGCCCGGCCCAGTCCGCGCCCGGCGCACGTTCGCTAGCAGTTGCTCAATTCTTTACAACGGCAGCCCAGTCTAACAGCCCTTGTCCTTGCGGTTGTGATGAGGTAAGTAAAAGCAAAATACACCACATTCTTAATCAGAAACTTTGATAAAGTATTGGTATGACACACCCACCATTCTTGTAAGTTAGGGAACTTCAGCTAATTACTAGAAGATTATCATACATGACTAAGAGTAGCAATGATCACATGTCCCCAACAAAACAGCATCTGACTGTCTGTCAAATATATTGTAAAAAATATAATCTTAAATTAATCTTGAGTTTATGATAGATATTCTAATAAAAAAACAAGTTGGATAATATGCTCATTTATTTCAGCAAACCTTTTGTAAATGTCTGTAATTTAACCGTGACTTATTATCTAATTCCAGGACGAACCTTGCTCCGGTGAAGATGAAACGGATGGATTCAGATCCCCAGCAGCCTAGTACATGCAAATCTAATACAAAAGAAATGACGGCGAGGATAGGCAAGCTTCTCGTTGTAGCGGTCAACTTTTCTGATCAAGATGTGGAGAACCCCGTGTACTTCGTAGAGTTTACCAAAACCGACGACCAGGCCGCCGATAAGGCCACCGATCAGGCTTCCCATCTAGCCACCTGTCAGGCCTCCGATCAGAGCTTCAATCAGGGCGCTGATAAGGCGATCGATCAAGCTGCGGATCAGGCCGCCGGTAAAATGGTACCCATCCAACAAAGTGGTCAGGCCACTGATCAGACTCCTGATCAGGCCTCCGGCTAAGACGCTGATCAGGTTGATGAAGCACGAGGCTAAAATCAACGAGAACTTCGCTGATTTGCGCCCTTCCACACCGTTCCTTAGTTAATTTATTTGCCGTATTCTGTCTTTCTATCATCTCTTTAAGTTGTGTCATTAAGAATGAACAAAAATAACAACCTAAATGGATAACGTAACACAGACAGCTAATCAAGCATTTTTAATGACACATCCTGAATATTTCTGTGTGCATATCAGATCAAGGTTTTTCCATGTAATTATTATATCGTATTTGCGTTAATATTTGGGCAATTAACATTAGTTTCATGAAGTTTCTAAGTGCTGAAGAAGTGTATTAACTAATTTGTATGTGTCTACCATTCATCGTTTCAAATCCTATTTTTCATATTTTTACATGTTTGAATTATATAAAAGCTAGTTTTTATTTGCCTTTATAACATGGATGTCTTTTGAGAAGATTGTGCACATTTTTTATAACATTGTAGAATGTAGTATGGGAATAAAAAAATATAAAAGCTCAGTGGTGTTTTATTTTACCTTGTTATGTATGCCAACAAACCCCTTCCATGACCTCTCATGAAAGGGACCTGTCGGCTTTCTCGAATGAGGGGCCAGACTAGTTCTTACCTGCAGTTTATTAGTTTGTCTACGTTTCCAAAATAAATTTAATAATTTGGAAGACGAGACTAAAGTTTATCAGTGGCCTAAAAGTCTATAACACAACCTTCATAATTCACATTTTGTGCAGTAACCGAAGACTGGAAATACTTGATATTCATACAAAGGTACGATATTTATTATACCTACCTACAGCCAACATGCTACATTTAATATACTCGTAACTGAGTGCCAAGCCACACCTGCCGGCGCTTCGCTTCGCGGAGAAAGCTACACAACACAGGCGCCTTGCAAACAAATGCATCGTTTTATTATTGAAATGCTTATGTGTCACTTGGGTTGGCAACTTACATCTAGTAAATTACAATACCGGCTATAGGTCATAGGTATATTAGATGTGAGCTACGCTAAATAAAGCGCTAATTGTGTGATTTCTACCTAAGATAAGACCTATAACGCGCATATGTATTTATTTATTTATAAATCACGTCAAGAATATAAACACAAATAAGGATCGCAGTGTCAACGAAGAAATTAAAAAATGTAGGCAAAAAAAATGACGTGTTAAGATTAAGTAAATAGAAAAAGTAAACATAAAAATAATGTTATAATTAATATCATGTAGAAAATAAAACATATTGTAGAATTTTATTGAAATTAAGACAAATATATAAGTCTCAAATCTAATAATTGAATATAATAGATTAACGAAACCCCATATCAATAAAATCAAATTAAACAATTGGCTAGTTAGAAAAAATAACAAAAGTAATAAGCTAATTAAGTCCAACAATTACGGGTCAAAGCAATATTTGTAGTGAGATATAATCGTCCGTCTTAACCGCGCGGGGCTGGTCGAGAAAAATGTCTAGATCAATAAAGTGATGTGAAGTGTATTCAATCAAAAACTTATTACTTGTGACACCGGACTGATACCAGTACCTATTGGAATATGAAGAGTGTTTTATTTATAGATTCGTGTTAGAATCGTAGCTCGTTCGTAAACGTTCTGTAGTTTCTGTCTACCCCTATGGGAAAAAGGAGTGAGCTTATGTGTGTGTGTAGGAGGATTGTCTTGTTATACCTCCGTCGGGAGTGTCTTTAGTTTACTTAACCGGTTGGATCGTCGAGTAGTGTACAGAAATGAGTAAATCATGTCTTCTCCACAATTGGACACGTTGAAGCTACAATATTATCAATGTCCTAGTCTGTGGAACTAGGAAATAATTTGCACTTGCGCACAGTAGTGCATGGCTATCAATCAATACATTATTTTCAAACGTCTTATCTCGGGCGGAGCTGTGATCTGGTTTTAGGAAATTTGTGACATTTGTTAGAAGTATTGTACCAAGAAGCAACCTGTTGAGCTTAGATTAAGTTCAAGTGCCGCGGTGTAAGTACAGCCTTTTTATTGTCACTCTTTCTTGAATGTAAACATATTCGTCAGTATTTAATACCCGCCTTGTTTTATTCAGAATTTGGGTCTTAGGTACTTCGATTTAGAAATAATGTTAATACGTTAGTTAGGTTGACACTTGAACCCAATATTGTTGTGTACAATCGTTTCATGTGTCAATGTTTCGCGTAAACCTGTGACGGCCTTTGTTTACATTTTTTAATGATAAAAATGTAAGTACCTATAGCACTACTACAGCTCATTTTTACGTAGCATATTGATCGAATTAGATGATAATTACTGGATTATAATTTAATTTTTATAATGTAATTAACTGTGGATTAGCGGGTTTACTTAACCATGATTTAGGTACACTTAGATTTAAAATAATCATATGGAGGTGGGTAGGTGTTTATAATCCACTGAGTAATTTCTTTAGGTACTTTTAATCCTCAGGCATGGGTCTAATGATGATACATTTTAATTTTTTTTATGTTTTCCCTATTCAATATTATAAGATATTTTTTGCAAACATGCGCAGTAAATAGGTTAGCTTTAGGGCGTTTCAAGTTATTGTTGATGACATTTTGATGAAGATAATAAAAATGATATTCCACAGTAAAAAACTTGCATTATAGAAATGATTATCAAAACACTAATGTCTCAATTATAAATGAATATCCTAGATGACCTTGTTCAATTTTTTTTTTAATAAAATTATGTTTTATACAATATACTTAAACAATGATTTAGGTTTACTTATGTATTTTTTATGAAGTAGCTTGATTACAACTTGAACATTGAAACAATAAATTATTTATTAACACTATGAAGGAAATAAGGCGTCACCTAACTTCCATTTTGTATCTCGTTTAGTGCCCTTCAAGGTGTTAATAGACAACATTAAAAGTGTAACAGATGTAGCCACTATAACGTCTAAATGATGTCCTAGCACAGCCTAAAGGCGTCGTGGCTGACCATGATCAAAAGATTTTAGAATGAACTAGAATACGTTAAGAGAATGTTGTATACATAATATTATATTTTTAAGGGGACTACCGGCAGCGCGCTGCAACCGCAACTAATACTATCTTGGTCAATAAGTAATACATCTCCATGACATTTTGTAGATAGGATAAGCGCACTAATATCTAGACTTGCGACTAGTCAATTTCCCGTGAAATTATCTAATTTCAATATACAACATAACTAACATTCGAGGACATAAAAAAACATTAAATAATTATGTGTTTAACATGTTTTTTTTTCTTCTAATTACAGTAATGAGCAAGCGGCAACAAGCAGGCGAAACGATGCGGACCAATGAGTTTAACACAAAACATAAGAAGAAGGAGACGGACTACGATTACAGCAAGGACATCGTCACCACTACTCTGTACTGTGTGTGTCAGGATTGCATGAAATACTGCGATTACAGGAAACCCGTTCAATGTATCGATCCGTTCCTAATGGATATGAAGCACACCTACTGGATTTACCATGGTCTAGTGTCCGCTAGCAGGACTGAGCGAGCTATCACCATAACTGACCCTGAGAAAATGGAGAAAAAAGTGGAGAAAAAGAAAGGAAAGAAAACTGCTAAAGGAAATTAGAGACGGACATCATCGACAGGACTGCTGCGAGCTAAATAGTCATATTTTGGTAAATAAGTAATTAAAGTCGATGATTTTTTGTAGATTGGCACTACCATCGAGGCTTTTGATGTCAACTTCCCGACAAATAACTTAATTTTTAAACCAATGAGATTAGTAACTAATAATCACATCGCCCTTGTCAATACAAGTATCAGAAGAAGCTGTTACCCGGGCTGGCTCCCTAAATATTTAACAAACTAAATGAATTACTCAATAATCTGATACTATAGACGTAATTTTTTTGTAACAAATTAATATTAAAATCACCACATAATATGACGATAGATTTTACTACGAATACTAATTAGTTGAACATATATTTCATGAAAAATGGAACATAGATTATGTTCTGGTAACTGGGAAGTCTGTTTGTATAAATATAACATACTTATCAAACCCCTAAAAAGGCAATTCAATGGTATATATTGAGCCGATAGTCTGACTTCTTTTGTTTCTATAATTATTCTTTTTTTTTATAATGTTGACGAGCTGCCTTGCTTTATTTGTTTCCAATTGAAAAGACTAACTACACAATCATTTCCACTTGGTGATGTTTTAACCAATACTTAGTAAAACAATTTTTCCAAAATTTCAACAAGATTATTTAATTACACCAAAATATGACTAGACTTTTGTATTTCCTTTTCGCACCTTTCATGAGACAAGGTCATAACGACATTTTTTGTAATGTTGCAGGATGGACAATTTAAGTTTTACAAAGGTTTTTTTTTTGAAAAAAAATATATTTCTTAAGTGTACTTTTATACCCTTGTCTCACCAAAGGCGATTTATGTTAGTTAGGTACGTGCCAAAATTTAAATGTTAGAATTTGCACTTTTAAGTCTACGGGTAATATTATACACATCACAACGTCTTCTAATTATTCTATCAATGGCTAAGACTGAAAAGTCGATTTTATTCCGACTGCAAAAGGAGTAATCTCCCCCATTTGATTTTACGTAAATTATCTAATATTATGTAAATGATCTCCGCCTAAATAGATTTGGGGATGGCCTTGGCGCTAAAGCGTAGGCTTGTTTAAGTAACCTATCTTTTATTGTTACTCTCGGATATTTTAGTTAAGTTTTATTAAAATATTTTTATGACTTTGGACTTGAAAGTTACTATGAAATACCGTTCCGCGTAAACTACTGGAAGCCTACATAGTTTTAAAAATATACATCTATCTATCTGTAATTTTAACCCTTGATTTTATTAGAATCTGTCAAAGCACATATAAGTTAGGTAGTATAAGAAAATAAATGTTTTAGAGCTTATTCAAGGGACATACGAAGAGTTTTTTGAAAATCTTAGTACTTACTTTTATCGCACCTAAATATAAAAAATAAATGTATCATTAATATGTATGTTAAAACCTCTGTTTTATAAACATAATATGTAACTACATATATCATTGATACTAAGATAAGATAATGACTTTGGAACAGGTAAATAATTTGCCTCCAAATATGTGTCTACCTCCTTTATAATATTCGAATTGTATTTGTATCAATTTTACATTTATAATTTTACGATACAAACAACTGTTATCCTTACTGTGTAAGTACTTGACTGTTTCTTAAGAAATTTTATAGGATGAGGGTCAAAAGATATTTCTTTAAAGTACATATTTCAATTCTGACATGATAAAAATTGTCTCTTACTTGTGTTATAAGACCATTAATTCTATCTTTAACAAATAATGGTAAATTTTAGGACTAACAGACAGAATTCATCACGATGCAAAATGGAAATAAATACCTCAACTTTAAGAGAAGAACAAAACAGTATCTGTGTATGTAACACCAAAACAGATTATTTCGGTTTCAAAATATTTGAAATTCCAATGTTAATTTTCTGTAAGAGGTAGAAATGTCTAGTTACTAGTTCAATATTTTTGTGTGTTTTTATAACGTTATTATACCTTTTTCAATCGTTGATGTTTATAACTTTATAGGTTAAGATGTATACTCGTATTCGATGTCTTTTAATATATTATTAAGTCTATATTTGTTTTTTATTTAGAAATGCCTTGTCCGTTACTAATACACGGTAAAGGCCTCCGCACACGTCCGAATATTTGTAGAATTTTTGTTGGTGTATTAGAATTCATATGTTCTTTTCCCACTGACAAAAGAAGCGGTCTCCAATAGCCGACAGCCTTATTGGTAATTCGATACATTCTCGAAAAGGGGATAGACTAATGGCCACTTTGCAACAAAAACCCGGAAACTAGTACTGGGTTCAATTTTGGATTTAGGGGTTCACAGTTTTTAAATTAATGAATAAGGTTTACCAATTTATTTTGCTGCTAGTTGATTATCTTAAGGAATTACATTTAAAAGTTTACATGGTGATTGGGTTTGATAGTGAACCTAGGGGATAAACAGTAACTGTAAGTTGTTTAACTTCTCTCTGTATTTAAGTTTACCATACAACCAATACTTAATGTATTGCTTTTTAGAGAAAACAATTGTTCTTGAGCTATCAGAAAAGTATATGATTCGCATTAAGAGTTGAATAGATTAAAATAAAAAGTTCTTGATAAGCTTAAAACATGGTTCAATTAGTTCTAATTTACCACACACACCAAAACCTGGTACAACAAAAACACACTTCAAACAGAAAGAATAATTAGATCTGAGCAAAACAGTTAAACAACTTTCAAGTAGAAAATTTTCCTTAATGAGGCCGCGAAATTCTTGGTACCGCAATAACAAAATAAATAAGTAGCTTGAGTTCGACACAAAGCAGTTATTGTGAAACGAAAACAAACAAAATAACAATAGTCAATAAAAATATTGTCGTTGTTGGAAAAACCAAGTAATAAAAAATTATGATGGCTTTTGCGTTTGAAAACATTTCTTCTTATATTTTTCATTTAGTTTAACAATATGTCTGGAAAATTCACTAATCAACGCTGTAACTAAACTCACCAAATCCTACTAATCCTATTAAAAATGCTACAGTTTGTGAGGCTGGAATGGATGGATGAATGGATATTTGTTACTCTTTTACGCTTAAACGGCTAAACGGATCTAAATGAGATATGACACTGAGATAGATTGTAGTGTGGACTAACATAATTCTATATGAGACTTTCTATTCTGAAAAAATATACAGATTGAATTAAGTAGGGTAACTTGTAAATCTATACATACATATATTATAATAAAATCGTAGCGAAGTCAAAACTGTACATGTTAATATTTTTGAAAGAAAGTAATTGCTATGAGGTCGGGCCATTGCCCGACCTCATAGCAATTACTTTTTTTCCTTTCCTTTTAGCCTTAGAATCATTATTCTAAGGCCGAAAATATAGTTTTTAGAATTTTTGTCTGTTTGTCTGTGCGTTTGTGCACGCTAATATCAGAGATGGCTCAACCGATATGAATGCGGTTTTCACTAATGTATAGTGGTAAGCTTAACTTTAAACTTAGGCTATAAATTATCACGCTATTTGCTTTGAGGGATAAGTTATGTTGCATTACGTTCGTATTCTTCTACAAATTCTCACGGGATTGAAAAAGACGAGATATTATGAAAGAATGTTATAGATTTCTTACACCCGAAATGTACTCAAAACTTTACTTAGACTTTTTTTAGTAATTGCAATAGAATGCGAAGAAGGTAAGTTGATGATAATATTATGAAAGCAATTAAATAAAAAAGTAATAAAATATTTTGGAAGGTGTAAACAAACAACATCAGTTAAAGGTTTTTTACTGGTGTTTTTAATAACTATCATATTTTATAACTTCTGCTTCTGATGTACTTCAAAAGATGTTGTTTAAACTATCCTGAAAAGAATAGGAACAGTAATCATTTTAGATAAAATTTGATATTATTATGATGCCTGTATCTGTTGTTTAAACAAACAAAGGCTTGTTTTTCTTTGAATACTGCTGACTTAAGTAAAACTATAAGTTCTACACATTCATGGAAAATACTACTTTATTAGTAACTGATAAAGATTTGCGAACCAAAGCCCGCCATCATTCAAAACACTGTCAGTATCCTCCCTACATGTACACAGTTATATATACACAACTTTGCTTAGGGTGCTCTCCTGTCTGGGGTGCCAGATTCTTCGGCTAAAATATTTTTTTTAATGGTAACACGGTGCGTTAAGTTTGATTCTTAAAGTTTATTAACTATATTTAAAATTACACATTACTTAAGTGGTTTTCGGTTTAAACTAAGCTGTAGTTACATAAATTGAGATGTTATTTGCTTTAAACGCAAGCTTGACACTCGACGGGTTGTGTAGTTTATTACAGACTGTAGCGAGGCCCTAGGGTCGGGTGTGACATGAAAATATCATCGATTACCGGCCTCAGTGATGTCAATAAGCCTTAACCCTTGATTTTAATTTACCAATGAGTGAGGTAGGACGGTCCCCTCTTATAAGTAAGGCTATGAACTCCTGGCTTTTTCAGCAACACTTATATTTCGAGATGCGTAACGAACCATAGAGGATAAACTTCATTGTCCCACTTTCAGCAGTACTTATACCTTTGTAACTTGAACTTTATTGCTGGCCTGCTGAGAGGAGAGGCAGTAATATGTGTCGTGGTTATAGAGCAAGAGATTTAGTGATGCCGATATATTATGGGCATAATTTATCGTATGAAGAACTAATGTTGATGAATCAGCTGACTCCTATAAGTAATTTAAAAAGAAATACCCTGTTCTAAATTTAATTTTTTTACGCGTCTCAATACTGATCCTATAAATTTTTTATAAACTATGTCTTGGATCAATTTCATCTATTTTGTTAATGGCTCAGTTACCTAAAAAAAAACAATAACGAGAGGTCCTTGTAGCGTTAATTGCAGCAAAAAATATGGGGTTTTCAATTCATAAGAAAATTTGGCTTATTTAAATTAAGGGTAAACCGCGACAAAACTTTTATTTGAGAATAGTTTTATAAAATAAGTCTTGACATAGGTCCGAAAAACCGGACATCCGCTTTCAGGGTGCCAGCGGTATCGTGTATTTATTACCTGTGGATTCTCTCAAAAAGTTATGGTAAAGCTCGATTCATAAGGTGAACACGGTCAGTGCGATTTGTTTTTGAAGTTATTCGTGACTCCGATTTTGGCTTCTTATTTTACGAAAAGTAAGTCATAAATCATTATTTAGAATAAAGGAATTCAGTCTTTACTTCAAATAATCTTATTTTATGTCCAAATACGACATCTAAGTAAATAAAATTAGTGTACTGTTGATGTGTAGGGACAACTAACATTTTGCAGTTAGGTCTCGTAGACTCGTTCGTAAATTCATGGAATTTCATACAAAGTACAATTCTATTATTCTTTACGAAATATTAATTTAGCCTGTACTGTCCCACTCCTGGGCAAAGAAAAATAAAATATTAATTATCTGAGAAATAATCTGCGTAGCAACAAGGTCTCCAGTGTGAAGTTGCACTTGCGCAATCGTGACTCGCATAAATCAATAATTTCCTTCTGGAAGCTAGCCGCCTAGCCGCCTAGTGCGCACAGTTCACTTTGTCGAGCCCACCGCCCGGACATCATATATTGAGTGCGTTGAAATTTCTTTGTTCTAAAATCCGTGCGTAGGGGCTTCAACTATTACAAGTAAGTCCTAATTAAATAAATATCGTGAAAACAAAGGGTCATCTGTTCTAAAGATAACTTTTCTTGAATGTCGCTTGCGGGATCGGCCTCCATCGATCGGGTCCCATTTTTATTTAAGATTGATATTTCTTCCATAAATTTTAATCAGATCGGCCCTGTAACTAGTATGAAATAATTTGTATCGCAATTTGCAAAATTGTTTATTTTATTTTTAAGGCGGCGCCCTGCCATTGATTTTTGTTGAACTCCGTAGTAAGATGGATAATAGAGCTAATAAGAGGAGCGCTGAAGGCAAGTGCTAGATAATAAAGCTTGCATCATTGTTTTTGATGTTGTCATAGAGCGTCATTTTATAACACAAAGCAAAAGGACCCGCCCACTCCGCCATCACCACCGCCCAGTGCTAAAGCTGCGAATACTCCTTTGTGTTTAGCGATTGTCATTTTTTTCTAAGTTTAGAATTTACTTCTGCCTCGTCTTTGCAGGGCCTTTGTGGAACATATATTTTAACTAACTCAAACTATTCTGACTTTATTTATTTATGGCAGTCAAACAGTCACCACACACATTACATACTCAATTGCTTAACAAACATGCACAGAAAAATCACGTAAATTATTTAGGTGTTTTAGTAAAAAATCACATTGTTTAAATTACAGAAATGAGTTCGCATAACGTATCAAGCGTCCCGAAGTCGCAGCAGTGGAAGACTGAGCTCCTGATGAAGCCGGCAGACCAGCCGCCGAATGCTGCTCGCGAGATGTTCAAGGAGCCGGCTCAGGCTCAGCCGGCTTCAGCTCAGGACAAGTACCTGACCCCGGTGCTGGCTAGCACCACTATATGCTGCAATCAGATCAACTGCGATCGCGCCAAGATCGAGATCATGCCGGAGCAGTACTTCCATGAGCAAGGTAAAAATGTGTCCTTCATTAAACACAGCGGACATGCTCTTAATTTGATCAGTGGATTACACTTGTTTGTATAGATTATGTATATGTTTCAGCTGCTCCATTCATCATGAGCCCTGAGATCATGCAGGCGCGCAACAAAGATGCTGCCGCGCCTCAGGCGGAGCCGTTTGCGGAGCCAATCTGCTCCTTCTGCGGGCTCAACAGGGGCCAGCTGGTGACCATCTGCTGCACCGGCCGCAACTGCGACAACTCTACCAAGATAGATGACATCCACATGGGCCCGCCGCAGCAGAAGCGCGCCAAGACTTCGTTCAACGACAACAACAACACCCAGCACAAGTATTAGAGAGGTCGTCGATGTTCTGAAAGTGTAAACCCACTCCTTTTTCTTGAAATCACGAAAATGTAATTCATTTTTCAAAATCAAGTTCTTGTTGATAGATAGCCAATTTTGCACACTGTTTTAGAACACTTTAAAATTATAATGTTACAGTTTATGCGTTGGAAAAAATTATTAAAATTTCGCCATGTTGGAATTTAGATGAAACCTTTTATTGAGGATTTCACAATCTTTAGAAGTTGGAGCATAAATTTTATAATAAAAAAAGTCTATCAAATATAATATTTCAGGGTTTACTTGTTAGAAACAATTGAAAATGCTTTCAAGCTGGGTTTGTTTTAACGACGACATACGGGCGACATGATTTCAGACGCAGTTTGATCATGTCGTGAGTTCTTTGATGTAATTGGATCTTGTCAATGTGTACGAATATGTGTATTGTGTCGATGTTTGATGTGTTCTGACCGTATATTAAAGTGTCAGATTAGCGTAAGATGATTGTATTGATTTGGGTAGTCGGTTGAAGGGAAAACATCTTGAGATGAGCTAAACGTGTAACACGTAGTAAGGCACCAGTCCACTATAGCCAGCAATGAAGCACAACAAAGGCTTTAATATTATTTACCCTTTTTCTGGCATTTATTATGAACCTAAGAATCTCTTGTAAGCTATTTTGAATTGTATTTTCAAGTGTTTAATTTAGATTTGATTTAGGCTGTCATATCATTGTTATTTACATTTAAAAAGAAACAAATTTATTTTTACTCTTCTATAAAGGTATTTTTCTTAGAAATTTTACTCAATGTTGATATTCTTAGGTAGTTATTAATCAATGGAGTACTTACAGTGACTAGGGTATAAGATAGATATTAACGATTTCTTGTGTGAAAATAAAAAGAAATTAAAAATTCTGTCCTGTTTATTAACCCTTATGTTCTCTGGTTTAACGTAGATCTAAAACTGTTTTAGATACAGTTTAATTCAGACTCAAATCAGACTTGACTAAATCAAGAAAAATGAAGTGTTCAAATTCAAGTTTGTAGCCATGAGATTCTTGATTACAATACTTGTACTTACAATAAAATAAAGCACGGATTACCACGTAAATGTAGTCAAATCATTTCGTGTTAAACCGATTTAAACAAAGCGAAATCGTGAAAATTTTCCCCTTTTACTTACAGCCTATATTATATGTAAACAAATACGTATCGTTAGATAAATATATTGATTACCAAATTGCGTAAGTACCTTCGAGTGTCGGCAATGAGACAATCGATAGAATACCCCTCGTTAGGGGAGTACTTGGGCACCAAAGTCAAATATCTGCCTAAATATTCATCTGTACACAACACACAGCATAACTTAATCATTATTGCTCCTTGCTCTCGTTTAATATCTATGAGTATGAAAGAGACATAACATTTACTTTGTTTTGATTTATGACGTACATTGCTTCATCTACATGCAAATTGCTCATCTGAGTATTCGGCAATCCATCGATGTTTATCAAACATTGGCCAACATTTGATAAAAATAAGGGCGTATTTTGCTCAACTTCGTATTAAGAGACGGATCTGGAGCGTTCATTTTCAAAGTTGCTGTTTAAAAAAATCATCTTGAGTAAAAATAAATAATAATAAAATGAATTAACTAATACTGGATTAGTTTTTAAGCTCACAGTTACACGATAAATTGCAAAATCAAATTTGTGGCCATTTCTGTGAAGAGTCTATTTAAAATACACAAAGTTATTTGACCCTAAGCGCGTATTGAGGTCGTTTATCATGAAAGGTAAATGAAGCAGTACGTGGTTTTAAATACGTGGTTAAATATCAAAAAGACAAGTAACCGTCGTCGCGACGTTCAACACAAAAAAATCTGTAGAATCACAATTCAGACTAGACAAGACCGAAAGGGGTCCATTTCATGTCTGGACCATCCTGTTTTGCTCAACATCGGTTATTCAATGTTGCACAAAGAGGGCATTATTATGCCTTTATTCTTTTATATAAATTCACAAGGGTTGAATACCTAGTCTCTTGTTTGCCAATTTTTGCAACTTGACTGGGCCAGTTTAGCAGATGTAGGTCTGGATTCTCACGTGAGAACAAAATGCATTGAATTATTACTACACTGGTCATGCCCTTTGATGAAATGAACGCCATCACGCTTATAAAGACGTTAAATTATTTATTATTATTATTTACTTTACTTTAACATTAAAGAGTCATTGGCCAATTACATTAGGAAACATAAAATATATATTTAACGACATTTACACGCTCATCCCACAATACTCCAAACATTATTTGAAGATTGTCTTCCATTCGTCGGCAAACACATCATTATCATAATGTTAACAACTTAGGCGATTTTTCATAATTTTCTTCCCCACTGGGTAAGCAAAATGCCCGGTAACCAAGTTTGTGAAAAAGTAAATTGCCCACACACACCATTCCCCCCTCAAGTACACACACACATCCACATTCATTAACAGTGTGGTGGTTAATTAGCAATGCTGTATTCGCATCGTAAATCAGATAGCACACATACGTCAATTCCGTGTGATTGGTCCACAAATCAATCAATAATGACCGAACAGGGGACAACTTCCGGGGTCTAGAATGTTCCAGAAGCCGGAAGTCGATCTTGGTGTTGGGAGACCTGGCCAAAATATTATGATTTCCATTTTTTTTTTAAATTAAATTTATTGGTCCTTTCTACTTAGTTTTAAATATGTACATATTTTTGTTTAACTAAAACAATAATTTAATGTTAGTTACAAATTATAACTAAAACAGTGAAAATTTTCGACCTCCATTGCTGCTTATGTACGTGGAAAATTAAAGCTTTCAAAATTCGCTTTTGTATGTTTGAGTAGCTTTAATGACACTTTTTAAATGCGAGAAGTGTGAATAATTTAATGTTTATGATTTTGATTCGTAATATTCTGAAGGCAAAATGATCGCTTTTCAAGTTTGTGAAAAAAAAGAAGGCATTCTAGGCACACTAACGCATTCTCTGATGGCATGGTGGTATGAGTGTAAAGGTCTGTAGTTGAACCCTATATCATTCAGATCACACACACAAATATCTTGTCATTGCGATTGGTCAAACAAAATTAGGACAACCAATCACCGTCAAACATGGAGCCAATTCCGGTTTCTGGAACATTCTCGTAGCTTCTAGAAAACCGGAAGTTGTTTGGGTTACTACCCTAAAATACCCTATTACTTCATTTTTTTCCAAAAACAAAATAATTGGTAAAGAACATATTTTTAAATAGATACTTTTTTATCTAACTCCAGAAATATGTTTAATGTTATTTTAAAATTTACTTAAATTTCAACGAAAATGTTCCACTTCCATTGCCGCAAATGTATGTTGTTTTAAAGCTTCAATGTACGTCGAAAGCTCCGAAGTTAAACATAGGGTTAGCTTTGGCGGCGCTAGTAGTGTGTAGCGTCATTAAAGCTTAGTGTTAGTGCATGCTGTAAGGCCTGTGTGTGTGTAAGAAGGGTAAGGGGTCCTCCATGAATCAATAGCTCAGCTCGTCCTTTCGATCCAGGGCAGCGGACCAGAGCAGTCGACTCCTAACTCATCTGTGTGAAAAGTATCTTTTTGTGCATTGGGGGCCGTAACATACGCAGGTTAGTAACTCAGTGAAAAAACTTGGTTTTATTCGTATTTTCGCGATTTTCTGGTTGAGTTTTCCAAATTGACCAACACTCCGTTTCTTTGTTAAAACTTAGTCGCGTCTTATCTTCCTGTTTTCAAGTGAAGTGTTAAGATTACCCACTGACCGAAGTGTTAGAATATTTAATTCAGAGGTTTAGAGATCAATCCGACAATATTTTTCAATCTAATTATATCTTTAAAAAAAGGCATTTTACATAGGTAGGGTAAATGATACATAAAATCAATGTAAGTTATTCAGACCTACGTTCTATTAAACGTCCAAGAAAAAGGTTTTCCTTTCATTTATTGACTCGTGGAAAAGTTTTTCCTCCGAAAAAAAATGGGTACAAAGGAAAATGGCGCCCGCCACGGGTGTGTCCATCACGTCGCCATTATGTGGCGCATTACGAATTCAGTTTTTCCTTTTTAAACATAACTAAATAAATTTCACACGAATTTTGCAACCCAACGATTAGCAGGTATCTTAATTTATTTATTTATTAAAAAGGTCCACCAACAGCTTCTATATGTTACATATATGTATTGGTTAATAAGTCCTGGACTCACATAGTTGCTAATTACTGGTTAACCAACATTTACAAAAAATAAGTGATATTGATTAACATTGATACATAATATACACATAACTTTGTATATAATTTTAACTTCGATAGAAGATGGTGCCGTTGTGTTTGGAGCCGTTCTGGCTCCAGCCAGACGGCGGCCTTAGGAAATTTTCAACCATTAGGCTCAGATAGTCCTTAATAGGAAAATTCAGAATGCAAAAGTTACAAAATAGAACAATGGTAAAAAATCTTTATTAAAAATCAACGTTTCACTAAACGGTACATAATGAAAAATGAAAAATAAGCAAATTTAATTTATTATATTCTTAATAGTATGAGGCACGCAATGTCCCAGCTCCCCTTCAAAAGTGTCTCCAGTTTTTACGATAATGTTAAATTAAATTCTGGTTCTTGTTTTATTAGCTACTTCCTCAAAAGGTTGTTTTAAAATATATTGTATGCTTATATTTATTTTTTTGTCATCTCGTTTCAGCTATGGAGAAGCCGCCTGACCTGCCGGTCCAGGCGAGCCACGCCTACACCGTGGAGAGCATGCAGCAGTTAGCGGAGCAGATGCTGAACGATCCCGAGTTGGGGCGCCGGAGCCGCGTGGTGTCGGTGCTGGACAGCGGCGGCGGCAAGCATGCTGCTATCACCATGCCGAAGCTGCCCCGCTATGGGTTTGGCTACATAATCACGGGCATATAATTTTCTTCATGTTTCAGTACTTCGGTACTTAGATGTAGTGTTTTGATTTGGAGAACATCGTCTACTAGTTAAATAAGGAATCTCGGATGAATAATTAATTATAATTATATTCATGTAAGTTTGCAGATATAAAGTTGGTCCTATTATCATGTCCTCACGCAAGTAATAATTAATCCCTCTGATCTTTAGGAGTCTCATAATATAGAATAAGATGTTTTATGTATTTGGGATAACTTTATAATAAGGATGTAGCAACTTTTAGTCAACACTAAGTACATTACAACGTTTTATGTAAGCGTTCTAGACGCATCAGTAGTAAGTAAGCTCTTTTGATGTTTTGAGATAACTTTAGAATTAGGATATCTTCACGAGCGACCAGAGTGCGCACGTGTACTTAGTGTTTTATGTAGGCGTTCTAGACGCATTAGTATCGTTTATATAATAACATGTAATTTTTTGGCTCTAATCGTATTTTATCAGTAATTTTAAAGCATTATAATCACGCAATATTATAAGTAAGTACAAGTATATTCATGTTTATGTATCTTGGATTTTTAGGTAATAGGATGTAATTCAGATAAGTTATTACATTATAAATACAACGTACCTACCATGTTTGTCACTATATAATCTTAATATTAGAACTTCGTGTTTAATCAATCTACTAGTAATTTAATGTGTGTTTTAATAAATGTCGTAATATTTGTGTAGTAATAATATTTTGGATTCTGAGTGTTTCGAATGATAATGTAGTAGTAGTGTCCGAAAGACAAATGTCTGTCATTGGTGTTATATTGTAGTTTGTAGTGTGTGTAATAAAATTCAAAAAACCCATATTTGTGTTTTATTCCAATATTGATTTAAAAGTTTTTTTTGTTGTAAATAATGCACTTGAGGTCAATTTTACCAAAGTGAGCCAACGCACAAAGTCTCAATTTAGTTATACTCAAAGTCAGTCATTTATTTCTAATAAATCATTTACAAACAAATGCGTGTAAATGGTTAATTTTAAATAAATGACGATTATTTAGATTTTAAGTCAGAAATGGCAAGGAGCCAGTCAGTCAGAAAACAATATGAAATCTAGGAATATTAAACAAATTCAATATGTCGAATAGTACAATAACAAACCAAGTCTTAAAATAAATCAGCGTTAAATATCAAAAATCACTATAATAATCTCCAAAAACGAGAGAAGGTTTATTGTGGGTTGGTTCGTTTTTGCATAATTAACACTAAATGCAATATTCATTGTGGGATTATATCTATTAAAGGACCATTTTGTAATATTGCCTAGAAATGATAATATTCATTTATTTGATTTAAGATGGAAGGGTCATGAATGGCATTATAAAAAAAAAACCCTTTTACCATTACAGACAGCCAAATAATTTCATAAAGTTTACACCTAATTGAAGACAGGTGAGATCGAATTTGGAAAAGATGAAGCTGGAATTTATGAGTTTTGTTATATCTCTCTAATTTTCTATGATTTTTTATATTTGGTTATTTACATCATTAGATCACCATTACCAAACCATGTTTATTATGGACCCATTTATTATTATTCTCATTTATTCGTTGGCATAAACATATAAGTTACATTTTTAAATATTTATATAAAAATTAAAACATTTAAAAATATAAAAAATAGTACCCCACCGGCATCGGGAATAGGGTCCTGAGAAAGAAATTTCTTAACAATACGCGCAGAGTCTAGGAGTGCATCTTTCTTATTATTATTATTGTAATGAAAGAACACTCATTCACACAATGATTTGAGGAACTTTGATTAACTAACTATCACCTAGCACTACTAGCAGTGTACACACCATTATATTTTAATGCTATTCATAGGATTTTTGTGAAAAAAACAGGAGGCACGGCTGCTATTAGTTAGGAAGCGCCGTGCTCCCTGCTTTTCTGGCGTGTCGAGGCTCGTCCCGTGGTATATATAGCGTCCAGAGACCCACACCGATACTACACACGAGGAAAAATATTAAGTATGTACCACTAAAATATATCTGTCTCTTATTTTCCTTAGATGCCGCCTCATGAGAGAAGATCTTATCCCATACCATTTCTACTCAATTGCTTTATAAAATAAAAATGGTCACACACACACACATTCTACGAAGGCTTAGGGTGTTGACACACGCGGGTTGCGGCTACGCTGCGTTGTCGCAGCCTAATGATTTCAACGCAGTCAATGCCACACGGGCGCTGTATCGTCG
This sequence comes from Caradrina clavipalpis, assembly GCA_932526535.1. Classification (NCBI taxonomy): domain Eukaryota; kingdom Metazoa; phylum Arthropoda; class Insecta; order Lepidoptera; family Noctuidae; genus Caradrina; species Caradrina clavipalpis. The sequence goes on from OW052087.1 coordinate 8,860,662, forward strand.
CTGCGTCAACCCAACTAGAAAAAACTAGACTTTTAGGCTATCTCAAGACTACTATTTTTTGCTCTTAAATCCCTCCTTTATGATCGTATAAGCCTGGATTTGGGCACCAATTATAAGCATTTTAGTATAATATCGTTCTAGTATCATTCTAATTGAATGCTGTTTGCACTTACAGAAGTCTAGCCAAAATTAATTTAAGCCGACTTAGGCTAATATTGCTTTTATGTGAGTATCTTGTAAGCCTGCATAGGCTTATATTGGTCTAAGGTTAGAATCTTTTGAGGCAATACAAGCTCTTTATGATTTTACGTTTCAAAGTTACAAAAGAAAAAAAAATGAAAACAATTAAAGTTGCTGTGAAGTTAAAGTTTATACTAAAGCACTGCTATTGTCAAGTGCGTGTATCTAAGTTTTACGGTAAGCAATCGTATTGCAAAATATTATTTACTGTTAAGTAGATCCCGTTTTACGCTTCAAAATTCATGCGCCTTGTGAAATAAGGTATTTCCTGTTCTCGTTTATTTATTTTATTTGTTAAATTGTATTGATAGTGTCGCCATTAATATAGCTACATTTTACAAGCACACTATTAGACTATTGTAAGATTGTTTACTCTTATTTTAGCATTCGCTTACTAAAGATAACTCCATATTGAAATAAATCCATTATTAATTACTATAAAATTTTAACCATCTAAATATATATAACTCAAAGGTGACTGACTGACTAACATAGTAATCTATCAACGCACAGCCCAAACCACTGCACGAATCGGGCTGAAATTTGGCATGCAGGTAGATGTTATAACGTAGGCACCCGCTAAGAAAGGATTTTGATCAATTCTACCCCCAAGGGGATAAAATAGGGGATGAAAGTTTGTATAAATCTTCTTAGATTTTCGACTGATTGACCTGAAGTTAAAGATGCCATTTAAGCTACTATGATGAAGATGTCCGCTTAAATAGGATTTTGATAAATTCAACTCCCATGGGGATAAAATAAGGGATACGCGAGCGAAGCCGCGAGCAAAAGCTAGTTTTAGCCAGCAAAATCTTACTCTTAAAATAGTATTCCCAAAATCGATCTAAGATCAAATGCTCTTATGTGGGTCTTGTCTTTTGTATTGTAAACTAGCTTTTGCCCGCGGCTTCGCTCGCGTTAAAAACTATTATTATTAATTAGGTATAGTTTTTGCGACTTTACTTTTGTTTAGCGTGTGTACAAAATTAGGGCCTACAAAACTTCTTTGTACACAATATTCTTGACTAATCTGTCATTAGGCGCTAAAACTATCAAGCTACTGGGTGAACTTACTCGTGAGCAAGCAACATAAAACTGTCCATGAGAGAAGCAATGTTCTCTCAAGTCAATACCGGCAAATTTAAGAGTTTGCCCCTGAGACTTGTTTATTGTCATGGCAAAGCAGACTTTTAGGGGAAACTGTAATCGTTTAAATTCGAACGGGATATCATTAGGTATTAATGGGATTCGTGGTATAAATACAGTTTCCCCTTTCGCACACCCAGTTAATATAGTGGCTTCCACTATATTGCGATGTAACGCTTTCACTTGCAGTCTCGTACCGTTACAAAGTTTTGGTGGTTTTAAATTTCGCAACAACATAATTGGAGTGCCCACACGCAGAATAAGCTTATGATAAGGCAAACCTGGCGGTTTCAATGAATTTAAAAATTCTACAGGGTAATTAGTAGCGTCATCTGTATTAACCACAGTATCAATCGAATTATAGACCTTTTCTTCGCCCTCAAACGACATGAGCAGGATATCGTTGATAGCTGCTGCTTGATCGTTCTTTGGAGTAAGTATGGCACGCTCACATAACCATTCAATAGGCTTGTCATGTATATGAATAATGTCTGGATAAACTTTAGACAGCAATTCTTGAACCGTAGTAACAACTGTGCACAATTCTTCCGGGATGGTTATCATTCCATCAAACGATGGAAAATCACCATTACCGATTTTAAGAAGGAGATCTGAAAATCTACCAGCAGTCTCATCCCCGCCCAAATGTGCTCTCATATTTTTAGAGAGCTTAAGAATATTAACCTGGGGCCACAAATTAGATTTCTTAATGCACGACTTTACTTCGTCAGCCCTGGTTCCTTTTGGCACCACTGGTAGAGTCTGCCGGAAGTCTCCGGCCAGCAAAACTGTCACGCCACCCATTACTTTTGTATTACCCCTTATATCCCTTAGTGATCTGTTTAAGGCTTCAATACCACCTTTATGAGCCATCGTTATTTCGTCCCACACGATTATTTTAGTACTCTTTAAAACTTCAGCAAAATTACTTTGTTTGGAGATGTTGCAAATGGGAGTCTCAGCAGTGATTAAATTGAGTGGTAACTTAAAAGTAGCATGAGCAGTTCGACCGCCTTCGAGTAATGTAGCAGCTATGCCGGACGACGCCACAGCCAGGGCAATGCCGTGAGTACTTCTTACTTTCGCCAAAAGTAAATTAATAAGGAAGGTTTTACCAGTTCCACCTGGAGCGTCTAAGAAGAATATTCGACCGTCATTTGCATCTTCTACACTTGTGATAATTTTATTGTAAACTTCCTGTTGCTCGTCATTCAAGGATGCTTCATTTTTTCTTACTGCGTCTTCTAAGGCCACTGTATCGTAACTGGTCTCCTTCACGTACTCTCTATTTTCAAAATGTATTGATGTTATTGGCTGAGGTAATCCATACTCTTTAAGAGGACGGCCGCCTAGTGATAATACGGCATCCTCTAATACCGACAGGCATTTGTTAAATATCAGGTCCGATGAGTGCTCTACATCCACGTCACCTTGCCTTTTCAGTTGTTTTTTAAAGTCTTCAGAAAGGTATTCTTTGTATTTTTCCCAAAGACATAAGGGGTCGGAAACCTGGCAGAACAGTAAAATGATAGTAAAAAGCTCTCGAATCATATGCGGTGTTTGACAAAGTGCTGCCTCTTCAAGAGCTGAATCCAAATGCCGATCATCTTCGAGTAGACCTAGAGCCTTGCACGCGGATTGGAAAGTGGGATGTAAGTGACCATCTACAGTTTTCAACGCGTTAAATGAATTTGGGCCTCTGATCTCATGTAGAAGCATTCGAAGGTGGTAGCATTCTGTATTGTTTGGATGAACAGTATAAACCCTACCTAGAACGTGTTCTTTTTTGACCCCTGACCATCCTTCAACATTCACTCCTCTCTTCCTTCTCTGATACGATCGCTTGTTCCAAACGTAATACGCGGGGACTTCCGAGTATAGCAATGTTTTTGCAAAGTCATCCACGTTACACAGACCGAAAAAAGAGAGGAGTGTAGTTGTAGGAGGACTACTCAATTTGTCGCACAAGTTCTGCTCATTGAAATAAATTCTCTGTCCATTTTCTAAATGGACAGCAAGGTGCACTACAGGAGGAAAACGCTCATGTATTGGGAATTCAAGGATTCGCCAAACTGCTTCAGCTGAACTTATATATCGACCACTTGCGTAGGTTGTAACTTCATCCTTCCCATCCTTCCCGTTCTCTAAAGTAAACGTAGCCTGATCTGACCCTTTATTAACATATTTGCAAACGTATTTGATTGACTTCACTGAATGGCAATACTCTACGTTCACATGAGCGTTACATGTTCTTAATAGCACTGGATTATACGGAACCACCCAACGATTATCTATTGTAACACCCTTGATATTGACCGAGAATCCACCGTCATCCAGAGAACGTCTCCTGTACTGCGGATAGCCATCATCACCGGTTTGAGTTTCCTTAATAAGAGCCTTAGGATAACGTTTGCTGCACGAATTATCTTTCATGCATGGAGAATTTCGGTTTAAACTTCCACAGGGGCCATGTATCATATTACTTTTAACAATTTCGTAAAGCTCAGGATCGCGATCGGGGTCAGGTATTTCAGCACAAATAATATTGTCAATTTGATCCGGAGTGATGCGATGTTGTAACCATAAAAGTATATGAATATGCGGAAGACCTCGCTTTTGCCATTCCGTCGAATACATATAGCATCTCACTTCACCGAAAATTTTCCCTTTTATCAACAAATCCATGACCTTTTTTACCTTTAATCGAAAGACACGCGAAATAATATCGTATCGATCATGAGATTTTTGTCCTGAAAGTAAGTGCTCATTTATGTCACTCCAGCGTGGGTTACATGTAAAAGTAATAAAAAGGTCGGGACGACCGTAATGTCTAACATAGGTCATGGCGTCTTGCGTTTTTTCGTGCATGTATCTTGGTCCACCAGTAAAAGATGATGGAAGTACTACCATTTGTCCCAGCTGATTTGCTTCAGTATCTTGCCGTCCAATTGCATCTTTTAAATGAATATAATTATCTGCTCGCAATTTGGCTTGATTGTTTTTTATGTAGTTTAGTCTTTCAGTTTCTATTTTTGCGTATTCATCTACCAAATATTGACTAAAAAGAGCGCGATATTTAACCAAAAAGTTATCTTCTCCTTCTCTGATCATTATTCTGTATGAATAAAAACTTACAGCAGAGACTGTTTTTTTTAAGGGCGACTTAGTTGTGGGATCGCATTGTGGTATGTTGATTGAATAGCCATCATCCCCCCAGCAAAACATCAACGGGTACTGCAATGCGTCATAAGCTCGATGTATCTCACTGATACGCTGAAGTGAGTTACTTCGGCTTTCGAGGATGATGTCTCTTCGGTCAAAATGCTGATCTACCAATACGACAGCTACTTCATTTGCAGTTGGTGCATTAAATCTACCTCTGTGTTCCCTTTGTGGTTTTTTATCTGCATGTATTACGACCTTGAATGACTCTGAAGGCTCTTGACTCTTTTTATCAATGGCTGTTTTTAGATCTTTTATGTATGGGTTTACCTCATGTAACATAAGCTGCAATTGTTTGATTAAATTTGGCCTCAAATCAGGAAATTTAGAACATCGAATATTAGCTTCTCTATCATCTTCACCGACGAAATAAATTTGCAGAAACTGTGCATCCTGCCCAGGTCCCGGTAATATACTTCCGATTAAATGATAGACTTGTCCTTGAACTTTAAAAGTTGGTGAAAAACCGCCTTCTTTTATTTGTTTTCCACCAAAGGAAGTCATTTGAAAACAGGCATTATATTTTCGGATATTATCCATGAAGTGTACATGATTTGGGTGTAAATCATTAACCAGACTATAAAGTGGTTCAGGCAGTTGTTTAAACGGCTCAAGTTGTACTTTACCGGCGCTACAACACATGCCAGGTGTCTCATCTTTCCACTTCAAGGCGTTACACCACTGACACTTGTACGTCATAGAACCTAAGACTACACTGCTGTCAGTTCCATAAGCAATATCTGGGTCATACGCCAAACCCGAAAGCAACTTGCTTCTCCATACACGCCGAATTGTATTTTCTCTATACCGTGACTGAATCCCTCTATGCACATCGGTATTCCTGGCCTGATATAATGCAGCAGATTGCCTGTGTTTTTCAGGGTTTGCAGCCTGGTAGGTGGCGACAGATTGCCTGTGTTTTTCAGGGTGTGCAGCCTGGTAGGTGGCGACAGCTTGCCTCTGTTTTTCAGGATGTGCAGCCTTGTAGGTGGCGACAGCTTGCCTCTGTACATCAGGGTTTTTTTTCTTATATTCAGACACAGCCCTACGGTGGGATTCAGGTAGAGTCTGTGCATATTTTTTTTGTGCCTTTTTTATTTGATTTTTTCGTGTGTAATTAGTAAACCTTGCCCTACGTTTGTTTTTCTTTTTTTCTATTAATGTCACAGACTCAGATTGGGACAATAAACTTCTTATTAAATTTTCATCATAATTTATTGAAGATACAATAGGTGAATGTTCACGCTCTAAAACAGGTACCTCCTGACAACCCTTATCAAGTTTAAGTTGCGAAGATGTATCAATTCCAAAATCATGTTCTTCTACAGCTACCTCCATACGACGCCGAGTAATTTTCTGTGCTGCTATTGGAAGATAGGCATCAAAATGCCCACTGGACAAATCTTGGCTGAATCGTAATCGCCTTACCGGATAGTCGTTCGATCCAGATTCCGTATATATGAGACCGTTTCTATAAACTTCAAACTTAAATGGGAATATTAATCCTGCTGCTATTACCTCACAAAATCCGCCATAAGTAGCATTTTTCATCATATCACCAAAATATTCGTCAGGTGTTACGTAGTTATCACCATTCCTATCGTGGGTCATAATTGAAAACTTGCTCCAGTCATTAACCACATATCTGACAATTTCTGAACGCACCTCCATCGCTCTATCTTGTGTTCCGTACATTAAATAAGAGAGAGCACGAAACAAACATGCACCGTCACCAACAATAGGTACGACAGTACATTCTTCAACTTCTCCATTAACGTTCAGATTTTCTTTAGCCATTTTAAAAAAGTCTAACCGACAAACCCTATACTTAAACCAAACGAAAACAAAACGAAAACAAAACAAATGTCAAATACAAAGCAGAGTCTATAACCAAAACTACTAAACCGAAACAAAGCAAATACAATCCAAAATATGCCAAGAAAAGAACAGCCAAAATCGTCAAATACTCGTATAATCCGCTAGAAATATTTAGTCTTCATCATAGTAGCTCCAATCATTCATTTCAGTTGAATCAGTCGAAAATCTAAGAAGATTTATACAAACTTTCATCCCCTATTTTATCCCCTTAGGGGTTGAATTTATCAAAATCCTATTTAAGCGGACGTCTTCATCATAGTAGCTCCAATCTTTAATTTCAGTTCAATCTAAGAAGATTTATACAAACTTTCATCCCCTATTTTATACCCTTAGGGGTGGAATTTATCAAAATCCTTTCTTAGGGGATGCCTACGTCATAGTAGATTTATGCATGCAAAGTTTCAGCTCGATCGGTTTAAAATTGACAAAGTTTCATACAAACTTTCATCCCTTATTTTATCCCCTTGGGGGTAGAATTGATGAAAATCCTTTCTTAGCGGATGCCTATGTCATAACATCTACCTGGATGCCAAATTTCAGCCCGATCCGTCCAGTGGTTTAGGCTGTGCGTTGATAGATCACTATCTAAGTCAGTCAGTCACCTTTGAATTATATATATTTAGATATGTTGATCCAAAATCACTCTAATATCATACTTATCCAGTGCTATTGATCTTATAATAGTTTTAAGTAAGATCAGAAATGCACGTACTCTCAGTACTCTTTTGCAATGCTGATATTAGTCTGACATCTTAAAATAGCGGGTTATTCACCAACTGGACACAAGAGACCGGACACACGTGTGTCCAGTTGGTTAAACTCAAAGTTAGTATCACTTATTATTTCGTCATCTGGACACACCAAGATTTTCATTCGTGTCCACTTAGTGAAACTTAAATTATATCACTTTTATATTTTCGCCAACTGGACACAACTATTTTTTTTTGCAAAAAAGGGTACAGTCAGGTTCATAATCGCCTCAATTTCATGAAAAAGCTGCCATACTTTTTTACTTGAAAAACCTTATTAGCTTCTACGAGTATTTAAGAGAATTTTTGAATAAAACAAATTTAAGTAATATCATGACGATTTATTAATGTGAAAAATACTATACTTAACTAATGTTATTTTTTGATTACCTGTAGGTGCTTTTATAACATCAGCGTGACAATATTCAATATAATCTTCGAGTATCACAGACAAATCATATAAGGTCATACATAAACACAGCAAAATATATTTTTCAAGGTTAAACGCAATGACGTTTTTAACCTTTAAAGATACACTCCACTCTTATACAAACTTGCAAAGCTTGCTTTCTTATTAAATGTAGTTACAGTAAAATTTGTACGAGTACGGAGTCGAAACGTTCATCCTTGATTTTTGGCATACAATAATAAAATAAAATATCAAAATATCATCAGTAGGTAGAGCCTACTTATGACATAACAATACTAAAATGGGTAATTTTACAAACAATAATCATTCTACATAACTTTGGAACAACAATATTTGACTCTTTGGAAATAGAGTATTTTAGTAATAATTAAGGTAATTGTATCAGAATCATTTTACTAAGACTAAGATAATAATTACAGAGATCAATAAAATCAACAGAAAAACATAGAAAATTAGTATAAGCCAGTATAAATTTATTTTTATTTACTTAATTTTTTCGATACAGTGACCGATGTTCATATCTCCTGATTCAAAATCTTTAACAGTGGCTGTGATCATAGTATTCATTCTGATAGTTTCAATTTTTTTTCTTGATATAGGTCTAAACTAAAAAAAAACTAAAAAAAAAAAAAAAAACTACGTCTTTGTTAGTCGCCGGCCGCCGGGAATACAGAAAGTGTATAAAACTGGTTACATGTTGAAGATTATAAAACAAGGATAGAGATAGTGACTGTCAGTGTCAAAAATACATTCTTTAAAAATTCACAAATTGTGAATAATTTTAAAATTACATACTTAATTACCCATTCTCAGTAGTGGGACGTTCAGTGGCCGATGATGTTTGACACAAAACATTAATGTGCTTGACTGTACTTTATCTTGAATTCGGGTAAAATGCGAACTTGTGTCCAGTTGGCGAAAACATAAAAGTGATATAATTTAAGTTTCACTAAGTGGACACGAATGAAAATCTTGGTGTGTCCAGATGACGAAATAATAAGTGATACTAACTTTGAGTTTAACCAACTGGACACACGTGTGTCCGGTCTCTTGTGTCCAGTTGGTGAATAACCCAAAATAGCATTTAGCAAGGCTAAAAAAAAAAAAAAACAAACGAGAGACGAGTTTTAGGATTATAAAATCAAACGAGCTTAGAAAACACGCATATAAGAGCAAGTGTTCTCAAGTGCAATTAGTCTTAGTAAATGCTCTTATAGGAGTATGTGGCTTACAATAGCATAGTAATATACTCTTATATACATATATGAGACTTGGTTATGAGACTGAGCGTTTTTGAGACCATACAGGCTTGTCTAAAAGCAATATAGGACCGACGGCTCTTATAATTGTTCTAAAACAATTATAAGAGCGCTTAAAGCCTACCACTCTTATAAGTGCGAGTTCTGAGACTATTTTGCTAGTTGGGAACGTAGCTATATGTTATTAAATACTCCGCTCCAGTTTTCAACTCAACGTCCTTCCCCACCTCGTTACCTATCCTTGTGCGTTGCGTCGCTGTTCGTGATTTTAACGCATCGTGTTGTCGTCCAGATTAATATGTAGAACGACGAACCGTCACCGCTCAGTCGACGCAGCGCCAACGCACTGTTGCAATGCACAGACAATGCCCATGTGTTATCCCCCTTACTTAGCCATGATTGCAGATTAATACTGCCAATAAAAAAGTCGCAACTGGTCTGATATTTGTATCTGTAATAACGACGTTTCAATTTATCTGTATATTATTTAGTTGTTCAGTGTAGCCAGAGTGCTTTTTGTTTAATTAAAATACTGCTTACATAAAGACGAATATTATAAGAAAGAGGGACGATTATCGTATTTTTAAGAATAATCTCAGTGCAGTCCATTTCAGTTTGTTAGAAATATCTCTGAACCGTAATAGTTAGTTGAAATATTCACAGATGATGTATTTCTGTTGTCGTATACGACAAATACTAAAGAACAGAATAAAATAAATATTTCAGAGGGCTCCCATACAACAAACGTGATTTTTTTGCCGCTTCTATAGATATTGATACGGAACTAACGATAACTTTTAACATTATTAATTAATTCTTGATTCACCAATGATTATTGTTCATATACACGAACAAACGTAATATAAGTGCTCTTGAAATACATGATGTAAACATAATTATATCGGTATTAAGATTAATGTAAACGATTTTCTTTAAATCAGATGTAAAACTACAGAATTGCGTATAAGTGTACCTCTGCCTTTATCCCATCTAGAGGGATAATGAAAACATTGCTTTACATTTGTGGAAGGGCTGTGGGACGATATAAATCAATAAACAGACAGAAGCGTGCCAGTCGGACCGCCATTACATCAACACGGCTGTCTCATTTCAAAACCTAGTTAAGGACACTTTTTTCAGAAATCGTTTTATTGCATAATTTTGCTAACCTACTTAGTCCCTACCAAATAAAAAAACACCAGCGTTGAAAACTTACATTAAAGCGGTGATATTTAATCATCGATACCCAGTAATGCATTACTCGTCTCTGATCTAATTTACGTTTATTCGCTCTCCTATAAAATTTAGTTTTAGGTCCTTGCTAGGTTTTGAAATGGGGCAGCCGAACAGACGAGAAAAATCTTCCTGGTTGCTTGTTTGAGACGAGAGGAGCCTTTGAAGTAAGTACAACTGTGGTTAGTTATAATTTTTGTGGTGTAGCTCTCCTGATTAATCTGCTTTTAATAAAAACTTAACAACGTAGTGCCCGCCTTTCGTAGTTGGCCCTCCACAACTACGTTCAAATTGGACATAATATTAAACCATGAATCAGCCTTACACTGGAATTCAATCAAATAAATGTGTAATAAAAATTATTTACTCTCTTTTAGTCAGACACTGAATTAAGCAAAATTAGAATGCCAAAGGCACAAAAGAAAGTATATCTTTTGCTAAAATGTACACAATGGAATGAAATAGAATGGAATTAATTTTTTTATCTTTAGATAATGGCGTGTAAAATGCCTGCACTTGTGAATTTCTTATTAGGATTTTTTTAATAACAAAAGATTACTTAAAAGAATATTTAAGCCCTTGTTTAATTTTTATGTCATCTCGTTTCAGTCATGAATCAGCCGCCTGACTTGCCTGCCCAGGCGAATCCGCCGACCGGACCGTCATTGCATCAACTTGGAGCCTTTGCAGTCGTCTCAAGTAAGTAGAACTGTGCTTTATTATCGTTTTTGTGGTGCTTAGCTATCACGATTAGTCTGATTTCAATGAAAATCGAACTCTCTGTAGTTGGCCTTCAACAACTACATTAAAATTGAATATATTAAACTATGAATAAGCATTAAAATGGAACTAAATCGAAAGTGTAATAAAAGTACTTCAACTTTCTTCTTAGTCAGACACGTAATTAAGCAAATTCAGAATGCCAATGGCACAAAAGAAAACAAAGGTAAAAAACCGTTTGCTAAAACGTACTCAGTGACACTAATATGGAATTGAATTTAATTAATTGTTATCTTTATATAATATTAAATGAAAATATATAGTATTTCATGTATATTTCAAAATATTATGTTTCCAAAAAGTTTCTTATTAAGCCCTTGTTTAATTTTTATGTCATCTCGTTTCAGTCATGGATAAGCTGCCTGACCTGCCTGTCCAGGCGAGCCACGCCTACACCGTGGAGAGCATGCAGCAGTTAGCGGAGCAGATGCTGAACGATCCCGAGTTGGGGCGCCGGAGCCGCGTGGTGTCGGTGCTGGACAGCGGCGGCGGCAAGCATGCTGCTATCACCATGCCGAAGCTGCCCCGCTATGGGTTTGGCTACATAATCACGGGCATATAATTTTCTTCATGTTTCAGTACTTCGGTACTTAGATGTAGTGTTATGATTTGGAGAACATCGTCTACTAGTTAAATAAGGAATCTCGGATGAATAATTAATTATAATTATATTCATGTAAGTTTGCAGATATAAAGTTGGTCCTATTATCATGTCCTCACGCAAGTAATAATTAATCCCTCTGATCTTTAGGAGTCTCATAATATAGAATAAGATGTTTTATGTATTTGGGATAACTTTATAATAAGGATGTAGCAACTTTTAGTCAACACTAAGTACATTACAACGTTTTATGTAAGCGTTCTAGACGCATCAGTAGTAAGTAAGCTCTTTTGATGTTTTGAGATAACTTTAGAATTAGGATGTCTTCACGAGCGACCAGAGTGCGCACGTGTACTTAGTGTTTTATGTAGGCGTTCTAGACGCATTAGTATCGTTTATATAATAACATGTAATTTTTTGGCTCTAATCGTATTTTATCAGTAATTTTAAAGCATTATAATCACGCAATATTATAAGTAAGTACAAGTACATTCATGTTTATGTATCTTGGATCTTGAATGATAATTTAGATAATGATAACAATGATTTAGACTTTAGGTATATGTACGTAGCGGGATCTTCATGAAAATATCATGAAGACGCCTTGACACGTTTGTATTTTTAGGTAATAGGATGTAATTCAGATAAGTTATTACATTATAAATACAACGTACCTACCATGTTTGTCACTATATAATCTTAATATTAGAACTTCGTGTTTAATCAATCTGCTAGTAATTTAATGTGTGTTTTAATATTTGTGTAGTATTTTAATAATGTGTATCATAAGTATTTAGTGAACAATGTCGGTAAGCCAGTGTATCTCTTTAGTGATGGATTGTAGTTTGTATTGTGTGTATTAAAAGTAAAAAACCCCATTGTTGTGTTTTATTGACTAAATAATTATTTCTTGTGTAAGTTATGCATTTGAGCTCAGTTCTACTAAAATGAGTCAGCACACAAATGCTCAGTAATTAAATGAGTTAAGTCAAACTTAAGTCATACACAACGCCGTGTATAGGAGTACCTCTTTCTTATTATTATTACTGTAATGAAAAGCTCGTATACGAAATTATTTGAGTAACTTTGATTAACTATCACCTAGCACTACTAGCAGTGGACACAGCATTATATTTTAATGCTATTCATAGGATTTTTGTTGAAAAAAACAGGAGGCACGGCTGCTATTAGTTAGGAAGCGCCGTGCTCCCTGCTTTTCTGACGTGTCGACGCTCATACCGAGATTTATATAGCCTCCAGATCCCCCACACCGATACTACACACAAGGAAAGAATAGAGTAAGTACCACTGGAATATATCTGTCTCTTATTTTCCTTAGACGCTAAAACCCATATTAATATTAATACTGCTAATAATGAAAGTCGCTACTACTCTGGTATGTCTACTTGTAATAAGAACGTTTCAATTTATCAGTATTTCTATGCCTTATCCAGTGTTGCCAAGTGAACAACTATATTATTTTTAGTTAAAATAAAACCTACTACTTAAAAGGTAGCCAAAGAAAGCCCATTTCAACGAGTATGACGACAAACTCCAATGTGGATCGTGTCCTCAGTCAGTTAATTGAACCATTATTTATCAAATGACCTCGGACTATAAAAATAAAACATAAAAGTTAAAAAGCTCTGTCACAATCCTAACTCGATCACACCAGTGGAAGATGCTCGTGATGATAAAACTTTATATTATATATAGCCTACGTCACTGTCCACCAAATAACAATCAAAAAGAAAAAAATACGGTTTTCCCGTTTGAGAGCTTCGAAGTCACAGACACTCATGTTTAACTTACAACATCCCTCTCTACTTATTTTATTTAAGGGACAAACCCACTGCACTGTTCCCAAACCACTGCAACTCCTGCAAGCCAGAATCAACAGTGGCGACCGCTAGAAAAGCGCCCAGACAATGAAGGTCGACTAGTCCTGGAGAAATGATTTAACTGTCTTTTATCCCGCAACGAAATTAACGAATAATTTCATTTACTTATTTTATTTATTTTTCTATTTTGAATTTCGTCATTTTTCTTCAAGTCAGATTCAAAACTAAACTATTGCATACATACCTACGTAATTGTAAACCTGCCTTTACGGTATTGTGAAAACAGTGCTATACTTGCAGGTCTATGAGGGGTGATAAATCAGTGCACAGACTGTCATATTTAGCTTGAAGAAGTGCCGCGGATCGGATCGCCATTACAACAGCAGTCGATAAATATCCCAGATTGCTTGTTTGAGACGAGACGAGCTTTGGAATTCGAATCCAGTAAGTAGAACTGTGCTTAGCTATCGTTTTTTGTGTAGCTCTCACGATTAGTCTGATTTCAATAAAAACTCAACAATGTTTCGCCCACTCTCCATAGTTGCCCTTCAGCAACTATGTTCGAATTGAAAATATGAAATCATAATTCAGCGTTAAACTGGAGTTAAATAGAATGTGTGACAAAAATACGATAACTTTCTTGAGTGATGGCTTCTTAAAATGTCATTTCGCTGACCTAGTGACCTACATTTAATGTCGCACCCTCGCCGACTGCCCTAGTCAGCCCCCCTTACCAATATGACAAGGCATAAACAAGTTCCTTCCCTACATGATCGTTCCACCTTACATCACGAACAGTTCAATGAACCTGTTACCTCTTTCTATTACAGTAATGGTGTCGTTAGCAGACAAGTTGAAAGTGGCACCGGGCGACACTCTGGCAAAAAAAATCCGGCACGTCATGGATGTGGAAATTAAGAGATTCGAAGCACAATTCGAGTTTCTCAAAATATTAACGACGGAAGGGTTTGAAGGCCCGGGGCTATTAGGCCAAGAGGTAAGGAATCCCGAGCCGTACGAACCGGTGCGAACGGGATACCGGCTGGAACAATTGTTGGGTCACTTCTGCAAAGCTAGCTCTGATTTCAGTCTGACTCTGATCTGAATCTGACTGAACATGATTCTACAACGTTTTACGGAAAGGGTATATACATATCAAAGGTACGGATTCTTTTGGTGTTAACAAACCACATAGCAAATTTGTTTTACTACCTATACGTACAAAATTATAAAGTTAAGCAACATTTAAGCAAAAAACCAAATGTTTCGAATTGGATTCTACACATCATTACACTAAGTCAGCTGATCGGTGTCAATGAACTACACACTACACACTAAGAAACAACTCCGTAAAAGACTTGTTTCTCCTGACAAGTTTGTTTATGGCTTAAACTGCCGAAATTAAAAAAATATTATGCATTTTCAGTTATTGCTTTTGAGCTGAAATTTTGTATAGAGACTCAGTACCGGATACACTCTTAACCCTGTTTGTATGGATATACCCTTTCCGTTACACGCTGTATAATAATACACAATCATCATGATGACAATTTAGTACATGTTACAACTATATGTGTGTTATACTTATTTTTTATTATTTTCTAGTTTTGCCTATTTGTTTGTCTATTCAGAAATGTATTTGGTGGCACAACAGGCTATCCTGTTTTCTAAGACACTCGTGCTCAATATACTTGTGCCCAACTGTTGCCAGTCTCTATTAAAATCACTTGAATATTTTTGACAAATCTGTCATTCTCTTTTGACGCTCTGACCATGTTTTTTTTTTTAAATTATGTTTCATGTCTAAGTGTTTATATAATCAAAAAATATTTCAATTGTATCGCAAAAAATAAAAATTTTAAAAATGTTGTGTGACTTTTATTGTGTTGTTAATCCCTAAAGTTAGATTATTCATTGGACAAAAGTGAACTTCGTCACCGCGTCCAAAAAATCTCAGTTGTTGCTATTGAATCCCGAATAGACTTAGTCAGACAAGGGACTCTAAAAACCTAGGTCAGTTTTCTGCATTTAACCTATTGGAAATGGCGAACCAGGCTCAGATCCTAGCCTCAAGAAACTTGCCACATCCCTGGATGTCATTACACCAAGTATTTATTGGTTTAATAATCTTGATTGTCTGACTCAGGCCTCTCTATATCTTACTTCCACTTCCCTCTTCAGTATGTTAAATCCTGATGGAGTAGAGGATCCAGGCGTGCTACTAGCGCATGGAATATATGGATTTATTAATGATAGCAGGTTGTTGTGATTTTATAGTCAGGAGAAATAAGACATTTCTGACTCAAACCGCATTTATTTTCATAATACTTACATTTGTTCCTTAATGTATAAGGACCTAAGCATGGAAAACATTGCACGGGTAGTGATTCAGTCCCTAAAAATAGACGTTTTAAATTGTTTATACTAAAATATGAGCGCTAACACAGAAATCCAAGATATAAGTATGATAATGTGATCCCAAAGACTTCATACCTATGTTTGAGCATTGCTGAAGCTTTTAAGATAAATAGAAAAAGTGATATAAAATAATATTGATAGGTGTATGTAGTGGAGGAACATAATAATATGTTATTATCAAGGTAAGTTTCTGAAAATAATGTCATGTTGATTTGTAATGTATGTCAACTCTAAGAAACATAATAATAAAACCAGCTATCATACTTGTATTTAAGCGAGTACTTTTGAACCTGAAACCTGAAAAATAGGCCCAGCATTGAAACTAGTAAATACGCATTCCTTCTAACATAACCTCAAAATTTCCGCCATGCTAACATTATATAGATCTGACGACTACGGGATCTTGAGCATCAAAAATAAAGAAATAAATTATAAAAGCCATAATATTGTTTACGTAATTTTATGTTTAATGGAAGTAGTTATTACTATGGTTTATAATTATAAAAGACATTGAAAATTAAAAAATCCTTATAAAGGTATTTTGGCACTAACGGAGTAAAGTATTGCATGTACAAGAGTCATTACTCCATGTAGAGGGATTGTGAAAACAGTGCTTTACAATTCGAGGGCCGCGTCGAATAAACGTGCAAAAGCTCTCGCACGAATTTTGTTTCGAATTTTCGATTCCTTAACCCATCCTACTATCCCCTTATTTTTTAACAAAATTTTAGCTCAGAAATACGTCTGCAATCGTACTTAATTCCTTTTTCCACGGTTTATTTTTGTCACAAGGCCAGTAATATACTTAATCGTAATCATAATCATTTACGAATATGGGTACGAAAGAAAAGGTCTTATACGTATAATAGTGTCTATTAACCAAATCCTACCATCTTAACTATCCAACAAACATTTAGGCGTCAGTTAAAGCTTGATTTAGAACTTAACGAGATATAAGGGCACTACAGCAGCAACACTAACAACTTACTTTTTTTTCACTTTTCTATTTAAATCCGCCTTTCGTTGGGATCCGACAAATATTAATTTAAGTAAAAAAACATAAAGATACATGTTGATGTGAGTGTGTGTGAGCGATATTGTAGTTCTACTTTACCACTGGAGGAGTTAATGTTCGCCTATTTACCACGTTTTATCCCCTCTAGTTTCAGTTATCACTATTATAGCTCTCTTATGTTCCTTCATTATACCTCTTAACCCATTCTGTAACTATATTCGAATGCCATTAAACAAGCTAAGGTGATAAGAAAGTATGCCCATTCGGGGATATAGTAGAGTTAAAGGGTGTTCTAACTCTTAATTTGGTTAGCACTCTAATAGATTTCCTGTAACACTTGTCTTAGTGCCTAAGTGTTACTTGGGTATTAATAATAATATATTAATGAATTAATATATTCTCAATAACATAAGAATAAACATTTATAGACAGAAAAACGTTTGTCTTAGTTGGTTATCTGATATTCAGTTTAGAACATAGAAGCACGTTTATTGTATTTTTGTTAACTGTCAAATCAATCACTAGATTTTTTTATCCAAAGAATACTAGTGCTTGTGCTAAAAAGTTATCTTATACAGAAAGCCAAAATTTTAAGCAAAATTACTTTTCGGGTAAAGACAAATTACATCATGTTAAATGGGTTTTCATGATTTCTTTAAAAATTAATGACGATTTTTTAGAAGTAATTATTATAAAAAGTAATTAGTAATTAATATTTTTTTAACTTCAATTTCATAAATTATTCATTATATAGACCTGCTTACAAAGAAAATCGGGATATTATGGATTAAATCTTAATAACTTCTCCTGAAAATTTGTGGTTTTTCACTTGCACCTTTATTTGATGGAGCTATCAAATTGTGAAAAGAGACGACATAAATCAATAAGCAGACGGAGGCGTGCCGCCGATCAGACCTCCATTACGTGTTGACGTAGTGGAGGTCTGATCGGCGGCACGCCGACACGAGCAACCAGGATTTTTCTCGTCTATTGAGACGAGAAAAATCCTGGTTGCTTGTTTGAGACAAGAGGGGCTTTTGAAGACTCATCAAGTAAGTACAACTGTGCTTGGTTATCGTTTTAGTTGAGCAACTCTCATAATTAGTCTGTTTTTGAAGGAAAACTTAACAACGGGGTGCCCAGCTACGCCCAACTGCGTTCAAATATCATACATTAAACTATGAATCAGCGTTAAACAGAAACCCAATCAAATGAATGTATAATAAAAATATTTCTCATTAGAATTTAATTTATTTTTATGTTAATAATATGGCGTGTGAAATGCATCCACTTATAAGTAAATATTAAATTAAATTATTTTTCATGCATATTTTATGAGGTGCTTTTAACAAAAGGTTCCTTATAAAAATATTTAAGCCCTTGTTCAATTTTCATCTCATCTCATTTCAGTCATGAATAAGCCGCCTGACTTGCCTGCCCAGGCGAATCCGCCGACCGGACAACAACAGTCAAGAAAAAAACCTGGTTTTTGTTTGAGACAAGTGGACCCTTTGCAGTCGTCTCAAGTAAGTAGAACTGTGCTTTATCGGTTTTGTGGTGCAGCTCTCATGTTAAGCCTGATTTCAATGAAAACGGAGCAATGTGGTGCCCACCCTCCGTAGATGGCCTTTAACAACTATGTTCAAATTGGATAAATTAAACCATGAATCAGCGTTAAACTGGAATTTAATCGAATGTGCGATAAAAATACTCCAACTTTCTTCCTAGTTACTTTCAGAAATTCAGAATTGCAAAGGCACAAAAGAATACATAGGGAGAAAATCTATAATTTTTTATCTTTATACTCGTAGTATGGCGTGTGAAATGCCCCCACTTTAAAGATAATATTAAATTAAACTATAGTTTTTGACCAACTTATTAACAAAAGGTTACTAAAAAATATTTAAGCAATTGTTTAATTTTTATGTCATCTCGTTTCAGTCATGGATAATTGGATAAGCCGCCTGACCTGCCTGTCCAGGCGAGGCACGCCTACACCGTGGAGAGCATGCAGCAGTTAGCGGAGCAGATGCTGAATGATCCCGAGTTGGGGCGCCGGAGCCGCGTGGTATCGGTGCTGGACAGCGGCGGCGGCAAGCATGCTGCTATCACCATGCCGAAGCTGCCCCGCTATGGGTTTGGCTACATAATCACGGGCATCCAAATGTGAAAAGACGTCGTTCAAAAAAAGGTGTAATAAAAATTATTTACTCTCTTTTAGTCAGACACTGAATTAAGCAAATTTAGAATGCCAAAGGCACAAAAGAAAGTATATCTTTTGCTAAAATGTACACAATGGAATGAAATAGAATAGAATTTATTTTTTTATCTTTAGATAATGGCGTGTTAAATGCCTGCACTTGTGAATTTCTTATTAGGATCTTTTTAATAACAAAAGATTCCTTAAAAGAATATTTAAGCCCTTGTTTAATTTTTATGTCATCTCGTTTCAGTCATGAATGAGCCGCCTGACTTGCCTGCCCAGGCGAATCCGCCGACCGGACCGTCATTACATCAACAGTCGAGAAAATATCCTGGTTGCTGGTTTGAGACAAGCAACCAGGATATATTGAGGAGCCTTTGCAGTCGTCTCAAGTAAGTAGAAACTAACGACCCCACACAAATGATCGAAATCGAATGATGCTGAATGATCCCGAGTTGGGGCGCCGGAGCTGCGTGGTGTCGGTGCTGGACAGCGGCGGCGGCAAGCATGCTGCTATCACCATGCTGAAGCTGCCGCGCTATGGGTTTGGTTACATAATCACGGCTATCTAAGTTTCAGTACTTCGGTACTTATAGATGTAGTGTTATGATTTGGAGAACATCGTCTACTAGTTAAATAAAGAATCTCGGAGGAATAATTAATTATAATTATACTAGCGACTCGCCCCGGCTTCGCACGGGTGCAATGCTGATACTAAATTCACTACAGAAAAACTGTAAACGTTGTATACAAAAACATAGCAGCCCGCTCCGCCGCAAACGCTACGTCCCGCAATTTTTAAATCTGGCCCCCTAACCAAGTCACAAACGATAATCGTAAACGCTCGGTAGGTACCAATCGATTTTCAACTTAATACCCAAGAGCCTTAAGTTGAAAATCTATTAAAGACTTCTAAGCGTTAGCGACTGGAACGAACGAAAACGCTATGCAATCTTCATTAGATCTTCAACTTAAAACCAAGCACATAAAGTTGAAGATCTATTAAAGCCTACTCAGCGTTTGCGTTTATCGTTTGTGACTTGGCTAGGGGGGCTGTAATATCTTCGAAAATTAATCCCTCTGACCTTTATAAAAGTCTCATAATATTGAATAAGATTTGTCAGTTCGAGGCGATTATGGCACCACAAAAACAAGGGGATACTATTATGTTACGCTATTAAGAGGGGTTGCGTAGGCCACGCGAGAGAATGGTTAAGAAGAGAAGTGCCGGTGATACTGTCAGGACAACCCGGCATAGTGAGTAACCCGGCGGCACCTACCGCGACTATCACGGGATATGCTTAATAAAAGTGGCGTTGTGAAATGTGCAAGTAATTTAGTGAAAATACGTGCTTGCAAAAATTTCTAACTTGTAAAAGGTCGTTTCTAGAATCATATGTCTTATTATCTGTATTTATTTTGTGAATGGCGTTGCCATAACCAACGCTGCCGGCCCTCGAGGTGTTATTAATTATTGCAGAGCGAAGGTTATGGCAACTACCCTTAAAATTATATTCATATCTTATGTATACTTTCAAGTCGGCTCGGAGATCAGGCAGGATGAGACCGCAAACATGTTAGAAAATAAGGAGTATAAAAACTAATATTAGCAACAGAATATAAACAATAGGCAGCATACAACTGTTAGAATGCTGACAGGTATAAATTGTTATCGTAAGTATTGTAAGCTTAGGAATTTCCAAGTACTGTAATAGTGGTATAAGTATATGATTTTATTGTGATAAAAATAGATTTGGAGAAAGGGGGTGTGTGATGTGGCGGCTTAGTACGCACGTTACGTTACGTACGTAGTTAGCACGCACAACAAGATGTTTTATGTATTTGGGATAACTTTATAATAAGGATGTAGCAACTTTTAGTCAACACTAAATACATTACAACGTTACATAATCACGGGCATATAATTTTCTTCATGTTTCAGTACTTCGGTACTTAGATGTAGTGTTATGATTTGGAGAACATCGTCTACTAGTTAAATAAGGAATCTCGGATGAATAATTAATTATAATTATATTCATGTAAGTTTGCAGATATAAAGTTGGTCCTATTATCATGTCCTCACGCAAGTAATAATTAATCCCTCTGATCTTTAGGAGTCTCATAATATTGAATAAGATGTTTTATGTATTTGGGATAACTTTATAATAAGGATGTAGCAACTTTTAGTCAACACTAAATACATTACAACGTTTTATGTAAGCGTTCTAGACGCATCAGTAGTAAGTAAGCTTTTTTGATGTTTTGAGATAACTTTAGAATTAGGATGTCTTCACGAGCGACCAGAGTGCGCACGTGTACTTAGTGTTTTATGTAGACGTTCTAGACGCATTAGTATCGTTCGTATAATAATACGTAATTTTTTGGCTAATAATCGTATTTAATCAGTAATTTTAAAGTATTATAATCACGCAATATTATAAGTACGAGTATATTCATGTTATATAAAATTACCTTGGATCTTGAATTGATAACAATGATTTAGCTTAAGGTATATGTACGTAGCGCGGACATTCATGAAAATATCATGAAATCCCTTGACACGTTCGTATTTTTAGGTAATAGGATGTACTCGTAATTCAGATAAGTTACATTATAAATACAACGTACCATGTCTGTCATCTAATCTTAATATTAGAACTTCGTGTTTAATCAATCCGCTAGTAATTTAATGTGTGTTTTAAGATTTATGTAGTATTTTAATAATGTGTATCATAAGTATTTAGTGAACAATGTCGGCAAGCCAGTGTATCTCTTTAGTGTTGTATTGTAGTTTGTATTGTGTGTAATAAAATTTAAAAAACAAAACCATATTCGTGTTTTATTCCAATATTGATTTCAACATTATTTCTTTCGCAAATAATGCACTTCAGCTCAGTTCTACCAAATTGAGCCAACGCACAAAGCCTCCATCAAGTCACACCCAATCATTTATTTTGAATAAACCATTGACAGGCAAATTAAGTTAGACAAGGAGTCAGAAAGTTTAAGTTAGGTGTTTGTTCGAAACAATAGGTTCCCATGAAGGAGAACACGCAAGAACCTTTAACACTCCTTTAAAATCAATTAAGCAGCTTGCTATTCAGCAGTGACTGTTCAATATCATTCCAAAACTTAATATTAATTAGCGGTAAATATAAAAAAATACACTATGATCTCCAAAAATAGATGACAAATAATATTACCTAGATGTAATATTCATTATAGGATTTCTAATATAATGCAATTCTAGAATATTTTCATAAAGTATTGAATGATGATATCCGTTTATTTGTTCTTAGATAGAAGCGTTAATGCATCTTATTATAAACCCTTTTATTCAAACTAAAAGAATTAGGTATGTAACTTTTTCCACCCCAATATTCTGAAGCATATCGACTCAATGATTTTAATTATTTTTTGCCATAGGGCAATTACTGGAGGCAAAATTCTGATAAATGGTGTTTGGTTAAGGCACATAAACACGAAGACACCAAAAAACTATAAATCGGACTCATTGTGATTTTAGTCAGACTTTTACTGACTAAAACCCATCCATGTTCCTTCTTGTGCCCTTTGCATTCCGGCGGCGCGGCATGTCTTCCGAATAACCCGAAGCCCCGGCAAGCATGGCCCTTAGTGGCCCCTCCGAAGTCAACACGGTCTGTCGTTGAGTTAACGTACGGACGGTGAGCTACCCATTGCTCACCGTCCACAGACTCGCGTCTACAGTGGCCGGGAGTCGTCTCGCGGCTCCCGACGCCTGGAGCGTCTTCCGCGGCGGCTGCTGGGATGAGAGACTCTTCTCTGCCTCTCCCGTCGCGCAACTTCCTTCTCTAGCATTACAGCTTTGCAGAAGGAGGTCACTGCATTCCATTCCCTTTCGCTCCGGACCGTGGCTCGCACTAGGGTCGGGACGCGAGAGACGCGAGAGTTCGGGGTTGCGACTGTCGCTCTCTCTATGTCGCCATGAGTTCGAACCGGAGGTCAGTTTGCCCCCGGCCTAGTACCTCCGCGAGCCATTCATGCAGAAACGCGAGGACAAGCGCCTCCAGACTCCACGGCGGCTTTCCGGCAAGGAGCCTCACCGCCTCGCCGGAGATTGTGCGGTATCTTCGTATGACCCATGGCAATCATCCGTTGGGACGCGTTCAGGTAATAGGCGGCACGCCGCCTTAAACCCAGCGCCCACACCGGGACCCCATAAGAGGCCAACGACCTCTCGGCCCCCGCGTAGGGCACCCGGTAGGAGGCGCTTGGACCGGGGGTTGGGCAATACCCGCCTGAAAGCGGCCACGGCCCGTTCCAGCTTGGGAGCCAAACTTCGGAAATGCATGGATCGTGCCCTGAGACTCCTTACTACTTACTAGTAATAGACTAATTACATTATTAGTTATCAAAAGACCTCGGACTGTGAATAAAATCTAAAAATTAAAAAGCTCTGTCACAATCCTAACTCAATCACACCAGTGGAAGATGCTAGTGACGATCAAACGTAAGTATTTATTTGCCTCCTATTTTTTTTGTATAAAAAATAGTTTATGGCATACCGAATATGCAACTAAAATTTCATAAAAATCAGGTCAAGCCGTTTCGGAGGAGTACCTTTGGGAAATAATATTGTGGTACGCGAATTTTATATATATTTAGAAGAAAAATGAGTTTAGTTAAATAATAATAATTAAATTAAAAACTATACAACAGATAAAAAAAAAAACAGCTTAAGTCACTCACCACCAAATATTAAAAAAAAAACAACTTTGGTTGACCCGTTTGGGAGGTACGATGCCACAGACACAGTTTTACTTACATCATCCCTCTGTTACCGTCATGACTCATGAGTTAAAAAGCATTATCAATTAATGGTTGTTTTATTTATTTTCCTATTTCATTCCTGAAACACTAACGACCCTCCTGGAAGCTATATATGTTTGAGCCGTTTGGGCTTGATACACTAGGGCTATGGGGTCCGAGCGCTTATCTAGATTTTCGGGACATCGCCAAGGGGCCATGAGGTCCGAGCGCTCATCTAGTTTTTCGGGACATCGTCAAGCGACTGGTCGACTCTTCAGGTAATAAGAGGGCTAGCCTTTTCTTGAGCCAAATGCTGTCTTCAATTGGGCAATTGTCAATAGGGCAAGTTTCCAAAGCCTTTTGGAAACTTGCCCTATTGACAGCGATGCGGATAAGTTTTTGATGATAAATAATAATTACTGAATAAAAACGAATGATTACTAATTATAATACGTATAGATACTTGATTGGCCATAATGCTCTTGAAGTACTCTATGTAAACTAATATCGTTTTTATATTTATTACAAGTGTATTTCTTTATGTTCACATACAATACAGAATAATTTGTACATCTGCCTTTACCCCATCTAGACGCGCATAGGTCCTGTGAAAACTGTGCTTTATACTTGCGGGGATATGGGGGGCGATATAAATCAATACACAGACTGTCATATTCAGCTTGAGGGAGAGACGTGGATCGGATCGCCATTACAACAGCAGTCAAGAAATATCCCAAATTGCTTATTTAAGACAAGACGAGCTTTGGAATTCGCATCCAGTAAGTAGAACAGTGCTTAGCTATCGTTTTCGTAGTGTAGCTCTCACGATTAGTCTGATTTCAATGCAAACGCAACATCGTATTGCCTAAGCCTCCGTAGTTGGTCTTTAACAAGTATAAAAATTGAAAATATTTAAACACAAGTCAGCGTTAAATTGGAGTTAAATCGAATGTTTGGCAAAAATACGACAACTTTCTTGAGTAATGGCTTCTTAAAACGCCATTCCGCTACCCTAGTGACCTACATTCAATATCGCAACCCTCGCCGACTGCCCTAGTCAGCTCCCCTTATCAATTTGACAAGCCATAAACAAGGTCGTTCCACCTTACATCACGAACACTTCAATGAACCTGTTACCTCTTTCTTTTACAGAAATGGTGTCGTTAGCAGAGAAGTTGGAGGTAGCACCGGGTGACAATCTAGCAGAAAAAATTCGCCACGTTATGGATGATGAAATTAAAAGATACCTAGAGGAGTTCGCGTACCGCAAGTACCTGGTGACGGGTGGGTTTAAAGGCACGTGGCTATTAGGCGGTTGGCCTCTTGAGCCCGAGCTGTGGGAACCGGAGCCCAAGAGACACTGGCTGCACAAGTTGTTAGCTCGCTTCTGCAAACCTTGCGATGAATTAAACTACTTGTAAAACGTAATGATTACTGACACATAGACCTTGCGCAACAAAATGATTCTATATGATAATTTAGTACACATTATCTAATACTTATTTTAAATTCTTTACGTCCGAGCTGTTGTCGTGTGTAAATTGTTTTTGATTATTTTCTAGTTTTGTATAATTGTTTGTTTATTCAGAAATCTGTATAGCACAACAGATTATCCTGTTCTCGAAAACCACACACAATATACCTGTGCCCAACAGTTGCCTGTCACTTTTAAAATAACTTGAATATTTTAAACATATCGTTTCTTTCTATTAACGCTCTGACCATGTTTTTTCTTTTAATTATGTTTTATGTATAAGTATTTAATATTATCAAAAATCTTTCAATAACCAAAATGTAGAAAAATGAATGTAGAGAAATGTAGAAAATAAAAAGCTTTAAAAATGTTGTGTGTCTTTTATTGTGTTGTCATACCCTGATGTTAGATTATTCATTGGACAAGAGTGGAATTCGTCACTGCATCCAAATATTAATGTAATATTACTATTAATTCCCAAATAAATTTAGTTAGATAAGGGACTTCAAAAACCTAGGTAAGTTTTTTGGATTTTACCCTGTAGAAAAGCTGAACGAGGCTTAGATCCTATCAAGAAACTGGCCACATCTAGGATAATAATCTTGGTTGTCTGGCTCAGGTCTATCTATATCTTACTTTCACTTCCCTCTTCAGTATGTTAGACAGTATGTTATGTCTCCTGATGGAGAAGAGGAACTATAGGTAATGATGTAGTCCCTACCGTAGTCGTTTTAAATTGTTCATGCCAAAATATGGATCCTAACACAGAACTCACAGATTAATGTATAACTAAGTTTTGAAATGAGGTCATGGCATGGTTGAATTTTGTATATCAAATAGGAAAATTGATATAAATGAATATTGATAGGTGTATGTTGTGGAGGAACATAATAATATGTTATTATCAAGGTAAGTTTCTGACAATAATGTCATGTTGATTTGTAATGTCGACTCTAAGAAACACATTAATAAAACCAGCCATCACACTTGTATTTACATGCAAGTGGCTGGTTTTATTATTACGGCGAGCACTTTTGTACCTGTAACCTGAAAAATCATTGAAACTAGCATACGCATACCTTCTAACATAACCTAAAAAACATCCGTCATGCTAAAATTACATACTTAGGATCTGACAACTACGGGATTTTGAGCATCAAAAATACAGAAATATTATAAAAACCTGATTATTGTTTTATGTTTTCTTTATGTTTAATTTACCTACGTAGTAATTTTCATAATAATGAAAAGTCATAATTGAAAATTAATAAATCTTAAATAGGTGTCCTGGCACTATCAGAGTAGTGTTATCTAGTATCTCATCACAGGTACTGTTTGGAGTATAACATAGGAACCAGTAGGCTTGTATGTTGGCTAGATGTCACTATTTTAAATTTGTTAATCCAATCTCCTCAGAACTTATGGTATCCTGGTACCTTTTGGCTTCATTTTAGCCTGCATTTTCCATTTTAACCGATTTCATAAAACGAGGAGGTTATGTATTTTACTAAGTATATTTTCATCGATATCTCCGTCAATTGTAAGCCGATTTCGAAAATTATTTTTTTATTTGAAAGAGTGTTCTGGTGCGGTAGTAGCGTATTAACTATGAGGAGATCTGATGAAGACTTTCGGAGTTATACAACGGAACTCCTCAATAACGAACAGTAAGCGTATTGCGAATAGGTTATTGTACCTACTGAATATTCAATATAATTGCTAGTTAATAACCTATCCGTGGTGAATAGATAATAATAGATTTCCAAGATACCATAAGGATCTCCTCATCAATGAACAGTAGATATGTCGTGTAAGTTATTTAGTGAATGTCCCATCACCATCACGCCTGTGCTCCCCGAAGGGTTTGGCAGAGGTATACCAATGTACAACCACATTTTACCGGTATGTTCTAGGTCCCATGTGATAGGGGGCGAGCCTATTGCTATTACCGGGCACTTATATTCATTACTCTTTTGGTTAATTATGAAGTGTTATTCATTAACCTTTATAAGCTCAAAGTCAAGACAAGTTTTATTTTATAGTTAGACAATTATTAAGATACTTCGGGAAAAAACAAAACTTCTGCACAAAATTCTCTAAAAGCAGATAAGCGAGATAATTCGCTTACATAATATTCAAGATATTTGCGATTTTATGAAATCATGGTCAAGAAGTTGCGGAGCCTTAATGAAAATACATTTTTACATTTTACTGTGGGTGTACACTGTGGGTTACACCTCTGTCAAGCCTTCGGGGAATACAGGCGCGATGGTTTTTCTTTTTAAGACGGCAAATCATCAAATAACTTCCCCCGCCCTGGGCGGGGCGGGAGGGAGTGTCAGACTTTTACTGACTAAAACCCGTCTATGTTCCTTTCATGTGCCCTTTGAGTTCCGGAGGCGCGGTATCTCTTTCGAACAACCGGCAGCCCCGGCAGGCATCGGCCCTCAGTGGCCAGTGGCCCCATCCAAGTTTGCTGACATCTCTTTGAGGCGCGCGTGGAACACGAACGCGCCGTCCACATGGTCTGTCGTTATTTGGTGAACGTACGGACGGTGAGCTACCCATTTCTCACCGCCCACAGACCCGCGTCTACGGTGGCCGGGAGTCGTCTCGTGGCTCCCGACGCCCGGAGCGTCTACCACGGCGGCCGCTGGGACGGCTGGGACGGGGGACTCTCCTTTCCCTCTCCCGTCCCGCCGCCTCCTTCTCCAGCATTACAGCTTCGCAGAAGGAGGCGACTGCTTCCCATTCCCTCTCGCTCCGGACCATGGCCTGAACAAGTGCCGGACGCGAGAGGTCGCCGCCGCCGATGGCCGCCATGAGGACTCGGCGGTGCTCCGCCCAGGCGGGGCACACCGCCAATGTATGCTCCACCGTGTCCTCGGGGCGATCCTCACAATGGTGACACCCGGGCGTTTCCTCCCGCCCGATGAGGTGCTGGAACCTCCCGAAACATCCATGTCCGGTGAGGACCTGCGTCTGGCGGTAGGTGAGGGCGCCGTAGCGCCGCTCTAGCCACTCCTCAAAGAGGGGACTTACCGCCTCAATCAAGGCGTGCCCTAGGCGCGATAGTTCATAACTATAAACTAACAAAGCTAGATAAATTCCCCCGCCCTGCGCGGGGCGGGAGGGAGTGTCAGACTTTTACTGACTAAAACCCGTCTATGTTCCTTCATGTGCCCTTTGCGTTCCGGGGGCGCGGTACCTCTTTCGAACAACCCGCAGCCCCGGACAATCCCCGGCTGGCGCAGGACTATTGCAGAATATGGAAACAAAGAATGGGGCTATGGGTTTGAGTGGCTTAAATAGACTAGTTTCCTGACTCATCAATGATTTTATGACACGGATAAAATGGCAGGAGGTGACTAGCACACTCGATAAATAAAACCCCCCTGAAACGGCCGCTAGCACGTAGTGTCTTAGCGACAAGAGGGCAACACAGACTGAGGTGCTTGAGAAGTGGAGAGGTATCTCAAGGCTATCATCCCGGAAGTACGGTCAAGCTCCCTACCAGCACCTTACTGAAATACTTCATTCCCCCGAACACTTATCATTATGAATATAATTCGTAACTATTCACCAGATACGCTGATGTGTTTTCAATTCCTGTAATTAGATAATAAGAAACGATTCATAAGTGACTCGGCCATGAAATCCTCCAAAAAACTTATTTGGTTTGTCGTCTATTCATTCGTAAGCCCCGACGCCGAACCCCGTTCGTAAGGTATAGAGCAAGGTTGCTCAACCACTGGCCCGCGGGCTATGATGTGGCCGTAGAAGGATTTAAAATAGCTTGGGTATTTATCTACATCTGATATGACCCTAACGTAAGAAAACTATTATAACAGAAACTTTGTCAGAAATCGCATTGATGGCAATGCATCTGACACAATCAATTTGGTGTCTAACAATGCTAATGTCGCTTGATACTCTGCGTTTTTTTTTTATTAACAACTATTACATTTCATAAAACCTTTGGCTTTTTTGCACAAGTTCCAATAGTAACTAAAATAGGAAACGTTAGCGGCCCCGCCAAAAAATTATGAACCGACCGTTTTGCCCGACTGTTAAAAAAGTTGAGCACCCTTGGTACAGAGCTACAATTAAACATTAACTTAAATTTTAAGACAAAGTTATCTAAAAGCACAATTAACGATAAATAGTTTCAATACCCGAACTCGACTAAGCTCTCGAAAACAAAATTCATAAATCTCCTGAAACTCATCTAGAAATTTTGACTCAAACTCAAAAAAATGATTTAAAATAAACCATTAACAGACGCCTTTGAATTATTTTATGTCCAATTATTCCTATTCAGTGAAACTAAATTAACATGCTGTAACATTGTTGTAGGAGGAAACGACGCCGTACGCAAATATGTAAGTACGTATATACGTACGAAGGGGTGAAACTGCACTTGCGCACTACGACCCGAGGAAACCGGTCGATCATTGCAAATAACCTCCTAGTTTGGACGACGGACATCCACGTCTAAAAACGGAATTTCAACTAATATTGAGGCCTTGTGACTAGATTTGATCTCAGTATACAATAAAATTAAGGTAAGAATAACTGTGTGTCTATTTTCTGTTCGTTTTAACACCCCGACGGCAATTTTCGCAGAAAGAACACCTCAAGGGCATGTCATCGGGCGTCAAACAAATTGATACCTAGATACTTTCTTTATTTTATTGGTGGTATTTTTCATCAGTGCCTTCGTTAATATTCTAGCCACGTCAGTGTTAACTATATTTTAATTCATGGTTCTTAGAATTTATTTCTATCTTGGTGATGTGCGTCAGTGTTTAACCCTGCAGTGGACGCGTCTTAAAAAGTCACGTGGGTGGTCGCGTGGCTACATATGTAGCCCAATTTGTTTCGTCGTTTTTTAAATGAAATTCAATTGTATTATTATTTTCTTATTAAAATATGTCAAATTAACTCTTCCTAAATAAAATTAAAACAAAAAACAAACATAAATCTTTAACTTGTTTAAATCAGCTATGAAAAAATAAGTACGTAAAAAGCCATGTCAGTTTTAACAACCATGGGCTAGGTACATATATGTAGCCCGCGCGACCACTGCAGGGTTAAGTAAATACTTGTCATTGTGTAAGTGAAATGGTAAAAATCAAAGTCGCGTCAAGGCGTCTGTCCTTCTGTGCTTAGAACGGGAGCGGAGCAGTAACCAACGACATACCTGAACGCGGGTGATAACGCGGGGTACATAGCTAGTTATTTAAATAAATAAGCCATTCTCTTAATCAGTCAACCTGTTCCCTTTTGATCTCTTTACATAATTTTATAGGCTTCGTTTGGAAACAGATTAAGAAAATTATAAACGAACAATTTCCTTGTTGAATTTACAGGTGAAAATGTTGTCGCTTCGATCCCGACCTCAGCGGCTTCCTTCCAGAAATCACGCTGCCATACCTAGGCGGCAGATGATGGCCGTGAATGACGGACGCGGTGACCAGCCGAGGGTGATCGTCCGCCTGGTGGTCCGTCTCCCCGGGGCAGACATGCAGAACGAGGAGCGCCGCGACATAGCATTGCGCTGCATACAAGAACGGGCAACCAGCATTGCAGCCACGGAGGGTACCAATCATTGTCTCTAATTTATGTATTTTAAAGTTCTGTATCTTTTCATTGTTTTCTTTTTTTAACGAAACCGTTGGCGCAGTAGCCGAGCAATCGACTGCTGTGCTGCGTGTCGCGGATTCGATTCCCGCGCGGAAAAAATAATAATTGTATGACCTACAAATAGCTGTCCCGAGTCTGGCTGTTTGTGTATGTGAGTTTATATTTTTGTAAACGTACCCACGATACAGGAGAAATACCTAGTGGGAGGCAAAGTGTTTTTTAAAAAGAAGAAAAAAAAGAAAAGAGAGAAAAGAATTTCTTTACGTCAATAAGTAATCACCAAAGTCTTCTTTAATTTATCTGATTGGAAACTGATACTGTCTGCCTAAGTTAAAACTACAAAAAAGAATCAACGGCTTACAACCTTGTCATAATTACTATTTGGGCCAAAATTTCACTTAAGGATAAATATGAAAGAATAACATATTTTCTACAGAAAAGGTGTCAAACTGCACAATTTATTCCTCCGTTAATAGTTATCTGTCGATTGAAAAATCAGTCCTTAATCGAATAAATGCCGACGCCAACAATGTATTGTTGGCGTCGGCATTTATTCGATTACAATTCATAAGGTTAAATAAACAAAGAAAAACAACATGAACAGGTAATATGTATAGCCATAACATAATAAAGTACAAATTAATTAGAGTTTTCATAAGGTGATTCTTAGAAGTACTTTTTCTATCATAACATTTGCCTTTTCCTGTAATTTTGCATTTAACTTAAAAAAAATATTTTTGTATCTGAATCTTATTTAGTTAGTAATTACGTTCTTAATCTTTTGTCCATTTAATGTCATTTACTCATATTCATGTCAATGGATATAATAACAATAAACGCCACTAAAATGGAAAACAAAATACACAAATAGTTGGGGAAAATAGGTGTGGGAGCCTACTCCCGTGTTTCTCTTGGTAATAGATCTATTTTGGTAAACATTTCTAAGAAACAAGGTAAAATCAATGCGAATATTTTTTTCTTTTTCGTTACCTATTAGTCTCACAATTAGTATCACTTTTGCTCTTGTTGGAAGAGGTTGTCCGTTACATATTTATCAGTTGACAGTTCGAAGAGTAAACAATATCAGGTACGTTGTCAACTAATATTCTTTTGGTAGACGGTTTTGCGCGCAAAGCAGAGTACCTAAATTTAGCTCTAAGAACAAGCTTTCAAACTTCAAAAGTTATTGCATTTGCTAAGAGTGAAAATAACACAGCTTTATGCATTTATCAGTTTAATTAAAAACTACATTCGCTTTTGAATGATGTCATAGTCTCCATGCAAGATAAGTCTAGATATTTTTTCGAGCTTAATTACTTTTTGATCAAAATGTTAATCAATAAGTAATTAAACACGTTATAAAAAATCTCGTACGAAGTTAAAAAAAAATCATCATGAAAATCGTCATCATCATCATCATGTACCTAGGACCTTCATCATTTTGAAATAAAGCAATTTGACGGCAAACGGACTAACCACAAGCCTGTGTGTCTGTGGCCTGCTGTGCCTGTGTCCTAAAAAATTTCATCCAGTTCCATCCTATTGACCTAATTATAAATAGGCTATTTTTGTATGAAGTGAGTTGTCTAGAAAGTACTCTTAATTTCAAAAACACTTTTGTAAAATGATAAGACATGTTCCAAATTCGTAAATCGATGAATTTTAGGACAGTATATTATATTTTTATATTGTTAGTAAGTAAGAATTTAAAGTCGAAAAGTCACATGATATTAGTAGTAGTATTTTTGTACAAGTAAAATTAAAATATTTTTTGTACTAAAGGGCGCTTGATAATTTAAATTTTCCTTGAAAGGGGGCTAAACTTTAACGTAACGTAAACGTTTTTTACTAAAGTTGTGTACATTTGTAAGAAATTAGAACAAAATCTCGGACCAACCGGTCGCTATTGAGTACAGTCCAGTTCAAACATCTAATAAAATTGTAAACGAATATTTACGGACAAAAGAGCTGTAGTTTCGCGATAGCTCTTGAATTACAGAATTCCCCGAAAACGTTGGTTTTCGGAGAATTCAGTTTTATTTCGCCTTCTAAGTATTCTTATGACAACTCATAAGAATACTTAGAAGGCGAAATAAATTCCAATGAAACCCGAAAAAAAAACTGTAACATGAAACCATACCTACATTTCGCAAATTATCTGGGTCAAATTGTTTACGAATCAGCGCCACTTAATCCTCTTCCAAGGAAAGTATCCAATTACCCTGTATTGTGTTTTGCTAATACTTCTATATTTGTTTTGCTATATTTATTCTTTTCTCTTCAATTTGTTCCATCTATTTTTATGGTATACTTATTGCTTATTAGAAACGTTTCTTTAGGAGTATTATGGTGAATAAATGATTTTCTTTTTTCTATGGCGAATAAAATGTCTAATGGTGTTTCACTGCTAACCCTACCATAACGCACCATAACTGTCAACCCTATTTGCACCCCAATATACCCTATTGTATTTTTATTATAAATAAATATTTCCTAAATAAATGATAAAGATAAGAAGGTTAAAATATATATGTAAAACATAATACATCTCTTACCTGCCACTTTATTGACTGATTGCAATCAGTTTGATAACGGACCCATTTCGACATATCGATTTGTGCGCACAGCATTTGGATGTAATAAATAAATAATATAGATTACTTACATAATGTCATATTTGGAGAAGCTAGGAGGCTAAGGACATAAGAACATAATAAACTTTTAAACATATATTTTCGATATACATTTTTTTGTAAAAGACACCATCACTTTGCGACCACAATTGTGATAATGCACCACAGTGGTCGGAAGCCGTTGGGGTGCTTCCTATTAAGCAGGTTCAGCACTCCTTGTGCGCAGTCGTGAGAATTTATTTGAGCCATGTATTGATTAGTGGCATTGTGCCTTAAGCATATCCAAATTTCTGCAATTTACCAAAAAAATATTGAAACAACAAAATGTCTTCCAACCCCTATTAAAAATATTTTATTAATTTAACAGACTGCAGGTGTAGGACAGCCGAGACTGCCACCGCACGCACCCTAATTGGATAATCTAACCCCATGACCCCGTAGGAAGACCAGGTTACCTACATTTGAACGGAACAGTACAGTAATATGTTGAACATGAAAATGTATAAAAACTACAATGTACATGTTCATCCATGAAATTACAATCTTCTTCAACAGATCACGTTATTCTCCAAGAGAGAAAGAGAGAACAAGTCGAGAGAGAGAGAAGTAATGTTTTATCATGCAGTGAGCAGGGGGACAACATAGTTTTAGCTGTATTGATTTACTTGTAGCTAAAGCTACGCTTACTTTTATTTCTCTGCCGCCAAAGGAGCACGAAACATAAATATAAAAATGCGCAGTATTATCAGGTTTTTGGTTTTCTAAATTTCAGATAATTCACTAGAAAGGGTTGTTTTGGTAAGTATTGAAATAGTACGTTATGTTACAGCTAATTTCCACCATTGTACATACAGCAAACACTTCAAATATGGTCCCGAATGAAGCAGGATCAGGTCTATGTCCAATGAGGTAAAGGTCTAGAGTTAAAAACTGCACCATTGAAATTCCAGGGTTCAAAAGGAAATCGTAAAGTAAAATGCCGACTGAACTGTACAGCAGAACCACCACATTTGGAAAACACCTACACAAATTATTAAAAAGGAGAAACTATTCTATTTGGAAGTTGAGACTTTAAAGGACTTCTTTCGGGCTTACGAAAACGCTGGCGTATATAAAAGCCTGTTTGCTGCTCAAAAGTTATTATTATACGTCTTCAAACAATACTGTTTTCAGGTAAAAAAACAATAGTAAAAGTAAGCTTCGTTGCAAAGGAAAAGAAGCTTACTTTTACTGTAATCTTTATGTTGTTTGTTTTGAGATCAAAAAAGAACGAAAAAACTTTTTTGAAAGTCACGTAATTCATTACAGACGGATTTGGTCGAATAGTAAACAAAATGTTATGTTTTTTTTTTCAAATTTTAGTTTTAAAGTGTGTGAAGCCTGAACGATGTCCTTTGTATTATTCCAGTCTTCTATAAAAGACCCAGTTTATGAACGTATTGTACACTGATCTTACATACATTCTGTATTCAATAGTCGTCGCACTATGTCAATCGAAAAGCAATAAAATATCCTATAGTAATAACTACCTCGTTAGCCTATTGGTCCTAAGCGCAACTGCTCCTTGTCTTTCTTCCGCGTCTTGGGTTCGATTCCCAGGTTGTATGAAATTTTCTGTAGCAGCTCAGAGTTAGGAGCTGTGCCCGGTTAATGGCAATAGAAATTACTTGGGACCTAAACATATCGGCGAACTGCGGGTGTTCATTGGTACACCTCTGCCTAACCCTTCGGGGAATACAGGCGTGGTGCTATGTATGTAATACAACATCATTCATGTAACACTCATCATTTCTGTAACTAAAATTACGAGTAGTTTTTAATTGGCAACTGCGGTGGCGGCAGCGACGCGGGCGGCGAGAACGACGGAGAAAATACTATGGTCACAGAAGTTTATGTGGCTATATCAAAGAAACTAACAAACTTTCAGCGAGTAAACAAAATAAACTACTAGAGTTCTCTTACCTTCGTTTTAACCGACGGGATATCAAAAAACCCATAGATGTTCCTTCTTGTGCCCTTTGCATTCCAGTGGCACGGTATCTGTTTCGAACCACCCGGCCTCAGCAGGCATCGACCTTAGTGGCCCCTCCAAATGTAAAGTACAAGGGTAGCAGTAATCTAAGGTAGCGCGAGCCACAATACAATGACCTCCTTATAAATGCGAAAGTTTGTATAGATCAATGTTTACTACATAATCACGCCAGAACCGCTTAATGGATCTGGATGAAATTTGGCACAGAAACAGATTATAGTCTTTAATAACATATAGGCTACTTTTTATCCCGGTAAAATGTAAGATTCTCGTGTGATAATATATGCACTTTGATTCGGACGAAGTCACCGGCAGAAGATTTTTGATAATACTTAAGGACGTGTATCAAATAAGATATTATTAAGTACTAGTTTCTGTCCGCGTCTTATTCCACTCTATAATCTATTTCAGTGCCAAATTTTACCCAGATCCGTTCAGCCGTTTAAGCGTGAAAGAGTAACAAACATGCAACCATCTATCCATCCTCAGAAACTTTCGCATTTATAATACGAGTATTAGTATGCTACTGCAACTACTTTGTTAGCTTAGTGGTCCTGGGAATCGAACGCAAGACCTCTAGGTTTTTGTGCTCGATTCCTAGATCGAGTAAAGTGTTATGCATGGCAACAAAAAAATTGTTGAATAATAGATTCTTTATCGAATGAATGGATGTAAAGGATGTCGTTCTAGCCCTAGTGGCCAGTAGCTATGTGTAAGTCTCATTTTAATTTTGTATATACTTTAGGGCCCGCTAACGGTGAGCCAACAGTCAGGGCTAGGGCGCTAGGGCTTCCGACTCCTGGTGGCAGAATCGACCGTGGAATTTTAGTCTTTAAGAATCCGACATAACCTTGCGTTTTACCCAGGTGTTACCTCCATGAGAACATAATATATCCACAAAAAACAGTTAATATGTACCTGTATTCAAACAATTATTTAAGAATATTCAAACAATTATTTAAGAATGATAGGTATATAGATCATCATCGTCATCATCATATCAGCAGCAGGACGTCCACTGCGGGACATAGGCCTTCTCATAGATTTCCAAAAAGACCGGTACATCAATTGTAATAATATTTCATGTGATCTTAAGCTAACGGCCTAGTATTCCTATGAACCTGCCTATAACTGACTATAACCAACACAAACTATAGAAAAATTTTGGTAAAGTCTACTATGCCCCAAATTGATGATTGCGGGCTTAGACATAAATGTACAGATCGAACCAGTCACGAGGCACAGAATCAAAATCAAATCAAATCAAAGCATTTATTTCAATTAGACCATTTACAGGCACTTTTGAATTGTCAAGAAGTTACAGTTTAAAATTGAAGCTAGTTGCTCGTTCCAAAACGTAGGTCTCTATGGAGAAGAACGAGCAAGAAACTCCATGGACACTCTTTTCCTTCCATTTGGTTTTTACAAAGTCTTGGTTACAATATTCTTGTTGCTTCTATATGTGAAAACAATGAAGGTGAATATAAAAAATAACAAAATTATAATAACGATGTAAGACATGGCAGTTAAGAGATGACCAATCCCAACTGACAGCACCCGTTCACGAGTATGACGCGTGCATCAGCACCGTTTAGCTCAACCATCTTGAAGGGAACCAAACGATCCAACCCACGCGCCACCGTCAGCAAGACATTAAAGTGAGCATGACAAAGCTCTCAACTGCCATGCTCAGTGTCCAACACATAGTAACTTAACAAGTAAATGGCTCCATGGTAGTCACATTTACAAAATTGAAATAAATGATGTAAAATTATACAAAACTAAGGTCATCAGCAGAGGTGAGTAAACTGACGTCAACTCTCCAGTCGCCCCCTCGACCAGCACAATAGCGGACGAAACCAAACAACTCGCAACGTGACTACTGTGGGTCACGTTGCGTTGTTCCTTTGTTATGATTTTTCTTCTCCCTGTAGGTAGTACTATGTAGGTACTTTGTCCGCTTACATTCGGAGAAATGTGACGAAACTAAGAAGTAATAAAGCAGTTATTAAGAGCATTGTAATAGTTATATAACTGCCTCGGTAGCTTAGTGGTCCTAAGCGCGACTGTTACGAAGTGTTATTGGGTTTTTCTATGAATTTGTCATCAGTCACGTCAGTTAGGTTAGGTTAGCGGTTAATGGCCATAGGCTCGCCATATGGGGCAAGCCTCTGGCTCACGCTCTGGGTATGGCTATGGCTATGGCTAATAGCTCACTAGGCTACCGAGGCACAGTACTCAGTGTTTACGTCTCATGTAATATGTTACATGAAACCTAAACATACTGGAAAACTCTGGGTGTACATACCTCTGCCTAACCCTTCGGGGAATAATGGCGTAATAGTATACTTTTAATATTTATTTTAAATTAACTTTTAAATGACATGATAATTTACTCTTAATACCCCTTCTTTTGCTAGTGATAGTCAATTGCAAACCTTCTACAGACAAATCATCAGGTATTAAAAACCATCTATGACATTTTCCAGAAGTCGGGCCTGCGACCATTCTTCCAATTAGGTTCAATAAAAGGATTGCAACGACAACGCAGTCAATTTGTATTTCCTTTGCACAAAGCCACAGCTTCGCTGTTGTGGCGCACTTATTTTTACTACAATCGATGGCACCCTATATTGACGTTTTGCGCGCCTACATTGTCAGAGGATCAGGGGCGAGACACGAAGGGGGCCAATGCCCTCCGAACCTGCCATAGCAACAGAGGAACCATGATCCGAAGTTATCAGAATTATTTATACTTAGTAAGAGTAAGCTTGTGCTATGCTGCATGTTGAGAGGGTGAGTGAAAGGCGACTAACAAGAGGACTTTATATTGCAGATGTGAGTGGCAATGCCGGGAGGTTACGGCCTATAAAGACGTACCCTGGCCTTATTGGTGAGGTTCTTCAGAAAGGTCAGGTGCGCAGTACTCGTAACTGCTTGTATGACCAGATGTATGAATGTGAAGGAAGGGGAAAGGAGTATGTAAGGATCGTAGTAGGTGGCGTTCTGTGGTTTCTACTTACCCCGATGGGAACGAGGCGTGAATTTATGTATGTGTGTATGTATTAATACTTACGACAATGCTGCCCATCCGCTTTGATGTTACCTTACTTATCAATTGCAAAACTCATAAATAAAGAAACGCTAACAATTACGGGAACCGCTTTTCATCCTTACCCTCCTGATAATAAGGTTGAAAAATGGTCGACCGCCACTGTCCTCGGTTGTATATGTATGAGTGTTGTATAAAGAAATGTAAAGGAGCATTCTAGGTGATTGTTGTCAAATAAGAGCCAAGAAATCAAACTAAAAATACATTTATTAAAACACGCATCAATGATGTAAATTTTGAGAAAGTAAATTAAGGCAAAAACACACGAAATAATACATCAAATAATTTGCAACTTTATATAATATATAAAATAAAATTGGATCAACCTTTATCAAAAATATTAAATAATAATAAATAATCGATCAAGTACTTAAATTAAAATAACGTACATTTTAGAAGAGAATAACTTTCTAATAAATTAAGTACGAAATATTTTACAAATTTTCATCTTCAGTTTCCACCATACAGTTGTTTTATAAATTACACAAAATTAAATGATAATTATAAAAATAATATACCTAATATTAATTACATATATTTTAACAGAAATTAAATACGTTAATAATTTTATATGTGCCGGAAAATATTTAAAATTAATACATTATTAAATTAAAACAACATTTTTGCGTGAAGCTACACAAATACATATAAATAAAAACACTACACACATCACACCAACAAAAGTAGATATAGATCAACGAATCAAGACATCTGCCAGAAATTACACAACATAAAGACGCCGTATTTAATGGAAATTTAAAATTACGCTACAAAATTTCGGTCTATTTGTGCGCAATCTTACCTACTTATGTTAATTACTAAAATATCATTGGTTGTTGGTAACTCTGAAAGCATGATTAGTAAATAGGTACACCGAATTACAGTTGCGTAATTTTAGGAGATGTGTAGGTACGCTTTCTACATCACTGAAGTTGGGTGGTTACAAAGCCGCAAGACTAGTAAGCCCAATCGGGGATGCTGCGCAAAAAATTGCGTTGTTCTTCGGTATACTCATCCAGCATACGCAGCTGTAAGCCACGGCCGACGACTTCAATGTCTCCCAACGGGTCACGGAAGCGATCAAGACGACTAACCGACTTTGGGTCAGAAGCCATTTTGACAGGAGCTGGGTTAGAAGCTCCACTGGGCTTCGGGTCACTGGGCTTTGGGTTCGCCTGTACAAAAAAAGATAAATGTTAGCGATAAGGTACCTACTTTTACTGCGCGTTGACACCAGCCAGCTGTTTGTGTACATACACAAAACACCTGTGTGTGTTTACAAACATATAAACTTGCATGAGTTTATATGTTTGTAAACACACCCGCGATACAGGAGAAATTCCTAGAGTGGGGCAACGTTTTTTATAAATTTCAAAAATTTGATCTTTTGGTAGAACGCGCTTATCTCCACTGAAAATTCCTTCACTAATAGGAAGCTACGTTATCCCTGAGTGCTATAGACTATATTTTACCAACAAAACAATTAGGAATTCGTGAAAAAAGGGAACGACGTCACGGGTAAAAGCTATTGTCTTAATCGCTTGATAGTATCCATATTTACTATAAAAGAAAATGATGTAAGTTTACACAAAAGAGAACAGGGTGTCTTGTACATGATGGCAATAAGTTCTAATCCTCTGTATAACTACAGTTAGACATCTCAGAGACATAGCTGAAATGTTGCATAACTGCAATTACAAGGATAGGGTATAAGTTCTAAGTAGAAAACGTACTAAAGCGCACAGAATTGGGCACTTGACACCACCAATCAATAGATATACCTCTTACGAGCTATTAAAGCTAAATAACTGCCGTTAGCCTAGTCCTAAGCGCGACTGCTACGCTAGAGGTCTTGGGTTTGATTCCCAGGTCGAGCAAAAAGTGTTATTGGGTTTCTCTATGAAATTCTCAGTAGCACCTCGGAGTTAGGATTTATGCCCGGTTAATGGCAATAGGCTCGCCCCCTAAACATACCGGTGAACTGTGGGTGTACATTGGTACACCTCTGCCTAACCCTTCGGTGAATACAGGCGTGATTGTATGTATGTAAAGCTTAATTCTCCCATAGATTTTGTAACGCAAATGTAAACTTTGACGTCACATTTTTGCCAACTCACTTGACCGACTATTTATTGATTTTAATACAATTATTAATTGAATATTAATCGGCTTCGCAAAATAAAAAGGGTTTATTTTTAGTAGTATTGTCTTGGAATAATTGGATGTTGGTATCAATTAGCTAATAAGAAACTGATGGGAAAGATTTCATCAAGGTGATGAATTAGGTATTTGTTAATTTAATGTGAGAATATTCTTTATAAAATTATCGGAATTAGGCATTAACAATATTGTTGACATTTTATTGATTTTGCATTATATTTTAATTAATTACGAATAAGAATGTTGTGCTTTTAAATGATGTTTTAACACAGTATTGAACATTTATGATTTTTTACTCTTATCTTTGTAAAATGTATCGTCAGAGCGATTCGTTAA
Organism: Caradrina clavipalpis; assembly: GCA_932526535.1. Classification (NCBI taxonomy): domain Eukaryota; kingdom Metazoa; phylum Arthropoda; class Insecta; order Lepidoptera; family Noctuidae; genus Caradrina; species Caradrina clavipalpis. The sequence continues at coordinate 8,901,861 of OW052087.1, forward strand.
AAAAAAAAATACTTTCAAACCTTAGCAGTAAACAAAACACAAGCCCGCTTGTGTTTTGTTTTGACTTTTACTGTCGTAAATTAAATTCAATAAGAAATGGAACTAACTCACACGTTGCATAAAACCAAAGAAAAAAATACCTAAAAAAACCAGTAGTTTGTTCAATTCAGTTTCAATCAGAAAATTGAAATATACGCAGCGGTTTTTTTTCCTGCTTCAGGTTTGATTCCATTATGACGAATTCAATGAAAATGTATTGTTTACTACAAACAAAATAAGCGACATTTTACCGTGGCCAAAATATTAAAGAAATGTAGAGGAATCATAAACACCTATATATTATACCCAGATCAAAGCAAAGGCACTGAATAATCTAACGCACAATTTGAAATTTAGAAGAGTGGTTGAGGAAGGATCATCCTGGATTACTGATTACCCCAACTCCGTTATTTTATTTTATAGGTCAGTAATAAATCTATACTAATATTATAAAGCTAAAGAGTTTGTTTGTTTGAACGCGTTAATCTCAGGGACTACTGGTTGGAATTGGAAAATTCTTTTAGTGTTGGATAGTCCATTTCTTGAGGAAGGCTATAGGCTATGTAACATCACGCTACGACCAACAGGTGCTGAGCAGCGAGGGTGAAACCGCGGGGAACAGCTAGTATGAGAATAAAATTGCAAGTTGGCAAAAAACAGAACCTACAGAATTTAAGACACAAAGTCAAATTAATTAAAAACAAAAACTTTTATCAAATATAAATTGTAATTATTTTTGTAATATACCGGGTTATTTTTCCTAGCATTTAAATTATGAATTTTAATTACCTTTAAATTACGACACTAAATCATGTAATTTGACATGTTTGCAAGTGGATGGAAAATATTTTCAATAACTATAATATAAAATTAATACCATCACGCCTGTATTCCCTGAAGGGTTAGGCAGAGATGTACCAATGTACACCCACAGTTCGCCGGTATATTTGGGTCCCATGTAATAGGGGGCGAGCCTATTATTGTTATTTTCAATAACTTACCAGGAGAAATATGCACTTTTAAACGTGTCAACACTGGCACTAGAAACTGAGAAGTGACTTGAACAGAACTAGTACTTTATAATATACCCACTAACACATTCAAAGCTTAGATAGATTTTAGTACTCGTAATATTATTTGAATATCCTTCGACGACTAAAAGCGTTCTGGCTACTCCGATTTAGGGCACAATTATCCGAGGGCAGCCAACTCACACCGCCGCGCATTGGCCCCGCCTTCACGCACTTTTCACAACGATTGTGAACTTTATGAGCTAGGTAACAACCTACAAATTCGTATAATTCTCACAAGTGCGCAATATCCCCACGGTTGTGTTCAATTTGTTTAACAGCATCCTTATTAAATAGCTCTGAGCAACCGGTTTGATTTGGTCAAATTGAATGTTTATTCAAGATCTGAGATTCAACAACAAAAACAAAGTTACACAAGCTTCAAATCGTCTAGAATATCAGTACTTATCATCTACACACATATAGATTTTGAATCTATAGATTTAAATAATAAGGAAAAAATAGAACAAAAAAATTAGATACAGAAATGACACAAAAAATAACAAAAATGAAGGGCAACCACTTTACATTTTCCAACCAATAAACATTAAAAAAACTAGAACTAACTATACATTTTTTGATTTTTAACAATTCAGACAGCTCGAACTTAAATTAATAAAATTTTAAATTATTTTCTTGTACTGTAACGTCGATGATGCTTGATCACTGTGGTGACAAGTGGTGTAATATTAAAGCAGACTTTAATTCAATTTATTATTAACACAATGAGGGCTGGTTCGAGGTGGCGCACGAAAAGAATATTTAAGAGGACTTGGAGGAGGCCTTTACCAAGCAACGGGATATTGTAACCAATTAAAAAAAAAACCTATGAAATATTTTAGCTAAACTCCATTTTTTTTTACGATATCTCACCTGTTTAACGCGTCTTGTGATACCCCTTAAAATTTTCTAAGATAATTTATATTTTCCTAGAATATTGAAACAGGTCAAGTCGTGGAGGATAAGCGGAATATAATTCTCTCATTTATTTAATTTTCCTTTGATAAAAATAGACTTAGCAGGGCTGGAATAAAATCAATACAATTTGGTCGTTATGGGCAACACGTACCTACCCTTCCGTCTATACAATTATTTATTATATAGGTTATTATGTATCGTAGCTGTAGAGGGGACGGTATCATACTATATGCAAAGCGCACATTTAGACTAGCATTTTAGAGTTAGGATTTGTGCCCGGTTGATGGCAATAGGCTCGCCCCCATGGGATCTAAAAGAATACCAGCGAACTGTGGGTGTACATTGGTACACCTCTGCCTAACCCTTCGGGGAATACAGGCGTGATTGTATGTATGTAATTAAACTAATCTGCGCTTCTCTACATCAAAGTATGTTGACATTACTTCTGATGAGCTCTTGTACTCATTAATTTAAAGTAAGTCGAATCGATAAATCAACGCACCGGTGCGTTAATTACTGCCTACGACGTAGCTGCTACGGCGTAGCAGCTACGCCAATTCTGGTTTACATATTTTATACTAAATATCACGTAGTCCTCGTATAGTATAAATGGTACGTACCGGTGGTACCTTGGTGGCCGGGACCTTCGGAGCTGGAGGATGATCAGCAGACTTAGAAGAAGAACCCATGTTCGTCCTTGATAAGTCGATGGACCTGTAATTACCAATAAGCCAAATATTAACAAAGACCTCCAAGTACTTTTAATACAAGGAGCTCGAAAAGATTCCTTGAATAATTGATTGATAATGAACTAAAACAGTACAGAAATTGAGTTGAATATTTCGTGATTTTCAAGTCTATTTTGTTTGTGTATTTAAATAATTTTCAATGAATAAATGAACGTGGCTCGGGCACGGAACGCCGACTGCTACACGACATGGCCGCCCCACCTAGTTCAATTAAGAGACGTGCGTCATAGATATTTTTAGAACAATCTAAGTTACTTATGTACTACGTTACTTTATTATTTTCACTGAAATCGTTAATCATCGAATGATAGGGAAGAAAAATATTAAAACACAGGCTAATGGAAAATTATTCGACGATTGTATTGCGTCGTCATTGTCGCAATAAAATCTTTGAATACTATTCCATTAGTCTGCAATCAATCTAGGACATCAATTGGGGTAAGATTACCATTATAAAGAGTTTTTAGTACTTACCAAAGCGTTGAAAAGATATCAGAGCAATAAATCACCTGCTCAACCGCTGAGACTCGATGGAATGACGCCCTCTGAGTATTGATCGTATATGGGCGGGCACTTCTACTGCGCAAGTGCAGTTTTTTTTTACAAGTTTACTAATTCTTTATGACCATTGGAATAATTGTAAAAAACATATACCAGGTATTCTTAATATTAGGAAAAATTATTTGCTCTTATTTGTTTTATTGTTTCAAATGCTTACTTATTTTAATGTTTTAGTATTTTTTTAATATTACGACTACTCGCATTAAGTCATAAATTATTACAATAGGAGCTTTAATGTTACGAATTATATAAAAATAATGTATTTTCTCTTAGAATCTATGTGATATTACGTTATTTAATCTTTAAAAGATTAACTGATTCTAGCCGAGTGATAGTTGTAGTGGATTTGTGTCTCTCAAGAAATCCAAACTCATGTGAATAGGGATGTAGACCCGTCGGGATAGCCCGCGTCATTCAAATTTTATTACGTTTGTATTGTGATTTATAGCCCAGTTTTACATTTCATGTTAATCAAAATATACGTGTGGTAATAATAATGATATATTCCGGCAATCATTGTGTCGATAGTCGTGACGGCCAATGGCATAATAGCCAAGAGCCTCGACCAACACCTAAGGAGGCTATCGTTGGGCGGTTGGATCAAGGGCTTTATTCAGAAAGCAGTACTCCTAGACACGGCGCGTATTGTTAGGAGATTCCTTTCTTAGGAGCCCTGACCACCGGTGGCTTGGACCCTGTTCCCGACGCCGGTGGGCTACAATTTTTTATATTTTTAAATGTTTTTATTTTTTATATTAATATTTAAAAATGTATTTAATATGTGTAAAAATTAATAAATGGAATTCATTAAATTATCGTCATTTAAGACAACAATATAGCTCTAGAAATTTATATTTGCTAAAAGTTGTCGTATTTCCACGAACAATAAATATTGAATATCGCGGTTTGGAAATTTATATTTGTCTAAAGTTGTCATATTTCCACGAACAATATATGTTGAATACCGCGGTTAGGTTTCGCAGTTGAAGGACTTACTACTAAGGCTGGGCCTACAAGTTTGTCCTAAGGCTCAGATTACAATTTATTACTACTGAATTATAAAACTGAAATTATCAACGTATATTGAGACGTTATAATAAGATAATAGAAGTAGACAAGAGTGATACGTTATTAGTTGTAAGTCTGTTTGTAATTTGCTTATCACTTTGCTATCTCAATTAATTAACAAGGAGACTAAGGATTTTCGTCAAAACGAAAATGTACAATCCATTGCGTAATATGTTTATTTAATTCATCTGTTTGACAATGTAAAAACGCAATGAATATTTTAAAATAGCGTGTTACGTAATTACGATGTTGTTTTTAAATGTAGTTTAACCAATGTATTGATGTTTTCTTGTTTCTGATTAACGTGTTAGTATTTGATTTTAGTTGATTTTACTACTTGAATACCATCTACCAGACTATGACCATACTACCAGTACGGGAGTAAAGACCATTAATCAATAATTACAAGACACAATTTCTCTAAAAAAGCACTTAATTTTAGCCCTGATAATCTGTAAAATTTTCAATTTACTATAAATTCGATTTTTGATTACATTAAAATCAATAAATAGTGCAAAAAACAATAAAAAAACAACAACAATAATACAATACAATACAAAACAATAACAATACAATAATAATAGTGTGTAATTGAGTTGGCCATTAAGCAACACCACAGATCGCTTTTGCCATTCAAAATGTCGTGTTTACCGCTCATAAAAACTAAGTGAATTTATTACTGTTGTCAACACTCGTATTGCTGAAATTCTGATGAGGATGACTGACGATCTGTCTTTCTAAGAAATCACAACGGCTCAGGTGTTTATTTATATAAAAAAAATATATAGGTATGTATCTTTCTATCCCTAGATGTACTAAAACATGAAAATTTAACAATATTTTAATTCAGAATTTTCAATAGGCAATGCTCAGAAGAATAAAGACGCTGCAGCCCTCTTCCAATCGGTCCTTTTGGAAATTTATGGGAGAGGCCTAGGTCAAGCAGTGAACATCCAAAGGCTGATATGATGATGTTGATGATGAGTGCTCAGAAACCTACTTAACAAAAGTTTATAATTCAATTTTAGGTAAATTTCGACATAGCCTTTCGTAGTTTTCGTAAATATTATAAGGAAACCTCTATGTACAATTTCAGCTTTTAGGTCCAAGGGTTCGGAAGGAGCGTTCATGAGTCTGTGAGTAAGTCAGGACTTTTCTTCTTATATTTTATACTAGCTTCCGCCCGCGACTTCATCCGCGTCGCTCAATTCACCTGCCTTAAGTTTTGTCTTTGGTTACTGCTCCACTCCCGTGGGTCGTAGCGTGATGTTATACAGAGTTGATTTTTGAGACTGGTCGTCTGCCTCGGACACGATGGGCTGTCATGCAATAATGGTGCAGGCCACATAGCACGGCATGCCAGCATTAATGACATCTTCCTTCGTGCTCTTGTGTCCGCCGGAATGCCAGCTGTTTTGAAGCCAATTAAGTTGGCACGCAACGATGGAAAGAGACCAGGTGGGATGACTATAATGCTTTGGAAGTTGGGGAGGCCTTTGGTGTGGGATGCAACATGCGTGGACACCCTTGCACCTTCCAATCTTCACCATGTTAATTGGTATGGTTTAGAAAGAGGTAAATTAAAAACAAAACTTCCACTAATCCATTTATTGACAACTTCACAAAAGCTAAGAAATTAAATAAATTTTTCAGAACATAAATTAACAAATAAGTATTAGAATCTGGAGTGAGCAGAAACAAATTTTATTTAAACAATTTAAAATAAACGACACATATTTAAAACAAGTATACATTCTGAATTTCCGAGATTTAAGGAAATAAAAGAAAATAAACACTGGGTTGTCAACACAATATGGCTGGGTAACACGTACACGATACACAAGACGCTCTCTAAGACGAGCTTAGACGTTGGCATCTGCTTCTAGCATAGCATCTAGTAGCTCTGCGGTGCCCATGATACCGCCGGAGTTGCGTAAAGCCACGTAGTCGTCACGTGGCGCAACCGTGAAGTCGTCCCCCATTTTGGCCGGGAAACGCAGAGACGAGTCGAGATCCGAAGACATGTTTGCTCTCCAGAAAATTCTTCGATGGACCTGTAATGAGCAATAAGGGAAATGTTAAAAAAAACTTTAAATACTCCTAAGGCACAGTGCTCGAGAAATTGTCATTGATTAATTGATGGACAATGACCTAAACCACTACGGGAATACAGATGATAATTGCGTAATAGCACACAGTTTCCAAGACAAAGGGTGACATAGATATTTAATTATTTATACAACAAACTAATTATATTTGGAATGCTACTTTATTATCTTTCACTGAAATTGTAAACCATCAAGTGAAAAAAATAGGTCATCGCCATGATGTTGCAATAAAACTTTTGAATAATATTCCATTAGTCTGCAAACAATCTAGGACATATATTCGGGTAAGATTTCGATTATAAACAGTTGTTAGTACTTACCAAAGCGTTGATCAGATATTAGAGCAATAAATCACCAGCTCAACCAGTAAGTGTCGATGGAATGATGTCCTCGGAGTATTGATCGTATATTGCAACGCTACTACGCAAGTGCAGGTTTTTTTACAAGCCTTCTAATTATTTTTGGATAGCAATTCGAAAAAATCGACTAAAATATGTTTTACTATTGAAATGTTTACTTCTTTTAATGTTATGATCTTGTAATATTACGTCTACTTGCATTAATTAAATAATGATTTTAATCGAAGCTTAAAATTACTGTTTTTCTTTTATATTTTCAGTATAGAATATAATGCTTTACTTTGTGCTTGTATAAGCTATGTTGTACATAATAATAGATCTTTTAAATATTAACTTATTTTACCTGAGTGTTAGTTGTTTTAGTCGATTTATGTCACTCAATGTAGCCAAGATATTGCTACAAAGAATTATTTAAATGTAATATGAATAAATCTTTTTTTATTAATACTCGGTATTTGGAAGCGTTGCTTTTGTTATACTCCGCTATTTCGATATCGGGATAAAATTCTATGAGCACATTATTCCGCGACATTCACACAAATAAAAACAGAATGTTAAATAAGAATTTATATTTGTGCGATACTTTAAGGTGTATTTTCTCTGGCAATTTTGAAACCCAGCGGTTAGTAAGAAGATATCTTAAAACTATGTTAGTATTTTATATAGTTACAAGCCTATTGTTGGAGATACATCTTCGCACAATTTCGCACAATATAGGTGAATCGTACCTCCCTGCAATGGTTTTCAGGATGGAGTTGGATCTGGCCCGCACTCTGCAGAGCAGCGAGGCAGACTTCTGTCTAATGATGGCATGGAAGCCATCAATGTATGCGTGTGCGAACATGCCAGAAGCAGTGCAGAAATGGGGCGGTCCCATCAACATCCTGAATCCATTATTATATTGGACACGCAGGGCGCTGATAGTCCGCAAAGTATAGTTGGTCCACAGGCTGCACGTGAAAAACACTTGACAATACGCTTTAAAAAGCGTTACTCTAACTTGTTTGCTACAACGTGCAAACCTGCGTGCCAACATGTTACATCGGAGTGCCAGCGCCCTACGTTCCCGCTCAATATCTACATGATCCTTAAGGTCGTCGGTCACGTAATGTCCCAGATATTTGAACTGGTAAACACGATTTAGTTCATTACCGTTAAGCCTATTTGCAGGCACAGCATCTGGACATTTACCACCCACCGCCATAAACACCATGAATTCGCTCTTAGCAACATTGTATAGTAGGCCATGTGCCTGAGCATAGGACTCACAACACGTAAGTAGCTCCCTGAGCGACCTGACCGTTGAGCTCAGCAGTATCATATCGTCAGCATAACTGATGTTGTTAGTACTGCAGTCATCGATGCGACAGCCGATTTTCTTACTGCTGAGCTCAACAATCAAGTCGTTAATCTAGAGTTTTGGTGAGGTTATTCCTCCCTGCCTTACACCGCATTCTAAGCCATACAGCACAGATAGCTTGTCGGCCCATCTCACATTGTTTATCTGATTATAGTACCAGTACTGAAGAATACGTAACAGTTCAGCCGGTACTTTTCTCTCCTGCAGCTTATCCCACATGACATCATATGAAACGAGGTCAAAGGCACGGAAAAAGTCTAGCTACAACACGCGTAGAATGGAGTTCGACGCGAGTTTAGTTTCGTCGTCGGAAGCCATTCCCTCCCCGTGCTAGTGCTCGAGGACTTCAATGCCAAGAACGTGGCTTGGGGTTTTAGCTGCATGAATTTGCAAGGTAGGGTGCTGGAGGACTGGGCCCTGGAGAGGCCCTAGTCGTCCTGAATCGGGGTTCTGATTGCGGACCGAATCGGTGGTGGACATTTCACTCGCCAAGCACGCTCTGTCACCGCGGGTTCTTGACCGGCGCGTTATGGAGGAGGTGGAGACTTACTCCGATCACCGGTACATCCCGTTCGACGTCACTTCCCAGAACTCCAGCGCGTCAGTCATACAGGCCCCGAGTGGGCCGCGGTGGGCGCTGAAGCAGCTGGACCTGGAGCTCCTCCGAGGTGGAGTGGTTCCAGAAGGCCATGCCCGAGATCCGTAATGTGGCGATGCCCCGAGTCCGTCAAGGAAGCACCTGCCGGCAGTTGTACTGGTGGTCACTAGAGATAACGTCTCTGCGCGAGGCATACGTCGCTGCGCGGCACTCATACGCCAGGCATCGCAAACTCCGCATTCGTCCACCGAATACGCGGTCATTGAGGCGGAGTACGAGAGGTACAGAGAGGCGAAGACCGCCCTCAACGAGGCCATCCTGCGGGCATGAGCCCAACCCCGCAAGGAGTTGCGGGAGACTCTCAAGCAACTCGCCACTCAGCTTAATCCTAGCCTAGCCCTGACTAATCGCCTAAATCGAGGCGGTAAGTCCCTTCTTCGAGGAGTGGCTAGAGCTGCGCCACGGCGCCCTCGCCTTCCGCCTGACGCAGGTCCTCACCGACACGGATGTTTCGGGAGGCCTCCACATCATCAGGCGGGAGGAACGCTCGGGTGTCACCACTGCGAGGATCGCCCTCAGGACACGGTAGAGCATACCGTGGCAGTGTGCCCCGCATGGGTGGATATACCGCGCCCCCGGAACGCAAAGGGCACAAGAAGGAAGATGGACGGGTTTTAGTCAGTAAAAGTCTGATAGTCCCTCCAGCCCCGCCCAGGGCGGAGGAAGTCATTGGATGATTTAATTTTTACTTTGCAATTTCCTCGACATTACTATTTAAATCAAAATTTAAATCAAGATTGAAAACGATTATTTTTTTATGTAATTAATTCGTTAATCGTTTGTGTAATTAATTTCATTACATTTAGGTTTAATCATCAAACAAACCAACACTATGTAGAAAGAAGTAAATTAAAGACAAAACTTCTACTTATCCATTTATTGACAGGATCACAAAAGCGAAGAGAAGAAATTAAATAAATGTTTTAGAACAGGAATTTACAAATATATGTTAGAATAATAATGTGGGGTGAGCAGATACCAATTTAATGAAAAAATAAACAAACAACAGATAATAGAAAACAATAGAACACATGAAATTATAAATGATTACATTCTGCGAACACCCGACATTTAAGGAATTAAAAGAACATAAATATATCGAACAGACACTGGTGTGTCAACTCAATATGGCTGGGTAACACGTACACGATACACAAGACGCTCTCTAAGACGCTCTTAGACGTTGGCATCTGCTTCTAGCATAGCAGATATCGCCCCCATGATATCGCCGGGGTTACGTGAAGCCACGTAGTCGTCACGTGGCGCAACTGTGAAGCCGTCCTCCATCTTGGCCGGGAAACGCAGAGACGAGTCGAGATCCGAAGACATGTTTGCTCTCCAGAAAATTCTTCGATGGACCTGTAATGAACAATAAGTGTAATGTTAAAAAAAATACTTTAAATACTGCTAAGGCACAGAGCTCGAGAAATTGTCATTGATTAATTGATGGACAATGACCGAAACCACTTCGGGAATAGAGCTGATAATTGCGTAATAGCACACAGTTTCCAAGACAAAGGGTGACATAGATATTTAATTATTTATACAACAAACTAAGTATATTTGGAATGCTACTTTATTATCTTTTACTGAAATTGTAAACCATCAAGTGAAAAAAATAGGTCATCGCCATGATGTTGCAATAAAACTTTTGAATAATATTCCATTAGTTAGTCTGCAAACAATCTAGGACATCTATTGGGGTAAGATTTCGATTATAAAGAGTTGTTAGTACTTACCAAAGCGTTGATCCGTTATTAGAGCAATAAATCACCAGCTCAACCAGTAAGTGTCGATGGAATGATGTCCTCGGAGTCAATACTCCGAGGACATCATTCCATCGACACTAAACGATCACTATACGATCAATTCGTATATTGCAACGCTACTACGCAAGTGCAGGTTTTTTTACAAGCCTTCTAATTATTTTTGGATAGCAATTCGAAAAAATCGACTAAAATATGTTTTACTATTGAAATGTTTACTTCTTTTAACGTTATGATTTTGTAATATTACGTCATTAATTAAATAATTATTTTAATCGAAGCTTAAAATTACTGTTTTTCTTTTATATTATCAGTGTAGAATTATAGATTACAATGCTTCACTATGTGCTTGTATAAACTATGTTGAACATAATAATAGATCTTTTAAATATTAACTTATTTTACCTGAGTGTTAGTTGTTTTAGTCGATTTGTGTTACTCAATGTAGCCAAGATATTGCTACAAAGAATTATTTAATTGTATATGAATAAATCTTTTTTTATTAATACTCGGTATTTGGAAGCGTGGCTTTTGTTATACTCCGCTATTTCGATGTCGGGATAAATTTGTATGAGCACATTATCCGCGACATTCACACAAATAAAAACAGAATGTTAAATAAGAATTTATATTTGTGCGATACTTTAAGGTGTATTTTCTCTGGCTATTTTGAAACCCAGCGGTATAGTAAAAAAGTTGGGCTTAGTCACTAATGTTTTCAACCGAATGACGAGATAAGTAAAACAAAACAATCTCGATTGATTTGGGCCGGTCATAAGCCGCGGCGCCACCCCGCCGCGACTGGCCCGTTGGTCTCGTGTTCGCAAGCGCGACTGCTGTGCGAGGGGTCCCGGGTTCGATTCCCAGGTCGGGCATAAAGTGTTATTGGGTTTTTTCATTAGGAATTTCTCAGTAGCAACCCGGAGTTTGGAATAGAATAGAATAGAATAGAATAGAATACTTATTTATTTCATTGGTTAGGAGATAGGAAAGGTTACATGTCACTTACAAATCAGCATTTAACAATGTACATTCGGAGTAGGTATTTTATCTGGCGCAGTTTGTCCGGGAGGGGATCTTTTGCAACCTAATATGTAATTCTTTTCACACACATTTGAATTAGATAAAGCAAGTGTGAGAAGCTTTGGATTTAAGATCCCATCAGGTCCTAAACCTGAAATTACTTATAAAATAGGAGTGACTCTGCGAGTCAAAGCCTATGCTGACGGGGGAGGGCCGTTCTCTTGTGGAGCGGTTTGCCTCTCTCGGATTTGTTTAAATATTCTATGTCGCCTATTCTATTTGAGAAAAGGAACGGGTTGAATTGACCATATTTCGTGTAGGCGGGACCGGGATCTTCTAGGCCGCTGATCGTTAGTGAGGTTAATTTTTCAATCATATCGTAATGGAGGTCGTGTGCTCTGAGATGCCATGGGTCTTGTCCAAGCATTTCCCAGAGGGTTTTGGTTTCAGTGCGACGTGGGAAGTCACCTGCAGCTTTTAGTGCCATCCTATACTGTCTTTCCAGTTGCGTCAGGTTACTTTTGCTGTATCTCGGTAGAAGTTGAATGACTCCATAGCCGATTACTGGCAGGAGGCATGTCTGTATGATGAGTAATTTCGTTTCAATGTTCACTTTGGATCGGTACCCTATGATGGAGTTTAGGGCACCTCTTACTCGTTTTAACTTTTCTACTCTTTCTTTTGTGTGTTTATTCATTGAAAGTCTTTTATCAAATACAACACCGAGGTATTTTACTTGGTTCTTGTATTCAATCCGTTCATTTTTTAATTGGATGTAATTTCTGTATCCGCTGTTAATGTTCCCTCGCCTGGGTCTTTTGTGAGAAAACATTATACACTCCGTCTTATCTACGTTACATTGGAGGCCCCATCTCTTGTAGTAGTCGATGACTTCCTCCGCAGCCCATTCTGCACGCCTTGTGGCATTATCTGGCTTCTCCGCTGCGTTGAGAATACATAGGTCATCTGCGTATTGTGAGAGCATCTGACCGGCAATTCGTGGTTTTGGTATGTCGGCAACATATAAGTTGAAAAGTACGGGTCCAAGGATAGATCCCTGTGGAACGCCGTGTGGTACGTCTTTTTCTGTTCCTGTCGTTGTTCTGAATCTGCCTTTGGTGGATCTTTTCGACAGGTAATTTTCTATTATCTTTATAATGTTGTTACGTGCCCCCGCTTCGTACATTTTCTTTATGAGGCCTTTATGATTTATGGAGTCAAATGCCTTGCTAAGGTCAGTTGATATCATTGCTACACTGTGTCCCTTCTCCAGGGCGTCAGAGATGTATTTGCCGGTCCTCAATATTTGTGTTCCTGTGCCTCTTTGACGAACGAATCCGTGTTGGTGTTCAGGAATCAGTTCGTTAATTTCCGTATTTATTCTCGAGAGAATAATGCGTTCGGCCCATTTGCCCATGATATTAAGAAGGCTTATGGGTCTGTAGGACTTGGGTTGTGTGGAGTCTTTACCTGGTTTATGCAGGAAAATGCAGATGCTTTCTTTCCATCTCTTGGGGAAGTATCCCGTGTTAATAATATAATCCATAATTCGCTTGAATATGGTTATTATCGTGTCGCCTCCCAATTTTAGAACGTCCGCTCTTATTCCGTCAGGGCCCGGTGCTTTCTGATTTTTGAACTTTCGAAGGGCTACTTTTAACTCTGCATGTGAGGTAGCTTCTAATGGATGGAATGGTGTATATTTTTCTGTATTTTCGTCTTCACGAGCGATATCAGACACGTGAATGATTGCGGTGTTTACTAGGTTATCTATGATTTCCAATTCTGTGTTACAATTTTCTATACGAGGGAGTCTTTGAGTTGGTCTTTTCATGGCTCTTTGTATACTCCACATTTTTCTTCTGTTATCTGTCTTATTTTCTAAAACTTTATTCCAACTTTCTTCTCTGTATTCTGCAATTTTCTTAGCTAAATAACGTTTAAGTCTGTTATGTTCTCTCTTTAGTTCGTTGTATCGGTTTGTGAATCTTAAACACCATGCTATATTTTTCGCCTTGTTTCTCTTTACGATCAGCTTATGAATGTATTCGGGGAGATTGTCTCTGAGATTGGTTTGATTAAGCGGTGCGAATACATCCAGCGTTTGTACTATGGCTGTTTCCAGCTTCATGATGGTTTCATCGCAGTCTGCATCTGTTTCTATTTTAGCGCATGGGTCTATTTTAGTTGCTAGAAATTGTTCAAATTCGTCGAGTTTTTTCAGGTCTGATTTAATATCTTTCAAGTTACGACTGAGTTGTATCTCGTAATCATTTTCCAGGTTGATTGTGGTTAGCCAGGGCATATGGTCTGAGCCTATAGATTCTATTTGTTTGCACAATTTTATGTCCAAGTCTGAGTGGTCATATGTTGTTATTGCTATATCTAGTATATGCTTATTGCCCATGCTAGTCGGTCTTGATGGCTGACCAGAATGTATGATTCTACAGTCTCCGTTGATATGTATATCTCGTAATAGAACTCCAAGGCCCCCATCATTTGGGTGGCCTAGTAGTTTCATCCTAAGGTTCATGTCTCCTATGATTATGGCACTCTCTTCTCTAAGCAATTGTTCGAATTCATCAGATAGTTCATTTTGATTCGGTATTGGGACATAGATGCCTTTAATTGTGATGTATTCTCCTGTTGTGTGATTGGTGAAAACTCGAATACTGCACCCTTCAATGTTTCTCTCGTCGTCATTGAAGGAGTTGATAAGTCTGGTTTGAGCCCACCTTATGCCGCTTTTGATATATATAATAGTACCAAGATGATTGGCTTTCTGTTCGTATATCTTGTCGTAATTGAGAATGTTGAATTTTTGATTATCCAGGTTAATTTTTGCTTCATTTATAATGGCAATATCTATATGGTATTTATGAATCAGCTGTTTTATTTCTGTGAACTTTTTTCTGACACCCTGCGCGTTAATGTGCAAGATTTTTATATGTTTCTTACTGCCTTTAGTCGAGTAGAATATCTCTAAGGTCTTTCATTAGTTTTATAAACTTTTCCATAGTTTTATCGAATATTGTAATTTTTTCTTCTTTAGTTAATTTTTCGCATGGTTGGCTCTGTTCGCTTTTATTATAGTCGTTTAAGCTTTTCGCTACCTGTGCATACGATGTGCCCTTGTCAACAGCCGATCTGCGAACCGGAGATCTCGATTTTCTATTTGTTGCTTGTGGTGTTGGTTTAGGTGCAGATGAGACATTATTGCGTTTCTCCTCCACTTTTTCAGCATTTTTCTTTTGTCGCTCTATTGCTTTTATAAAAAATGGGCATTTCCTCTGTGTTGTTTCCGGAGTTTGGAATTTTGGTGGTGTGTATACCCCCGTCCCTCAGAAAGGACGAAAAGCCGTTGGTCCTGCGTCTGATCTCTCTCCGGTCGTGTCGGATTGCCGTCCCATCGGGCTATGGGAGGTAGGGAAGAGGGAGTGCACTTGTCTTTGCGCACACACTTGTGCACTATAATATCTCCTGCGTACGTGGCAAGTCTGCATTAAGATTAGCCGCCGTGGCCGGAATCGGTCTGGAGAATTCCATTTCACATTACAAAGCCGCGACTCCGCTGCGTCCGCCGTCGCCGTAACGGCCGTACAAGGGCCCTCATAGGGAGCCCTCAATGCAATGGAGTGCCAATAACAGCTTCATTGCGCCTCCTCCAGGCGAACACCAACCACTGCGCCTGCGCTCAGGATCTGCTGCTCCAGAGCATGGCGCAGTGGTCGATACACATCGCCGTGGTCGCTGAGCCGTACTTTGTCCCGCCCAGGGAGGACTGGGTAGAGGACCTTAGCGACTCAGTGACCATAATTGCGTCTGCCATCGGAGTCAAGAAAGGACAGGGGTGTGCAGCAGCCCGGTTCGGGGGATTGTTGTAGTTGGTGTCTACTTCTCCCCGAACCGAACTCTCGTCGAGTTCCACAACTCCCTCGTGGAGTTTAAAATAAATAAAAATAAAATAATCTTTATTTCGGACTAGCGGTACATCCATAGAGGTTAGTAAGAAGATATCTTAAAACTATGATAGTATTTTATATAGTTACAAACCTATTGTTGGAGATACATCTTTGCACAATATCACACAATATAGGTGAATCGTACCTCCCTGCAATGGTTTTCAGGATGGAGTTGGAACTGGCCCGCACTCTGCAGAGCAGCGAGGCAGACTTCTGTCTAATGATGGCATGGAAGCCATCAATGTATGCGTGTGCAAATATGCCAGAAGCACTGCAGAAACGGGGCAGTCCCATCAACATCCTGAATCCATTATGATATTGGACTCGCAGGGCGCTGATAGTCCGCAAAGTTTAGTTGGTCCACAGGCTGCACGTGTAAAACACTTGACAATACGCTTTAAAAAGCGTTACTTTAACTTGTTTGCTACAACGTGCAAACCTGCGTGCCCACATGTTACATCGGACTGCCAGCGCCCTTCGTTCCCGCTCAATATCTACCTGATCCTTAAGGTCGCTGGTCACGTAATGTCCCAGATAAACACGATTTAGTTAATTGCCGTTAAGCCTAATTGCAGGCTCAGCAGCTGGACCGGGAGCTCCTCCTGGAATCCTCGATCGTGCAGGCCTGGGTGTCATCAGCGGTCAGGCCTGCCGACATCGACAGTGAGGTGGAGTGGTTCCAGAAGGCCATGCCCGAGATCCGTAATGTAGCGATGCCCCGAGGTCGGCAAGGAAGGACCTGCCGGCAGTTGTACTGGTGGTCACAAGAGATAACGTCTCTGCGCGAGGCATGCGTCGCTGCGCGGCACTCATACGCCAGGCATCGCATACACCGCATTCGTTCACCGAATACGCAGTCATTAAGGCGGAGTACGAGAGGTACAGAGAGGCGAAGACCGCCCTCAACGAGGCCATCCTGCGGGAAAGAGCCCAAGCCCGGAAGGAGTTGCTGGAGACTCTCAAGCAACTCGCCGCTCAGCTTAATCCTAACCTAGCCCAGACTAATCACCTAAATCGAGGTTTTAATCTTCTTTGAGGTGTGGCTAGAGCTGCGCCACGGCGCCCTCTCCTTCCACCTGACGCAGGTCCTCACCGGACACGGATGTTTCGGGAGGCCTCCACATCATCGGGCAAACGCCCGGGTGTCACCACTGCGAGGATCGCCCTGAGGACACGATAGAGCATACCGTGGCAGTGTGCCCCGCATGGGTGGATATACCGGGCCCCCGGAACGCAAAGGGCACAAGAAGGAAGATGGACGGGTTTTAGTCGGTAAAAGTCTGACAGTCCCTCCAGCCCCGCCCAGGGCGGAGGAAGTCATTTGATGATTTAATTTTTACTTTACAATTTCCTCGACATTACTATTTAAATCAAAATTTTAAACAAGATTGAAAACGATTATTTTTTTATGTAATTAATTCGTTAATCGTTTGTGTAATTAATTTCATTACATTTAGGTTTAATCATCAAACAAACCAACACTATGTAGAAAGAAGTAAATTAAAGACAAAACTTCTACTTATCCATTTATTGACAGGATCACAAAAGCGAAGAGAAGAAATTAAATAAATGTTTTAGAACAGGAATTTACAAATAAATGTTAGAATAACAATATGGGGTGAGCAGATACCAATTTTATTAAAAAAAATAAACAACAGATAATAGAAAATAATAGATCACATGAAATTATGAATGATTACATTCTCCGAACGGAATTAAAAGAACATAAATATCTCGAACAGACACTGGTGTGTCAACTCAATATGGCTGGGTAACACGTACACGATACACAAGACGCTCTCTAAGACGCTCTTAGACGTTGGCATCTGCTTCTAGCATAGCAGATATCGCCCCCATGATATCGCCGGGGTTACGTGAAGCCACGTAGTCGTCACGTGGCGCAACCGTGAAGTCGTCCCCCATCTTGGCCGGGAAACGCAGAGACGAGTCGAGATCCGAAGACATGTTTGCTCTCCAGAAAATTCTTCGATGGACCTGTAATGAGCAATAAGGGAAATGTAAAAAAAAACTTTAAATACTCCTAAGGCACACTGCTCGAGAAATTGTCATTGATTAATTGATGGACTATGACCTAGAATACTACGGGAATAGAGATGATAATTGCGTAATAGCACACAGTTTCCAAGACAAAGGGCGACATAGATATTTAATGATTTATACAACAAACTAAGTATATTAGGAATGCTACTTTATTATCTTTCACTGAAATTGTAAACCATCAAGTGAAAAAAATAGGTCATCGCCATGATGTTGCAATAAAACTTTTGAATATTATTCCATTAGTCTGCAAACAATCTAGGACATCTATTGGGGTATGATTACGATTATAAAGAGTTGTTAGTACTTACCAAAGCGTTCAACAGATATTAGAGCAATAAATCACCAGCTCAAACCGCAAGTGTCAATGGAATGACGCCCTCAGAGTATTGATCGTATATTGCACGGCACCCCACCCTGCCTATTCTCTGTGACCGTTCAAATACGTGTCTAAAAAATAAACGAGGTCTTATAATATCCTTTAAAATAAATAGTAGTATTCATTTGTTTTTTGTTTTTTTTTATATTATGGTAAATTTACAATATTATGTCCACTGTAAGTGGACGTAATATTGTAAATTTTAATGAATAAATTATAAAAATCGGAGTTTTGTTTGAATTAGATAAAAATACTGTAGAAATTAGACTGCTTTATTAAGTGTTAGTAGCAGCTGTGTTGTAAAATTATCTGATTTTAGCCGAGTGAAAGTTAATGTAGTCGATTTGTGTCACTCCATGTATACAATCTCAAGTGAATAGGGACGTAGACCCGTCGGGATAACCCGCGTCATTCATATTTTATCACGCTTGCTTTGTATTTGCAGACCTGTGTTTTATTCATATGCGGGAATTATGATGATGTATTCAATAAATTATCGTCTTTTCAGACAACAATATAGCCCTAGACATTTATATTTGTTTAAAGTTGTAATATTACCGCTAAAAATAGAAATTGACTGTCGCGGTTTACATTTCAGAACTTCTTATTAGGGCTGGGCCTACAAGATCGCCCTGAGGTTAGGATAACAATTAATTACTACTGAATGATAAAACTGAAATTATCTAATATGATGTAGTAGATAAGATAACAAAAGTAGACAAGAGTGATACCTTATTAGTTGTAAACCTGTGAGGTATATGGGTAACAAACTTGCCATATCAAGTAAGAATTAGAATAAACTAAGGATTTTGACGAAAATAAACAATACATTGTTTAATTAGAATTGCGAGCTGCGGTTTGACAGCTCATAAAAACTAAGTGAATTTATTAATAATGGCAACACCCATATAACTGAGATGAAGACAAAATTCAAATTCAAAGTCAAATCATTTATTTAAATTAGGCCAATAAAAGAAAGAATTGAACCTAGTTGTGTCGCTTCGTGTGGAGAAGATTGGGCAAGAAACTTCATATATTACACTTTCTGAATTTCAAAGTTTTACAATATTTGTAGAACTTAAAAATTTAAACATTTGTGTAGGGACAAAATTTTGAAGATGTTGATAATAAGTTAGTTCTTAGAACTTAGTTGCCTGTCATGGCATTGCAATTTAAGAGGGTTTACGCCGTCCACGCGCTATTTGCCACAAAATCAATGATTTTCAAACCTGTTAATACCCATTAATAACTTATTGTACAAACACGCAATTTGCGAATAATATTAGGAAATTTTGTCTTCTAGAGGACGTGAGGTCTTTTTCGTGAGGTTTTTTTTTAATTAAATAGCATGCTTGTAAATTATATTAAGATAACTAAAGTGAGATTTGCGTATTTTACGTTCAGAGTCAATTTCGAAGCCGTTAATCTCCAAAAATTGCTGATAGAATCAATAAACAAAAATATTTGCTAATTGGTAATATCCTTAATAATTTTTTTGTCACGACAGATTTTCTGATTTAGGTTACTTACTACGGAAAATAAAATCAAAACAATGTCTAATTATTAAGAAATTACACGTAGATAAAATGTTCTTTTTCAACGTTTTTACTTGCATTTATCATTATAATAATAGCATATTCTAATAGAAGAACATCTCTTTTAAAACTTACAATTCAAAATTTTCGTGTGATTAGCTTTATAATTTTTTAATAAATATTTTAAAACTACTATAAATTGAGGCGCGCGGCCGATAGCCAATTCAATCCAATTCTGAACTGGCTACCGGCCGCGCGCCGCAATTTTGGCTTCGAAATTGACTCTGAACGTAAAATACGCAAATCTCACTTTAGTTATCTTAATATAATTTACAAGCATGCTATTTAACCCTGCAGTGGTCGCGCGGACTACATATGTAATCCATGGTTTTTTAAACTGACATTTCTTTTTACGTACTTTTTTTTTCATAGCTGATTTAAACAAGACCATTGAACATTTATTTTTGTTTTTTGTTTTAATTTTATTTAGGAAGAGTTAATTTGTCATATTTTAATAAGAAAAAAATAATACAATTGAATTTCATTTAAAAAACGACAAAAGAAATTGGACTACATATGTAGCCGCGCGACCACTCATGTGACTTTTTAAGATGCGACCACTGCAGGGTTAATTAAAAAAAAATCTCTCACGTCCTCTAGAAGACAAAATTTCCTAATATTATTCGCAAATTGCGTGTTTGTACAATAAGTTATTAATGGGTATTAACAGGTTTGAAAATCATTGATTTTGCGGCAAATAGCGCGTGAACGGCGTAAACCCTCTTAATAAATTTATTAAACAAAATGTATACTAAATTACTCATATCTTTTATTAAAAAAAAAAATATTAAAAGAATTAAAATTTCTAGACCCTGATGATAATTTAGTTCATTGATAATTAAGAACAAAAATATTGAGCTTTATTCTGCCGAAACAAGTAAGGGCCCCTAATTTTTGCTAAATGCTATAGTTTGGTTTAGAATAAATTAAAAATATTCAGCGTTAAATAACCAAAAACACTACAATATCTATACAAATAAATAATATTGAAGCGTTTGTAATACAAAATGTAGCCTTTTCCTAAATGCATAAGTTATAAAATTAAATACGAAAATAAATATATAAATCTTTTTGTCTCTCTTATTTATTTAAAAAAAAGAAACTTTGCCCGACACTAGGAATTTCTCCTGTGTTGTGGGTGCGTTTACAAACATATAAGCTCACATACACAAACAGCCAGACCCGGAACAACTATCTGTAGATCATACAAATATTTGTTCCGTGCGGGAATCGAACCCGCGACACGCAGCACAGCAGTCGATCATAAGTCATAAGTCATTTATTTCATAACAATAAAACATTGTTGTGAAATGTATGCATGTATTGCAACAAAATCAAATAAAATAAAATTCATTAAATACATTAGAAATTCAATAAAACAATAACGGTCAATTAAATTGAAAAAATAATAAATGTCAAAGTAAGAATGAAATAAAAAAAACACAATCGTATTACAATGTCATACATCATCTAGAAATTCATCAATACTGTAGCAGCATTTCCCCAACAAATAGGTCCTTAATTTGTTTTTGATCGCTCAGCTACTGCGCCAACCGTGTCGTCGACTGGACCGATTATGATGAGATTTTCACTGGCATATAGCTTATGGCATAAAGAGTAACTTGGCATTTTAATACAAAACATAATACAAACAGGAGACCGCGCGAAAAATTTAAACCCTTGCAAGAAACAACATTTTCACAGACAAATTGGCATAAGTTAGTTACTTCTAAAAATAAAAATAAATTGAGGGAGGTTGGTTTGTTTTAGCAAAACTAAACCTTATTAATAATGTCCTTAATGATGTTATAATGTACTTAATGTACACATCAGAAATAGAGTTGAAAATTGTTTTAGCAGCTCGGGCATATTGTCTGTCTGTCTGCGCTACCTCAACTATCAATTTGCTGTGGCAACTTCGCCTTTGATACACAGACTTTTTTAGTCTTGATACTTACACGACCGGGGAGAAATAAGGCACAGGACCAACGACCTTCCGTGTAATAGGGGTGCAACATCACCTATTCCCAAACTCCGGGCTGCCACTGAAAATTTCGTAATCATCATCATCTGCTTATCCTTTTCCCAACTATTTTGGGGTCGGCTTCCTGTCTAACCAGATACAGCTGAATACATATTGAAATTGAAAATTCAGTGTTTCACATGAAGCGACTGCCTATCTGACCTCCACAACCCAGTAACCGGGCAACACGATACCTCTTGGCTAGACTGGTTGTCAGACTTCTTGGCTTCTGACTATCCGTAACGACTATCAAGGATCTACGAATGACAGCCGGGACCGACAGAAACAAAATAAAAAAAAATCAATTTCAATTTGCAAAATTTCGTAATCCAAAAGCCGAATAACACTTTTTGGCCGTCTTGAGAATCCCACCTAGGACACTACCCTCAGCAGTTGTGACCATGATACCACCATTGATATTCTTTCACTGAAAACCACATGATATCACCGGGGCAATGCTAATAACTTTTAGGAAGGTTCCCATTTCAGTCACAGTCCCAAAGTGTCAAAAAATGATTCTAATTGAACCTAGATTTTTGACTAGATTTTAGCATTGATTGTTTTTGATCATTATAACTTAGATAATTATAGGTTACGGGCTTTATGAGTGAATACAATAAACTCAAGGATATTTATTTATTAAAACTTTATGCACTAATGTAAAATACACCTTACAAAGGCGGACTTAATGCCTAATGGCATTTTCTTCCAGTCTACCTTAGGGTGATGCAGAGACAAAACATAGTAGGTGCATAGTAGGTTATCTACTGAAATAAAAAACAAAGCAGTCCGTTAAGAGTTGTTTAATAGATATAACACATTACTTATTCATTCAAATAATTTAAAATCACGATTTGTAAAGAGTTAACAAAACTTTGAATATAATTTTCTTTCTAATACACATTGAAAATATACAACCATTGCTATTGACAATAACAGCCAGCAAAAACAAAATGTGTTTGTGAGTCCTTAACCATTTATCCAAACTTTGGTAAGTCAATAACAAAACAAAGTAATAAAATCTTAGGTTAGACCGGTAATATTACTATAGGAATCTAAAGCTACAGGTACTAGGAGAATAGAATCAAAAGACAGATGGAAGTGCACTAACAATAAAATAAAGCACACTCGCGCCAAAAACTTAATATTAGCAGGTCGTAAATTTGCATTATGACTTCGCATTTGTGCATTTATACGCAAGTGAGCCTTATTATATTGTACTCGAGTGATGACATTCGAGTGCACTTACAGGTTGCTAAGGACATGCGAGATGCCCACGGCTGCCAAGTACAGCACGGCGTTGTACCATATGGCAGCCCAGAAAGTCTTGACAGTCAAGAAATAAGTAGCAAACTGCTGGAGATCCACGTCAACGCGGGCCTGTCCACCCCAGTCCTCAGCGGCTACGTTTTCGAACTGGAGTCCGTCTTCGTCATAGAGATACTGAGCCTCTACAGCCCTGAAGTACGCAAGACGCGGGAACGTGTCGAGATCTGAAGCCATGTTGTCAGCGATACCTGGAATTAGCAACAAGCTAAATGTTAATACATCAGTATAGAAAGATCAGGTAAATGGTTGCGGGTTTAAAGGGGCAAGTACCAATGTGACTTTTCAATTTATACTTTCTAAGTTTATCATGGGCATCATTGGCATCGGTGAAGAAAAACATCGTAAGGAAACCGGGACTTGTAATTAATGTAAGACTAAAATCACCAATCCGCCTTGAGCAAGCGTGGTGATCAATGCTCTTTTTCTAGAATATACTTCATTTAGTTCATTTTAGTTTGGATTTGTGCCCGGTTAATGGCAATAGGCTCGCCCCCTATTACATGGGACCTAAATATACCGGCGAACTGTGGGTGTACAACTGTACATTGGTACACCTCTGCCTAACCCTTCGGGGAATACAGGCGTGATGGTATACTTTTTTATTTAATTAATTAATAAGTTTGAAACTTACAGGCAAATAAATAACCGAAACTTGAAAAAATAACATATTTAAAATGCGGTGGAAAACAAAAGATTTAGACTTAGGCTTATTAAGGACGAAACGCCCCTAAGACACCCCACTGGACCAGTGATTTTAATTTAAAAGCACCTATTTGTCTGACTTGTCAAACACAACATTCAACATTTAACATGAAAAGAACTTTAATAAATAAATACCTATTTCCGAGGCAGGTGTAATACACAAACCCCTTAGGTCGCAAGACCACCTTTCACTAAGCAAATTTCTTTACTGATTTATCTTTGATACTTTTGTCGTTACGTAATAATCAATATACACAATATGTAGTATGTCACATAGCCGTTGCCTACGTCTCACATCAGAGAAAACATTGAGGAAAAACCATTGTTCTAATCTAATAGGTGCAGCCAACCGAAACGGGGACGTGGGAGTAGTTAAAGTTTAATTAATATATAATAAAAATGTCTTCCTTTGCCTAGCAATGGACGTCCTACGGCTGATATGACGATGATGACGAAGCATAATGTCGTAAATTAAAATTCGAACTGTGACCTGTAATATCTCCCTAACTAGAAAATTCCCATGTACTGAATAATGAAGACCAAGTAAACCTCCTTTTCGTTAAGTGTATTAATTAAAAATATGAATTAATGACTTATGGTTAATTAATTATCTAATAAAAAACCATAAATGCAAACTAATGATAAAAATTTAGTTCAGGTAGGCCGATCGATAACAAAAGAAAAGAAAGCAAAATAAGATTATTAACTAATTTATTCTGTGTCTATAAACATGAAAGTTTTAATAAAACATATATTCCGAGTCACTACAAACGATAATAGCAATGAGATCATTAAAAATTCATAAAAGTTTAACTCACCAATAAAATTTATTCAGCAATCACGTAACTGAACTTGATTTATTTCAGAGTACAGCCCAAGTAGATCATTGATCCGTGCATTCTTTTTCTTGTTGCAGTTTTTACTTCTGACAACACTGACTCATAGAATCTAATAAAATATAAAAGCTCTTGTTCAAATATTTGGTTTTAAAGATATAAAAATACATTTAACAAAGCATTTCCTTACATCTCAATATATATATCACTTCAAATACTGAATTTTAAAGTCTTTTGAAAAACTCATAAATCGACTAAAAACTTTACGCAAATATGCAAAATGGATGATTATGGATGTTTTTAAGTTTATGCGTTTTTTTCTATTTTACCTAAAATCACGATTAATCTTATAATATTTCCTGCAATTACGGCTTTCAAGCAAAAATAAGTTAGCACCCATCATTCATTAAACCATTAGTAAGAAGTTCAGAAAAAGTAACTAACTAAAGTAATTAAACAAAAATATTTTCAGTAACCATATATGGCGGCGTAACATTCGCATAGTTGAGACAAAAACAAAAGCACACGAGTTGTGTAAAGCTACGGCGTAGCAACTCGGCCGCATCTCACTTAGTTGGGTGTGGCGTAGTGTAACTTTTAATTAGTTTTCATAACTCCGAGACAACAGGTACAAAAAACAATAGATTGCCTACGAGAGCTACGGCGTAGCAGCTACGCTTTTATGCAATTGAGAGCGTGCGATTTTTGTTCGAGAATGTGTAGATTTATTTTCGTCATATCATCGGCTGACTTTTATAGGGCACCCATTTATAGGGAGTGTTCGTTAGCACTGGGTTTCTATGGTTACTTGTCGGGTCCGGCACACAGGGAAGGGTGTATTCGCTATTTCCATTAATTTTCGAATACGGCATATTATTGTGTTTATTCATACGTGTAATTACATATAACTAGCAATACAGTTGCGTGTAAGTCAGCTAATGATATGTCAGTCAAAACACGTGTAGCAAAATAGATGGGTAGGTCGGATTGAAAAAAAAAGCGCTTTTTTGCAGGTGTAAAAAAGCGCTTTGTGCGCTTCTTTAAAGTATGTGTGCGAAAAGGCATGGTTATAGTAGGTGCTATAACCATGCCTTTTCGCACACATACTTTAATTACTCGGCTACGCACGATTATCAGATTTGTATAATTACTAACTTTTTTCGCGATTTCATTCGCGTAAATGTCGGCGAAATAAAATGTAGCGTATAATATCCTTTCTTGGGGTTCAAAGTTACCCAGTACCAAACATACGTATATGAGGTAGTTCAAAACCGGGCAAGTACCAATCATCATCTGCTTAGCCTTACCAATGTGTCATTTTAATTCTTATGTACTTTCTAAGTTTATCTTGAACATCACTGACATCAGGTTCTTAACTGTCGCGTTAGGGTAAACCCTGTAGTGATAGTAGGTATAAGCTGTTATCAAAAAAATAAATAAAAGAAACTCACGCCTCTTTCCCATAGGGGGGGGAGGCAGAAACCACAGAACGCAGCCTGCTACGATCCTTACTCCTTTCGCCTACTCCACGTTCATACATCCGGTCATACGCACGCTGGTGACGAGTACTGCAAACCCGACCTTTCTGTAGATAACCCTGTACCAATTTCATCGAAATTTCAGCCGTTTTGTCGTGAAAGCGTAGCAGACATACAGACATAATAAGGTTTCATTAAAAGCCCTAGCTATTATCCAAAATCTTATTGTCTTCTTTCTATTCTAAGTGTTTCAAAAGCTCTTTGTTATTATGTTGCTCGGTTCGCCTGAACTCGTCAAAGGAAAACTTTCGGAACATAAAATATCGATAGTGAAGAAACCCGCTCAGAATATTTCGACTTAAATTGCTGTTAGTAACTTGACATTTTCGTCAGTATATTTCCGAACTGAGACACAATAAATTAGATTAAATTAACTCATTTATTTCAAACATACTCCATATTATACTTTGTAGGTATAACAAATTAAAATCAAATAAAACACACATAATATGAAATATTATGTTTTTATTAACAATGGACCGTAGTTTCTATCACATAAAAATGTTTTAAGAATATTCAATTCTTATTGCCGTTGGTCACACTGTCTGTCTAAACTCATCGTAATACCAGTGAGTGTACGTTTACCTTTATTTTTCGGAACAAGGACGAATTTGAATTTAGCTTTCACAACATAAAATGAAATAATTAAAAAGGCCTTTGAGAATATTCTAAAAATTCTTACTCCTTTTTAGACATATATTTATGTTGTGTTAAAAAAAACAGCTTTTTCAGTATCAAAACACTAATATAATGTACAAAATTTACTTTTCCACATATTAAAGCAATTTTGTTCGTGTTCTTATTGCTGTTGATTAGTTGGATCTTTACTTCTCATTTGACTCAAAACTGACTAACCAAAAACCGAGAAATTATGCCCTTATCCTATCTTAAAAGAGAAACAATAAAAGTTGAACCTAAACATGACTAATTTTAAAAGGTCCTCGCTAGTCCTCTAGATACTTACGATTCACTCCGACTCCTGTTCATGAGGTCATTGCCCAGACTCTAAATGTATTACAAGGTGCATGTCGTGATTGCCCGGCTAAGGCATCACTGTCTTCGAAGAGGGAAAACATCGTAAGATAACCTGCATTTATAATTAAGATAAGTCAAGCAAGAACGTAGTGTTCTTTTCTGTATGAGAAGAGGCATTTGCCCTGCAGTGGGACAATATTAGGCTTTTATTATAATTGTCATTATAGGCAACCTCGTATTTTAGTTTGCGATTAATGAGCACTTTCATTGATGAAACAAGAATTTGAAAAAGAAATAAAACACAAAGTCTCGCCCGCGTGTTTTTATTGTACTAAGTTGTACATTTTACAATGAAATATTATTTCATTTCCATCCAGCTAATTAATCCCGCGTCTTTAAATATTATAACGGTCTGTCAGACTTAATCCTAAGTTAATCCTAAGAATACACGTAATTAATTCTAGACTTAAATTTAACATTACATCCCGCGTCTTTATTATAATTCCAACATCTTCACATCAAGTAGCAAATATATATAATCTATTTTTAGGTTAGGGACATGCCTGCCGAGATAGGGCAAGCAAAACTTACGCTAAGACCAGAGGAACAGGAATAAGAATGAATGACCTAAACACTTTTTTTTTAAGTACGTTCAGATCTGGTGTACCTACATTGAGAACATAAAAATATACATTAAATTATTGAAAACACTGTTCTTTTTTTTGGTAATTCAAACAAATACAGTCTTTGACAGCGCAACGAAAATACATTCGATGGGCGTAGATGCCATACTTGACCACGGTATGGGATCTTTTTACATTTGGGTGGCAAACAAGGCGACGGCCCGCCTGGTGTTAAGCGGACCGCTGCCTCTAGACATCTGCAATACCAGAGGCATTGCAAATGTCTTGCCATCCCAGAGACAAAGTTGTCATGTCTCATGTGCCAGTAATTACACCGGCAACCAAACCCTTCAAACCGGAACATTGTTCACGGCAGAAATAAGTATGGCTGTAGTACCTCCCCGGGCGAGCTCGTTCACAATGAGCTCTACTACTTGCTGTACTTTGCCTTACTAAAAGGACTGCTTATAATAAGAAGGATGTCCCTCTTTCAGGAAAAGTACTCCGTGACCTAAGTCGAGTAAAATAATAATTTGACAAAGTAAATTACATTCAAAGTAATGTTCTAAAAAAAAATGAACCAACTAAATGAAATTAAATGCTAAACTGGAACTTATATTTTTTACAAAGTGAAAAAAAATATTGGGAAAAGTATTTAATTAACTAAACATCAATCGTGAAATTATCAAAATTATCATAAATACAATGTTTATTTTGTGTGTTATAAGAAATTATTTCATATAAAACACAAAATAAAGCAAATTAAAATAAGAAGATGCATACTTCCTACGGCACTAGTCTTGGTTTTATTTATTTAGATTATCACCTCGTAAACCATGGTCACATTCTGCCATAATTAATAATCTTTACCTTGAGGTTTAGGTAATAATCAAATAATTACCAACTACCAGATAAGTACTTCCTAACGAAGGAGTTAAGGAGAGCTGTTCACATCTAGCACCACAAAAAGCAGCCCTATGACGTACATTATATAGTCGTGCAGCATTTCAGTAGGTCCATGATTTCATTACCGGGGTTATAGGGAAAGCAGTTTCGGAGGGTCTGTGGTGAAAAAGGTGCTAAACAAATGAGCCACTGTTATGGATCTTTTCGTCTCGTGCACACGTGGCGACGGTAGCACAGACTGTTCCACGGGTCCTTCAGCAGCATCCCTGTCTTAGTGTTGATATTCTGCACCGAACTTTCGTGGACGCGAGGCCCGGCAGTCACCGGGTGCACCACCACTTCTGAAATTTAAAAAAAGGTGGTATAAGAATCATATCGTCTCAACTCAGACACTGCGGGATAGTCGGTCATTCGAGCAGCTCAGACAAAGAAGTACGAGTACGTTCGATCGATTTTCGTGTGACAGTTTATTTAACTAAAATGTAATAAAAATATGCGCAAACACGCCGCGCGGAATTAAATTATGTTCAAGATGTTTAATGTATTTTGCCACTGCAATAATTTAATAAAACACGTGTGTGTGCTTGGGGTGAACCACGTGTTTGCTAAGCCTACTTGGATTTTGCATTTGGGTTTTGCATTAAAAAGAACACGCGCTGCTTCACAGCACAGCATGTATATTTTAAAATTGCCGTGCTAAGATACAATGGTGCACAAACAAAGGATTATTCGAAATGAACTCTCGCGGGCGCTCGGCATCAACGAACCATTGAATTCCAGGCGACGCGGCGACTGAGGGCACCAGCAATAACAAGTGAACTACATATAAAATCATCAAAGCAACCAGGGAATCACTTAAGACGTCATAAAGATGGCGGCCATAAAAGGACGCCCTGCTCGTACCACGCCCTTCCCCCCCCCCCCCCCGACCACGCCGCACCATCACATTATTAAAGAAATATTCCAAAAAACGGATTTCCGCGGCCTACTCTCTCCCTAATTGAAACATTCCTTCGCCCTAGTCATAACAGGAAAACCGTCCCTATATTTAATTAACTATGAGTACCTACCTATGACCGTTGTGTAACACCACACTTGACGCAAGCCTAAATTTTATTCTAAACGAAGATTAATTACGCGATTGTACTTACCCTTCGACATCACTGTCTGCTTCTGTATTCTTGTCTCTTGGATGCGACTATTTGGGCTCGGACTGCAAAGTGTGAGGGGATGACTGCAACAACGCCGGACGCGGCCGATCGCTTCGGGAGCCGCCGGGGAAAGGGCTTGGTGATGGCTGCATATCAGTCTTCTGCGCAAGTGCAATTTTGAACAAAGATATTTATGTGTGCGCCTAGCAACACCTTGGGGAGGATCTACATTGTACTGAACGGCAATTTTGCCGGCTAATAGGTACTTTGGAAGCCTTTACCGACGGCACGCGCCATACAAAGTAATCCAGTCATTTATTGTTTTATAAGTAATCATACTCGATTGCTTTGGAGAATTGGGTAGTAGACACCATTAAACAACAATTCTAAAACACAACTGCTTTAAAATAATACTCTATTTTGGCCCTGAAAATCCATTTTTTTTTAAATATCTGTAAAATTTGTTTTTTGTTGCTTTGAAATCAATAAATAGTTCGTGAATAGAGTTGACTAATATGTGATCATAGTTTAGTATTTTTACACAAAATCAATAAAGAAATCGCGTTTTGACAGCTCATGAAAAGTAGGATAATTGATTAGTGCGGCCATTCTTGGATTAGGCGTTCTTTGCCTTTTTAACCGACTTCAAAAAAGGAGGAGGTTATCAATTCGACTGTATTTTTTTTAAATGTTTTTTACCTCAAATTTACCGACTGGGTGAACCGATTGTCTTGATTTATTTGAAAGCTGGTGCTTCCCGTGTGGTCCCATTGCCACCATTTCAATATCTGATGATGGGATCTTGTAGGAATCGGGAGAACTCTTCAATAAATAACAGCAGATTAACCGCGATTGTTGCTATAGCATATCTAAGCTTTGTTTATACCATCACACAACATAACAACACGCCTGTACACTCAGGGGTTACACAGATGTATACAGTAGTATTTGAAAATTTCTAATCCAAGTAAACGAAATCGCATATTCTGCTTTCTTATGACTTTTTAGTGGTGTCTCGATAATTTACATAACATGACCGTTTCTTCATGGATTTGGATGACAGAAAGTTGATACTAAAAAGCGAGAAATAAAAAACTTTTTTACAAAAATGACAACCGCCTTTAAAAACTAAAACTTTTTTACAAAAAAAGACAACCGCCTTCAAAAACTAAAAAGAGAAAAATAACTTTAGCTTTGGAAGTCGGTGGCAATGCAAAACAACAAACAGAACCAAAGCCGCCGACTTCCAAAGATAAAGATATTTTTCTCTTTTTAGTTTTTGACGGCGGTTGTTGTTATTTTTGTAAGAAAGTTTTTTTTACCGTAGCCAATGCGTTTAAGTCAAATCGGTGAAAAATAAAAATGGGTACGATAGCTTGGCGAAGAACGCCTAAGCCGAGTATGACCGAGTGGTGTCATCTACCCAATTTCTAAGTTGGAGTTAGAAGCAGTGCTCCACAACTACAGTCCGTACGTCCATGGATTAAAGTACATACTTGTATAGTAGAAGCTTATTTTAGCAAACCCTCATTATCATACTTGGTCGGAAGCCCGTGATTCGTCTAGGAAAGCCGCTGAGTCATATTGTTTGTAAGCTATGGACCATTGAACATCATTAGTGCCATGAGCTTTTCCGTAGCCAAATTGATGTTCAGGCATAAGTTTGATAACCTCAGTAAGGGGCGTCAAGCGGTTTACATCTGCTGGATCCTTTCCCGGTTTTGAATTATGTCGACGTATCAAATAAGCGTGTGATTGACCTTGGGAATGCGTATCGGAGTGCCGAACCCGCCACGCCACACAGCTGACAGACTCGCTCCATTACGGATATTACTGTCTTATTTATTTATATACTTGCGGATAACAAACAGCTGTGTAATAATAAGTGCACATAGGTTATAACTTATTAATAGAGGCAACAAACACATTACTCACAAAAGTATAAGTGGTTAAGGTAATAATTATTATATTACTATTTATTTACACCTACTTTAATACAGTCTTGTTTTAAAAGACCTGATTGATACTATTCAGTATCAATATTATTTCCTCACTTTTCAGAGGCACAAGGTCCTTCAAATGGGCTAATAAGGTGGTCATCATGGTAAAATCTCAGCAGGAGCTGGAAGGGATGCTGGACGGTCTGAGCGATTCTTCAAGATGGGTAGGTCCCGGCATGAATTTGGATAAAACCGTAGTCATATTCAATGGTCTTATTCCCCAGCGACCTATAGTTGTGAATGGTGCACCTCTCGAGGCTGTGCAAGAATATTTATCTTGGCCAAACTATACACTAACTTACTATATTGGGGCAGCACAACTTCGAGAAGGAGGAGAACAGAAGGATACGCTTGGGCTGAGCGGCATTCAGGGAGATGCGCGAAATTTTTTGAATCGTGATCTCTCAAGACCAAGCTGTATACCCTGGTCTTAAAAGATTGTGTGTGATGTACTGGTTGAAAAACCAGTACATCCTATATGTAATGAACTATGGGGTTGAAACGTGGAAACTCACCGTGGGGTGGATCCACAAGTTCAAAGTCGCTCAGCGTGCGATGCAGAGGACAATGCACGGAGTTTCTCTGATAGACAGAATTCGCAATAAAATCATCCGCCAGAGAACTAAATAAAGCCACCGACATTTAGGTGGGCCGATCATGTCTGTAGATGGACAGGCGATCGGTGGAGCAGACACGCGATGTATCGTCCAAAAGTGCCTTTTAGTGGTCTAAATAGAATAAATGATTTGACTTTAACTTTGACTTTGATAGAGTGAAGACCGCGTTTAGGCAAGCGTAGCGTGAGACGCCCTGCTGCACGGTAACCGACGATTTATAGTAGGTCGCGGGCAGCGGATGGATGCGTTCTGCCCAGGACTGGGATGGTTGGAAGTCTTTAGGAGAGGCCTATGTTCAGCAGTATGCGACTATAGGTTGATATGATGACTATGATGAATTAGCATCACAAAGCCTCCGTACCCGGAGGCCTTTGTTTGAATCCCCGATCATTTTTCTGGCTGTTTGTATCTTTCTTTTATGGTTTCTAGCAGCCTTAGTGCCCTTAGTGATTTTCAGGTTATATTTTCGTACCTGCTACTGGTTTTTTTTCCATGTAGAAGTATTTTTATTATTATTATTTATCTAGGTACATACATTTGCCATAAGTTAATTTTAGCACAGTTAGATCTTTATTTACGCTAACGTTCAGATGAGACATTTACGCTTACTAGCACACTTAGTGAATTTTTGTTTTATTTTTTTTCTTGAAAATTGTTGTGACCTTAATACAAAAAATTTGCGCCCTTGCCTGGTAAAAAAAATCATGGAAATTCTTACTTAATCATCTGGTAGATGTGTGTGTTCTAAGGTACAAGGTACCTTAGAAAGACCTACCCTGACCTTACTGTTGAGGATCTTCAGAAATTTAACGCAGTACCTACTCGTAACCGGTGTGCTTGTATGACCAGATATATGAGGCGAAAGGAATATGTCATACCTACCTCAATAGGAAAAAGGCGTAAATTTATGTAAGTATTATCATTTCCAAAAATTAACTAGACTACTAATGTCAAGCCCGGTGCCCGTAAAAGTTCCCTTAAAAACCATAGCCGAGGGTGAATTTGGGAGTTTGGCCTTGACCTTACTCTGCTCACAAGGGTTGGAGCGATCGATGCCCCCCGTGGACGAACATACCCGATCGATGCTGTGTTGCTGTTTGGGCGCTACATAAAGGGACAAAGACGAGAGTTCGATCAATACTTTTGATTTAGAGTTTGGACCCAAGTCATTTTACAAAAGTATATATTTTTGCTAAATGTTAGGTGTACTTAGTTTGATGGGCAGTTAACGAGTATGTGATGTGTTATTTTACTCCCCAAATCGGTTTACTTTTGCCATAATGAACCAACCTTCCTCAATTCTCTTATCTATCGAAGTAATTGTACCCAATGAAAATTCCACATTATTCTAAGCATACTTTTTCAACATACAGCATCCATTTTTGCTGGTCAACATTTGGCATGTTGATTGAATTATTGAGAGATGGGTTGACTAATTTTGGCAGAACTGAATTCCGGAACATTTAGGACAATGTAGTTAGTACCTATATAAGTACCTTTTCAAGCACATATTGAGGTACCCAAAAAATAAGTTACCTGCAATAATTTAAGTAGGTACCTACCTAATTGAATTTATTCCAAAATCATTGCTTATTACAGAATTTAATTAGTTCAGAAACACAAATAATCTTCTCATAAAAGTACAATAAATATAAAAAATAACGGCATACTATCGGGTACGGTCCTTTACAATGCAGGCGCGAGGGTTGGCTGTGAGGGTTCCCGGAGGGGCGCGTCGCTATTGGAAACGGACGGGGGGTGAGGGATAGTATTGATCCGTCGTCGACAACACCTGTATATTATTTGATAGCTGTATATTTTCTGTCTGGAGCTATGTATCTATTTAGAATTTTGTATTTGTAACATATCTTCATTATTATTTGTTTTGAATTAGGTAGGTATCAAAGACGATAGTGCCAAGTTTCTATAAGGGTCTTCGAATGAATATTACATTTTATATAAAATTTTAAATTAAAAATCTAGTTTTTTTTTTGTTATCTTGATAGGTACCTACTAACTATAGTATCAAGGTTTTTAATTTACTAACAAAAATTGTTCTACACTTCAATATTTTAACCTTTTAATCTCAATGTCTTGTTATGAACGTTAATTTTTGTTTACTTCTGGTACTATAATATCAACATTATATCATACAAAAAAAAACCATAGTAAAAATATAATTTTCACTTTAGTTAAAATATATTTTGTAAATTTCTTCATAAATATTCCTTATCCAGACGTAGACACACGGCAGAGCGACAGCCAAGTTCGATTCCAAGTTAAAATTTTTAATGTTTTTTTCATTTATCTTGGTAAGCTTTTGGTAAGCTCTTGACTCTAGTCTTGGTTAAAAATGACATAAACAAAGTCTACGATGGAGAGAGCTTACCCAGAAGAAGAATGTGCACTCTAATTTTAAAGAGATTAGGATTGAATGCGTTTGGAAATACAGACGCAGGTAGAGAGTTACTCCTTTGCAATGCGCATTATAAAAGAAGATTGTATTGCGAATCGATGGAATGGCAAAAAGGTGGGGGTAGCCAAAGGTTCGTCGGGATGTCCGATGGTGGAAGGGGGCTAGTGGGATGAGGTCGTGGAGTTCTAGAGCACACTCACCGAAGTTTAATCTGTAGTAGACCGACAAGCAGGTGACTTTCGGCGATGAGCCAAGCTGTGAAGTTTGGCATCCACCCGCTTTTCATCGCCAATGAGCCTCATAGCTCAGCGCTCCACCGAGTAAAGCGCAGCAAGCTGGTATTTAGCTGAGCCATCCCAAAGGTGACTGCAATACTCCATGCAGGACCTGACCTGAGCTTTATAAAGTGTTAGAAGCTGTCCAGGCGTGAAGTATCACTTCACTCTATTGAGAGTGCCCAGCTTTTTGGCCGCAGTTAGAGGTTAATACTCAATGGTAATGCCGAAGTTGAGATTGGATGCAAACTCCATGCCAAGAAGCTCGAGCCGATCGGTAACAGGAACAGATGTACCCCGGAAAGTAGGAGTTTGGTCGAAGTGACTCCTTTTGGTGGTAAAAAGACATGCCTGTGTTTTGGTGACGTTAAAGGAGACCAGATTGTCTTCGCCCCACTGGGAGACAAGGCCTAAGGTCTGATATGTCCGCTCTACCATGGCCTTCCTCAAGGAGCGAACTTCATCCCCGCTGGCTCATGCGCTGGATAAGTATCTCTCTGAAATTGCACTGTCATCTGCGTTATCAACAATACCAGGCTGATTAGGTGATTGATGTACAGTAGGAAAATAGTTGCAAAGAGTGCGTGACATACACAAGAAGATCGCCAAGCCCGCCACACTGTTCCCAAACCACTGCAACTCCTGTA
Organism: Caradrina clavipalpis; assembly: GCA_932526535.1. Classification (NCBI taxonomy): domain Eukaryota; kingdom Metazoa; phylum Arthropoda; class Insecta; order Lepidoptera; family Noctuidae; genus Caradrina; species Caradrina clavipalpis. The sequence goes on from OW052087.1 coordinate 8,937,572, forward strand.
AGCCAGAATCAACAGTGGCGACCACAAGAAAAGCGCCGAGACATTGAAGCTCGACGAGTCCCAGAGAAACGATTTAACTGTCTTGGATCCCGCAACGAAATTAATCAGAAAAGATTAGCGGAGGAGTAAGAAAAATATAATTTCCACTTCCCTCCAAACAAGCAGGAGACAGAACGGAATTAGGCCAATAGGCACAAAGGGATTATTTACAACTGGGAGAAGCCCAGATTGCCAAGCACCACGGATTGCAATTATCATTAACTTTAATGGGTCCTAATGTGAACTGTTACATTTGATTCCAGTAATAGGTATGGCAAAAACGCTTGAACGCACGGAAATTAGTTCTAGTTTCTACAAGGTCCGCATAATAAACAACACCGGATGTAACCTGTACACTATCTAACATAATATTTCGCTCATTCTGCCAAAGAATACACTCCCATAAGATGTGATGAGCAGATTGTTCATATTCACAGTCAGATGTAGAACATTGACACAAAGGAGAGGCAACAAGCTTAAAAGAGAATAATTTACTCTTAAAGTTGCCATGACCTGTGAGAAATTGGGCAACACAGTGGTCCACCTCCAGCCATGTTCTGGCCAGCCGTTCGCGAACTGAAGGAAAGAACTGATGGAGGTGCCGGCCCTTGATGGAATTATCCCACCTACATTGCCATTCAGATAAAAGTTCCTCCCAGACATCAGTCTGCGGTTTAAATAATCTAGAGATCTTAGCACGGTCACGTTGAGTTAGAAAGTTTGCGTCCATGGTCTCTCGCGCGGAATAGTACATTGCAGCACGTCGCTGCACCTCGAGATCGACTGGAAGTACACCTGCAAGTACTGGTAGTGCTTCAGTACTAACGGTCCTATACGCTTTGCATAAAAATATTAAAGCTAACCGTTGGCTTTGAAGCAATTTACGTCGTACCGCCCCCATGGTGGCCCTATCGGCCCAAACAGGTGCACCGTAGCACATACAACCTAGGTAGGTAGCTGCATAAATAGTTTTCAGAGTTAAGAAAGACAGACCCCAAGTAGCTTTAGAAATTCTCGTTAGGGCATAAAAATTCTTTTTAGCTTTTTCTCCGACTGTGTTAATGTGGTCAATAAAAGAAAAGTTCTTTTCTAAGACCATACCAAGGTAACATACGGATTGTTTTCGTTTAACGGGGACGTTATTAAATTTAATACTAGGCCATGATTTAAGATCACCTTTTAGCATAAGTTGATACGTTTTTTGCGGTGCAAAGGTTAAACGGTTCCGATCGCCCCACTGTGATATTAAACGTAGGCATGTGTCAGCTAAATTCTCAAGTCCAGCCCGAGTACTCGACTGAATGAGCAGAAGGCCGTCGTCCGCGTAACCGGTTAAAGAACAGCCGCATGGTAGCGGAATCGCAAGAAAATCGTCAAAACCTAAATTCCATAAATAAGGACCGAGAACCGAACCTTGAGGACATCCCATGGTTAATGACTTCGATGCGGAATAGTGTCCAAGTTTGAGCTTCGCGGAGCCATTGAGAAAGTAAGAGGAAACAAGAGAATAGATGTTTTTATAGCAACCACGGGTTTTTATTTTAAGTAGTAGCATAGGCCACCATGCGTTATCAAAAGCCCCAGAAATATCGAGGAAGATCCCAAGTACATATTTATGTTCGGATGAGGTTACAGTTTCCCTTACAGAAAGTACCGCGTCGACGGTAGATTTACCTATTGTGAAACCGAATTGATTGCTGTGAAATTTCGGCCCGTCTGGCAGCAAGCGAGGTACGATAAGGCGCTCAAGCAGTTTCCCCAAAGATGGTAGTAGGGTTATAGGTCGATACGACTTTGGATCGTCCGGGGGCTTGTCGCCACTCTTTGGAATTATTCGTATAAAGCCACGTCGCCAAATTTCAGGAAAAACGCCGTCCGCAATGCATCGGTTATACACTGTTAAAATTGCGTCACTCGCGGTTTTACACGCCTCTATAATCATTTTATTAGATATTTTATCTTCACCCGATGACTTATTGAGTGGTAGCCTCTTCACCACATTTAAGAACTCGTCAGTGGATGGTAAATCTGACGCTGGTGATTCAGGTGGCACAGCAGCCCACACCCTGATCTGCTGGTGGTAATCGCTGTCGTTTACCGCTGAATCATCGGGTATAAGAGTATTGAGAAGTACTTCCGTTGTTTCTTCGATACCGGTAGTATGTTTATTATTTACTTTTATGTTTTCGATATATGCTAGATCGACCAATCTATTAGCCTTAAACTCGTGATACAAGGGAGACCATGGACCTTCTTTATCTAATTTTTCTACAATTTTGCGCATTAAATTGCCCTTAGATTTTTCGACTGCTGCTCTGTAGCGCGATCTGGCAACTCTAAACGTATTTGAAGCAAGAGCAAGCAGGTCTCCGGTAACCTTACGCTTTTTAAGCTTATTAAACTGCCTACGCGCTCTGCGGTAACTTTTACGCTGTTCAACTAGGTATTCACTCCACCAATCACATCTACGAATATTGGTCATAGATGCGCGACCAATGGCGATGTCAGCACAGTATATAAAAGTTTCTGACATAATCTCAGCACTTTCTTCAGCTGACAGCCCGTCGTGAGTGAAGTCTTTGGCGTGACAAGCAAAAAGCGAGCTAAAAAATTCCCAGTTCGCGCCTTTACATTTATATCTAAAACTACCCGTAACATGGGACGAACCTTGAGTAAACATAGGAACAAATTCGTACACGATCAGGCGATGATCACTACAAGATGCGTCTGGTAGGACACGCCACTTAACTAAGCGAACGTCTACACTAGAAAGTGTGACGTCAATACTAGATTCGCCCATTTGGCTGCAAAAAGTAGGTGGTGCGTCAGGGGTGTTATGAATTGAAAGGTTCATTTCGGCAATGAAATCTTCAACAGCGCGTCGCCGTTCGGAATCCGTCCACCGAACCTTGCCATACCACAGGGACGATGACGCGTTTACGTCCGCGCCAACGATAACTTTGCAGCCCGCGAGCGACCGCAAGACGTGACGGAGGTTGTGTATATGAGGACCAACAGGGTCAGAATATTGAAAGTAACAGCTCACAACGTAAACTTTATAGGAAGCCGATGAGACCTCCGCAACGGCACAGTGAGGCGTCATGAGGTTACGCAAAGAAGTTACAGTAAAGTTAGCAGAACGCGCTACGTAAATACCGGCTCGTGCTTTGCAATCCAGCTGTACTACCTTGTGACGTAAGCGCGCGTTTTGATATTGCTCTTGAACAAGAACTATGTCTAAATTGTACTCGATGATTAATCTATCTAACTCGGAAGTCGCCACTCTATCGTTGTGAAGATTTAATTGTCCTATTTTTAAACTATCCATCTTATTAGTAATTAGTGTTCAGAATTAGTTGCTCAAGTTTCAGCTTATAGGTGGAACAGTCTTCAGACCCGCAACGATGGCCAAACGGTTTTTTAAAACGCTTACACGCCACGCAAGTCGGCGTGTAATCTACATTGTCCTTATGGGGGCAATCGTTCGATTCATGTGCCTCCGAACAGTTAGCACAGGCAGGTTTTTTGTTAGTGCAGTGTTTTTTAACATGACCGAACTGTTGACAAAACAAGCACCGAACTACCTCTAGGTCATCAATAAAACGGCACGTGGCCCAATCAATGAACAGTTTATCTTTAGTAGATACTAGGTGTTTACGTACCTCAGAATCCATTTCAATTCCTATCCATTTCCGACCATTATCAGTAGAACGCCTGCGAATGATTTTAGTGGATTTTAAAAACTCATCCTCTTTGATGGCTAATTCGTCTTTAATATTTTGCCGGTATAATGCGAGCATGAATGCGTTCTCTTCCATTGAAGATGGGATGTCTTTAACTAATATGCGGGGCCTACGGCCTTTAGGTTTCTCTAAACGTAAACCAGCGGATTTAATAGCATCGACAGATTCAAGTTTTTTTAATTGCGTTTCGTTAGCGACACGCAGTGCAACGCCAGATTTTGCGGTTTTTTTAACGCCTACAATTTGAAACCCGTCATCACTCGGTTTAATCGCCTTCATAAGGGCTTGTTTAGTTGCGGATGAGGACGCATAATCGGCTGAGCGCTCGGCGGTGGGGTACGCGACGACACACGGCAGCGGAGCGCGCGACTCCATTGGTGGAGCCACCTTAGGCAAGCGAAGTTTTAATGAATCCGCATAAGATATTTTTTTGGGTTCATTATTCGTACTCGTAGTAATGACACCGGGATTTAATTTGATTTTATCCAATTCGCGTTCCGTATTGGCTAACTTAGTTTCATTGCACGAAGATTTTAGCGCTAGCATAGAAACAATGGCCGTAACTCGCTGAGTCATGTCCATGATCGCAGATTTATTTGCAACGTTAATGCGGGACCCTTGGTCGTTGACGAGGTCGTTAATCTTTGACAAGTACGACGATGCCTCGGAAACTAAGTCACAATAGTCGGTACTATTATTATTTATTGAGATGCTTGCATTACTAATGTTTAATATTGGCGAGGACTTTTCAAAGGATTCGGATGTTTGAAACCGTTTGGATCTATCCTCGGGCGACACGTAAGTCGGAGACATGTCGCTGAACAAACGTTTAGTGTTACTATTAGCGGAGGTCGGCGCGGGCGGCGACCTGGGTGTCTTGGTATTTCTCCGAAAAATTTGCCCTCCACGATCTGGAGGATCATCATTATTAGAAATCATTTTTAAGCGACAACAAACTTATTAAAGTGAAGAAAAAACACAGTAAAAAACACGACGATTATTTTTCGCGATACCCTCACACTAAAGAAAATAAATGTACTCACCGATAGCTGCCGAAATTAACTAATTACCAGTAATTATGGGATTAAACACGTATAAAAACTTACGATACCAGCACTTAGCACAATAACACACAACTAGAAACAACTCACGAGCCGGGAATCAAACACAGAACACAACAAACGTAATTATAATTAGCAGCGAAATAGATCGCAAGTGCACCGTGCGCGCGCGCGGAGGGAAGTGTGTGGAAGAAGATCGCCAGTTGACCGTCCCCGGCGAAAGCCATATTGATGGTCACTGAGAAGATCGATGTCTTCAAGGTAGGTCAGCAACTTACTGTTCAGTACCCTTTCCACAACCTTGCACAGGATGGAGGTTATGGCGATCGGGCAATGAGCAGGGTCAGCAAGGTCGGGTTTGGGCACAGGTTGAACATAAGCAAGCTTCCAGGACTTCGGCACAGTTCATTTTTTAAGAGAGAGGCGTAAAAGACGTGTCAGCACAGGAGACAGTTCAGGTGCACACTGCCTCAACACTCTCGCTGGAATACCGTCAAGCCCGCTGACCTTGTTCACGTCTAGACTGCACAGTACTCTTCGGACTTCTTCGATTTCAACTGCGATCTCCGGCATCGAAGAATCACAGCGAGGTATAACTGGTGGTTGCTTAGAGCCAGCGTCTAGGCGTGGGTTGCCTGCATGCCTGCAAATAGAGATGCGAATAAATTTGCTTTCTCACTTGCAGAATGAGCCAGCGACCCATCAGGTTTTATCATTGGAGGCAAAGTGGGACGGCAGAAATTCGTTTGAACCACTTTCGAAAGGGAAAAACTTCTACTATTCAGACTCCTTTTGGCCCTCAGCGTGCGCGCATTCTGCTATATACCAAGACCGGGATTGGAAACGAGCGGTATGTCGGAGAACGGAATAAAATACTCCATTTCGTTGCCAAATTCAACCAGCTGAGTTAGATCCAGCGTTAAAGCAATCTTGCGCGCCTCTAACCCGGCATGGTCTGTTTTCTGGTACGGGAACAACCAATCTTAATGATGGGCGTTAAAGTCCCCCAGAAACACGAGTTGTTGGGTACCGTTGCTGGGGTACGTCTGTCGACTCCACGAGAAAATCAAACAGCGTTGTTGTCTCCTGGTCACCGCTGTGCGATCGGTAGACGCAAATGTAGAGAGATTTCCCCAAGTAGCCATATGGCAGACTGCGGGGACGTACGACCCCAAGTATATGGTGACCGGGTCCTCCCATCCAGTCGACGGATGGCACGGTGGAGCAAGCTGAAAAGTTTGTTTGTTTAACCGCGCTGTAGTTTGAACTACCAGTCGTATTGATAAAAAATATGATATGTTATGATAGTCAGGTCCATGAAGAATAGTATGACCTATGTTCTGCGACTTTTTTTAGTTCAAGAGTTTTTTTTTGGGAAATTCTCTCCATAATTCGTTAATTTACTACTACTACTTTATCAGTTGTATTTTTCGGAAGTATGATTTTTGATAATAAATCCAGAAAGAGTCACCTGTCTAATCATCAATAACTAAAACTTAGTTCAAAGGTTTATCTACAATATGTATATATTTATAAATTATATAAGTATGTATATCAGTTGTCTGGTTACCATAACACAAGCTCTGCTTAGCTTGGGATCAGATAGCCGTGTGTGAGTTGTCCCAAGATATTTATTTATTTTATTAAGGGGAAAATCTTGCTTGATAAAGTTCGATCTAGATTTTCAGAAAGGTGGCAAAGACCCCAATGTAAATTCAAAAAGTACTACGGGAACCCTGCTTTTTAAATAATATAAATAACTGCAATTTTACAGGAAAGAAGTCAACCTGCGTTAGGTTCATGGTCGCGAGTTTGATTGCAAGAAATAACAAATTGAAAGAAAGAATTTTTGTAGTTAATCGAACTAAGGAAAAGGACAAGACATTAATATCATTAAAGAAACTGCTATGGAACTTCACACCCCTTCATCTTTACTCTTGTATAGGCAACACCGACTAATCGATTATCCCGAAGGTTGCTACCGAACTTGGCTCATTCATTTTCATATCATATTTTGATGAGATAAATTTTGAATTTTGAATGATGGAGAAAGATACTATTCTACAATATTTGTAATTAAAACAAAATATATACAACGACTTAAAGCAGATTATAAGCTAGCTTATGCCCCAGACTTCGCCCGCAAAAATGATTATTTTTAATAATTTTTGGGCGGGATCCTAATATTTTCTTAAATAAAAGTGGCGTATGTTACTTCGTATAACATCAGTTATCTGCCAATAAATGCCCCATCCTAAAGAGATACTGTCTGGAGAAAACAGACAAAGAACATGTTTTTATAATTTCATAACATAACATATAATCACCCCTCTATTCCTCGAAGGGTTAGGCAGAGGTGTACCAATGTACACCCACACATAGCCGGTATGTTTGCCATTAACTGGGCACAAATCCTAACCATCCTATCCATTCTGTCCTACCCTATTTTAATTTCATGTATTCATTTAGCGAGGAATACAGGTGTGCTGATGTATATATTTTTTACACAGGGTAGCACAGAAAGACATGTACCTACCTGCCTACTCCCTTTTCACCATATTGTGTCTCCTTGTGGGATTTATTTTATTTATTTATTAAAACTTTATGCACAAAATGTATAAAATACACCGTACAAAGGCGGACTTAATGCCTTAGGCATTTTCTACCAGTCTACCTTATTTACTTTATGTAATGGGTGGATGGGACTTTAGTTGTAAATAAAGCGGTTTTACACCACAAATTTTGGCTTCAAACCGTTTGTTTGCAGCTATAGATTGGGCAGTCACACTTTTATCATGAATTTAGTTCACACCCCAAAGATGAAACAAAGATGCAATACTTACATGGTGTCAATGAAAAGCTCTTTTTTCCAATTGAACCGAAATGTTTCCAGTGTGGTTTATTCATTCATGAACCGATTCCATGGTAAAGATTTTTGTTATTACACCCCATGTAATTTCTTATAAGAAAGGTGCTTAGTTAAAATAAAAACCAACTTGTTAAAAAAAAACATCCTTTATTACCACAGCAAAAGTATCAAACACCATTTATAGTTAAAAAAACCTTGAAGGAATACCTCCACCAACAATTCTTAATAAAATAAATTATGAGTTCATTTAGAATTTGTCTTATTCTAATAAAAATAGGCCTAAGATAAATGCTTCAATAAAAGTATTTAGAGCACAAATATAAATTAAAGATTCAAGCCCGCTCAGACTGTTTTGGTAACTATAATATTTTAGACTTATCTCATTTGTCTCAGAAATCACTCTTCATAACTTAATCACCATTAAAAAACTGACATTTATATCACTGGATACAGAAAAAATATAAAGTTAATCTAGCAGAAAAACAACATATTGTCAAAGCATTGTTACTATTTAGGATCATAGGTTACCCTAATTTAATGCACAGAGGTCAGGAAACCTAAGCATTCTTTGGAAAATGTTAACAATTTGACTTAATATAACTGTTAATCCATAAATAGTAGAAAAGTACACAACATATAAAGTACTAAAAGCAGTTATTTTAAAGCATTGATATCGTTTTGGAGTTTTTAACATGTCTTTTGTTAATTTTGAGAGAAATATATGTATATTCTTATTTAATTTTGCCAAAGAATGATAACAAAATCAGTACAATGCAAGTAAGCATTACGATTCTAGATCAGATACAGTAAAATTATTACAATGTGTTCAATATTAGCACCTATGTTGATCTTAGTATGATATAACTTAGTCATTATTGTGTTGGCTTGTTGTTTGAACAATCAGGAAGACAAACCAACAGCCAAACATTTATATGTCTTAAAGCTACCAGCAAAACAGTACTACAATAATATTACTGCTCTGGAGTTTTTACTGCAATCAATAACCAATGTTAGACATTGACAAATATTGATCATTGCAATGATACAGGAGATGTAACACTTTGTACTCATGTGTTATGAAATGCTAATACATAAAACAAAAAGTTAAACATCCATCAAGTTGGATTTAGTCTCAGCTTGCTATAATGCAATACTATTACTGAGATTTCTTATATTAGAGATCAACTGATTACATTTATCTTCGCTATTGCCATGTAGTACTTACAATCATTCAAAGTTAACATAAAACCCACACCTTTTTAATTGTAATGCAATAATTTATAAATTAAATAAAAAATAGTGTATATTAATTATATAGCTATACTCCTAAAGTAGTCATAACGGTGACGTCTTTGATCTTGTAGTTGCCCAATTTTAGATGCAGTATCACAGTCACGGCACACTCCACAGAATGTGCTAGTCACCACGTGGAATGGGCTGCGGTAATACAAATTAGGGTCTTCTAACTTTTTATTCTTTTTGTGGCAGCGGACATGCAGGAACACCTCCAGCACCATGAGAATGACACAGAAGAGGCCCGGGAATATCATCAGTGTGGGTATTAGCAGCAAGCGGTAGCTGAGTCGGTTGGAACCAGCAATGATATTTGCTTTTAAAGATTGGAACTTTTTAGTCCTGCTCATGTAGCCACGAGGGAATTTCATGTACTTGGCCTCGGGTTTCCGCACATGAAGAGGTTTTCGTATGTTAACTAGTGGTGGCGATTTGTTTTCAAGTAACGGTTCTCCTGTCTCGTCGTTAATATCATATGTTACAATTTCACCAGTCTCATCATCGTAGCAAAACCTGCGCACAGGACCTCGGTTTGTTGTATTCATTTCTGAAAATAGAGCACGCGAAACATTATAACACTTAATTTCACTAAAATATTCATGGATTAGGCCAAAAATAATCAATGGTAGACTAGAATGTATTCTAAGTTTAACTTACTTTGTTGTCTTTAACTGTCTAAGACAGTTACCTATATTAGCGTTATCCGACCACAAAATATGTTTCAGTAATACTAATTTTCTTTAGATCATAAAACAAGCAGATATACAAAAATAATGGATAAGGATAAATCCAAAATTGACACTTTGACAGTTTGAAAGACAAGTCAGAAGCATAGACGAGAGTGCGGGGACCAGCACAGATTAGAAATTCTCGTTGTGCGATTCAGATGCGAACATTTTTAATTAAGCTATGTGTACACGAAGATCTGCGTACATATTATTTGAAACTATGTCCACTTTAGGTGGAGGGCGTGGCATGGAGGGATGTTCAAATTGATTCTATTTTATATTTTTATTTATTTACTAGCGGGCCCGGCAAACGTTGTTCTGCCCTGAAAGTGCCCCACCTACCTACCTACCTAATTACTTACCCTACCTACCTGCCTGCCTACCCCATCAACCTACCTACCCACATACTTACTCCACCTACCTACTCTACCTGGGTAGGTAGGGGTAGCGTAGGTAGGTAGGGTTACCTACCTACCTGCCTACATACCTGCCTACCTACCTACCTACCTACCTACATACCTACCCTACCTACCTACCCTACCTACCTACCTACATACCTACCTACCTACCTACCTACATACATATCTACCTACCTACCTAGCGACCCCACGGACCTGATCTCCCGGGAGAAGTCTTGTTCTTCATCTCTGGCTTGCCTTTATTGGCCGGTTTGAGTGGAGATTTGCAAGAGCATTCGTGTTCGGAGGAAGGAAGTATTTCAGTAAGGTGCTGGTAGGGATCTTGACCGTACTTCCGGGATTGTCCTGATAGCCTTGAAATACCTCTCCACTCCTCAGTCTGTTTTGCCCTCTTGTCGCTACGTGTGACCGTTTTCGGGGGCCCATTTATCGAGTGTGCTAGTTACCCCCTGCCATTTTATCTGTGTCATAAAAACATTGATTGGCAGGGGCCATAGTCCTTCCATAGTGTCAGGAAACCAGTCCATTTAAGCCACCCAAACCATTCTTTGTGTCCATATTCTGCAATATAGTCCTATAATATAGTCCTGCGCCAGCCGGGGATTGTCCTTGGGTGCATTTGCATAGTGCAATCAGGGATAATTATCAGTTGGTGTTCCATTTCATTGTAAAGACATTTAAGGGGCCTCTGCGAGTTGGCTCGGCTCCTCGTACGCCTTTCAAAGGTCCGGGACCCTCGGGTCCCGAGATAGTTAACTCTAAAGAACTAAAACAAAATAAAAATACCTGGAATGCAGAATTTGAATCCCAATTATTTTATAAAAGGTTTTATCGTGTGGTTTGCAAGAGTGGTTTTCTATCTTATGGCAACGATTAAAACGTTAGATCTTGTTATTTCTTCGTAATGTTTTAAATGTTACTGACCCATACATGAACCAAGATGAACTGTTCGTGCAATTCTATTACTCGAATTAAAATTGAAATATTTTTTAATGTCTGGCAGTACAGCACTTGTCCTTTGCCAATTTCGCACACAACGCACAAAGTACTCTGTGGCTCAAAGAGAAGTTCCTCCTGGGTTGATGAGAAGTAATGTCACGTTTATTATTTTCTGTGATACCATTTTATTTTATTCTATAATTCTCATAATTTGTGGATAGTGTCGGTGAAAGAAGTTTCAGTGTTACTCCCTTTATTATTTGCTCCCGGTGGCGATCTGGTGAATAAAAACACTTTTCGTTTGAGAGGTAGGTACTTACTATGTTTGGTAAAATTTTCTAATTTTCATGTATATCACTGTAAATATTCAGTTAATATAACCTCGAAACATCTTAGTAATGCATGTTTTATCACAGAATGTTTGCTATGTATTGTAAAATTTGGGCGCCATTTCCTTTAACATTGAATTTGTTGTTAATTTCATGAAAATACATATTCTGTTTTCCCTTACATTCCTATTAATAATTTTCATTAAAACTGTTTTTAATTGTGTCTATAATTCATATAGCAGCAATACTAGTACTAAATAATTCAAAATTTTAGTTGATCATTTCCGTACAGATAAGTCTTAGATGATAAAGGTGCTTCTCAAAGGATTAATTCAATAGTAGCAATCAAGAAGCTTGTTAGGAATATTAATAATATTCCTAACATGTTACCCAAAGACCCATGCTATTGCTTCGGAGCAAAACATCCAAAGTGCAGAAAGACGGGAGTAAAAGGTCATCCAGAGCACAGAGCCCCAATTCTACAACTTCAAAAGCTGCCTAAACTATAAAGTTGATTTAGTTGAATCAGATTAGTACAAAAAGAAAAGAAAATATTAAAGATTCACAGAAAATATATATTTTCACATAGGGACCCACCCTAATTTCGTGCAAGTGCAATTCTTTACTCAACTGCAATTAATTGTTATTAATTATTAAAGATAGATAATTATAAGCTAATCAAAGCTAGCAAAGCTCAACTAAAAGAAAAAAATATTTCTTGCCTATGCAAATTTCTGCATATTTGTTTTTTCAAGTACTCAGTTTGTGAAAGTTATGGATTGACTCACATTTACATGATTTTGGTTTATAATAGAGTAACTCGGCTCTTTAGAACAAGAGGTTAATTTCTGGGAAATTTTGGCAAGGGATAGGGAGAGCATTTCCACCAGGACCTAAAAATGATGCAGGATGTGTACCAGGGTTGCTGAGACTATCACATGATGGAAACTTTCACTGGTCATTAAAAAGAAACTATCACAATAATATTAAAGAACAAAAGCTTAAGCTTATGAAAGAAGTTTCTCTGAAATATAACTTGATTAAGTTAAGTTTTAAGATACTTCCTTTGTTTCTACTTCTATATGTATACATTAGTTAAGCATAAAAACATAACATTGAGTAATATTTTGAGATTAAGGAATAAACAAGTTATTTCTTTCTCATTTTCTAGTGTAATATAGAAACTGAGCCAATATTCCAAAATGATTCCATGGTTTCTTGAACTGATAGCATAAAATTATTTAAATCCACTTTTATATCAAAGGCAACAAAACCATTGTTCACCAGTTCTAATATAACAATTACTATACATCACTCTGGAGTTATGAACCAGAATAGGATATCATCTTTTTGTCAACCATGGAAATCAGATTTATGGTATTCAAACATGACCTGATACATATTGTCCAAATGCAAATAAAAAACATAAATTTTTCTTCTGAGATATACAATATGATACATTTACATTTGCTGAAATTACAAGTTCTTTTATTTCAGCAAGCCAATAATGCTGGAAAATGCATATTCTAGGCATTTATATTTTATATATCTAGGAATCTTAGAAAATGTGGATATTGTTGATATTTATGAAAAAATACTTTAGTATGGATATTGAACTCTAACTGCCATTAAAATTTTATATGGGACATGTCTACAGAATTGTGCTACTGTTAATAATAGTGCTAGTGAAGAATAATAACCAAATTTGCCCAAAAATTTAACAAGAAACATTAGGGTGTGGCCCCACAACTCACATGAAAACAGGTCCAAGTGCATCATTTATGACTAGAAGACTATGGAACCGAAAAGTATATGCCACAGAAATAAAAATACTAGCTAAAAAATAAAATACTAGCTTTTTACTAGCCACATAGCGAACTGCATCAAAAATACCCACTAGCCCTTTGCACTACATTTGTAGTGTCGTGATGGCCCAGTGGTTAAGGCGCCCGCCTTCCATGCACGAGGTTGCGGGTTCGCAACCGGTCACGGGCAAGTACCAATGTGACTTTTTCTAATTCATATGTACTTTCTGAGTTTATCTTGGACATAACTGACATCGGTAACCATGTCAGAGGCCCTTGAGGCGGTTTAGAAACTCTGACACTAGGGTGTGTGGGGTCATTAGACCTTACTGCCCACACGATAAGAAGAAGAAGCCCTGAGTGTTGGAGATTTCTAAATCATTATTCTTGAAAAAGTAGAAGAAGTGCTAAAGGCATGTGTACACAAATAATGCTTTAGATAATACTAAACTTGATGAAAATGAATTTTAACATGTACTTTGTGGTTAAAACAATTATATAAATTGTTTGAATATCTGATAGTTACATGTATATTTGATTGTTATTAAGTAATTACTTATAGCACTGCAAAAGAGTTAATGTAGAATAAGGCTATGTTTTGCTAAAGGTGCATTATGAGAAATATGCGTAATAAGAAAGGTGCACTTTAGGGAACCTTCATTTTGAAAATGGGACCTTTTGCATATGGGGTGCATTTGGCGAAAGATACATTCTGCGACTGAATCATTTTGTTGTTTTTATGATGCATCTTCAAAATCAAGTTGTTTGATATAGCAGCTGTACACTAACGAATTTCGTTAAGTAGCATTCTTTTAAACTTATCTGCTCCATATTACATTAAAAAATATTCGACATTTACCCTTTTTCAGGAAGGGCAGACAGGATCAAGATCTTTTTTTAAATGGATTAAAAAAATATATTGTGTATTCATAAAGATTACTTGGAATGCTGGTAGTAATGTGATAAAGAAGTAGTCATTGTGAAAAAAGAAAGAAACGTAACTTTGAAAGGAAAAATTTAATTTTATTAGCGCTTTGACATATTTTTTCACCAACACACTGAAATAAGTAGAACCATTAGTGATAGTATAAAAAGAAACAGTATACTCACACTATAGGTGTTAATAAGGGCTATATTTGCACAATGTTAATGGTGAACTACCATTGCAATGGTTATTTACAAACAACAAAAGAGATAGGTAACCATGCTGTCACATATAATAGAAGTTTTTCTTAAGCTGATTCTGAGGCTGGTTTCTAATAAAATTTGATTTCATGATTAGAAAACAAACAGATCTTTGATTAAAATTATAATGCACAGACATCATCAGTTCGGAAGGGAATTTCAAATATATCTGACAACACTGGTTACTTATTTCTTTTGTTGACTGTACATACTCATATAAACATGGAATCTATTATTTTCATTTTTGTTTCATTTTGTTTTCATTTTCATAATGTTAAAAGCTAAATTGCAGTCAGAAAAAAATTGTGAAATACTTGTAGAGAATGAAAGAATAAATAAAAATATCTATTGATACAAAAACCTCTGACATTGCTGAAAAACTAGGATACATAGCTTGGTTACCTAAAGGTCATACAGATAAGGTAACCTTGACTCCTAAACTAGGTGATCGTGTGACTTGAGTCAATGTTCGGCTGTCACTGTGATACCAAAAACCTTACATGTTGTGTTTACAAAACAACAGTCATGGACATTGCAGGTTAAAGGGTGTTTATATTAAAATTAACAGCAAAGAAATATAAACGGATATTAGAAACAACTTGTCGAAATAGTGGGTGTGTATGTTAGGGTGAGGGTGTGTGTATGGTGTTTAGTCATGCGTGAGAATGTGTTGAAGTGTCAACTTTGACCAAGACTAGAGTCAAGAGCTAATCGCCGCTAATCAAGAGCCATCTGAAATAAACAAATTAAAATAAAAATGTTTTTGAGTTTGTGTTGTACATGTAGTATGGCCAAGTTCCATGCAAACTGAAAAAATTCAAATAACAGTAGAATAGGTTTATAAATTTGTACACCTACTGCTGTTAGTGTAGTAGTTCTTTTGTTCACGCGTAGTCTTGATCCTGTAGCCAACTTTGTACTTAAACCTCATGGTGATTTAGCCTGGCTATCTGAATGGCTTTACATATATATTTTTGTAAATTAGTGTGCTTAAAACGTAATTCTGGCGCCTGGCGAATGCAATTTTATGGCGAACTGTCGGGAATATTTTTTTTGCCTTTCGCTTATTAGGATCTGATCGGGGAATGTGTTTATTCTTTTTAAGAGTTGCTTGAAGGACAAAGAAAGAATTATAACATTCTTAACTTTGAGTAGCTGATGTGTTGCTTGCGCAAATTTTTTCAATATACTGTGGAATTAGAAAAAAAACAACCTGAGTAAATACAACTTTACCTTTCTATAAATATGGCATAAAATCCAAGATTCGTCATTGAAGCATGGTTGAAATTTTTATATGTTGGTGATGAGGTACACCAATGCTGAGCCTTTTTAAGGTACTAAATATAAAAGCTACTTTACTCACTTATGTTCAAATGAAATGGTTTGTTTTTAAGATGTAATAGTGCGTTATGGCATATGATTACCTGATATATGATTTACCTTTTAAGTCCAGTATCTGGAAGAGTGCCCAGCATTGAACCTGCGCATACTTCCTAATAGTATATTCCTCTATCTATCCCTAAATTTCAGTAATACTAAAATGGTTTAAGTCTGGCATCTCATGATCCCAGGACAAAGAGTTACATTCTTTGTTACGATGCACTGCTATTTTTGTAAGCATTTATATTTGTGGAGATAGTAAAGCTTAGTAGTGGGGCTTGCGTTTCTTAACCAATAGATTCATATCAATAAGCCTAGCATACCACAACACACAACCACTAATCTACCTACTAATCGTACTTTACATAAAAATACAAGAGATGTTCCGATCAGTCAGTAAAACCGACTATCCGGCCACTTTCGTAGCCGGCGAATATTCAGCAATAACCCTCCTTTTTGCTTCGCCGTAGTCGGGTAAAAAGAGCCAACCATCCAGCTTCTTACTAGAAAGTTTACACA
Organism: Caradrina clavipalpis; assembly: GCA_932526535.1. Taxonomy (NCBI): domain Eukaryota; kingdom Metazoa; phylum Arthropoda; class Insecta; order Lepidoptera; family Noctuidae; genus Caradrina; species Caradrina clavipalpis. The sequence continues at coordinate 8,953,881 of OW052087.1, forward strand.
CATATTTACATACACATTTTATTAAGAAATACATGCAAATGTGTTTGTAAGTATATCAGACTTAGTCTCTTCGTAAAGTTGAAGAATGATATTTTCTGTGATATACTTTCTGCCGGTGTGTAATATTTTGGTTTAACTTTTTTCATCAAGCACGCGCAAGTCAGCCGTAAACAAAGAACCCGTGATCGGCTTAACCGGCTAGTCGTCCTCTTTACTACCGAGTAATTGGCTATTCGGCCGAAGTCATAGTCGGCATATCTCTAAAAATTACATAACTATTTGTTCCAAAATCATTAATGAGTATTTGATGTCTTTATTAATGCAATTACGACGGAATTTCGACGGGCCTGTTGGTCTAGTGGTTAGCGACCCTGACTGCTAAGCCGGAGGTCGTGGGTTCGATTCCCACCCAGGACAAACTTTGTGTGATGAGCATGATTGTTAGTTCTGTGTCTGGGTGTGATTTTATCTATAATATGTATGTATTTATAAATTATATAAGTATGTATATCAGTTGTCTGGTTACCATAACACAAGCTCTGCTTAGCTTGGGATCAGATAGCCGTGTGTGAGTTGTCCCAAGATATTTTTTAATTTTTTTTTTATTGCTGGAATAGTTTTCCTTCACGCTATGAGCCACGTGCTTAGAAACCGTGTGGAAAACTTTTCACGTGTTTTATAAAGGGTTTCTCTCCCCCGTCATTCCGAGAAATGTTAGCCAATCTTTACGCCTTTGTGGGGAGACTGAGGGGTTGTCTGGGCTGAGTTTAACTCGGCACGGCAGTACTTCGAGGTCCACTAGGCAGTCCACTCTGCTGTAGCAGTAGCTTAGTTAGGAGTTAATAAATTACTGGGGTTTGATTATCGATTCTTTACATATTAGTTGATTCTTTGTTCTCAAATCAAAACATTTGCGTGAAAGTAATGTCTTCTCTACTATTCGTAGCTTAATCTACAATTTTTAATAAACCGCTAAAAATAATAATCATTACTGTTATTGAAGTGTTACAAGAATTAATGACCTACTTATGTTTTATCTCTGTGTTACAGATAGTACCTGAAAACTACCAGCAACTTTAACGAAGATGGGAAAAGAGTAAGTGAACCATTATACAACATTTCAATGAATATTCCTTTTTAAACATAATGATGACTGGTTATAAAATAACCGAGCTTTTGAAAGCTTTTTAATAATATGGTTGAAATGGGCTAAATTAAAGAACCTTGGTATTTTATTTCAACTCTGTGTCAAAATGTTTCTTTGATTTGGAGAACCTCCTTTAAAATATTTTGATTAATAACTCTTAATAGTAAAAAAAAGTTATTCTGATTGTCTATCTCTAGCTTCTTGAGTCTTGATTTCTGTCAAATATTTGACATATTTTGTAACTGGGCTATGTAAAAATGAAAAGTGTCATTGTAAAATAATGTTTAGATCGTGATATTTTTATAAAATAAACAATTAAAGTTTTGTTTCTAACCATGTCTTAGATTTACACAAATCGCCACTTCGCAACGTGCAATGAGCAATTCAGAAATTACTATAGATATATCTATTAAACTTTTCAATAATTCCCCAACTGGAGAAGGAAGGTTAAACTTTTTGTCGGTTACGAGCAACGCACTTAATATCATGAGACTTACTTATTACATTAGAATTGGTATTCTGACTTAGTAATCTATATTTGTGCATTAGCATCTTTCAATAAAAGCATATTAAACTACAGACATAAACCACAGGTCACCTGCTCTTTGACTTCGTATAAGAATCGTCGTGCTACAATTTTAGCGACTTAATGATATCTTAAATACCTATATACCTTTCAATCATATCTAAAATCAATATTTAATTTTAGTATTGAGGAAGCGTCTTGTCTGGCCGTGTAGGTAGGTCATTAGATGGCGAACAATAAATTAATAAATAGGGTATTTGACTACCATCAAAAATATACTTGAATAATTATATAATGATTAAACATTATCATTCAATTTTCCTGTTGTTTTCTGATTTTCTCGATATCAAAAAATTTAATAAATATAACCTATCAAGTACTCTATCAAAAGGTTTTGCAGTCGTTGCCTCGTAACCTACAGTTAGTTGAAACTAAAAATAAGTCTGAATCTTTGCTTATAATATGTATTTTAATCTAACGTTGCAGAGTTGTTCGATATGTTGTGAATGGAACAGACTTGACAACAAAGCAGCATAAAAATATAGTAAGTATATATACATGCTTTTTTTAATTGTTTTACAGGAAGAAAGCGGAATTGGAGAAATCTACGAATGGAGATAGTGTTGACGATGAAGTCAAGAAGAAAAAGAAAAGTAAGAAGCACAAGAAACACAAACGAGTCGTAGAAGAAATCGTTCACAAGATATGTAAAAAGAAAAAGAAATCCAAGCGAGACAAACACAAGAGCCCCAAACAAGAAAGTGAGACTTCTTTATCAGACATAGAGGAGCTGATAAGTAAGTCTGGACGACAGCGTTCAGCAGTGGAGGCCAAACGACCACCCGTCGCCGTGCACAAAGCTAAAAATGGCGACGCACCAAGCAAGAGTCATAAGAAAACTAGCTTCACTAGGACAGTTGAAAAACAAGAAGCATTGGAGATTATATCTTCTAACTCCGAGACTGAAAACTACCAAGAAGACTGCGCGAGTCCTGAACTGACCTTAATTGAAGATGACTTAAATCTGGAGGACCTGATGAAGCAAAAAGAATTAATACAAGCACGTCTGTACGCCTGCAACTCTGAAAAGAGCGACGATGAAGCAAAAGAAGGAAAAAATAATGATGTTATATGTATTAACGACGATATTAGGTCACCGATTCAAAAGAAACGCAAAAAAGATAAGGATCACGAGCATAAACGTGGCAGTAAACACAAATCAAGCAAAGACCGCTCGGCGGAAAAAGACAAACATAAAACTAAGAGGCACGAAGAGGACCTGAGGGAGATAATTAATAGAGAAAGCAGAAAAGAAATGGAACGTCGGTTAGAGGAAAGAGAGAGTCGGGACAAGAAGGAAAAAGAACGGCGTAAAGGAGAAGAAAAGGACCGAGAAAGGCGGCGGGAACGTGACAGAGAGGTCAGAGAGCGTGAAAGGGAACGCGACAGGGAAAAGGATCGGCGATCGTTAGAAACGAGGAAGAGAGGCGGAGACAGGGAGCTGTTGAGGATCACGCGGCGATCTCGTGAGCGGTCGCCGCAGCCGCCGCGGCGGGAGCATCGCCGCCAGAGCGGGGACCGGGAGCATCGCCGCCAGAGCGGGGACCGGGAGCGTCGGTCCCGCGAGCGACTATCGGACAGGCGAGACAAAAACTCGCGCTCCGATTACCGACCTGCAAAGGTAAAGACAGGAAAACCCATTAACTTTGGAAGCTGAACTTTTTACTTACCCACAGGGCAAATACAGAAAATAACAAAAATCTATTCTGTTCACAAATCGCAACAGTCCATGAATATTTATGGTTAACGTTTATTTTTTCAGAATACAGTAAATGAGGTGACACAGATAGTGGCAAGCTCGAGCGATGAAGAACTTAACATTTCCATCAATACTGATGACGATGAGGAAACTGAGGAGCAGATCATTGAAAGGCGGCGGAAGCAAAGAGAGCAGCTTATGAAGGTGAATAAATCAATATTATACATACATACATACATAAATACATTCATTCACGTCTGTATTCCCCGAAGAGTTAGGCAGAGTTCCATCAATGTACACCCACAGTTCGCCGGTATGTTTAGGTCACATGTAATAGGAGGCGAGCCTATTGCCAAAAATTACGAATATTATAATCTTCATTGTTCGCTGCAATAGAGTTAGTACAACACCAATCAATTGACATACTTTTTATGGGCGATCAAAACGTGATTCCCCCATAGCTTTTGTATGGTTAATAGCCAAATTATGCCCTTATTGACAACTCAATTGACTAATTATTTCTTGATTTTAAACCTACTTCGAATAAAAACACGACGACGAAAAATTCGGAGTTTCAGTAAAGTTGTTTTAGAGTAGTTGTGCCTTGGATTTATTATTGGTTGCTATCCTATTTTAGGTAAATGGTCGCGGAAAACCGGTAACACTGTTCAGCGATTATTTTAAGCTGTTTGAAGGAGGCCTATGTCTAGTATAAGGGCATTTTGTAGGTATCAAAAAGAATGTATAGAAAAACTGTATGGGAAAAGATACGGTGATTTCTGTAATTTCCAGTATTCATACCATTAATGGTCCCATACGGTATTTTGATCACTACGGAACGTTTTCCAGTAACTATAATATAATGGTTAAGGTACCTGACTTGCCTGCCTTGCTTGTTACTGCCTCATCTCAAAAATCCATCTTGTTTATGTCTAGCTTGCTATTGAATCATTTATTACAAAATCCATAGCTCTTTCAAAAGGTATAAACTAAGTGTTACAGCCAATTACGGATTAACAAATTTGTAGAAACAAACAAACAGGATAGCTTAACTAAGTGTGCAGTTGGAGTGAATATAATAATATGTTAGTTATAACCAGTGATCGAATAATCGGATGCATATTTACCTAAAGTTCATTTTTGGTTAGGAAATTATGGAAGCGGCTTCTTAAAACATATTTTTTTTAATTTAAATCCCGGGATTCCAGAAAATTCGGGAATGCGAAACTAGTCTGTAACATGGTGAAGAAACGTCGTCGTCCTTAAATGTGGTATTTATTTAAAAAAAAAACAGGGGTTTACATTATTATTAGAAAAATAAGAGTAAGTTATTATTTCTAGTTTTTTAAAATATAAAAGTAAAAATAAGTAAATATACCTACACCCGATTTGATTCCATAATAAAAACAGAAAATTTGTTGAATCCGAAATCCCGGGATTTTTTCGATACAAAAGTGCATTCCATAATATTATCCAACACTTTATACTAAGTAAATGTTCCTACATCCGATTTGATTCTATAGTAAAAAAACTAAATTTGTCGATTCCGAATTCGCGGGATATTTTCGATACAAAAGTCCATTCCATAATAACCAACACCTACACTTTAGGTAAATATGCATCCGATTATTCGATCACTGGTTATAACCGTGTATAACTGTATAGGGACTGTCTGTAACTTTTATTTAATTGAGTAGTAAACACCATTAAACAATAATTCCAAGACACAACTTCACAAAAAAATGCAGTTCGTAATAGTCCTGAAAACCCGATGAATTATAACTACAAAATTAGATTTTTATTTGCATTGAAATCAATTAATAAGTAAATTATGCTGATTATGACGCCATACTTTAGTTTCGCCATAAATCTATGATCATCACAAAATCTATGGGGAATTGCGCTCATAAACAGTACGTCAGTTGATTAGTGGTGTCATCTACCCAATTCTATTTAGATTTATTAATTAGTTCGTCACATACACAAGTTATTTATGATAATAATCTCCTCTTGTACTGACCCTTTTGTCTTCTTCAATACCACTTATTAACATCTCTATCTATCATTAATCCGCGCTCGATTAGAAAATGCGGTGCCAGTGTGAAGGTCCTATTGTAAGTATGCTGACTTTAGAAAAGGAAAGCAACGTAAGTTTTTGAAAACTACGCATCACCGTTGTTCAGAAAGTCGAGTATAACTATATTATAGTGACTTACTTACTTGATCTTGCACCTTTCTAGAAACATGTTTTATAAAATCTGTATTAAGGCCTACTAGACAAGGGATTTAAATTTTTACCAATAAATATTCAAACGTATCTATATAGAAATACGACATAAATTGCTATGCTTTAAAATTATGCCGTGACAAATCCCTATAGATGCCGCGGCATCTTTTAAACGCATAGTAATTTATGTCGTATTTCTATATCGATACGTTGGAATGTCCATTGGTAAAAATTTAAATCACTTGCCATGCCGTCCCGGTCTACGTAGGCTTTTATAAATTGTACTAAGTAGTCGTATTTCTCACAGTAGCGTTGGCCGTCGTCTTCATTCTTAGACGTAATCATATAAGTTACACTTTAACTATTCGTAAGTTGGCATTACCAGTTAGAAGATTTAGACAAATTGTTGCTTAACACAATCTGTTATTCACGAAACTAACTGTAGTTCTCTCTTATAGTTTTCTATTCATTAATAGCAGATGTATTTTATTTTATAAAATTATTCTGATCACATAAATATCAACGGGATAAGCGCGCACCTAACCGAGTTCCAGGCAGTAGAAATTCCATACAAACATGAACTTAAATTATTACGCAGAAGCCTGAATTTTCTTTGGCACAGTGTAAATGCGCTCCGATGCCGCCTGGTTGGTGGAAATCGCACATAACTGGCGTTTGTTAATGACCTTCAAATAGGAGTAAGTTTTCTATACGGCATTTTGACACTTTCGCATTCCCTACCTCAAAATGAAAAACGGGATCCTTGTAAGATCACTTTTTGTCTTCCAAATGGGATTTACTTAAAATCTATGCAACGTAGGTATTTAAATATACATGCACATAATATATTTTTTAAATTATGTTTCTCAAAACTTTGAAAGCATCAGAAATAAAGGTCGAAATTGCATAGTGTTTCAATATCTTTAAAAATGGTGAAATTCAAAGAGTTCGGTCCTTATTAAGGCCTGCCCCCACGACCGAGGATCGGCGGCCGATTTTTTCTCGGCGAGAATGGAACGTATGGATTTTTAGTACATCAACGCACACGGCTGAGAAAATACCTTCAAAAGCCTAGCCAACGTCAACAATTATCAATCAAATCATCATGATATGAGCCGAACGATGCCCACTGCTGGACATAGGCCTCTTCAGTAGTACGGAAGTGATTCCGTCTTTCCCGGCACCTTGTTGTCCTTAAGTTGTTGAGAAGCCATATCTATCTCGTATAGGCTGACGTCCGGGGTCTCATCGGTGTAGTGTCAGGTCAGTCTAGCTCTTGGGTCTTTTGTTGGACTAGAGACGGGTTTTTAGAACTTCTCTACCTCCCTTAAAAACTCTAGTTTAGACAAGATGATCCTGCCATCGTTGGTCTCCAGCTTCGTCAGCATTTGACGTGTGTCGCGTTTGATGGATTTCAGGATCTGTCTTATAAGCCGAGCTTAATCCGACTGAACCTGCACTCACTGAAGACTGCCCGTTCCGTTCCCGTCTTTCCTTTATGAGCTTGGGAGTAGAGTCTCAGAGCTTTGTTCTATTTGTTAGTTCTCCGTTCTCTAAAATGATGATTACTCACTCAAAATGTGGTGTTTGTTTATTTATTGGTTGCATCTTTATGACGAAAGCTAATATGAAAATGTTAGTTCATTCACTAGATTTCATGAAATTAACGATTGGCCAGTGAATTAACGGTCGTTTATTCACTGGCTGTTGACTGTTTGTCCCGTAACGTGAAGTCGTAAACAAGCGAATTTGGCTGAGGCCTCTTCTCAACAAAAGTAATACCGGGAATTGTTATCGCTATTTTTACAAAACATTAAAAATACCGTTAATTTTTAGCGTAAATTTTAACGTTATTATTATGTTATGCTACTAAGTAACACTACCAAATCGTACCGATATCCAGGTATCTCTACGGAAATACCGTTACTTAACGTTATTTTTAATGTGAATTGTTAAAGTTTTCAAGCCATGGCCGCACCTTCGTCCTACGCTCCTTGCACCTTACAAGTTTCAATCGTTTAAAAATAACGAAAAAAAAACCGTTAATATACAATTTAACGATAAATTGTAACTTAATAACCTTAAATCTATTAACATTATTTTTATACTATAGGTATCTCTGTCAAATAAAAGTTGCGTTATAAAATTTGACCGCTATTTAAAGCTCCTCCCTCGAAAGTCACAGACAAAATGAGGGTCGAGGGCATTGAATTTTTGAAAAAACGGGCCCGTTTCTCAGTCCTATTATCGGTCGTGGGGGTTGACCCTTAGACTATGCCATGTCGAAAATATACTGAGCAAAAAGACATTAAGTTTATATTCTACTTTAAATTGTTTATTTTTTCGTTTTAAAGCGGCTCTGCAGAGAGAATGCTCGAACTAATGTCGTCTCCTCCAAAGTGCTGTCAACAAAATCTGATACCAACGCAGAGACTAAATCCTGCAAAGTTGATGCCAGTTGTGGTACAATAACATTAAAAGAGGCGACAAGTAAAGATAGCATGACAGAAACCATCGACAAGAGGACTCCTGATGGAACTAAGTTGGATGAGCGTTCCAGCGAACTAATAAGGAATATCCAAAGTGAACTCGTATGTTTGTGTGGATAGTTGTATATCAAGTTGTACTATGTAGTCCCTAGTACATTTTTTTTTCAGTGACGTTCTAGTCGTACAGATCAGGCTTGCACCTCTAGGTCGCTTTACCAGTTTACAATTTAGGATCATTTTGCTCGACGCAATCAGAAATTCGTACTAATAGTGATAGTGTTCTCTGTGAGGTTACCTACTAAATAAAATAAGTAGTAGGTATACCAGACTGTATTTTATTTCGCTAAATCAAGAGCTATAAAATGTTTAGTTTAACTTTACCAACACTCCTCGTTTCCTTGCGTATCTGTATAGTCTGTCGGTTGGTTAGCCTGACAAACAGAATTTATTAAACCATTCGTTTATGGGGTCCATCCTTTATGTTTGTCATAACGGATATAATTAAACGAATAATAGGTGTCTATCGGGCAAACGAGATCCACTTATTCCTAAAGTTAATACACTAATTCCATTACGAAAGGCAAATTTTCGGTTCCACACTATTACAAATTCATATATGTATGCCCCGACAACGGCAAGTGCGCGTCAGTCGACCCGATGCATTATATCAGCATCAAATTTTGTTTAAAACCATCTTTTAACATTGTGCTTTTTCCTATTTACAGCGGCTCGGCAACGAGAGTGCACTCACTAAGCTCGACGACACCAAATTCATCTTACCCCCACCAGACGGGAAAGCTAAGAACAGCAAAATCGGTTCCGATACGCCAGAGGTTCGCGTATGTAGTGAAGATTCTGTTGACACCAAAGACTCTAAGAAGGGAAGCAAGGATTCTAAGGCGGAGAAGGGATCCAGCACCCTGATACGAAACATTCAGAAGGAAGAGCAGTCGGAGCTGAAGCTGGAGAAATCTATCAAGAGTGGGGAGTGGGACATGTTTGCTGATCAGGATAACTTTGACGTTGACGTGAGTATTACCCATATTAATAAGGTTTATATTTAAGTAGGTACTGCCCGCACCTTAGTCCATGTGGGGGACTAAATACACTTATTCAGCTCCATTCAGCGTTTGTCCATAGAAAACACTATCCTAGGAAGGACACAAGTACGCATGCTTTCAACTTTCCGCGTATTGTATTTAGTCCCTTAATGTCGGTTATCACAGCCGCGCGGGCGAAGTTGCGGAATATAAAGAGGCTAGTTTTTGTCCTTTCTTGGGGTTCAAACTTACCCCGTTCCAAATTTCATCAAAATCGGTTTAGTGGTTTGAATGTGAAAGCGTAACAGATAGACAAAGTTACTTTCGCATTTATAATATTAGAGGTATAAATTGCAATCCACAACAAGTGCCTTATTCATCATTATGTGCACATAACAATGTGCATAGTTTAACGGAAACATTTTTAATATGGAAAACAGACCTACTACTAATCTCAAATATGGTGTGCCACTCAATAATAATTCCGCTCCTACAATCTATACTAGAAAGCTTCAGGTACTTAAATAAAGGTAAACAAATTGAAGAATTTTTTTTTACAGTTGACACTTTCTTGTTGAAAAAACCCAAAACCTTTTAGAAAATACAATGAATTAGATAACGTTGCTAAATTAAACAGAACGCCTGTGGCCTAGTATGGCAACTAAAGGAGCAGGTACTATATACGTTCAGTTGATTAACCAGGCACCTTTTAAAATTGCGAGGGCCATTAAATAAAACAAGAACAGAAAAGGTTTTAATTAGATAAAATACAGTAGATCCTCGATTGGACCTAATTGGGACCGAGACTAGATCAGATAATCAAAAGTTCGGATAATCGAAATGTGGGTTTTTTGCGATAAGATCAAACAAAAACAACACCTTTTCACCTAAAAACTGTATAGTCTATTAAAATGTGACATACATAATTAACGTTGAAACACAAAACACCTAAAGAAAGTCCAATGCTTTTCTAATAAAATAGTCATTTTTTAATTGACGAACAGCTGCAACTCGTTTTCTACAACAAATTCTCGCCTATGTTCGGATAGTTGAGGGTTCGGATAATTGACGGTTCGGTTAACTGAGGGTTCGGATAATTGAGGGTTCGGATAATTGTGGATTCGGATAATCGTGGTTCTACTGTAATTGATAATACCAGTAAACGTTTCATTTTAACGTGACAGATAGTTCTTCAGATTCAGATTCAGAATAGAGCCTATTATTTTACGACAAGAAATAATACGATTTTAACATTTGAAACAAAAGGCATTAGCGAGTCACGCGGTTTGTTTTGTTTACCTTTTTTTAACTACCTAAACCTTTCTAGTATAGTGGTTTGTAGGAGCGAAAAGCCACGAGCAGAATCTTTGCGGAAAGCATATTATATCTATCGTAATCTAGAGCCTACATTACGATGGTAGTATGTAATGTATTTTCCCCATATAACCAGAAATTGTATGTTTGACTGTTACCTCTGGTGTAGTTTACTGATTAAATTCTTTGGTACAGACGCCGACAGCCGGGAAACCGAAGAGCAAGAATGCTACAGAGAACCCCTCGTTGACCGACAACTGGGACGACGCAGAAGGATATTATAGGTAACGTCATTTCTTTCTCTACTCTCTTCTCTCTCTCTATTTATTCAACAACTTATACTATCATTACAAGTTTTACCCTAATGCGACAGTTAAGAACTTAAAATAATAAAACTATTTACTTGCGATAACAAAATAAGATATACAAAGTAAAAATAATAAAATAACAAAGAACATTTAACCATTATATCACAGAAACGTAGAATAACATAACATATTAACGTCTTTGCACAGGGTACGCATCGGTGAGATGTTGGACAACCGGTACACGGTGTACGGGTACACTGGACAGGGAGTGTTCTCAAACGTGGTGCGCGCTAGGGACCACGCGCGCGCCAGCTGCGACGTAGCCGTCAAGATCATCAGGAACAATGAGATCATGTGAGTACCGGGCGGAGTTGTTTGCATTTTGTGCCGATTGAGATAGTTGCTGGTTATCATGAGTACAGTTATGTGTATAAGTCATCATCACCATCATATCAGCCTCAGGCCGTCCACTGCTGGACATAGGCCTCCCCCATAGATTTCCAGACCGGTTGGAAGCGGCCTGCATCCAGCGTCTTCCTGCGGTGCTAATCAGGTCGTACGTCCACCTTGTGGGTGGACGTCCTACGCATCGCTTGCCGGCAATCAAGTGTATACGTATCGGTCATAAATTACCTGTCATATCATAGTATATGGGTAAGGAACACCTATCCTTAAACTTCGCCAGTACACTCAGAACACTATTCTGATTTTAGGACAAGTGGAAAACAAGAAAATTTTGAAATTTTTCCCTTAAATCAGCAGGTTAAGTTTGAAAAATCGGCCTGTTGCTTTTTTAGTCGTCCCTAATGGCAACAAAGATATTTGCTGACCTAAAACATGGACAAAATATTTTTTTACCAAGCGGTGAAGACGATACAGTAGGAATAATAGCGAATTATCACTTAGCGGAAAAGTATTAAAAACCTCCCTATCTCTTACTTATGGTTTTCCTATAAAAAATATTCTGCCGTCTATAAGCTAAAAGGCCGCTAAATGACAAATTCTTATTTTGAGCTAGAGCAGAAAAAAGCGGCAAAATTTTGAAACCGATGCTCCTCAGTATCTATAAACATTTTGTCATGTTAACATATACCAAAAAAAAGGTATTTTTTTCAACTTTCTCATGAAGTAAGTTGATTTTGTAAAATATTAATAATTATGTCAATAAATACACATTTTCCTTTCTAATCTTGTAAATTTTTAAAGCTCGCTTCAAGTCTGCAGAACTAAATGGCGGCTAAAGAATCATAACTGCTTTTAAGTTATGCATTTATTAAAGACTGCCAAAGGATTTTTTTTGAGACAGGAAATTATTAATATTTACATAGCTATAAAGCAGTTATGTTATTTTGCGTTTTTTAAACCTAGTACGAATGTTATTATATTGATCTTATCCATAACAAAAAAGCAGCTAATTACTTATAGCTGCCTTTTAGCCAAGTAGATATCGATTTGCTTCTTCTTCCAGGATTTTTTAACAACTTTTAATACAGCTATGCATAACTTAAAGGCGGTTAATTACTAAACCTTTTCATATAACTGCTTTTTAGACTAGCACTATCCACATCTGTATTTTTCGAATCCTGCAAAATTAAACGTTAACTTATGAAATCAAACAAAGTTTTCGCAAAGACAAGTTCTTTATTGCCACAAAACTATCGGGCATAATAAAATAATAAATTGCAACCTCTTCTAAACGAAGTTTTTTCAAATAGGTATTTTTTATACCCATTTGAAAAAACGATATCCAAAAATCGCATGGCAAACCACAAAATATACCTGAAATTGAAATTTCAGGTGATAAAAACTCACACTTAAAAATAATGTCATCATTCATAATTATCAATATTTTTATTTTTTTTTGCAATTAGTAAGTACTTACTAACGTTTCACTTAGTTAGACACATAAAACAGTCGGTTTCGGCATCAAACGTCATTAGAAAAAATATTCTTATCAAAAATAAAAGTAATCACTCTGAATTCAAACTTAATGCACATTAGAAAACAATATTAATATGTATAAATATCTTTTTTTATTTTAACATTTTTACATATTATTATGATATGTAAAAATGAAGTGAAAGAGGTTGTAAACAAGAAGAAAGAGGCATGGCTAAACGTGTTAGCCTGTAAGGTCCAAAGTAGAATGAATCAGGCAACGGATATGACAGATGATTTAGAAAGAGTGAAGAAAAGGTACACCGAAATGAAAACGAAAGTGAAAAAAAGAAGAAGGATGAGAAGGAAGAAAAGTATAACAGGAAGTTCGCTGATAATTTCAGGGCCAATGACAGGGAATAATTTCAGGGGTGACAGGAACATCAAGTATGAACGTTGTATGAGCAGAAGATGAATGCTTATTGAGTGAAGAGAGTAAGGTTTTGGAACGCTGGAAGAGATATTTTGAAAGTTTGTTTAGTGATCACGATAGTGTGCAAGGAGTGGGCAACTGGGCGGAAGCCAGTTTTGAAGACCCAAACTCAGAGATAGATGAAGAGAGTGAAATATAGATGGATGAGATTGTAAGAGCATTGAGAGGTATAAAAGTTGTCAAAGCTGCAGGTTATGATAGAGTGTCTGTCAAAATGTTGAAGAATGATGACGGGGTGGTAGCAAGCCCTGTTGTTGCACCTTGTCTTTAATATGTGTTGGAGGTATCGCCGTGTACCGGATGACTGGTGCAAGGCTGTTATTGTTCCACTGTATAAAGGTAAAGGTTCGCAACAGGAGTGTAAAAACTACCGCGGCATTAGTCTTCTAAGCGTTGTCGGCAAACTATATGCGAAAGTTTTAATTAATAAGGTGACAAGAGTGACTGATGAGAAAATATGGGATGTGCAAGCGGGATTTAGAGAGGGAATGGGCTGCATGGATCAGATCTTCTCCTTAAGGTGCATAGCCGAAAAACATCTGGCAAAGCACAAGAAAGTCTACTGTGCTTTCGAAGACTTGGAGAAGGCCTATGACAGTGTGTGGAGGGAAGAACTGTGGTCGACTCTATCAATGTATGGTGTGAACGGGCGCTTGATACGAGCACTGAAATCTTTGTACAAAGATTCCAGTGCTTGTGTTAGGATAAATGTGGCATACACTGACTGATTTTGCATCTCAAGAGGTGTAAGACAGGGTTGTGTAGCGTCTCCTTGGCTGTCCAACCTATACATGGATAGTTGTTTGGCGGATTTGAAAGAGAGTGAATGTGGATTAAGAATGTATGAGTTACCTGTCAAATGCCTCTTATACGCTCAAGTTCTTCTACGATCAAGTTCTTCTTGCATCGTCGGCGGAACAGTTGCAAGACATGGTAACGTTAATGAATGAAGCGTTTAACAGAAAAGGGATGATTATAAATGTGAACAAGACGAAAGTGATAGTTTTTGAAAGAGAAGAGGATGTATCGGTGTGTGATGTGAAAATAAATGGTGTGAGTGTGGACCAAACGAATGAGTTTGTATACTTGGGCAGTATGTTTACAAGGGATGGAAAGATTGATGCTGATGTGGAAAGGAGAGTAAATGCGGGAAATAAAGTGAATGGTGCTATCTATGCGGTTGTAACGAACCAGTCGATGTCCAAAAAGGCTCGACTGGCTGTGCATAATGGCGTACTGGTGCCTACACTTATGTATGGAAGTGAATGTTGGGTATGGCAAACGAGGTATGGAAGTAGAATTAATGCTGTGGAGATGCGTTCCTTGCGAAGTATGTGTGATGTAACTTTGAACGATAGAGTGAGGAATGAGATTATACGAAAACGTTGCGACTTAAAAGAGGATGTAGTGACAAAGGTTCAAAAGGGTATGCTTAGAAGGTTCGGTCATATTGAGAGGATGAGTGAAAGGCGACTAACAAAAGGTATTCATGTGGCGGATGTGAGTGGCAACTCCGGGAGGGGACGCCCTAGAAACACCTATCCTGACCTTATTGGTGAGGTTCTTCAGAAAGGTCGTGTGTGTCGTAACCGGCGTGTTTGTATGACCAGATGTATGAACGTGAATGAGGCGAAAGTAGTATGTAAGGATCGTAGCAGATGGCTTACACTAAACCCATATACTAAGTCTTTGCACTAATCTGCCCGGCTAGGCTAGCCCTTCTTCCCGTGCGTGCCCAAGCGCGTCCCCCGCACCCCGGAAGAATCCCTATGAATGGCGTTGGGGTTGTGCAGTTTGCGACTTTTTAGCGATGTTTTGTTGTTTAACGGCTTTTTTGTTATGCAAGACACAGAAGAAAATATTTATTTTACTTTACGTACGGTGTAATAAGGCTTTCTATAATAGTGTATTAATTGTAAAAGTAGTAACACTACAACGCTTAAAGGCCGCTAAATGATTTTAACTGCGTTTTAGTTCGGTAAGAGCGTATAACTGCCTTTTAGTTAAGTCTATGCAAGGTATTATACTCCAATGTAACTAAGGCAAAAAACCGCTAAAATACTTTTGCTACCTTTTAGTTAATTGTTAAATAATAACTGTTTTATAGCTAAGCGTTGATAGTAAAAATGTTCAATCGATCCAAACGTTAAAGTAGTATAGCTGCCATCTAATCTAGTTGTGCTGTTTAGCGACCTTTAAGGGATGTAAAGTATTTTTTTTTTGTACTTAGCAGCCTTTTAAAAAAAAATATCTTGATAACGGTAAAAGATAGAATAACCGTTCCTAGACAGATCGATAGAGATTTTTTTTTTAATACCATATCATTAAAAAAGTGAAAAATGACCAAATGTCATTTAGCGGCCTTTAAGCTTATAGACGGCAGTATTGTTGTACTCAGTCCAGAATAGAGAATTCATGGTTTCAGTTTAAGGACAGATGTCCTTTACACCTGATATATACATTTAGGGCTCTTTCAACTTTTGCGGTCTCATCCTGTTCTCGTACTGCGCTCTCGAAGTTTCAACTAGATGAAATAAGCCAACAGTTCGTGTGCAATACGACACCCGCTGCACTGCTCCAGTTCTGCAGCAGACTGGAAACAAACAATTGGAAAGCAAACCTTTGGTTGACTGGCTTGACAGTCCACCTTTGTACTTTTTGTTGCATAAAGTTTAAATAAATAAATAAATAAAAACCATTGAAAGAACCTATACTTTATAATTTTATCTCTTTGTAACAAAAACACGAGTAATCTTGGTGTCTCGACACTCTTGTCCAATATATGTTATCGAACTATCGACGTTTCGTGCAATTAGATCTTATAATGACTTCGACCGGCAACACATATATTTTATGATCAAGTGTGATCTGATGAAACACGTGAGTTGATCAGATCTTATAGCTGTTTCTGTTGCTGCGACAGATGTTCGATTGTTCACCGATTTACAATAATCAGTCGACCATCGCAGAACCGATAATCGATGGAGTAGACGAGTTCTGGAGTGGAGACCACGTCTAGGCAAACGTAGTGTAGGACCCCCCCCCCCCCCCCCCCCCTCCCCGGGTAGATGGACCGACGATCTGCACAAGGTGGTTGGCAGAAACTGGATGTGGAGAGCCGAAGATCGGGCCCAGTGGCGCACCTTGACAGAGGCATATGTCCAGCACTGGAATGCGATAGGCTGTTGATGAGTCGACCATCGTTTGAACATTTGTCATCGTAATTAGGTAGATGACACAATTAAACAATAATTCCAAGCCTAAAAGCCCTAAAAACCCAAAGAATTTTAAATAACTATTAAATTCGATTTTTAGTTGCTTTGAAATCAATAAATGGTGAATTGAGATGACAAAAAGTGACGTCATAGTTTAGTATAGTCTTACAAAATCTATGGGGAATCGCGTTTTAACAGCTCATAAAAAGTACGTCAATTGATTAGTGGTGTCGTTTACCTAATTGAAGCAATCAATATCAGTATAATACAGCAAAATAACTCAAATTCCTCCTTCCCCAGGCACAAAACAGGTCTTCGTGAGCTGGAGATCCTCAAGCGCCTGAACGACGCTGATCCCGAGGATAAGTTCCACTGCCTCCGCCTGTACCGTCACTTCTTCCACAAGCGACACTTGTGCATGGTGATGGAACCTCTCTCCATGAATCTGAGAGAGGTCCTCAAAAAGTACGGCAAGAACAGCGGGATCCACATTAAGGCTGTCCGAAGCTACACGCAGCAGATGCTGTTGGCTCTGAAACTGTTGAAGAAGACTGGGATTTTGCATGCTGGTAAGAAAAAGCACATAATACTCAAAATCTTTATTGCTTTTCCATTTGTATTCTTACTTGGATATATGTATAATTGAGATCATTATAGACCCTGTAGGGCACAGCAACATAGGGTTAGGAGAGAGGAGGCCCTGTATTAAAAGATAATTAAGTTGTACATAAAATAGGTAATAACTCAAGAACAATCAAAATTAAAATAAATACAAAAATATCTATTATTAATGGCTTATGTTATTTTAGATGAGTATTTAAAATTAATTGTATTTTCATATAAGTTTATTTTTAATATAAGTAGTTCTGGTTACACACTGTGCACACTTTAAAGTGAAAGCATTTATTTCAATTAGACCATTTACAGACAATATTGAATTGTCAAGAAGTTACAGTTTAAAGTTGAGGCTAATTGCTCGTTCCAAAACGTAGATCTCTATGGAGAATGAATGAGCAAGAAACTCCAAGAACCCTATTTTCTTTCAATTTGGTTTTTACAAAATCTTGGTTACAATATTGAAAGTCAAAGTCAAGACATTTATTTCAATTAGACCCATTTTCAGGCACTTTTGAATTGTCAAGAAGTTAAAGTTTAAAGTTGAAGCTAGTTGCTCGTTCCAAAACGTTGGTTTCTGTGACGAAGAACGAGCAAGAAACTCCATGGACACTCTTTTCTTTCAATTTGGTTTTTACAAAATCTTGGTTACAATTTTCTTGTTGCTTTTACATGTGATAACATTGATGGTGGTGTATGTGAGTTATTACTCTTACATTCAAGCACCTTTTGCATCACCATCTAGGACACTGATGCCGCGTCAATGTGGCATTCATCTTGATCTCCGCTAACTAACGAGAAGTGTACAAAGCACTCTTAAATACTTTCAGGAATAGTTTTGTGTAATAATAATATCCTCCCGGCTGAATTTCGGTCACAGCATCCAATCATAATGGAGACTAGCCAAGTACGTAGGCAATATTATAGTGCACTAAAACAAATCCACTGTCTCTTCCCCTCAAAGGACGATGGGACGTCAATCCGACACGACAGAGGAGAGATCAGGCGCAGGACCGTAGCTTTGCATGCTTTTCCTGGCACGGGGAAGTCACTCCACTAATGTCCTAACCCCAGGCTACTAAAGAGAATTTTGTTACTTTTTCTAACGGTAAAATCCAATCCTTCCTTTTGACTGACCTGGGAATCAAAGCCAGGAACACGAGATCAACGGGGCAGCAGTTTTAAATAACTAGATCACTAATCAATCTCCATCTCCTTTTCCAGACATAAAGCCCGACAACATTCTCGTAAATGAAAACAAATTGATGCTGAAACTCTGCGACTTCGGTGCAGCGGGACACGTGACCGATAATGAGATCACTCCGTACCTCGTGTCACGGTTCTACAGGTCGCCCGAAATCATTCTAGGAGTCCCTTACGACCACGGCATTGACATGTGGTCAACTGCATGCACCGTGTTCGAATTGTCAACGGGAAAAATCATGTTCAGCGGAAAATCAAACAATGAAATGCTTAAATATTTCATGGATCTAAAAGGAAAGTTTCCCAATAAGATTATCAAGAAAGGATTCTTTAAGGAGGCACATTTTGACTCAAATTGCAACTTTATGTACCATGAACTGGATAAGTTAACTGAAAGGGTGAGTTTGTGTTTTATTTTATTGTCTGTATTGATGTATATGGGTTGTAAAAAGGTACATCACATAACCCTTAACTACGCGTACTGCCCATCAAACCATGCAACATTGCACAGAAATGATTGCTGGAAAACATCTTTTATTTTTATGCAGCACAAAAAATAATCGCAACGATGGAAAGAACATGAACTTCCGGCTTGGTTAACTGTCTTTTTATACCCTTTATTCTTCTTTAAATTTTGGAAAGACGTAACCTAAAATGTGATCGTAAATGCAAACGGGAATAAACATTTTTTAAATGTAATTGATAGAAATTAGCTGCGATACCATACCATCATTCCACATACAGCACATTGTGAATAAAGTATGACTGTAGACACCATTAACCAATAATTCCAAGACTTCACCAAAAATTCGTGTTATTTTAGCCCTGACAACATTATTGATAACCAATTAACTTTAAGAAATGATATTTAATTGCTTTAATTTTTGCAATGAATAGTTACGCAGCACCCTATATCGAATTCGCCATACACAAGATCCATGTGGAAAATCTTGGAAATAGCGTTGTGACAGCTTGTAACAAAACAGCAGAGGACCAAAACTAATCATTGTTTTTCTCGTTTTCCAGGAAAAAGTTGTTGTAATTACAAGTGTAAAGCCAACACGAGACCTGCAGGCCGAGCTCGCGCCGCCCCACCACAGGCTGGCCCCTCCCGAAGCTAAGAAGATCACACAGTTGAAGGATCTGCTCGAACGTATGCTCATGTTGGACCCCGCAAAGAGGGCTTCAGTCAACCATTGCCTCGCACACCCTTTCATACAAGACAAAATCTAAAAATCCACGAGATCTACCTCGGAATACTAGAGCAGGACTAATAAATACGATAAATACGAGTAGAATAACTATAATTCTACACAATTAGAATGCGAACGCATTCGTAAAATGATCAGAAAAGGAGTGTGAAGCATTGTACATGCGTTTTAATTTCTGTGAACGATATACTTAATGTATAATAATTATGATACAATTAGACAAGTGTTTGGGCGAAGTTTTGTAAGAACAGGATAGGTAATGCATGAAAATGAAATAGAATAGATATGTTATCTATTTTATTCCATTCTGCACGCAAATAAGTAAATGAGAAAGAGTGTGTGAAGCAGTTTGTATTCGGTCGTTTTCGTTAAGTTTCCATAAACGATATAATATTGATTCCATTTCATAAGTGTATTAGCGATGTTTTCAGTGTTGTAATCAGGAAATTCCAATATGATATTAATGCAATAGCTGTTCTAGAACTGTGCGTAAGCAAAATACGCTGAAACGTAGAGTTGCGGACACCAGCCTGTCATACTCTAACTGATAGAAAAAATATAATATCAAATTGAAAATAGCATGTCTAAAGTTGCTCTTAGTTCGGGCGTTTCAACTTTCCTTAAACGATATAATATTGATCCGATTTCATTAAAGGTTTAGCTGTGTTTTAAATATTGTAATCAGAAAATTCCAATAATAGATTTGTTTAGTACTTAACTTATTTATAACGGACATGTTATAAAATACTTGGGAATTGTATGTATTTCAGTATGCAATGAATTTGGTCGTTTTAAGTTTCTGTTAACGATATAATATTAATCCAGTTTCATAAATGTATTGTCCCTGTTCTCAATGTTATAACAAGAAAATTCCAATGAGAATAATAGTTTCCGTAATAATAGGGTTCCCGAGTTCATAACGTAAAGATAATTATATAAGAGTTTCCATTAAAGATATAATATTGATTCAATTTCATAAATGTATTATCGATGTTTTCAATGTTAATAGCAGGAAATTCCAATGAGAATAATAGATTAGTACAGTAAGTAATGAACTTTATATAAAAATACTTGGGAATTGCATTTTGCGGTTGCAGTGGTTCGGTCCTTGTTAGATGTCTGTAAACGATATAATATTGATACAATGTCATAAATATTCTAACGAGGTTTTGTATGTTGTCTGTCAGCAGGAAATTCCACCGATAATAATGAATTAGGGCATTAACTGGTATAGAACACACATTATATAGAGGACTTGGTAATTGCACTTTTAAACAGTTGCAATCATTTGCATCGTTTTGAATTTCCATAGACGATATAATATTGATCTAGTTTCATAAATGTATTATCGCTATTTTCAATGTTGTATTCAGAAAATTCCAATAAGAATAATAGAGTTTTCATAAACGATTTAATATTGATCAAGTTTCTTAAATATATTAGCGATGTTTTTAATGTTGTATCCAGGAATTTTCGATGAGAGTAATAGATGTGTAATTAACAGATATAGAACAAACGTTCTATTGCATACTTGGGAATTGCATTTTTACAGTTGCAATATATTCTGTCTTTGGTAGATGTCTATAAACGATATAATATTCATCCAATTTCATAAATGTTTTAAATGTTTATAGCAGGAAATTCCATATAAAATAGTAGATTAGTGCCCTAATCGGTATAGGACATTTTTAAAAAGTCGGTCGTTAATAAATGTTATAATATTGATCTTGTTTCGTAAACGTATTAGCGATGTTTTCAATGTTGCAACCAGAAAATTACAATGATTATAGAGTTTCCATTGATCCAGTTTCTTGAATATATTAGCGAATTTTTAAAGATGGTAATCATTTTCAATAATAATTATATATTACTGGAATCATTGCTTACAACGAACTTGGAATTTATTTTTTTCTGTTGCATTCGCGAATGATATGTTGAAATATTTCAAAATATTTACGTAGGTAGTTGCATTGATAATTGAATTACACTCAATTATAGGTACTTAATCTGTTAGCTTTATCCAATACGGTCGTTGTACTTGCTGCGACATATTACTTAATAATACATATTCATTCTTGTCTTTTAATATGTAATTCAACCCAACCCTACCCTTCAGTTCGTCACTTCATACCTCGTATCGTATCGTATCAAATCTTCCTATTTAGGTGCTAGGTGGTACCACTGAAAATTGTGGTTTTATTTTTATGTTATTCCTGAACATACTTCAATACATTTCTATTTCCACAATTATTTTCAAAAACAGTAGTCAATTTACCCTGTACTTAGTAACGCCATCTAGCGATAGTATACATCCCAACTGGTTGTTTTTGTAAATAATGATACCCATATGATACCTAGTATATTTATATGTTATTTCTTATTATACGGTTATACAATGCCGAGTAGTTCTATCGTTTCGGGAAATAAAACGGAAGCATGTGATGGTACAAGCGACTGTTGTACTCGAGTACAAGTAGCGAGTACCTGCTTACTTCTTCAGTTCTACTACTACCAGTTTGTTGGTTTACATGATGTTAGCATGTTGAGAATAAATTATTAGGTAACATTTTTGTTATTTTATTTCTCCTATTATCTTTTACACTAATGTGGCAAAGAAATATTGTTAACTTTGTGCAGTTGAAGTGTGGTTGAAGTAAATAAATACCTAATATTATACTGTGAAACTGTGTTTGTTTGTCCTACTTACATCCCTACACTCGAGAGTCGTGAAGATAACGACAGAGCGGCTTATTTCACATTGATCGAGGAACGATTAAGGGTCGATTTATACTAGCACAGAGTCGAAGCGCATCGAAGCGTCAAATTTTTTACAACTAAAGCGAAGCCGCACGAATGCGCGCGTATTCGCCAAAATACGCGCGCACTCTCAATTTTTCGTCCGAGTCCATTGTGATTAACACCAACGCAGGCCAATTTCCGACTGATGACGCGTTGGTTCGCTAGTGGGCGTGTGGATACACGAGAATGCGCGCGCCCCAATCAGCGTTGTTCGCGCGCAGACGCGCGAATTCCGACGAATGCGCGCGTCTTTTTAAAATCTCCTAAGTAATGTGTGCGTTACGCTGTGGAGTTAAGGTTGAATTTGTTATGTTCAGTTTCGGATAGACGCTTCGATGCGCTTCGACTCTGCGCTAGTATAAATCGACCCTAAATCTTCATCTGGCTATCATAGTCGCTCGTTAAATCTTCATCTGGCTATCATAGTCGCTCGTTAAATCTTCATCTGGCTATCATAGTCGCTCGTTAAATCTTCATCTGGCTATCATAGTCGCTCGGTATCATAGATATAATTGAAATACATAGGGATAGAGAGCCCCTTAATGAATATTAGAAAATTAAGAGTGGATGATTTAAAATGTACTATATACTTATACCGAGATTTCGTCTGCGTAGCTTACTTCACCTGCCTTACGTTACGTCTTTGGTTACTGCTCTGCTCCCGTGAGTCGTAGCGTGTTGTTTTAAAGCCTATGACACTCGCAAAAACGTGGCTTTCTATAGGTAAAAGGATTTTTAAGTCGGTTCAGTAGATTCAGATATTACCCCCGACAAACTTTACCTCTTTATAAATAAAATACATTTTTGAACTGTTTTACTGGTATAAATACGAGTCCCTATTCATTGGTCCATTGTTACAACACAGAATAAACATACAAGTGCTTAATATTATGGTATGCTATTATAAATTATGAACTTATGACTTATACATTCAAGCTATTAACACAAGGAAAAGTTTGTACGGGGTAATAACCCGATTTAAAAAAAAATCTTTTACCTATAACAAAACCACATAGATTGCAGTGTGGAATAACTCATAGGATACTTTTTATCCCCGAAAAGTACGGTTCCCGTGGGATAATATAAATGTTAACTTTGACTCGGACAAGACGCGGGCGGAAGCTAGTATTTATGTCTGAAATCGCCAATCTGCCTTGAGCAAGCATGTTGACTCGTGACTTCTCATGCGGCCTTTGTCCAGCAGTGGGACAGTTATTGGCTGGTATTCATCATCTGCTTAACCTTTCCCAACTATGTTGGGGTCGGCTTCCAGTCTAACCGGAGGCAGCTGAATACCAGTGTTTTACATGGAACGACTGCCTATCAGACCTCCACAACCCAGTAACTGGGCAACACGGTACCCCTTGGTTAGACTGGTTGTCAGACTTCTTGGCTTCTTACTATCCGTAACGACTGTCAAAGATCTACGAATGACAGCCGGGACCAACAGCTTTACGCCACCAACCAACTTTATAATTATTATGTAATTCAAAAATCAATTCACACTTTAAATCTTTTAAAGTTTTTATTGGCTGGTATTATTAAACATTAAAAAACCCAGTTAACTTCTAAAATTTAGTCTTCTGGGATATCGAGATGTTTAAAGAAATATAGGCGTCCTTATTTCGAAAACAAAAAGTCTAAACTCATCATAAGAAAGATAAGATCATCATAAAATAAATTACTTAAATAAAAAAAAGTTGTTGCCAAAAATCATCTTTATTTAGGTACATTTCTTACAATTACAAAGATGCGCCAATTGCGACATTGAGATCACACTACGATATTGAGTACATTCTAATTACATTGAGTGATTATATTCGAACGTACTTATTAAATTAAATTGATTGCACTCTCGCCCACACAACCCATTCACCCAAACAATCCGCACAACTATCACAATCTTACAATTACAGAGGTGCGCCTAATGCGACACTGAGATCAGACTACGATATTGAGTACAATCTAATTACGCTGAGTGATAGTATTACAACCTTAAGCAGGTTGTTTAAATCCTTACTAATATTATAAATGCGAAAGTAACTCTGTCTGTCTGTCTCTTCTTCACGCCTAAACCACTGAACCGATTTCAATGAAATTTAGTACAGTTATAGTCTTGGACCCGAGAAAGGACATGGGATTGTTTTCATTCCGGAAATCCCCCGGGAACGGAAACTATTAATCCACGCGGACGATATCGCGGGCAAAAGCTAGTTAAAAATTATATTTGTTTATGACACACGCCCGCACAACCTAATAATTTAATATAATAGTATAAATAAAAATATCCACATTTTTATCGGTACATATATCTGTGCACACAATGACTGCACTATAATATGAAATTTACAACAGCAACCGCTGCTGCTTGTGGGTTTAGTCGCGGTGATCCACCACTATAAATCGATTTGGGAAAATCGCGAAATCTTTAGCATACCTACTCGTCTCTCATAAAGCCTGACCGTCCCTTACAAAGCTTACTACCGGTACTTTTGTTTGACCTTATGTATTGCCAGAATAACTTCAGATCTATGGCAAAATGACACTTTTTTTTCTTTTTTTTTTATAGACGGGAAATCATCAAATAGCTTCCCCCGCCCTGGGCGGGGCGGGCGGGAGTGTCAGACTTTTACTGACTAAAACCCGTCTATGTTCCTTCATGTGCCCTTTGCGTTCCGGGGGCGCGGTATCTCTTTCGAACAACCCGCAGCCATGGCAAAATGACACTGGATTTTATTTTGTGTGTAGTTTCTATAGATTTTTTTAATAAGCGCCCTTTTCTTGGAATATTCATCGTAATCACTTCTAAGATTAGATACTATGATTAATTTGTGGAGTCTAGTTTTAAATTTTAGGTTTTTAATCTATATCACATTTCTTTAATATTATTTAGTTTACTAAATAATATCAATAATAATAATTTATAGAACTAATCCAAAAAGGCTCCAAATTGCATATCTCATATATACTCCTCCAATCAGTCGAAAGTAATGATACGCGGCCACTGGCACTAGTTGTTCCTCCGGTGCCACTACCGACACCTCTTTACGACAACTAAACTCAATACCGAATCCAATTATTGGCGTGTTAGACGGTTAGGTACATTGTTCAACCAGACGACGCTAACTATAAGTAAGTGTGATATTACTACTTCACTCATATGTGTATTATACAATGCAATACAATTATTTAAAAAAAAACGGTAATTTAAAAAACTAAAAAACCCGACTGCTATTCTTTAAAAATCCCTAAAACAAGATAAATTGTAGCAGTCGGGACCCATTCGGGACCATCTGCAATGTAATATAGGTATGTGCTCTCAATTCACTAATCCTCCATTTCTAGAATGGGTCCCGACTGCTACAATTTATCTTGTTTTAGGGATTTTTAAAGAATAGCAGTCGGGTTTTTTAGTTTTTTAAATTACCGTTTTTTTTCTGCATCATTTGCACAATGGCTGAAATTTTGAGGATAAAAAGAAGAATATGATAGCTTCATATTCTTTCACGTATCATCAAAATTTCAGCCATGCTTTGATGTAGGTCAGACGACTGAGGATCTCAGGTAAGCCGAAAGTTCGTTAGGATGGATGGATAGATAGATCGATGAATGAATGATAGCTATTAATTTATACAAAAAAAAATGGTAATTTAAAAAACTAAAAAACCCGACTGCTATTCTTTAAAAATCCCTAAAACAAGATAAATTGTAGCAGTCGGGACCCATTCTAGAAATGGAGGGTTAGTGAATTGAGAGCACATACCTATATTACATTGCAGATGGTCCCGAATGGGTCCCGACTGCTACAATTTATCTTGTTTTAGGGATTTTTAAAGAATAGCAGTCGGGTTTTTTAGTTTTTTAAATTACCATTTTTTATTTTTTATTTTTTTAGTGTTTTAAAAAAGAAATTAATATACCCAGTATCACTCTTACAGTAAATACGAATCTACTGACACCTCTCAAGCTAAAATCCATCGAGCCGTTCAGCCTGCAGAGCGAGCCAAACATTTGAATTTGGCGCCAAAAATCCGCCATTTTGTTTTTTTTATTTTTATATACCCAGTGTCACTCTCACAGTAAATACGAATCTAACGACACCTCTCAAGCTAAAATCCATCGAGCCGTTCAGCCTGCAGAGCGTGCCAAACAATTATACATACATACATACATACATACATACATACATACATACATACATACATACAAACATACCCTCGAAAAACATAACCCTCCTTCTGTCGCAGTCGGGTAAAAAATACTATACTTAAACATTTTTTAAGTATCTTCTATAGGCCTTGATGCCTGGTTTAAATAAATAAATAAAATAAATTGTTATTTTAATTCAATTCGCAGAATGACACGAAACAATTATATAAAAAATAATAACATTTATAAAATAGGACACGAAATAATTATAAAAAATAACATTAAAAATAACACAATAAATGCAAATTGAATCAAAGTTATTAAAAAAAACAATCAATGTTCAATGGCTTTAAGCGTACACTAATTACGTCATACATAGTACAACATTATATTAAGTATTTTAATACAATTCGGTATTTACCTAGAGTTTATGTATAGACAATTACAGAGACATCAATCACTGACCCCAAAATATTAAGAAATACCTGGTTTTGAAAATTCAATGTCCAAAAGGTCAGTTCATAGATTGAATTAAACCTTATTTTT
This sequence comes from Caradrina clavipalpis, assembly GCA_932526535.1. Lineage (NCBI taxonomy): Eukaryota > Metazoa > Arthropoda > Insecta > Lepidoptera > Noctuidae > Caradrina > Caradrina clavipalpis. The sequence continues at coordinate 8,980,800 of OW052087.1, forward strand.
TTTATTAAAATTTTATCAAAAATCTTTGAAATACATATATAAAAATTATTGGGGTGCCTAATTTATAACCAATAGTGCAAAGAGTGCATTTTTCATAGTATCTGACTTCAAGGATAATGTTTTTAGCTTGAGAGTTCACTTATGTTTCATTAGGGAATTATCCCAAATGGAATAGTATACAAATTGTTTGTTTCTGGCCTTTAATATTATATTATAACATTCAGCCTTTCCCTAACTTATCTTTAAGGTTTAAAATAATTTCACGACACTTAGTTTAAAAGGAAGGAAGGAAGAAATGTCTCTGACACTCATTTTGAAAACCCCATTATCAAAACAAATATTATTATATCATCTGGCTAATTCTGCCTCTACTGGTATTATGATTGAAATATCTTACTTATGTTCCACTGATATTATGGATAGAAATGTGTCACATATATATTTTAATTCCATGTTATTTTAAAACAAATAAATCATAAATACAATTTGATAAACATATTTAAAAGCTTGGTTGTAAATAAATGTTAAAAAAAGGATGTCTCGATTTTAAAGGCCTCCTGCAAGTAGGACATTTTTTATTATCTTTATATGTTTCTAGAAACGTCCTTACACATTTCGTGCAGTGAATATGTCCACACTTTGTAACCGAGCAAGATTTCTTGCCCAGTTTTTTTAGGCAGACAGGGCACACACCATAGTTATATTTGTCCCTACTTATTTGAGTAGAAGCATCACTCTGAAACAAAAAACAACCTTATGTAAGTTTTTCTGTTAATATAGTAATAATTATGGCATGGTGTGCTTAACAAAAACACCCAATGTTTCTACACTACGTATAATATTATAAAGAGGATAGAATTGTATTTTTGTAAGTATGCAATAAATAAACTACTGAACCAATTTAAAAAACTCTTTTGCCGTTAGAAAGCTTCATTTACCGCTGAGTGACATAGGCTATATAACATTATGCTACGACACACGGGAGAGGGGAAGTAACCAAAGACGTAACTTGACGCGGGTGAAATAAGCCACGCGGAGGAAGTCGCGGGCAGTTTGTTAGTCCTTATATAAATTGACTTATTGATGCATGTCATAAGCATTGATCAATGCTTATAGCCATTAACATGAATTTCTAATTCCTTGATGTAGTTTATGATCTAGACTTACAGATTTTCTAATTCTTCCTGGACCAGCTTCTGCTTCTAAGTTTTGCTGGGGCCTATCATCTCTGTTCTTGACATTTCTATCTACATCTTCGCCACTTTCTTCAGCGCTGCTATTGCTGTCATATTCTTTTTCAATTTCTTGATTGTATTCACTGTCATCAGTATCGTCGAAGTCATAATTCTCATCCCGTTGGTTACTCTCTACATCAGAGTCACTATCTGCATTTGAGTCACTATCTAGCTCAAGTGGGGGGGGACCATTGCCTAGGTCATTTCTCACAGCATGCCCTTCGTCGTTAAGGATTTCAACATCGCCATCATCGGGATCTTCATTTTGTTGTCTATTCGGTACATTGTCACTTGTCACTTCACTCTCTTCGTGATGCGTGGAATCACTTTCTTCGTCCAAGGATATATGATCATTTTGTTCTGCGTCTGGTATATCGTCATTTTGTTCGGCTACATTATCTGGGTTGGGAACATGATCATCATGTTCGCCATCACCCGCTGAAACAATTAAAACCAATAATTAGATGATATACCTACCTACCACAGTATTATATTATTTTGGAAAAAGTACTATTACGTATTTTTATTATCCAAGCCTGGTTTTCAATAAACTCTTTAAATAAAAAATATCCAGTTCATTTTTCAGTTTTATATGAACCTATATTCTTCGGAGCACCCTCTTAACCCTAGATAGCTGACTACCAGCATTTTTGAAATACGTAACCTACTTTGCCCGTCATTTCGACGGATGGTTAGGTTTACCGTTTAGCTTTCGGGTTTTGTTGTTTAATGTGACTTTGCATTAATGTTTCTGACGTGTGTTGTGTTTCTTTTAATACTGCAACCATGTCTTTACTAAAAGACGATAGGATATATTAAAACTGCTAAACCAAAAGCTTAGTGACGATTTTGTTGAAGACGGTTCAGTCAGTGACACCTAAGACTAGGTTGTTTGTATGCCGTTGATGTAGCAGATTACTCTTACTGACTAAAAACACTATGTACTTTCTACGGCGCGGTTGGTAAACTCTGGTATAATCAAAATTTGAGATATAACTGCTGTTGAGCCATTTAGATAAGTACTTTTTAACCCCCGACGCAAAAAGAGGGGTGTTATAAGTTTGACGTGTCTGTCTGTCTGTGGCATCATAGCTGCCGAACGGATGAAGCGATTTCAATTTAGTTTTTTTTTGTATTAAAGGTGATCTATGTGCGAGTGTTCTTAGACATGTTTGATGAAAATCGGTTGAGCCGTTTAAAAGTTGTGGGGGTGAAAGTAGGGAAGAAAAACCGAATGTCTGTAAATATACTAGAGTGGGGTCTCAAACTTAACAAAATCGACATTATAATAAGTAGGTACCTATAAAAAGTATAAAATAAAAAATTAAATTAATAATTTAAAAAACCCCCAACACAAAAACCTAAGTTCCCTTTAAAAAGTTAAAAAATAACAAAAAAAATACGTCACGTTGGGGGACCGATGTTGCATTTAGGATACGATCGTCCCGAGCGGTCCCCCAAAGTGACGTATTTTTTTTGTTATTTTTTAACTTTTTAAAGGGAACTTAGGTTTTTGTGTTGGGGGTTTTTTAAATTTTTAATTTATAGTTTATTCTTTTTTTAATTAATAGGGTACTTTCGGTAGTTCTAAAAAAATTACGAAATTTCATAAAAAATAAAATTGATGTACGAATATACGTAAATATTATAATTTTGAGTCATAAAAGCACATTATTGTTTTATTATATTACAATTAAAAGTCGTAATTTTTAATCTGCACATCACGTAACCTAAAGCTCGAGCCAGGGGCTTCAAACTTAGTACAAAAAACTGGGGACAGCAATGGACAGGATCTGGAGGCGCTGGTCCTCGCGCGCCTACACGAGTTGCGCGCGGAGGCACTGGGCCGGGGCGAAACTCCGCTGCCGCGGCAAATTGCCGCCCAGCGGACGGAACTCCGGCTCGATCTCATGGCGACATGGAGAGAACGACTGTCGCAGCCTCGTGCAGGGCACGCCTCGATTGAGGTGGTAAGTCCCCTCTTTGAGGAGTGGCTAGAGCGGCGCCACGGCGCTCTCACCTACCGCCTGACGCAGGTCCTCACCGGACACGGATGTTTCGGGAGGTTCCTGCACCTCATCGGGCGGGAGGAAACGCCCGGGTGTCACCATTGTGAGGATCGCCCCGAGGACACGGTGGAGCATACTTTGGCGGTGTGCCCTGCTTGGGCTGAGCACCGCCGAGTCCTCGAGGCGGCCATCGGCGGCGGCGCCCTCTCGCGTCAAGCACTGGTTCAGGCCATGGTCCGGAGCGAGGGGGAATGGGAAGCAGTCGCCTCCTTCTGCGAAGCTGTAATGCTAGAGAAGGAGGCGGCGGGACGGGAGAGGGAAAGGAGGATCCCCCGTCCCAGCGGCCGCCGCGGTAGACGCTCCGGGCGTCGGGAGCCGCGAGACGTCTCCCGGCCACCGTAGACGCGTGTCTGTGGACGGTGAGCAATGGGTAGCTCACCGTCCGTACGTTCACTAACGACAGACCGTGTCGACGGCGCGTTCGTGTTCCACGCGCGCCTCAAAGAGATGTCAGCAAACTTGGATGGGGCCACTGAGGGCCGATGCCTGCCGGGGCTGCGGGTTGTTCGAAAGAGATACCGCGCCCCCGGAACGCAAAGGGCACATGAAAGGAACATAGACGGGTTTTAGTCAGTAAAAGTCTGACACTCCCTCCCGCCCCGCCCAGGGCGGGGAAAGTTATTTGATGATTTCCCGTCTATAAAAAAAAAAAAAAGCAATGGATACAACGATACAAAATGACGAAGTCTGACGTAGTCCTTGTTCAAAATGAGTTTTAATGTATTTTTAAAGTCGGGTTATATTGTGACGTAGACAAATGTTGTTCTCCGCATAAATAATAGATGGCAGTTTGGTCTTCATTTTCCCTGTAATCCCAATAGATGGCGCTAGAGAAAAACTAATGCTATTTTTTTATTTTTTTTTAAATTGTGCACTTAAAGTTTCATATAAATTAAATACCACACTTTTAACAAGTTTTTGTGTAAGTTTAGCAAAAAATATTCATTCCATTTTTTTTTTCAATATACAGGTGAACCGCTATCCTGGTCACACTAACATACCTCCTAAACAGGGTTGCCAGACGTACGAGAAATCTCGTAACTTTACGAGATTAAGCAGTCTCTGTACGAGAAACGAGAAAATAAAAATCTCGTACACTTTTTTACGAGATTTTAACAATGTTGCTAATACAAACCAAGAATTGTATTCCAGAATGACAGCTGAAAAACTGTAGGTCTGTACAATAAAAACGAAGATGATTTTACCAATACCCCTGACATTACATAATTCTAACTAACAAATAAAACCATAATCAAAATCATGTACTCATAGCAAGTACCAAAATTTATTACCTAAGTTAATAATTTGTTTTATTTTTTTAAGAATTTGGTAAAATTATTTAAAAAATTAAAATCACCTAATCCTAGAGTAATGTTTTTTCATTTGGCGGTCCCAAATTTAAGGGATTTTCCTACCCCAGCTACCTTAATTAAGGTCTGAGGTTTTTAAAATGCTACTATTTATACTTTTACGAGATTTTGTATTGAAAGTACGAGATATTTGCAGCCCTAGTACGAGATAAAAAATTCGGAATCTGGCAACCCTGCTCCTAAATAAAATTGTACTCTGTGCACACACAAATGAATGTCTGCTGATAGCTCGCTTGCGCCGGTTATTTTGCGATATTTTGTTTGTGATCTCCTTTTTGTGTTTCGTTGTGAATTTCTCGTCGAGTTGAGCTTACGTTCCTCCGAGTAATCCATAATTGTGAACAGAGAAGGTTTTTTGTGATTAATTGAGACAGGACTCTTGTGGGTGAAGTTAGTAGGTACCATGTCTTCGGGCAGATACTGCTGTGTCCCAGGGTGTAAGGAGAGTGGAGGTATGTCAGACAGAATCAGTAATATTGCTGTGCCAACATTGAAAATGTCATGTAAGTATATAATCACTACATATTGCTACATAGTGTTATGATAAAATTTACATGAATGCCTATGTAATTTATTGTTCTATTCAAATATGTATGTATTTTTTTTCCAGCATTATTGTCTCGGACTTCATTAATGAATACCAACAGACAGCCTTTGCAGCAAATTCAGAACCTACCTTCAACATCATCAGGTAAATATAAATGACACCAATTCTTCTCATGCTTGAGGTTGCGAGTTCCACACCTAGCAAATACTAATATGATTTTTTCAATTCGTCTATGTACTTTTCCAAGTTTATCTAGGACATTGATGACATTGTAAAGTATAAAATTATGTAAAGCTGTTGGTTCCTGTTGTCAATCGTAAGACTTCTTCATCATAGACCTCCCTCTGGGAGGTTTGGTTTTCGCACTTAAGGTAGAACCATTGTACGTCATCGTAAGACTTTGATAGTTGTTACATGTAGTCAGAAGCCAGAAAGTCGGACTAGGTTGTGGAGGTCTGGTAGACAGTTGCTCCAATGTAAAGAGTCATAGTTGATTTATTTCACTTCATAGCATCTAAAACTTACATGTTTTTTTTATTAATATTAAGAAATTGCATATTTAGTAGCTATTCAAATGACAGAAATTTAATTATATAAAATTATATTACATAATTATCAAAGTGATGCCTAAATAATTTGAAGTTCTATTTATATTTGTTTATTTTTTTTTTCAGCACCATTGACTCCTCCATCAACCACTAGCCTACAACAACAAAATCTGGGCCTACCATCACCCTCAGGTAATTATAATTAAATTAAATCCCTGAATGAGTCCACTCCATCCTACAAGCAATAGCTATGAAATTTTTTATGATTTTACTTCATTTTAAAGGACACAGCAAGAAGCTAATTTACTTATTGTTGATGAGTAAGTAAGTGCTCTTGCAGTAGACTGACTAAATATTGACCAACAAGGACAAATAAGTTGATGAATCAGTAACTAATAAAGTTTTGTTAAATTCAACATAAACTGTGGGAACAATGTTTTTTTTTTATTTAAGTCTGAAAATAAAATGTAATAGAAGTCTATTACTAATATTGTGCTAATTTTTTAAACAAACTAAGTAGTTTGTTTAAAAAATTAGCACAACTTACATTTAAGGCGCGTTTCCATTATGCAAGTGATTTGCATACAAGTTGCAAGTTGCATGCAAATTGTATAGTGGAAACAACAACTTGCAAACAACTTGCAACTTGTATGCAATTAGGTTTAAACTTGTACGCACAATAATCAAGTCGGCACATTTGCACGCAAGTTGCAAGCGCATGCGGTCGTGCATAGAGGATTACTTTGTTTATGACTTTATTACTTTGTAATCTCATAATAAACTAGTGCTAAAAAAATACTCTAGCCTCTATAGAAAGATCATAAAACTAACCCAGAAAGCTCAAAGTAACCATTATATTAAAACCTCCCAAAATAAATCCAAAGCTATGTCGATGCTTTTTTTTTGTTATTTAATACGTGTATAATTATTGCGTATACAACTCTGCATGCAGCGACAAGCACAGCACGTCTTCTACCCATGATAAACACTGTACAACTACAACTAACTTGTATACCACTAAAATCTTGTATGCAAGCTGCAAGTTGAACAAAATCGTGTTTCCAATTCAAATCACTTGCACACAAGTCTGACGTCATACTTGTATGCAAACACTTGCATAATGGAAACGCGCCTTTAGTTAAATCCATACAATAATGTCTTTCAGATTCCCGGGATATGCACGAAAATGTTCCTATTTCACATACTCCAGACATTGAAAACCTACCAAAACTGGGTAAGTTGAATTTATTCGGTTATATTTCAATAACTGTCGAATAAGACATATGCCTGAGTAATTATTTAAGTATTATTATCTAATGACAGTAAATGTTTGAAAACTTTTATAATGGCTCTATCGGTTTTAATGATATTTTGTATTTAAGTTCATCTACATAGGGTGACTGGTAATTAGTGTACGATACTTAAATACGTGATTGTGCTCATGAGAACAAAGAATTTTTATAATTGTAGCAAAGCCGAAACCGCAAAATAAATATCAGCTGTTCAGTACACTAGGCAAGCATACATGTAATAGTTGATCTTTTTTCGCGATTTCAGGTTTGTTACCATAATAAAAATTGTTTGTTATCATGAGCACCATCACGTGTTTAAGTATCATACACTAATTATCGGTCACCCTATGTGCATTTCTTGAAAAAATGCACAAAAAAGAAATTAATGAATCTCAGTCACCCAGGTACTTTATTGGGTAGGTCCTATTTGGTAACTGTCCCATTTTGTTACGCTACAATATATTCATTGGGTATTATGTAGATATTACGTAGTCACCACGCTTTAAAGTGTGGTTAGACTAATAAGTTTGGATTCTTCCAACAAATTATTGTATTTATTGCAATTGTTGATTTCAAATTGTGTTTGTTCAAGTTTACATTTTATATATTTTTTTCCCTTTATATTAGATTGGCGCCACATACATAAGTTATAACTTCGTACAATTATTAGTTTCAGATCTCACAGCTACAATGCAAGAAGCTGCTTTACCAAGTACTTCAGAAACGAATGTGCATCTTAATCTAGGTAAGCTATGCAAATCTGATCTTGTGTATAACTAAAAAAAAAGTTTTGAATAAATAGATTAACATGTTTTTATTTCTATTTTTACAGGAGGAAAAATAACGGTAAAGAAAGCTAAGAATCGAGTATTCCTTACAAATACAGAAAAGGAACTGCACAATAAACTTGTTGCTGCAAGGATTAAGATAAGCAAAATGAAAAATACAGTTGAGTTAAAAAACTGTCTGCCAATGTAAAAGCAGCAAAAAAAATTGCATCCAACCCTACAGTATGCGACATACTAGAAAATTGTACGAGTACAGGAAAATTATGAATTAGTATGCAATGTCGAGAGGACCACAAAAAAGAAAAGGGGCGACGTTTTACGTTACAAGAAAAAATTGCTTCCTTATCTATTTTTAAACAAAGTCCCAAAGGATACAGATTTTTGAGAAAAAAAAATATTTTGCCCGCTCACCAAACACTTATTAAGTTAGTACAAATTTGTAACATAAAACCTGGGATTAACAATAATATTTTCTCTCAATTGAAAAATAAAGCTGACAACATGAAAATAGAAGAAAAGCTATGTGTTGTTATGTTTGACGAAGTTTCTTTGAAGAGCAGTCTTGCATATAACGAGAGGAAAGATAAAATCACAGGTCTTGTTGACAATGGACAACAGAGAAAAACAGAATTTGCAGATCATGCCCAAGTCTTTATGTTACGTGGCCTAATTTATAATTATAAGCAGCCGGTATCATATACATTTGCGTCGAGTGCTACTAAGGGACCTGAACTAGCTCAACAAATTAAGGAAGTGATAAGACGCTTGCAAGAATCAGGGTTCATAGTTGTTGCTACTATATGTGACCAGGGTACTAATAATAGACAGGCTCTCAACCTGTTAATTAATGAGACCAGGGGAATTTATTTAAGAAAAGGTGAAGAACCTAGAGAAAATATAATTTTAATAAATGGTCAAGAAATTGTACCACTTTACGACCCCCCACATCTTCTGAAAGGAATTCGAAATAACCTTATGTGTAAAAATTTAGAATTCACCAAAGATGGCGTAACAAAAATTGCAAAATGGTCGCATTTAAATTTATTATTAAAGGAAAACCCTGGTTACAAAGGCATTAGATTGATTCCAAAATTAACGGAATATCATGTCAACCCTCTGAAAATGAACAAAATGAAGGTTAAATTTGCCTCACAAATATTCAGTCGTACTGTGGCGTCTAATATGGGATACTTGGCAGGTAATGTTTGTTTTATTGTATAACTAGAATATGCTACAAGCGAATGTACCATTCAGGGAAATATAATATCACACGAAAGTATCATAATCAGTCATGTTTTGAAAAATTCCTTGATGCCATTGTTACATTATACTTGAAATCAATTTAAGTAGCATGCAAAAATAAATATAATTCAGAACTTTAGACGATTGACCTGTTTTACAATTGTTTTTTTTTTTTCAGATAAGAACATACTTCCCGCTGAGTGTAAGGACACTGCTGATTTACTGCTGTTCATGGAGAACATCTTTGATTCTGTGAATGGCAGTCGACAGAAGAATAAGAATGCGAAACCCCTACTAGGCCCAGCAACGCCAAACTCGGCACATCACCAAATTTGGATTGAGGGTGTACAAATTTTTAAATCCATGAAATTTATATCGACTGGTAAAAAACAATCGATTCCCTCCATTACCAATTGGGTGTGGACACTGCATGGAATAAAGACGTTATTAAAAAAACTTAAAAATGAGTTTAACGTGTCGTCAGTATGGTTGCGGCATCTTAATCAGGACCCTTTGGAAAATTTCTTTGGGGCTGTGAGAAGCCAAGGGTGCCGCAACACTAATCCCACCTGCGACCAATTTGAATCGGCTTTCGCCACATTATTAATCTAAATATATATAATTCAAAGGTGACTGACTGACTGACTGACTGACTGAGATAGTGATCTATCAACGCACAGCCCAAACCACTGGACGGATCGGGCTGAAATTTGGCATGCAGGTAGATGTTATGACATAGGCATCCGTTAAGAAAGGATTTTCATCAATTCTACCCCCAAGGGGATAAAATAGGGGATGAAAGTTTGTACGAAACTTTGTCAATTTTAAACCGATCGAGCTGAAACTTTGCATGCATAAAGCTACTATGACGTAGGCATCCCCTAAGAAAGGATTTTGATAAATTCCACCCCTAAGGGTATAAAATAGGGGATGAAAGTTTGTATAAATCTTCGTAGATTTTCGACTGATTGAACTGAAATTAAAGATTGGAGCTACTATGATGAAGACGTCGCTTAAATAGGATTTCGATAAATTCTACCCCCAAGGGGATAAAATAGGGGATGAAAGTTTGTATGAAACTTTGTCAATTTTAAACCGATCGAGCTGAAACTTTGCATGCATAAAGCTACTATGACGTAGGCATCCCCTAAGAAAGGATTTTGATAAATTCCACCCCTAAGGGGATAAAATAGGGGATGAAAGTTTGTATAAATCTTCTTAGATTTTCGACTGATTGAACTGAAATTAAAGATTGGAGCTACTATGATGAAGACGTCGCTTAAATAGGATTTAGATAAATTCTACCCCCAAGGGGATAAAATAAGGGATGATGGAGGATGTAAACATATTAGTTTGAACCTATCAGTACCTAATGGAACGAAATACCTAATTAATAATAATACTTCTTAACGCGAGCGAAGCCGCGGGCAAAAGCTAGTAAATAATATAAGCAGTGTCCACACCCGCGGCAACTGCGAAAAAGACTTTTGTAACGCATTGTACTCTCTCATCATCAACGAAAATGCGAAAACAACGTCGACCTGCTCATCGTTTGATTTTGCAAACATTTTTGAATTTAATTTTACACCTTTAGAGGTTAAAGAAATGGATCCTCGTATTATTGCCCCTCTTCAATACATAAGCGGATATTTTTTGAAAAAAATTAAATCTACAATATTTAAAGCTTGCACAGATTGTTGCAATCAGTTTATGGAAAAAAATGAAACTGAGTACATAAAATATACGATGGCTTTGCACTCCCAGCAAGAAGTTAATAGAGCTGATTTCCAATATGCAAGATTTAATCAATGAGTTAACAAAAGAAAATATTGAAAAATTGAATTTAAAGCTAATAATTAATACAGCTGTTATTAGTTTTGTAGATTTTAAATTTATAAAATGTATAATACATAAAGAAAAAGTAATAGATTTTTTAATTAATATTGTTATTAGGTTTATGATGTTTAATTATTGCAAAAATATCAATAAAATATTAGCTGGGAGAAAAGATGTTGATGATGATGAGGACAATGTGCAAGTTAAAGCAAAAAAGTTAAGTGAGTGCTATAAAAAAAACAAATAAACTAGATTTTCATCAAATATGTTGTTTTATTTATACCTTTAGTTCTAGTAGTAGATAGTGTAATTCACTATAAGAATTGTAAAATACTTGTAGTGAATTACACTATCTACTAGTATTAGTCACGTGGTTGAGCAGTGCTGAAAAGCAACCAACAATCTATAGATACAGTGTAGCTATATATATAATAAAAAAGTTGTCTATCATGGATAACAGATGGCGCTGTAAGTAGTTACCCAAATTGACATCGAAGATTGGTCTCTATTTCTATATATTAAAATGTACTCTGTGGCTCGAGCCGCCGCGTGGTGTTACGTCTAGCAACTACTAGCCATGGACATATAATACAAACAGGACTGAGCACTCGAAACGCAATTCAAAAATGAACCATAACTGGGAGGATTTGGGTTTATTTTAGATACATTTTCGTAGCCGAGGCAAAATGAGCCGAGAGATAGCCAGGACCGAGGCCGCCTGTCCCTTTTTCTCAATTTGGTATTAGAAAGAGACAAACAGCCTCGGTAGTGCACACAACTCTAAGCCTCGCTTCGTAATTCGAAGGCTGAATCCGCAGTGAGATTACAAAATGTCACGCCACGCCGGTGACGTCACCACGGCGAACGAATACTAAACCAATGACAAGTTGGTTCGTTATCGAAGTGAGCGTGATCACTTTAGTGAGACTCGTTTTCGAGTTTGCATTTTAGAGAATCGCACTACAGCTGTTTTTCTGGTACGAGTAATCGGCGGTCCTGTTTGTATTGTAAGTCCATGATTCTAGCAATATAAAGTCAACTTGATTTTATGTAAACACTATATTTCCTAAATGGAAGCTTGGATAAAGGTCTTTTTTGGAAAGAAATTGTTGCTCTAGTCGAAAACCATGAGATGATGCAAAAAAAATTAGCAAAATATGGAAAAAAAAATATGTGTTGAACGATCAATTAACTTCATATCTATAAGGGCTGAGGACATAGTAAACATTTTGGAAGAATAAAATAAAACTTATGGTATTGGTCAGTGTCTTGGGAAGGGGGGCAAATATTTTCAAGCACTGAGGACAATATCACAGTATTTACCTGCAGGAGTTGGGTTGCAATAAGAGGGACTGTTGAAAGTTGGCTTTGCAGGAACTTTTTAGCTAACTGGCTGAATCATAGTCTCCTCACTCTCAACACTCCTAAATGTATCTACATCTGTTTCAAAAAGTATAATCACACACAACTTTAGAATAACATTCAAATAAAAATTCACAACTGCTCTAACCTTTCAAACCCCCAGTCGCAAGGCATAGAAATAGACAGGCTTCAGCACACTAGATACTTAGGCGAAGGAACTTCAATATATCATCACGCCTGTTTTACCCGAAGGGTTAGGCAGAGGTGTACCAATGTACACCCACAGTTCGCCGGTATATTTAGGTCCCATGTAATAGGGGGCGAGCCTATTGCCATTATCCGGGCACAAATCCAAACTCCGAGCTGCTACAGAGAATTTCAGAGAAAAACCCAATAACACTTAGCTCGACCTGGGAATCGAACCCAGGACCTCTAGCGTAGCAGTCGTGCTTAGGACCACTAGGCCAACGAGGCAGTCAAAACCAAACTACGAACTCCAAACTACGGGAAATGCCTCTCTGAACCAATATCGTGGTAGCAGCGAATGTACCTGGCTATAAATACAGCAAGAATTCACAGGTACTGGCAGTTTCTACTCCATAACTTACAAGGAGTTATGATAGACCATCAACTATTCTTGCACATACACACAGAACTGATCATGAAAAGGATTATAAGAATGATCTGGACCTTTATAACTCTTTGACAGATATTCTCAAACAAATTACTGGCAGAAACACTCATCATCATCTGCTTAGCCTTTTCCCGATGACATTGGGGTCGGTGGACCACAAAAAAAAAGCGCAAGATAATGCTTTTAAGGCCTTTTAGATTCGCTACACATAGCCTTTATATATATAACACTAGCTGTTGCCCGCGACTTCGTTCGCGTGGCTTATTTCACCCTCTAGGATACGTCTCGGGTTACCGCTCCCGTGTGTCATAGCGAGATGTAAAATACCCTATAACACTTACATATAACGTATTTTCTATGGGTAAAATATTTTTAAAATCGATTCAGTAGATCCAGAGATTACCCCCTTGTGCCCCGCGGTATCACCCGCGTTACGTTAGGATTTTGGTTACTTTTCCGTTCCCGTGGCTCAAAGCGCGATGTTATGTAGCCTATAATCTGTTATTCTGAGGCAACTGAGGTAAAGGCTACGGAATGTAACGCAGAGTCATTATTTTGCTGCGAAGTTATTTTAAAACTGTGATATCTCCTAAGATATTTATTGAAATTAAATGATGTAAAGGGCAATTTTGTTCAAAATTAAACACTTGTGATGAATAACGTATTTATGTTGATAAGGATTAATACTATGTTTATAAAAACACCTTCGCAAATAATGCATTATTTTAAAACAAATTGTCTGCCCATAAAAATGGCTATACTGAGTCAACCTTTAAAGTTAGGCATGTACTACCGCAGACTTTTTGTTAGAATATTTTAAGAGGAACAATTCTCTGATACATTATTTTTGCGTAACTTTAACTGTTTACGCAGCGCACGCAACAAAAGCCCTAAAAAAGAATATTTTTTCCCCGTTTTTGCCACATTTTTCATTGATGCTCCGCTCCAATTGGTCGTAGCGTGATGTTATATAGCCTATAGCACTCACGAATAATGTAGCTTTCTAACAGTGAAACAATTTTTAAAATTGGTTCATTACTTCCAGAGATTACCCCCTACATACAAACTTACAAACAAATGTTACCTCTTTATAATATTAGTATAGATTTGATGTTATACCAGTAAGAAAACTTTACCTCTAACAACAAAAACATGCATCTAGATTTAGAAGGATCACATGGACGGGAAACATTCTTCCATATGATTCTACAAAATCTAGGGGCAGAAGATTACAGTCACATTTACCATCACAGTCAGATCTGCATTCGCTAAATGGCAGTATGCGAGGCAATCTTCTTGATTGTACAACAATGCAAATTTTATAATGAAACATATATAGTCGCTGAAGCTTTGAGACTGGAAAAATGTTATGACAGAATAATAAGTAATGCTAAAGAATAAAACCCACGACAAAATACTTAAGTAGCTTTGAATAGCCATTTTAGTGAATAGAAATGTCACACACTACCATGCCACCAAGAAAAGGGTGTGCTCATGGCTGACTTTTGTGTGATAAGTGAGGGTAGTTGTGGTTGCACACATCATACAACCACATGCACACAATCACTCTTATTCATCACACAAAAGTGAAAACACCACACATTCTTTGTATGAATATTTATTCTTATTTTTTTTTATGTTCTTTGAAATCTTACAGTATAAGTATAAATAAGGTCAATTTTGAAAACATATTTTTATTGCTCAACCTATGTATCAAGATAAAGAAAAATGCAGAAGGTGATGCTTTTAAAGCCTTTTAGATTCGCTACACATGTACAATTATTACAATGTCACAATTTATAAAAATAATCTACTGATGAGTTACGAGACAACTGGACTGCCCCATTGGTCTCGTGGTCGCAACGTGCGACTGATGAGCATGGGGTCCCGGGTTCGATTCCCAGGTCGGGCAAAAAGTGTTATTGGGTTTTTCCATTAGGAATTTCTCAGTAGCAGCCCGGAGTTTGGAAGTTGGTGGTGTGACACCTCCGTGCCTCGGAAAGCACGTGAAACCGTTGGTCCCGGCTGTCATTTGTAGATCTTTGACAGTCGTTACGGATAGTCAGAAGCCAAGAAAGGTCAGTGGGTTGTCTTAGGGAAATCTGACAACCAGTCTAACCAAGGGATATCGTGTTGCCCAGTTACTGGGTTGTGGAAGTCAGTCAGATAGGCAGTCGCTCCATATAAAACACTGGTATTCAGCTGTATCCGGTTAGACTGGAAGCCGACCCCAACACAGTTGAGAAAAGGCTAAGCAGATGATGATGAGTGACGAGACAACTACAAAATAATATTGTCATGAGAAATATAATGAGAGGAGCTGCACTTACAAAGAGAATCATCGGTGTCCATCAGGGATATGAATGTAAAGGCCGTGCTTTTCGGAAGTGTAATAGCATATGGTTGTACGGTCAGATCAATGTGGGCAGTATGCCGGTACATTTTAACAATAATCTTAATTCACCACTCAGTCAGATAAACAAAACAAGATTATTCTATCAGAATTTAAAAGACAAACACTGAAAACAGACCTCGCACCCTTAAAACATAAATGGCACTATACGAAAATGTTAATTTTGCAGTATGGCCGTTTAAAGTTTTTAAGCCGCTTCAAGTTGTTACAAATTCATAAGTGAAACTAAGGGCTAAGTGACACTAATAAGGGCATTAGAGCTACAGGGGTCTTTGCGTTAGGCGCGTTTCGTTTTATACATTTTGAGAGTATTCTTAACTAAAAAATTGCATTTTTTGTGTAGTGCCACTTATGTTTATAGGGTGCGACCAGACAAAGTCAGATCATATAATCAGTTATAATGTTATAATCTATGAGAACCGTGATTATTGATTATATGAGAACGTTTGAACAGCAGTAAGCAACTGACAGCCACCGCCATAGACTATATACACTAAATACACTTATACTATTATATTTTATTATACAGCATAGTGTATACACGCGGATCGATAACGATAATCCATAGAGGTATACCTATAAAGGTGATCTCTGCATTCAAAGACCGGATTTATTTATGGTTTAGGAACCATTCAATAAAATGATAGAGATCATGAACTCACAACACAACTAATAGCGTATAAATACCCGTATGATCTCCGGGTATAGTCTGTGGGTGTCGTAAAAGCGACTTGGTCGTCGTGCCAAGAGCTGCATGACTAGGGGAGAGCCTAGCTGAGAACGAACGTGCCAGTTGTCTGGGGCTGGGGATCCCAGGCACTAATTAAGCTTTACCTCTAGAAGCCGGGCTTTGTAGGTTGTGACACCTCTACCTTACCCTTCCGGGAATACAGGCGTGATGGTATTTATTTATTTGGTGATCAGGATAGCATGCAACTGGGTTAAAACTAGTTTTAAATACCTACACTCAGATGTAGATTGATGATGGCAAAGCTGCAAGCTATGATAGTGTGTCTGTCGAAATGTTGAAGAACGCTGAGTGGGGGATAGCTTGCATGTTGTACTTGATTTTTTATATATTTTCGAGCTTAATGACCGAGTGCCGGATTGACTGGTGTAAGGCTGTAATTGTTCCACTCTATTAACGAAAAGGTTCACAACACAGGTGAAAACTATCGCAGAATTACTATCGGCAAACTGTACAGTAGGCGCTCATAATTGCATAAGCACGCTAAGGTTCACTTTGCTGTGAACACGGGCGCGATCCAGTCAGTGCGTGCGCATGTGTGTTTACGAGTGATGTCTCAACATTCCACAGATAACACACACTAATGAACTATCGTCGCGCTCACTAAGCGAGATGGCATTATATTTCTGTTTATACGTCCTACCCGACGCGTGACGTATTCTTACGATTGCATTGCTAAATTTCGCGTAAAAATAACATGTCCTGGCAGCTGTTTAGGATAAGAAATGGTTGACGATCATTGAAATCCGAGTTCGAATCTTACACTATGTGTGGCTGTTTTTTGTTTTTTTTAAACCATAATAATGTTAGGTAAAAACTTTTTAGGTTTATGTTGATTGATAACGTATTCATGCTCATTATTTATGTTTTATAATAAGCAAATATTAGTTATTGCAATATTTATTTAAGTATTTATGTGATTTTTAGTATAACTTTTTGGAATAAGAAGAAGGAAATAAAACAAAACGTGCTAAATAATAACAAAAATTTATTTACCTATAAAATTAACAAACTTATGAGAATTGTAACGTCACATTCCTACCGACATAAAAGAAGTTCTATTGTAACCGTTCATAACATTTTTTGTTGTATACCCACTAAGTCAATAAACTTCATAATAACATAATAAGAAAAGGATATTTTAATAACACAGGCTGCTAGACTTAAATGGGATTGGGCGGGTCACGTCAGCCGCATGCCTGATGACCGCTGGGCGAAAGTCTCCACACGATGGTTGCCGGAAGACGGACGGCGCCGCCGAGGCCGGCCTAGAAAGAGGTGGCGCGACGACCTGGACGCGTACCATGAGGGCTGGTTCAAGGAGGCGCAGGAAAAGAACAAATGGAAGGAACTGGGGGAGGCCTTTGCCCAGCAGTGGGACAGTACGGGCTAAATAAAAAAAATAAAAAAAAATAAAAAATTTGGTGATACTCACGTATTAAGTTTCTGAATCGGTATTCAGCAGACTTTATTGAAAACTAAACTATAATTTAGACTTTATCAACAGGTTTTTTTTATGTAACGTCACAATAAACTTATTGAGGTAATAGATTAAGTATTCGTTTTCTTGATGAAAAGAAGATTGAAACTAAACCTCAATTTAAGATCACTATCTACGAATATATAATTATTAAGTACTAAATATTTAGTTACACCATCTAACTATTAAAACTAAAACATCCAGGTTATTAAACGTTGCGCACATAACACCGTCTAATACTTCTTCTTCATAAGGCGCGGATACACATGCCAGTAAATCGGAAAAGTAGCTGGCATGAAAGTTACTGGCATGTACGAGTAACTGGCACAATGCGGATACATTTGCAAGTAATTCTGGCATGCAAGTTGTGCCCTTGCATGCCAGTATCACCATCGCGTATACACAGTTCAGTTCACACGTGTCAGTTAAGCAACCCCCGCGTCCCCTCCCTCAACGGGCATGCAAGTAAATCAAATGTTGTGCTAGCTACTTATATGCCAGTTACTGGCATGCCAGTTAGCGTATACACATGACAGTAGCTGGCACGTGCGAGGAGCTGGTATGCTAGTGTGCAAGCTACGGGCATGTGTATCCCCAGCTTTAAGTAGCACTGTTGCACTCCATCCCCACATAATTAAAAACAAAATGTAATATTTCTGGTTTATGCCGTTCTGTCAAAAAAGGTTTGTAGCTGGTCTTTAAATGATGCAAGCCTTCAGCATGAGCCCTCATGGTGCGGCAAACAGTTTGTAATGAGTGTCTCATCGGTACGAAACCAGCATAATTAATTTTGTCGTCACAGCACATCCTCTTCACTGTTGAGTAGAAGGTAGCATAGCAAGGCTATCTATCCTCTCCCTCGTATTTCTTGATCCAGAGACTAAGAATAGTATTCTCTAAAACAAAAAAAAAGTAATATTAGGCATTTATAACAAAATACTAAAGTGACTTAATTTTTTATATAAGTAATTTAATAATATTTATTTAATATAACAATATCATTTAAATTTATTAAAACTATTAATTTATAAATTCCATAATAAACACATTTATTTTGGCGTCATTATAGATTAAAAATTAATAATAAGAATTAATTGAAATGCCACCAAATAATCTTAGGTATTATCAAATAAAAGTTTAATTTACAATTCGTCAATATAATACTCACATTCAGTCCGGTTTCATAAGATATAAATTGGGACCACTTTTATGCAGCCCAATAATAGTCGCCCTCGCCTCAGTAATATTATTTGTCTGCGTATCTATTAAAACACTCGTCACTAACCAACAACTACAACCAAACGACAACGCTAATTCCGATCAAGTTAAATATTATGCATAAAACTCATGTCTACCTCACAGAAATCTGAATTCTTTATTAATTTTCTATGACTACCCTTTTAACTTTACAAAATATGTGAACAAAGCGAACAAGATAAAGAATATTATATTTCTGTCCATTTCTTCAAATTGAGTAAAAACAAAAAGACAAAATGTGAGATTCGAACTCGCGGCACGCTGATTAACGCCACTAACTGGCCACTAACCGCTAGGCCATTTTGTCTCATGTAAACAGGTTGAAATTATGAACTACATTCACAACGATGATACATGTGTCTATTCTTGAAAGTAAAAGGTCGTAAGTCAAACTAAACGTCAAAGAAATACGTTTTGAGATTGCATACATACAATCACGCCTATATTCCCCGAAGGGTTAGGCAGAGGTGTACCAATGTAGGTACACCCACAGTTCGCCGGTATGTTTTAGGTCCCATGTAATAGGGGGCGAGCCAATTGCCATAACCGGGCACAAATCCAAACTCCGAGCTGCTACTGAGAATTTCATAGAAAAACCCAATAACACTTTTTGCTCGACCTGGGAATCGAACCCAAGACCTCTGGCGTAGCAGTCGCGCTTAGGACCACTAGACCAACGAGGCAGTCAGTCAGTTGTATGCCTAGAAGCATACTTATCAATATCATGCGCAACGTTGCGTATGATAATTGTGTTTCTAGGCATACAAATTCAACCGTTCAGATTTAATAACGCGTTGCATACGTTGCGTACGTGGGATCAGTTTGTCCCTAGCTTTAAGAATGCATGTGTGATGGTACCTATGTGATTAATTTCTTTAGTTTGTAGAGTGACATATTTGTTCTGTTCTCATGAAAAGACGGTACCGTCTGTGAAAGTGAATCATTTGTCATCAACCTAGGCGCCTTGTGTGTCCATCGTGTAGGTACCTTATACACAAGCATATAGCTCCGAGTTTATCTCTAAGCTTGGCACATATAGTGTGGCTTCAGCCTAATTTAAAACAGGGAGGCTCACCTAAATTAAATTGAAGCTCGGCACTGGCTTAAATATCTATAAAGCGGGCTACAGACCTTCAGTTTTAACTGCTCAGTTTTAACTGGGCAGTCGAACTGTTCAGTTAAAACGTATGTGTGTAGGCAAAACTGAGAACTGTACAGTTGAACTGACAATCTAATCGAAATATCATTAGATGAAACTGAACAGTTAAAACTGTGCAGTAAAACTGAAGCGGGCAACAGACCTTCAGTTTTAACTGCTCAGTTTTAACTGGGCAGTCGAACTGTTCAGTTAAAATGTATGTGTGTAGGCAAAACTGAGAACTGTACAGTTGAACAGTTTTGCCTACACACATACGTTTTAACTGAACAGTTCGACTGCCCAGTTAAAACTGAGCAGTTAAAACTGAAGGTCTGTACCCCGCTTTAGGGCGTGTAGCAAAAAAACTGCGCAGTTATCAGTTGTACCGACGCGTCGTTGGAGAGAGCACGAGTTTTCCGCTGCGTTCTAGTTCTAAATAAGCGAAAATAACCATGCCAAATCAACGTGAGTGGTTAGAGGAATTTATAGAAATGTACCATTCTGAACCTTGCTTATGGAAAGTGAAATCTAAGGAGTACCACGACCGTGCCAAAAATGGCTGCCTTTTTTCTAAAATGCACAATAGTCCAATAATTGCCATAGCGTCATCCGATGAAGCCGTGTTGTGATCCCGTGAACGTATTACTTCAAGCGAAAAGAGATTATAACTGAAAAAACTCAACGTCTGTAGACAGTAGGGATGTCAGTTTTAACTGAACAGTTCGACTGCCCAGTTAAATCTGAGCAGTTAAAACTGAAGGTCTGTAGCCCGCATTATCTGTATCACAAAATAAGAGACAAGACAGATGCCCTGTCTATGGTCTTTTCGTTTTCCTAGACAATAGACAATTAGACATAGACTGACATAGACAATATAGAAATATCCATAATGACAACAATGAAAATACTTGAATGTTTATTATGTTGATTTAGTCAAAGAGGTTAAACTTTTGCCTAATAAAACTATATGCTATTAACGACATTACAACATTGAAATCTAAAACCTAGGTGAAAATTGAATAAGTAAGTATATTAGCTTTTGTTTAGGCAATAATTCTAAATTTATAGGTTATGTATGTAATACTTGGACTCTGAAACATAAATAACAACCAATATAGCAATAATTTTCTCGTTCTAATTATGTGATCTGGTTCTTATGAATGGTGGTTAATAATATGCATAAATTGTAAGCCTCAGTGACTCCGCCCCTAAGATGACCCACTGTCCGACAAGTCCTTTATCGTATTCCAATAGATGTTCTCTTTGATTCTGTTTAAACTGAATGTTTTCTCTTAATTTTACAGTACATATGTCATCATTAGAACATGTTTCGCGAGTCCGTCGGCTCTATAAACTTATATTCCGTGTGCACCGCGCTCTCCCGCCGGAACTTCGAATCATGGGCGACAACTATGCAAGGGATGAATTCAAAAGACACAAGAAATGCAACCCTGAGGAGGCTAACATATTTCTTAATGAATGGACGGTACGTATTATTCCACCATCAGACATTTAGACGCACATTACCATTTGTGCCTACCTCGTCAATATTTCACAAATTCACACTAAGCATTTTCAAACGTTTTTTTTTTATAAAACCCACAGCGAATGAGTAGTACCTTCTACCTGAGTGAACCCTAATCTTTTCAAAGTTAGAGGGTAGCTAGTTTTGTGGCTTGACTTATAATTTCCCAAAAAATTATAACTAATACTAATTCTATTAACTGCTTGCATACAAATCAGAAGACACATGTTTTGTCCAGTATTTCTACATAGAGTGGAGTTTGAGTTCTTAGATTTGCTGCTCAGGACTTTCCTACTTGTTTCCTACTCGTTTTGGGTTGGGTTTACAATTAAATAAGTTGAATTTGAAGATTCTGAAACTGTAGGGGGGGGGGGGGTCAAAGGGATTTATCTTAACCTCCCCACACCAATTTTCCCTGCTGGAGATGCTCGACGGTATCAACTCACCTTAATAGGGTCGTAAGGGGGGGCGGGGAAGGCAGGAGGAAGGTAGAGACTCCCCCCAGCTTTCCCCCCCGCCAGAACGGCTCAGCAGAGATCGTTTGGCAGGGATACTACATCCGGGTGGTTAAAAAAAAAATAACCATAACCTGTCTGGGTCGGGATGCCCTTAGTCCCGAGCTAACTCAGAAAAACATTTTGTTATTTAATTGTGCAGAAGAGCGAGTGAAGCGAGCTCTGGACTTGGGGTACCCCAACTCGGACAGGTTAGGTTAGAAGGGGATGGCAAGATCCAGTGAGTGAACAGACCCTATCTTAAAGTATATCACTAAATAATTTGCTATCTGCTCTATAAAAAATTCAAATAGTATTTTCTAAATATATTTCAGGATTATGCAATAACACTAGCAAAGCAGATGAAACCTTTACAACAAGTGAAAAAGAAGAAAGTCGGGGAATACTTAGACCCGCAACTATTGAATCACATGACAGACGAACAGATAGTCCAGCTATATGAACTACACAAAGCTGCTACAGAAGCCAGTGATGAGGATATTATACAAAAGACGGGTGATAAGAAATGATTGTCATAATATTTCATAAGTATCAGTTATTGCACTTACTGTATATTGAGCTCAATTTCAATAAGAAATGCTAGCTTCATCTGTATCTGTTTATCCGGAGAGCCATCAACTCTAGTCTGTACTGCTGATTGAAACTAATCTTGCTATGATCGCTCTACACTCTTTGAACATTTCGTTGGTAACAGAAACCTAACATTAATTGTCATGAAGAAAAAAAATGCAAGTAAATCAAGAGTAGCCTTATTATGAGAGTAAATATTGATATTTTTTTATCAAATCAGTAGTTTTATAGGTCTTATTTGAAGTTTGGCTCAACAAATATATAGTGAAAAAAAGTAAAACTTAAAAGTTTTAACTATAAATAGTTTGCCGTATTTTCTGTGATTTGTTTGTTGATTGTTAATCTGATGTAAATAGTATTATTATATAGCATTGAAATGGTATTTCTAAGTAAAACATAGTTAGGTACAAGAATGAATAGAAAATTTTAAAATATATATTATTGAGTGTTATTTATTCTGTAATATTGAAACTAGTAGATAGAAATAACAACAGGTATGTTTTCCTACATCATTTTGCCACGCCATGGTGACTCATAGAAATGTAGGGCCAATTTGCAAATCGAGTATACAAACATTTTGACCGGTTGTAACGTGGGTTACGCAAGTGCCAATATACCGGATTATACTCTTTATCTAGTGTCCTAAATGCATAAAGAATAGGAATATTGATCAATACTTTAGTCACATATAGAATTCACTTATATATGATTTATGTAAACAGTGAGGTAGAAATTTACCTAAGTAACATTATTTCAACGCTCATAGGCCATAGTTATGTTAAATATCAGCGGCCCGAAAATTTTATTGTATACCGCAAATGCAAAGCTCAGTAAAAAAAACTTCAGAATAGGTTTCAAACCAATAATTTTTATTTGACAACCAAAATATATTTCGCTTAATACAAAAATAAAAAAAACAATTTCATTGATTATGACGCGTCAATCTATGTGATTTAATTATACTTATGTAAGTACCGACTCGGTGGATTTACGATTCTATTATTTACAACTATACATAAAAAGATTATTGTAATAATTATTATTTTGAGTCAAGCGAGATCGTTGCTGTTATATGTTTTAGTTAAAAGCACAGCTTTCGTCAGAATAAGTCGTTGACTGGAAATGGTGGAATGCTATGAAGGAATAGGTTCGGACTTTTATTATTGCAACTAGCTTCTGCCCGCGACTTCGTCCGCGTCACAGTTGATGTGTTATCCTACGGGTACCGTACATTTTCCCGGGATAAAAAGTAGCCTATGTGTTATTCCAGACTATAATCTATCTTTGTGCCAAATTTCATCCAGATCCATTCAGCCGTTTAAGCGTGAAAGAGTAACAAACATCCATCCATACATACAAACTTTCGCCTTTATAATAGTAGTAGGATAGGTGCCTACATCATTTATACATACATATTATACAACCTGTTTTTTTAAGGGTTATATTCTATATGTAAAAATAATACAAAACGTCCTGGAATATATGGTTCAGAAATGCATAGCGAAGATATCATCAATCATAATTAATTTAGGTCACCCGTATGACGAAGCTTTACTTTTGCGACGTTGCCGAACTTCGCAGTAGTGTCAAGTGTAGTAAAGATGTGTGTAGACCGGATCTAAGTTTTATTGATAAATACGAGTAATTCATTTTCATTAAAATCAATCATTCATATTCAGAGCTAAAGGTGTGTCCAGACCTGGCGAATGTGTCACTCGCGAGCCGCTCACGAACTGCGCGCGTGTTGCTAGCGCGCGGTTACAGCCTACGTTTGGTGCGTCACTCTAGTGCAGCTCCAGGAAGGCAAGAGTGGGGCGCGCGTGCAACTAGCGCCCTTAGCATCATTCGCGTTTGAACTATGAGCTTCAGTTGTGAAGTTGCTTCCGAAGATGTCGGTCTATACGACTGCTGTTTGCATAATTGCTGCAGCATCGGCTATTTTATTACTGACAAAAACTAAACGGAAAAATTCGCGTTGGCGTTTGGCGTTGGTATTTTGTCGTATTTTGTTTTAGCTTTGTAAAATAATTCATATGTCAGATTCTTTGATATGGTGTCATTTATACCTTAGTGTTATGGGATGTCAAAAAACAGGTTGCATACTTTCCCACTACTGTACCTCAGGCCTCTGTTCTGAGAGACCAGGGTGGTTTGTAATGTTGTCATACTTGAAAGACAAAGTTACAGGACCCTGTTTTAAAATGTCCGGTACAACAATTAAAACAATATCTCACCAAATTATAAAGTTTGACAGTACTCATCTGAGGTTCATTAATTAATTTTTACCGTATTTATATTAAATATTTATTTTCATGAAATACACCCATACCATGTGCGGCATTAAAAGTCGATTAACAATTTTACTTTTACGTATTATTTAAGTAGACCCGAAATAACACTCACTGCAATTCGTAATTTTAGACGGTATCTAAGAGTTAATTTTATCTCTATTTTAGATCCATTTCACCACCTTTGATATTGTTCACAATAATAAGGATTTAAAAATGTGAAATGTTAATTTACTTTTATCGACTTTACCTTGTAGGTATGTATTTAAACCTATCGGGTCAAGAATTCTGACATTGATGTTCCTGTTTCTGGTACTTGGCATAAATCATAATATAGGTAAACACAACATATTAATTTCCAGACAATAGCTTTTACTGACTACAACCAAACACACTGCGTTTTATCCCGGTTTTTATAACTAAAAGTCGCACGTACTAAGTACAATAATGAAAATCTTAAAATATTTGACATAGGAGAAAAATAGTAAAATATAACACAATAGTATTCTTAATTAACTTATTCGATAATTTAGAGCCTTTTACCACAAATCACTAAATAAATTTAATGCCTCGTATTTAGAACATCATTCTATCCCTGTCACATGTTAGAAGGTGACAGAGACAGAATGATAATCTATACTAATATTATAAAGCTGAAGAGTTTATAAGCCATTTATCGAGGAAGGCTATAGGCCATATAACATCACGCTCCTACCAATTGGAGCGAAGCATTAATGAAAAATGTGGCAATAACGGGGAATAATATTGGGCTTTCGTTGCGTGCGCTGCGTAAACGGTTAAAGTTACGCAAAAATAATGTGTGAGAGAATTGTTCCTCTTAAAATATACTAAAAAAAAAAGTCCACGGTAGTAAATGCCTAACTTTTAAGGTTGACTCACAATAGACATATTTATGGCCAGAAAATTGGTTTTAAAATAATGCATTATTTGCGAAGGTGTTTTTATGAACATTCTATTACTCCTTATCAACATAAATACGTTCTTCATCACAAGTGTTTAATTTTGAAAAAAAGTTGCCATTTACATCATTTAATTTTAATGAATATCTTAGGAGATATCACAGTTTGAAAATAAGTTCGCAGCAAAATAATGGCACATGCGAGACATTTCGTAGCTTGTACCTCAGAATAACAGATTATAGGCTAATAACATCGCGCTATGAGCCACGGGAACGGTTCAGTAACCAAAAACCTAACGTATTGCGGGTGAAACCGCGGGAGGAACAGCTAGTTTAAATACATATAGCGCTAAATATGTTTAGTGTTATGTGATGAAAGTGGGCTTAAAATACGAAGTTTTTGAAACAAATATTTAACTACAATTCCTAACAATTAAATGCACTGAGTATTATTTTATTGTTGAGAAAAACTCACTTTTACAACGTAATATTGTAGCTTGTTAAATAGGTTTCTATTACATCTAGAATACCTACAGAAAATTATTAGTAACAGCCTATTGAGAAAATACATAGAAAATAAAGTTTAACACACTAATTGTGACACATTTACATTATTCCATCAAAATATACATTGATCAGGATCAAAATACACGGTTGAAGAGACATCGGGACAAATGTTTCCCATGGACTCAGTAGGTACATGATTCTAGACCACCCTGCCCAAGGTGTCCCTACCCTACACCTGCTCCTTGGAGGATACAAGAAATGCCACTGATGCTGCGATAAACGTGTCCACGTAACAAGGCCAAGTACTACCTATAAATAAAAAGGATTTACCTATAATAAGTTCAAAAGAAGAAGCGATAAAATAAAATAAAATGTTAAAAAATTGTTGGCCCCTATTTTTTTTTTTTTAAGTAATTGTTCCGTACATTTTCTCTGTGTAGGTGTTGCAATATTGTACGGATCACCTGAATTTTTTCTTCTAACTTTTCCATTATTTCATCTCTGGGTGGTCTAGAGTCATGTCATAATTAACTGAATCCATGGTGGTAAGTCTGCGTTACGGTGTCCCTCCCACTGTGAATAACGATAAGTTATAACAAATTCTTCAAGTCTATACTAAAAGAAATAACCACCTTTTAGACCTCTCACGACACGTAAATTACTAATACCTACAATTTCTTTTACACATTTTTTCAAAATCGTATCACAACCGTGTAGTGAGCTGCTTACTATTGATTGATATCTATATATTGGGCAATTATGCATGTTCTATGTACCTATATACGTAGACTGCTGGTTGTAGTGAAATACAAACTAAGAGGTATTTGGCATAATAGCCACAACACTGGTTATTTATATACATCCAAAATGATTTCATTACTTCGATGGAAAAATCATAAAAAGAGATTTCACTACACTTATAATTTTAATAATCAGTCCTCCTTTTCTGATCTCAGACCAGACTCCTTTGCACACAGTGAAGCCTTACTTACGTAAAAATTTAAAATACCACAAACTGCTCGTCTTGTCTTAGCACATGAATACGTTTTTCAGCCACTGTGAACAAAATAATAATTATGTTAGTTGGTCTATGAAAGGAATACGAATAAAATATAGTGTTAAATCTAATCACATTAATAACTGCCCAGTCGTGTTAAAACCGCGAGCCCGAAGAAGCAAATAATTTTCCATGCAAGTTAATTCTTTCCATCGTGTGCATTTATATATTTTTATGGAGAGATAAAAAGGTCATAATACGATGTTCGCATGCTAAAGAAAGACAAGCGTTTACCCAAACTTGAGAATGCACTAAGAGACATCAAGTGGGGCATTTTGGGCTACTCAAAAGTTAGAAGAGAGGGCGAACAGTCGAATACACAGAGGAACAGACATTCCGACAGACAGACAGATGCCATTTATTTCTACCTTGGCGAAACCAATGGTCATCACGGAGTGGGATGCATGGTGGCAATGAGTCTTCCACTTCTTTAACACAACGAACCCCACTCCGCATGGGTTTAAAACAATGTTGCCATGTGGTTTGTTAACACCAAAAGAATCCGTGCCTTTGATATATATACATATATAGTACATTTAGTTTATACCCTATCCACACTGTATAATCGCAGATCTAGAAAAAAAAACAGAGTTCAATAAACCTTATACCTGACCTTCGTAGACTATACGAAGGGCAACGATAGCTTAAACGCCCCGAAATATTCAGATCATTAGAAAAAGAGGACCTTGAATTACAATAAACCTTTAAAAAATAGTTTTAGTCAATAAGAGTCTGACACACCCTTCCGCTCCACCCAGAGCGGAAGAAGTGATTTGATGACAACCTATTACCCATCCTTAAAAAAAAAGTTTGAGGTTGATGGGCAACATGAGTATTATATACTTTTGCAGAAAAAAGAAATCGACCAACGAATCGATAGAAAAGATACTGGTCTATGAAAACGCTAATGAACGGTGATTTGCTGGTCTCCCTGAAGCGCCAGCTCATCAATTATGTCTATCCTGCCTGACCTAACCTACGGTGCTCCGACCAGAGCGCTCACTGAGTCACAAAAGTACCGCCTTCGAGTGTGTCAAAGAGCAATGGAGCGCAAAATTCTGGGTGTAAGAAGACAGGGTGCTAAACATCACGCAGCACTCTCAAGTCTCCACCACGCAATGGGTGCCAGATGATGGCCGGCGTCGCCTTGGCCGGGCTAGGAAGAGGTGGCGAGATTACCTACCACCGTATTAGGATTATAGCATTGAGCGGGCTGGTTCAAGGTGGCACAAGAAACGAATATTTGGAAGGACTTGAAGGAAGCCTTTGCCCAGCAGTGGGATTACAGGCTAGATTAAAAAAATACCGTCCGGCCGGGCGTTGGTGTGTTCGGTATAGTGCTGATATAATGAGCGATGACCATAACAATCGATTAGATAGTAAAGTAAGTATATAAATGGGCAATTTTTCTATGTTGAGCCGATGTGGCATTACTTCTCCACATAGCTAAATATTGATTTGATTTCATAAAAATATTGTCTACCTATTTGAATCATTTACTATAACTATTTTGAAATTTCAACGCGGACTAGTTTTATTGTAGAGTTTTTAACAAACAACGATTTTTTGCATAATAGATGGTACGCTCTCCTAAATAATAAAGTTGGCAACATTGAATCGACTATTGATTTTTAGAGACCGCCACAGAGCAGTAGTGCCAACTTTGCAAGATTTAGCTATTTATCGGTGTCAGGCAGTTGCTATTTAATAAAACTTGAAAATAGCTAAATTTTGCTACAATTTCTAGCAACTTTTTAAATGACATGGTAGCTTCTGAGAATCTTTAGCAGAAGGGCACCAGATCTTAAAATTATCTAAACGTGGCTCTATGGTATGGGTTAGCAGCCCAGCCGGGAAAAGCGGAAATTCCCCGTTTCTTTTCTAAATTCAAACTGCATCAATCCCTACTGCCTACTACGGTGAATCAATGTTGTGGAAAATGGAATTGACAGTAAAAATCGGCATTACATTAATAAATTGTAATTACCTACTACGCATATAGGTGTACCTATTTCATCAATCTAGGCGGCCAAAAATATTTGTGCGGGTTTTTTGGTTTACAATAACGGAAATAAAACAAGCAAAATATATATCTAGACAACAACTTTGATAATTTCTAAAAAAAAGTAACAAAACACAAACAAAACCAAAAAAGAAGAAAAAAAAAAGCTGTAAATAAGCCAAACATTAATATGTATATCATATTTTCATGTACTTATCTATATTACACTATATATTTACATAACCTTACATACAAACATATTTACATATTCTTACATTATTTACATTATTACATTATTTATAAATTACCAATAAATTATTACATTATTTATAAATTACCAATAACAACGCATTTTTTTTTCTTTTTTATTATTATTTCAGTTCCGCTTTCTGATTCTGCTGGGTTTAGTGTAGCAGAAGCATGTTCATTGTTTCAGGCAGAAACGAAGACATCTTTTTTCTTCTTATTACACTTGAGGCACTGAGATGAGAGCACTGTTCAAAATATCTCTATTACAGGGTTTTCTTCGAATTTCTTTAAGTAATCCTGTCTGTACGTCCTATAATGTTTGTTGCGTGTCTATGCGGCTTTCTCTGACAGTTGTCCTATATACAGGAAAAAATTTTAACCAGTGCGTAAATTTTGCCATAATAAACTTCAACACGTTTTATTAAACACGTATATTTTATTTTGATATGTCTTAGTACTAATAAAAAAGTTATCGCTTACGAAACATGTTTACTTAAAAACCATATTTTATTGTCACTCGGCGCTAGCGCATTCCCCACCCCCTCAGTCCTCACCCCAGCCATGCGCCCGGGCGGCGGCCGCGAGTTTTCATTGATATGTATGGCGAATAGATTATGTCCATGTTTTGCTTATTTCAAACTCGGATAAGGATGTTTTTTTTTTATTTTTTTTTTTAACTAAACACGGAAATGTGTTCTATTACTGACACTGAAATACCAAAAAAAAATTACGCACTGGTTAAAAACTTTTCCTGTATAATAATGCATGTTTTAATATCTGATCCATGTACAAGTACTTTGTGCAATGTGGGTCTCAATTTTCCTATTCTTCTCCATTTCAATTTTCCTCGTCTGTTTTTCTCTCCCGATAATTTGTCACGGGAAATCTCGCTTGAGTCCAAATTCAGTAGCATTCTTTCAGATTTTCCTTTTGTCCCTTTAGAAGTTTTTCTATAAATATAGCAGCGACCCGCTGATGTTATTCCAGTAGCTGTGTTGCAAATCTTTCCGTCAACCATTGTCATAACAAATAGGGAATTTATTTAAAAAAAAAACCGTGATGAGTGAAAAAATCGTCTCTTAAAAAACATAGGTTTTCTTCCAAATTGCGTAAATTTTATTTTTTTATATTATCAGAGGGGGATTTTACGGGTTACTATTCTCACACCGGAAGTACCCACTGTATGTGGAACAAGTAAATATTGGTTTTTAGACATAAATACTTTTTTTCACGAATTTAGTTTATTTTGACCGTGAAATTCAATGTTCTACGTTTTTGCGCATCCGCGCTCTTCCGCGGCTAATTTATTAAGGGTCCCTATCAATTTTTCGGTCTAAAAACCGAAAATTATTGTTTTTTCCGTTCAAATTTCTCAATAGCCATGAAATATCTAGTTTTTAAAAAAATACGCAGTTACTTGTCACCTATTTATCTAGTCAGCCCACGAAATTAAATTTTGATAACTACTTAATATAAATTACAAAAAATAAAAATGTAACACACGTTTTTACGTAAGCACGAAACACCAAGTTTTTCAACTGAATTTTTAGCTTATTGGTAGCAAATATCAATTTGAAAAAAAAAACTTAAATATAGTGCATATAGTGTACTAGTAAGCCTACGATTTTTTTTTTCAAACTAAATGCATTTAGTACCGGTAAAAAAATGCTAAACATGCTGGAAAAACCCAATAAAATTGTGTGCAAAACCGTCGTCTAAGCGTATGAATTTATTAAAAAAAAAATAAGTATTCAATATTTAAAAATTTAAGGTGTTTATCTACCAAACTCAATTTTTTTTTTACTTTAACTAGGTACTTATTTAATTGTAAAAAAATATCTAAATAATGTCTTATAAACCGAACTGCCTCGTTAGCCTAGTGGTCCTGAGCGCGACTGCTACGCTAGAGGTCCTGGGTTCGATTCCCGGGTCGAGCAAAAAGTGTTATTGGGTTTTTCTATGAAATTCTCAGTAGCAGCTCGGAGTTTGGATTTGTGCCCGGTTAATGGCAATAGGCTCGCCCCCTATTACATGGGACCTAAAATATATTATTGGCCGCCTAGATGATGAAAATACCCGTATGTGCTACGTTTATCTTTTCACTCCTGTTTTCGACTTAATAAAACGTGATTATAATTTGACTACACATTGTTACCTTCCTTTCTACGAAGTAGCGATCAGCCACCTTTAGCAACATTTTTGGGTAAAAAAAACTGGCAATCTAGCAACTTTTTGCAATCTGTCTATCTAGTTGGCAGCACTGCCAGATAGGGTTGCCACCTTTTTTTTTGGACAAATATAGTATTTTTCCCAAAAAGATGCAAAAATACAGTACTTTTGGGAAATTCAAGTACACATTTATTTTTAAACCTTATATGGTATTTTTCCATATATATTTGTTATTGCTCTTCGCTTTCATCATCATTCATCAATGATCTATTGCATTTAAAATAATTATAGGAATCTAAACAATTTACATTCATATTAAAATAGCAGACATCCAGTCACAGTTAATATAAAAAAGCGCGACAGTTGAATTAGGGATAGAAATATAGTATTTTTCGTACTCTATTGTTTTTCTATAATATATAGTACAATAAAATTGACTGAAATATAGTACGATACTATATATTATAGTACAGGTGGCAACCCTACTGCCAGAGTGCATTGCATAAATAATCAATATTGTATTTGTAATTGTATGTACACTGTCACTGTGCGAAGCCGGGCG
This sequence comes from Caradrina clavipalpis, assembly GCA_932526535.1. Lineage (NCBI taxonomy): Eukaryota > Metazoa > Arthropoda > Insecta > Lepidoptera > Noctuidae > Caradrina > Caradrina clavipalpis. Next base: position 9,013,122 of record OW052087.1, read on the forward strand.
GGGCCTGTTGTTTGTGCGTAATAAGAGTAACTTAACTAACAGTAACAGAAGCAGTAAGAGTAACAGAGTGTTGTACTGTTGTACAAAATGGAACCCGCTCAAAACTTCATGTCGCCTCTCAGCGTGCTCGAAAGTTTCGTAATAGACAATGCAAGAGTTATAATTTGGATGGCTTATGATCACAAAAGATATTTTGAAGGAAACCTCATAGAATACGATTTTGACATGAACCTCACTTTGTATGACTCTCTACAAGTTGACTGCGAGACTAATGAAACCACCGCTGTAGGAATTATACGAATAACGGGAGACAGAATTGCTCTCATCCAAAAGAAACTTCAAACTTGAATTTGTTTGTGTGTGATAACGGGAGACAGAATTGCTCTCATCCAAAAGAAACTTCAAACTTGAATTTGTTTGTGTGTGATAGGTTACATTGTTTGGTTCTTCTTAGTTCATTCTTCAAGTTTATTTAAGAACGAAAAGCGAAGCCACGCATATGGAGTGGGAAGCATGCCACACCTGTGACGTCAATGCACCAGAGTCTACCTTATTAAGCATAATATTAAGATACCAGCGTGTAAGAGAATATGGATTAAGTAACAATATTATTAAGTATGCTAATAGTCGTGTCCAACACCTGGAGATGGGTCTAGTGTCAAATGAAGAAAGCGGTCATCTTGGGCACGGCAATACAACATGCAGAGTTTCCTCACTCAGGATCCTGAACGTTTTATTTCTTTTTATCAAATCGATAATATGTTTGCTGTGTTTTTAAGTCTTTTTTTTTAAAGCCTATTTCAGCATCACAGATAATTTCCAATACTATACATAATCTTTCATGATATAAATAATAAAAATATTCTTTATCAAATATCAATCTTGTAAGCTTGTACTACCAAGGCAAAACAATGTAACCAATCAATAAATATTATGTAAAAAAAAAAATGTTTGTCTGAGTATCATTTATTTAAATAACATTATTACCATAATTGGGATATAAATTAATTGGTTAAGATTTGGCACTTATTCCATTTTACATGATAAAATTATAGTTTTATAAAATAAATGGCGCCAAATCCTTTGTAAAAAATAATTTTGTTTTAAAATCATGCTATAGCACCTAATACAAAACACTTTAATATAAATAATTATGCATGAAAAAAAATACAAAGATAAGTTTATCTTTTATTGTTAAAAAAATTCTTTTATTCCCGCAAAATTGTGCACAGCAATCACTTATTGGATGTTGTATTAGATGTGGGAAAATCATCAGTGGTGCCGATTCTGTTGTGACAAAATTCTCTAAACTAACTTAAAAATCACTAAAATTTAGTTTAGTCCTGTCAAACGACGTTTCCTATTCTGAAATTGACTAAACTAGCTAAATTATAGTTTGACAGGACTAAAGTTGCTTTAGTCACTCAATTTAGAGAAAACGGCAATTTTGCTATTCTGAATCTGACGTTTTTGTCCTAAAATGTCGGTTGTCAAGCTAAATTAGACTAATATTAATCGCGACTAAAAAGGTGTGGAATAAAATTAGTTGTTATGAACTATAATGAAAAAATCACATTTCTTGTTCATTTTCTTGAAAGTTTGGATTCTCGTGAGATATAAACATAATGGAAGTTATGGTAGAATGCCTACAATACGGAATGCATTTGTTAAAACAAAGATATTTTTGCACTGAACATCTATAAAGTATGATTTGGAATATTGTAAGTGCAAATGAAGCAATAAACATTGAATTTGAAGTGGATAAATCGACATTTAGATTCTGTGAAATAAGATTTTTTTTTAAACGATCAAGAAAGAGTTCGGTTGGAAATATTGCGAGACAATTCAAACCCATTCCATTCAACTCCCATTATGGTGCCAGCAACTGAAGCGGAGGCTGCCTACAATGAAAGCTACACCAGGGCAAGAAATGTGGTGGAAATGTGCAATGGACGCTTCAAGAATAAATTTAGATGCCTACACAGGCATCGCTGTCTGCACTACCGGTCAGAAAGGGCAGTTAAAATTATTCTGGCATGTTGCACCCTGTACAATATGATTTTGGAAACATTGGATGGTAAGTGTACCTAGTTTACTTATTAATATTATGGATGTTTTATTTACATTTGCAAAATAAGAAATCTAAATAAGTGTATTTTTGCAGATGAAGAAGATATTGATGTGACTGAGGATAGCCAGCAGTGTGACTGTAGACTTGTAGAGGATACCAGCACCGATTTCCATACCGAAGCAAGGGAAATTCGGCAATTGCTTGTAAATCATTTTGTTTAAATGAAACATCTTATTTCTTTACTAAAAAAAAGTTTATTTTTATTACTATTATACCTATCCTTAACCCTAAACATAATAATAAACAATCTACAAGATATAATAATCAACAAAACATAACAATCATTAAAATAATTAACAATCAGCAAAATAATTTCAATTGGCAGGCGAAGAGTCCTCGGTAGTCCTCGATGACGGGTAACTCGACCGCTTGCATGCTTTTTGGTTTGGTCCTGGCTTGGCCTTCGCTTTGGCCCTGATAGAGTCTCTTACTTTTCTCGCCTTTGTATTCACTTTTTGTACCCAAACATTTCATATCTGTTGAAATTAAATTAATTTAGAACACAATGAAAATTATGCAATACAGTTTAAAATTTTATCTGACGTATTCTACTTACATGTTGCCACTGCTCTACAGTCCTGCTGCAGCCCAGTTGGTTCAGTTCAGTTGGCTAATGATGGTAGCCTTAAATAATTCCAAAACTCCAGAATCAGCTTGATTTTCTAAAAAAAAACAAAAAAGGCTAGTAGTAGACCTGAATTTATACACAATAATAGTATAATTTACATACCCAACGATAAACTGATAACTATTAATATTGAGGCTCTCAAATTTTCTATCGTTGTTTATGTTATGCTAAGGATTCAGCAATAAAATAACAAGTTCAGTTTTATTTCTTACCTCTGGTCATTTTTCGATTGTTGTGGAGCCGCTCCACGAGAAGCTCTCGCTGTTATTTATTCGCTCGTTTTGTGAACGACTGCATGCTAATTTAATTATTTATAAAACAGTTAAAAATAAAACAACACCCAATTTATTATTGTTCTGTTGACATACATCAATCATTCATATCATTGCACAAGTCAATTAGTGTTACCAACCCTTACCAAAATTTTCCCCCAAGTTTTTTCTGAATCCCCGTAAAATCCCCTTAATATAAAATTTTATATGTACCCATTCATTTCCTAAATTGTTACGTAGCTCATAAAATAAAACGTTACCTAGTATATTAGCCCCAAAAAAATTCAGCCCCCTCTTCTGTCCCTTTTACCACTTCTAGCCCCTAATTTGGGGCAAAACCCATAAGTTGGCAACCATGGCAGGATCACATTAACCACAGATAATAAAAACAAATGTAGGCTACTACATAATATATTATTAAAATATAAACAATAATATAGTTTTACGCCGTAAATATGCTCTTTATACTTCATTTAAATAATTATTGATAAACCATTAAAGATTATTTGATTTTACTCAGGTATTTTTTGCACTTCAGATCATTTCGTTCACTTTCATTCGCTGTTTATTTTAATTTTCAACAAATCTTCGTTTATGGTTTACTTAACTTAGCGATTGTCAAACTCGATTTAAGTGATGTCAATATTGTTTTTAAGTTTAGAGAATCTTGTTTTCAGAATAGCTTTTAAGATTCTCTAAATTAAAAATAAGAAATTTTAGCATTAGTTTAGCTTTAGTCGGTGTAAGACAGAATCGGCACCAGTGTTGCTGATGCGTACCTAATTGCTATAAATATTTCACAATTAATAAAAAAAGGCTTGCGTTATTTGCTTTCTAGTTATAATATTTAAAATAACTCTTTTATTTTACATAGTAACAAGCAAAAGTGGTTTTCAATTATGGCAAACAAAATTCTGCTTGCGCCAAATTGTTATCCATCCATCCACAACCAATCAAAGTGTGTGAGTGAGTTGAAAAATTACAAATAATATTTATCAGTTCCAAATTAATCGAAGTAAACGCAAAGAACATACAGACCATGGCTGATGGAATGCAAGAGGTGATCAGAATCAGAAGTAGAAACCATTGATATTAATTAGAAACAAAGATCTATAGAATATGGTGTACCTCAAAGGTTATACTAGGACCCTATTTGGCACCCTATGGTTTTATAACATAACACAAAATTCAGCTTTTATACTATGAGGTAAATACACCAAATTGTTTTCAAGTTTCAATGTGTCTGGCTGGCGTATCCTCTATGCAAAGTGCCTGGCAATGGACAATATGACTTCTAACATTACTCCAAAGAAAATATACTTAATGTATTTTGGCAGGAATTTTGACTCCTTTGCTCTGCTCCCTGCTAAAGCCACTATGATCCAAATTAGGTACATTGTAGCTAATTGTTGTATTTCTTGTTGGGGACAATGTACAGAGAAAGTGCTTTTATAACAATGACATAGGTCTGGCAGTCATGGGCAGGTGTCTGCAACTCCACATCTAAGCTTTAATGTAAAATCAAATATTTTTACCATTTAAATTACAATGACAACTAAGCTACTGCCTACCTATTGTTAACATCCTAAAAATTCACTTCTGGCCTAGATTAGAGCTTACCCATTTTGAATAAAAATAAATTACATAAAGAATTTGAATTATTTTTTAGAAAAATGTCATGACTGTGTTGTTTTACTGAAAACATCATTGAAATGTTTGTGTTAATTGTCATTAACATATTAAATGAAGTTATTTTTTTTTCCATATATTTATTATTATTTATTGATTTAAATTTTGATATCAGAAAATTCTCTATCAATTACATACAAAACAAAAAAAAAAATTTAGTGATTTTTTTTAACGGTAAGCTCCATAATGCTTGGGCCAAATTTCTTGCCACTGAGTAGATTATCCTACAATTATACAATAGTAATAGACATTTTTAACTGCCTCACCTCTGTCAGATTCATTTGAACACCTTCCGTTCGAAGATTGTTGCTTTTGTGGAAGATTTCTGAAAATATATAACAGTCTACATTAAGTTACATTTATATGATAAATAATACTAAACTATAGTCATTTCATTGATACTTCTTGACCATTGGCATTAGAGCTGATATTTTTGTAAACAGTATTTCTGTTGCTCGAAGCTAAATTACTCACCAAAAGCTCGATGTAGGTGCATTACAGCTGAAACGAAGTCACCGAACCTGAGCATGCCGTCCTTCCTCATATATCTCAAGACAAGGAGGTTCATTACTTTCTCTGGGACTATAAAGCCGACGTCACGGAGGGCGTCGCGAAACCTCTCGGCTCTGAGGACTCCCATCTTCTCTCTGGCATGCGTCCTGAACACCAGCTGCCAGTGTTTTAAACTGCACATCAGGTCTTTGAAGTCTGATAACGAAATGCGGCCTGTGCCTTTTTTCTGTCGTATTTTTTAAATTAAAGAATACTATTTTTTTTTTTTTTTAATAGTTGACTGAATTCTTAATTGCAAGACAATATTGTCTAATGTTTTGTGAAGTAAAACCAACAAATAGAATTAGTATAGAGTTTTTGTTGCTTTCCGTTGCCAGAAATAAGGACAAAGGGTGTTCTAAACACTACGAAAGTGAAGCCAAAGGTGCCTTCTGTCTGTTAATAAGACCATACCGTGTTCACGAATAAGCATCATAGTTCTTGATAAAGCAACGTTTTGGCTCACACCAAGTACCTAAGGCCTACGCAGGACGGAATGAAAAGGGATTAAATTTTTTCAAAAGGGAATTGGCGATCAGTTTAAAGCGTATCAATTTATGTCGTATTTCTATGTCGATACGTTTGAATGTCCATTGGTTAAAAATGTTACTCCCTTGTCATAACGTCTCCTGGTATGCGTAGGCCTTTAGCAGTTCACGTAGTGCTTTAATTCAATCATCTCTTTCAGTAATTGGCGAACATTTTGTAGCCGGTATTAGAAAGCCAATAAACGTTGGCAGAGTTATGAGAGCCACATGGCTGAGAATAGGTCGATTGGGTTTTTCTATGAAATTCTCAGTAGCACATTGTAGAATTTGTGCCCGGTTAATGGCAATAGGCTGGCCCGCTATTACATGGGACCTTGGGTGTACATTGACCTAACCCTTCGGCGTGATGGTATGTCACGTTATGTTATCCCTGGGAATAAACAATAATAAATTGAAAAGGATACATCTAACGACAAAACAATTTGTCTACACGTGTCTATTGACGCACAGCTTTTGATGTAGTCATTCGGAAGGCACGCATCGAGTAATTCTTGCAATTCAAATGGGTCTATTGTCTTATGCTCGTCAGCTAGTTGTAGGAACACTGCTTCATACTGTGCGAAGCTGTTAACTTCCACTACTGGCGGTGCCTTTACTAAAGCTGTCTTTGTCATCTTCGGTGGATTGTCTAGAACTTTCATCTTGATTGGTTTGTTGGAGAATATTCTTAACGTAAAGCTGGCTTCGTCACGTGGCTCGAATGTTGTCGGCATTATTATGAAGGAGCTCGCTTCAAGCGGAGATCTGGAAATTTGAAGCAGTTCATTTAACTAATATTTCTGTCAATGTTACTAAGTTTGATGTGTAGTATGCGGAGTTACGTGATCTGCTATTTTACATCCCGTATTGTTTAGTTACCCTTAAATTTATTAATAATTTCGTAACCGTACTAGGACGTACCTGTGAGTGACTTGCCGACTATTCGTGTACTGTGAATTTACGGTGCTCTTCACTTTTCTAAAAAACAGGGATTTCGCAGTCTCGGTTAGTGGCGAAGGTATTTTATAAATGCTGAAGCCGATGACTTTCGGTTCCATAATGCAATGCTGGTTTAAAGATATGATCACGGTGTCCGGTTCAGTCAGCACTATTTGTATTTGAGGGTTCGTGTGGAAGAAATCTGCAAAGGAAAAATTTGTTAAAGTTAACATTTAACAATAGCAGTAAAGATATTGAACGTACAGTACAGTGTGTAGTAGTAGTTATGTATATTTAGTTTTATGAGAAAATATGAGACATAATCATTTTTTTTTTATAGATATTATTTTTGTAATGTCGTTTGACTGTCCCGTTGATCTCGTGGTCGCGGCTGCTGACCCTTTGGTTCTGGGTTCGATTCCGAGGTCTGGCTAAGCATTATTAGGTTTTTACCATCACCTTCACGCCTGTATTCCCCGAAAGGTTATGGTTAGGCAGAGGTGTACCAATGTACACCCACAGTTCGCCGGTATATTTAAGTCCCATGTAATAGGGGGCGATCCTATTGCCATTAACCGGGCTGAAATCCAAACTCCGAGCTGCTACAGAAGATTTCATAGAAAACCCCAATAACATTTTTTGCTCGACCTGGGAATCGAACCCAGGACTTCTAGCGTAGCAGTCGCGCTTAGGTTATAGCGCGATGGGCGCTATTAGGTTTTTCCCACGGAGTAAAGAAAATTTTCCATTACAAATTTCTCCATAGCAGACAGGAATTGGGAATTAGGTAGTGTGACACACCTGTGCCTAAGAAAGCACGTAAAGCAGTTGGTGCTGCGCCTGATCTCTCCCCGGTCATGTTGGATTGCCGTCTCATCGGACTGTGAGATTGATTGAATAGAGAAAGTGAACCTGCCATGATATCTCTTCACCACCTTTGGTTGACTGGTAGAGAATGCCTAAGGCATTAAGTCCGCCTTTGTACTTTTGTTGCATAAAGTTTAAATAAATAAATAAATAAATAAATAAATAAAGTGTATTTCTGTTTGTGCGCACACTTGCACTATAATATCCTCTGCGTACTTGGCTAGTCTTCATTGAGATGGGCCGCTGTGACCGAAATTCGATAGGGAGAATATTATTATTATTTATGGCGTCTTCCACCATCCCCGGTTCAGGCGTGGTTTCCACATGAGACGTGCGAAAATGCGTAGCGAAGAATGTTTGTGAAACTGACCAATTACTGCGCTAGCTTAGCTCAAGTTATAAACCGCCACGCACGCAATGCATCCTTGCATCTCTGGTGGAAACTCAGTAAATGGTTCTTGAACCATGCTGCTGACCTGTTTTTCTGCTAACCTTCTGATCTTCAATCAACATTAATAACGCCCAATGATGGCAGGTTCCTCCCAATAAAGAAAGTCAGGTAATTTTAATGAGATTGAGTAAAACAAATTGGTACACCAACAATACATACCTATATACATACAATCACGCCTGTGTTCTCCGAAGTATGTTTAGGTCCCATGTAATAGGAACCTATTGCCTATTGCGATTAACCGGGCACAATCCAAACTCCGAGCTGCTACCTACTGAGAATTTCATAAAAATACCCAATAACACTTTGCTCGACCTAAGAATCGAACTCAAGACGTCTAGCATAGCAGTCGCGGTTAGGACCACTAAGCTAACGAGGTAGTTATCAATAATGTGGTGGTAGTATTATATCCCAAAAGTACTTACGCACGTAATTCCGGCATCCACCAGCGGAGACACCTCTTTTCCATCCTGCTTGGTGCATTTTCATCTGCCATTTCAGCTTATCAGCTAAGAATGGTTCTGCTCGACAGGTTTCCGAGTCCAAGTGAACTACTTCTATGCGAGTGAAAATGCGCTGGAACTCGGTGAAAAGCATCCAGATGCCTTTAGGTGTTGAGATGAATCGGTCGCGTTCTTGTTGGGGAATTGTGTGCCAGCTGTGGACAATTGTAAGTTTGTTGAGTATTTTTACACAACACATTCATAGGTAAGTATTGACATTATATCCTTCGATGAAGACCGATGGATGAGGACCGTGAAGATGGAATGAGAACAGATCAGAGATAATAATTTATTGCCCAATGGCACCTATTTTTTGTTATTTGTTTTCGGGCTTTTTGAAGGTTTTTAGGCCTAAGACCAAGGAGTGTAGGAGTCCTTCCTCACTAAAGCCACCCCCGCGGACACCTTCAGCATATGAAGAAACTCTCTGCCTCTTAAGACCTCAGAAACTTTCTTGTGCAACACCTGTAAGAGCACATCCCTGAGGAGGCTGTAAGAGGGTCTGCCCTGACCCTCGTTGCGTCTTGTAGCACATGACCAATAGAGCTATCGTTTTTTCTGAGATCACTATGGCAGGTGTGTGAACAGAGTCTTCATTACCTAAGGGCATCTACTAACCAACTGTTAATTAATCAAATACTACAAAAATAAAATCATTATCGTCTACCTACTTAGCCTTTTCCCAACTACGTTGGGATCGGCTTCCAGTTTAACCTGATGCAGCTAAATACCAGTGTTTTACATGGAGCGACTGCCTATCTGACCTCCATAACCCAGTTACTGGGCAACATGATGCGGTTAGACTGGTTGTCAGACTTCTTGACTTCTGACTATCCGTAACGACTGTCAAAGATCTACGAATGACAGCCGGAACCACCGGCTTTACGTGCTTTCCGAGGCAGGGGCCGAGTCACTATAAAAATAAAATCGTGTTATCTAAATAAACTTACGATTCAGGATTTAATACGATGTAGGGTACAGGAACTTCTCCAATGCCGAGTGGTCGACGCAAGCGAACGACGTGTACTGGACCTTTTGTGCTTTCCACCTGTAATTTTTAGAAGCAAACAAATTGGAAAATAGCTAATCAGCGAATTTTTTTAAATTATATTCTAATTAAATTGTGTCTTTGTTTTAAGCACCGCTAACATTGGTGAAGACCAATCATTGTAAGGAAACCTGATTTTATTATCAACTAGCGAACTGAACGCGACTTCGTCCGCGTGGCTTATTTCACCCGCGTTAAGTGACGTCTTTGGTTACTGCTGCGCTCCCGTTGGCCGTAGCGTGATGTTATACATACTAGGACACCCACTAATAACGTGGTTTTCTATGGGTAAAAGAATTTTCGAAATCGGTTCAGTTAATCCAGAGATTGCTATCCCTACAACCTCAAATAACATTACCTCTTTATTATCTATACTTCTATACTAATATTATAAAGAGGTAAAATTTGTTTGTAAGTTTGTAAGTTTGTATGTAGGGGGTAATCTCCGGAAGTAATGAACCAATTTTAAAAATTGTTTCACTGGTAGAAAGCTACATGCTATAGGCTATATAACATCACGCTACGACCAATTGGAGCGGAGCAGCAATGAAAAATGTGGCAAAAACGGGAAAAAATATTCTTTTTGAGAGCTTTCGTTGCGTGCGCTGCGTGAACGGTTAAAGTTACGGAAAAATAATGTATGAGAGAATTGTTTCTCTTAAAATATACTAAAAAAAAGTCCCCAGTGGTAAATGCCTAACTTTTAAGGTTGACTCACTATAGCCATTTTTATGGCCAGAAAATTTGTTTTAAAATAATGCATTATTTGCGAAGGTGTTTTTATGGAAATAGTATTAATCCTTATCATCATAAATACTTTATTCATCACAAGTGTTTAATTTTGAATGAAATTGCCCTTTACATCATTTAACTTCAATGAATATCTTAGGAGATTTATCACAGTTTTAAAATAACTTAGCCGCAAAATAATGGCTCTGCGAAACATCAGAATAACATATTATAGGCTACATAACATCGCGCTATGAACCACGGAACGGATCAGTAACCAAAAACTTAACGTAACGCGAGTGAAACCGCGGGGCACAGCTAGTATTAGTATATAATTAAGTCTGAAGTCACTTATTTGCTTTGAGCAAGCATGGCAATTAAAGCTCATGCCTTTTCTGTATGAGAACAGGCATTTGCCCTGCAGTGGGACGATTATTGGCTGGTATTGTTTTTTGCCATCGTATTAATTTCATACCCGCCAAGTTCCTTCATAGATAGACATAAAAAAAATCTGTATCTTTGAGGAACAATCTGATCTTAGAATTGATAACGATTTTAGAAAGAATGCTCTATTTTAAAATTATTTTTAATAGCTTAAAATATTAAATAGTTTGTTTACCTGTTCCACATTCAACACAACGTAATTCATTTCTGTTTGAAGCTCTGGGATTTTATCTTCAGGTCCCTGGAAATTAAATTCAGTACTTTAATATTTCATTTTGTAGTAGTCAATAAGAATAACGGCGGGATTTTTTGTAGGACCGGCATTGGCGTAAGTGTCGTGATGGCCCAGTGGTTAAGGCGCCCGCCTCCCATGCACGAGGTTGTGGGTTCGCAACCGGGCACGGGCAAGTACCAATGTGACTTTTCCTAGTTCATATGTACTTTCTAAGTTTATCTTGGACAACACTGACATCAGTAACCATGTCAGAGGCCCTTGAGGCGGTTTAGAAACTCTGTCACTAGGGTGTTTGGGGTCGTTAGACCTTACTACCCACACGATAAGAAGAAGATTGGCGTATCTAGAGTTAGTTTTCAGGGGGGGCCTGGCCCCTAAGATGCCATGGCCACTGCGATGCAATGCGGTCAGGCGGAAGGTGAGCCCTACAGCCTGGGGTGGGCACAAGACCATTCTGGGGTGGGCCCGGCCCACCCGGCCCCCCCTCTATATACGCCCATGAGGACCGATTATAGGACCGTTCAAAAGATCCATAGTTTCGTGGGACCGACTTTGTAGGACATCTGATATTTGAATTCATATGTTCCATTCTCTCCGACATAAAAACAGTCTCCGGTTGTCTGACATGGGCGGACAGCCTTAGGTACCAACAATAAGATATCTTTTTGTTTTTGTTGTATCCCATTAGATAGGCTCATGGCAGTTTCAGTCAGCTAATTCAAAAATGTAAATGATGTGATTATAATACAAGTATAACTAGACGAATTATTTGTGCGTGACAAAATATAAACAGCACACAATGTTGCGGAGTACAATTAGGAAGTTCATAGCCAAAACATGTGCACGGACAAATTGCCTAATAGCATTCGCATTTGCACTCAATACGCCTGCCAAGGAAGTAGTTGATTACCTTTGCTGTGCTTTTATTGGAAGTGATTGGCTAAGTTCTTTCATATATTTACTTCTTTGATGATAAAACTTACAGCAGCGACGTGATGTGCGGTTACAAGGCTTGTGTTCTTTAGTAAGTTCCTCAGGGTTTCGGCATCTGCCAGTTCTGCCATCTGCAGCGACTCCGTTATGCCGCCTGTGAGGTCTGCAAGTCCATCAAGCAAACTCCCGTACTTGAGAGCTTCATAAGACCCGTGCAGTCTGAAAAATAAGAAATGAATACTTTAAAAAAAATACAGAAAATTAATCGGGTTTTCAGAGCTAAACTGAAGTTTCTCTGGAGAAGTTATGTCTTGGAATTCATGTCTTAAACGACGCGGTTGGCGCAGTGGCCGAGCGATCGACTGCCGCGTTGCGTGTCGCGGGTTCGATTCCCGTACGGAACAAATATTAGCAGATAGTTATTCCGGGGCTGGCTGTCTGTGTATGTGAGTTTGTATGTTAACGCACCCACGATACAGGAGAAATTCCTAGTATGGGGCAACGTTTTTTTAAAAAAAAAAAAAATTTTGCTTACTGGTCAACTAGGTACCCAATTGGTAAATTGAATCTTCGATTGACAGAACAAATTTTGAAACCCCGAGACGGGAGCGATTTTAGTTCACGGCCCTGTCCCGCTTTAGAGATCGGTAAGATCAAAGGGTCAGTTATTAATAGGTAGGTATAAAGCTGCCAGCATTCATTTTTCAGTAGGTGTAGCTAACTTGAATATTGAAATGTCTCGCTTGAGTTGAGGCTCATACGTCGAATCATTCTAATCCCTTCGAAATTGTTATATTAATAAAAAACGGTAATTTAAAAAACTAAAAAACCCGACTGCTATTCTTTAAAAATCCCTAAAACAAGATAAATTGTAGCAGTCGGGACCCATTCTAGAAATGGAGGATTAGTGAATTGAGAGCACATACCTATATTACATTGCAGATGGTCCCGAATGGGTCCCGACTGCTACAATTTATCTTGTTTTAGGGATTTTTAAAGAATAGCAGTCGGGTTTTTTAGTTTTTTAAATTACCGTTTTTTATTTTTTATTTTTTTAGTGTTTTAAAAAAGAAATTAATATACCCAGTATCACTCTTACAGTAAATACGAATCTACCGACACCTCTCAAGTTAAAATCCATCGAGCCGTTCAGCCTGCAGAGCGAGCCAAACATTTGAATTTGGCGCCAAAAATCCACCATTTTGTTTTTTTTTTTTTATATACCCAGTGTCACTCTCACAGTAAATACGAATCTAACGACACCTCTCAAGCTAAAATCCATCGAGCCGTTCAGCCTGCAGAGCGTGCCAAACAATTATACATACATACATACATACATACATACATACAAACATACCCTCGAAAAACATAACCCTCCTTCTGTCGCAGTCGGGTAAAAACATACATAAACTCACGCCTTATTCCCATAGGGGTAAGCAGAAACCACAGAAAGCCACCTGCTACGATCCTTACATACTCCTTTCGCCTCGTCAAGATTCATACATCTGCTCATACAAGCATGCCGGTTACGAGTACTGCGCACCTGACCTTTTTGAAGAACCTCACCAATAAGGTCGTAGGTCTTTCTAGGGCCCACCTGATGTTAAGGGGTCATCGCTATCTATAGACATCTGCAATACCAGAAGCCTTGCAAACACTTCTTTTAACGTACACGATTTGTTACATTGTACCCGTAGATCCAACAAGATTGATGTAACCTAAATTAGTATTATTGTTTGATTTTAAAAGAGTGTTCATGGTGTTTCTTTCTCGTTATTTTCCATAAATACTTATTGGTTGGAACGAATAACTAGCTTCACCTTTTTAGCTGATTACAACTCCTTGACAATTCAAAAGTGTCGATAAATGGTTTTAATGGAATAAATGATTTGATATGATAATCGTTTTATATTGAGATTTACTGATTAAGATAACAGTTCAGCCGTTCTGGGTTGATTGAGTAACAAACGTCTATCCATACAAACTATCGCATTTATAATAAGTACTACTAGCTTCTGCGAATTCTTCCGCGTGGTTTATTTCACCCGCGTTAAGTTACGTCTTTGGTTACTGCTCCGCTCCCGTGCGTCGTAGCGTGACGTGATATAAATATGCCTATGTTACTCAGGAAAAATGTAGCATTCTAGTGGCGAAAGAATTTTTTAAATCTGTCCAGTAGATTTTGAGTTTATCCGTACTAATATAATAAATGCGAAAGTAACTCTGTCTGTCTGTCTCTCTGTCTGTCTGTCTCTTCTTCACGCCTAAACCACTGAACCGATTTCAATGAAATTTGGTACAGATATAGTCTGGGACCCGAGAAAGGACATAGGATAGTTTTCATGCCGGAAATCCCCCGGGAACTGGAACTATTAATCCACGCGGACGAAGTCGCGGGCAAAAAGGTAGTTCGTTATAAATAAACAAACAAAAAAACCTTTCCTCTTTATAATATTATTACTTAGTATAAATTGACTGGACAAATTAATGCTTCTGACACAATTCAGCTGTCCTGGCTTGAATGAGTAACAAACGTCTGTCTTAAATAATCTAAGCGTCTGTCCTTCAAAGCTTTCGCATTTATAATAGTACGTACTAAGATTCACACTCACTTTGCATAAGCCTTTTCCAGTAGTGCTGGCCACATCTGTTCTGTGTGGTTGCTCTGCAGGAAAGCCAGTTTGCCATTGACAGTTGGCAAGCGATCATCCACAAGTACCTCCAGCCATTGTCCGCACCACCACAGTCGAAACCTGCGAATACAAATGAATTTGATTGTGCAGAGTAAAGGTGATACGTGCATTAACCTTATGGGCAGAGGCACTATAGCATCCATTATTTATATAGCCTATTTACAGCTAACAGGTCATGACGGCAATAAGAATGCATTGGAATGTTGTAGAGGTGAGAGTTATTTGCAGAATTTTCAGAGATAAGCCGGAGCAAATAGACAGACAGACCGAAAGCGGACAGTCAGAAAGACAAAAAATTTAAAAAATGTTTTTTTTTGCTGTAAGCAGGTATATACTTTCACTAGCTGTGCGCCGCGGTTTTACCCGCGTTACGTTAGGTTTTTGGATACTGATCCGTTCCCGAGGCTCATAGCGCGATGTTACGTAGCCTATAATCTGTTATTCTGCAGTATAAGCTACGGAATGTCTCGCAGTCTTTCTGCGAAGTTATTTTAAAACTTTAATATCTCCTAAGATATTCATTGAAATTAAACGATGTAAAGGGCAATTTTGTTCAAAATTAAACATTTGTAATGAATAACGTATCTATGTTGATAAGAATGAATACTATGTTCATAAAAACACCTTTGCAAATAATGCATTATTTTCAAACAAATTTTCTGGCCAAAGAAATGGCTAGTGAGTCAACCTTAAAAGTTAGGCATTTACTACCGCGGACTTTTTTTAAGTATATTTTAAGAAGAACCATTCTCTCATACATTATTTTTGCGAAACTTTAACTGTTTACGCAGCGCACACAACGAAAGCCCTCAAAAGGAATATTGCTCCTCCTTTTTCCCCACATTTTTCATTGGTGCTCCACTCCATGTGGTCATAGAGTAATGTTATATAGCCTTCCTCGATAAATGGGCTACCCAACACAAAAAGATTTTTTCAAATCGGACCGGTAGTTCCTGAGATTAGCGCTATCAAACAAACAAACAAACAAACTCTTCAGCTTTATAATATTAGTATATGCATTTTTATATATATGCATTTCGCGAAAAACTATTAATTTTAAATTACAAACAGAAACTTCAATTTTATTTATTTGTATAGATAATTTTAAAGTTACTTTATTACTAAGAAACAACTTCTAAAGAGGACATAAGAAAAATATCACCAAACGTTATGATACCTGAATACTCCAGCATAAGCTTCGTCAACTCTTTGATCTGCAGGAACAACTCGGTAGAAGAGGCCTTTTGTGAGGTACAGGACGCCGAGACAGGACACCATCCATTTATCCCCTGCAACCGAAAATAACAAAACAAACCATAGTAAAAAGTTACTAATTCTATTATACCCTGGATAAGTACTGACCGTTCATTGTGTAGTAAACAAAAGAAAGTCGCACAGCAATCTAATCGCTTGTTAAAAAACGCATGTAGTTAGGTGTAGGTACCAAATTCTCATGCAAAAAGGGAAATCTAAATTTGTATTATAGTTTGTAATAGATACCGGGGAAATTAGACTATACGATCTTGAAATTAAATTAAATTTAATATTGGTGTACTAGAATCAACTAACTCTAAAGAACTGCCTTGTAAGCCTAGTTAGTGGTCCTAAGCGCGTCTGCTACGCTAAAGGTCTTGGGTTTGATTCCCAGGTCGAGCAAAGTGTTATTGGGTTTTTCTATAAAATTCTCAGTAGTAGCTCGGAGTTAGAATTTCTGCCCGGTTAACGGTAATAGGCTCGCCCCCTATTAAATGGTACCTAAACATACCGGCGAACTGTGGGTGCACTTCTGCCTAACCTTTTCGGGAATACAGGCAATTATATTATCAACTAGCTTCTGCCCGCGACTTCGTCCGCGTCACAGTTGATGTGTTATCCTACGGGTACCGTACATTTTCCCGGGATAAAAAGTAGCCTATGTGTTATTCCAGACTATAATCTATCTTTGTGCCAAATTTCATCCAGATCCATTCAGCCGTTTAAGCGTGAAAGAGTAACAAACATCCATACATCCATACTTACAAACTTTCGCCTTTATAATAGTAGTAGGATTAAATTATTCTATTAGACAATTACCTACTATTGCCTTAGAAAAGTCACAATGCCATTTTTAAAAGTATAAAAATATTGTGACTCACAATATTTAATACTTTTAAAAATAGTATCGCAGTCTGGTATACTTATAGTTCGTAAGCCTATTAATTTTACAACAATTGCATTACAGCGACTTACGCTCCTGCTAACCTAATACACAAATACCGTTTGCTAAATCGCAGTCTACATTGTATAGCCATTTAAAGCATGCGCTACCGGCGCAAGTAGGCCGTGAGAATGAACAACTGTGTTTGTTATATAATAAGGCACTTCCCTATTTCATTACTTACTTTCCTACCCCATTGTGGCGTGCTTTTGAAATACTATGTCTTCATGTACATAAGGGTACCCGTTTACCTAGTCATAGCCAGAAGCAATGCCATCTGTTCCTTTGTATATCGATAATTATAGAATAATTATCATACATAATACCATAATTATCGATTATAGGGTAGCTAACAAGCCAGCTGGCTTGGCAGTTAAACACTTAGTAATATCTAGGTAAGTAAGTCCTTTAGAAGCTCCTTAACGTATAACCATATTAAACCTCATTTTAATAATTTATGACTTTTTTTTTAATGGGACAAGGGTGCCACTCTGTTTCCAAACCACTGCAATTCGTGCAAGCCAGAGTCAACAGTGGCGACCACTAGTAAAGCACCCAGACAATGAAGCTCAACGAGTTCCGGAGAAACTATTCAACTGTCTTTGATCCCGCAACGAAATTAATCAGAAGATATCAGCGGAGGAGTAAGAAAGACATAATTTCACTTCAATCAAAACAAGCAGGAGACAGAACAGAATTAGGCCAATAGGCACAAAGGGAGGTTTACAACTGGGAGAAGCCCAGATTGCCAAGCATCACGGATTGCAATTATCATTAACTTAATGGGTCCTAACCTAATGTGACCTGTACATTTGATTCCAGTAATAGGTATGGCAAACACGCCTGAACGCACGGTTAGTTCTGATTTCCACAAGGCCCGTGTAATAAACAACTCCGAATGTAATCTGTACACTATCTAACGTAATATTTCGCTAATTCTGCCAAAGAATACACTCCACTAAGATGTCATGAGCAGATTGTTCATATTCACAATCAGATGTAAATCAGCTTGAAAGAAAATAATTTACTCTTAAAGTTGCCATGACCTGTTGGAAATTGGGCAACACAGTGGTCCACCTCCAGCCATGTTCTGGCCAGCCGTTCACGAACTGAAGGAAAGAACTGATGGAGGTAATTGCTTGCCGGCCCTTGTTGGAATTATCCCACCTACGTTCATACACCTACATACATACATACGAATGGCATTGGGATAAAAGTTCGTCCCTAATAATTTATGATTAACAAAAAATATAAGAACTTCACATTAGCTGCGAGGACTGAAAACTGCTTCTCAGCCATTCCTTGGATAAGTTCTAATAATAATCCCAATAGCGAGTAGAAGTTCCAAGACCTGGGTTCCAGGCAGTTAGTACACTAACTTGGTACTTTGAATTGCGAAAATTGATGGGCGCAATCGTTTTGTTCTTCTTCTTCTCATCTTTTCGTCTCATTAGGTAAGCACCTAATGAGCCGTGAGCTAAGGTGGCGTGGCATGACTCGAGAATGCACAAAGGGAGACAGGCAAAGCATAATATTCTATTCCAACGTCCAGTAACGAAAACAGAAACGTGGAGAATAATTCCTACGTCCTTGTAGTTCAGAGAAGATACATGAAAAGATGAGAGACTGAGCCCTCGGTTTGTGCCTGCTTTGTAACTTTGTTCCAACGGCATTTAACTATCGATGCACACAAGCACAACGTCTGTTGTGCTTGTGCCAAAAATCGTGATGACACTATCGATGATCTAGCTTCAAAGCTAGATCATCTAAAATAGGCAGCCACTGCATTAAATTTTCTCTTAAACAACAGATCGTTATTTCCTTTTTCCGCCTGCTTAAAATACCTGTTATAAATAATTGAAAAAAGAAGTAACAAAGAGAAAATTTAATGCAGTGGCTGCCTATTTAATGCGTCCATTATCTTTTGTACCGACAGATTTCATCCCGCGCTACCGTTCGGAGTGTGGGATGAAGCCTGTCTGCCAGTTCTTGTTAATGCCCAGCGATCGACACTCGCCGCCGGCTTCATTAAGACTAGGTATGGGGATAAAGAGTATCGATAAGTGGATGATATCGTATTTGAATATTTGTTAATAATTACCCTAATTACAGTTTTGTTAAAAACTGCCTCGGTGGCCTAGTGGTCCTAAGCGCGACTGCTATGCTAGAGGTCCTGGGTTCGATTCCCAGGTCGAGCAAAAAGTGTTATTGGGTTTTTTAATGAAATTCTCAGTAGCAGCTCGGAGTTTGGATTTGTGCCCGATTAATGGCAATAGGCTCGCCCCCTATTACATGGGACTAAAATATACCGGCGAACTGTGGGTGTACATTGGTACACCTCTGCCTAACCTTTCGGGGAATACAGGCGTGATGGTATATATATACAGTTTTGTTCGATTAATTATGCCATGGGTTGGATTGATTCGGATATTTTTGTTTGTGTTCATCGTCTGAGCTGATTGCGTGTAAAAAGTATTGTGTTTATCAGCATATGAATAATTTATCAAACGCGTGGGTGATTAAAAATTGTCTTTACTTTTCATTTTGAATGACCATAAAGAATCTATAACTATTTTAAAGTTGGCTAGTCTAGCAACCATTATCACAAAAACAGAAAAATAAAAAAGTGAATTTAATTCTCGAGTACGAGTAACAGTCAGGGCCTATTCAAAATCTGTACCGGTTCAAATCTTACCAATAATGGTTCTCGACTGTTACTCAAGAGAGTTCTAAACTACTAGACTTGTTTTTGTTCTTTTATGTTTTTATTTAATGTTCTATGGTTTACGCAGTCGGGTTTTTGTTTTTGGAGGACCTGAGAAGGCCCCAGTGGCGGGCCGGCACCAGTTGGGATCGCGGAAGGCGCGTACGTCTCCGGGATCCCCGGTGTAAGTGTCGGAAAGGAACATCGGTGTGGTTATTAGTCAGTAAGAGTCTGACAGGCTCCTCCGCCCCCTAGGCAGTGGACATGAAAGCGGATTCTCCACCCTGTCAAAAAAAAAGGGTTTCCTGTCTACGAGGATGCAAACGCTTTTGACACTTGGCTGCTGCGCTGTGTGTCGCGGCTTCGATTCTCGCACGTAACAAATATTTGTTATGTGTGTGTATGAGTCCCGGGTGTAGCCGTTTATGCACGTGAAAATAAAACCGTTTTTCAAAATCAAATAAAAACGTATCTATCAGATACGGATGAATATCAATATTTTACATGGAACGTCTGCCTATCTGACCTCCGTAACCGTGACATGTTAGATGTGCAACGGATATGTTCGCCGGGGCTGCGGGTTGTTCGAAAGAGATACCGCGCCCCCGGAACGCAAAGGGCACATGAAGGAACATATATGGGTTTTAGTGAGTAACAGTCTGACACTCCCTTCCGTCCCGTCCAGGGCGGGGGAAGTTATTTGATGATTTCCCATATATAAAAAAAAACGTTATGTTCATATTTATTTATTTTGAGAAGTAAGTATCGATAAGTTTTACACGATAACTTGTCCCTATGAGTTGATGTAAAATTTAATGGACGAACGTTGCGTACTGTTCAATGCATATACTCGTATGTATTATGTATGTCCAGTATTATGCATGTGCTTATGTGATTAACCACTATACGATGAGTAAATTTCATTTTCAGAACATTAACGTAAGCTTTTATACAAAAAAAAGAAGTTTAAAAAACTAAAACCCGACTACAAAAAATTCACGTTCTAAAAAGTATGAAACAAGAAAACATTCTCATCTGAAAGCCGTGGTCGTATGCCACTTTACCCTAAACTTTAGTGCTAAAGATTCATGTTCTATAACTACATACATACAGTTTTACCTGAATTAGGTGGCATACGACCACGGCTTTCAGATGAGAATGTTTTCTTGTTTCATACTTTTTAGAACGTGAATTTTTTGTAGTCGGGTTTTAGTTTTTTAAACTTCTTTTTTATTTAAAATATTTTGGGGTTTAAATTTAGACATTTATATGCGTAATATTATTGGAACTGCAACATATATACACAATATATGAAATAATAATCTATTAAGTCTCCCAAACGAAATATTAGTTAGTTAGATAGGTTTATGATGCGTTCTAAAGGGTGCTATGTACAATTTACTTATATAATATATATATATATATATATATATATATTTGAAATGTGCTAATTAAGCCCTTTAGTTTGATATGCAACACGACCATATTTGGAAGAAAAAAATTTTTTTTTCACATCTTCTTGAGCCCCAGAGGGCGCCACATACAATTTATTGCAACATAATGTAGCCTATAACCAGCGGACGATCAAGACGCTTCTAATGACACCTCATTTGTCAATTTACGTTAGACGGTTTAGAAGTTATGAGGGAACAGATGAACATCCATACATACATACATACATACATACATACATACATACATACATACATACATACATACATACATACATACCGGTCAACCTCATAACCCTCCTTTTTGCTTCGCCGTAGTCGGGTAAAAAGACAATGCGGCTTTATCAGTGGTGTGTATCCTGTTAATCTACGTAGAAAAAAAAACCGGAAAATAAAAGAAAAACTTTTTATTTACAAAAAGACAGCCTTCAACTTTTGGAAGTCGGTAGCAATATAAAGCCGCAGACTTCCAAACTAAAGTTGTATTTCGATTTGTAGTTTTTGAAGCGATTATTATTTGTAAAAGTGCTTTTTTTCTACGTAGATTAACAAGATATACACCAGTGAGAAGTCACAGGATTACTTACTTTGATGACATTTACAAAAAAAGGGGGTTTAAAAATAACAAAGTACAAAACCGATTTTGGCGAAATTTAAATCGGTTTCTTTCAATTAAAAATCAGTTGACAAATGACGGAGTTCGGAGGCGGTAACAAGCAGAAAAAAATCGAATTAATGACCTTCTTTTTTGAAGTCGAAGTTTTTAACTTTGATACTGGTTACTATACAGCTATCATTCTGCAGGTTCTTCACTGATTAATATACACAGGGTGATCCGATCCAATATGATAGGTCAGTTAAATGGCTATTTCGCATGATATGCGAAAGCAGCACACTTTTGCCGTGTGAGAAAATAAAATGTTCAAACATTTGTCCCTACTACTAGGCTCAGTGAAATTTTAACTGCCTTAACAATAATGTTTCTTGGATCTATAAAAGTAGCTGAAAAATTATATGTAATGTCGAGGGCGTTACGTGGGTAAAACACGTGTAAGAGATGAATATAAAAATGAAAATTCAACAACCTAAGAAATAAAAATAAATTACATCGAAGACAAGCTCGGACAAACTACGGTAAAAAAACCATATTGTTCGAAGGAGCACAGCTGTTTAACGACCTACCAAATGATATAAAAGATTGTGATAGTATCAATACATTCAAACGGAAACTAAGAAATCATGTTTATGAAATGTAGTCATACCGAATATAATATTAGCAACTACACATCTACCTAATTATTTGTTTATATAACTTCATCAGCGCGCAACTGAGGCAAAATGTATTTGTTTAGATATAAGATATTTGTATCTCATTATAAGTGAACCCATTGTTCTTATGAGAATAAATTCTTTAAACCTAAACCTAAAATTTGCGTTACTTTGGAAATATTGGTTCGCCTACATCCTCTCTGAAAATATCCTTGTTTTTGGCGATAGCGATAGCTACCGCGTTATTAATATAAAAAGGTCATGTTTTGTGTATCAGATTTCATACGGTATCATCGATCAAACCTTTAGGAGTTTAGAATGTAAAGTCAAATTTTTTATTTTATTTATTTATAATACCATATACTATCATAACAGGGTTTACCCTAGTGCGACAGTTAAGAACTTGATGTCAGTGATGGTCAAGATAAAGTTAGAAAGTACATGTGAATTAAATTCAAATTCAAAGCATTTATTTCAATTAGACCATTTACAGGCACTTTTGAATTGTCAAGAAGTTACAGTTAAAGTTGAAGCTAGTTGCTCGTTCCAAAACGTAGGTCTCTATGGAGAAGAACGAGCAAGAAACTCCATGGACACTCTTTTCTTTTAATTTGGTTTTTACAAAATCTTGGTTACAAAATTGTGGTTGTTGCGTAAAGAAAGTCATATTGGTACTTGCCGGGATTTGAACCCACTACCTCTTGCATGTAATAATTACAACTAGATGACCTTGTCAACTTTGTCACACGAAGAGTATTTTCTTTCTTATTTTTATTTTTCTACACCAACCCCAATTTTGAAGCGTGAAAACCAAAAATAAATGATTCAAATCGGTCGAGCCAGTTTCGAGAGTATAGCACACGGTAATTGCTTTTTAATCATTCGTTTCAATTATAGATGAAAATTCATTACCTGCTAATTACCTTATTACACTATACCAGGGGTTCCCAAACTTTTTCAGTCCGCGGCGCACTTAAAAGTTTAGACTTTAGACATTTGTCATTGCGCTCCCCCCGCCTGTCAGACCCTTACTGACTAAAAAAAGCCAAACAACGCGCCTTCCGTGTACTTCTCTTCTATAATAGCTTGAACTTTATATATGTAATGTTAATCAATTATTTGAATAGAATATTGTACTATTATTCGTAGAATTTTTGAAAGATTTTTGTAGTTCATTTATTCGAATCGGCTCGATTCTCGGTCGTTTCATCTCGCCGGCGAAGAAATTTGTCAATAATCAAAAACCTCAGTATAAAATGTATGCGAGTACGTAGGTACGTATTGATGCACATCTGCACAGTAGGTAGAATTTAATCCCCCTTTATGAAAGCTTTGAACGCTTTACCTACTCTCACGCTCACAGTTGGGGTAACTCGAATCAGGATGTTACTAGGTAGAGGGGTAAATTAAATAAAGGTAAATTTGGTAATCAGGATAGTCTTATAATGTCTAGATCAATATATACATCGCACCATCCGTATACCTGGCTTGTCTTGCCGCTCGCTTTAAATTGATTGGACGTTTCCGTTCTCATATTGTCTCAAGAGACCACAGGCATTACCAAGAGTGCACGTGTAGTTCCTACTAATTCATATGACACGATAAGAACCGTGGGCTGTCTCACCACCATCATGAGACCCGACCGATTTTTTTACCGATCGATTTTTTTGTCTTCTCACAGACAAAGAAATCTGTTAAAAAATAGTCAAAAAATCGCTACTGCATGCACTCGTAAGCTCCATGTTTTACCTTAGTAAGTACATTGCGCGCTGCCTTAAACGACACGGTTGGCGCAGTCGTGGGGTCGATTCCCGCAAGGAACAAATATTTGAATGATAGTTGTTCTGGGTGTGGCTGTTTGTGTATGTGAATTTATATGTTTGTAAACCTACGCACGATACTGGAGAATTTTCTATTGGGAAAAGTAAAAAAAATAATGCCCTTTGTTCAGCAATATTATGAATATTACTTAAATTGACGAGCAATATGTGTAGTTGGCTGTGTGATGTCTTTTGACACTGCGTATGTTGTTACATATTACGAAGACAATGACGTCAGTCGACTTATACAATAACACCTGAAAGTGTAGTCGAAATCTTGTTATTATACATGTGGATATTAATAGCATTCTTAATAGAAAACAGGACTTTTAAATGTTTACCGAAATTCACAAAATCGTTGCGACATAAGAGGGGTTGCAATACACAATATCGAACGAAGTAGACTGCCTTTAATAATATTATTTAGTTAAAAAGTCTGGGACCAAATCCAACGTTCATTTTACCCGGGCTACGGAGAGATTGGATTAGATTTTAGAGTAGTGTGTGTAGTGTTTATCTGTGTGCACATTTTCTTCTACACTGTACGTCGTTTACTAACGTACGGGAATCGTCATGATGTTTCACTGGTTTTCAGCTTAAATTAATAATACCTACTATAGTTAATATTGTCCATTATATATATGTAAATATATATCATATATACCATTACGCCTGTATTCCCCAAAGGGTAAGGCAGAGGTGTAACGGTGTGCAACGTACACCCACAGTTCGCGATTGTCCATTATTGTATTTTTTTAATGTGTTAATATGGTGGTGTTTGGTGTAGTGACGCCTAGTGGTTCAGTTTGATACGATTATTAAATTTATTTGTACTTTCTAAGTTTATCTTGGACATCTCTGGCATTGGTGAAGGAAAACATCGTAAAGAAACCTGGATTTAAAATTGTAAACATATCATCACGCCTCTATTACCTAAAGGGTTAGGCAAAGGTGTACTATTGTACATCCACAGTTCGCTGGTATGTCTTAAGTCCCATGTAATAGAGGGTGTGTGTGCCTATTGCCATTAACCGTGCACAGAAAAATTCCTAACTCCGAGCTGCTACAGAGAATTTCAATGAAAAAACCCAATAACACTTAGCTCGACCTGGGAATTACTTAGGACCCCAAGGCTAACGAGGACTGCCTCGTCAGCCTTGTGCGGAGGAGCACGGAGCATATCTCAAGCAGGATACAATCTTGTCACTGTACTAGATAGACTCCTGCTTGATAGATTCCTTGGTATAAAAAGTGGTGCTTAGAACAGGTGTGGTGTATTTTAGAGGGACTTATTCCTTGAAGATGCTTATTTTTTGTTGGTCGCTCGTACAATGTCGCAGGTTCGCTTCGTGTGTGTCGATTTCGGACCTATATTGATTATAAGTACAGGTTTCTTCACGATGTTTTCCTTCACCGATGACAGTGATGTCCAAGATAAACTCATAAAAAAATCATATTGGTACTTGCCCACTATCGAACACACAACCTCATGTATCCGACTCTTAACCAGGGAGCCATCACGAGTTTTATATCGAGTAATTAATATATTTTATTCTTAGAAATTTTAGTTTAATAAGTAAAGTACTTATCTATATATTGCGGCGTTACACAGCATTTCAATTACGGGGCTATTACTATGCAATTACACTAAGCTATTACCAACTTCAATCTAATTACGTGTGCGGTGTGCATGGCAGTCCAAGATGCCAGATTGCCAATTTGCCCCCCTATTACAATTCCGCTTCAGTAACGGAAATGTACATATAGGTATGTATTTATGTATGTGTATCGGATAGGATTATCGGCGTATGGGAAATTGGGAATGCGTTATACCTTGTATGAATTACAGTCAGTCAGGTAGGCATACGAATTCAACCATATTCAGTTGGTTTGTAGGTATTGAACTATATTCAGTTGGTTTGTGGTTTAGATATAGGTAGCTGCCTAGTGTGTCTAAATAATAGTTGTACAAAATTATATGACACTTTTCGTCTAATACTCGTATGTTTTATCAATAAGAGTACTTTATAAGTAGGTAAGCATAATAATATTCGCTATATTTTCGGTGGATAGGATTTTCAATAAAAATACCATCACGCCTGTATTCCCCGAAGGGTTTGGCAGAGGTGTACCAATGTACACCCACAGTTCGCCGGTATATTTAGGTCCCATGTAATAGGGGACGAGCCTATTGCCATTAACCGGGCACAAATCGAAACTCCGAGCTGCTACTGAGAATTTCATAGAAAAACCCAATAACACTTTTTGCTCGACCTGGGAATCGAACCCGGGACCCCTTGTACAGCGGTCGCACTTGCGACCACGAGACCGACGGGGCAGTTATAAAAAAAAAAACTGAAAATAAAATAACGTGACCTACTTGTCACGTTGTTGTACACATCGGGAAGAAGGGAGAAATGGCTTTGTTTGAACGGGCAGCTGTCGTACTTGCAGATCTACCCATAAAATAATACGTCTGGTCAAAAACTGGTTCGAAATTACAGTGGTAACATACCCCTTTTAAAATGCAAAATTGCTCTTTGTTACCAAAACTGTCTGGATCACAGCTGCCAGACGGCGCACCTCATGATACAAAAGATCTTGAAAGCAGCATGTTGCAGTTTTTAAAAGGATTCTGCGGCCTTTTTATCGATGGCGTGCTTTGTCCTATGTAACCGTTAAAATATTGTTATCTTTCTCGGAGCGAATGGATACCTACTTGTAATTCTTTGTGAAGGTAAATACCGCAGCAACCTGGCTGAATTAGTTGTCTTGCAAACACTCAGTCGAATAACTTTTTTGAATTAGAATGTAACAGAAAAGAAACAGTTTTTTTTTAAATTAAAGATACTTGTTTGGCCATCTTCGAATCAGTGATATCGTACTACGCCCGGTACCGTGGTGCTATCGTAAAGTAACCGCAATACCTGAGAATGTACTTGACTAGCTCGGCGCCACAGAAACTTAGTTTGTTTGAGTGGCCGACCAGCTAGCAATCAAGTGTACACTAACTTTATCTTAGGAAGTTACGTCTTAGGTAACCTGTTGCGAAATTTACAGACCGTTCTTTGACATTACAAGTTAGTGAAACTTACGTACTTATAATTGTATGAACATTATTCATATGCCTCTCCGCCCACCACCGATTATTGGACCGATTTTTGATACATCTGTTTGTTATCGAGAAGAAATCGGTTAGAAACGGGTCCGATAATTGGTATAAAAATCGGTCGTCTGCGGACACGCTAAGGGGGAATCATCTATGTATAGCCGATGATGCGCAGAATTTGCATTAGACTCCTTGAAGACTGAACATTTTAGTTTGAACAAGTACATAATTGTTTTTTACAGGCGGTTTCTGAGTTTAGTGGGTTATATTTTGGGAAGTTTCATTTCAAGCATTTTCTTGATATCAACCGCAAGAGACCAATGTAACGACACAAAAAAAAAATCTTATATAAAAATCCAACAAGCCGTTGCTGCCACGTGCAAGTGGAAAAACAAACTTTATTACATAACCACTTTCGAGACACAATACAGCAATTAAAAGTTGTTGTTCAGGTTGTAAAATAATTTTACATGTATATTGGTAGATATACAAATGTTATACAAATGTTGGACTTTTGCGGTGGTGTGAGTGTCAACGTGAAGGGGGGTTGCTACGTTACGCGACAGCCTCGCAACCCACTCTAATATTATAAATGGGAAAACAAATCTGTCTGTTACCTCACCACCTACCGAACACACCACACGCACCACATAGCATAGACAAAGAGGTAGCCAAAAGCCTGAGGTGAAGAGAAGGTTTTTTTTTCAAATGGCTTTTCTCGCCGGGGTGTCAGACTTTTACTGACTAAAAGGCATCCATGTTTCTTCTTGATCCCTTTGCGTTTCAGGGGCGCGTTATCGCTTTCCAACACGCAGCCCCGGCACGCATCGGGGCTGAGTGGTCCCTCCGATTTGCTGACATATCTTTGAGGCGCGCGTGAAACACGAACGCGCCGTCGACACAGCCTGTGGCTGAGGTGCGGACAAGGATGTAAGCTACTTTTTAATCCACAACTTCGTCTGCGTTCGCTGTAACTGAAATTCTCGAAGACGAGGTCGAGTGCAAAAGGTAGTATGTATGAAATATTATAAAGCGGGTGGGCATCGAGGGAGATATTGGGTCATTTTGATGCGTGCAGCGGACAGAGATATGTTGGCGTTGCACACTGACTTAGGATTGGCCGGCGAGCTGACGGCCTGGGGCGAGGGGAGACTAGATATTGATTTATTTGTTAGGTCGCGAGCCATCAAAATATTATACGCAGCACAGGTAAACCTACCTATGTGACCTACCTACCTACTGTGACAACTGGGGTTATTCACCTATTGGCATACGGTCTAGTTTTGTTTGATTTATGTTTTTTTTTTTAAATTCTCGTCCTTTTGGGAAGGTTTTGTATATATAAGGGGATCAGAATATATGTAGGTAGCGGAGCTGATTTTTGTCTTACATTACATTTATAAAGTTAGTTATTGAAGCGTGATCAAAATTCAGTTACGAAGGTACCTACATACTTATCTAATTAACATTTTTTTTATGTGAGGTAAAAATAACAAAAAAAAAATTTTTTTGAGTAAAGATTGTATGCTGCCTCTAGTACGTAACTGTCTCGTTACTTTCGTTAGCCTATTGGTCCTAATCGCGACGGGTACGCTAGAGGTCTTGGGTTCGATCCCCAGGTCGAGCAAAGTGTTATTGGGTTTTTCATGAAATTCTCAGTAGCAGCCCAGAGTTAGGATTTGTGCCCGGTTAATAGCAATGAATTTTGGGTCAAACATAATATTTAAATTTTATTATTATTCTATGAATTATATTTATTAACATTCTATTATTTGCCATCGATACGCTAAGAAGAAGAAGAAGAATGGCAATAAGCTCGCCCCCTATTACATGGGACCTAAAACATATCATCAAACTGTGAGTGTACATTGGTACACCTCTGCCTAACCCTTCAGGGAACACAGGCGTGTGTATGTATTGTATGCTGATACCGTCTAGCCGAAACTAGTACAGGCCGAAAAGATTTATAATTATCACAACACTCAAGGAGACTCGAGAGGTACAATTCTCGTAGTGTTAAGAATAACACAATCTAATCGGACTAGACTGCCTGTAATCTATCTTCATTTTGAATAATTGATTGTCTCTAAGATGAGATTGCGACTAGACATTCAAGGTTTTTAATTACAGGAATGGCGAAGTTTCATGATGTTGTTAATACTTTTTTTTAAAGATGGGAAATCGTCAATTAACTTTCCCCGCCCTTAGTGTCAGACTTTTACTGACTAAAACCCATCTATATTCCTTCATGTGCTCTTTGCGATTCGGGGGCGCGGTATCTCTTTCGAATAACCCGCAGCCCCGGCAGGATGTTGTTAATACTGGAACAATGGAATTTAATTTCTTAGATGTATGAACGTGGATGAGGTGAAAAAAGTATGTAAGGATCGTAGCAGGTGGCGTTCTGTGGTTTCTGCCTACCCTCATGGGAAAATGGTGTGAGTTTACGTATGTATGTATGTATGTATGTAATGGATGGAAGTGAAATATAAATTCAAAATTCATAAGTCGGAAAACTTTGATGTCATTAAACCCGAGCGGAGATCGTCGCAACATAAAGCAAGCAATGGAACTCAAACTGGCTGGCGTTGAATCATTTCCTTCCAGAGCTCTTATCTATGGCCACTTTCGGCCCCATCATCAGCCTAGCTCTATGCTGCATTATTTTGCACTAGCCTTTCCCCTAACTTCGCCTGCGTGGTTTTTTACACTTTAGAAATAAATAATTAAAATAAAACAAATAGTTATGGGGGGCACCCATACAACAAACGTGAACGTTTTTATAGATAATGGTACGAATCCCTTCGTGTGCGAGTCCAACTCGCAATTGGCCGGTTTTTTTTAAAGTCACGTCTTTGGTTATTGCTCCGATCCCCTGAGCCGTGGTGTGAAACTTTCGCCCCGTTTTACTGTAGGTATAGGCTACATAACAATGTAGTCTATACCTACAGTTAAACGGGGCGAATAGGAACGCGGGGGGTGAATCAGAATGAAATTTTTTAAAGGGATTTCAGTGTCAATATAAATAATAAAGTTGGTAGCCAAAAGGCACTCAACGTTTTTTTTTACTGAATTATAATAACGATTTTTATTTACCCTGATTGACAGTTCCTCATTAGTATGGCTATCCTATACCTACAAAAAAAAAAAAAAACATCCGACTAGAAGACTTAGAGATTAGCGCGTTTCAACAAACAAAAAAATCTTCAGCGTTATTATTAGTGTAGATTATTCGATTTCTACATGTATGCAAAACTTCAGCCTAATCGGACATCCGAAAGTGCGTCTTGAACTTCGTTGCAGGTTTGCGCGATGTACGAGGCAAGTAAAAGTAACGCTTTTCAAAGCTGAGGCTGAGGCTACATTAGGCCGCGACACGACATGCGACACATGAGCGATTAAAACAAATAAATGAATGCTCACATTATGCTCATTATGCTACACCGTACATCAAATATTCCAAGCGATCTTTGATTTCTTTACAACGAACAACATTACAGCATCGGGTACATCAATATATCAGCGAAACTTAACTTATAATTATGTCGGATCTTTACCTATAAAAATATTATTATTAATATACATTTTTTTTAAATATATATATAAAAAAAATTCGCCACTGTAATCCCACCCCATTTTACGATTGTTGTACAAAATTACGAAAAAAAAGCTTTTTGCTAAAAAAACCGGATTATTTTCAATTGAGGAAAACTTTTATGCATAATTTTGGAGTTTGTCTCATCGCGAAAGATCATTTAGTTCAATAGCTACACCGTTTCGATTAAACAAAAAAAAAAAAAATTAAATATTATTTCCATCCATAAAATTAAGCAAATATTCCCTGATTTCGATATGTAGGTACACATTATGAAGACTCGCCCTGTATAGTTATCTGTGTGAACCTCATCGTGCGCCGTGACACGCTATACATAGTCGTCATGTACTACAATGAAAACGTAGACCCACGTTGTCAAACAAATTAATACACGCAGCTAAAATGCACCGCGTGCCCGTGCACAACATGCGCCGCGGTGGGCCCGCGACTGTCAGTCTTCCTACACGAGCAGTCTGTGGGTCAATTTCATTCAAAAGAATTGACTGCTTAGCACATTCACAACATTGTTTAAAAGTAATCGCAAGTAAGCTGCCTGTATACCGAATAGCTTTATTGACTGTAGGTACCTACTAAAACTAGTATTTAAGTAAAATTGTTTCTAACCCTATGGACTTTGTGTGAAATATTTTTATTATTATTTATTCTTATTACAGACAGACACCAGAACAGTTGTGAATTTAAACGATAAATAATAAAAAAGGCAGGAAAAAAATCATGTCAGCGACGACGTATGTAGATTTTATTGGAATAGTATTAAATAAAAAGATAGTGAGCTAGAATGCATGGAAGTTGCTTTAAGCGCCACCAAGGACTATGTACTTAACGAAATGGTACGATTTATTTATTAATTTAAAACATAAGATGAAAGTGTTTGCGAAAATGTAGTATTCAAACATGCAGAAGGGCATTCTTTACCATCTATGCTACGGAGATCACTTAGCTAAGCAACTAACTAGCTACACTGAAAGGTTGGGACACCACCACATGAAAACACTAATCAGTCGTAGGAAAAAGCTAGACTTCATTATCCTTCATAAGATATTAAGCGGTTCGATAGATTGCATTGAACTTTTGGGCTCATTAGTGATCAATACTCCATCTCAACTTCCTAGGGCGAATACTTTTAATTTATTTAACATACCTGGCTCCAAAACAAACCTAGGTCATTACGCCGCTTTACCGAGAATCTGTAGGCAATATAATATGTTGTCTAAATTTCTAAAACCACTAGCCTACACATTTGTGAGTCTCTGGCCCAATTTAAGGAACGCTATATAGATCACTACATAGTATAAAACAAAGTCGCTTTCTCTGTCCCTATGTCCCTATGTATGCATAAATCTTTAAAACTACGCAACGGATTTTGATGCGGTTTTTTTAATAGATAGAGTGACACTCAGTACACATTGAAAAGGTCTACAGAAAACTCCACGATGGTATATGTCTATCTCTTATGGATATCCCACAATAGCTTTTTTTGTTATTTACTTTTTACGATAAATAATGGCTAATTTTCGAAGCGATTTTAACCAATACAGCATTAATCCTTATCCAATTAAATACCTTAAATACATTGTTGATTTAATATAGATCTATATGGCTTTTTACAGCATATGGTTTAAATGAATATTTTCGAAGATATTACAGATTTAAAATTGCGGGACGTAGCGTTTGCGCCGCTATGTTTTTGTATACAACGTTCACAGTTTTTCTGTAGTGTATTTAGTATCAGCATTAAAATTATTATTAAAAATTGTTATTACTATTCTCTTACTCCTCTCATTTTATTATTGATCTTAGTGTATTGTTTTTTTAGATTTTACAAATTTTATTCTTAATTTTATTCCAAATTTTATTTTATTTTAATTACTACTTTGTTTCTAGTTAGTACTTTGTTAGCTAGTTGTTAACTTTCCTGCGCATAATGTGGTCTCCTATAAGTGAAGGAGTACACCTACATAATACTTTTGTTATAAGTATTGTTGTTATTTGATGATTTGTGTATATCTTTTGTTGGAGATCCTAAATAAATAAAATCTACTCTGGTGTCCTACTAACCCTATCCTACTCATATAATATTATGATGCTACTAATGTAATGCGAAAGTTTGTGAGGATGGATGGTTGGATTGATTTTAATGAAACTTTACAGTAATATAGTTTATTCATCAGAATAACACATAGGCTATCATTTATAAAGATTTTGTGTAAGTAATTTGGCCATAATGTTACGATAAGTACCAAGTACGTCTGAAAGAATACTGCCCACTGCGACCTTTGCTGGCGCGCGCTGCCTATAGTTGGAGTTACACAAAAAAATGTATCGTGAGATTGTTTGTCTTAAACATTTCTAAATAAAAGTCTGTGGAAGCATATCAGTGTGTATTGATACTTTTTTTACCGACTTCAAAAAAAGGAGGTTATCAATTCGACCCGTATGTATGTAATATTTCCAGAACTGCCCAGTTTTCGTATATGTTAGTCTATATCAGCGTCTCAACAAGTGTGCCAAATTTCAAAAGTGTATGTATGTATGTATGTTTTTATGTTTGTTCGCGCATATCTCCGTAACTACAAGTCTGATTTGAGTAATTCTTTTTTTGTTGTACTAGGTATTGTTCAACTTAGGGAATACTGCAAGTTTTATCGAAATCGGTTCAGTAGTTTTTGAGATAGGGAATTTTAACCGATTTTATATTATATTATGTTTGTTCGCGGATAACTTCGTCATTTGTGAACCGATTTGGATGATTCTTTTTTTGTTGGAATGGGTATACTTCCCAAATCGTCCCATTTAAATTTCATATAGATCTGATGATGGACTCCGGAGACAGACAACGGAACTCTTCAAAAAATTACAGTAAATCAATAGCGATTGCTGCCAACGCATAAATATGCATTGTTTACGCAATCACACAACATAACATCACGGCCGAACACTCAAAAGGGTTACACGGTTCTCTATTGTGTCACCTAACTTTTTTATCCATAATTTAAAGTGACATAACTTTTTTTGTCTTAATCATGATTTGTCCGAATGATGGACGTCCTGCGGTTGATATGATGATGATGATGAATAAAAAAAAATATTCTAGCCATTTTTTGTCGCAATTTTCCTCCGCTCGTAGCTGGAGAGAAAATCCACTGAAAATTCAAAACACAGAAACTAACCTAGTTCATGAGAGACAGGCAATCAGAACCTACTTCCTGCCACCGCCCTTGCAGAACTTGTTTATTTAATATAATATAAGATTTACTTTGTACCTGGCAGAGTAAAAATTCAATTTCATTCCAATTTTTATCCATTCCAGTTCCAATCGGAACTGTGCTTCCTGTACAGATTTACCTTGCACAACTTATTTATATAGATTGAAATTTTATTCAGCTGAATAAATTTTCGATTTCCATTTCAATTTCAATAAAAATTAGATAGTCATTCATTATTTTTTACAATGCTTAAAACTTTTATCTTACTCAATGCGATTTTGATTACTGAGCATAATAATACGAAAAAAAAAATGCATGAGGTTTTTCAAAAAAGAAGTTTTGAGGTTTTTACGGGTACGCACGAGTCTGGTGTTGCAAGTGTCCATAGGCAGCGGTGACCGCTTAACATAAGGCGGGCTGATAACTTACCCGAACTTAATATCACATAATATCACATGCCATAAAATTGAAATCCCTAAATATAATATGTCATAAATCCGTTTGTCATAAATATTACAATCAATAATATACAAAAGACATAAAGCCTTTTTCGATAAAAGTTATAAATCCTAAATTCAAATTACATAACACTTTTTTTAAATAATAATATTCTTAAAACTATATTTTTTTTAGATTTTAGATTTTTATTTTGATCGTTTTTGCAAGCAAGCCAGCATGCAGCATGCAAGCAAGCATGCAGTATGCAAGCAAGCATGCAGCATGCAAGCAAGCATACAGCATACAAGCAAGCACGCAGCATGCAAGCAAGCAAGCAAGCAGCATGCAAGCAAGCGTGCAACATGCAGCAGGCATGGTTTCTGTCACGGCTCCGGCGCTGCGGGGGCTCCGGCGGTCCCATGCGAGCTTATCGTCGCAGATGATTTCACGCTCACCACCGCGGCAAGTGTCAAAACCACCTGCTCCTCACCTCGCGGGCCGCCTTGCCCCTCCGCGCCTACGCGATTTTAAATTACACTCTAGGGGTAGGGCAGACAAGATTACGTGGAGTCGGTTTTGCAGCGATTCGTTTCTGTCACTAAAACCAAATTTTTAGCAAATGTTTTAGGACTAAAAAAAATATTATAAATGAACATTCGGAATAATACACATTATTTAACGCAATACTTAGGACATATGACTTTAGGTCATGTAAAATTAGGAGCTTCAAATATTATAGTACTCGATATTATGACAGAACACTTTTAGAACTAAAGATAATTATGTTACACAAAATTTCGGGATTTTTAACATTATGGTTACTGAGGTTTATATCAAACTTGTTATAGATACTGATTTTCGGACAAACAATTTTAGGAGATGTAAGGGACTCCCACGGTTACACAGATGTAAACAGTAGTATTTGAAAATTTCTCATCCAAGTAAACAAAATCGCATATTCTGCTTTCTTATGACTTTTTAGTGGTGTCTCGTTAATTTACATAATATGAAACTTTCTTCATGGATTTGGATAACAGGAAGTTGATACTAAAAAGCGAGAAATAAAAAACTTTTTTACAAAAAATAACCGCCTTCAAAAACTAAAAAGAGAAAAATAACTTTAGCTTTGGAAGTCGGTGGCAATACTAAACAACAAACAGAACCAAAGCCGCCGACTTCCAAGCTAAAGTTATTTTTCTCTTTTTAGTTTTTGAAGGCGGTTATTTTTTGTAAAAAAGTTTTTTAATATACATTTTTGAGTAATTTGCTAATTCTTATTAAATTTGATATATGTGTCGCTTTTACTATTTAATGTAGACGAACTTTGTCTTATATACTAAGTAATCAGGATGATTGCTTAAAAAAAACATCATGGTTAGATTGACTTGACTGGAGTGCCATTAAGCGCCTACTACCTATAATCTGCTGAGCCGCGGTTACATTTCATCAACAAACGAAATACATAAAAAAAATGCAATTTTCATCAAATTACAAAACAAGTGCACGGCTCAGTGAAATGAATAATGTTTAGCTTTTGTTTTTAGTTAAATGAATTCGCAATTGTATCATTCATAAAATTATACACATAGTTACGTTCGCTATGATTTTATAAAAATAAAGTGATATGGATTCGTAAACTCATTGAAATAAGGATGAAAAGAACTTGATCAAAAATAAAATCCTTTGCCATGCCGTGTCATACTGCAACGACAGTAAGCGGCGCGCCGGCTCTAAAGCTGATAAGTTTCAAGAGCAAAAGCTACCAGTTGTTCCTGTGTATCTACAGACCGCGGCGCGTGGCGCTGGGAAAGATTTTAACATTCGCAAATTAGCGGTTATAATAAGTAGTTGTACCACAGGTTATACTTTGAAAAGCAAGTTACTGTCTAACTTTGAAAGAATATAGGCTATGTGGAAAGGATTTATGGCTCTTAGGCGATTCGCATACTGCACCGCAGCACGGAGCGTAGCACGAGAGTGCGTGTTCTACGTTGTTTGCAGTATTTGTGTTTGTATAGAAAACACGCGTAGTGCAACACACAGAAGACGTATTCACGCGCAGTCTCAGCGCTAAGTCACCACGCATCTCGATACTTAGCGCCCGGCAGTATGTGACTCGCCTTAAGAGGGAAAATAAAATCTAGGAATGCTCGAATACGGGCACATAATTGTGAATAGCAATGAAGTAGGATTTTACTGTATTTGTTATTGCACTTGCAAAGCCGTTTATCGCATGTAAGGTTAAAAACAATTTCTTATTTTCTGATATTATTTGTTTATTTATTATGAGAAAAGTAAACCATTAAGATTCATCGAAATACTGATGAAAATAAAAACGACGAGAAAATTTCCAGCTTTAAATACGAAGGAAAATTGGATAGCAAACAAAATTAAAAAATAAATAATATCCTTTGAGGCAAAATTTAACTTATAATTAATCGAAAACTGATGAACTGGATGGGTATCTAAGCTAAAATGGTACAAATAAGCAAGTAACATAAAGTCGACGATGGAGTGAGCTTACCCAGAAGAAGCCTGTTCACTCTAAAGAGCTTATACTTTGATGCTTTCTTGCATGATTAAAAACTACACTGTAATTACTTACCTTTTCATTTAGTATGACTTATGTTTGTCGATGCTTGGCCTACTTTTACCCACTATGTATTGTATAAAACCCGAGATTAAATGGAAGTAAGTGGGCATTTTCATTTTAAATGGCGCAGGCTGTTTTTCGGTTGTCCCATGACTAAAATATGATGAAAAAAATATTTGCAAACAATTTTTTTAAGAAAAATCTATTGTACCCTGTAGGTATTTTTATAAATATGTGGATTTAATTTATTAGTTCCTTATAGAGCACGTATTTAATTTTATTTAAATTAATAATGTTGCGGAATCGTGTAAAATCATGATGTCCCCATGACAGTTTGCATCATTGCATTCAATTTTTTCGTTATTTTTTGTACGACAGCTAACGTAGCGACACTTTCATTTTATTGTTAGATAGTTAATTTATCATTTAAACTAAGCATTTCATCTCAGTTAGTGAAGAAAATATATAATAATTTAATAAAAAGCTTGTCCCACGAATTCGCGACTACCGGACATGTCCGTATAGTCACGCGGTTTTTACTATGAAATACACACATTTATCATCAAAATTCGGTTTTAACGGTAACTCTGGGTACAAATTTCAAAGTATGAAATGTTATTTTGAAGTTAGTCGCGCTAGGTGTCCAGCTAGTGCAGTAAGTTTTGCAGCACAATAAATGGTTAAAAAAGAACTGTTGTAGTTAGTAACGTTTTTTTTCATGAATATAAAGTTTGTCATTTTTTCTTTTTTAGGTATACATAACTTATACACTGCTGAAAGCATAAAAGTACAATTTTACAGCTTTCTGATAATATTGTTTGAGTATTTAAATTTAGTTTTAAAAACGATCTATATCCGTCACGTCCTGTTAGTAACTAGTTGTAGTGTGTATTTGTAGTAGTTTTTGAAGCCTGTTTATTTTAACCTGCGCCATTTAAAATGAAAATGCCCAAGTAACAAAAGATAAAATTAAAAGCTTTTAAAAAGGATTTATTTGTTGTAGGGTCTGGCATGCTAGCAATTACTTATAACTTTCTTTAGTCCTTTCTTCCTTTGTGTATCTGTCTATTTCTTCTAGAGATAGGCATGGTAATATTCTATACATATAAAAGAAAGTCGTGCTAGTTACACTATTTATAACTCAAGAACGGCTGAACCGATTTGGGTGAAAATTGGTGGGGAGGTAGCTTAGAACCAGGAGACGGACATTAATAGGATACTTTTTATTCTGTTGGTAGGTAGGTAGGGTAAGTAGATAGGTAGGTGGGGTAGCCCTGGAACTAGATTTTTGTACCGACTTTCAGGGCAGGACAACGTCAACAACGACTGCCGGGCCCGCTAGTACCAAATATAAGTAGGTAGTAAGTTTCATTAATGTTGTACCAAAAACACCAGTGTTTTTTTTTTAGTTTACAGCCAACGTTTTGTATGCTAGGTATTTATTTCACAAACAATTTATTCATTTATTTATTTGTTAAAAAAGGTCCACAAACAGCTTCTATGTGTTACATATAAAAGTATTGGTTATTAAGTTGTTGTAATTATTAAGTTGTGGCGACTGTGTGAGTCCCGGACTCACACAGTCGCCAATTACAGGTTAACCAACATTTATTCTCACTTTTTATACATTTATTCCGCAATGTTTCATTTATTTTTTAGTCATTTATATTTAATACTCGAAAGTCTGACAACCAGTCTTACCAAGAGTATCGTATTACCCATTACTGGGTTGTGGAGGTCTGATAGGCAGTCGCTCCATGTAAAATACTGATATTTAGCTGCATCCGGTTCGACTGGAAGCCGACCCCAACATAGTTGGGAAAAGGCTAAGCAGATGATGATGATGATTATATTTAATACTCGCTTTACAAACATTTATTGGAAATTTCCCTTTACAGATGTGTCGGATGATAATTTATACATGTTCCAGTTAATATCTAAATTCTTTTGGAATTTGGATCAAATAATTTACAGGCAAGTACTGAAGTTCTTTAAATCTACCTTAGTATTTTTTTAATATAATCTAGTCGTTTCTGGGGTCACAATTCAACCTATTTCGTTTTTTGAGATAAAAATCAATTGTTTGTCAAATAATATGTTATGAAAAATAATTTGGAAAAGTTGTTGTAGTATACTGATATCATTGTTTTGCCAAACGTTGCTTTTGC
Organism: Caradrina clavipalpis; assembly: GCA_932526535.1. Classification (NCBI taxonomy): domain Eukaryota; kingdom Metazoa; phylum Arthropoda; class Insecta; order Lepidoptera; family Noctuidae; genus Caradrina; species Caradrina clavipalpis. Next base: position 9,052,334 of record OW052087.1, read on the forward strand.
AGTACGGAATATGAGGGATAATGTGGAGATCCAACAATACCTAGGTAGGCAAAAATGAAAAGGCCTATTGAAAAAAAAATCGAGGTGCCTTAAGTTTGACCCTGGCCTTATGTACTCAAGGTCATGAATGATTACTGATACTAACAAGCAAAACTAACATCCTTATAAAATGTGATATAGATAGAGTAAGTACAATTCTCATTCCGAAAAAATAACAATACAATTATTTAACTCATGCGTCATAATAAACCACAGAATGCCAAATCAGGTTCCCCAATTTCACTCCGCTACCCAAGTAGCCAAACTAATGTTTTAGACAAACAATAAAAAATTTGACCTAAGCATGGAGCATAGCATTGGAGCATTTAAAGTCACATACGTACCAATCTAATGAAAAAAGAAAAGTCAGAACGCTATGTTCGTTCGATAGAAACCTGTAGGATAATCGTTGTCAATTTTCCTTTTACCTATCTTTTTTTTAAAGATGGGTAATCATCTTCGACTTCGAGATTTTCCACTCTGGGTAGAGTGGAAGGTAGTGTCAGACTCTTACTGACTAAAACCCACACGTGTTCCTCCTAAATACCCTTTGCGTTTCAGAAATGCGGTAACTCTTTCGAACGCATTCCGCAACCCTGGTTACCTTTCACCTTACGGCGCAACAGTATGCAGTTTTTTTCCTTTAATTCTCACAACAACAAAAAGGAAGTATGTAAACAAACGCTTTCTTCATTTTAATTAACCTATGTTTACGTGGCAATATAATTTTTGCAACACCCAACGTTTTCTATTAAACCAATCCACATACGAATAAATTATAAGGCTGGTAATAACAGACACTCCTCGATGTTTATTGGCTGTTTATTTCTTCCACAACCACTTATTGACTGTTGGTGGGGCCACACATGTAAGTACACACTGCACCCATCAAATGTCACATTCACCTGACATCATAAAAGAGGTTTCGAGGAAGTTAATGGCAGCTGTCTTTGATGTCGACTGTATTATTATAAGTCAAGTATCGTAATAACAGGCTTTATGTGTAGGACTCATTCTAGAAATAAAGCTGTTGTTTTTATAGAACAAAATGATGTCAGATACAAGTTTGATTACAAAAAAGCTATGAAGACATAATAAGACAATAATAATACTCAAAATATAGGTTTTAAATTGACGAATAAACGCAATAGGTACCTAGGTATTTTTAAAGCTATGAAATGTGTCATGTGACTGCTTTAACCGCAAGCGCCTTCTCCGAATAATCAAAGGACATAAAACCCTAAACTATATAAGCATTGTTCGACGGGCCTGTTGGTCTAGTGGTTAGCGGCCCTGACTGCTAAGCCGGAGGTCGTGGGTTCGATTCCCACCCAGGACAAACTTTGTGTGATGAGCATGATTGTTTGTTCTGTGTCTGGGTGTGATTTATCTATAATATGTATGTATTTATAAGTTATATAAGTATGTATATCAGTTGTCTGGTTACCATAACACAAGCTCTGCTTAGCTTGGGATCAGATAGCCGTGTGTGAGTTGTCCCAAGATATTTATTTATTTATTTTATTAGGTAATTATCATTGTTACTTACTTATGTTGCTGAGCCCTTACAGGGTCCGTAACTGAGGGTACCTATTGACATTATGGTATGCAAATACATGAATATGAATCCTAACACAAAAATTTACCATTCAACCATAGCGTTGACGTTTTCAGTATGACTCGCATTTAGGTATTTTGAGAATAAATTTTGGTAAAACTATATGCAGAAATTCATCCTTCTATACCAATTTATTTGGGGTTGGCGCAGCATGTTTTTCTTCTTCCACACATTCTATTAGTGGTCATCTTCTTTGTTTATCTTTGTCGCAGTAAGATAGATAAAGCCGTAATATAGTTATATCCCTAGGGATATAACTATATACCGTAACAATAGTTATACGAAAGTGATTCATTACTATCTGACTAGGAATATAGTTATAAAACGGTCCAAGTTTAGTGATATACTTATATTACTAGATTAAGTTCAGTGTTATAAATATATTAATCAAATAAAACCAAATTTTATTGGATTTTTCTTTATTAATAAATCAACTTTATGTATACTGCAGTTAGTTACAATACTTTGTAACATTAACACGTATTAAAGTAATAATAATTGAAACGATCATATTTTTTGGAATTTAAACATTAACAATACAATTAAAACTAATCAAACATTAAAAATCTTTTAAAGCCCAACAGTTTTGAGATATCTTTATTTCTTATCAACAAGTTGAGATCTTTCTTTAAAAGTATTTTTTAATTTTTGTTCAGACAAGAAGAGGAATCCATGGCATCTAGAATTACATAGCACTGAATGCTTCTTACAGGCACATCTTTTAGTAGAACACTGTATATTAGATTATTTACAGGAACATTTTAAATAACCTTGGCCACCAAAGCGTGACAATTTTTGGCATATTTCTCTCAGTGACAAGTTTTTATTTGGTATAGGATCATTCAAAGTAATGTTTGAAAGCTGTATTGCATTTCTGGGTAACCAATCTCACACACTCGCACACTCCGAAAGCTATTTCACTAAACTTAATCTAGTAATATAAGTATATCACTAAACGTGGACCGTTTTATAACTATATTCCTAGTGAGATAGTAATGAATCGCTTTCGTATAACTATTTTACGGTATATAATTATATCCCTAGGGATATAACTATATTACGGCTTTATCTATCTTACTGCGACATCTTCACACAATCCTTACCTGTCTCGTTAGCCTAGTGGTGCGAAGCGCGACTGCTACGCTAGAGGTCTTGTGTTCGATTCCCAGGGGTTTTTCCATGAAATTCTCAGTAGAAGCTCGGAGTTAGGATTTGAACCCGGTTAATGGCAATAGGCTCGCCACCTGTTACATGGGACCTAAACATACCGGCGATCTGTGGGTGTACATTGGAACACCTCTTTCTAACCCTTCGGGGAATACGGGCGTGATTGTATGTTACAAACCTTAATCACATAAATACTTAATTAAAACTTTACTAGCGATGTGTTTCCGACGCAGAACACCTCGTCATACGCCCTTAGCAACTGATTCACTACAAAACATGTCATAAACACATGCTGTTCCCACGACCTGCACTGCGATTCTCTAAAAAGCAAACTCGAAAACGAGTCTCACTAAAGTGATCGCACTCACTTCGATAACGAACCAACTTGTCATTGGTTTAGTATTCGTTCGCCGTGGTGACGTCACCGGCGTGAACGTGTTTAACAGAATACCATTTTGTAATCTCACTGCGGATTCAGCTTTCGAATTACGAAGTGAGGCTTAGAGAATGGCACTGCTGTTATGATACAACGATCATAACAACTGTTATGAACAAAATAAATAAATAACTTTCTAGATATTAATTTTCTACTGAAAAAAATTGGAGATTTCAAAACAGAAATGTTTTAGGAGCTTTGGTATTAAGGATACTGAAATTTTGTTGTTACCTGCATGATAACGCAGTTTTTCGATTTCACACTATATTAACTTATAAGTCCCAGTTTCGTCACGACACGTGTTTTCAAAGATGTCAGTTATGTCCAAAATAAGGGTTCTTAAACGTTATTCCTGAGGATAATGTAAAGATAACGCAAGATAGCGTAGATAACTTTATGACATTTATGCGAAAAAATAACAAACAAAAAACCTATCTCTTCTCTTTATAATATTAGTATACCTACCTATATAACAGAAAAACATACTCAACGTTTCAACTAAGCGTAGTTTGAAGTTCCCCGCCGCTGCCAGTACCGTGTCTCCTTCAGAGTTGTTGCAGTATCTACTTAACCTACCTTTTTATTTTTATCTACATCGTATTTAGCGTCAAATTCTCAATTGTTTATGTACTGAAAACAATTTCTCCTCTTACCCTTTACCAGATGCGAGATCAGAAGGCCAATTCTACGTATTAAAAACTTCTCATTTCAGCGATAATCAATGTTGAAAAATATATGTAAAATCAGGGCATTTTTGTCTGACTGAAACAGGGAATAAATTGCACTTAAATGGCCCCGAAATTTGCTTTTATATGATGAATGAGGACAAACACAGGTTGAAGAATAAAACTCGATACGAGGTTACGTAATGCTCGAATTGCACCTGTTTGGGTGGTGTTTTAAACTTTTGTTAGTTAGTTAGTAAGTTACTCACTCGCATTCCTGCCTGAACCTGCTGGAGCTAAGGGTAATACTTACATCTTGCACTCGCATTTGCAAAGACGATGTGCAGTCGGGTGTGTGTATCTGCCTTTTTGAAAAGTTCTAAAAATACTTAGGCAAAGGTGTCTGTGATAATCTCCTTTATAGTTTTAGTAGCCAGTTGGTATAAGTAATTGGGTAGCAGACACTATTAAACAATAATTCCACACAACTTCTAGCCTGGATAACCTGATTAATTTTCAATTAACTGTAACATTAGTTTTGTTGGTTCGGTCATGTTGAGAGGATATGTGAAAGGCGACCAACAAAAGGGATTCATATATCAGACGTGTGTGGCAACGCTGCGCCGGGAGACGTCCTAGAAAGACCTTCTCTGACCTTATTTGTGAGGTCCTTCGGAAAGGTCGTGGGCAACAGTACCCGTAATCGGCTTACTTGTATGACCCGATGTATGAACGTGGTCGAGGCGAAAGGAGCATGTAAGAATCGTAGTAGGTGGCGTTCTGTGGTATCTGCCTATTTCCATGGGAAAAAGGTGTGAATTTATGGATTCGTTTTTTATTTGTTTTGAAATCGATCAATAGTCAATCGAGCTGATAAATAGATGACGTCACAGTTTACTATTGTCGCACAAAATCTACAGGGGACTCAAGCTTTGACATTTCTTAAAGAGTACGTTAATTGATTGGTGGTGTCTACTAGCCAATTCATGATAATGGTGGGAGAAGGAAGTAAAAGAAATAAACTACATACAAAACGTGTTTATTGTGTAGCAGTCTCACAATGATACGTTCATGTAATCGCATCAAATACATTATATAGACTACCAAAATACACATAGGGCCTAAAGGAGGCCAAATTACAACATCAATATGTGACATATTTATTATATCTAAGAATGACGGTTGTAAAAAGACACTTTACGACGAAGTCAAAAGTTATATTTCATCCATTATTGTGAACTTTTTTTGTTCTGGATTATACTCGAAAACCCTCCGTAGGTTATCGAAATATTGAAGGTCAATGTTTCGAGTATTTGGTGTGCTTTTGTGTCTTGGAATAAACAGGGATTTTTCACACCAATAATAAATAAAATCCCAGTAATCATTGATGCTAAAAGTTACTTAGTTTGGTGGTTACATATTAGTTAGTAATGGATATGTAAAGTGTCTCTTTACACCCCGTATACACACAAGTATACACCTTATAGAAAGTGGCTACGGTTGTACATTTTGCCACTGTTTAAAAATAAAAAAGTACAATGAAAAATGTTTACGCTCTATAGAAAAAAAAACTCTGCTCCGTGGGACAAGAAATGTATCTCAAATTACTAATTAATAATAAGTAATAAAATAATAACCATGTATGATCGTGATTCTTATGGTGGATCCACACGACACAGACTTAACACAGACTTCTATAGAATTTTGTTTGTACAACAAATCAGTACAGACAAATGTCGGTGTATCAGAAAAGTCGGAAGTCTGCGTACATGTCTGTACGATTGTCGGAGCAAAAGTCATGATTATTGAATTACTTAATTTATTCATTAAAATCTAAGTCTGAACTGATGAAAAGTCTGCACAGACATTTGGTAAAGACCTCTGAGTAAAAATTTTTACTCAGACTTTATAGTCTGTGCCGATGTCTGTACACACAAAAGTCTGTGTCGTGTGGACCCACCATTACTGGCGAACATATAAAAAAATACCAGTTTTATGATACAGGCGTTGATAAAAAAAGTGTTTTTTTTTATTCGAGTTGAGAAGGGTAAGGTCTAATCTAGGTTAGAGGTGAATTTAATTTCATACTTTATTCAAAAATGTGATGTTTCATAATATACTTGGTCATTTTTTTTCTTTTCAATGTTGAAATATCTCGTTTGCCTACAATTACACCTGCACCAATACCCCACCAAACTAGTACACAGTAACGCTGCTTTGCGGCAGAAATAGGTATGGTGGTGATGAGATACATCTCTTCTACCCCGGAGCTGAGATTCTTTTGATAAAAAAAAAACTCAGCTCCTAACAAAAAATAATTCCTGAAAAACAATAATTCTCTTTTTGACTGATCATGAAAATAATAATTCTCCTTTTGACTGATCATGAAAATAATAATTCTCTTTTTGACTAATCATGAAAAAAATAATTGTCCTTTTGATTATTCATGAAAATAATAATTTGCATTTTGCCTAATCACGAAAAAAATAATACATAGTAAATTGTAATAAAGTTATCATTAGAAGATGTCATTAAATTATGCAGTTCTTATAAGTAAATATCTTAGAATAATTTCTTAAAATGAATTTAAATCGTACAGTTATAAACAAAAACTGCATAAAAACACGCTGTCTCTTTGGTTCGATCAAACACTTGGCACTATAAAACTCATATTTTTTTTCTACTAAAAGACTAACTACTTGTGACCATCTGAAAGTTAAGCTGCTATATTGTGATTTTTTTTATTTTAATACGTGATTTTTACTGACTTATCCCTATTTAAAAACTTGAATGCATGTGTTTCTTGTATGTAACTATTTTCTATGCTACTAAAGTTTGGCTTCTAAGAATTAAAACATTATTGTGGTAGTATTTAAACATATCGGTTATTTCACATACAAAACAGAGTACGCAGGCAATTAATTGAAAAACGCAAGCTATTTTTACGTCTCGTGAAATTTTGTCAATGGTTTGGTCCTTCAGCGAATTTTTTGTGAGTTTTAACAATTTCAAATGTACCTACCTACCTATCTAAATAACAATCTTTATCACTCACATTTTACACAACATGTTATCGAAATAACGCACACCCTCGAACGCCCCAATTAGAAGGGTTACAATTATAATACGACTACTGAAATTTCACTTGTTAAAGCTGCAATATTGTTTATTTACAAAATTGGTTATCCCTTATTTTAGGCAAGAGTAGGCATAGACGCAAAACTTATGTTAGATATTAAATTTTATTTACAACTGTGTTTTAAAAAGCCCTATAGCTTTGACAGTTTAACCATCGTTAGATTCCGCTGTTCAATGGAGAGCTGACTATAATTTACGAAGCGTTATTTATTTTAGAATAATCATTACCTATATTAGAAATAGCTAAATTCGATTCAGTAGCCGTTTCTGAGCAAACTACTTTCGGGGTGTGCGCTTAAAATGTTACACGTTGCGTAGTACAATGCGCAAGTAACTAATAAAATAGGTGCGCCATTATTTGTCTTTATTTCAAATTACGCACGGATTTGTAATTTTAGCCTATAAAAACTTACGCATACAATCATACATGGTACTTATATGTGGGCTCTATGTTACGGTAACGATGCAGTATTGTAGAGGTTAGTGCATACTTTTTTTTCACAAAGTAACCTGTCGTACGGCACGGTTTGAAAATACTTTCTATATTATATACACTTAAAGATTATACCGACAATAAAAGTGGTTATTTCAAATTACAAGATTGTTATGTGGCTTATACGTACATACATAAAATTACTTTTCTTCTCACGCGGCAAGATATTCCTTGGAAAAAATATTTCTATATTATATTCACTTAAAGTGTTCACCGACTATAGAAGTGCTTATTTAAAAGAACAAGATTGGTAACAGGCTTATACTCGTATGAATATATCATGAAGCGAATAATTTAAAAGAATTAGAGCGCAGGCCTCTAATTCTAAGGGCATGCGATAAGGTAGCCCACGAAATTTGTAATTTCTTTAGGATTTCTTTTGTAATTTGCAGCTCAGGCCGAGGTCATCGTATGATAATAAAAAAAAACGCAACAGGAGGTAAAGAATATAGATTTAGGCACAGAATTATAATCTAAAAAAAAATAGAAATTAAAATGTGTGTTTGTAATTTCAAAATAACAGCCTTTTACAAAATATATACGTACCTACATGAATGTTTATACAGGACATAACATGAACAAAAAACAGTTTTAAACATTTTTGTCTGTTTATTTGTTCCGGGTTCCGAAACGGTTGGACTGCCGGGATAAAAGATAGCTGTTAGTGCAATAACTTAGAATACTTTTATTTAAAAAAAGAATCAGGCTTCTGCGCAGGAAAACTAAATTCCCGTGATAAGCAACATTCATACGAAGGAATCGCGGATATCAGCTAGTCATTAATAATTCTAACATTTTTTGGCCGCATACGTGTTTACACTAAACAGGCACATTAACGGGTAATTGTAAATTAAACAGGTGAATGATTTTAACGATTCAAATTGTGTAAAAGTATACGTTTGTGCCGCGTCTATTCTATCACCATACATTTCGACGCTAAGATCATAAGATGCTTATTACAAAAAATTAAGAAAAAAAATATTTTGCGGGCTACCTTTGTGCTTTAACCTGTGTATTTTTTTAAAATTCTCTACAGTTTTCTTATTGACGATTATCTAAACATTGCCACCGATGCCGTTGACTGCGGCTGAAAAATCCTCCGAAAGACGCCTAACAACTAATGTAAATCCTATATTCTTACAAATTGACGGCACGGTTGGCGCAGTGGCTGAGCGATTAGCTACTGCGCTGCGTGTCACGGGTACCGATTCCCGCAAGGAACAAATATTTGTATGGCCTTCAGATAGTTGTTCCGGGTCTGGCTGCTTGTGTACGTGTTATCTGCACGGTATAAGAACTATATAACTCTTTGTGTAGCTTATTTTCTAGATTTAAAACGAACATACGAATATTATTTTGTGTCTTTTTTACAACACATATTAACTCTCACATTAAATATGTTGATACTACATTTACATTTATCATAGATTTTATTTTTCTTATAAAGTTTATTTTATTCATTAAGTGGTTAAATTCTGAAATAATTACAAACTACCTAATAATAATTAATTTGTAAACAGTAACAGTTTAAAAACTTTTTCTGTTAGCGCGCATCGTATTAATTATTATGCTTATCACAGATTCACTGCAAGTAAGAAGTGTACATACATACGATTATTTTGGACTTAAGTTTTAGGTTTAAGCATATCGTAGAACATATTCCTTTTTTAAGTCGGTTAAAAATAGCACAGTATGCAATTAGCCTTATAAACATTATTACTTTCACGTTGCCGTAACATAGATTTTACAAACTGCCAATATCTACAGGCTTACCCAATTATTTTATTTATTTAAAAAACTATGGAGTTTCTTGCCCATTCTTCTCCAAGCGACAATACCTTTTTGAATGGACAAATAGAGTGCAACTAGTTTTTTTTTCTTGTTCATGAACTTACGAATCGTTCGTTTGTTATCAAGGTTACAATAATAGATCGATTGAACCTTTTTATACTCAGAAGCACATGTATGCTCTTTAAAAATTGTGTAATAATACCTACCTACACTTATATCACATAGATATAGGGCCTAATTTAACAACTTTTTGTTTTAATCTAACACCAATTAGTTAATTCAGAGTCAAGGATAAAAACTATAACGTATCCTTAGAAATTGGTAAAAAGGTAAATAGTTAAATGGAACATTGAATGTTTTAAAGTCAGTACCAATTTGTAGATAAATCTTGTGTACTGTAAATATACATTATATACGTAATAGTCACGTACCATATTATTTTTTTACAATATAAAATAGTTCAGTACCTCGAAGAGTTGAGTAATTTCTAATTCGTTTCAATTACATCTTGTGCCTATCACTATCTTTTTTTTCCATAATGCTTCATAAATATCTATGGCAAAAGCCACATACATTCAGACCTCACAATACAATACCCAATGCTACAATAATAGAATTATTGAAGCATATAATTACTAACAAACAGACAAGTACGTACTTCAGAAATTTTATTGTTTTCAATTTAGTAAGAACTAAGTACCACAAAGAGACAAAGTTTCCATGAAACTACTACTATTTTGCTTCTCCATAGTAATAACAGCACTGTAAAAGATATTATCATCGCAAATTTATACTTCCAAAGATAAACTATGATTGCCTGTGTGCTTTCCTATTTTTGTGATACACCTGTAACTTTCTTATTGCAGATGTTCTCTAAAAAGTTGCAAATAAAAATTACATTAGGCAATTTGGTACTTAAAGTACATAAATAGCAGCATTCTTAAAAAGCTTAACATTTTGTTGGCAAATTTTGTACAATTTGTATAGTACTTATAGTTTGCGTAGCTTAATAACAAAAACTCAATACTAAAGAATTTATGTAAAGCTCTTGATTAGTTTATATTAAAATTACACTTGTAGTCATTACACATTATCACACAAATCCCAAAATTCCAATAAACACTATCTTCTTATCCAAAATATGTAGTTACCTAATCAGTCAATTTGCAAAATATTTGCTTCTTCGTCACAAATTTAACACTTTACCGAACAGCGGACCTATTCTAGTTGAATACAGTTTTATGCAGATTTTGGAAGCACTTTTAGGACTTTTCCAATCGCTACAGTAGTGTATTCGTCACGTAGAGTCAGTCGACCTAACTGACCAAATTTATTGTACGGTTCCATACAAATGGGACCTGCGCATTCTATCCTCATAATGGCCACTTGCCCTTGTTTAACAAAGCGTGGCCGCATATTGTACTTCACACCGGTTTTCTTATCCACTAGGCAGATAAGCGCCTTCACCGTCACTTCTTCAACAGCACAATGGATATGCATTATTGCGGAGTATCCAGCACATATGATTGATTTTGTTTCCATGATAACAAGTTGTGCATCAAAAATTTTGCCTATACTAATAGATTCGCTGTTCTCCGAAAGGACAAATCCAATAGACACTTCCTCTTCCTCAATCCCTTTTAGTTTTATTTTGACATTTTCTCCACATTGAACTGATGTCACTTCAATTTCGTCGGACCATAGCTGGTCTACAGTAACTGCTACTTTGTTTGGCATAAGAATTAGGGTATCGCCCGTGCTAGTAGCTCCTGCTTCCACCTTTCCCATCAGGACAGTGCCCATGTCTCGGTATTTATCAATGACTGGCATTATAAAAGGACCTTCCTTGTCTCGGGCAAACGAAGGCAATTGATCTAATAACTCAATAAAAGAAACACCGCGATACCATGGACAGACATCCTTTGAGACTTTTTCAAGTAAACCTTGTCCAGTTTGGCCCGACACAGGTAAGAAATTTAAATCTTTTCCTAGGCTAAAGCCTAATGATTTTAGAAAAGGTAAAATGTTCTCTTTGCAATGAGTGTATCGTACTTCATCCCAGTTTACTGTTGGGTCATCCATTTTGGTAATCAGAACTATTAAATATTTTACTCCGCAAGTTTTGACCAACATGGCATGTTCTCTGGTCTGACCCCCCCTGTCAAATCCAGTTTCAAATTCTCCTCTGCGTGCTGATATTACTAATACAGCTAGATCAGCTTGTGCTGCTCCACCAATCATGTTAGGCACAAAGCTCTTATGACCGGGAGCATCAAGAATGGTGAAGTGCTTTGTATGTGTTTCAAAATATGCTCTACCAACATGAACAGTCTTACCTTTTTCTCTCTCTTCAGGATTAGTATCAAGTGCCCACGACAAATACCATGATTCTCTAGATAGCTCCCTTGCCTCTTTCTCATACTTATCTAGAGTTCTCTTGTCAACCATGCCGGTCAATGACATAATTTGCCCTCCAATAGTAGACTTGCCAGCATCTACGTGTCCAATGAGTACCAGGTTTATATGATTTTTTTTACTGATATTGGTTTCATCGAGTTTTTTCTTTTTGATGTTTGTTGTTGGTTTATTTTGTTCTGATGCTTCACTTCTGTCATCGTCTTTTCTTTTCTTTTGTTTCTGAATTGTGTTCAAATTACGTGATGTTCCGGGTTTAGGGATACGTTCCCCTGTGATGTCTTCACATGCCGGGTGTGGCACAAATTGCGAGGCTTGTACTGGTACCTCGGGGATACTAATGTTCAAACATTTAGATTTCACAAATTGTGCGGGCGCTACTGGTGCCTCGGCGTTGCTAATGTTCAAACATTTAGATTGCACGAATTGCGCGGGCGCTACTGGTGCTTCGGCGTTACTAATTTTCGAAGATTTAGATTGCACAAATTTCGCGGCTGGCGATAATAGCGCCGTTGCTACTGGTGCGTCGGATATTGTAATGTTCTCAAATGGTGGTATAAATTGCCCGGCTATTTCTTGTTCCCATGTGGTGTTCTTATATACCGGAGTAAATTGTGGGGCTATTCCTTGTTCCCATGTGGTGTCCTGATATGCAACGGGGGGCGCAAATTGCGGGGCTATTCTTTGTTCCCATGTGGTGTTCTTAAAGACAAGCGAAGGAAAATATTGTGCGGCTATTCCTTGTTCCCATGGGCTGTTTTCATACATCTGCAACTGCACACATTGCGCTGCCGGTGCAAACTGATAGACGTCTTCAGTATATGGTAGTGCTCCATCAGCAAAATAGACGGGGTAGCTGAGGCCCGAGGGTCCTTCACCACTGGGTGATAACAACGCAGCCGGCTTGCACTCCAACTGGCCTGAAGGTTCTTTACTACTGGATGATGACACCCCGGCGGGTACAAACTCCTTGGCATCGACGTTGAGCATTGACAAATCTGTAGTAATTTGGTTGGTTTCATCGTCATGTTCATCAGACATTGTGATAATCGCTTTAATAGCTCTTGCGGAACGAACGTTTAGTGTTTATAGCCGGATGCAATTAGTTTTTTAACTGGAAAGAAATTTATAGTGGACGGATTAACATGGGACTTTTTTAGTTGAGTTTTTAAGGGTGGAGAAAAGAAAGGTTAATATAAATTCTGACGCTGACGATTCAAATTTTTAATTCAACAGATTCATTTTCAGGTATTACAGTCCATTAATTTAATAAAGTCGTAAGTTAGTCCATCGTATTCGAGAAATAGCAATTAAAAAAAACCCTGAAGTCTTCAATAAGCTCGTGTTATTACAAAGACTATTTCGTTTTTATTTTTTTCTTGATTAATACTGTTTCTATTTAATTTTCTAATTACATTTAAGTTAATTCTAATTAATTTTATACTTTTTACTAGCTGTGCTCCGCGGTTTCACCCACGTTAGTGCTCATTCACACTAATCCGTCAAAGACGATTCGTGTTTTTGACCAGTCGTCTTTTTTCACGAATCGATTTTGATTTGTATGGGCGGCTATATATTTTAATTGCCCGTGTTCACACTATTACGAAATCGTGAAAAATGACGGATACGTCTTAAGGGTCCCTATCAATTTTTCGGTCTAAAAACCGAAAATTATTGTTTTTTCAGTTCAAATTTCTCAATAGCCATGAGATATTTAGTTTAAAAAAAATACGCAGTTACTTGCCACCTATTTATCTAGTCAGCCCACGAAATTAAATTTTGATAACTACTTAATATAAATTACAAAAAATAAAAATGTAACACACGTTTTTACGTAAGCACGAAACACCAAGTTTTTCAACTGCATTTTTAGCTTATTGGTAGCAAATATCAATCTGAAAAAAAAAACCTAAATATAGTGCATATAGTGTACTAGTAAGCCTACGACTTTTTTTTTCAAACTAAATGCATTTAGTACCGGTAAAAAAATTGTTAAACATGCTGGAAAAACCCAATAAAATTGTGTGCAAAACCGTCGTCTAAGCGTATGAATTTATAAAAAAAAAAATAAGTATTCAATATTTAAAAATTTAAGGTGTTTATCTACCAAACTAATTTTTTTTTTTTACTTTTGACTACTTATTTAATTGTAAAAAAATATCTAAATAATGCCTTATAAACTGATGCGCTCGCTCGGTGCATACAGTCGCGCCCAAGGGCTTCTCCACGACGGACCTGTGTCGCCTTTAACTGCGTATTTTTTTTAAAATTAGATATCTTATGGTTATTGAGAAATTTTAACAGAAAAAAAAACGGTTTTTTGACCGCAAAATTGATAGGGACCTCAAAAACCTTCAGTTTTAAATCACGAATCGTTATGACGGATCGGTCGGGATGGGAAGTTCCAAAAATTGCTCTTTGTTTTAAAATTGGATGCACCCAGTGTTTTATTCTTATTTTTTTTTTGTTTATATTAAAGGTCAATCAAAACAACAAGATAGTCATATTCACATCCATCGTGTTGGATAGTTCGTTCAAGACTGAAGTCTGAATCACGAATTTAGTGTGAACATCTATTCGGATATTTTGATGAATCGTGAAAAAACTCGATTCCGTATGCAATGTGAACGATGAACGTTCACATTGCATACGGAATTGAGTTTTTTGACGAATCGTTCGTCGACGGACCCAGTGTGAATGAGCTCTTACGTTAGGTTTTTGGTTACTGATCCATTCCCGTGGCTCATAGTGCATAAGCGTATAAGCTACGGAATGTCTCGGAGAATCATTATTTTGCTGCGAAGTTATTTTAAAATCCCAGTTTTCCTATATCTCCTAAGATATTTATTGACATTAAATGATGTTAAGGGCAAATTGTTCTAAATTAAACACTTGTGATGAATAACGTATTTATGTTGATAAAGATTAATACTATGTTCATAATAAAAACACCTTCGCAAATAATGCATTATTTAATCTACCTGATTCCCAATCACTCCTGCCCAAACGTTTACACTAAAAAACGGTTAAGGAAGAAATGCGACTTCGTATAACTGTGGAAATACGAAATAGATTCTGCATGCATTCGCAATAGAGGCATTTGAGCAGAATATGTAAAAAATATAAAAAAAATGATAAAAATGCATTTTTTATTAATTCTAGTACCCTCTCCCCGAAAAAAGAGAAATACGAGGTTACATATTTAATACGTTTTTCAGGTATTATTTAAGCAAAACAAAATTTTTAAACCATACTTTGGAATTTAGAATTTTGAGACTCGATTCACAATTCTAGCGAATTCACAAAGTTGTTAAAAGATTTTTATGGCATGTGGCACATCACTAGCAAGAGGACAGACTAGAGATTTTTTGAGGGAGTTGGAAGATCCCGGTCTCATTTCTTTTTTTTTTTATAGCCATGTAACATGCTGCTGTAACATGGACAGCATTAATTGAAGTCCGAAACATTGCGAGTAAATAAATAAAAAACTAGGTGGCTAATGTCACTAATTTTGAATTTAAAAGTACTGTAGTACAATGCACATCTAAATAAAAATACAGAGTCTACGACGTGTACTATAAAAACATGTACTTGAATGTAAAATTTTGGTATTTTTTTAATAAAAAATTAAAAAGTCGATGAAAAATAACACATAGGGCATGAGAAGTGTTTAGGGGTCTGAAAGGATAGCAGATGACCCCCTCAGTCGACCATTTCAATTTGGCACACGATGCACCAAACACCCTGTATAACGTGTTTAATAATAGATATAAGGTTTTTTTTTGTTTTGTTATGTAGTTTATTATTATTGTAAAAGATTATTTTTGTGCATTTTATCTACGGGCCTTAGTTGCCTGAAAATGAAATAATTATGATATGGTATGAAAAGGAATATTTTCCCCGTTTTTGCCACATTTTTCATGAATGCTCCGCTCTAATTGGCCGTAGCGTGATGTTATATAGCCTATAGCCTTCCTCGATAAATGGGGTATCCGACACAAAAAAGATTTGTTCAAATCGGGCTGGTAGTTCCTGAGATTAGCGCGTTCAAACAAACAAACAAACTCTTTAGCTTTATAATAACAATAGATTAGTATAGATGTTTTCAAATGTTTCAAAAGAATTGAACAGTTTAAAGTTATTTTTATAAAAATATTGTTTTTAGTAAGTAATGCTTTTTATTTCAAAATTTTACAATCAGGGTTAATTTGGTAATCAGGATTTGGTAAAAAAAAATATTAAGAGAAGACCGTTACATGTAATAAAATTATAATGATAGGCTTGTGCCATGCTTTGATGTTTTCTTTTATTTTTTATATCCTTTTTATTTGGGATACCGAAACTAAAGACTATGAATCATATTAGCATTACGAAATTTATACATATCTAAATATTTTATAATTTCCGGTCAAGTTAGTTCGAAAAATAGTGGTAATGCCTACAATAATTTGGAACAAGGTAAAACTTTCTACGATTGACGCATTGTGCTTGTGCTGTCGGCACTATCCACAATGGTGACGACCGAAGTATCGCCTCCCGGACTATAACGGTAGTTTTTTCGCCGTAATTATTTTAGTTCAGGTTTGTCAATTTTATTTTTACTTTACTACCATGATTTTACAGTATTTTACTAAATTGTACCTTTTTTTTAAGGAATAAATGTACTTTTTGAAAAGATCGCCCCTACACATGTTGAGAATACTACCATTAAGAATATGTGTTAAATAGGTCAAAGTTTGCAATTATAGGTTCTTTTGCGTTTTTCAGTCAAACGGTAATTTTCAATATAAAATTAGATTCACGAGACAAACATATGGATGGATCATGCGATTATCTATAAAATTCCCCGTTAGCATCGTGGTCACAAGCGCGACTAATGATGGGGTACGATTCCTAGGTCAGGTAAAAAGCGGGTTATCGGGTTTTTCCAATAGGATTTTTTTGTAGCAGCCCCGAGTTTGGAAATTGGTTGTGTGACACCCCCGTGCCTCGAAAGGCACGTAAAACCTGTGTGTGACTGTTATTCGTGTACCTTTGACAGTCGTTTTACGAATAGTCAGAAGCCGGTAAGTCTGACAACTAGTCTTATCAGGAGGTTTTGCCCAATAACTGAGTTGTGGAAATCATCAGTTTCTCAGTATAACCGGCTGCAGCGACTTGCGGCTGTAGCGAGTTGGGTGAAAACTAGGCAGAGGAAGGGATTATTTACAAAATTGCTTCTATGCTTTTTTCCCAAAAATTGACATTTCTGAGATACAGCGATTCCAAAAGATAAATAGTCGTATTCTTCACTATAGTTATGATTATGCTGCCTATATAAGCTGGTAAAAGATGAACTTTATTTTCGTGTACTTGCTCAGTATTAAAAATCTAACCATTAGGCAAAAAAATAAAAGTTTTTGGCTCTCTGTTTTTATTTTGGTTAATATCTGAAATGCTTTACGTGTGAAAAATGTACATAGTACTATATTATGTTATATTTACTTTTATATTGTTATATATTTTTTTACCTCATTTTAGTTTTTCGATACTGAGGAAGTACACGAAAATTATAAACTTGTTTTTTTAACATCTTATGTACATTATTATGTCCATATCCTACTAATACTATAAATCCGAAAGTTTGTGCGTTTATCTCTTCTTCATGCTCAAACGGCTAAACGGATCTGAATGAAATTTGGCACTGAGATAGATAATAGTGCGGAATAACACATAGGCTACTACTGCTATTTTATCCCGAAAAAATTTACGGTTCCCGTGGGATGATATGTCAACTTCGATGCGGACAAAGTCGCGAGAAGAAGCTAGTTTTTAATAAAAGTTGATCTGTGTAACTTCTACGTAAAAATAGTTCGATTCTAAGAATTTTAACTCAAAAGAAACCCGTTCCCTCATTTTAATGTTACATGTCGAGATACCTGTCGCGGAAATTACGTGCTTTAATATTTATTAAAAAAACAGTAAGTAAGTATGGAGTTTCTTGCCCATTCTTCTTCATACGAAATTATCTTTTGCAGGGGGCAACTAGACGTTCAAAGTTAATGATTTGATTTTAACTTCTGCATCTAAACTTACGACACAACTTCTTAAACAGAGGAGACAGCGAAAAACTTAGCTACAAAAAGTAAGAAACCAGCTAAATGCGATTCGGAGTTGCAAGGGAAGAGTTCCGTGCTACACTATGTAAAAAAACAATATTTGTTGCTTTAGCGGCAATAGAAATAAATACAATACATAGTCTGTGTAAATTAAAATCCCTTAACTGTTGCAATGAGAGTTAAGCCTACTGGAGAAACCACGTTAAAAAGAATCGCGCGAAATACACTACCCCACAGGTGGCATGGAAACCTGTGCTTTTAGGGAGTTTTTAGAATGGCTATAGGTATATCTGAATTACCAATTCATGCTTAGGAAAAATGTATGAAAGCAATTTTATAGATATCTAGTTTCTGTCCGCGACATCGTTCGCGTGGTTTCAATCTCCCGTGTTAAGTTACGTCTTTAGTTACTGCTCCGCTCCCAAATGTCGTGGCGTGATGTTATATAGCCTATAGTCTTCCTCGATAAAACGGCTAACCGATATAAGGACTAATACGATTTTTTAAATCCGTACCTTGCGTTCCTGAGATTGGCGCGTTCAACCAAACAAAGAAAATCTTCATCTTTATAATGTATTTGTATATGTATAGATTTCATGACCTATTTTTGTGATAAAACTGACCGTTAGGCTGAAAAATGCAAACCACCCATAATGGCGAACTTTGACTTTGAATATATTTTTTATGCACATATGAGAGCGATGACGCTTTTTACATATTGTTTATGATGAAGTATTCAACATTCGTATAGAATTTCAGCTAGTTCCAAATTATTGTAAGCCTCAATGTTTATTTTTGCTTAGGTATGTTTCAAAATAGGAACGGTCATTCTTATTTTGAAATATAACTATTAGTAATATTCATTAAAAATGAGACAAAAACAGAAAAAAAGTCTTGCTAAATTTATTAATTGTTTTTTGATTTTATTATGTTATTATAATTACGTTTTCTTTGTGTTACCCTTCTGCCCCAGATGTCATTACAATTAAACACTTCTGCGGTTCTGCAGTACCTACCTATATCGAGTGTATGGGACATCTATCCTTAAACTAACACCATGAATTCTCTATTGTGGGTATCACACAACAACAGTTTTTTTGTAGAAAAACCATAAGTTAAGTAAAGGTAAAAAAATCTTTTGTTCTTGTTTTAAGTCAACAAATATCGTTTTGCCATTAGGGATGACTAAAAGAGCAACAGGTCAATTTTTCAAACTTGATCTGCTGAAAAAAGATTCAAAATTTTCCTGCAAGAAATTCTACTTGTTCTGCAGTCAGAATAGTGTACCGAGTGCACAGGCGAAGTTTAAGGATAGCTGTCCCTTACATTTTGTTATATAGGTAACTGCGGACGCGGCCAAAACTAACGATGCCTTTTGGTGGCTTATTTATAATTTTTCTGAACATTTATGAAGGTAGATTATGTACCTAAATGTGTTCAGGTTTCTAAAGTAGATGATAAATCAAGAAAGAAAAACGTGGACCAAGTAATGAAAGATTAAAAAACAATTGTTTGTAAATCTTAGAACAAAACAAAACACCTACAAAAAAATTAAGCGAGATCTTAAACGTTTAAGTACCTTTATAGAATTACAATTTGATATCGTTACTCGTTCCACAAACCCTCATAAGGATTTGGGTTTATTAGAATATTTATCTTTTCTGTTATTTGTTCAAATATTATATTTATATTACGCTATTTTTAATAAAAATCACTCGAGCCCTTTGTTTTAATACCTATCTCTCATAACCTAATTTTTTATCGTCAGCGTCAAAATTTTTTCTAACAATTTTCTCCTTACCTTTAAGAACACAACAAAAGTGCGAAATCTGTCAACTATAAACTTCTGATTCACACTCGATTACTACTCGAAGCAAAAATTACGGCAGCTTGAGCGGACAAGCCGAGCCCGCGCTTTGGGGTTGACTGACTTGGCTGGGACATGGAAATACGCAGTACGCAATACAGATACCATAGAGCCTCCCTCCGTCAAATTAGTACACGGTGTTGCCAATATTTTAGCATCTGTTTTTTACGGTAAAAATAGTTTAGTAATTAGGATTTAAGGAAAATTTGATTTCTTAGAATGTTTAGTAATATTGTGCTATTCAATTGTTTAAAAAAATATTAATATGCCATTTTTATGGAAAAATCTTTGAAAAGGAGAATGGGCATGTTTGTGTGGACTATGTCCCAAGTGTTTTACTTAGTTGTAACACTTTATGACCTATATAATTATCATTGTAATGGTTAGAATAACAGATTTATTTTATTTTATGGCACTAACATGCTCATGCTGTAAAGATAAAATAATTCATATTTTTTTTAGCTTAACTAACATGATATTATGTATTATCTGAAATTTCAATATAATATATTATCTACAATGCCAACTGGGGGTTTTAGGTATCGTAAGCTATTATTGTGCCCTTAAAATGGTTTAAGGACACTTGGGTCAAGAGAAATCATAGACAGGTGATAGGTAAAGTTATCTATATCTTTGTAAAAATAAACAAATTCATCAATATTTCTATCCCTACAGGTATCTCACCGTTGGTGTCATCCAATAAAATAAAGGTGTGATTGTAACACTTAAAATGGTATATTCATAAAGTGCTATAAATTATAATACTAGGGACGGGCCATCCACTTATCTCATAATAAGAACTTTCAGATTTAAGTACAGTGCTACAAGTATATATCACTGAATGCACGGCTGTGGATAGAGGCGCTGCTTGTCTAGAAATAAGTCAATAGCCTGACAGTTTTGACGTGATTAATTTACATCAGATTATTCTGTCACTGTCACACGCACCCATAGATTAATCATAATCATTTTCGGGTTGCAAAAGAATTTTATTAGTTTTGGAGTTGCCAAGCCTAAGGGTACGTTTTCCTTCATATTTCTTTGTTGGAGATTGTAAATAAATAAAGTAGTGTTTGTAGGGTTTCAAGCTTAGCTGTAATCGTCCATTACACAATTTTCAGCGCGAGTTGAAATATTTTTAAATGGTTGAATGTACTTCGCAGTGTGATGAGGTTGAGGTAGACCTTGTATCTTATTTATTGTGTAGGTAGCAAATACTATTTAATTAGGCTGTCGCAGATTCCTACCGGCTAGACATGATTAGTATGTTGGAAAACCCTTTTTATGATTGTGATTTGTTTACTAGGTATTAGGATATCGTGTTTTGTCAGGCAGGATTTTACTTCTTGATAAGACTATCATGCGTATCGTGGAAGATGTTTTTAATAGACGGTAAAAACAGTGTCCACGATAAGTGTCGGCAACTTTTACTTACCTACGTCTAAAGTTCCTTGTCCTGCTGACATAGCTACATCGGTTACTGCAGTGTGATTCTCTAAGCCTCACTTCGTAATTCGAAAGCTGAATCCGCAATGAGATTACAAAATGGTATTCTGTTAAACACCATCACGCCGGTGACGTCACCACGGCGAACGAATACTAAACCAATGACAAGTTAGTTCGTTATCGAAGTAAGCGCGATCACTTTAGTGAGACTCGTTTTCGAGTTTGCATTTTAGAGAATCGCTCTACTGATAGGCTAATATTTTACAATGGACTAGAGCAGTATTCAAATGTGCATAATTATGTTCTTCTTTGTTTTTAATCAATAAAAGAAAATAAATATGCAGTTGTTGAAAACACAAGTCCAAGTTCCGAACGTGGTGATCAGGCCTATGGCTTCTTTGTTTTACCCTACTACGGCGAAGCCAAAGGGAGGGTTAGCATTTAGGTTTCAGTCTATGTAAGTTTTGTATATAAGTTCAACTGTGCGCGCATAATATGTCCTACACTATAAGTCGTATATTAACGTATGAGGTGTTATTGGAAGCGTCACAATATTCTGCTAGTTATAGGGTATACGTTATTGAAAATGGTGGTTAGCAGTGGACATAGAACCAGTCATAAATAAAAATTAAGTACCTAATTATATCATGTTTGCAAGGCAAGTTCGTATTGGAGTAATTGCGACAACCGGCTATATTAAGATTTATATTAGTTACTCAACGCGATAGCGGTGCTCTAAATCCTCATGCCAATGATAACAAATACTTTCTAATCTCTTATCAAGATAAGAGATGAATAGTAATAGTAGTAATAGTAGTAATAGTATTTATTAAAAGAGATGGTTTGTAAATTGTAGAAATAACGGAAAATATTCAGTTGTCGTAATGCACTAAAAAGTACCAATACTACATCCTATCATGCCTGTATTCCCCAAAGGGTTTGGCAGAGGTGTACCAATGTACACCCACAGTTTGCCGGTATGTTTAGAACCCATGTAATAGGGAGGCGAGCCTATACCACTTTATTTTTTTAATACTTATGTGAGTCGTGAATTTATCGATGATAAATTTTATTTAAATCGTTTTTATTTCTATTTTACGCCAGCTTTGTGCGTCATTGCTAAGTTAGATAAATCATTTGCAGAGCAGTACCTACATATAACTTCAGAAGGTATATTGAGCACACTGTATACCTACAATCGCTTTGGGCATCTAGACGACGTATAAACCTGAAAAGGGGTCATCGTAAGCTGTACAGTAATACTTACCTCTCATTATTAGGTATAAACAACTTACTATAAGGGATAAAATGACTAAATAAAGAACGAATTTAAAATTAATTTATTTTACAATAATTGAATGTAATGTAAAGTAAAAACCCATGTAATGCATCTGATTTAATTTTATAATATAATTTTATTGTATCTGTTGTAATAATAGATACAATTGTAAAAATATTTGTACAAATATATTGCTATTTGTCATTTTCTTTAAACATAATTGCAAAAAGTAAATAACAGTAAAATTACTAGGATCAAACCTCAAATCTCGACATAACATAACAAACATAACCGTGATTTATATAAACCGCGAAAATGCACGAAACCGGTTAAATATTAAAAATATATGTTGTATTCACATGAATACAATATATATTTTTAATTTTTATTGATTTTAATAGTTCTAATTTGGGTACCAATCATGAAGTCGCAAGTAGCACACAGCTTTTGAAGTCGGCGGTAAATATTTAGTTTGATAGGTTATGTCACGAGTTAGTACACAATCCACCACTTTTACTTGCGCGTAGCTTTATTTTACTCACCTAATTTACCAGGTATTACGTCAAACACTTCATTTCTGTCATGTATGAACGACGGATTCGGATATATTTCCTGTAAACAAAAAAAAAGTAGTTTAAAATCATGATAATGTTTGCGGCATATTATTATTTACTTCGTCGGTTACGTGATGGCTCTACAGTGGTCCCGGGCTGTCAACGAGTCCCCTCACTCTAAAATGTACTCTGTGATTCTTTCACAGCTATTTGATGGACTGTGAGGGTTGCCAGATTGGATTTTATTTCGGCGACATTTTTTTTCCCCTTTTAAGATTTGTGTTTTGAGACAGTGATATATTAAATCCATTATCAACGAAACGATATACATAGTTAACAGCAGATAACCGTGGAACCTAACGTTAAAAAACAAAAGGAGCTTATTTCTATGTAAACTTATTTGGTTGTAGCTTTTAGGTTGAAGCTGTGGTTGAAGTAATGAAATTATTATGAAAAGTGACAAAGACTGAACGCCAATTCTATTAGTTACAAATGTTCCAAATCTAGTCACGTAAATAAGTGATATTTTTGACAGTTTAAGAATGATTAGAATGAGATCGTACTTATAAGTTACTTGAATTTATCCCCTGACGTTTTTGGTTTACAAACAGCGACGCCATGACTGCGTAAAATGGGATTTTGGAACTGTAACGTCTTCAAGAAAATGTACTGAAAACTCTTAAAAATACCCAGTTCCATTAAGATTATGTATTTTCGTGTTGAGAATTGAGAAAGTACCTAATCCCTTAAATGGCAAACTGTTACAATTTGAGTACTCTGCCATCTTGCGGCTCGAGTTTGAACAAAAATGCCTCGTTGGTAGCCGATGTTCAACAAGTTTGACGAGTCTAAACTAAATATAAAAAGGGAGCAGAAATGAAAAGGGGAAAGGAATTTCAGAGGGGAATGCGCTAAGATTCGAGTTTAAAATTTTACGTTTTTTTTGCAATTTGCTAAAAGTACCAGTTTGCACATGAATCAATAAATAGAGGCTGCAAGAACGAATATGAACCGATACTCCATAAAAAATGAAAAATATTGTTAGAATGATATCGTTATAATAATGTTTTGATTTTTAATAGACTCCATGATTTTTTGCGACTTCCAAAAAAAAAAAATAACCAAAACTGCAGTAAGATTGACAAAATATGTATTATTATTTAAAATATTCACAGATTTGTTATTAAGTTAAAATTTTAGCAAATTATATTATGAGTAGGTACCTATTTATAGGTATAATCAACTAAATCATCAAAAATAAATTTCTCCTAGTTGCAATTGGACTCTGCAAGACCTGTTTTTCATTAAAAAAATCGCTCTAATCTAATCTAATCTAATCTAATTTAACTTTGACTTTATAAGCTTTGTAATACCAGCTCCAAATCACCTCAAAATTCTAAACAAGATTTACGTAGGTAAGAAAAGTAATGACGTGTGGGCAGTTTTGCAATTCGCCACCTCATAAGGAGTAGTGCTAATTTCGTAATCCGCCCAACGGCTGGAGGTATCAAAGAACTGCCGAGATGAGCACCTTGTCTCCAAGTGGGCGGCAAGGCTGACTGCCTCCCACTGCCTCGCAGTACACCTCTTACTTTTCATACATTCCATTTGTGACACATTTTTATTAACAGGTTTTGGCATGTGTTAGTTTTGTGCTGACAGGGATTTTTTTTGGTATTGTCAACGTTATGACTTACTCTATTTATGCTAATATTATAAAGAGGCAAGATTTGTATGTATGTATGTAACGAACAAACTCAAAAACCGTAGAAGCGAAAAATTCTTTCACCATTAGAATGCTACATTACCTATCACTAATTAACATAGGCTACATAACATCACGCTATGACAAACGGCAGTGGAGCAATAACTAAACACACTTAACGGGGGTGAAATAAGATACGCGGTAGAAGTCGCGGATAGTTCTTTAGTACCTATAAAAATAATAAAATAAAATAATATACCAACACGCCTGTGTTCCCGGAAGGGTTAGGCAGAGGTGTACCAATGTATACCCACAGTTCGCCGGTATATTTAGGTCCCATGTAATAGGGGGTTAGCCTATTGCCATTAACCGGGCACAAATCCAAATTCCGAGCTGCTACTGAGAATTTCATAGAAAAAATAACACTTTTTGCTCGACCTGGGACGAACCCGGGACCCCTTGCACAGCAGTCGCACTTGCGACCACGAGACCAACGGAGCAGTTAGCACCTATATAGGTACTTAATCTAATAAAGTTGAAGTGTGTGTTTGTTCAAATGCGCTGATCTCTGCACCTAACAGTCAGGCTGTGTATATAATTGCTTGATTCATAAGGAATAGTCTATACCATTCCTCATGAATCTAGCAATCATATACACATCCGTGACGTTGTATTATAATTATAGCCTATGCTATATAATATAACATCACGCTATTACACACGGGAGCGGAGCAGTAGCCGGACGTAACTTAAAGCTGAAGAGATTTTTTGTTTGTTTGTATAAACTAATCTCTGGAAGATCGAAGTTGGAATACAAAAATATTTTTACTAGCAAACATCCCGTAACTTCGCCCGCGTGTCTTATTTCACCCACGTTAAGTTACGTCTTTGATTACTGCTCCGCTCTCGTGTGTCGTAGCGTTATATTATACCCTATGACACTCACAAATAACGTAAAAGAATTTTTAAAATCGGTTCAGCAGATTTAGGGATATACTAGAGATAATAACTTGTAGAAGAGACATGGTACCGAAAACTTTACCATGACCTCAGTACTGTCACGAGCATAAACATGTAAAATCATCATCATCATATCAGCTTATAGCCGTCCACTGCTGTACGTAGGCCTCCCCCAAAAAGAGCCAAACATGTATAATAATAATACCAGCCTATAACTGTCCCACTGCTGGGCAAAGGCCTCTTCTCATACAGAGAAGGCACGAGCGTTAATTACCACGTTAATTAAACATGTATGCACATGTTAAATTTAAAAGCGATTTACTCGACGATGAACGATTGCTACGTTAAGATAAGACCGATGTCATTGTAGTATGGAATCGAGAATATGATGTTCATAACACCATTATATTTCAATCAATCCTTTGGGAGGAAATTGCTTAAGAATGTTACTAAGCCTATACATGTTTAATGTTTATGCGTCAAGGGTGCAGATGACCGGAACCTGCACCCTTGACGATTTGAACAGTGCCTCTGACACGGCAATAAACGTAGCCATCTGTTGGGCCCAAGGAGCATAAATAGCCACAAATATATCATCGAAACGAAAAGCAGAAGAAGACCAAATGATTTTGTCAAAGAAACGATTCAGTAAAGGAAATAAAATGTTATAATTACAAGAAAAGCAAAGATGTCTCACGCAAGAACAGTATACTATTTGGGCGTAGTATAATCCCAGCGACTGTGGCCCGAGAGGTAAGGCAACGGGTAGGTACGCTCAAGGCACTCCGAGTTCAAATCTCATTGAAACTGCAAAGTATTGTATACTTACCGTATAACAATTTTCTCAATGGAAATTGCTTCGGAAAATGAGGAAAACTTAAAAAAAAAGGCATAGAGCTGCCAGAACTTAAGAAAAGTTTATACCTATAGAAATAAGCGATGTTTTATTGTTGCTTTGCCTGATTATAAAATTCTATTTGATTTGCATCTTCGGGTCCTCGGTAGTACAAGTGGTCAGTATACCCGCCTGTCACGTGGGGGATCAGGGTTCAATTCCCTGCCGGGGAGATCCTTTTTTACTTTTTCGAAGGCAAAAATAGTTATATTTTGTATTTTTATTTTGGAATAATTTTTCTCAACAGTTTTAATAAAATATTTGAGCTTTTCGAAGCTTTCTAAGTTTTTGAAATACACGTAAAAAGCTTCGTTATGTCAAAAATCAATTGAAAGTTATTAAAAACATCAATGAATTAATGGAAAATGATGGCAGAGCTTTATATTAGATAACAATTAAATATTATTTAACTCAAAACAAAATAGAATACCTAACCTAGACAACCTGTGACATCTATATTTGAATTTGAAACCAATAAAACAGTGTTTGCCGTTCAATTTATAAACGTGCAGCCTGGGGATAAGGTACGCTTTTATGTGAAGGGGTATTACTGCACTATCTAGCGTGCAACAGTGAAAACTGTTGGGGAGGTGGCTTGCTTATGCGTTTTGCGATGTCGCGAGGGGCCGGTGGGGGCTCTGCATCCGCGAAATAACAGAAAAACATAAATAATCACCTAAATACTGCCGATAAAATCAAGAATTTTATCTATAAAAATGCGCAGTGCTTCCACCGTGCCTATGAAAGTTAAAAATTTGCAAGTTGATGTCGGTTATTCAGGGAATTTCGATAAAATGTGCTTCATAAGAAGTAAGTTAAACCCTTATTTGGATTTTCAATCACTATCCTCGGTAGTATAGTGGTCAGTATCCCCGCCTGTCACGCGGGAGACCGGGGTTCGATCCCCCGCCGGGGAGGCTATCTTTTTTTGTTTTTTTCTGAATTTCTTTTTTATTTTATATTTTTTTGATAAAAACCTTTAGGTTTAAGTTAGATACCTCCTGCTTTTGTTAAAGCTTCAAGAAATATATGGTAAAACCACTAATTAATTGTTCAGCTTCATGTAGCTTAACGAAGTATTACTTAATATAGAAAGGCAAGTTTCCTAAATTCACGTTTAATCGGCTCGCTGGCTGTGCCGGTCGATAACTTAATGACTAATACAAGGACAAGTTGACAACATTATTTGTAGGTACTGAAACCCGAAGGCTTTAACTTTATCTACTTGACTTTAAGATAAGTTTGCTTTTTAAAATTTTGTTTTATTTATAAATTGATGATTTATGGTTATTATTATAATTTAGACATGTCAATCTAAATTATAGTATTATTATTTAGATTGACATATACAAATACGGGTTTCAATGCATGAAATATTTCTTTTAACTTCTACCTATATATCGTGTTTGGGTAATTTTTCAAAATCTTAATTTACTTTCTTTTTGACTATTTTGCCGTTCTTGCCGAAATATGACAATGTTTTGTTGATTCAAAAATCTTGAAAATTTTTATTCTAATTTGCAGGTGTGCGGTTAATTTATCGATATTAATATTATGAAGCTGAAGAGCTTTGGACGCGTTAATCTTCTGTACTAGATTGATTCAGAAATTCTTTCGCTAATGAGTGGTGCTACTATATCTTATTATAAAAAAATGTCGATGTAATTTTCAGAGATGCATGAGGATTTGTTGGGTCTTCTCATGCTAGTCCAACAAGTCTAACAGAAAAACTGAAAAGATGAAATTATGGAAAATAAAAGCATGGCATATAAAATTATAGCATTTTAAATTATGTCAGACATTAGTAAACCGTGGCGATCTCTAACCATAAAAGCAGTGCACTGCAGGACTGCAAAATCAGCTTTGGGGGAATCTCTATTATTTAATCCGGGCTTATAAGGTGTTTGCCCAGATGATTGTTGCGCTTGTGATTTATTGCTTCGCATTCCTCCAGGTATTCAAGGCTTTTATAAGATGCTTTTCAGACAACTGTGATTTGAAAATTGCATGATTTCTCCTCGTATATTCTGTATTTTGTGTCTGTTTTATTGCTGTGTGGTCGCGTCGTTTAGGTTGTATGTATTCTAAATATTTGTATAGATCTGTTGGTTCCATTGCCGTTATCGTGTCGGTGTTG
Organism: Caradrina clavipalpis; assembly: GCA_932526535.1. Taxonomy (NCBI): domain Eukaryota; kingdom Metazoa; phylum Arthropoda; class Insecta; order Lepidoptera; family Noctuidae; genus Caradrina; species Caradrina clavipalpis. The sequence continues at coordinate 9,081,037 of OW052087.1, forward strand.
CTAACTGCATAGTTGCTGCATAGTTGGGTTTTATTTTTCCTTTTATAATGTGCAATGTCCTGCACTTGTCTAATCCGAATTGCTTATTGATATCTTGAGTAAACGTTGTACTCGGTAAGAGTTTTTATTTCTCTTTCAGTTTTAGCATATCTACACTAATATTTGAAAGTGGAAAGATTTTTATTTTTGTATGTGACAAATAAACTTAAATACCAATGGACCGATTTCAACGAGCTATATTGTCACTGAGTAATATAGTCTATATAACATCACGCTACGACCCACGGGAGCGGAGCAGTAACAAAAAACGTAACTTAACGCGGTTGAAATATGCCACGGGGACGAAATCGCGGATAGTTTTCTAGTAATTTAATAAAAGTTGGTACCTAACTATTTATAATGATGAGTAGTTCCTACAGTGTCAGTTTTACAGTTTTAAGATTTATGAACAGTAATATTGCATAGGTACATGATATAAAATCGCTTACGCTTCGCCTATGAACATGCCTACAGTCTGCTAAGCAATAACCCTGCCAAATCAAAAGGTTGTGTTCCACGAACACTCTTAATTTCACACGCGCTCCGTCATTTAGCCGTATTATAAGTCCTAACGGGTTCATACATACAATCGCGTTCTTTCGATACAAGATTTTTTATATCGTGACGTCATCTATATTGTTCTTTTGTATAACATTCAAGTAATAGGTGCATGTATTATGTACGCGATAGGTTTTCGATTTTGTGGCCTTGTGACGTCATCGTCTTCAAAAGACAGTCAATCAAACGGTGATAAGTAGGCGAAAGAGGAAGGTTTTGAGTTTGAATCGAATTCGTATGTCCGACTGAAGCTTGGTGATTGAGCTTTTGATTTGAATTATAGTGAATGGATTTGTGTCACGGTTATACGCATTTTCTCATTGCATATAGATATCAACCGGGTAAGTTATTTAATGAGGGGAAACGATTATACTGCGAGTATCACCTAGGTAATCCGTGCAAATTCTTTAAAGATCAGACAAAGATACTATCAAGCCTGTATTCCCCGAACGGTTAGGCAGGGGTGTAACAATGTACACCCACAGTCCGTCAGCATGTTTTAGGTCCCATATATTATGGGACGAGTTTATTGCCATTAACCGGGCACAAAACTTAACTGCGAGCGGCTTCTGAGAATTTCATAGAAAACCCCAATAACAGTTTGCTCAACCTGGGAATCGAACCCAAGACCTTTAGCGTAGCAGTCGTGCTTAGGACGACTATGCTAACGAGGCAGTTATCAAAGATCAGATCTTTAATGAAATCAAGGTAATGAAGAGTCAAGACAGTGTTACAGTAAAGACGTACCTTCGAACGCTTCCACTCGAAATGAAAAGGAGGAGTCTGGTAGTAAAACACTGAGGACTGATTAGCGGGGAAGTCAGGGTCCTCCCAGAGCTCCGCCTTCTCCAGACACGTCTGCTTAATGCGCTCGTAATCCGTCATCCTGAGGACAAAAGAAAGTTCATTGAGTAACATCGAACAAGCTGCAGGAGTTAGTAACTTCTCGTGATGCAAAGGTATGAAGAAGATAGATGTTAGCTTAAACATCGGGAGGGGTCATCCTGAAAAACCTTCCTTCTTCCATCCTTCTCTTTATTGGAGGCCTTATCTATACTCAAACATTATAAACCAGAAGAATTCTTTTCGTTTGATTGATTGAGAGTTTGTTTAAACACGCTAATCTATGGAGAATTCTGTAGAATTGTAAACATTATTTTTGTATATTACTCGTATAATTATCTAGATTCATGAGGAATTGTAGGTACACGCTAATTACACTATATAAAATCACGCTGCAACACACGCTCTCGTGAGTTGCAGCGTGAGGTTATAAAACGAATACTATTCCTCATGAATTTGGATATCATTTTCAAAACTTTTCCATCCCAATAGTAGTTCCACGAGATTAGTACGTTAAAACAAACACACAAACAAAAAAAAATAGCTTTATTATACTAGTATACAAGTATAGATGAGGATACGACGCATTTTTAATAATAAATATTATTCTGCCAGTAAACTAATCTATACTGATATTATAAAGCTAAAGAGTTTGTTTGTTTGAACGCGCTAATCTCAGGGACTACTGGTTGGAATTGGAAAATTCTTTTAGTGTTGGATAGTCCATTTCTTGAGGAAGGCTATAGGCTATGTAACATCACGCTACGACCAACAGGTGCTGAGCAGCGAGGGTGAAACCGCGGGGAACAGCTAGTGTATAATAATATTATAAAAAGGTCAGATTTGTTTGGTTGTTTGTAACGAATAGGCTCTGAAACTGCTGGACCAATTTTAACAATTTTTTCACCAATAAATAGCTACATTATTCCAGAATAACATAGGCTATATAACATCACACCACGCGTCACGGGAGCGGAGCATTAACGAAAGACGTAACTTATGGCGGGTGAAATAAACCACGCGAACAAAGTCCCGGACAGTTCGATAGTATGTAATATGTATATGTGTATGTGTGTATGTATGTGTGTGTATGTAATATGTGGATAACGTCGTGAGTATATTTCTTCTTTATCGTATGGGCAGTAAGGTCTAACGACCCCACACACCCTAGTGTCAGAGTTTCTAAACCGCCTCAAAGGCCTCTGACATGGTTACCGATGTCAGTGATGTCCAAGATAAACTTAGAAAGTACATATGAATTAGAAAAAGTCACATTGGTACTTGCCCGTGCCTGGTTGCGAACCCACAACCTAGTGCATGAGAGGCGGGCGCCTTAACCACTGGGCCATCACGACACTAGTAGTGTATTTGTGACCTCTATTATTAAGTTCTAACCTATGTGTACTTATTATTACACTGCTGTTTGTTGTCCCTAAATATACGTACATAAATAAATAAATAAACTGATTGTTTCCCACTTTGCGCTTCGCACTTTGCACTAAGTCTTTCCATTAAGGTGGTACACTTTGATAAGCCAAAGCGCAACAGTAAACGGGGCATTTAGTAGGGCAACAACTAAGCTGGGTATTGTTTAACTATAGGTAGACAACGTCGCTACGTTCCAGTCTACTACGAAAACGATTAATTACACTCAGCATTGTAAGTACACTTCGCGTCTACGATGTTACGTTACACACATTTCAATATAGTTAATTTTTCTTTTCATTTGATTTTATTTATAGACAATAATATTTTGGCATTTGGTCAAACTCAAACTCAAAACATTTATTTCAATTAGACCATTTACAGGCACTTTACTGTTAGTCAGAAGCCCGACGTCGAGGTCGTTACTGTTAGTCAGAAACCCGAAAGTCTGACAACCAGTCTTACTAAGAGTATCGTATTACCCATTACTGGGTTGTGGAGGTCTGATAGGCAGTCGCTCCATGTAAAATACTGATATTCAGCTGCATCCGGTTCGACTGGAAGCCGACCCCAACATAGTCGGGAAAAGGCTAGGCAGATGATGATTGTAAGTACACTTCGTATTAGATGGTGGTGGACCGAAGCAGAAAGTGGGATCACGGGATCTTTTGAAATTGAAGTGGTTGATGACTTCATCTATCTCGGCGCGTACACAACACAGGTTCTTGTGAAAAGGAAATTCGAAGGCGCATAGGAATGACCAAAAGTGCAATGTAACAGCTGCAAGGCATATGGAAGGATTGCAACGTGTCACGCAAAACAAAAACTAAATTGTTCAAACGTCTGATCTTCTCCATATTGAGTTACGGAGCTCAGAATTGGAGTTGCATTAGCAGTTTCAATTTTATAAGCGGACCGCGATCGAATGCCTTGATGATGCCTTCTAGATGTGGTACTGGAGTTCAATGCTCTAACGACTACCCAAATGTAGCGCTATAACTCTTTAAAAAAATAAAAAAGCAACATATATATGTAATTCTCCAGGCCGATTCCGGCCACGGCGGCTAACCTTAATGCAGACTAGCCACGTACGCAGGAGATATTATATTGCACAAGCGTGTGCGCAAACACAGGTGCACTCCCTCTTCCCTAACTCTCATAGCCCGATGGAACATGATGAACATAATATAATATAACTACTATTTAGATATGTGACAAGACTAAATACTGTCTGTTATCCAACCAAATAACACGTTTTTTTTTATAATTAGCTATATGCCTGGCGGTGTCATCCGCGTTCGGTTATTGGTGCGCTCCCGTTAGACATAGCATTAGGTTCTATACGTATAAACGTTCCTCTTTAATCACTCTATCTCTTCATGAAAACGCGTTAAAAGCCGTTGTATAATTTATAAGATCTCAGCGTACAGAGTGACAGACGGCGGGCAGCGACTTTGTTCTATACTATGTAGAGAAGATGAATAGAAATCTCCAAGCTTAAAATGCAAGGTGCAATAATAACTCTGAACGGAACTAGATGTTACTGCTTCACTGACACACCGACGAAGTGGAGCGTGATAAATTAATGGTGTCTAGTCGTCCAGGCATAATGTATTAGAAATAACGATAGGGCAAACACTTCTAGTGCGTTAAATAATTTCTTTGATCTTTAGTAGTACGGTATCTATACCACTACTGATAAGCTACAATTAGATAACCTTTTTGTTGGTATATCTGTGTGCACATGGTTTGTGTCAATAAACTTTCTTCTATCTTTATTTCTTTAGATATAGACTTTTTTTTACTCAAGAAGCTTACAATAGATGTAGATCGCTTGTCAATAAACGGGATGAATATTTTAAAAATGTTTGCTGATTTAGCATTCTGCCTTTGAGAACTCCCCATTTATTTTACTGACATTTTTGTCAAAATTTTGACATTGATTGTCTTCAAAATCGAGTCTCAATCTCATATCAGCATAATATGAGGTTGAGACTCGATTTTGAAAGATTTTATAATTTCTGGAATTGGTCTTTAGTTTTCATTAGACGGGAGATCGCCATCTAAACCAAACCATACAAAAACGAGCCGAGTTGTTTTTTTAAGGATCAAACATCCCATTTTTCGTGGCGTCACCAACCATAACAGACGCTGCCACCACGTGGTTACCTTAACCATGAGCGTAACCGTAGGTTTCTCTCATTTCAGTGGAAATCGCTGCTTATTGTTTGTGCCCACAATAGAAAATGAATTTCAAATAACTTCAGAATTCAATGGGATTCTACTTTTTATAATGCACTTTCGCAACGATCACGGTCGGGGTTACGCATTTAGTGTGAGTGAACAAGTGAATACCGTGTAGATTGAGCTGTGGATAAATGAGCCTCTTATGTATTACCTAACTGTCTCGTTAGCCTAGTCGTCCTAAGCGCAACTGCTACGCTAGAGGTCTTGGGTTCGATTCCCAGGTCGAGCAGTGTTATTGGGTTTTTCTATGAAATCTTCCGTAACAGCTCAGAGTTAGGTTTTGTGCCTGGTTAATGTCATTAGGTTTGGCCCCCTATTACATGGGACCTAAGACATACTGGTGGACTGTGGGTGTACATTGGTGAACCTCTGCCTACCGCTTTGGGTATTACAGTAGTGATGATATGTAAGTATTACTTTATGAAGAAATGGTCTTTGGGCACCAAAGCGCTGCCATGCATCGCAAAGCATCTATCTTTTCCTTCAAGCTCTTCTTTAGAATTGCCTCAGAGTTAATTGTGATCAATTTACCTGAGTATTTAGATAATCCGGTCATCTGTAATCGTTGTACTGGCATAACGATCATACTTTTAGGAGCGATCGCAATATAATCTCAGTGTCTTTTTTTACTGCTGCTAAGATGACATTGGGTTTGAATTTGAACCTTTTAAATAAGTAGTTTAACTCTCTAAATCCTGATTTGTTTTCAGAACGGAGTTTTAGTACCTATTTCAAAATGGCTTATAGCATAGTAGTAGTAACTAATAATAGTAGAATGTTTGACGGAGGCAAAGTGTGCGTGTTGGTGAACTCGTTGTTTGTAAAAAAATAATCAATTACCTAATTGATTATTAAAGAAAGATCAATAAGCCTAATAAAGGTCGCCGGAAGACGCTGGATGCAGGTCGCTTCCACCCGGTATATGTGGAGATCTAAAGGGAAGCCTATGTTCAGCAGTGGACGTCCTATGGCTGAGATGATGATGATGATGATGATGAATTGATTATTAAAAATCTAGCCATGTTTGTTCTAGTGCTGTTAGTACTTATTAAAATGATTTCTAAAAATAATACTTGCGATAAACTCGCGCGTTGAAGTCTTTTACAGGCCACATAATATGTACTTTTAAAATCTGTGGGCAGCAGCGATCTCTTATGAGATGATACGCTAATCGTCTTGGGTTCAATTCCCAGGTAGAGCAAGTGTTATCGGGTCAAGTGTTTCTATTAAATTTTTAGTAGCAGCTCGGAGTTGGGTTTTGTGCCCGGTTAATAGCAAGAGGCTCGTCTCCTATTAAATAGGACCTATAAACATACCGGCGAACTTTGGCTGTACATTTTTTATACCACTGTAGGTGGCAAACAATCTAACGGCCCCCCTGATGTTAAGCGGTCACCGCTGCCTATGGACACTTGCAACACCAGAGGCATCACTCGTGCGCTGCCGACCCCGTAAAAACCATACACTGGCAGATTCTGTTCAGGGTATAAACTAAAATAAAAGAAACAAATAAAAATACGTATATAAAAGAAAAACACAGCAGTACAATTTTCTCGTTTGTAATACATTCTGATCTTTGCGGATCATACTCCATATAATGGGACCAGTATCAACATCGGCGATACCGTTGAAGAGTTTAATTGACCGAAAAGTTTTCATGCTCATCTCTATGGTAGACATTTCGACCTGAATAGCACGGCAGCGGAGCGTCTGATGGCTTAGGCCTCGTTCCCACTACAACTTACTACAAAACATTGTATAGTGAACTAGCTGTGCCCCGCGGTTTCACCCGCATTACATTAGGTTTTTGGTTACTGATCCGTGCCCGTGGTTCATTATTTTAAAATATTTTTGGCCATAAAAATGGCCATAGTGAGTGAACCTTAAATGTTAGGCATGTACTACCGCAGACTTTTTTTAGTATATTTTAAGAGGAAGAATTCTTTCATACATTATTTTTGCGTAACTTTAACTGTTTAACGCAGCGCACGCAACAAAAGCCCTCGAAAAGAATATTTTTCCCCGTTTTGCCACATTTTTCACTGATGCTCCGCTCCAATTGGTCGTAGCTTGATTTTATATAGCCTTGCCTTCCTCGATAAATGGGCTATCCAACACAAATAATTTTTCAAATCGGACCGGGAGTTCCTGAGATTAGCGCGTACAAACAAACAAACTCTTCAGCTTTATAATATTATTATAATATTATAGTATAGATGGGTTGTGTTGTATCTCGGAACATTTATGATCTATCTGAACTAATAATAAACGTGGAGATTGTTTATTTACTTGTTTGTAAGATTTAATATCTGGAAGTACTGAAGGCAAATTCTCGTAATAATCTCATCAAAGTGATAATCAATTGTTTATTTCTAAAAATTTGGTACATCATAGAAATTTCTAAATTTAAGACTGAGACTAGGATGCTACAAAAGTTCCTAAAAGTTACTAGAGTTCCCCCCGGTTTTGCGATAGAAAGCTGAGAGCCATAGATATGTCTAATGGTCTACCTACTAACTAACCTTACACTAGCGGTAAAAGTAGCGGGCCAAAGCCAGTCCTTAATATGACTGCATCTTGCAGTGTCATTTATATGCTAGAGACATTTCAAATACAAAGGTTTTGCAGGTGTCCATAGGCTGCGGCAAATGCGTTTATATAAGGCGGGCCCTGATGCGATTTGCTAATGTTTAAATTAAATAATGCGGACGTATGACATCTCGGCTGCCCCGTTAGTCTCGTGGTCGCAGCGTGACTGATGAGCGTGGGGTTCTGGGTTCGATTCCCAGGTTGAGCAAAAAGTGTTATTGTATTTTTGCAATAGGAAGTTCTCAGTAGCAACCCGGAGTTTGGAAGTTGGTAGTGTGACACCACCGTGGCTCGGAAGCACATAAAGCTGTTGGTCCTGGCTGTCATTCGTAGATCTTTGACAGCCGTTATGGGTAGTCAGAAGCCAAGAAATCTGATAACCAGTCTTACCAAGAGGTAACGTGTTGCCCAGTAACTGGGTTGTGGAGGTCGGACAGGCAGTCGCTCCATATAAAACACTGGTGTTCAGCTGCATCTGGTTAGACTGGAAGCCGACCCATAGTTGGGAAAAGGCTATGCAGCAGAGCGATTATCTATGCCTCACTTCGTAATTCGAAAGCTGAATCCTCAGTGAGATAACAAATGGTATTCATTCTATTAAACACGATCACGCCGGTGACGTCACCACGGCAAGCGAAAACACGACCAAAGTTAAGTGGGTTCGTTATCGAAGTGATCGCGGTCACTTTAGTGAGACTCGTTTTCGAGTTTGCATTTTAGAGAATCGCACTACAGATGATGATGTATGACATCTCAACAATATGCATGCAAGTTGCGAGTTCCAGTGTGAATGGGCCTTTAGATGTTAATAACTCTTTAAGACTTATCACTAATCATTGATCCGCATGTGGAACGTCATAATTTCGCTGTTCTATGAATCATTCCATCATTTGCATTCATCGTTCTTGGCAGAAAAAGCATGCAAGGACAATCTAAATTGAGTTTTAGATACCACTACATCGATATATTAATTCGTCACAATATTTTATTCAATGTTTTTTGTGTGTGTGCGTATAGTAACGTAAAATTATTTTTTTGTTGTTGGACAATTTGTCAGGTTTTTTACGTGTACATTATAACTTTAATGCCATGACTGTGCTTTATGCTTAGAGTTAATTTTAATAACATTTTATTGTAATTGTAATTTCCTAGACAGCTGTTTACCACCTTCACAGATATCTATCCTATAATGTTACATGGGACTTGGTCACGTAATATAGCTATCTATTATCAAACATATTAAGCAATTAACAAAAACATTGTCATACGATTAACTGCTGCATGGCTGCAAATAAGAGTTAGATAATGGTGTCGATTCTGTTATGCACAAGCTAAACTTAGTTTAGACTATTTCTATCTTTTTCTTTCCAATCAAATAAGAAAGGGACGGACGTGAATAAGACTTGTCAATTTTAGTTGAACTAAAACCTCTATACAATTATAATTGGCATGTCAGAACGTGTTGATTAAAAACACAGAAAAGTTCAAGGCAAAACTAATTTGACATCTCTAACTTAGTTCTAAGGTATTACCGTCCTTTTCTTTCGCTGTATGTTAGTAAGAGATGTCAATTCTCTAATTTTAGTTTAGTTTGTGAACAAGGGAATCGGCACCAATAACATGACTTTACAGTTTATTATTAAACTAAATTCTATCCGCGATATTGTTCGCGTGGTTTTAATCACCCGTGTTAAGTTACGTCTTTAGTTACTGCTCCGCTCCCGAGTGTCGTACCGTGATGTTATATAGAGTATAGGCTTCCTCGACAAAAGGCCTAAACAATACAAAAACAATGTTTCAATTCGAACCTGTACTTCCTGAGATTTGCGCGTTCAACCAAACAAACAAACCCTTCAGCTTTATAGTATTAGTGTGGATTAATTTAATTAACCCTGCAGTGGTAGCGCCTTAAAAAGTCACGTGAGTGGTCGCGCGGACTATAATAATATATATGTAGTAATTAGTTTTGTCGCTTTTTAAATTATATTCAATTGTTTTATTATTTTGTTATTAAAATATGACAAATTAACTCTTCCAAAATGAAATTAAAACGAAAAACAAACATAAATCCTCAACGATCTTGTTTAAATCAGCTATGAAAAAAAAAACGCGCAAAAATTCATGTCAGTTTAAACAACCGTGGGGTACATATGTAGTCCGCGCGACCACTTCAGGGTTAAATCAAAGTGTTGCAAGTACCGGTAACTTTGATGAAGTTCGGTCATATCTCGGTGATAGCGAGACGTTGGGACAGTTACCTACTACGGGGCAGTTGCGCCGCCGTCTGTGCAGTTACGTAATACTATGTGTGTCAATAATGCTATATAAATTATCACTTTTAGTGAAAGTGAGTTAACTAATTTGTAGCACTTAAGGTACGGCGGTGGATAAACCGAATTAAAATCAGATTAAACTGGCTTTTATTTTTCAAATCTGCCACTAAGTACTGTGAAGGTTGTTCACCGCAGCAACTTGCCTGGATTTGTTTATTTCCAAATATTCAATCGAATTCCTTTTTTGAAAATTCAAATGTAATGAAAAAGAAACTTTTTTTATTTTATTGAAAGCTTTTGTTTGGTCACCTTCGAGTCAGTTATACTAACATTAATTAATAAAGTTATAAGTCTTTGAATGTTATAGTTGGAGTCCTATAAGTGAAGTAAAGGACGTCCCAGTACCGTGGTCATATCGTAGATAGTTTTTGCCTGCGGCTTCGCTCGCGTTAAGAAGTATTATCTGTCATCCCCTATTTTATCCCCTTAGGAGTGGAATTTATCAAAATCCTTTCTTAGCGGATGCCTACGTCATAACATCTACCTGCATGCCAAATTTGAACCCAACCCCCAATCAGGAAATTAAATCCAGTGGTTTGGGCTGTGCGTTGATAGATCACTATGTCAATCAGTCAGTCGGTCAGTCAGTCAGTCACCTTTGAGTTATATATATTTAGATGACAACAGCGGTGTTATTCTGTAAAACCCTCCTTCCGTGAAGTGAGCTTGTGGCGACCTGTCAATCTCTAGCATCGTATAGTAACAGCCTAGTTTTAGCTCACTTCACCTTAATTCACTGAGGGAGATTTCTTACAGAATAAGCCGGCAGTACTATGTTCCAGTACATTCAGAGACATCTACAGCTTGTATCGGTACCGTCTTCTGCCTTCTTCCTGTTCTTTTCGTACATTGTGTACTCGTCCGATGCTGGCTCACCATATGTTTAACCCTTCTTATTTTCCACTTTTTGCGTTAATTCTGACCGGTATGACCACTCCAAGTAATGTCTGAGTGCTAGTTAGTCTATCAATTCTTCACGCTTGCTTTTCAGGGCCTCAACAGCATAGCTATTTGGCTATCATCTTTATCATTTCTGGCCACTAAAGCTTGATGATGCTGAAAGATTATTTTCTATGTATAACGTTCCTAACCTTCCCGTATAGCTCGCGATGGAAAAGTTGACAGTCATGTTCCGCATCAGATCAAGGAGAAGATGGTAGAAGAACTAAGACTCCTGCTTCTTATTCACGATTTAGGAGGAATGGGACCTTGTACCCAGTATTGGAACATACAGTTCCAATAAATTATGTCACTGAAAAGTAGTCCGAAGTCGTTTGATGTCGCCTTTGTGCCAGATTATTCTGCCTTTTCTTGTACCAATGACTCATGTTATCTAACATTAGCCAGTTTAGTAAATGATCGAACGGTTAGTCGTGTATCCGTTTGTATTAAAACTTGGGTGTATGTACAGTCAGCAAAAGAGATAAGTAACCAGAGTCCCCTAATGAAATCAAAGTTTTACAAAAACCGATGGGAGTTTTTTAATGAATTTTATTTTTATAAATAGAAAATAAAGAGTTTATTAAATGGATTAAACTTTATTTAAAAATGACCACCGGTTTTTAAGAAAACACACTATTGCATCCCAATATATTACTATAATTTAAAAAAAGAACAACGTTGCCCCACACTATTAATTTCTCCTTTATCGTGGGTATATTAACAAACATATAAACTCATGTACAAAACAGTCAGACCTTGAACAATTATCTGTAGGTAATACAAATATTAGTTCCGTGCGGGAATCGAACCCGTGACACGCTGCGCAGCAGTTGATCGCTCGGCCACTGCGCCAACCGTGTCGTCAATGTTCTCTTACCCCCTAGTCATATCTACTATCATTGAATTCATCTTTGTCTCGCCAGTTTTAATATGCTAAACATTAACCAAAACAATGGGGAAATATTTAAGATTACCAACTGTAAACAAAAGAATGAACATTTCGTCAAATAGACGTCAACTGAGGGTAACGGATTGCTCGTCGTACTTGACGACAGGCCACTGACCTTCGCTGCTTTACTACTGCGCTCTTCAAACCCAATATTTTATTCCGAACGTGCCTCCTAAGTACTGCGCCGTGATTTGTTAGTACCGCTCGAAGTTCCACTTACCTTATAACCATTACGATTTTGGTTCTAAGACAATGTTTTATTGCACGTGATTTTTATGCAAAGTAGACAAAAGTACTTTTGTACCGTAATATCTAAGTAGTTACTAAGAAAATGATCGAATCAATATTTTGTAAACTCGTTTACAACAGTCTAATATACTTGTAGAGTCAGAGAGACTAATCAAATAAGTGATGTTTAAGTTAGAGTTAGGTATCTCTTTGTGAAACTTACTAAACTTACACACTCTGTTCTTACTTCCCCATAATCATCATATCAGTCGTAGGACGTCCGCTGCTGGATATAGGCCTCCTCCATAATTTTCTAAAAGGACCGGTTGCCTGTATCCCATGGTCAAGACAGTTCAAAGACAATAATAATCGATAGTGGTACTATACCGGATTACTTTTCATTCACCAGCCATTTTTCAGGGAGTGAAAGTACTCCCAAATATAAATAACTTTCATAATGGAACCAACTATGAAATATGAAAAAAAAAATCTGGTGTTCCTTACAAAACTGCACTACAACACTATCAAAATGTACGGAACAGCGGTTTTTTTTTCATATTTCTGGGTCGGTCCTTTAGCAAAAGTTGTTCATATTCATGAATACTTTCACCCCCTGAAATATGGCCGGTGAATGAAAAGTAACCTTGTATAACTTAAAAACATAATAATGTAGCATTACAGTTTTTCTAGTGTGGGAAACCGCAGGTTGGGGACGATATAAAATCTCGAACATGTGTGTGTGAAGAAATCGGGCTAGCCTGAGTTTGGTTGTACCAAACAAGGGTGCTATGACTTGTGTTTGGCTCCTCGATGTTATCTCATCACCAGTCTATAGCCATCTATTGCTAGACGTAAGCCTCTGTTTATCGTGTGTTTTAAAATGTGCAGAATCAAGTATTTTTCTACGTGCATACCATCACGCCTGTATTCTCCGAAGGGTTAAACAGAGGTGTACCAATGTACACCCACAGTTCGGCGGTATGATATTGGTTATTATTGACTATTATTCTAACTCGCATTTTTTTTTCTTCAATTGTAAGTTATACATTACATTGTTGTATTGTTTTTGAGTTCGATCCTCGGCCAGTCTAATCCATCTCTAATTAGCGAACATTTAGCCAGCGTTTAACGATTTGCTATTTTAAGTCTAGAACTCTCTGCTCAAGTGCCCTAAAGCCATCGAATCAACGACTATTAAATTGACCAATAAATGGCTAAGTCAACGGTCTGTATTATCTTACTAATCACGTTTTTCTTGATCCGTTGATTGTCCGATAATTCGGAGAAACTCCGGACACACTGACTATTAGCAGTTACTTAAACAACCGAAGCGTGATACTCATCCCAGCTGTTTAATCATCAAATTACCATACTTAGCAGTGTATTAGATGGAAGTGCAGATTTTCTTGGGTGTTTAGTTAAACATAATGAAAGTAAAGAAAACCGCGCGTTACCGCGTCCGGCGGTGGTGCCGACCCAGTTGTTCAACTCTCCACCGCGTTGATGTGTGCAACATTGCTGTGGGGTAAGCACAAGCGGTAGCGGGCAAGTGAGCTGCAGCTTAAGTTTTTTTTTTATTTTAGATTTCATTGTGGCTATTAATAATAGAGTACAAAGTATTTCTTGGCATAGACCGATAAATTACTCATATTGTACAATAGGTCAGACGTGCATTAATTACTAAACTTAGGTATGTTTATGATGCATGCACATTTTTGGACTGATTGCTTTTTGCGCGATATATCTGGTTTGACTATTAGCTTTTTGGATATGCTCAAACATGACACCTTTAGTAAAAGCGTTACGTTTCGATGACAAAATAGTTCTAGCTAAATTTTACGTGAAACTTCAGCTATGATCATTTCCATTCTACGATGGTCACTGATAACTTCATGGGATGTAACAAGTACTATAAGATTAGACAGCGTTAACGTAATAATCAAAAGTAGAACAGCATAGATACCATAGTCAAACACATATCAGACGATTAATCCTACAAATTCAAAAATATTCAAAATCTAGCCGCAATATTTTGAGCGATAATCAATGTCAAAATAAAAATGGAAAATTAGAGACATTTAACAGTTTAAGACTGAGATTAGATTGCTATCGTTGCTAAAAGCTTAAAGAATTGCCAACCTGTTGAACGAGTTGAATGTCACCCGCTGTCTGCCGTCCCACGCACCACACACACCAACCGACTACCGGATGTTAGTTACAACGTGAAACGTCACCATTCATAAACTATGTGAACTGTTACACTATTGTTTTTATACCTTTTCATTGTCAAGGAGCGTTTAAATTTATCGCGAACTTTTTATCTGATCACGAAAGCAAACTTCCCGAGTTTGAGGTGAATTTGTTCAACCTTTTAAGACTGGAGAAATATTATTTTATTTTTCTTTGACCCTTCAATTTCTAGGTCGCTTTGTTTGTCTCTATGGTTTGTCAGCAAACATGTTTTGAATTAAGAATAAGATATTAAAACTGTATTGAACAAGTCGTAAATATGGCTTGTCATAACGGTTTTATTTTTCTTTGTTCTTTTATGGCTTACTACTATAAGCTTGGAGGTTTTAACTTTTTATGTTGTGCTTTTTGTGTAGTTGTAATTAAGTCGTAATTAACTTAACAAATAACGTAGATTAATTTCTGAGCCTGAGAATCTGTATTTAGACTTGAAGTACTGTTACTTAGCAGAGATACTTTAGAATACACTGTACTGAACACTTTAGATTTGTGTTATTTTTATGCTTTTATGTTTTATCTCAATTTACTAGCTTCTGTTCGCGACTTTGATCGCGTGGTTTTTTTCATCCGCGTTATAAGTTACTAAAAAATAGAATCGTTGGTTACTGTTTCGCTCCCATGTGTCGTAAAGTGATGTTATATAGCTTAAACTATTCCTTATGAAGCTAGCTATCATATACATAAGATTATTTTACAATCCGACTGTTAGTTTCAGAGGTTAGCTTGTTGTAACAAACACAGAAACGGACAACAAAAAACAGCCTTATTATATTGGTATAGATCGATATGTTTGTCGTTTGCTTCATACGCCTTTGCCAGTTGCCATCATCATTGTATTCATCCATTTACTACCCATATTTCTGCACTTCTATTGTATTATTTATTATTGAAGTAATATTTTTATTTTTGCGTCATAGATATTGTACACTAAGCTTGTATTATTAGGATAAACTGTGTAACAATTGCAGATAAACCAATCACACTAAAATTATAAAGGTGAAAGTTTGTGTGTTTGTCTCTACTTCACGCTCAAACGGCTAAACGGATCTGGATGAAATTTGGCACTGAGATAGATTGTAGTGTTGAATTAGACATAAGATACTTTTTATCCCGAAAAAACATACGGTTTCCGTGGGATAGTATAACAACTTTGACACGGATGAAGTCGCGGGTAAAAGCTAGTAGATCAATAAATAAGTAACATTTTTCACACAATCTTTTCAGTGAGATACCCAGATTGGTTAGAGATTTCAATACCTTCATCCAAACTCATTACTCAGCCGAATAAATGGAACCACAGAAATGATCAAATTACTGATTTACTGCTACTTTGATCTGAATCATTTGAAAGTGTTGCGATTGGATCTAAATGTCGGTGATAGTCAAGGACTGAGCCAAAACTATTCAGAATGTATCTTTCAATATAATTAGCTGTTTTTATTTTATTGGTGTCGTTTTTACTGTTCGTAGTTTTGAGCATGTGTTTAATTATGTTAAGAGGTCTGAGTTATCAGATTTAAATAGTATGTATGTTTATATTTTCTAGACCAACTCCGGCCACGGTGGCTAATCTTAATGCAGATTAACCAAGTACGTAGGACATATAATGTGAACAAGTGTGCGCGTAAACACAGGTGCACTCTTCCCTAATTCTCATGGCCCGATGGGACGACAATCCGATACAACCGGGGAAAGATCAGGCGCAGGACTAACGGCTTTTCGTGCTTTCCGAGGCACGGGGATGTTATACCAACAACTTCTAAACTCCGGACTGTTACTGGGAAATTTAAACGTTCCTCTATTCCCACGCTCTTCAGTCGTGCTTGCCACCACGTGACCAACGGGGCAGTTACATTTTAATTTATGTTTTGAACTAGCACCAGATTTGTACCATATACATCATTCACACCTATATTCCCCAAACGGTTAGGCAGAGGTGTACCAATGTACACCCACAGTTCGCCGGATATTTGTGTGTTGTACTTTATATGTAGTAGGTACTTTAAATATGGTTGCTTCTTCATCTTTTTGTGACGACTGACTCGTTTTTGTCCGACCAGTATTGGGCAACCCGTAGCTCTATTATTGGCCTCATTTGGTTTCATTACATTTTAGTTCTGTTTTTAGTCAGCATTTTACAGTAATAATTTGAGTGCATCTCTCCGTATCCATAACAAATGTTTTATATATTGTAACTAGAAGATTTTGCAAAAATTAAAAAAGCAGTAGGCACTTTTTTCTTATGAATTCGAGGAGATGTAGGATTTAATAGTTTAGTTACACTAACATTTAGCGGGGTGGCCAAGATTCATCATGCCAAAAGATTAATTCATGATTGATTCCGTAGTTCGTATATTCAATACGAAAGCCTTGGTAATACTGAACAATAAAATAATTATTTCATTCATTCAGTTTTTCTTCATATAAATATTTACCATTTGTGATTCCGTCAGTATTGTGATATTTAGAATTAGCTTATGTCAAAGGTCTTTATACTAAAATAGATTTTTCTTACATCAGCTTGCGAGATTTATTGGAATGGAAAGTGTAAAGATCAATATTATTCTTAGAAACTAACTTACCATGACGCCTGTATTCCCCGAAGGGTTAGGCAGAAGTGTACCAATGTACATCCACAGTTTGCTGGTATGGTCGCATTTAGAGGGCGGCCATAATAACATTAATCGGACACAATTTCTAACTCCGAGCTACTACTGAGAATTTCATAGAAAAACCCAATAACACTTTTTACCCAACCTGGGAATCGAACTCCGGACCCCACGCTCAACAGTAGCACTTGCCACCACGAGACCAATGGTGCAGTCAAACTATCAGGTTACTCAATTCTGGTTATATTATGCCAAGAACATGACATACATGCAAGGCCAAATTCTCTTAACCTCGGCTGAAATATCTGGAGACCCTGGGTTTTTTTGCATAAAACCGCATTTGTCTCTAAGCGAAGTCCATTTCCTTCTAAAGTGCCGCTAAAACTTGGCAAATGGCCTTTACATTTTGTAACCAATACATATTAAATGCCTTTAAAGTGAAAATAATGCTAAACCACCCACTGTAACGACTTAATACGTTATTGTTATTATAATTATTTTTGTTAATATCACAATTTCTCTCAGCTATTTATTACGGAGAGACGGCCATATATACACCTTTGTCGCTATTGAAAAATTGATGTTTCAAAGTACTTCCTTATTTATTTATCACCGTGTTCCTAATAAACAATAAAGTAAATGAATAATAAAGAACTTTACTAATGTTGTTAGGTATTAACAGTATTTAGTATTTATATTTGTCGTGTTTTGCGACTGCTGTGCAAGGGGTCCCGGGTTCGATTACCAGGTCGAGCAAATAGTGTTATTGGGTTTTTCTATGAAATTCTCAGTAGCAGCTCGGTGTTTGGATTTCTGCACGGTTAATGGCAATAGGCTCGCCCCCTATTACATGGGACCTAAATATACCGGCGAACTGTGGGTGTACATTGGTACACCTCTGCCTAACCCATCGGGGAATACAGGCGTGATGGTATATATATTTGTCGTCGATAAGCTAAGAAACAAACAGTGTTATTCTGTAGAAACTCTTTTCATCGGTGCTTTAGGTGAAATGAGCATGAAGTGAGGTGTCAAAGTCTAGCATCAGCTAATCTATTCTGTAAAATCTCCCTTGGTGAATTTAGATGACATGAATTTTAATTGAGCTGTCATAAAACCTGTTGGGATCGGCATATCACATCAAGGTCACTTTCCCTAAATTCGCCGACCGTGATATTTACATAATAGACCAATGATTATTCAATTCATTCTATCCTTAGTTTCAAAAACTGTCTCCTACAATTTTCAGAAACTCTACCTTCCTAGTTGGCAAAAAGTTTCGATTGGAAATCAAAATCATCAATTTTCGCACCAGATATTAATAGTATATTTTTATTTACATCAATATTGTTGAGAAAATTCTGACTACAAGCAAAACATTTTGATTCATTTCTCAACTATCTAAAAAGTTCCACTGTAAGTACCGACTTGTTTATTAGGACTAATAAATCAGAAAGCGTGTTTAAATGTTTATTACTCAATCATTCCGAAACGCCTCAACAGATTCCGGTAAAACTTGCAACGAAGATGAATCATAATAATGAACTAACAGCGGAATGGAATAAATGGACTAACACTCTATTTTAGGATACATACGCGGCCCTCACGCACAGTAAGCGTTTTTATTCCTGCAACGAATCTGGTTCCCGATAACATCGCAATCGCGAATCAAGTTGCTACAAGCTTGTTTTTTTAGGTTATTTATCTCTAGTGATATTTTTAACTTAACTCAGCACTTAGGTATATAAACACTACTTAATGTGTATTAATACTTACTTATTTCAAATAACTTAACAATCAACTTATCCCGGTCCACTAAACCAGTTCCATACACAAAAAATATTGCACTATGACGTCACGTGAGCCAATAACCAACCACTGTACCACATCCTCACTTAAGCACCAATTCTAAAAGCAATTTTTCACATACAAAACGGTACTCGATTAAGAAATTGCTCTTACAATGTACATAAGTAAATATAGCGAACTTTAAAATCCAGTAGTTGACTAACTCGGTCGGCCCGTAAGAGTGGTTTATTACTTAACCGGTTTGTGTTATAACTCAGTTCTAAACTGTTGTACTTAAACTAGAAGAGTGGTGAATTAAATGGTTTGTGTAAAAAAAGATTAAGTAAAGAGTTTGTTACCAACCTGGATGGAACATGAATATAATCACAACACTAAGATTCACTCACGCGCACCTAAGATGGTGTCCGCCGCGGCACTGCCTGCCCCGCCCCGCTCGCGCGAGCCTTCCCCGTACCTGCGCTAAGACTGCGCGTGAGTGGAGAACACAGCGGATGTTACAACTTTTGCGGTTGACTTAACGTCGAAGTCACAACACCCTTTATGTTTATGTTTATTTATTTTATTCTAGGTGTCTATGGGCTTTTCATAACCCTGAATGAATGCTGAATAATAACAATAGTAAATAGGCACAACATCCATCAGTATCGCGTGGTATTTATTTTAGGCTCACACGCACACACGTATTGAAAAACATGTCCCATTGAGTTCAGCTAAATACCCTATATCCCATTATTTGTTTTAAAACAAATAACTGATTACGGTACTTATACCTACGTAATTTTTTATTTGTTATTGTGGATTCATGGATGAGGATAACCCTTGTTTATCAAGGGTTAGTGACCGTAGTTCGTGATTTAGTTCTGACGACAACTCGGTCAATTTCTAAAGGCCAACTCTACTAATTAAATACGTTCAAAAGCTAGTCGTAATCTCATCTCAGTAGCATTCAATGTCCAATAATGAATGTAAATTAGAAGTATCTTCGGTAGATTAAGACTGAGATTAGATTGCAGTCCATTTTAAAGTTAGTAGAATTATTAAAATCTAAACCATCAATGATATAATTTTGAAGTAAACCTAGATAAAATTATTATAGCGGTTAAGCGAGGAAGAAGATGGTCCAACTAATTAGGCTGATTTTACTGTACTTTTATACCTAGCGTAAGTCTTAACAAATTTAAAATGATAAGATTTTGCAAAAAAATAAAAAACATGAAACCGCTTTTATTATTAATGTAACATGAGTCTTAATAAGTTCTATTACAAATAATACAATACGATACAGAAGCTGCGGCGGAATTGTTCCATTTCATCGTCACTTTATTTTAATTAGTAGCAAAGATGTTCTGTGACTTTTTACACTTATTAGCTTATTGCCAAAGATTTTATGATAAAGATTTTTATGCCAATGGATGCCAAATAAGCCCACGGCCCACCTGATGTTAGATGGTTACCGTTACCTATAGACTTCTGCAATACTAGAGGCCTTGCAAATGCGTTGCCATCCCAAAGACAAAATTGAATTGTCTCATGTGCCTGTAATTATACCAGCACCCATACCCTCCAAACTGGAACACGGCAACACGGCTTTGAGGTATGGTGGTAGTACTTTCTCGGATGAGCTCCATCGCAAAGAGCTCTACTACTATTAAACGTGCATTGCATTTGTTTTTACATGTATGAAAACACAGCACATGTACACAGCTTCTAAATATTGAAATCCGCGATTATTTATGGATTCCGTACGGTAACTAAAATAACGGGTATGTGTTTTTTTTTATATCATTGGATAGCAAACGAGCCGACTAACCCATCTGATGTTAATTGATCATGGCTGCGAACAGACATCTGCAATACCCGACGCTAGACGCCTTGCACATGCGTTGCTATCCCAAAAACAAAGTTAAAACGTCTCATGTTTTTGTAATTAGGTACATCGGCAACCGTACTATTCAAACTGGAACAGCGACGCTGCTTCGCTCCTAGAAAAAGGCATGTTGGTAGTACTACCTCGGAGAAGCTCCTTTACAAAGAGCTCTATTAATACAATTTTTTTCATTCAATAATTTAGAGGAAAAAAAATATTAACATGTGGGTGGATTTTCATACATACCATCACGCCTGTATTCCCCGAAGGAATACAGACGTCTTCTAATGCCCGGGGAGACATCCTAACTCCGAGATGGTACTGCGAATAGAAAAACCCAATAACACTTTGCTCGATCTGGGAATCGTACCCAAGAGCTCTAGCGTAACAGCCGCGCTTAGAACCACTAGGCTATTACGAGGCAGTTCGACTTGCACTTGACCGGTTTAATTTTTTTCATCCTTTTACATTCTACAAGTTGATACTGCCTACCTAATAAGCACAATTGTGACCTTTCCGAAGTACATCAACATTCTTCTCTACTAGCGACCAAGCGTAAAGCGAAAATGACACAAGTTGATAAACAAAAAGAAATGAATTAGACCGCAATAATGTGGTTACTAAATGATTATTCTCACTTTTTATTTTTATGGAATTAAGTGACTTAACTAAAGAAAGAAAGTACCATTATAGTAGGTAAAACTAGATTTGAAGTGCGAGAAAATGACTAAAGTTATGTCTAGAAATGTAAATGATAAGTGCTTTCTTATTTTTACCTGAACCGCGAGTCGGTTACACTCAGGTTCAAAAGTAGAAGCAGCTTGCAACAACCACACATTCACTCCTTCCATTCCCATCTACACTAATCTTATAATTAAAAGATTTGTATTTTAGTATGTAACGAATAAACTTAAAAACTACCAGGCCGATTTCAAAAATTCTTTTGCCTGGAACCTAAAATATTCCGGCGGATTGTGGGTGTATTTTTTTTAATACTTTTTACATATCATAATGTATTAGTTTTTATGCAGGCATATCGCAGTTACATGTAATCCTGTATGTTCCTGTATACAAAACATTGTAAGACATTTATTTTAAAAGTCCAACAATTTAGTGCCCGTTCTTTTCTATACGAAACTATTTTTAGTATATAACGTTCAAATGTGCCTTTAAATGGTCTTAATGAAATAAATAATTTGACTTTGACTATATTTATTAGACGATTGGTAAAACATTAACTCGACTTTAACTTTGTTTACGTCTTTTAGTCATCCTAACTGCACTGAGTTAGGATGTAGGAATGGACCGATGACCTTAATATAATTTTCGTCACTACTTTGCCTCGCCCAATACACAATCAACGTTTCTGCAATAAAGCATTAGATACAAGACTTACTAACTTAAAAGCCGTAACTAATTAATATCCAAATAACTGGCAGAATCAAATAAAGTTAAAACACCGTTCATTATTGAGAAGATAAAGAAACCGATTCAATATATCATGCAAACGAATTTAAACACTATTGTAAAGTTTTAAAGTTTATTTTTACATGTAGGATTATGCAGTTTATTTGCTTTCATTATGTCACCTTTGAACTATAATATGGAACTGAGTTTTATATGTACAGGGAAAATATTAACGACACCGGATATACTTGATGAATTCATCAATATTTTTGGAAATAAACAAAGTCAGATTTTTTTATACTATATGCCCACTGGTTTCTGCCCGCGAATAAGTACGTCTGAGTAGATTTCAGGGTGTATGACTAACTTCTACGAAGGATTGCAGACTACAGTCAGTCTTAACCTGTCAAAAATGCCTCTTATTTATTTTTAAATTTTTCATAAATGAGGTTGCGACTGGACTGGATATTGAAGAATTTCAATAAATTGAATTGGTCTTCAGAATTCAGTCCGAGTCCTAAATTATCCTATGGATACAAAAATGATCCTTAATATTAAGCTAGATCAATAGGTACATCTATGTATGGACATCTTTGTCATCGGTGAAGGAAAACATTGTAAGGAAACCTGCCCCCCTAGCCAAGTCGCAAACGATAATCGTAAACGCTCGGTAGGTACCAATAGATTTTCAGCTTAATACCCGAGAGCCTTAAGTTGAAAATCTATTAAAGATTTCTAAGCGTTAGTGACTGGAAAGAACGAAAACGCTATGCAATCTTCATTAGATCTTCAACTTAAAACCAAGCACATAAATTTGAAGATCTATTAAAGCTTACTCAGCGTTTGCGTTTATCGTTTGTTACATGGCTACAGGGGCTAAACTTATAATGAATATAAGTCTTATAGATAAATCGCCAATCCACGTTGAGCAAACGTGGTGACCAATTTTCATGCCTTCTCTGTATGAGAATAGACGATAATAAGTTGTATTTTTTTATTTATTTGTTATTATTACTACGTCGTTGCAATTCGAACCAAATTGTTTAACTTTTACTTTAACCGGTATCTCTATGGTAGTAAGTGACTACTTTTTGGAAGTCTTCTGTCAAGATTCCGCTGTCAATTGTTCATCATCATCATCATCATATCAGTACACGCACAATGGTCCATTGTAGGACTAAGTGCGGAAACCAAACCCCCTAACATAGAACATCATCATATCAGCCGCAGGACGTCCACTGCTGGACATAGGCCTCCCCCATAGATTTTCAAAAAGACCGATTGGAAGCGGCCTGCATCCAGCGTCTTCCTGCGGTCTTAATCAGGTCGTCCACCCACAAGGTGGACGGACGACCTGATTAACAACATAGCCCAGAGCATCAGCAAGTTGAAGTGGCAGTGGGCAGGGCACATGACACGCAGAGCTGATGGCCGATGGGGCCGCAAAGTTCTCGAATGGAGACCACGCACCGGCAAGCGCAGCGTGTCAATTGTTATTGACACACAAATATTCCACCACGCCTCGGAGAGTACGCCACACGGCTTGCCTTGTTAGTACGCCACACGGCTTGCCTTGTTTTCATTATGAATATTTAATTTTATGACGTACGCCGTACGTTACGGGTCATTAGCCAAGTCAATATGCAATCTAATTTATGGGTTTCTAAATTCCTCAGTAGGTACAATACACTTACTTGTAGACACAAGCTAATACTCACTTTGTGCCAGTCAACATATCATCACGCGTGTATTCCCCGAAGGGTTAGGCTGAGGTGTACTCATATACAGTCAACAAAACTATTTGGGCAAAATTATTCATCTTTCTACTACACTGCCAATATTAATTTTTATTATACGCGAAATTACTTTTTAAGCTTATGACACATTTAAGAGAGTTATTTGAAAGAATTGGCTGCTCAGCACACTCTCTACATTTTTTTAAAACAATCGCAACAGCAGGAGCTGCCTCTATACCAAATAGCTTTGTTGACTGTACACCCACAGTTTACCGGTATGTTCAGCTCCCATGTAATAGGGGGCGAGCCTATTGCCATTAACGGGCACAAATCCTAACTCCGAGCTGCTACTGAGAATTTCATAGAAAATGCCAATAACACTTTTGCTCGACTTGGGAAACAAACCCAAGACCTTTAGCGTAGCAGTCGTGGTTAGCACCACTACTCTAACGAGGCAGTCAATGATATAAAGATTATAATATATGCTATAATTTCTCTTAGGAGAGTGAAGGTGTTGATAGACAAACGTGAAAACAACATAATACTCGTAGTTATAATAGAAATACTTAGGTACTATTAAGGTGAATGCTCCGACCAGCCCGAGAAATTTAATTACCCGACTGCGCCAGAAGGAGGGTTATGTTTTTCGAGAGTATGTATGTATGTATGTTTGTTTGTTTGTTTGTATTGTATGTATAATTGTTTGGCACGCCCTGCAGCCTGAACGGCTTGATGGATTTTAGCTTGAGAGGTGTCGTTAGATTCGTATTTACTGTGAGAGTGACACTGGGTATATAAAAAAAACCAAAAAAATAAATAAAAAACGGTAATTTTTTTGTTTTAGGGATTTTTCATAAATACTTAGAAAAGCAGTCGGGTTTTTTAGTTTTTTAAATTACCGTTTTTTATTTTTTTTTCTTACTTTTTTTGCGATTTGCAAGTCAGTATTAGGTTTAATGTTGATTAAAGTATGATTCGCGGGCGTAAGAAGTATGTATTTTTAAAATTATAACCATTGAAAACAGTAAAATGACTCCATAAGTCAAGCTTCATGTAAAATGTCAAGATTTCGAAAATTTAAATTTCGCGGGCTGGTCGGAGCATTCACCTTAACATGAGCTTGCTTGCTTGCAAATAAAACACTAGCACATTGCCCGCGACTTCATCCGCGTAGCTTATTTCACCCGCGTTAAGTTACGTCTTCGGTTACTGCTCTGCTCCCGTGGGTCGAATCGTGCTTTTTTATAGCCTCAGTAACAACTCAGTAATAATGTAGCTATCTATTGGTGAAAACATGGTTAAAATCGGTCCAGTAGTTTCAGACCTTATTTGTTACAAATAAACAAACAAACAAAAAATCTTACCTCTTTATAATACCACGAGTAGGTATTATGGTATAGATAGGTATTAATAAAACCGGACTAGGAAAGCCTTGTGCCCTTGGTGTTTGTATCAATCAAAGTTATGTACCTAATTGCCAGACAACTACACATCAAAGTGCCATATACTAAGAACTAAGTGGTACTTAGTGGCACTTTGTTGAGCTAAATAAATTAAAGCCTACCTACCTAGCTTACTACCTCGTTATAAGTAGTTAATTAGGACTTGTTAGATGTATGCCTCCAGTATGAGAAATGACTAAATATCAAAGAATAGTTCAATAGACTGGGCATATTTTTTTATAAAATTTACTAGGATTTTCCCCTGTATAGTGGGAGCATTTACAAACATATGAACTCATATTCACAAACAGCCAGATACGGAATAACTATCTGTAAGCTATACAAATATTCGTTAAGTGCGGGAATCGAACCCGCGACATGCTCAGAAGTTAATCGCTCATCCTCTGCGTCGTCTTAGAGATTAGTAATAAAATCCTTGATCTTAGTCTGTTGTTATGTCTTTCTAGACAGAGCTCCGGTTTATATGGTTTGTACGGGATACTTAATGAATAAAAAAAAACGCTAATACTACGTGAATATTTTATTACATCTATAACAATAGTGAATCAGAAATTAACTAGTTTATAACGATTACAATACAATAATTACAGTAAGATAAACATAGTCACGCTACAAATAGATCAGAAAAAAGGGGTATCTTATTATCAATTTACTATTAATTGAAAACACGTATCTATTACATTCAAATAATTTTATGAATAAAGAATCGTACGTAGATATAAAAAACGCACGATATTTATGCATGGCCATTATTAGAAAACTTGGCACACTACCGGACTTTCTGCATAAAAAACATCATGATACGTGAAACTTCAAAGAGAATTAAGTGCCGGTCACAATCTATTAAACATTTAGACATTGTGTTACTATTAAGACCCATAAAATCGCAAAAACCACAAAATACAGTTAAATAGTTAGACGCTATTTACATCAGTTATTTACATAAATACATTGACAACGAGATTGGGACATACAGCAGTCATTAAGTTTCACAGAAAATTGCATTAAACACCGGTGCTTTGGAATCTGCACCCTATGTGGCGAGACATCAAACAAGAGCCCATTATGTATGCAATATATTTGCATAATTAGATGGAAAATACACAACGCGTTTGGCCTCGGTATCCATTGCAATTAAGTCTTATTTACCCTTAAACTACAAAGGACTACAAGACAGAAAGTATAGTGACTAAAATCATTTTTTTTTCAAAGTTTTTTTTATTATTTAAAGAGTTTAGGTAATTGGTAAAAGTCACATAAATAATTACAGCACAACATCAGAAAGAGACTTATTATTATTAAAGATACAGGGGAGATCATCCAATATTTAAATTCATAGAGTATTTGATATAACTTATGTCGATATTTGGGCTATGCCACAGTGAAACGCGTTAGGTATAATGTGGGGACCACATAAAATACACAGTTGTTTTACAATACATTAGCGAGACAGGACGCTCAAGTGACTATTTTAATGAGAAACCATGACTACGTGACCTGTTACAGTGTCTAATCTCATCTTCTACCCAACGCGTATTAATCTACAGTGCTTTCTACTCCTACCAATATTTATTTCATAATTCCAATTGAATCTATTCTAATCGTCTACAAGTTATTAAATAGAAAATTGCACCATAGCCAGTTAGGAAATGCAGAAATAGAAATGCAGTGTTTTTCTACTTTATGCGTAGAAAAAACATTTCTAAGCATCAAAAACTATGAAGATTTCATTTACCTACGTATTATAATTATGAATTGGATTAATTTTACACGGTTTCTTTCTACACGGTGCATTCTAAGAGTCACGTGGGATAACAATGATACTTTAATTTATTACTAGAATAAAAGAAAAATCACCATTTATTATACTGACTAATGAGTGTGCTTAATAATGATTTAAATGTTGGTTAAATACAGAACTACAGATTGAAAGTATCTACGAATCTACTATGATATTTAAGTGCGTGAGATTTTTGGGCTTAGTACTATAGAACTAAAACACAGAATGTAAAGATGTCCGGGCCCTTCCAGAGTTTGTTTTATTAGCGTCTCACTTCCTATACACCAGCAGTTATACGACCTGTTTGTACTCATAATAAAATTATGAGCAAATTTTACTTCGTGACCAATCCTGAAATGGCAAGACAAAACCCACGGTTGATTAATCAACTATTATTTTCTGCGTTTTTGATCTATAGTACCCAATACCCAATAGTGCTACTACTTTAAAATCTTGATAATTTAATGAAAGTCTACGTGCAGATCATTATTTAGCACGAAGAAGAATTTTCATCACAATTCTAGCACTGAGTTTGTTTTATCAACATCCTAAACACTGGGATTCTGTAAATTTATGAGATTCAATGACAGGTATCCGAATCTTTAGTACTGCGTAGAATTGTGCTGACCGCTATTTAAGCTGGTTATTCTTCAATCTGAAATAAAAGAATTATGTTAAACTACAATTTATACAGTTAATTTTTGTGTGTCAAATTGATAATATGATATTTATCATCCGCCCAACCGACGCGGGGCAACGTTTATTTGAAAGCTTCTGACATCCTTTTTTCAAGACAATAATGCTATGATGGCCCAGCGGTTAAGAGCGCCCGCCCCTCATGCAGGAGGCTGTGACTTCGGAACCGGGCACGGGCAAGTACCAATATGTGTTTTTCTATTTCACATGTACTTTCTAAGTTCATTTAGACATCACTGACATCGGTGAAGGAAAACCATCGTGAGGTGACTTGGAGTTATAATTAATATAAGTTTGAAGTCGCCAATCCATCCTTGAGCAAGCGCGGTGATTAGTACTCGTGTCTTCTCTGTGTGAGAAGAGGCCTTTGCCTAGCAGTGGGACAATAATAAGCTGGTATTATTATTGTAATAACTCTTGACAATAAGCCGGAGTGTAACGGGCACGTATCAAGTTTCCTCGATTTTGAATTAGTGTTGTACTTGTACCTATATCAAGCTACTGTCCAAGAAGAGGTAGTAACTACTTAAATAATCATGTAACTACGTACCGCGCTCAGTCGTTCTCAGGTTTGGTTCCCATCTAGAGTCCTGTTCACTGTAAATAAAATAAATCCTTAATGATAATACTCAGATTAGCAAAAGCACAGCATTTGGCGGGCCTGTTGGTCTAGTGGTTAGTGGCCCTGACTGCTAAGCCGGAGGTCGTGGGTTCGATTCCCACCCAGGACAAACTTTGTGTGATGAGCATAATTGTTTGTTCTGTGTCTGGGTGTGATTTATCTATAATATGTATCATTTCATTACATAGTATAAAACAAAGTCGCCCTTTTCCCCTTGTACGCGTTAATCTTTAAAACTACGCAACGGATTTTGATGCGGTTTTTTTTTTAATAGATAGAGTGGTTAAAGAGGAAGGTTTATATGTATAATAACATCCATTAAATAGCGGAGAAATACTGTTATTTTTGAGGTTTCCAATGTGATGTCGTAAATAATTTCATTTTTTTCCGCTTACGTTGCAAACGTTGGCTGAACTTTACGAGATTTATCAAAATAATGTACTAAGTATTGTACACATTGAAAAGGTCTACAGAAAACTCCGCGATGGTATATGTCTATCTCTTATGGATATCCCACAATAACAAATTTTCGACGCGATTTTAACCAATACAGCATTAATCCTTATCCAATAAAATACCTTAAATACATTGTTGATTTAATATAGATCTATAAGGCCTTTTACAGCATATGATTTAAATGAATATTTTAGAAGATATTACAAATTAAAAATTGCGGGACGTAGCGTTTGCGGCGGAGCGGGCCGTATTTAGTATTAGCATTGCACCCGTGCGAAGCCGGGGCAGGTCGCTAGTGTATTTATAAATTATATAAGTATGTATATCAGTTGTCTGATTTCTATAACACAAGCTCTGCTTAGCTTGGGATCAGATAGCCGTGTGTGAGTTGTCCCAAGATATTTATTTTATTTATTTATTTGTTTGTCATTTCAATCGCTACTCAAATGTATTCCATTATACATGTAATTTTGGGTTATAAAATATGTATTTGAATATTTTGATAGCAGTAACACTTTGTTGACTAGGGAATGCTTTATTGAGCTACTTCCTTTGGTTTCACTAGTAGCCTTTGACAACGCTGATTCATAACGAGGATATTCCGCAACGATACTCCCATGTTTCCATGTAGTTTGGGTAGAAATTTACTCTTTGACAAGACGAGAGTGATTTCAATGCGTCTTCGTTTGCTAGTTTACATATATTTCAAATAATTCTCAGGCTGTTAAATGTTGCGTCTAGTTTTCATATTTATACAATTGTTTTTGCTTGACGTTGATCTTCTTTAGCAGTATTGGGAATATAAAACACAGCATAGCAAAGGCAAGAGTTTTAGTGGAAAAAAAACAAAAAAAAACAATAAAATTCGCTTTGTTGAAATAACATAATTTGTTGTAACGTAGGTTAGTAATTCTTGAGTGACAGGAACAGTTTGACAAAGTCGTATTTTCATTTCTTAGCGAAATATGTCTGCACTCTTTATTAATAATTATAATCTAGATACCAAGTAATGATTTTACTTCGCTTATTAATGTTGTGTACAAATTGATTCTTAGATAGATAATAAAGTAGTAGCCAGAATGCGGCAGTAATCCGTCGTAGCGTGACGTGCGATCAGATTTGCCGACACATTGGCCGCACAGCTTAGCTTCCTAGTTCATATAAGTAAGAAAATTATTTTTTCACCATTCGTAAATATTACATAATTTTCTTATTTATATGAACAAAAAAACAAATAAACGAATTACGTTCCCATCTCGTGATTGGAACGTGATTGTTCATTTATTTTGTTTCACTGCTTGAAACAAATGAATGTAATTGAACTCTAGTGACAAGAGTATAATTCGAGATATTTATTGCTGTTCATACTGATCATCCAAAAATCTATATAATATTCACAAGTGGTGCATTAGTTTTCATATATTTGCAGAGCGTGGTGTAAAATAATTAAATAAGCTACTTACAGCTCTTCCTGTCAGAGATTCGGTTCCTCCTGCGTTCCCTTGCGACTGGCTTGCGTTTAGATGTAGCTGATCTCACCAGGCTCTCCAATATCTCATCGTCCGCTGACAAATCTCCACTAAAAGTATAAAATACATTATTATACCTATACTGTTAACCTACTAAATACTGCGCGATGGAAGGTCACACTTAAGCGAAAACTGATACAGGTTGCTGAAAATTAGCCCAAATAATTAGCCGGCCGTAAATTCAAAATTCTGTTTAAATGCTGACGGTCATAATTAGATTACGATAAATACTATTTTGCTGTGCATAGTTTACGAGAATTCATGTTACGAGGTCGGCTGGGGTGATTCAATTTGTGGCTCGACTGATGCTTGATTGAACGTTGGATATATTAACATTGCATCAAAATTTCTACGACCATGACTAAAAAGTAAGGTATTTTCCTCACTTGACTAGAATTCTCCTGTGGTTTGGCTGACTCTTCCTCCTGCCATCTGTCAGGCTATCGGTGTCAGGATCTGTCTTCAGCAGTTCCTTCAGAGCATTGTCGGCGGTGTGGTCACCGTTCTTTTGCGAATAGTTGCCGACCTAAAACAATGATTGAATTTTGTATCAAGCTGACAAAGTTCCTCAATATTATTGAGTGCCATGGTATTATGAGCCAGTGGTTGACTTACGTCTATAATCATTTTGCCTCTAGTCTTGTTTCTCTCTCTGTGATTGGCTTTCTTCTCCAGCTGTTGCAGCACCCTTTCCCTAGTAGTCCTGTACTCCAGAGAGAACTCTGCTATGACCTTCAAGAATTCTGCAGGTTTGGTCTTGTGGATGTCGCATGGAGGGACTCCCAAGAATAGCAAGAACTTGTTAAATCTGTAACAAACAAAAGCCTCTATGTTCTTTCTATCTCATATACAAGTCAATAATGTTTTTCGCATGGGCTTATTCGCATTTGCACTGTACACTTTAGTTTTATTACGACCGCATAAGCATTTATAGCGTACATTTTACAAAGTTGTCAAATAAATCAGTTTATCTCAGAAACTAGTTCGTGTCAAACATTCTTCTGTAATCATGTAGGATTACCGACGCTTAAGTTTAAAGTTTGTGAGATCAAAGTGATTTGCTGCATTATTGTAAGCATATTACCTGCTCATAACCCTCTTTTTAATCAATGAGAGTAAAATAATCCTCTCAGCTGCATCAGTGAGGAACTCATTGATCTTCGTCTTGAATATCTGCGAGCTGTCATGCTTAGCGACGCGTTTCATGTGGTCCCACGACGCTTTGCAGTCAGACTCTAGCTTCTGAAGATTAGCTGACAGGACATCGAAGTCTACCTTGGAGGCTCGGATGACGGGACCAACCTGGAAGTAATGAGTTGATATAATGGTCGTAAAACTAGTTTAATTGGTCATAATTGTGCAGTTCCTAAGCAAAATCAAGAAATTAATACTCAATCCCACCAATTGCGAAAACGTGCAAATTTATTGGTAATAAGACACATTTTCAACATACAAACTGTGTACTAACTTCACTGAAAAAGTCGGAGCTTTCCGGGAACTTCTCAATGATCATTTCGCAGATATGGTACAACAACGGATGCTTGTGCACGGTGTCCTTTACTTCCACGACCTTGGACAGGTACTCCAGTCGGAATCCCTTGGCGTAGTTACCATTCAGGTAGTTTCCCACAGTCCTCAGTGTAGAGAGGATCACTTTGAAGGTCCTGTTCACCTTCAAAAGTTCTATGCCTTGCTTCAGGTCCATCAGTGGTTCAGCGATTTCTTTCTACAATATTAATAAGTATTTTTTAATCAAATTCTTCATCTGACTCAAGATTTTTAACGCAAAGAACAGATTTTACCTCTAAATTGTCAAAATCTAATTTGAATACCCAAAGTTTGAGTCGGGATGAGAGTTCGTTGATAGAAGCCAAGGTGAGAAGAAACTGCTCAGCGCTGCCCAAAGGCAAGTCCGGATTGGCGTACTGAAAATACATAGGTAGATTGAATTAGAGTTGAACATAAGTCATCACAATTAGAATTACTGCTTCCAAGATTAGATATAGGTATGTACGTTAAGAACCGTTTTACTTGACTTAAGTAAACTTCTTTTGCGTTTTTAACACATTTTCATTTTTATTTTTTAAAGATTATGTATGGAGTTTCTTGCCCATTCTTCTCCATACAAAACTACCTTTTGGAATGGGCAACTAGATTCAATATTAATGTTTTTTTTTATGTAATGACATTGAAAAGTGCCTTTTAATGGTCTCATTAAAATAAATGATTGCACTTGACTTGACTTGTTCCTTTACCTGTGCCTCTTGTATTTTAACTTTTTCTTCTTCAGTTGGTAACATGGTCAGCAGTTTTTCAATGCCCTCTCTGCCAATTACCGTAGCATCCATCTTCATTATAGCCGCCTTTATAGTTTGGGGCGTAGGTAATTTTTTCATTGCTATATTGATAGCGTTAGATCTTTTAGCATCTAAAATGAGGTTTCTCTTTGGCTCCATTAGCTTCTGTAAATTAAATGCGTCAAAGTTAACAAAGCATGCATCTTACACATTTACTAAAAAGAAAAAAAAATCTTTGAAGCTTTCTGTTCCAAGATAAGAATTAAATAGAACTGAGAATTATAGGAAGGTGATATTCCAAGAAACCGTGATACTTACTTCCTGAAGGTACCCGAAGAAGTGCATGAAAAAAAAAAGAAAGTAAATGTAATTAATAAAGAGATACCTTGAACTTTACACAATATAAAATAAATGTATTATATTGTAAGTATTTACTTAAACGTAAAAAATCGCAAATATCTTATATTTCGATTTTTATTCATATAATTTACAACTTTTTCGTTGCGAGAGAACTAAATACAGCCGTACATTACATTGGTTTCAACAATAATATAATGTTTAAATGTAGTGTATAAAGTTTAACTTACTTTGATAATTAAGTCATTTGTCCTGGATTCAAACAGGTGCTCCAGCATTGCGGTGTCTACGCTGACATCAGGCAAGTCGTCCCATATGAACCCTCCAACTTTGGGCCTGATCGCCATAGGCGTTGGGTTCTCTTGTATCTCCTTCCAGAACAGCTTTACAGTCTTCTTATTCTTTTTAATTGTCAAACTGTCAGAATCGTTCGAAGTTTCAGAAAATAGTGCAGGTTTTGGTGGAGTAGGTACGTTATTTTTATTTAATAGCGGGAAACAACCAGGTAAAGGAGGTGGTATTCCAATTGGTGGGAACATAGTTGGTGGTGGAGGAGGCGGACCACTAGCAGCATTAACTGCAGGTGATGACAAGTCATCATCTGAGTCATCACGGAGTTCCGAAAAGTCCAAATCGCATAACTGGAAAACTCTGTGAAGACACCCTTTCCTCAGTTCTTCCCAATGTAAGTCATTCTCTGACACTTTTATTTCGTGTATTTTTGGTGATTTCTCTATTGATGGACTTTTAATAATTTCTGTAAAAGTAAAAGATGCTTATTATCTCTTCTTAAAAAACATGAAAGCATTGAGTGTGTCAATAACTAAAAGTTAAGAAATTTTGTTACCTTTTGATTGAGATTTTGCTAATTCTTCTTTGGCTTTCGAAACTATCCCTGCCATGTCAGAAACCCTCAAAGGTTTATCTTCAGAGGTAGGGCTAACTGGGCTAGTTAACCTCTGCGCAAGGTCTTTGATGCTGTGTTCTCTATTCAACAGGATACCACGATCGTCTTTCACCTCAGGGACGGGGTCAGTTTGTTTTTGTCGCATCACGGTTATCGCATCAACAGCATTTACACTATGGCCTAAAGTTCCATTTTGGATCCTCTGTTTCAGACCTGATGTATATCTTTGGTTTCCTGTCAATAGTACATGATAATGTTTAATAACTAATAACAGGTTAAAAAATAAATATTTAATGATGAAAATCAAAAATTACAAAAGCGAAACAGAAGCAGTACCAAGCGGGTGACAAAAGAATTAGTTGTGGGTTAGCTCAAAGCACAAACCATTCTTTAAAACGTCTGCTAAGTTAAAATTCTTCGTTGTCCTATTAACATATTTGTCTTCTTCCTC
The DNA here is from genome assembly GCA_932526535.1 of Caradrina clavipalpis. Taxonomy (NCBI): domain Eukaryota; kingdom Metazoa; phylum Arthropoda; class Insecta; order Lepidoptera; family Noctuidae; genus Caradrina; species Caradrina clavipalpis. The sequence goes on from OW052087.1 coordinate 9,115,426, forward strand.
CTGGTGACCGTTGACTCCATTCGATAGGCTTGAACCATTGACGTTGCCATTGGTACTTGGAAAGCTCTTGTTCGTATATGAACCATTAGTATAGTTCGCAACAGTACTTGTGAAATTTCCATTTGTATTTGTGTGATTTCCAATAAGGCTCGGAAAACTCACATTGGTGCTTGCAAAGCTTCCGTTGGTGCTTGTAAAGCTTCCATTGAGGCTTGAGAAGCTTCCATTGGGGCTCGTGATACTACCATTGGTACTTGTCAAGCTACCATTGGGCGTTGAAAAACTGCCGTTTGTATTCGTGAAACTTCCATTAGTACTAGTCAAGCTTCCGTTTGTGTTGGGAAATAAGCCGTTGTAGATATCACTGGAATGGTTCAACATCTCCTGTTGTTGGATTATATGGTGTGCTTGCCTCGCGTATCTGTCTCGTCGTCTTCTTAAAGCTGAGCTCAGCTCTTTGTTCTCCTTATTGAGGTCAGTGAGTGACGGTAAGAATTGTGGGCGAAGGTTATTCGTTATTTTCGTTATGTTGTCTGTTTCAGTATGAGGGATGACTGGTTTTGCTGTCGTTAGTGAAAAACGGCACAAAATAATAAAGACGCCTGGATTAAACAGATGTTGTTTAAAAAGCGCTTTGTCTGTAGGTATTAAAAATGCATGATACTGTCGGATTCTTTGACATATAAAGTTTTTTAGAAAACGAACGATATGATGCTGTGCTTTTTAAACAACATTATTACTAAAGGTATACCAGAATCTGACGGCATTTAAAAATTTTAATGTGAGTTTTAAATAGTAAAAGTTATTGTCTAATCAAAATCAGTGATATAATCGCTGTTGAGATATTTAGATACTTTTAGTTAAATCCTTTTTAAAATATTTGTAACTTCTTTATTTTTATTGTTATAAGCAGTAATGTAGGCTACTTCTGGTTAAGAGAAATAAATTAGGGTTCCACCCAAAAAAGGTAAATCCCCGTGATAACCGACGGTCACGCAAATGAAGTCGCGGACATAGTAAACAACAAATAACTAAAATAATCCAAGATTGATTATTTTTTCATAAATATTCATGTTCGTTAATACTACAGGCAAACAAAAATCAAGATCGTATAGTCTAATTTCCCCGGTATAGCAAACTACATTTTTTTATTTCCCTTCTTGCCATGAGATTCTGGTGCACCTATAGTAAATACTTGGCAAACAAAAAACAATAGTCCCAAAAAGAAAACTTTAATAATGATTATAAGTACTAATTGGAATAATATGATAATCAAATGCAAATCTTAGTATGGGTATAGTTTAAGGTATGAACTGCCATACCATGCAGAAAATAAAACTATGTAATCTATTACATAGGTAATAATAATTAAAGCACACCGAGAAATCTAAAACATAATGAACTTTTAGTGACTTACCTATTTCTTTGCATTGCTGTTTTTTGGATTTTCGTCGTTCAGAATTTGAATTGCTGCTTCTGCGACGAATTGAATTGATCACCGAGTCGTCTAATTGCCTGCAATCATAATATTTATTATTTATAAATCGAGATGGCAATATTTGTTTAAAGAGCCTTGATGAAGGCTGGAATGATTGAAAGTCTGGAAATGTGAACAAATATAGAAATATTTTCTTTTTCTTTGAATTATTTTGTAGCCTAGCCAAGTGCACTACAACAATATAAAGGACAGCATACGTTAATCATATTAACACATCATATAAACTTCGGCGAACTGTGGGTGTTCATTGGTATACTTCTGCCTAACCCTTCGGGGAATACAGGCGTGATAGTATGCTATGCGTGTCCAACACGCACTGCGGCATTGCGAACAGACCATGTCCAACTAGCTAGAGTGTTCCATTGCCTGAGCTACCGAGAACGCCATTGATTAGTCCAAATGTGATGGTGTTGTACATATAAACTTACTTTAGTGCCGTCCCGGTCTCATCACCATCCTCGTACAGTAGAACTGCTTCGAATATCTGGAGCTGCCTCAAGAGATCTAAATCCGTCCCCTGCTTTGACATGTACAGTTGGATAATATCATCTATACCCTGATCCTGCAGGGCATCCACTTGATCATAATACGTGTCTCTATCAGGGACATTGTTCAGACACCTATTTATTAGGGTAGTAGCATATATCAGAAGTTCTGTATCTGATGCATCGAAGTCTTGAAGGATCTTCATGATGTTAGACCACGGCTCTCGGCCATTTGATCCGTCCACAGTGACTATGGCGTCAATAAGGAGGAGACAATTCTTCTCGGTATATTCGACGAAGACTAGAAGTAGTTTGAGAGCAGTTTTGACGACGTGGCGGAATTTGCTGGCGATGAGAGAGTAGAGCCATTGCACGCAGCGTTTATGGGCCATCACTCCGTGCATGCCATCGACGTACAGGAGTATCTGAAAGTGGGAGAAGGCGGACTCGTCATCAATACACACTTGTGTATAAAATATCAAAACGTACTGGGTGGGTTTTCTCAGTACCAGAGCAGTTAGGATTTGTGCCCGGTTAATGGCAACAGGCTTGGCCCCTATTACCGGCATACTGTGAGTGTACATTGGTGCACCTCTGACTAACCCTTCGGGGAATAAAGGCGTGATGGTATGTTTTGTGTTAAAGGGTGTAAAAAGATACATCACATAACCGCAAAATAAGCAAACCGTGCCCACCCCAGAATGGTTTTGTGCCTACCCCAGGCTGTAGGGCTTACCTTCCGCCTGACCGCATTGCATCGCATCGGCCATGGCATCTTAGGGGCCAGGCCTCTCTGAAAACTAACTCTAGATACGCCAATGGTGACTGGCCTTTTGTTACTACTGGTCTAACTTCATTCATCATACTATAAATCTCATCATTTTTAAATACATGACCCATATCATCATAGCATTTTATTATGACTAGGGTAACGCGAAACTATTTCTGGATGTTTATTATTTAATGGTTTCTAAACGCATATTTGGCATAGATAAGTTCATGGATGACCAATCTTTGGATGTAGCGCGTACTCCACTTACAGACACACCCACACAGCACACAGCACACAGCACACAGCTTACTACAGTGTTAGAACGCAGAAAAGTGTATAGAACACTTTTTCGGTAAATCGAATGACACAGTACATACTCGTATCTATCTATGTGTGTGTACGAGTATTCTCCTGATCGATTCCGGCCACGTCGGCTAATCTTAATGCAACCTAGCCAAGTACGCAGGAAAAATTATAGTGCATAATTAATAATGTAAAATTAAACTAAGATACACAATGTGGTCTAGTAGAGTACCAACTTATAGATAAAAAACTTTCTCATGAACGCAAATGGGTGTCCATATTTAATAATAAAAACCTATCTCAGTGAATTTCAGTGAAGCGAGTTAAGTTGAGAGCAGGATTGCAACTCACCTCAAACATACTTTACCTAATTTCACTAAGGAAATTTTAGACCGAATAGCCAGAATCTACTTGAATCAAGATAAAAACTTAAAGCAGATGGAATCAGTCAGGGTTGCCGGGTCGTAATTTCGTTAACCTGTAATTACCACCCAGTCAAGCCGTTTCGAGTAAAATTGGATAAAGACAAACCAGAATTCCCAGTTAAGCCGTTTTGAGTAAGACTGGGTAAACACAAGCTAGATTTTACGTCTGAATTCTGAAATCATGGGTGATAATGATTGAATCAATACCTAGCCTGGCTAAACCAAGGTAAGCCAGACGTCGACTAATGTCGTCGGACACTCATCCAATAAGCCTCATTATGGCCGGCTTTATCTCTAGGTAAAAACGGCCAAAAAAAAAAAGGTAAAGGCGTCTACGCCTTGCGACACTAGAGTCAGTGCTTTCGGCCATCGTGCACATTTACAAATAGTAAGGAGAACTTGGTGTTTATGGGATGTAAAAAGACACGTCACATAGTCTTTAACTACGCAAACTGAGTAAGTTTGAGAAAAATGATTGCTGGGAAAGGACTTTTATTTTTGGTTTGAATAAATCACTTTTTAATATTGTATGATACCATACAACGTAACGCACGCTAAACATTCTGCTCTGTTTTGTGTATTGTATTAAGTATTTCTGTATTTAAATTTTATATATGTCACCGGAAAATAACAAGATCCGTAAGTTTATCAATTTACTAGGAAGTTTATAAACTTTCGTAAAATTCTAAATGGGAGATAAATTGTAATATTTTTCGTCCACATTTTCGTAAATTTATCTATTTCCGACGTCATACGGTAAATTTATAAACTAACGAATATCTATTCGTAAGATTTTATATGGTTCGACCAATTACAGAAACTCTTTTAAATATACGATCTTTGAAATACGTAAAATAACACACTGCTCTCTGATTGGTCAATGTTCATAGTGGCAATGCTTGTGTCCATAGGAGGAAGGAGAAGTGACACGTGACAGCCAACCAATCAGATCGCGCGTAGCGTTTGGTTACTGCTTATTTATTATTTTACGAGTGAGTTCAGTAAGTTTATCAATTTACGAAAATGTGGACGTAAAATATTACAATTTATCTCCCGTTTAGAATCTTACGAAAGTTTATAAACTTCCTAGTAAATTGATAAACTTACGGATCTTGTTATTTTCCGGTGACATATATATATAAATATACCATCACGCCTGTATTCCCCGAAGGGTTAGGCAGAGGTGTACCAATTTACACCCACAGTTCGCCGGTATATTTAGGTCCCATGTAATAGGGGGCGAGCCTATTGCCATTAATCGGGCACAAATCCAAACTCCGCAAATCGGCTCAAATTTTAGTTATAAGTTATAAGCTTTTAGGACTTGATTTTGTAAAAAAAAACTTTTTTCTTTTCTTTAAATATCTCTATAACCTGAGAGTTTTCAGGTTTGGTTCAGAGCAAACAATGTTACAATGATGAAAAAATAAGTAAGTTTCGACTTTGTTAAGTGTCTTTTTACACCAGTCATGTTTTTAGTTAAGCTTTTATGAGCACTAATTACTACTTTTAGTATTACTAGAGCTCCTTATGAAGGATTTTGCCCAGGGAAGTACTACCACTATACGTATATCTGCATTAAAGCAGCATTGCTGTGTTGCGGTTTGAAGGGTTTAGGTGCCGATGAAATTGTTATGAGACATTTCAACTTTGTCACTGAGATGGTTACTGCATTTGTAAGGTCTCTGGTATTGCAGATGTCTTTAGGCAGGGGCTACCACTTAACATCAGATGGGCTGTCAGCTAGTGTGCAGTCCAATCATCATCATATCAGCCGTAGATTGTCCACTGCTGGATGTAGGCCTCCCCCATAGATTTCCAAAAGGACCGATTCGAAGCGGCGTGCAAGCACCGTTTTCCTGCGTCATCCAATGATGTTTTTTCAAAAATAAATAAAGAAAACGAATCGTTACCTGGCCAAGGGCTCGAAGAATGTAATCCAGGTAGTTATGGTCCGCCATATTGCCGACTTGCATGAGGCAGTCCAAGCCTTTGTTGGCGACAAACTCATGCACCAGATCCTTGTCTGATTGCAAGATCTGTTTGAGGGTGAAGAGCGCCCTGCGAAGCTCGCGTCCTTGGGAGTGGAGTAACCTCTCTGTGGGAATGAAACACGAACAAATCTTGAACTACTCTACTTTGTTTGTACACATTGTTGGGGCTTCAATGAACTAAATTGAAACTTACGTATCAAGGTAGTGGGTGTTTAATTGTTAAAACAAGCCCTTTTACAATAATAGAAATGCGGAGCGTTCGATGACGGTAAGGTTATCACTAAAAATTATTGAATTGCGACGGTGTATAATGTAACACTGCAAACACAACACACACTGAAAGTCTTTAAATTAACACAGGCGTCAATACACGTCTTTACAATCTTTTACCGGTTTTTTGTAAACATGGGGCGGAATTTGTATATCAACATTGATATGTTTCAATAACTAATCCTGACGTCAAACGGTGACTATGGTAACACCCCAGAGTACTCGTACCACCCCTCAGTACTGCCCGCTGTAATTTTAGGGGGTAGGCAATTAGAGATAAGTGTTTATAAACAAAAATGATTTTATTTTGTATAGAAAAAACGTCTGCGATTGATCTTTTCTCTTCGATTTTCGAGAAAAGTTAAGCTGTGGTTGGCATGGTCCATTTTATTTCATTTTTTTTAGATCATGCATCAGGCCCCATTGAAATTACGTATTACACCACAATACAATTATAGAAAATACTGGTTCTGGTTCTCCGATACACCTAGTACGGGGACCACTGTTTTTACTAGAGATGCGGACCGCCAAATGTTACAAATTACGAATATTGTGTTAACCTAATTATAAGGTAGGTACTTTCGTACTCGTAATAATAAACTTTACTTTACTTAATTTACTATACATAAACAATATTTAAATAAACTACTTCGCCCCCCCTGTTGCATGGGACCTAAACATACTGGAGCATTGTGGGTGTACATTGGTACACCTCTGCCTAACCCTTCGGGGAATACAGGCGTGGTGGTATGTGATTTTTGCACGTAAAGTCGGCGTCGCCGCGTCGTGCGTTGCGCGGTGTCAGGTACCCGTCCTCGGAATTGCCTGAACACTATACTTCTCGGCCAAAATTAATTATATAAAATAATTATTATTAATAATAAAAAAATATTATTAATCAATTTTCAATGATGTTGCAGCTCTATTTAAATTCGTATTCGTCGAAACGTATGTAAATTATTTTATACTTGACATAACTTCAATTAACCGTAGCCTAAAATTAATATATCTGGACATAATAATAATATAGGATGCAATAAAATGTTTCATTAATTAAGCGGTTATCGAATGTCAATAGCATTGCGAAATTGTCGAAATGGTTGTGGTATTGATAATGTAGAATAATAATTATATCAGCTTATTGTTGTTCCAATGCAGGACAAAGGTCGTACAATGCTTGTTTTACCAGATGTATGAACGTGGACGAGGCGAAAGGAGTATGTAAGAATGGTAGCAGGTGGCGTTCAGTGGTTTGTGTCTACCCCTATGGGAAAAAGGTGTGAGTTTATGTATGTATGCAGGACAAAAGCCTCTTCTCGTACAGAGAAGGCATGAGCATTGATCGCCGCCCTAGCGATTTCAAACTTATAATAATTAAAAGTACAGTACATCGACTTTAATGAAGGAAAATATCGTGAGGACACACGATATTTTTCTTCATTAAACTCGATGATGTCCAAAAACCTTAGAAAGTAGGTACATGTACGTACTTTCTAACGTAGGTTAGGTTGGGTATGTTGTATGTATGTGTAATTGAAAATGCTAGATTAGTATTTACCTAGAATCACAACCGCAGCCTCATGCATGAGAGGCAGCTTTACATTACATTATACGAGTATTGTATGTTAGTAATAAACACAAATTATTTTGTGTACCGAAATATGTAGCGAACATATGTATATGTGTTACACCTGTGGACTATTAATGCCCGATTCTGAAAACCGATATTTGTTAACCATAGTAACAAACAAAATGCTTTCGCATTTTCTCTGTTATAGTTTATTTAACAGGTTTAAATCTATAATTTTTACATTCAAAACTGTCACCAGAATTTTCACAAACGACAAGCCAAACATTCAAAAGAATTACGACTAGTAAGATAAACAATCCGTTTGCATAAAGGAACCTAGCATAAATGTTACAATAAAATTGTATTTATTCATTGATGAACTTCAAACTGCACTACATAACTTCATTAACATCACCATACATCTATCTATATTTAATAGGAGACATGATCAGAGACCTGAGAGCGGGTAACCCTATTAGGGCTGAATATAATAGCATGCTACAAAGCACGGGCCTATTGTGCGGGAGCATAGGACACACACTAAATAGAATTAAGCAATGGACAGAGCACCTGAGTGAATCTTGTATCGATCACATTATACGCGAAAACAAGGCTTGTTTGCGATAGTACACGGTATCGGCTGTGGTACTCGCCTTTACTGGCGTGCGTACAGCCTTACTACCAAGTAAACGAGGGTTACTTTAGCCCTGTTTGGAAACTTTGCCTCAAAATGGAATAAATCGTTTGACAAGAACTTTTCGCCTCTTGAATGACACAAAACTTTTTTGTTCTTAGGTTTTTTTTAGTTTCAATAATATTACTGTTTTTGTAAGATTTTCAACAGATGAGAAGTGCAACGCTTTTCTTTTCTGAGCCAAAGTTTTCCTATAGGCCTAAAGTAACCCGCATTTTCGGTACCTACTTTGATAAACAAAGTGTAGTTTTACAACCTCGTGAAATTTCAGGAGGCTCTCATGTAAGACATACATAATCAAATAAAATTACGACAGCAGTTAAAAAATAATAAATACTGTTTTGTTGCGGTTTGTCTGAGAGTAGGTATTTCAGAATACACCTTTTTTACAGAATCGCCCCGTTGCTCATGGGGTAGACGGTGTCGCGCGACTATAATATCATTGTGTACCTACGTGCGGGTTTTTAACCCGGCCTACGTAAACCTTGCGGAAAAGCGGGTAGCTGGCAGAAACCTAAAAAACATCACGCTATGTAACATATCGCTCACCTAGTAATATATTGGCAATTTGGCACATCTGCAAAAATTGAGAAATTGTGATTGTGCCTTATGATTATGCAATTTTGAACACTTGTGCGGTAAAAACTCAATTACACGTTTGTTGCAGATGTGCCAATATACTACTAGGTGAGCGATATATAACAGTAACTTAACGCGGAAGATAATGTCGAGCATTTAATAATATTTTAATTTAAAATCATCCACATCGTATTTCGTAGATTGACAAATGCACTGGGTTTAGGTATGCTACCAATTTTCGTGAATCTCAGAAGCTTGATCAAAGGGAACGCCTAATATGTGACGAAAATTACGGACTTCAGTCACCATAATTATTTTATTTTACAACTCCATAACACTTATCGCAATTTAACAAATTGAAAATCAACCAAGATCTTTAGTTTTTAATAGATTTGGCTCATATTTGCAAAGTTATTTTACAAAAGAGGCCTGGGAAAAGTCTGAACTTTTGTCTATGTTTTGACTCTGCGTCACCCTAAACTAGGTAGACTGGGTGAAAATGCCTAAGGCAGGGATGGCGAACCAATGGCACGCGTGCCAGTAGTGGCACGCGACAAAATAATTCGGGCACGCCAATATATGACAACTGTATATGTATTTGATCGAAAACAATTTACAACAGCAGAAATCACACTAACCTTTTATTAAAATAAACATAAAATAGTAAATATTACGATTCTTGTACAAACTAGTTGCAAACAAAGAGTGTTAACAGCTTCTAGTTGTATTTTTCTCCATTCAATGACTAAGCCAAGATTCTTTGATGGCACGTCATAGTCACATTATTATTTTTCTATAAAAAATGGCACTATCACCGATAAAGGTTCGCCATCCCTGGCCTAAGGCATTAAGTCCGCCTTTGTATAGTATATTTTTTACATTATGTGCATAAAGTTTAATAAATAAATAATATGTACAGTTAAGTAACGATAACTTACCAATGATAGCGTGTACACGCACTGACAGCTGGGTGCGTAGAACCAAGGCATTCTTGCGGCTGAAAAGAAAGAAAAAATATTTAAAAAGTGGGTACTTATATACACAAGAAGCGCCTAAAATGACCCACTGCTTAATATGACGTAATTGTAGTGCGATTCTTGATTAAAATAACTACAGAATAAAGTTAAGTATAATGTCACACCATCACGCCTGTATTTCCCGAAGGGTTCGGCAAAAGTGTACCAATGTACACCAACAGTTCACTGGTATGTTTAGGTCCCATGTAATAGGGGGCGAGCCTATTGCCATTACCCGGGCACAAATCCTAACTCCGAGCTGCTTCTGAGAATTTCATAGAAAAACCCAAATACACTTTGCTCGACCGGGGAATAGAACCCAAATCTCTAGCGTAGCAGTCGCGTTTTGGACCATAAGGCTAACGACGCAGTTCAAATTAGATATAATGACTTCGCTTATATTTTTCAATATAGTACAATATAGACATATCGCTTATTATGATCTATTTTAAAGACGCCCGGTTAAAATGACCGTCAGAATTCAATTTCTAAATAATTTGATTCCTAAATATTCTCATGTGCTTCCCCGATCCCCGTCGCCCTCCTCCTGTAACATGCAGTACGTGGCGAGAGCTTCGTATTCAATTTTATTTTGTTCAGATTTTCTCTCTCCAAATGGTGGGTCCACACGATACAGACTTTTGTATGTACAGATATCTGCACAGACTATAAAGTCTGAGTAAAAATTTTTACTCAGAGGTCTTTACCAAATGTCTGTGCAGACTTTTCATCAGTTCAGACTTCGATTTTCGTAAATCTGTAGTTGTCTGGCCATCATGAGTTTTGCTCCGACAATCGTACAGATATGTACGCAGACTTCCGACTTTTCTGGTACACCGACATTTGTCTGTACTGATTTGTTGTACAGACAAAATTCAATAGAAGTCTGTGTTAAGTCTGTATCGTGTGGACCCACCATAAACCTCTTCTTTTCGTATCGATGATACATTCACAACTATTTACACTAACTTTTTTATGCCACTGGATGGCAAACAAGCCCACGGCCCACCTGATGTTAAGTAGTCACCGCTACCTATAGACATCTGCAAAACCAGAGGCCTTGCAAATGCGTTGCTATCCCATAGACAAAAAAAAATCTCATGTGCCAGTAATTATACCGGCGTCCATACCCTTCAAAATGTAACACAGCAACGCTGCTTTGCTTTGCAGAAATAGGTATGATGGTAGTACTTCCCCGGACGAGCTCCTTCACAAAGACCTCTACTACTACCTACTACCTGGGTCCAGTCGCTGGACACGTTTATTGCCGTGTCAGAGGCGTTCTTCATATCAAACTAAATGCTTAACATAAAATAAGAATTGTTTTTATTTTCCTAAGATGAAACCTTTTATGACATTCGCTTAGTACCTATGACATTTTTCTCATTTCCTTTCGATGTCATTATAGACGGATTGTATTATAGTATAAAATAAAGCATCTGTATCTTTAATAATAACAGCTTATAGCTGTCCCACTGTTCAGCAAAGGCCTCTTCTCATACTTGCTTGCTTGCTTAAGGCGGATTGGCGATTTCATACTTATATTATTTTTTATGTGTCTTGGCTAACATAATAAAGGTGACGACATTTATTGTTTTATTGTTAATTCGAACGCGATAATCTGTAACTAGAGGGCGGATTGAAAAAAATATTGTTGTATATATGATACCCAGATTTATGAGGAATGGTATAGGGTATAACATCACGCTTAAACTCATGGCAACGGAGCAGTAACTCTTGGGCAGAAGCTAGTATTTAATTTATCAACAACAGCATATTAGATTTTTGTAACTTATCAGGTAGACTTTTATTCTGTACTTGCATAGGCAGTATAAAAATGTATGCAACGATTTTTTGTTTATACTTATTCACTGTAAGTTCAAAAGTATTCACATTGTGAGTGATCGGACAAACAAAAATAAACTATATAGGTACCTACTTTTAAAAGCCACATTTCACAAGTGCAATGTTAAACAAAGCAGCAGTAAACATTAATATAATTCAAATTATAAAATATTATAGGTAGGTACAGGGTAGTAGGGACAATGTAACTAAAACTTTTACCGTGGTTTCAATATAAAGATTCTTGACCCCCCTCGGCGTAAACATTTTTCGTAGGTTTTTCGTTTTTCGATAAACTTCATCCTTAGGTCAATACCCGTTTAGGGTTCCGGAATTTATTAGAAAGAGCCACCACGGCCCAGGAACGCAAAGGGAAGGAGGAACACGGATGGGTTTTGTCAGTAAGAGTCTGACACTCCCTTCCGCGCCACCTAGAGCGGAAGTCATTTGATGATTTCAGCTTCTTAGTCACTTGAAAACCCTTTCGTATTCCTCCTAATGCCTTTTTCATTCCCGAGTCACGGTGAAATTTTCGGAAAACATCCGCAACACTGGACTTTTAATTTGCCAAAATTTTTAATAAGTTTTTCACTTTGATTGTCGCTGAGACGAGATTGCGACTAGATTTTAAATGTGATTTTAGATATTAGTAAAAAACTTACGTTTCTTAACATAGACTTGATTGCGACTTAAAGAAAGTAAAGTCATTTAGTTGGTTAATTAGCCTTCTCATGAGTAAATAAAGCTATTGATTAGGTCACGATAGTAATAAAAGTAGGGCACAGCAAAAGGCTAGATTTAAGCTTTGGAATAAGTACCTATGGAGATGAGATGCAACAAGACATCTGTGCTTCTTCTCTGTCTTTTTTACATGTGTAAAACAAAGTCGCTCCCGCTTTATGTCCACTTAGATCTTTAAAACTACGCAACGGATTTAATGCAGTTTTCAGCAATAAATAACAGATAAAGTGATTTTAGAGGAATGTTTTTACTTATAGAATATCACGATATGACCAACGGGAGCTGTAACTAAAGACGGAACTAAACGCGGGTAACACCACGGGTGTTTAACTAGTTTGTTTATATTTCAAATTTTGTTCTTATCCTCGTATGATAATTTGCACCTGCAATGTAATCTCTTCACCACCTTTGTTTGACTGGTAGAGAATGCCTAAGGCCTTAGTCTGCCTTTGTACCTTTTCTTACATAAAGTTTAAATAAATAATTGTTTGCCATGGCGTAGTTAGGTATTGAAAAATATCTCTACAAAAAACCGAGTTTGGTAAACGGAATCGGTTAGCACATAGATAGACACAGAGTCCTGAATTGGTACAAAGGATACTTTATATCCTTGACGTAGTGACCCTAGGACGCGAGAGAATTCCTCTCGCCTTCCAAGGCGAGAGGTATTCTAACATTCTTCTGCATGACTCCCGTTTCGTACTTTAAACCAATTCAGCTGATCATAATTTTTACATACACAACAAGAATATTGTAACCAAGATTTAGTAAAAACCAAATTGAAAGAAACCAGTGTCCGTGGAGTCTCTTGCTCTTACTTCTCCATAGAGACGTTTGGAACGAGCAATTATCATCACCTTTAAACTGTTCACTACATTTCTTGACAATTCAAAAGTGCCTGTAAATGGTCTAGTTGAAATAAATGCTTTGACTTCGACTAACAGATATCCACAAAAATTCAACCTGCTACCCCTAGAGAAAACCAAGGCTTTAACTACTGTACCATTGACGATTTTCAATATTTAAAGGCTGGAATGGAAAATAGAGATAAATTTAGTTTAGATTCCAGAGAGAAATATGACGGGTGTAAAATGATTCCGACAGTTATATTTTCGTCACAATGGGATGATTATTTCGTATTTGGAAACGTTCTGGTTACGGAGAAATTGTAGGTCAAAGTTGCAACTATGTTTGTGTATTTTTACGAAAACAATTTTAAAGGTTTCAAAGGTTAACTGTAAACACCCCCGCGAACCCTGTGCAAACGCGCGCGCTATCACACGTCGATGTTTCACACATCAGAAAATTCGTCCCTGCAATATTTACTAAGCTTGCCCGGTTGTACCTACGCGTAGTTAACCGATAGTTGATGAACCAAAGATTATTTTTTAAATATTTTGTTTTTCTTGGTGCTTTATTTACCTAGCTTTGATAACATATTTTGTCTACTTGTTTGAACTATCAAACCATCTTTTTACAAAAACGTTTTTTGATGCCCTATGAGTTTTCTTTTTTTATAAACTGTTCATAATTTGTCATTTAAGTTTTATGTTTAAAAACCAAAGGCAAAGAATTTTGCAAAATAAATTTAAATGTTTACAAAGTACATACAAGGAAAAAATATATTTAATTTTTTGTTGTTGTCAGTCTTTTTTTTGTTCCGGTTAATCGCCTTAACGCCTGCACTTATTTTCACGGCACTTTCACTGACAGATACTTGATGTTATAAGGAGTTACTTAGGCTAGATTTATTTTAGAAAAAGAATTAGGGTACTGCGCAATAAAAATACGTCGTGATAAAGTCGACTTCACGCGAACAAAGACGCGGGCTACTGCGCAATTGAAATACTCTTCACGATGCACCAACAAAATTTTACGAAAGAGAAGTTGATAAAAATATTTAAATGTATCGATGTTAAATATTATTTTTGACTTACAATTCTTCATCAAGGAGATCCTCCTCGTCCTCATCCTCCGACATATCATCCCAATCCAGGTTTAAATTCACTTTCGCGGCGCCTTCTTCCTCATCAGCTATGCCAGAATCTAATGATGCTTGTCTGAATTTTCTGTTCGGTACTGATCGTTCGGGAGGTGCATTTCCCTCGGCCAAGTCGGATCGTGTGAAGTTTCGCAAGCCATCTTCCATTTTTCTCCCACAAATTGTATACAGGCTGCTTTATTTGTGAACGCGTCAACTTTTCCCAAGTTTAAGATTGAGTGCGATATGGAAATGATTATTCTAAATTGTTCATTGCACTTTTTATGAACTTGAAACACTTTTAATTTTACGGAAAATATTGAAAGGGAAAATATAAATCGAGTTTTTAAAAACAAATGGTCCACTAAATTTGTTTTAATTCGATCGCGACATTATTTTCATCACGATATTTATTTTTGATCACGGTATCAAATTTTATTAGGTCAGCTTGGTGGGACTTGCGTCTCCCATCGCTGCCTGCTGCGGACTGAGGGTATTGCGTTGATAATATAATTTCCTGGACGAGCGTAGGTACGTACAAATTTCATGGAACACACGAATGCAGTGACATTTCAATTATTACGTGGTTTTACGTCTTCCTGATTTAGGATTAAACCTAATTATTACCATGTAGGTAATCCTATCCACATTGTTCTAGCTTCATTGTCTATGCTGTGTTAGTCGATTACGTAGGTTCTATGGCTCATACGAATTCTATTATTTGATTTAATTTTAAAACAGTGACCTATTTCATAAAGGTTCAAAAATACAAATATTTATATGTCATCTGTACCCAAAAATCTTGGTTTTATTTTAAGCTTCTAGAGTTAGTACAGCCTGTGAATGAGTTTTCGCATTGAAGTTCATTGTTTAGCGAAGACTAAGTTTTTGTTAGCGTTCGACTTCATCACGATTGAAACCGAATCGAAAAAACTTAACTGAACAAAACACGGACGGTTTCGCTCGCTGCTAATACCCATACTTTCTACCATGACGATATAAAGTGACATGTTGTGATGACGAGAAATTAATCAACCTTAAAGATCTCTTGATGTTAATTGTTGTGTTAAGATGATTCCTTTAAATATTGACATGTAATCTGTAGTTTTCACACCAAAGTTACAAAACCTGGGTACCTACTTACCTTTACTTATAACATGGAAGTTTCTATAAAAGTTTAGTCTCAAAAAATTCGGAAGTAGGTAATTGAAATTACGAAGGAATTCGGAAAATGAACAAATGATTAAATCCACTATCTCGTACGTATAAAACCGCGAATCCATGCGTTTACCCGGTTACTAGTGTAACAGTAACCCAAATAAATCTACATGTGTCGAATCCGGTACTGATCTATTTTTGATACCATGGAAAACGGTGCGACGACCTTTGGAAGCCGCTGGATGGGCCCTAACTGTTTCAAGAAACAATTGAACTAGTACAATTCCCTCGTCCTCCTTCGTCTTTAACTGCCTCGTTAGCCTAGTGGTCCTAAGCGCGACTGCTACGCTAGAGGTCTTGGTTTCGATTCCCAGGTCGAGCAAAAAGTGTTATTCGGTTCTTTTACGAAATTCTAAGTAGTATCTCGGAGTTAAGATTTGTGCCCGGTTGATGGGAATAGGCTCACACCAATTACATGGAACCTGAACATACTGAATTGTGGTTGTGCATTGGTGTGTACACCTCTGCCTAATCTTTCGGGGAATACGGGTTATGTGGAATAGGACAACAATGCATAACGCCAGGTCTGCGAATCATACACCCTACCGAACCTACTGTTTCTAGGTATTTTTTTTTTTAACTTTGCCCTCTTTAGGTATTATCTCACTTAAAATAATTCCTCCTATATCGCGGGTACATTTACAAACAAATAAACTCACATACACAAACAGCCAGACCCGGAACAACTATCTGTAAGCCATATAAATTTATTTCGTGCGGAATCGAACTCGCTACACGCAGCGCAGCCAACCGCTCGCTCAGCCTTTACGCCAACCGTGTCGTCGAGATAGATTGGCATTTAACATTTACAAAATATAAATATCATTATTTATGTCTTTAAAACAATATTCAGGGCCAGTTAGCATATACCTATTTTGTTTAGATAACTTGAGGAAAAAGTTTGCCGTTTATAAAATAGCGCTTTTACTCGACTTTCAGTCCATGTTATAAGCGCGGCGCTATAAACCGATGGCCCTGGTTGTGTCACAATTATTAATCGATGCATTAGTAAAGCCTTCTTGTAAAAGCTACTGTTTGCAATGTGATACCCATAAGTAAGAATACAATATGTTTAAACAACGATTCACGAGATTCTTCACGTGACCAGAGGGCTGGCCTTTTCTTGGGCCAAAGAATCAGCATTGCCATACAACGTGGCAATGCTGCCAGCCTTCTGGGCACATGTCCCATTGACAGCGATGCGGATGAGTTTTTTGATGCCCTATGACCTTCCTTTCTTTTTTATTTTTAACTGTACATAGTTTTTAATTTAATTATTATTAAACAACTAGTGAATTATTCATTTTTGTTTTATCTTACTGCCTCGTTAGCCTAGTGGTCCGTAGCGCTCCTGCTACGCTAGAGGTCTTGGCTTCGATCTCGGGTCGAGCAAAATGTGAAAAAAAAGTCAAATCATTTTTTCCAATGTGGACATCTAAAGGGGAGGCCTCAACCTCCCAACTGGAGTACCAAAAGGTAGTTTCGTATGGAGAAGAAAGGGCAAGAAACTCCATGCATACTCTTTTAAAAAACGTATTACATTATGTTGTTCAATTACATGCATTCCATAAAAAAAGTATGCTAGGAAAGAGAGGAGGAGGAGGAGATGTGATAGAGGGTGTTTCTATAAAATTCTCAGTAGCAGTTTTTTTTTTTTTTAGAGATGGGGAATCATCGTCGCCCTGGGCGGGACGGGAGGGACTTTTACTGACTAAAAACCATCCATGTTCCTTCGTGTGCCCTTTGCTTTCCGGGGGCGCGGTATCTCGTTCGAACAACCCGCAGCCCCGGCAGGCATTGGCCCTTAATGGCCCCTTCCAGATGCTGACATCTCTGTGCGCGGAACATGAACGTTCCGTGGACATGGTCTATCGTTAGTTAACGTACGGACGGTGACCTACCCATTGCTCACCGTCCACAGACCCGTGTCTACGGTATTCACCTGTAGGAGGCGCAATGGTGCCGTTATGGAGTTAGGCTTTGTGCTCAGTTAATGGCAATAGGCTCACCCCCTATTACATGGGACCTAAACATTCTGGCGAACTGTTGGTATAAGTCTGTGGTATAAGTACATTGGTATACCTCTGCAAAGCCTTCGGGGAATACAAGCGTAATGGTATTTTATCTTAACCTGAAAAATAACGTAGTTTCAAACATACACGTGACTGTATAAACCACGACATATATAGAACAGTAGATTGTAGGTGTGTAGACGTATTGCCGATCGAGCTGAGTAATTAAATTAGGTATAAAGATATTTCATCAGATGCTTGGAACGGAATAGCTTTGATGATCAATGTTTTACTCGGAGACACTAATATTGGAAATGGACTTAGAGTTTACAGTATATTGAATAGTGTGAAATTTACTTCCAGTGCTGAATACCGTGACTGCATCAAACAGATTCCTTTGAATTTCACTCTAATTAAATTACCTGTTTGGACCATTGAAACAGTGTTTGCTGTTAGTTCGGTCCGGTGACATTGTAAGGGTTGGTTCTTGGTAATGCAACCTGGTTGCTTGTATAAGCTTTATTCAAATACTGAGATGAATACCAAAATTAATTCAAATTAATGGAGTAAGATATTGTTTTTTTTTATTGGAGCAATTGTTTGTTCTGGTTTCCGTAGGTAGTAAGGACATCTTTACTAATAATAAATATAAAGAGGTAAAGTTTGTGAGGTTGTAGGGGGTAATCTCTGGATCTACTGAACCGATGCCACGTTATTTGTGAATAGTTGGTCTCGTGGTCGCAAGCGCGACTGCTGAGCAAGGGGTCCCGGGTTCGATTCCCAGGTCGGGCAAAAAGTGCTGTTGAGTTTTTCCATTAGGAATTTCTCAGTAGCAGACTAGCAGCCCGGAGTTTGGAAGCTGGTGGTGTGACACCCCCGTGCCTCGGAAAGCACGTAAAGCCGTTGGTCCTGCGCCTGATCTCTCTCCGGTCGTGTCGGATTGCCGTCCCATCGGGCTATGAGAGTTAGGGAAGAGGGAGTGCACCTGTGTTTGCGCACACACTTGTGCACTATAATATCTCCTGCGTACGTGGCTAGTCTGCATTAAGATTAGCCGCCGTGACCGGAATCGGTCTGGAGAAATACATTTTTTTTTACATTTGTGAATGTCCTAGGCTAATAAGTGAGATAATAAAAATAATCTTGACCAAAATTTACAAAGGCTCTCGTAAAAGCTCTCTCGCGACTGGATCAAGAGCTTTATCTATACAAACTTTCTATATTCTAGTAAATAAATATTTGATGAATTCATTCAACAATATTCAATTCATATAAAATCTCGACCTAATCTCCTCTACATAGTATAAAACAAAGTCGCTCCCGCTGTATGTACGCTTAGCTCTTTTGAACTTCGCAACAGATTTTAATGCAGTTTTCAGCAATAGATAGAGTGGTTCAAGAGGAAGGTACAACGCTACAACCAACGGGAGTAGAAGGAGAACCGCGGGGTATTAAGCTAGTATACTATACTATTATAGATGAAACAGAAAAACCAATTTGTGAGATCTATTGTATCGTACAGTCACGAGCACAAACATGTATACACTCCTCTTGAAAGTAATTTTCTCCTAAAGGATTGATTAAAGTGAAAAGGTGTTACGAATAATTATATTCTAGTTCTGATATTACTATGGTAGGTAGTATGTATGGTATGCGGCTGCCCCATTTCAAAACCTAGCAAGGACCTAAAACTAAATTTTATAGGAGAGCGAATAAACGTAAATTAGATCAGAGACGAGTAGTGCATTTACTGGGTATCGATGATTAAATTTCACCGCTTTTATGTGAGTTTTCAACGCTGGTGTTTTTGTATTTGGTAGGGACCTGTGGTTAGCAAATAAAAAAAACGATTTTTGGAAAAAGTGTCCCTTACTAGGTTTTAAAATGGGACAGCCGTATGGTATGGTAGGTATGGTGGTGTATGGTAGTTGCAATCATGAGAAAACAGCTTTAAAATTTTGTCAAGTGTATACATGTTTATGCGGGTAGTGTATCTGTAGGAGTATGTCACCATCAAATAGGTTTATCCAATCGATCATTTAGGCAAAAAGCCTTCAGCTCTATATCTCTTCAGACTATGTGCTAAAAATAACTTGTTATCGTCCATTTAGGCTATATACGGGACCCCTGCACTTGCAGTCGGTTGTCAATCATCATGCAGGATATAGAACTCCATCCATTCAATATTCTACTTACGACTTTTTAATTTTATATCTTTTTATGGCGTTCAACTTTCGATCCAAGTATCATTATTATTTGAATGTGTGATAAAAGTTTATTAGTCAGGCGAGTTTAGGAATACCAAACGGTTGACGTCACCTTTGCAAAGAGGTGTAAAATTTTAATATGCATATATTGCGAGCCTTTTTGCATTTCGTTAAGGAAATTATTTTAACAAAAGGATCATAATAATATGGTAAGTACATAGTTTGATGATTCACAAAAAAAACTGTTTTATTTATTTAAAGCTGTAGGGGTGGCGAATACATTTATTGGAATTGTATATTCTACGTAGCGGTCATTGGCATTTGATTGACAGTGGATCATAAGACTCTAAGTAGACACAGTTGTGGTGATTGTTGTACCAACAGGTTTCTCAGTATATTTTGGTAATATAGGTAAGCCTATTTTGTTGCGTTGTTATACTATCGCTCATTTAATTATTTTCCTGTTCTTTTAAAATCTTTGCCACACACTAGGAATTTCTCCTGTATCGTAGGTGTGTTCACATACACAAACAGCCAGCCCGGAATGGCCCGGCCATACTAATATTTGTTCTGTGTGGGAATAGAACACGCTATCTGCAGTGTGGTAGTCAATCGCTCAGTCACTAAATAACATCGAGCAAAAATTATTGCTGGCCAAATGTCTTTTTAGGCTCTTGTGTGATTAACCACTGACTATTGGGCGTACTGTAAAGCCTCGGTCATTTTTGTTTAGCGTATGAGAGATGAAATAATATTGAAAATTTAACAAAAGCCGTGACCGATAGAAGCCTTCTCAATGAAGGCTGCTTTCTAAAATGCGTTACGAAATGTGGAACAACACAACGTAATGCATGCACTTGTAAAACTAACGAGTAATATGTCCTAATGGATGCTAGACTTTGTCGGTATTAAGTCCTATGGGAGCCGGAGGGGAACAGTACCGGAACATTGTAATAAGCGGTGACGGAAGACGAATGACGCACTTCATTCGGACCCTGATTCATATCATGTATGTACATTACAGGTTGATTATTTAAATCCAAGTGGTAATAATATGTTGTAGATTTAATAAGAAATTAGGTGTGATTGGAATGATTAATTTTTTGATTAAAAATTAAAAGTTTTTTTTTCTGCTTTTTGGGGTTCAGAGGTCTTAGGTTCGATTCCCAGGTCGAGCTAATTACTATTGGGTTTTCCTGGGAATACCGGTAATGGTACATATAGATGGTTCTTTTTCTGTCTTGTAAATGACCATAAAAAGTGCCTTTTAATGGTCTGAATGAAATAAATGATTTGACTTTGACTTTGAATGCGCTGATAGAATAATAGCTATACGAAGGGCACGGCACGGCATGCTCGGCATGCTTGGCGCTGTGGCTCAGCAACTGGCTGCTGCGCTGCGTGTCACGGGTTAGATTCCCGTTCGGAAAAAAAAATTACAGATAGTTGTTCCAGGCGTGGCTGGTTGTGTATGTGCGTTATATGTATGTAAACACGTTATAGGAGAAATTCTTACGTTTTTTTTTAAAGAGAAGCAGACACATGGATGCCCTTCATGGGCAGTACGCGTAGTTCACGCCTGTATTCCCCGAAGGGCTAGGCAGAGGTGTACCAATGTATACTCACAGTTCGCCGGTATGTTTCGGTCCCATGTAATAGGGGGTGAGTCTATTGCCGTTAAGCTATTTCATAGACAAACCCAATGACACTTTGCTCGGCCAGGGAATCGAACCCAAGACCCCAAACGTAGCGTTCGCTCTTAGAACCACTAGGCTAACGAGGCGGTTGTTGTTCTTTTTTGTTTTTTTTGGTTGTTGGTCTTATTAATAAACGTGATACATTTTTCGAGGGTTAAGTGTAGTGTAACTTTACTCCGAGTTTATTAATATTTACCCCCTGTAAATATTTATTTACCTTTTATAAGCAATATAGATTTCAAAAGAAGTAAGTACCTGTCTTGAAGACCTTCAAGCTCTTCATCCTGCTCGCCGAGAGTGGAGTCGAGGTCCAGGTATGGCCCGTAGTCGCCATCTTTGAACACTTGTAGCGTCGCGTCGTCGAGCTGCAACAAAGCAAAGAGTTTTATTACAAACGAGATGAATTTTAATTTTAAACTTAGTTGGAAGGACTTATCTCTCTATTTTCAACACAGTCTTATTTTTCCTGTAGATAACCAAAACCTTAAAAGTTATCATGGTGGGTACTATGATGAAACTCTAATTGACAAAAAATAAAGAATAACCAGCTGATTTATCATACATTTTGTCGGTTTGTGTTCGGCTGAGTTTTCTTTCCGATTTCGGATTTGGTCCCATAGTAAAATTTGTTCATTATAATGAGTACAATGAACCCTTATCAGGTTTTGGGTAAACAAAAAAATAAGTTTTTTTTAAATACAATTAGATTGCTGCAAGGGGTCCCGGGTTCGATTCCCAGGTCGAGCAAAAAGTGTTATTGTGTTTTTCTATGAAATTCGCAGTAGCAGCTTGGAGTTTGGATTTGTGCCCGGTTAATGGCAATAGGCTCGCCCCCTATTACATGGGACCTAAATATACCGGCGAACTGTGGGTGTACATTGGTACACCTCTGCCTGACCCTTCGGGGAATACAGGCGTGATGGTATATTATTATTATATATTATTTTTTGTTTATAAAGTTTTAATACTTAAATAAATAAATGTGACGGTTAGTAAATTGCACCTGTGCAGAGCCGGGGCTGGCTGGCTGGCGGGGGTGTGGTTATTACGATATCAATATTGTGCCGAAAGATCGGTCTGCAAGGTGAAATCAGTAGTGCGATTCTCTAAAACGCAAACACGAAAACGAGTCTCACTAAAGTGATCGCGCTCACTTCGATAACGAACCAACTTGTCATTGGTTTAGTATTCGTTCGCCGTGGTGACGTCACCGGCGTGATCGTGTTTAACAGAATACCATTTTGTAATCTAACTGCGGATTCAGCTTTCGAATTACGAAGTGAGGCTTAGAGAATCGCACTGCAGATTACTTAGTCTCGTTTAGGGCGTCCGGCCCGCGTGTCGAGCTTCCTTAGTTCAAGTCGGGCTGCCTGAGTTCAGAAGGACGGGCGGTTCGTTAAAATTCAGATATTTAGCCAGGTATTCTCTTTGGGATAAAAATAATGCTTTGATCAGCAAATGATGACATCGGTATTTTAACTTTTTATTTATTAACATTTTAATATATGTGTTAGAGGCAGTTTGTAACTTTTGTTTTATTCTTTATGGGTAATCTTTTGATGCTAGTCTTGGCCAGATGGAGTGAGCTTACCCAAAAGAAGCCTATTCACTCTAACTTCGAAGAGATTACTAACTTATTACTAATTTTATGAACTTGTACAAATCTTGAAGAAGTTGTGTATATGGCTATGTAAATGGTTTTGAATATTATTTTTCCTTTGTTTAATCTTTGAAAACTGAAAATTAACTTCCACTGCCTACCCCATAATGTAATAAAGACGTTTGTTTATGTATTTTGTAACCACGCGCCACCTATGCAGCCTCATGAACACTAGTATGAGTGACTTTCTGCTCATCTAGTTCCTCGTAGCGCGCATAGATGGCGTTAACCTCAACTGAGTGTTATCATTCAATTAAAACCTAGATTTACAGGTATCAATTTCCAAATCCAATCAAAACCACGTTATCATTGTGATAAAAATTGCATGGTCATTTACAAAGTCCACGCCTTTTGGTATCAATGGTTAAGTGTTTTTATTTGCTAGATAGCAGAATTTAAAAAATTAGAGACGAATTATGATCAAATAGGCTGTACTAAATTAAATAAATATAATCGAAACTTATCAAGTTTTATTAGGTGCATTCCACGCTTTATTGGGATTAACAAATTATATTTTAACGAGGCAGCATCTACCGAAGTGCCTACCTACTTTAATTTAATTTTGATAAGAACGGTGTTCCCGCTACAATGATTTAGAAAATGTTTGTTTTATGATAAATACTTCTGTTGAAATTTAAAACCATACACCTTGTAGCGGTGAGTGTACAAAACATTCAATTTTAAGAGCTTCAAGCATTTCTTATCCAATAGAATGATAATGGTCGGTAAGAAATAGCATTTTTTTAGACATTGCATAATGTGACGTGTATTCGTAAATCGATTTCAATGAAGGAGGTTCTCAATTCGATTGTTTATATTTTTACCACATACCATCACGCCTGTATTCCCCGAAGGATTAGGCAGTGGTGTACCAATGTACCCTCACAGTTCCCTGGAATATCTAGGTCTCATGTAATGGGAGGCGAGCTTATTTCACCGGGCACAAATTCTAACTCTGAGCTGCTACCGAGAATTTCATAAAAAATGATTCAATAATACTTTGCTAGACCTGAGAATCGAACCCAAGACCTCTAGCATATATTCATATTGCTTTACGCGCCTGTCTGCTGAAAAGGATTGCCTACTTATCTAAGAATGTGTAAATATCATTTATTTTGAAACGTTCGGTCATGTGCTGAAATATCCGATTATAAACCGTAGCATGCGATTTCAAACAAGTCGCAGTGATTCAAACTGTGATGATTGATGGATTGTTAAACGCGCGAAAGTATTAGGAAATTTTGATGACGTTTTTCTATTTAAACAAATAATCAAGTGCCCAAAAGGCTGGCAGAACTGTCACGTTATATAACAATAACCCTAAAGCTGATTCTTTCGCCCAAGAAAAGGCTAGCCTTCAAGCCACGTGAAGGAAGAATCGACCACTCGCTTTAAGATGTCCCGAAAAACTAGATTGAATAAGTGAAAAAGTTGGTAGGTTTATAATACCAACTTACTCTGAATGTAATATGTAAACGATCATAAATATCTGTCAGTTATTATAAACGTTATAAAGCGATAATTCTGGTTCGTTATTGTATCATGAATTTCTACCATTTGGAAGTATTTGACCCATTTAGTTTCGAGGCCAATATTGTTGAAACACGTATTTATAAGGTTTCATTTTCTCTATTTCTTGGACGTTAGTTGCTTAGTAAGCGTTGGATTCGCTCGCATTACGCGTGATTTTACAAAAAAAAAAAACACCAAAATACCTAATTCCATTGAAAATGTCTAGAAGTCTAAATCTACCTAGTGTTCTCATTCTGAGAATAACATTAATCGATGCCAGATCAGCATGAATAGTTAAAAGAGTCCAGTGTTTTAAAACATTATTTTCATGGTCCTTTGGGCTAAATTGAAAATTTTCAATAGATATAGGTCTAGTATCGATATTTGGCAAAAGTGTAGTATATCGTCCCGAGTTTGAAAAATGGGTAGACATCATCATCATCATTATGTCAGTCGCAGGATGTCCACTGCTGGAGATAGGCGGGAGTCCTATGTCCATAGCTTTTTAAAAGGACCTGTTGCATGGAGATACATTCTAGAAAATATTGAAGAAATCCTCATACTTTTCAGACCTCACAATATCCAATTAACTCCTATCTTACCTAGTAATTAATACTACTGTGTTTATAGATATTATTTATCAATTAATAGTTAATTAGTTCATGTTATTATTTATTACCTAGTAGGTGCCCAAACAGTCTTGTCATCATTTTTGGATTTCGCGGCTGAAAAGAATCATTAAGGATATGGATAGTTTCCCGGAAGTACAGTTAGAATACTTAATTTAATTTATTTTTAACCGACTTCAAAAAGGAGGTGGTTATCAATTCGGTGTTTCTTCGCAATTCTATAGCATGAATATACATTGTTTACGCAATCAAGCAACAAAACATCATCGTCACACTCGAAAGGGTTACACAGATGTATACAGTACCTAGTAGGTATTCAAAAATTGGTCATCCAAGTAATCGAAATCGCATATTCTGTTTTCTTATGACTTTTTAGTGGTGTCCTGTTAATTTACGTAGTATGACAGTTCCTTCGTGCATTGGATCTATATTGGAAGTTGATAAGTACTAAAAAGCAAAAAATAAATAAAAAAAAACTCTAATGTCTTTCACTGGCTGATACCTGATGTTATAGGGAGTAACTTACGATACTAACTTTTATTTAAGAAAAAAAAATTACGGTAAAAAGACAAACCAAAAGAAATAACTCCTCAGAAAACAAGAATTCAGGCGAGCAAAGTAGCGAGCATTATGATCGTACACACACGTTACATACACACGTATTGGCTAACGCTGATTTTCAATGTCGACAGTCAAATCTATATTTAACTAATCTAAACTTAGCCTTAAATAAACACAAATTGACATATTAATATCAATTCCTAGATATCGTGTTTACAGACGTTTGCATTTCCACGCTGCGTTATTTGGCAATCTGCCAAAGCGTACCTACCTGTTGTGAGGTGTTAGGAACCCGAATGGGCTGGAGAAATAATCTTAAACGCGATAAAAATGTACTAAACTGCCATGCTGCTTCCCATGAGAAACTACACGATAACGCAACAAGTCTACAGGAATACGAATTGAATCATCTTCTGCTTAGACTTTTTCCCAACTATTTTGGGGTCGCCTTCCAGTCTAACTGGATGCAGCTGAATACCAGTGTTTTACATGGAGCGACTGTTTATCTGACCTCCACAACCCAGTAACTGGGCAACACGATACCTCTTGGTTAGACTGGTTGTCAGACTTCTTGACTTCTAACTATCCGTAACGACTGTGAAAGGTCTACGATTGACAGCCGGGACCAACGGCTTTACGTGCCGAATTGAATCTAAGGCAATTTAAAAGAAACAAGCAAACTGTCCGCAAAACTTCATCCGCGTGGATTATTTCACCCGCTTTACGTTACGCCTTTGTTACTGCTCCTCTCCCGTGGGCCGTAGCGTGATAATAAGTAGCCTATGACTTTCTATTTGTACCTAAAAGAATTTTCAAAACCGATTCAGCAGATCCAGAGATTACTCCCAACAAACTCACAAACTATATCTTTTTTTTTTTTTTTTTTTTTAAGTTAGCATAGACATAACCTTAACCACTTGGTATTCTGCGGGTTGTTCGAAAGAGATACCGCGCCCCCGGAACGCAAAGGGCACATGAAGGAACATAGATGGTTTTTAGTCAGTAAAAGTCTGACACTCCCTCCCGCCCCGCCCAGGACGGGGGGGGGGGGTCATTTGATGATTTTACAATCTTTAAAAAAAAAAAAAAACCACTTAGTATTGCACTTGCAACACTATATAATATTAAGTACTATATAGATAAAAAAGTTAAAAGTTCAACGTTCTTATATTTCACTTTTAACACGATCTTTAAAAGATGAATAAACATTTACCAAAAGTAAAACAATCCGAAAACAGATTTGTAGCATAATGGCGAAATCACTATAAAATTAATTTGCATTTATGTATATCTGAAGTAGACCGGTTGAACGAAAAAAAGATAAAGAGCTGTAAATATTATCTAACAGTCCATAGCTAAAATATTATCACGCGCAGTATTATAAAATTAATATTAAAAATGCAAATTATACATAATTATCTACTTAATCCCCTTCGGTTTCACCCGCGTTAAGTTACGTCTTATATTTCTGCTCTGCTTCCGTGGGTCGTAGCGTGATCTTATATAGTATATAACCTTCCTCAATAAATAAGCTATATAACACAAAAGGATTTTTCCAAATGGGCCCAGTAGTTCCTGAGATTAGCGTGTTAAAACGAACAGGCGAACAAACTCTTTAGCTTTTTATTATTAGTGTAGAATTGTAGATTATACGTAGCTACCTACAATGATTACCGAAATCACATTGACGTCAATCTTTAAATGCGTACCTACTTGCAAGAGGATTGTCGAGACAAGGATATTTAAACACCTGTAAAATGTACCTAATAATAACATCATAATATATACCCATATATACCATCACGCCTGTATACCCCGAAGGGTTAGGCAGAGGTGTACCAATGTACACCCACAGTTCGCCGGTATATTTAGGTCCCATGTAATAGGGGGCGAGCCTATTGCCATTAACCGGGCACAAATCCAAACTCCGAGCCGCTACTGAGAATTTCATAGAAAAATCCAATAACACTTTTTGCTCGACCCGGGAATCGAACCCGGGACCCCTTACACAGCAGTCGACCACAAGACCAACGGGGCAGTTACCAGCATCATAATATTACCAGCTTATAACTGCCCCATTGCTAAGCAAAGGCCTTTTCTCATACAGTAGAGATCACCACGCTTGCTCAAGGTGGTAGCAATTTCAGACTTATATAAATAATAAGTCCAGGTTTCAGGAAAATTAAACGGAACAATTTAAATTTATTTAAGTGTATGAAAATATTTTTAAAATATCATAAACAGTTTGTTGTTGTTGTTGAGGTCTTGGGTTCGATTCCCAGGTCGAGCAAAGTGTTAGTGGGTTTTTCTATGAAATTCTCAGTAG
Source organism: Caradrina clavipalpis (assembly GCA_932526535.1). Classification (NCBI taxonomy): domain Eukaryota; kingdom Metazoa; phylum Arthropoda; class Insecta; order Lepidoptera; family Noctuidae; genus Caradrina; species Caradrina clavipalpis. The sequence continues at coordinate 9,143,418 of OW052087.1, forward strand.
CAGCTCGGAGTTTGGATTTGTGCCCGGTTAATGGCAATAGGCTCGCCCCCTATTACATGGGACCTAAATATGCCGGCGAACTGTGGGTGTGCATAAAGTACACCTCTGCCTAACCCTTCGGGAAATACAGTTGTGATGGTATATTTATTTTATTTATTTTTGGTTTGTTGTAGTAACAACAGTTCAGTTATTATGGACTAGCTTCTGTCCGCGACTTCATCTGCGTGGCTTGTTTTACCAGCCATAAGTTACTTCTTTGGTTACTGTTTTACTTCCGTGTGTCGTAGCGTGATGTTACATAGCCTATGTTACTCTGGAATAATGTAACTATCTATTGGTACTAAAAATGGTTAAAATCGGTCCAGTACTTTCGGAGCTTATTCTTTACAAATAATCAAAAAATGTTTTCCTCTTACGATTCAGCTATATTGTGTGATATTGTGCGAAGGTGTATCTCCAACAATAGGCTTGTAACTATATAAAATACTAACATAGTTTTAAGATATCTTCCTACTAACCCCTATGGATGTACCGCTAGTCCGAAATAAAGATTATTTTATTTTTATTTTATAGTACAAAACGATAAAGAAGGAAGGATGCTTTTCAACCCGCTACACGATCACTCAGGTTTGTCCACTACACTCAACTTCAAATAGGCGACGTGACTCATTACGTAGTAGGTATCAGCATTTTAATGTTATGATTAAGTGCATGCCTAATGCATATGCAAAGTGGTATTCCCCAGTAATTCGGTCGCGGAAAATAGTCGTTTCAGGAAAACGGGTGTATGAATAATAATCGTAGTCGTGACGGCCAATGGCATAATAGCCAAGAGCTTCGACCAACATCTGAGGAGGCTCTCGTTGGGCGGTTGGATGAAGGGCTTGATTCAGAAAGCGGTACCTACTCCTAGAAGTTTAGACACGGCGCGTATTGTTAGAAGATTCCTTTCTCAGGAGCCCTGACCACCGGTGGCTTGGACCCTGTTCCCGACGCCGGTGGGCTACTATTTTTTATATTTTTAAATGTTTTTATTTTTTATATTAATATTTAAAAATGTAATTTATATGTGTTAAAATAAAAAAAATGGAATAATAATATTGTTAGAGTAATTTCTACTACTCGGAAATCTTCGTTTTGGGGACCCGGTCAAAGTCAAAGACAAATCATTTATTTCAATTAGACCATTTACAGGCACTTTTGAACTGTCTAGAAGTTACAGTTTAAAATTGAAGCTAGTGGCTCGTTCTAAAACGTAGGTCTCGATGGAGAAGAACGAGCAAGAAACTCCATGGACTTTCTTTTTTGGGTAACTGGAAGTAGATACTACTGTAACCCCTAAACATGGACTACTATAGGTACTTACTGTCTCCATTCATTTATCTGTATAGTGAACTCATCTAATTCTGTGACTCGCCTAATTCGGTGATATTTGGTTTGAGCGCTAATTTTTGGCTGTACGAGTGAAATCAATTACTTGAAATACAACCATATGATTTGATTATAATTAATTGTGCCTATATTCCTCATAAAAGACTGATTAAAACCCATGCTCAGTCTGAATTAAAGTAATTAATAATTTATTGGTATTTTATTACTCAAATGCTTTTGTCACGAAATTAGATGAGTTCACCCTACATAGTAAAAAACACTGCCTTTGTTACCCTAGTGGTCTTAAGCGCGACCACTACGCTGGAGGTCTTGGGTTCGATTTCCAGGTCGAGCAAAGTGTTATTGGGGTTTCCCAATAAATTCTCAGTAGCACTACGGAGTTAGGATTGTGCCCGGTTAATGGTAATAGGCTCGCCTCCTATTAATTTTTAATAAAGTTTTCGTTAATAGATAAAGTTATTCAAGAGGATGGTTTACATGTATAATACATCACGCAACAACCAACGGGAGCAGAGCAGTAACCAAAGATGTAACTGAACACAGGTGACTAACTAAATAGCTAGATATTTACTAATATTATGAATCTGAAGAATTTGTTTGTTTGAATGCGCTAATGCCAAGAGCTATTGGTATGATTTGAAAAATTATTTTGTGTTATTTAGCCTGTTTACCGAGGATGGTAATAGCATACGTAACATATTTAACATAACGCTATGACTCACGGGAGCACACCGCTAGAGAGATGTATCTTAACGCAGGTGAAAGAAACCGCGGTGTTGAGCTAGTCTATACTAATATTATAAAGAGGTAAAGTTTGTGAGGGTGTAATCTTATTTTCTTATCTACTGAACCGATTTTGAAAATTCTTTCACACACAGAAAGCCACGTTATTTGTGCGTACCAGAGGCTACATAACATCAAGTTACGACCCACGGGTGCGGAGCAGTAACCAAAGATGCGAACTCGCGGGCAAAAGCTAATTCGTATAATTAGGGAATCTACGGCAACAACTGCGGCTGCCCTGAACAGAGCATGTTTAACTAGCTAGAGTGTTCCATTCCCTGAGCTACCGATAACGCCATTGATTGGGTCCTAATAAAGATACTATGATACCAAAACTAGTACTGACTTTTATTTATTTATTAAAACTTTATGCACAAATGTAAAAATACACCGTACAAAGGCGCACTTAACGCCTTAGGCATTTTCTACCAGTCTACCTTAGGGTGATGCAGAGACAAAACATAGGAGGTGCAAGAAAGAGGGAACAGAAACAGAAAATTTCCAATATTAAATATAATAATAAATACATATATACATACATACATACATACAAACAAAATATACAAAGTAGAAAAAAAAAATAACCATCACGCCTGTATTCCCCGAAGGGTTAGGCAGAGGTGTACCAATGTACACCCACAGTTCGCCGGTATATTTAGGTCCCATGTAATAGGGGGCGAGCCTATTGCCATTAACCGGGCACAAATCCAAACTCCGAGCTGCTACTGAGAATTCCATAGAAAAACCCAATAACACTAACACAAAGTAGAGAGAGATAAAAATACATAGTGGAGATAGAAAACAAACTAATTGTGGGACGAGTCTGCCAACTCCTGCTGACTCTCTGACTTTTGTACTTTCAGCGTAGTTTTGTTTTAAAAAACGCGAAGAGTCCATGTCCGGAATGTAGGTGGGTGTGCAGAGCGATAGCTTATCAGTCTTGCGACAAGGTCACAGTAGCCAAAGCACTTGCAGTGTTTATACATTGACAAGGTCATCAGCACCCGCGAATATTGGCTACTCATAACTAGTCATGGCTGCCCCCAATTTTGTTTGAGCCAATGTCTTGGGTGGCACAGTGGCTGAGCGATCGGCTGCTGCACTACATGTTACGGGTTTGATTCTCATGCAACAAATACATACAAGGCGTTGATTTGCAACCTCGTCAAATTCAAGGAGTTAACTATGCTCGTGATTCCTAACACGAATCAATAAATTGGTTTTGAAATTTTTATTTTTTTTACGTGATTTTCAAATTCGAGCTAGGCATCTCGCCAGAGGGTTTAGACGCTATGCACACATTGATATAGCCACGCCACAACTCTGCCTACCGCATACGCAACTGTGCGATTCTGAATTTTGCGAGAGGAGTATTCTGGAATACTGATATTTGATAGTTGCAACTAAAAAAACAAGTATTTATTAGATATTGGCCTGGTATTGTAACTATAATATTTGATTACTTATATTTTTTATGACAAGCTCCTAAAATTTGATGAGGATGAAAATCAACACCTTTTATTTGTGTGGCCTAGTGATAGTTGTTATGGGTCTGGCTGTTTGTGTATGCTGAGATTGTATGTTTGTAAATGCAACTACGATAATAGATAAACAATTAGTGCGGGGCAACAATTTAAAAATGCTGTTAAAGAAATGACAAGACTTTGAGGTTCTCCATCATGGGGTGACTGAATACACCAGCCCCCCTAGCCAAGTCGCAAACGATGATCGTAAACGCTCGGTAGGTACCAATAGATTTTCAACTTTATACCCCAGATCCTTAAGTTGAAAATCTATTAAAGATTTCTAAGCGTTAGCGACTGGAAAGAACGAAAACGCTATGCAATCTTCACTAGATCTTCAACTTAAAACCAAGCACATAAAGTTGAAGATCTATTAAAGCCTACTCAGCGTTTGCGTTTATCGTTTGTAACATGGCTACAGGACCTGATGTGTATCTGATTTTTCAGACATTTATCGACGCGGAATCGGCTTAACCCTTAGCACCACTCGTTATTTCAAGCCACACATTTACACTCGTGGGGGAGCTAGGTCCCTTATGAATTCGGTATTTATTTAATTGAGAATTAATAATTTTAATGAAGTTTTTTTATATAAAATAAATAAAAGGTTTAATATAAATTAAACAAAATAAAATTTATTGAAATTTAAAACAGAAATGTCACTTTTCTGATGTTTTAACGAAATAAGTGCCTTTTTGGCTACAATTTTTTAGAACTAAGCTTAGAAACAAAAATAAAAATGAAAAAAATTAACTTTTAAACTAAATGTGTTTTTTTTCCTTTAAGACATATAACTAAAAATGAAAATAAAATATAATATTTTCAAAATTTTGTATAACATGCAAAATCACAATAGGTATGTTTACTTATCAATTAACAATATTTTAGGAACACTAAGTCTACTAAGAAAGTTATCAAAGTCAAAAGCAAAATCTTCTAAAAGCATTAGAGCTGTTGTCAGTCTGTCGATCTACATCATTATCGTCTTCAGAATCATCGCCAAGTTCTTCTTCGCTTTCCGTGTCATGATCCCTAGCTTCTTCCTCCATATTACTCAAATCCACTATTTCTTCCGGAAAAATCTGCTCACTTCTACCTTCATCCAACTCAGTATCATTTAACAGATTTTCTATCTGTTGTGGAGTCAAATTTTTATCCATTGCGCTTCAAAAATCCAAAAAAATTAACAACACGATAAAATTATAAAAAAAAAAATTGTAACGTAACTACACTTGTGGGGGACCTAAGTCCCATTATAACACGTATCTCGCAAACCACAAGTGTCAGCCCGACGAAAATCCGCACCCTGCGACCTCTCGGGCAATCCTGAGAATACGCGGAGCCGCGAGCGCGTAACGTTAACAATAAAAATTATATTTACAAAAAAATGCTTGGTGGGGGACTCTACTCCCCCACATATGGTGATAAGGGTTAAGCCGAGTGCGTATCACCACACTACTTGTATGCGCGATCAGCTAATTGGCAAACGGCTCGTTTCGTCGCATCGTCCGAGCCGAGCCGATGCGAATGGTATTAGTAACACCCGTATTACGTAGACATAAAGGCTTTTTAGACCGGTCTTAGCCGATTCCGCGTCGATAAATGTGGGAACAACCTAAAACGTGATCTGTGTCGTTTTAAAAATTTCCATCATTGAATGCCCACCTAATGCAGACATCTCGTGGTTATTAATTATAAACTACAAGATATTACTAGAATGTAATGCATATCTATAACCTTTCACCCCTAGATACTGATGATAGCATGATATCTCAGTGTATCTATACTTCTATACTAGTAGTAGTATTATAAAGATGAAATATTTTTTGTTTGTTTGTATTTGCTTATTCGGTATCTAATAAGCTCCGAAACAACTGGACCGATATTAACAATTTCTCACCAATAGGTAGCTACATTGTTCCCGAGTGACACAGACTATATAACATCACGCTACGACCCACAGGAGCGGAGCAGTAACCTAAAACGTAACTTAACGCGGGCGAAATAAGCCACAGACGAAGTCACGGGCTAAAGCTAGAACTAATATAAGTAATATGTTTCTCTATAGGTATCTTACCTATGATCCACTTATCATATTTCCCCCTGGCCAGGTCATCGCGAAAGTACCGACTTTGATTAAAGTATATCAGTTTATTAATACCTACGTTATGAGGTGATAACGTTGCACTTATCGGAAATTGCTATCTATCATGGCTATTATTAAAGTTACTAGCAACAGGTTCGCTCGAGTTTGCGGCTACACGAACAGATTAAACTGTTTCATGAAAAAATCAAAGTATAACGTAATGGCTAGCTTCCGCCCTTGACTTCATCCGCGTGGCTTATTTGACCCGCGCTAAGTTATGTTTTTGGCTACTGCTCCGCTCCCGTTGGCCGTAGCCTGATGTTATATAGCGTATGTTAATCGGAAATAATGCAGTTATCTATTGGTGTAAAAATGGTTACAATCAGCCTAGTAGTTGCAGAGCTTATTCGATAGAAATAAACAAACAAAAAAATCTTTCCTCTTTATAATATTAGTGTAGATAAAAGTATAACATAATAGTAATAGTTTCCACTTCCACTTCACACAAAATCTCAGTCAGTTATTAAAAATAAAAGAAAACAAAGATGTCGAAATAAACTGGAAATGATCCATGCCTACTCGACCCACATTTGACGCATCGTGTGCTCGCAGTGCAACACCACACGCTCGTTCACAGATCGTTTCCTGGAACACGCTGTCTACATTATTTTTGGCAGATCTAGTAATGCGATGACACACATATTATGTCACAGCAGAGGAAGTAAGGTCAGAGGGTTTAGAGGGACGAGGATTTGAGAAAGCTAGGCTGTGGCTTGGAATAACATAATCATCACGCCTGTATTCTCCAAAGGGTTAGGCAGAGTTGAACCAATGTACATTTCACCGGTGATTTTAGTTCCCATGTAATGGGGACGAGAAGAAAAGAATAGCTTGGAATACTGCTACAATAATATATTGGAAGAAGAATTTAAATGCAGTGTGTTGACATAACTTCAAGATTGTATTAATAAAGGGTTCGGTTGTGTTCGGTTCCTTTGTGTATTTATTTTATCTCTGGTAAGTCTTTAATTTTATAATCAAACAATTCGCCTTATTCATTTACATATTTACCTCTTATGATGCAATATAATATGAAAGGAGTAAAACTTTGCAAGGATGGAAGAAATCTTTAGAATACTCTCAGCAGAATTATCTCAGGTAGCGTTTTTAATTAAATGAATTAAAATACTGACTGCCTCATTAGCGTTGTGGTACTAAGCACGACTGCTACGCTACAGGTCTTGGGTTCGATTCCCAGGTCGAGCTAAAAGTGTTATTAGGTTTTTCTATGAAATTCTCAGTAGCAGCTCGGAGTTAGGAGGCAAGCCTATTGAGGCTTTCCTCCTATTTCATGGGCCCTGAACATACTGGCAAACTGTGTTTTTACATTGGTGCGACTCTGCCTAATCCTTTGCGGAATACAGGCGTGATGGTATGTTATGTAAATTAAGATAAGATGTTACTTAAATCTGGGCATGATTAATAATCTTCCGACGAACGTAACAAGGAAAAGAAAGATTAAACTAGTGAGTAACACAGTCATAAAGAATGATTTACATTACCATTGTTATTATTGTGCGAACTCTGTCAAGTTGTGAGTAAAAACCTGTTAAGCGATTCAAGACCGTCTGTGTTTACCTGAAAGGTTAACTTGCAGTGACATCACAGGCTTTAGATGGCTTGCTAGGTTCAAAACATGCTTAAAAATTTAAAGCCTTTCTTTCCAAGTAAATGGCCACTACGATTCGATTAATATTTAAGTAGGCATTGACAACGACACGCATGCGGACGACATTTTTGATGCCCTATGAGCTTCCCTTTTTCTCTTTTACAAATTGTACATAACTTGAAATGTTGTTGTTGCCCCGTTGGTCTCGTGGTCACAAGTGCGACTGCTGTGCAAGGGGTCCCGGGTTCGATTCCCAGGTCGAGCAAAAAGTGTTATTGGGTTTTTCTATGAAATTCTCAGTAGCAGCTCGGAGTTTGGATTTGTGCCCGGTTAATGGCAATAGGCTCGCCCCCTATTACATGGGACCTAAATATATCGGCGAACTGTGGGTGTACATTGGTACACCTCTGCCTAACCTTTCGGGAAATACAGGCGTGATGGTATATATATATTTTTTTAATGTTGTTATAATGGATTTAAGTTGTAAAATAAATATTAGCCCATTTCTTGTTAAAATGTTGCCTCGCTTTTGAAATTTGTCCTGTAACGTAGGTGCCTTTACAAACACATAAACTCACATACACAAACAGCCAGATCGGGAACAACTATCTGTAGGCCATACAAATATTGGTTTTGTGCAGAAATCGAACCAGCGACACGCAGCGCAGCAGTCAATCGATCAGCTACTGTGTCAACCGTGCCGTCATAATATTATTATAATAGGCAATAAAACAATTTGTATGAAAAATTTTCGCAAACATAATAATTATAGTAATTTTGATCGAAATCTTTGCTTCCGTTGTTTAGACTCAATCAAATCAAATCAAATCAAAGCATTTATTTCAATTAGACCATTTACAGGCACTTTTGAATGTCAAGAAGTTACAGTTTAGAATTGAAGCTAGTTGCTCGTTCCAATACGTAGGTCTCTATGGAGAAGAACGAGCAAGAAACTCCATGGACACTCTTTTCTTTCAATTTGGTTTTTACAAAATCTTGGTTACAATATTCTTGTTGCTTCTATATGTGAAAACAATGAAGGTGAATGTATAAAAAGTTACAAAATTATAATAAAGATGAAAGCCATGGCAGTTAAGAGGTGACCAATCCCAACTGACAGCACCCGTTCACGAGCATGACGCGTGCATCAGCACCATTTAGCTCAACCATCTTGAAGGGAACCGAACGATCCAATGCACGCGCCACCATCAGCGAGACATTAAAGCGAGCATGTCAACGCTCTCCACCGCCATGCTCAGTGTCCAACACGTAGGTATTTAGTAACTTGACCAATATAATATGCCTCCATGGTACTCACATTTACAAAATTGAAATAAATTATGTTCAATTATACAAATCTAAGGTTTTCAGTGAACCTATGCAATAAATCAACTGTACTATGTAGGGAAAAATAAATAATAATTATAATAACGGTAGACGTTATTAAAGTCAAAAAATAAGGTGCTAAAAACATCATTCCCTTTCGAAAAATAAGCATATTAATTTGTAAGCTCGAGTGGCTGTGGAGCAGGACCAGCATCAAGCCAAGCATTTTTATCATTTATATAGTCTTCTAATTTATAATATGCTTGACTACATAGTGTGCGTTTTATGCATGTTTTAAACTTTCTCTCATTTAGTTCGAGAATATCGAGTGGTATTTTATTATAACATTTTACACAGTACCCCATAAAAGAAGTGTGTACTTTCGACAATCTGAAACTTGGTTGATCTAATTTGTTCCTATTTCTAGTATTATAATTATGTCTATCACCTACTTTTTTAAAAAGATGAAGATTTTTCCGAACATACATAATGTTTTCGTATATATATTGACAAGGTACCGTCATGATATTGATTTTTTTAAACAATTCCCTTAGAGATTCGCGTCTACAAAGATTATACATAGCTCTGACAGCCCTCTTTTGCAAAATAAAAATAGAATCTATGTCTGCAGCCCGCCCCCAAAGCAATATGCCGTAAGACATGATGCTATGAAAGTAGCTAAAATAGACTAGTCTCGCGGTATCCACGTCTGTTAATTGACGGATTTTTCTGACAGCGTAAGCGGCTGAACTTAACCGCCCTGCGAGAGATGTTAAGTGAGGACCCCACTGAAGCTTTGAGTCAAGCGTAACCCCCAGGAAAACTGTCTTGTCGACGAATTCCAGTACGTCCTTATTCAATATAACGTTACATGCACTACTTTTAACGTTCGGTAAAGCAAATCTTATGCATTTCGTTTTCTTCTCATTTAACACTAAGTTATTAATCGTAAACCAATTATGAATCTTAAGCATAGCGTTATTTACGTCGTCAAGATGCTGTGCCCGTCTATTTACATTAAAAATCAAAGAAGTATCATCAGCAAATAACACTATTTTAGGTTGGTTTTCCAGTAAATGAGGTAAATCATTTATGTATACTAAAAAGAGAAACGGACCTAATATTGAACCCTGCGGAACACCCATCTTTACTTTTAAGCCTGATGAATTTGCACCGTTTATTTGAACTTGCTGCAGTCTATCATTCAAATACGATTTCAGCAAGCTAAGCGCCAGCTGACCGAGGCCATAATGTTCTAGCTTCAGGAGGAGCGTCTCGTGATTTACGCAATCAAATGCTTTTGAGAGGTCGCAAAAAATGCCAATGGCATCCTGTGAGTCCTCCCATGCATTAAAGATGTGCTTAACTAGAGTGACACCAGCGTCAGTAGTACAACGCCCTCTGGTGAAACCATACTGTTGATCGTGCAAGATGTTGTTGCAGTTGAAATGATTTAGCATTTGATTGAGCATCACTTTTTCGAACACCTTGCTGAAAACCGGCAAAATCGACACAGGTCTATAATTGTTGGTGTCTTTGCTATCCCCGGACTTAAATAATGGTATAACCTTGCTGTGCTTCATTAAAGTAGGAAAAACCCCTTGGTCTATACACAAGTTAAAAATTAAAGCTAAATAGGGTGCTACTGTCTCAATTATAGATTTACATACATTAGTAGACATGCCCCACAGATCTTCGGTGACCTTGCTCTTGAGTTGTTTGAAAGTCTTTATGACAACCAGAGGATTAATATGTTTAAACTTAAATTCCTTTGGGCAGGCTGAAACATTAGCCCTTACTAAATCAATAGCAAGTGCGGGCGAAGAATTTAAAGTTTCAGTAGTTTTAATTGGAATATTGGTAAAGTATGTTACAAATTCCTGAGCCACATCGATATTTGTGCTTATGGGCCCTCGGGAAGTCTCTAGACTATAATCAGCATTATGTCTTTTATTTCTATTTGTTTCGTTATTAATAATTTTCCAAACCGTTTTTATTTTATTATCAGCTGATTTAATCTTGTTACTAATGTACAAGGCTTTAGCTGACTTACAAGTATTTTTAAAAATTTTAGAATAAGTCGCAACATACTTATTAAAACTTTCAGTATTTACATAAGGCTTAAGGCCATACAACTCAAATAGTCGTTCCCTACTTTTTCTGATACCTTTAGTTGCCCAATCACTAAATAAAAATTTTGGGCAAATTGTTTTGGTTTTTTTCTTAAAAATATTATTAAACTCTGTTTGCACGACTGAAAAGAATTCTTCATACAAAGTACTACCACCATTCATATCAAGGCTCTGAACACATAACTTACTAATTAAAGTGCTATTAAATTTATTTAAATTATCAGATGTTGTCGGTCTTGATTGTATCTGCACTTTTTGTAATGGTGTTTTGTGCTCAAAAGAAACGGTTTGTCCGCTGTGATCAGACGGAAGATAATTTACTATGGCTTTATCTAAATAGTTGCAGCAACAAAAAACATTATCAATACATGTAGCAGTAGTCGAAGTTATTCGTGTGGGTTCTAGAAAAACATTTGACAGGTTGAAAGATTTAAAGAGACTTATTAATCTACTGCTATTTGAATTATTTTCTAAAATATTGATATTAAAGTCACCACAGATTATTAATGATTTATTACCAGTTGTAAGTTTAGACAAAGCATCTTCCATTACTGTCTCAAATATAGAGTAATTTTGGTGATTTGGGGGTCTGTAGACGCACACTATAACATGCTTATCTAGCTCAACACAGGACAGCTCAATAATATGTTCAACCGATAGTTCAACGATGTCTTTACGTGGCTTGGATTTAATAGAATTTTTAATTAAGATTAGTGAACCACCACGCAACATGGATTTTCGGTTGAAACAACTACTCACAGTATAATTCTCATAATTAATTAACATTTCATAATCTACTACTGCTCACTACACATCTGATGCCTAACGTCTTTCGGTATACTTGGTTAGACTGTAATTTTGCTAATCTGTGTAATTGAGAATGCTCTGTGAACGAGTCCGGACAGATTTCATGACAATGGAAACTGGTTCTTTACCGGGACTGGGTCTAAAGGTAATGAATGTTTTACTTCAGACTTAAATGCCGGGTATTACGGGCTAGTTGTGGTTAAGTGGCGTTTCCACTCCCGCTAAATATAGACACTTCTTTCTGACTCAACTTTTGCTAATATAACGTTTTGATACCAAATACTGGGGTTTCCAAATATAAGTTGAAGTTTAGGAGGATTAATGTTTCCCCAAGATACATGATTATGTCCCCCTTTTTTGGGGATCTCCGACTTTTAAATTTAATGTATGTATTTAATTACATGTAAAATCGTAGCCCAATTAAGGACTTTATTTTGTAACTACGAAAATAAAATTAATTCTCTATTGTATAATTAGTCGTGGAGAATTGAAGGATAGAACAAGCACTTCTTGTAGCAAATATTGGCTGAAAGACACGCAAGGTATGATGTAAGAGTCAGAATCTGGAAACCCATTTTATTTGTACAAGCATGCTTTTAATATCTTTATCAAAACACGCTTTAAAGTCAAAGTCCTTAGACTGCCAAAAAAGGTGACAAAGCGGTGACGTCACTAGGATGGATAGCCATTGTCGTCCTGTTTACTGGAGCCAACAACGTGGTGATTGTGGCCATTTCCTATTTGACCAACCATTTGTCGTAGCGGTCATTGGAAGGTCCATGTTAAGCAGTACCGAGATGTTCATGAACGGTATAAATGATCTGGAGGACGATTCTAGAAACTTTTAGGAACGCTCGAATTCTAATCTCAGACTTAATCCTAGAGAGTGTGACTTTTGAAGTCTTTGGGAGAGGCCTATGTCCAGCAGTGGACGTTCTGTGGCTGATATGAGGAAAGCACTCCTAAGGACTCCAAAAAAAAGCTCCGCATTGGCGTGTTCCTAAGTCACTTCTGATTCAGTTCGCAGGAATATAAAACGGGGTGGCCTATTTTATCCACGACCTTTACAATGTACCGTCGAAGCAAGCAACTGGCTAATGTAATAAGTGTCATTATTTCATAGCAACACCTGAGTGAGGTAGCGAGAGAATTTAGAACGTATAATTTTAGCCAAATACCGCGATGAGTAACACCGGTACCTATTAGCAATAGTGTTTACTTCCATCACATTTATAACGCACTGCACTATTATTAGACTGGCTCTTTAGTATTGTGTTATTCTGTGGCATGGGAAGTGCTTCCCTATCGATTTATCCACAATTGGCTTTTGAACTAAGAAGTTGTAAAGAGCAAGCAATTTAAAAGGGCCAATATTCAAAGTCAAAGCATTTCTTTCAATTTTAATAGTCAAGGAGACGGCCATCAGACCGACTCCTTGACTCTCAAGCCGGAAAGTTAAAGCTATGTTTCGGCTATGTGCATCATTACACCAAGAACTGTTTGAATAGTGTATATTTCTTGTTAAGGCCCTACGGTAAGCAAATAACACAAAAACGCATCGCGGTCACAAATAAGATCCAAAATAGCGATGTAAGTTGTATCGAATAACCACCAAAATCAAGAAATTTTGAGATTAAATTGAGAAAAAAATGTACGGCTCAATGGAATAATGTATAAATATGTCTTTAGTTTATGAAAATCCCTATAATATTATTAGACAAAATTTTATAGTTTACGCTCAAAATTCTGAGATTTACGCGACGAACATTTTATTGTATGCGCTCCTTTGCTATTTTTACTATGATACTGCTTTATTTTCATAAAATATGTGTAGATAAGTTACTTTGAGCCCTTGGCAATATACTTAATATTTTTCAGGCTTGTAATATATACCAATACGCCAGACAATGCGACAAATAAATATGTGGTTCCGGTGTTCTGATAGTTCCTTAAATTAAACGTCGAATTAACGTTAATAATAAAGAAGTTGAGGTCTACGACGACTTATTACGAATGCAGTATTACGACTTCTAGTTCGTGGTGTGTGTTATTAGTGAAAAGAGATGTACCTATTTGCCATATATATTTTCTTCATGATGTAAAGTGTTTAGTGGATTTTTGGCGCTCTTTGGGGGAGACCTACGTTCAGCAGTGGACGTTTATAGGCTGATATAATGAAATAAATATACCGGTGAACTGTGGATGTACATTGGTACATTTCTGCCTAACCCTTCGGGAATACAGGCGGTGGTATGTAATAATGATGTTGAACTTTGTTACCTGGTTTTACCATATAGATAGATAGAATGTACTCTACTGTATCTACACCTTTGTAGCGTCGCTTACTTGAATGCGCAGGTATACAATATATATTATTTAATGGCAATGAGAGAATGATATACAGAGCGAGTGAGTGATTTATAGAGTGAGTGTAAAAAGACATAACATATAGCTGTTAACTAGGGTGCATAATATAGCCTATTAATCTCAGTAACATTTTTCTTCGTGTGAATATTTACAGTTTTTCATTGTGCGCAATGTAGCAAACGTGAAACCTTGCCTTTATAGGTACAGGGGTCGTATTTAAAATTAAGTTATAACTAAAAACTTGTTTTCTTATAAATGCGCGTAAAAAAATATCGGAGGAACATGTAACTTTCAAGTTAAGTGCCTTGTTACACTTTTTTGTCTATTAAAACTAAAACGTTTATTGCGTTTAATCTATTACCCGAAAAATAAAGATCTTTGTCTATTACCAATGTAACAACATTGTTTTATTTCATGACAAATTAAATTATCATCGATACCAGTGATTGTCACCTTTTTTCTTTTAAGCCAGTCATTTAATGATAACAGCTGCTATTATCAGTGACTGATTTTATTGTCAATATTTACGTGTTCACCCGTTGCGTGAGAGCTAGCACGCGAAATAATCGGCGATTGTTTTTTAATTAACAAAGGAGGTCGCACACGAGTGCTATTTCAAGTAATAAAACTGTTTACGGTATTTAAAAACCATTTAAATTATTATATAACAGGTAACACTCACCCGGTGTGGGGCTTGTAGCAAGCGATGTACGGCGGCTATTTGATACGACAGGGGTATGGTGGTGTTGAAAGTGTGGTACAGTGGTCGCGGAGGCTCCCGCACATTGTACTCCATAAAAGGGTCCAAGTCATCCAGATACTGAACTCTGCACACGAACGAATCCGTCCCGATATCTCTCATTGTCCCGTTTACCCTGTTGTCATTCACTTTTAACAGTTCAATCATGTTTTCATGCACTAACTTATAGAATCACAGTTTTAATCACATTTTACACTTAAACGAACCTGTTACGAAAAAGAATATATTTTTTAAATGTTTGATTTTAAACGAAAAATGGTTGTTGGAGCCGGTCTGTGATTTTAAATATATCCGCGCAGGTTTTACTTTTCCAGTGCGTAAGTATTGGCGAGCGCGCGGCGACTGCACTCCGCGGTGTGTTTGGCGCTGGGGAACTCGCTCGCGTCTGATGGTAGTGCCACGATAAGCGTGCCAGATGTTACGATTAAGTTTTTTCAACAGCACGAGTAAGGATGTGGTTTGGTCCGTTTGGTGCAAACGCTAACGAAGTTCATTCTCTTTCTGAAAGGCACCGTTATTGCGAAATGGTAGTTAAAAAACTGAAGTATGTTTCTCCGATGCTAGCGAGTGAATAAACATTTTCACGTCAAGGTTTCTCGAGATTCTAAACAACGTTATGTAAATATAAATACGAAACGGATTCCATTTTACATCGTTGCTGTTTGAGGTCGTAATGGAAAACAAAGAAGCTGTACAATTTCATACTTCATTACGTTACATGAGAACACAAATAGATTTTGTTTAATGACTGACTATGTATAATCGCTAAGGTATTCGGTAACCCATGATTTAATAAGACATATTTTTGCTTATGATTTTCATGATTTAAGCCATACGGCTATTCAAATGCAAATCATTTAATTATTGGTTTTGATAGCCTATTGCTCCGTATGTAGTATTGTACCCACCATTATTTTTACCAATAATAATAAGGCACGTGGTTGTTACGAGTACAAACATAGAAAAATTGTTTTTGAAAGAGTCAAGGCAGAGTAGACGCTAAGAAGACGTTAAACTACACTACTGAAAATAAATAATGGTGGAAAAAATACAAATATTTACCTTAACAGGAATAAAGATGAAGATAAAGGGAACAAAAGCATACATCTATCAAATAAATCTGACCGCCAGTGATGCCAAGGTAAGGACAACTTTTCCAATGATTCTTGACATTACTCTTTCAATGTGAAGTCCTCATAATAACACCAATATTGATACGAGGTCACGTTCTCGACTATGACCAGTGTCGTACGAATCGACACAAGTATTATACAAATTGAAATCAATTCAATTCACATTCAACTGATTGCATTGTGAATCTGAATAAAACATCCATCTCTATTACGGAAAGTGGGACCATAATTATTGAAATGGAATATTGTCAATATTCACTTTTTGAAATCATGCTTGAAAGTTCTCAAATTTTAATTGAAGCATCGGAGAAATTTGACGATGGTGACGTAAAGAAACTATTGATGAAATTTATTATTCTTAAACTTGAAACCAAGATTGGTGTCCCGAAATGACGAGATGAGACGAGGATGCGGCAGACCACGAAAGAGATGGCGGGAGGACTTCCTTGAGGTCGGCTTCCTTGAGATTTGTCAAGACGCCCTAAATCGCGATAGATGAAATAAATGGAGAGGAGCCCTTACCCAGCAGTGGGATAATACGGGCCTATAAGAAAATCTAAAAGGCTAGAAATACTTAGTACTTTTAGTGACGAGTAATAGACAAAAACAAATAAAGAACCCAAAGAGATTCCGCAAAATATAAGTACACAAAATATATATATATATGAGGCACTTATTAATCTTAAAGTCAAGTTGCCATTGCTCAATCATAATGGAAGAAGGATACAGCATCATTATTCTTATTTCTTGCTTTGAGTTATCTTTCAATACTGACGTCACCTCTCGAGATAAGGAAGAGGAAAGTGGAAGAATACTAATAGAAAGTCTTGTCTAAGATGATGACATATTCATTATGCTGATGGTGTTAACACTTGCAAAGGAGAAAAGGGAATTCTATTAACATAGGATTTTCCCATACGTAACACGTTAGACCGGAGACAGCTAAACGTACCTAATGGTTGTAAACATTAAATCTTTAATTGTAATTATCATTGATGTCACTAACTTGAAACATCGATGGACCATTAAAACCTGTTATTCAACTTCGTACACAATATCTGTTATAGAAAATACGGTACGTTATTAATCATTAGGGAAAATTACATCACGTCATACATTTTGTGGATCCCAACGGGTAAAGGAACTATTGCAGACAGCATGCTGGAATAATTTAAGAAAAGAACCAACATAATTGAAACTTTGTTATTCGAAAGTGGATGTGAATCTTTTTGATTTGTAGCCACTTCCCTAAAATAACTCGTCCCAAACAGTCAAAACAGGAAGTCAAAGTTAAAACACTTCTTTCAATGGGATTGCATAAAAAAACATTGAAATATTGTTCCTTGGCCATTTCCCCCTAAAATATTGAGACCTCAACTAAAGCTATGATCAGTAGACCATTACTCGAAATCGGGGCACGACTGTGGCCGTGAACGGTCTTTGTACTGCCAGTCTTGTTACATCACACGATCGTCAGAAAGTCCCAAATTAGTTAATAGCCCTCTGGTAGTTTATCCAATACAAATTGGATGTGTGTCCACGACCAATTTGTCGGTAATGGTATAGCAATTTATTAGAACATAGAAATGACCAGTAAACACTAAGGGTTTTAATTACACAAGTCCCTAATAATTGGCAGTCTGCCTACCCCTGCTGTGTAAATTGTCATTTCTGCCGTAATGAGTTTCAAATTGCCTTCGTTATAGTCGTATACTTTACATGCACCAGTCTGAATCCTCTCTTCGACTATTAAAACCGAAAGTTACTTAGCATCACTAAACTGTTTTACATTATTTCTCAAGAAAAATGCTTTAAGTATCTGTTCCCAAACTTTCTGTTCGGGAAATTGTTTCACGTGAGGTCAACGATCCCGGCGCACGCGCCGCTCGCTCTGTTTCTACGATTCATCACGCCTGTGATTGGGGACTCAAATAAAAAAAATATATACTACTGATTCCGGATAGAATCGTTTCGTAATAGAGCGCTGGAAGGCCAAATCTGTTTAGGTTTCTATTTGAATCTAATGAGGGCTGGTCAGCATGTTGTTGATTTTTGCATTGCTTACATTCACATGTATTGTGCACTAGTTGAATACATCTTGGATATATCGTGCTATTATTTAAATTCGTTGGAACAATAAAATGAACTAGGTAAGTGACTACTTAAATAAAATTTTCATAAATCTACGACAACGTTTTTGAACCGATGAGCACGAGACTGATTGCAAGATTTTACCTACAATTTTATTGAGCTAAATAGGTGACTTATTTCGAAAAAACTGGATGCAAAAAGAGCTTTTAATGATGCCACTCATTTTGGAATTCGAAGAAGGTGATAATCCCTAAATATTTAGATGTCTCTCAACAGCAGTGCTATTCTATAAAAGTCTCCCTCGGCGAGTTTAGGACATGAGATGAGGTGAACTGTCATCTCATCTAACACTGGGGATTGACAGCTTTTCATAAACTTTGCTTTACCTAAATTCACTGAGAGACAATGAAAGAGAAGAGAATGACAGGTTAAACAGACTGTAAAATGGTTCATGGTACAAATTTGACCGATTTCTAAAACACAGTTTTTTTGGGAATTTTGAACATTCCTTACATTCATTTAAAACCACGCTCTTTGTTGTTCGGGTTATTTATGTTAGTTTGATTATTTTTTATTATGTTTTTATTATAGACAAAATGTGTTAATGTTAATAATGTAAATAAACTCTAGCCTGTATTGCTATCAGTTAAATGTAGCCATTATCTACGTGTGCTGTGAAACGCATAGTTGAAACAATGAGCTTTTTTTTTCGAGATGGGCATACTCTTTTCTCTAGTCTCGGTTACCTTATTATTTTTACCCAACTTCAACAAAGCTAACAGGAGGGTTATGATTTTAACTGGTTACGTATGGATTTACCATAATTTACTAACAAACGCAGCCATTCAAACTCGCATCCTGCTAACCTCGTCATCGTTTAGCCCACCAAAAAATGCGCGCATTTTCTTGGTGGAATTGTTTTAGTAAAAAAAAATAAACTCAACCGTCCAAGGCTCATGTCGTGTCCCTTTCTCTTTTATTAACCATTTCGTGTTCAATGATATTAATTATAATATTTGTGCGATGTTCAGTGACCATCCGCGCGGGCGCTGTCGTGATGCTCTGTGACCTGGGACGTGAACTTACCGACCGTAGTCGTGATTGGGTTACCAGATATTATTTGCTTAAGGCTCTGATTATATTATCTTCTTTGATTGTGCGAACTTTTATGAGACATCCTCATGAATTAAATTGCTATGAAGTTTAATTCAGTTGTAGGCATGGGGAATTCCCCATAGCTTATTGTGCATTTAATTAAATGTATGAAAGGAAATTAAATTGTATGAAAGGCCAGCAGAATGAGCTGATTCATTGTATATAAAATTAAAAAAAAAAGGTATTTTGGTCCCAATAAACCCAGATTATCACGTTTAATGTCCGATTTGTGATTGGAATTAACCAGGGTTTATCTATTCCTTGGTCTGATCTTGCATTTCTAAACACTCAGTTAGGGAAATTTATTTAAATCAACAACGATAGAGAGTTTACACGAAGTGTACAATTAGTAACATATTATGTTTATTTCTGAGCTCCTTTATCATAAAAATATGAAAGAGACAGTCCATTGAAATGGTTCAAATTGAGACTAACGCAAAGTTTATGACTTAAAAGATAAAACTGATAAGTTTGGTTACCCTAGCCGTGTTGGACTTGTGATCACGACTGTAGTTAAGTCGGTAGGTAGGCTGTGTCTCTTTACTTTTGCTACAATCTTGACTTTATTACAGATTTTATTTCGCGGCCCATTTATTGTATCGTGGGAACAAAGTACCTTCACCGTTAAAGAAAAATAATAAAAATGCTTTTTTTATTGTAAATGCTTTTAAAGTTTTTATTATGAAAAAGTATTAATGGGTACCTACTGCTTGGCAGTTGCAGCATCACATTATCATGGTTTCCCAGAAAGATGCATATCGCATAAAACAGATATCGTATTTCAATCAAATCAGAATACAATTGACAGGTATCGGTTATTTGCATTTGATAAATATCTCAACCTCATACAAGACGGGTAACCGGTTACCATTATGAAAAAAAAAATAACATAAGGCGGTGTTGATAAACTTTGACGTGAAGTTTACAAACAAACATCGACCCAACACAATCATAAACGTTAACAAATCAATATAAATCATGTTTAGCACCTATTCTTGCGTTTAAAAGCTAAATTTGACAGGTGGCATTACTTTGACAAGCGCTACAAGCCGTCATTAGGCGGTATTCTATTCTAATTTCGAAGCGGTTACGTAACATGCGCGTGGGCAGGGACGAATGTAGGCAACAGTTGAGCAATACGCGAAAATGTGAACACTGGGCCGCCGTGACTGTTATTGTTCTAATAGATTTATATCATCGGCATTATCTATCTCCTTTCTTCTTATTTTGCAAGTACGTTAATATGTATTGCCGTCCCGTTTTGTAGAAAAGCGAACGACAAGGAAGAGCTTTTGTGCAGTGCAATTTTTTTCTGCGACCGTCTCAGCATTGTACAGGCACGATGATCCATAGCCGTCTCGACCCGATTATTTAGCAGAATAATCATCTCAAGCATTAATGGTATTGAAACCCCATTGTTCTATAAAGATATGCTATCTTTTAATTATAATATTGGCTAATTTCACAACCTTTATAAAGAATGCAAGTTGGGATTCTATTTGAGAAAGTGAAAGGTCAGCTTTGAGTAAGCGGCTGTAATTATAAAATGAGACCACATTTAATAACGAGGTGTGAACTATTAGGAAGTGCTCGAATTATGTGGAGCGAGTTGTGATTTTAACGACGAAGAATATTACTGTTTAGAAGAACATAGTGTAGCTACTATCTTGTTGATATACAACTGTCTAGAGTAGGATTTAAAGAGGCTGGAGAGTTTAAATGGGTATCTATCAGTAGATTTTCAAGTCAAATCAAGCCACTAACTTTATAAAGCTCATTAAATGAAGTAAATAGTCAAACAAATACACATAAACTCACGTTTTCTTCCCTTGGGAGGGTAGGCAAAAACCACAGAACTCCACCTGTTATGATCCTTACATACTCTTTTAGCCTCGTGCACGTAAATACGTAAATAGTCAAAGGCGAACCAAACTTCTTATCTACAATTTTCTTCCGAAAAATAAATGTAGGTACCTAAATATATAGACATTCTCAATTTCCTCATCACTAGAGGAAATCGTGACAATCCTAACGAAATAGACACAACACATCAAATCAGTGAGAATCGAAGTATAATTAGCATAAAATTAATAAGCAAATCAAAATAACAAAGAAGAGAAACTAGACGGTACTAGACTCGTATAATTAACGAAAACAATCGAATAAGCGTGCTGCTTCAGTCTACGTCTATCGAATAACTTATTGGATCTATTTTGCATTATAAAGAAGCTAACTGGTTTATGACGTAATCGATATCGATGCAATTCAATCTATCGATATAACGGATCGACTGAACTCCCCCATTGGTCTCGTGTTGGCAAGCACATCTGTTGAATTTGGGGTCTTGAGTTCGATTCCCAGGTCGGGTAACAAGTGTTATTGGGTTTTTCCATTAGGAATTTCTAAGTAACAGGTTGGAGTTTGGAAGTTTATGGTGTTCACCCTCGTGTCTCAGAAAGCACGTAAATCCGTTGGCCATGCGCTTCATCTCTTCCCGGTTGTGTCGGATTGCCTTCCCATCGGACTATGAGAGTTAGGGAAGAGGGAGTACACCTGTGTTGGCGCACTCACTTCTGCACTATAATATCTGCTGCGTACTTGGTTAGTCTGCATTAAGATTTAGCCGCCGTGGCCGGGATCGGTCTGGAGAGCTATTATTATTATTAAGAACGGGTGGAAAAAGACACGGACTAGCAATTCTGGAGCAATTCCATTCAAATAAGAGTATTTTTTTATAAGCAGACAATAATATCTAAACAAAGCGACATATTTCGAAAAAATCGTGATGATTTTCGAATTATTATGATACGCTGATCCTACTTTTTCCGACCAACAATTTATAATAATTGACAAGGATTCTTCAGATGTCTTATTATCTACCTAAGAGCAATGGGCCAACCGTACCAAAAATTTTTACAAATCACCCGCAAATAGAAAGCGACTAACCATTAAATATGAACCCCTTGTATTCTCTATCCGTATGTGTAATTGACAAAACGGACGTATGAAATTGCCAGCCATATATAAAGCCTGCATATCAATTTTCGATTATTTGTATGCAATTCACACTATCGAAATTCCTATGCAATCGATCGAAAAGTAGCTGGCAACAGAATGAAATATGGACCTATTATTGGAAAGCCTTTACGCTTGATAAAATCTTTTGGTAAAAACATGGCATTTTATTATTTTAGTTCGTTGCTTCGCTCCCGAGTCTCGTAGCGTGATATATATCTTATCCTTCCTCCCTAGCCTTCCTCGATAGACGGAGTATCCAACACAAAAAGATGTTTTTTTTAGACCTTATTATTTTATTATAGAAATTCGGATTGGGATAATTTTTAATAACGATTCATCATCTTTTTCTTAAGAATATACTACTATTATAAACGCAAAAGTATGGGTGTTAGGATGAATGTTTGACATAGATTGTAGTCTGAAATAACACGTGCTAGAATGGTTGAAAGAATCTGGATGCAGTTTGGCACAGAGATAGAATACACTTTATAACCTGGAAAAATGTACGGTTCCTGCGGGATAATATATTAACTTTCACGCGGACGAACTCGCGGGCATAACCTAGTGTTACATAACACATGCAGTGTTAACATTAACATATACTGTGACATCACGATCACGATCGTCGCGTATTTTGTACGCACTTCGAACAGATAGTCGATTTCGTACATTATTATTCAACAAGGGACCTATAACAATTAATATGAAATACCTGCACGTTCACTTCAACTTTGTTGTTACATTTTGATAGAAATTCACAAGCGGGTAAAGTTAAACAAGACGATGTTAGTACCGGACAATGAACTACGCGAATAAAAACATAATTAGGTTTGATGTACCTAGTAAGTACTTGTCGGGTGATAATATCGGTAGTGAATATGAATCTGATGGTTCTATAACATTGCGGGCTATATTTGGCCGGATTCTTGAAGGAAAAAAATATATGGTTAAGTAGCTTGTGACTTCGTTATCGGTTATCACAGTTTCTATTTGAAAATTTTTGGTACCTAGATACAGTAGAACCTCGATTATCCGAACCCTCAATTATCCGAACATAGGCGAGAATTTGTTGCTGAAAACGCGTTGCAGCTGTTCGTCAATTGAAAATTGGCTATTTTATAAGAAAAGCATTTGACTTTTTGTGAGTGTTTTATATTTCAACGTTAATATGTATGTCACATTTTAATAGACTGTAAATTTTTTAGGTAAAGGTGTTGTTTTTGTCTAATGTTATCCCGAAAACCCCACATTTCGATTATCCGAACTTTTGATTATCCGAACTAGTCTCGGTACCAATCAGTTCGGATAATCGAGGTCATACTGTAGCTAGGCATAAACTTGGTATGTATCTGTTAGGTACTGTAAACTAATACCAGTAAATCTTAATATTTACCAACATGAGTTGGTAAATATAAGAGGTTTATAAAAAGACTTAATTTTCGAGCTTTTATCATAGGCCAAAGTTAGAAACAAGCTAAGTTTTACCAATGATGTCTCTAAGGTCAAACCTAATTACCGAGCGAATGATACCTAGTCAAAATTTTGAAATGAACGATGATCAAAAAACATTTCGGATGTTTACCATTAAAAGTTGGTAAATCTTAGGTGTTAGGTACTGTAAAATGTTTGGATTTACCAATAAGTATGCGGGGTTTTTAGTAAAATATCCACAGGTTGGCATGGAAGAAGAAAACATGTTGCGCCGACCCCAAGTAACATGGGATAAGGGCAGGAAGATGATGATGATGATCCACCAAAAGCATAACATAACATAGACCTGTCTTTACCTACTTTGGTATTGGTACTTACCTACCGATCATTACGAAGTTAGTATTAAGATTATAAGACGCTACCACAAAAAACCTCTTCCAATACTATCGGATCGTTAATTAGGTTCAATAAAGTCCTTAACTTGACATTGGCAATGGGACATACGAGTTGTTTACTATTTAAAGTAAGGCAGAGAACACACTGGAGCATTTAAAATTAAAAAAACTGGTCGCCAAGTGATTTCATATTTATATTTTATCCTTTTGATACCATCATCATCACGCCTGTATTCCCCGAAGGGTTAGGCAGAGGTGTACCAATGTGGTATACATTGGCACACAGTTCGCCGGTATGTAAAGGTCCCATGTAATAGGAGGCAAGCCTATTTCCATTAACCAGGCACTAGTTCTAACTCCGACCTGCTACTGAGAATATAGCAGAAAAACTCAATAACAATTTTTGCTCGACTTGGGAATCAAACCCAATACCTCTAATCGCTACCGCTATCGCTCTATCGCGGACCACTAAGACCGGCTAACATGGCAGTTCATGTATTTTTAATCCTTCTAATCACCATAGATATACTCAAATTAGCTTACACTTGATTTAATTTAAACCTGCTACCGATAAACTGATTAAATTAACTACACATTAGTATTTAAACAACGTTGCGCTCTGAATATTCTACAAACTATATGCTACTTGATATATAAGCGTTGCTATCACGAATATTAACAGTAGATGATCGTGTGTTCGAACCCTCGCGGTAAGTAATTAACACAAAACCTGAGTCGTCTCGTGAGAACATACCACTTGACATACAGGTGTAAATTGTATGGCAAACCGGCGTTCTTAGCCGGTATGTACCTTGTTAATAAACTCTATGAACGCGAAAATATTTCACGGCATAATAATTACCATGAGTAAACTTTTATTTTCTTTTTGCTTAATTTGTTTACAGGTCCCAAGATAGTTCCCTGGGGAACTCCACGTTTCGACGCTTGGTATTTTTTGTTGGATGACACTTTTTATTCTGGAATGTGATTCCATAGAAGGCAGTAGGTGCTAGTTATAGTATTTGTGTACATTAAAACCAGACTAGTTCATAATAAGCCGTATTTTGTTTTTAATTTCTTCGACGGCTACTGAACGCCTTACACAGTAATACAAATAACTTTCTACTTTGCTAGGTAATACATATTATCAGCTCCTACAATTGGCATCACCAAACGCCGATAGCGCAATGTTCGCGTGATCAGAATATCTACACGACTTTCTGCTTACAACAGACGACCATACTTCCGGTACACCGCCTATGACGTCACTGGCTATTTTAGGCAGTGATGCAGGTAGCTTCAACCAATGGTTACATCAGAAACTTTATGGAGATGTCATCATTGGTATTAAGTGCTAAGACGTTACTTAATCTATGCAAAAAGCATACAAATATTTTTTGCATAACAGTGAATTGCGTGCTTAGTTCATAGATAAATATTGCTTGAAATAATAAAAAAAGGTCGGGTGTGCAGTACTTGTTACCGGCGTACTTGTAAGACCAGCCGGCTTATTCTGTAAGAAATCTCCCTCAGTGAGTTAAGGTGTAGTGAGCTAAAACTGGGCTGTCACTATACGATGCTAGGGATTGACAAGTCGCCACACGCTCACTTCACGGAACGAAGGTTTTACAGAATAACAGCGCTGTATGAACGTGAATGACGCGAAAGGAGTGTAAGGATCATAGTAAATGGCGTTCTGTGGTTTCTGCCTATATTATTTGAAATCAGCTGTAAATAAATGAATGGCATGTACCAGGAAACCTGTACTAGAACATCTTCTCAAGCTATTTGTAAAGGTTTGTAATGTTTTGCACAAGTCTCAAACATTGGTCCGATTAGTTAGGCAGGCATTGCAAAAAATAAAGTTCTCATTTAGGTCCCCTATTACATGGGACCTAAATATACCGGCGAACTGTGGGTGTCCATTGGTACACCTCTTTCTAACCCTTCGGGGAATACAGGCGTGATGGTATATTTTAAAGGTAAATAAAAATAAATAATTAAAAAAGGGAGAAAGTAAAGAAGTAAAAAGAAAAAGACCGAAAAGATCTTGAGTTTAGTGCTATTATGAGAGGTGTTCGATGTTTATGTTGGTGCGAATAATTCGCCATTTTTAAAATGGATTAGTAAGATTCCATAAAGAAGAAGCCGTTCTGTGTTATAATTCTGTTTAAGTAGCCACTTTGTCACAGTTCTTTTAAAGTGTTACTTATTATGAACTAAGTCAGCAGTGCTCTACTTTTTTGTACTGCACTGTAATGTAGGTAATGCGATTTACCACACCGCAGGTGAACGTCAGCTGAAAGCGCTAAAACTCAATAAAGAAAAAACAAATCTGGCACACATAACTGACACTTTTGTTGAACCACCAAAATGATAAGACAAATTAATATTGTAACAAAAAATATCCCGTTTGATTTCGTACGGTTGAAAAATAAAGCCTAAAAGATCATTAAAATTATCGACTGTCATTAACGCTGATTGAATGACTTTTAATAGTAACCCAACATCACAGTAGTGCCCATCACGACTATAAAAACATAACAGGTCTACACCTGTTTCTCCGAAGGGTTAAGCAGAGTAGTAGCCAGTAACTACCGTACAGCGACATTTCGCCAATTAAGTTTTTATAGTCGTGATGGGCCAGTGGTCAAGGCTCTCGTCTATCATGAATGAATGTGGGTTCGAGAACGGGAAAGTACCTATGTGAATTATTCAATTTATAATGAATATAAGTTTGAAATCGAAATCCTTGCTATCTTCTTAATCAAAGCCTCTCTAAAATGCAGTCTGTTGCAGCTTAGCTAATCATGATAAAAGTAAAAGTAACTTTGCAACCTTAATAACAGCATAGAAGTTTGTTATGCATAACGATGTCCAAGGTTTACAATAATCCTAATATAGTCAGGGTCATCGCTTCCACAATTCAATATCGATAGGTAGATCTTTTTCAGTTTATCGATTACTAATTGGATAGACGTAAAATCGATTCATTATGCAACTTAAGTAGACAACTGCACTGGTTGAATTAACTGATCGTATCGATTCAAGGACTTGTTTTAGGTCCAATCAAACATGACCAAAAATGATCTCGCAAATTATCAATTTATTTATATAAAAGCGAAATACCCTAGGAATTCCTAATTATTCACGATATCTCGAAAACTAGTTGACCTATGAAGCTAAAATTTGGTAGTTAAGCGACCGATTAGGCTTTGATTTTGATTTCCACGGGAACAATATCGCGGATAGAAGCTATGGATAACAGGAACCTTTATTATAAAGGAATAAGGGTTTTTTCTTTGTTAAAGGTAATCCCTTTGACCAAGACTAGAGTCAAGAGCTTAACCATCATAAAAAAAAATCTCTTGAAATAGATACTGGTTCTATTATTATTTTTTTTCTGATTGATAGATAGTAAGTTTTTTGGCGAATGACATACGTTCTGTTAAGTTACACGCGGAAGAAGTCGCGGGAAGAAGCTAGTAACTACTAATATAATGAATTTCTACGATTTAGAATAGACAGTTCACATAGTATACGGTAAAAGTAAATACAACAAAGAGGATTCCGTTAACGTCACTATTCCACGTGTGCCGTGTTCCTTACTAACGAGATTGGCCGTGACTTCGCGCAGGTTCGTGCCACAAGCGATAGGCTACAGCGATTGGTAAGAGATGATGTATACAGTGATGTATGTACTCTTCGGTTCGCAATTTTCAATGCACAACCTTTGACTACGTTATGTTGTAATCTAGCTATTTACTTCGCCTTGTCATCAGCGTTTAGTTACTCTTTGTTTACTGCTTCGCTTCCGTTGTACATAGCTTATTTTTCTATACGCATAAACCTTTGTCTTTAATCACTCTATCTATTTATGAAAACTACATTAAAATCCGTTGTTAAGATCTAAGCGTTCAGAGGGACAGATTAAAAACCTGCTGTTTGCGTTCAAAGGTGATAATCCCTACATAGTGCAGTACCTACAACACGTATGAAACAGCTGATTAATTTTATATATCAGGATAGTTTCTAAAATAAAACTTGATAAATAAAATAAAACTGAAGTATGCACAGTGATTTGGACATCTATCTACTTACACTTTACACTTACCTAATTCGATAATTAAAGTTATACGGCAAGAGAATCGCGGAGAATTATGATAAAATTGTTTAAGAGATCAAGTCATTAGCAATTAGGCTACTGCCTAATCGCTGAAGTTTAATGACTTGTTCCTCGAACATTACCTAACCAAGGTCGTAGGTCAATGTGTAAGCCGTGCTTAACGCGAAGTCGAAATGCAAAGCCAGACAAACGGGAATGTTTTGTTGAGAACCGAATGCGCGCAATGATTGGTATCGATTTTTATATCGATCCTATCTCGATGCGAAATTTTTTGTTGATTCGACTTAGGATGAACAGTTTTTACGATTGATTTTGTAGGTACCTTGAATAGTTTTGCAGTCGATGTTGATTTGAGTACCGTCTGTCTTTGTTAAGTGTCTGAATAAATTGTTTAGACAAGAGTTAAGCAGTTTCCAATCTATGCGTTCTAAGTACAGCTAGGTCGTAAGTCGTAACTTTGCATTTTCCCGTACATTTATGTACGTCTCTAACCATCACAGTCCAAGTCCCGTACAATGACACGTTTTACACGCCGCGACCCTCGGGTTATTCTTCATTTCACAGAATATGCGAAAAACAATGTCATACCGGTTTAACTTGGAACAACGGATCATGGGAAATATAAACAATAGTACAGCGCAATATTAATTGCAATTATGTATGATATCATCGTTTGATTTTATTGATTTCATTTAGGTAATCCTTGCTGACAATGTAGCTTCTATATAAAACTGTTGATGGCAGAATCTAACGGATGAATGATTAATTGAACGGTATTGTTGTTTTTAATAAATAATCTTTTGTTAATTAACTTGTATGCTGAATATTCTTACTCAAAGGGAAGTATTAAAAAGGCGATATTCTAAATAAAGTCAGGTACCTACCTACACAGTAATAAAGTGTGCAGTAAACATACGGAACTCAATCATAATGTTAATATTCTCCGTACCGCTACGAGTTAAGAAAAAAGCCTTGATGTGTCAATGCTTAACGATTATCTCATTACAAGTCGTAATCTATGGATTATGAATGTATTCAAATTCGAAGCTAAGTGACAGATGTAGTCGTCGGGTGTCACTTCCTTCGGTTTTTGTCACTCTGTCATAGGAGTCCCGTTAAACTGTAGTTTGTTTTGTTTTTTGTTCATACTATTTGTCTTTTGTTCCTGTTCCTATTATTTTCAACGCGTTTTGTTAATCTAGATGGATCTATCCGCGCTATTCATTGGTTTCTTATAGAGCCGACGCGTGCTAAGTAATACTTAAGTAATTTAAAAATACGTTAAGTGAATATTACCAAAGCCGCTTTATAAAAAAAAATACAAATTGATCTATTCTATTGTTGTGAAGCTAAAGAGTTTGTATGTTTGTTTGAACGCGCATATATTATATCAGGAACTAATGATCCTATTAAAAATACCTTTTGCGTTATGTGTATAGCGTGTTTATTGAGGAAGGTTATAAGCTATTCAATAACACACTACGACCTACAGGAACGGAACAGTAAACAAAAGACGTAACTAAACTTGGGCGAAACCACGGGTATAGGTAATAGCATAATTTAACATTAACAGTTACCATACGTTTCGTAAGGGTGTTCCCACATTTATCGACGCGGAATCGGCTTAAGCCGAGTGCGTATCACCACACTACTTGTACGGATGCGATCAGCTAATTGGCAAACGGCTCGTTTCGCCGTCGGCCGGCGTCGCGACGCGTCATCCGAGCCGAGCCGATGCGAACGGTATTAGTAACACCCTTATTATGTAGACATAAAGGCTTTTTTGACCGGTGTTAGCCGATTTCGCGTCGATAAATGTGGGAACACCCTAACGTTACTCAATTATCATAATGCATGCCGAGTGATAGTAATTTAATAGTCTATTTTTAATCCGAAGGTTCCCTGAAAAATATCTCAAAAATATTAATAAGGTAATTAGAATTCAGCTAGTGTTCCACTGATAGGCGACATGTCACATTGCTCGCCAATTTATTGTAACGGTAAATTAATGATGTGACGTTAATGGCATACTACCCGTGACTCAAGTGATCAGATACTTCTGTATACCGTAACTTTGATCTAAACTTAATATTATATAGAGGAAAGATTTGTATTTTTGTATGTAACTTAAAAACTACTGGACCGATTTCAATAATTTTTTTAGCGTTAGAAACCTTCATTATTACTGAGTAAAATAGGCTATATAACATCACGTTACGATCCATGGGAGCGGAGCAGTAACCAAAGACGTAACTTAACGCTGATGAAATGAGCCACGCGGACGAAGTCGCGCATAATCTGCTAGTGCTGCTAGTAAGCTATAAATCGGTATTTGAACGACGGCCAGACACTGGACGGGTTCCGCTTGAGCGATTTTATGTATGATTTTATTTAGTGTGTAGTCGTCTCGAAAATTGCTGAACCGATTTCGGTAAATTGAATTGTCCTTGAGTTCGATTAGTCTTCCGCGTATTTTGGGTTATACTAGTAGTTACAAATGCTGTTTTTTTATTGTGTACTTTTTGAGGTAAGCTGGTGTTGCATCATGTCATGGTAATAGAACTTTTGAAAATTACTATTTTTTGAATTTCATCATAATAGACGACATGGTCGGCACAGTGGCTGAGAAATTGGCTGCTGCGCTGCGTGCCGCAAGGTTCGCATCCCGCACAGAACAAATATTTGTAAGACCTATAGATAGTTGTTCCGGGGCGGTTTGTGTATGTTAGTTTATATGTTTGTAAACGCCCCCACGACAAGGAGAAATTCCTAGCCTGGGGCAACGTTTTTTTAAACAAAACAAAATTATTACGCATCCAAGTATGTAAGTATTGAGTTCATCGCATAAATACTGACCTCATTCTTCTATCTTTTTGTTTAGTCTATTGCAAATGTAATATTTTGTAAAAGTTACTGAACCAAGGGGATAGGCATCTGAAGGTAACGAAAATTCTTTTACGCTACGATGCGGTGTTGCAGTCTGCATATTAATTAGAATAAAACATTAGATATCTGATGCAACTTGCACCATTTTTGTTATTACTAAATGCAATTACGGAATAGTGCCGTAAATGCTAGAATCATTACGTTATGATTTATTACCGCTTGCCTAATTAGTATTTTATGCCCCTATCATTATACATATACACGCCTGAATTCTCCGAAAGGTTAGGCAGAGGTATAGCCAATGTACACCTACAGTTCGCCGGTATGTTTTTAAGTCCCATGTAATAGGGGGCGACCCTATTTTCAGTAGACGACACGAATCCTAAGTCCGAGTCGCTACTGAGATTTTCTTAGAAAAACCCAACAAAACTGAAGTAGAATGGATTTCGGCAATATGACATTGCATTGCAGTATTGTGATTGTTGGCCTGTCTTATGCGATACTGAGGAGGAGGTAGTTGCTGCAAGGATCGATCTGATAGAGCATACCGACCTATCTTATTATTTTATACTGCGTGGTCTTATTTATGTTCTTTTAGTTTAACTGTCAACTAACCAAATCATATTCAGGCTTTTAAAATGATATTTAGCTAACTACGCGTCGTGATGGCCCAGTGGTTAGGCGCCCGTCTATCATGCACGAGGTTGTGGGTTCGTGACCGGGCACGGGCAAGTACTAATGTGACTTTTTCTAATACATATTTACTTTCTAAGTTTATCTTGGACATTACTGACATTGGTAACTATGTTAGAGGGCCTTGAGGCGGTTTTGAAACTTTGACACTAGGGTGTGTGTAGGGTCGTTAGACCTTACTACCCACACGATATAGAAGAAGAAGCTAACTAAATCAATTCAAGAACATCATGTTTGCTTTATAACTAACACGTAACCATTGTCACTGTGGCGTAAATATTTTCGTGTTCAATTTGAAGCTCAATTATTTTAACAAATTCACTGAACATTTGGAATTCGGTTTGACCACACAAGTGAAAGCGGTTAGTAGGTAATAAGTATAATAAACCCTATGTGTTTTGTCGTTCAATTTATAACGCTTTTTAGGGTCCCGTACCCAAAGGGTAAAACGCGACCCTAGTAAGTACTAAGACTTCTTTCCATCCGTCTGTTCGTCTGTCACCGCTCACCGGGCTGTATCTCATGAATCGTAATAGTTAGATAGTTGAAATTTTCACAGATGATATGTTTCTGTTGCCGCTATAACATAATAGAATAAATATTTGGGCTCCCACGCAACAAACGTGTTTTTTTTTTTTTGCTTGTTTTTGCTCGATATTGATAATGTCAATAGGTAGAAGCTTGAAGCTTTTTTTATAATCACAGAATATTGAGTTATATATTCACTTTTAAAACAAATAATTAAATAAAAATAAAACAGATACTTAAGGGGTCATACAACAGACATTATATTTTTGCCGTTTTTATAGATAGTGGTACGGAAACCTTCGTGCTCGAGTCCGACTCCCACTTGGCCAGTTTTTTATAGCGCATGCGTCTCTTGCTGCCCCGCGCTCGCGTCTTTACTGTGGGCATTTCCCGTGACCATTCCGTCTTTAAAAAAAAACCTTTACAATGTTGAGACAGTGCCTTGTCAGTAAACCGATTATTACGCATCACAATACTGACCCTCTTTCTTTGAACGAGGATATCCTTTCATCATTCTTAACGTTAGGGGATAAAGTTGAAAATTGACTGGCAAATATATTAAAGAAATTAACAGGAAAAATGTTCCATTCAGGAACCCATTGACAGGTTGTAATCAGAGGACGGCGTAACGCTACTGTATTTTAGAAGCGATTACAGGATTATTAACTTTATTGTTAGTAGCTTAAGTAGAAATTTGTTTGACAAGATGGCTTATTTATTCTGGGCTGTCCTTATTTCGGAAAGTGGCCGTTTTAAAGGTAAGAATCTTTTCTGGTCGAGTGATTTAGTTAATAGGATGTTACATCAGTGTCTAAATAAAGTAGGATTTGTAGTAAAAAAAAAAGATATTTAGTAAGTTTACGTATGTTTTTCTTTCCGTGTTATAATTGGTGTCTATCAGGAACAATTAATAACACTCTTATTTTATGAAATTAGGCCACAATTATAATAAAAATCCCTGCAATCCGTCAATTTGCTGTCCGAATGTAACCCGTTACTAACCGGGTTAATATGCAGGAACTAAAAAACTCGAGTAATTAGCACGAGGACGGACTTATAATAATGATTGACAGCCCTGAATGTTTTAATTGATATAGCAGCCGCAAAAAATCAGTGACAATGACAATGCTATCACGGCGGTCATTATTAAAGGGCTTGTTTTGTTTTTACTGTTGAGCGCGCGTACGACTGTAAGCGGAAGCGATCGTAGGGTTCAACAATGTATATTGTGTTGGATGTACCTACTGACTTAGGTCACATAGCAAAAATATTTTATTTCATTCATTATTAGTCTATGAAACATACACAAAACACTATCTACCCTAAAGGACAGTGCAAACCGAATAAAAATATATTAGAATATTTTTTTTTTAACTGATATCCAACTGCCTCGTTGGCCTAGTGGTCCTGAGCGCGACTGCTACGCTAGAGGTCCTAGGTTCGATTCCCAGGTCGAGCAAAAAGTGTTATTGGGTTTTTCTATGAAATTCTCAGTAGCAGCTTGGAGTTTGGATTTGTGCCCGGTTAATGGCAATAGGCTCGCCCCCTATTACATGGGACCTAAATATACCGGCGAACTGTGGGTGTACATTGGTACACCTCTGCCTAACTCTTCGGGGAATACAGGCGTGATGGTATATTTTAATATCGAACATTATAGATTTAAAAAGAACGTTGAAAATTGAATATTTCCCGCGGTTTTGTTTCTCTTGCACGTAATTACGCAATTTTAACTCTATTATAGGTATTGTGTTTCAGGTCATTATCGATGAATAAATAAAACTGGCCCAGCATAATGTAGCTGCTCTGTCTTTGCTGATCTCAACTCTAAAGACACTTCATATTTTTTTCTAAATAATTGTTTTGTGACCCTATGATTCTTCTTTCAAAAACTGGTCTGGGCAAAAACTATACAAAAAAAGGGAATCAAATCTTGGTCTTAGAAATAGCTTCAAGCAGCTCCAGACTGCAAGAGACTTATAAACCGAGTAAAAAAATAATGGATCAATAAAAAATTTGGTTGATAGTATCCAAAAGGCCATTTGGTTAAATGATCCAAGTAGGCCTATTTTTTTTTAAACATCTCACTGTAGGAATTTGTCCACTCTCACTGTAGGCCATATAAAAATTTGCTTCGTGCGGGAATCGAACCCACGACACTCAGTGCCAATGCACCAACTTTGTGGTTGGAAGTCCAACTTGTTATGAAACAGCTTTAGTAAATAAATAATGCTAGACACGCAGAGTTCCCTAGTTCGCTTTTGTCGTGAGTAACATTACAAACGCAAATGACACGCACACATACACACGTATATTCGGACTGGGAACAAAAATATGGCCCCCACAGCCAAAGGGTCACGGAAACAGGAGAATATAAAATTCAAATATTCCTTATTCGTGCCTCTAAGTTGTCTCGTAAATCTTTTTCATAAGAATCGTGACCAGAACAACTCAAAATATATTTCACACTTGATTTTGAATGAAACGAATTTAGCAAATCAAAAAAACTGAGTTGTGTACGGAAGTCATCAGGTTTTTTTAGCTGTTGTTAAAAAAATAAGTAAATTGCAATCCTTCGCGTATTTGTGATGCGTTTACGTCATTTCTATAAAGTTGAAGAGGATAAATTCGTTCACAGTTTTTTTTCTTTATATTTCTTTTAAGCATCTTTGGTATGGTAAACAAGCCCACGGCCAATGTAATGTTAGGTCACCTCTGCTTATAGACAACTTTACTCGGAACCCTTATTCTTTTTTAACAAAGAGACAGACAGACAATTAATTTTTATTTTATTTTTCTGGTAAACTTTGCTAATTATTTTATAATAAAAAGCTGTTGTATTGATACTACCGGACCCCTGTTTTTTTTAGGGTTATGAAAAATAGATGTTGACCCATTCTTAGACCTACACGATATGCTCACATAATTCTACTGAAATCGATCCAGCCGTTTCGGAGGAGTATGATAACTAACATTGAGACACGAGATTTTTTTATATAAGACTAGCTGACCCGCCACGACTTCGTTCGCGAGGTATCCTACCCCTACCCTACCCTACCCCTACCTTACCCGTACCCTACCCCTACCCTACCCTACCCCTACCCTACCCTACCCCTACCCTACCCCTACCACTACCCTACCCCTACCCTACCCCTACCCTACCCCTACCCTACCCCTACCCTACCCCTACCCTACCCCTACCCTACCCCTACCCTACCCCTACCCTACCCCTACCCTACCCCTACCCTACCCCTACCCTACCCCTACCCTACCCCTACCCTACCCCTACCCTACCCCTACCCCTACCCTACCCTTACCCTACCCCTACCCTACCCTTACCCTACCCCTACCCTACACCTACCCTACCCCTACCCTACCCCTACCCTACCCCTACCCTACCCCTACCCTACCCCTACCCTACCCCTACCCTACCCCCACCCTACCCCTACCCTACCCCTACCCTACCCCTACCCTACCCCTACCCTACCCCTGCCCTACCCCTACCCTACCCCTAACCCAACCCATACCCTACCCCTACCGACATTATAAGTATTATCACAAATCTTTTGTATGGGAGTATAGAAAATTG
This sequence comes from Caradrina clavipalpis, assembly GCA_932526535.1. Classification (NCBI taxonomy): domain Eukaryota; kingdom Metazoa; phylum Arthropoda; class Insecta; order Lepidoptera; family Noctuidae; genus Caradrina; species Caradrina clavipalpis. The sequence continues at coordinate 9,179,308 of OW052087.1, forward strand.
TTGTTTTTAGACTTTTTCAGGTTTTTTTTTTTTACAATATTTCTCCCCGTAAGAACCATCCTCGTACTTCAAGGAATATTTTAAAAAAAGAATTAGCGAAATCGGTCCACCCGTTCTCGAGTTATGCGCTTACCAACACATTTTGCGATTCATTTTTATATTATAGAAGATTAACAGACAGTTGTAATTTTATTTATTGGTATAGAGCCCATGTCATCGCGTAGCCCTGTAATGTGGTACTGCAATAGATAATGAGTATAATTATGTTTTGACTGTTTTATTTTAATTTGATTGGATTGTTCTTTGTTTCAATTAAGTATTTGACGTTTGAATTGCATTTCTGTGACTGTTTGGTTTTCCCCTTTGTATTCATTGTTTATTTGGGTATTTGGTATCTTAACTATCGTGTGTTTAATGTGGCATAGCATTTTGAGTAGTATTGTAGTAAAAATTTGATTGTCTGTCTGTGTGTATTCTCGTCCCAATATAGTTAGCACGACGCCCACAGAAGTTCGAGTGATATTTTCCCACGTTTGCCTATTTATGCATAGGAATCCGAGTATGTGTTTCTGTCTTCTTCTTCTGTATGTAGTGTGAATGGGATAACAAACACTATATTTGGGACGTGGCCCGCTTTTGTATGCGTGGTCACTCCCCTAGGACTCACTGCGCATTTTATGACCTGGGCAACACCAGTCCAACCTTAATTGGTATACCATACCAGTTATGTCAAAATAATGTTTCTCATTCCTGAACGATCCATATCGCATTTTTTTTCTTATACTAGTTGCTGCCTGCGCCTGTACCTGCGTGGAATTAGTACGTACTAAGCTTTCTGATGGCTTCGAATTTTTTTAAATTTCTTTTAACTTATCGTTATATTTTGGCCAAATTTTCAGTGTCACAATATTTTTATAAATTATAGCCTTTGTGATAGCCCTATGTATATGCCATATTGCCGTAAAGTTTCTTAAAAAACTATCCATCTTCACAAACTTTCGCGTTTATAATAGTAGTAGGTAGTAGGAAATATTATTACCCACATGCATTTCCCCAGTCTACATAATATAATTAATGCATTTGTGGGAAGAATGCAGGTGTTTGGAAATAATAACTTACAATGTAGCTAGGTGTCTAATTCATTTAATTGCAAGTGTTACAAACCGCTAGCTTCAACTTTGTGACTACTTATCGACTTCTTGACAATTTAAAAGGTCGTGGAAATGGTTTTATTTAAATTACTGCTTTGACTTTGACTGCATTGTTGAGTCTGGATTATCCAGTCTTGGGTACAATTTTTATTTTTATTTTTTAGGCTTCTGTACCCGAATGCTGTCAATGGGACCCTATATCTTAGGATCCGCTGTCCATCCGTCTGTCTGTCAGCGGGCTGTATTTCATAAACCGTATAGAAAGTCGAAATTTTCACAGAGTGTACTGTACAGTTCTATTGCCGCTGTAACAACAACAAACAGAAATACATACATATCATCACGCCTGTATTTCCAACAAGGGTTAGGCAGAGGTGTACCAATGTACACCCACAGTTCAACGGTATGTTTAGGTCCCACGTAATATTGGGCGAGCCTAATGCTATTAACCGGGCACAAGACCTAAATCCGAGCTGCTACTGAGAATTTTACAGAAAAACACACACTTTGCTCGATCTGCGAATCTAAACTCTCGAGTAGCAGTCGCACTTAGGACGACTAGGCTAACGAGGCAGTCAAAAAAATATTATAAAGTTAAAATTTAAGGGGGTCCATACACCATGTTTTTTTATATGCAGTGTTATATGAATGAAGGGTTTTTTTTTTTTTTTTTAAGATGGTAATATCATCCAATGACCCCCCCCCCCCCCCCCGCCCTGGGCGGGACGGGAGGGAGTGTCAGACTTTTACTGACTAAAAAACCATCTATGTTCCTTCATGTGCCCTTTGCGTTCCGGGGGCGCGGTATCTCTTTCGAACAACCCGCAGATGAATGAAGGGCTACGTCCCACCGTACAATACCTACTGTTGAACAGTGGTACGTAGCCCTTCATGTATTACTCCGACTCGCACTTGACCGGTTCTTACAACTACAACATTCACTCAAACGCCGATCATTAAAAAGCAACATTCAAATCGATTAATCGACCAACAGGTAACACAATATCGATACCATTGCAGCCACACATTAGTTTGCAAAGATCTTAAAAACACGACGTGACTACATGAATAAGAATATGACACACTTTGCTTTCATGAATAATACCATCAGATACCGAGAACCATTGAAATGCAGCAGGACATCGCCGTTTATCGGTTGCTTATCATATGCAGGGTGTTTGGCAGAACGTTGAATATACGAAAATCGTGGATAGGTGGGGTCATCTGCTACTTACTCAGCCCTAATTTATATGGCATCTGACTCTGGATATTTAAAAAAAAAATGCTTTCTATTTCCTAGCTTTAAAGTGTAATTAAAAGAAAAAGACACCTTAAAGTTAAGAAAGTGGTGAAATTAGAAGAAAACAGAAAAAAAATCTATAATATAATATAAATGTAGAAGAAAACATTTTTTTTTTTAATGTCCAGATTGCCAGGGCCAAATAAATTAGGGCTGAGTAAGTAGCAGATGACCCCGCCTATCAACCATTTTCGTATGTTCAACGTTCTACCAAACACCCTGTAGGTACCGACTTTACTAACTTGGCAACACTGATCGTGTGAAACTGAACAGGTGCGTCGTGATTTACTCCTTTCATCATTGACCGTAACCTTCGCTTTTAATGTGTCTAATAGTTCTTTTATACAAGGCTTTCAAGGGCAATTAGAATGAATTGTCCAGGTTCGTCGTTTTGCTTTACAGTATTGCACCTTATGGACGGTGTGACGATATTTCTAAATACACTACAGAATACATACCGATTATATAACATTATTTAAATAGATTGGATAGAGACATTAAAAAATATCCTAATTAGTAGACCACCGACATCGGCAACAGGGTCCAAGTTACCAGTGTTCAAGGCTCCTGGGAAAGGAAAATCCTAACAATACGCATCGTGTCTAGGAGTACCGATTTTATTTTTATACTATGGGAACAGATAGATTATAGGGTGTGTTTGTTTGTGTATCTTGGTGTGGGTTATTGTATGATTCACATCGCAGGAATTTCCTTACCGATCTAAATTATTATTATTACATTTGGCAAAACGCAACAAAACATTAAACAAGTAAGCTGTTGCTCCAATGCTGTGATGTAAAGGTGCGTGGATCCAGGCAGCACACTCGTGGCATATTATACAATACAATATACCATCACGCCTGTATTCCCCAAAGGGTAAGGCAAAGGTATAACAAAGTATACCCATATGCGGTATATTTGGGTCCCATGTAATAGGGGGCGAGCCTATTACAAATCCTAACTCCGAGCTGCTACTGAGAATTTCATAGAGAAACCCAATAGCACTTTTTGCTCGACCTAGGAATCGAACCCAAGAACTCTAGCATAACAGTTGCGCTTAGGACCATTAGTCCAACGAGACAGGCACAAGTGTGTTGTGACATGTATATCATATTCATGCATCAATGGAACAGAGTCTCTTCTCTAATATTTTGCTTAATATACTTCATATAAACTCGTTTAAACTTTTTAATCTAGTCATAAGATCACGTAATATTCAAATACTATCACAGCGCTAAGATTTTAGTGTCCAGTTTTATATCTTTCTCTTTACTTATTTATACAACATAATGTATTTTATAAATTCTCATTTGCATTACTTAGGAACCGGTGTCCAAAAAGATGAATTGTTATTACACAAATATCTCATTGTCGGCCCGCTGTTTTAGCCATTATAATCAACAGTTACTTCTCAAATTTGCATAAAATCTAGAACGAATTTCAGATAGACCGAACTGGATTGTTGTAGACTACATTAAGTTGATTAATTACATGAGACAAGGTGAATCACCTAATAAGTAGCTGCGTAGTTATTATAATGTCACGATTTCACGATTATTTTTTAATGATGCTAGCGAAGAACCAATCAGGCTAAACTGAAAACTTGTGTCCCTAATTATAAAGAGTGCAGAATGGTATTTTGGTAGAGAGTCGCACGCCACTCAGTTACCACTGAGCAATAGTTAATATTATGTAGACAATGAACCCATTAAATGCTGTTGAAAAAACCAGTTCCGTGCTAAATAAAGATCGAGAAAAAAATATTAAAAAACACGTTTATTGTAAGAGTTAAGTTTTGACTCTATTTCATTTATTATTGGTTGGTCTAGCAGCCATACCCAAATATACACATTATTAAGGTTTAATAAATACAGATGATGGAGTTAAGTTACGTCTTTAGTTACTACTCCGCTCCCGTATATCGTGGCGTGATGCTGTTATCCTATTATCTTTCTCGATAAACGTGCTAGATATCGCAAAAAGATTTTTCCAAATCGGACCAGTCGTTCCTGAGATTAGTGCGTTCAAACAAACAAACTCTTTAGCTTTACAATACCTATTAGTAAGTATATAAGGCTAATATTGACAGTAATCATCTGCCTATCGAATGACTTAACACCAGTTAACTCAATGTCAGTCAATTCTATTTCTAACTTTGAAATCATCGTCTAACTAACTATGGAACGCCATCGATATTATTTAACAACGTTATCTTTTCACATTTGTTTATTACTTACCATCTCATAATTATAACTGCTCTTTCCGGGTTATTATGATTTTACATTTGAATTACAATCGTTCGAGTCAATAGCGTTTGTTTTTGGAAGTGTCTCAAACTGGATTTATTCGATTCACTTTACCAGTGGTTTCTATGGAAGGGACTTCATGACGCATCTAATCTTGATCCCACAAAATTTGAAATTTTTTGTTTGTTATTAAAGAAAAAAATAGTTGTTTCATAATAAAGTGCTACACATACACGGTCAAATTGAATGAAACAGCTGTTTTTTTTTAATATCGAAAATATTTTATCGCTTTGGAAGTTTAAAATCAAGAATTGTAGGTATCCATGTGAAATATTTGTAACATGATGTTCCTTTTACCGTGTATTTAAATCTTTGAAACAGTAGCTGGATTCCAATCGATAATCTTCAACAATATTAATATTTTTGTCCTAAATATTAGCGACGACAGTCGATTCCCTAGCTTTATTACCAATAAATCGATTTATAATAGCAGTCACCTTATTAGTTCAATACTTAGGAGAACAAGTTTCAAGCTGGCTTACATTTGCTTTAATACATTCTTCTTTGTTAATACCCTCTATGGTTTTAGCCTTAAATGATGTTACATCATAGCTCTTCATCTTTCTACTTGATTAAGATATTTATCGTTACACAATCGTCAAATTGAGAAGACGTGTTAGTTGTTGATTTAGTTTTAAACACGGCCTTTCAACAGCTTGCCTTTTTTAGTGCGTCGGCAATGGTTTCCTGTCTTTTGTTTTTTTGTTGCCGTTGACGCCTACAAGTCTACAATTTAGCTCTGCATCAGTTAACAGGCTTTTTCGCATCTCCACAGCAAATAAACTATTCTCAAAGCATTTGAAAGTATATAAATAAATCTTTACGACTTTTCGTTTGCATATCGAGCGATAGAATTAAGTGTTAGAGAAAGCATTCTAGAATACTCAATAATTAGTGTTACTAAGTTTGAAACGCTACTGATGTCGCGATACACGTGACCACCTGCTGGGCTCACAAATAAGAAGATCAAATTTAAAAAAGAGATTATCTACAGATTTTAAAAGAAGAAGAGCTTGTAATTCTCTTATTTGCTTGATAGAAGATGCAGTACTTGTAAGAGGACATCTAATCGGTGTAAGTCAATATACACTTGCATTGTAAAAGATAAAATTTACTGCTATAAGCCTGTAAGGTTCGCTGCAAAAAAGTAGAGGACCTAGCAATGTTCAATCGATTACTACCGACGCGTCAGGAATCGATATAAATTTTAAATCGCAATACGGCGGGGTCAACGCCTTTTCGTCCGTCTGTCTTGTTCGTTCACATTTGAAACTCTATTATATTATACGTAATAAAATGACAAGCTTGGAATCGCAGTAAAGAAAAACTAAGAATGTATCAGCTGCCGATCTTAGTATTAAAAACCCGATTATTATTTCGATGCGAGTTTGATTGTCGTTGGCGACGACGCGTGACGTGCTGGGCCTTACTTTAAACTATACTATGGTTCCGTACCCGAAGAGTGCCAATTGCAAAACCTCTACTAACCGTCTAAGATCGCTATCCATGGGTTTCATTTGTAAATTACAATTAAAAAATGATATTCACTCTCATCTTGTATACTTATTGACAATGGACTTGTAAATTTTGCAATCTATGTATAATAATATAATAATGCGTAACTTTGTAACCCTTTTTAAGCATATTTAGCTCAGAAGGGGAGAAATGATTGGGAGATTTGGCATACTTAATATTTATTTGGTAAAAGGGTGTAGAAAGTTAAAATTAAATGACAATTACGGTTGAATTTATGTCATTGAGCGACCACTAGTAATGTAATGCAAACAATCATTCAATACGTACGCACAATCATATTAAATCTTAGAGCATTTGGTTTAATACTCTAAGTATTAAATACATTAGTTTTATATTGTCGCACAGACGATAAAAAATTGTTGGTGATAGTAAATGCGTTACGAAATAGGGGTGCTAATCCTATACTTATATTATAAAGAGGTAAAGTTCGGGAGCTTGTGGGGATAATCTCTAGATCTACTAAACCGATTTTAAAAAATATTTTACCCATAGAAAGCCACGTTATTTGTGAATGTCATAGGCAATATAAAATCACGCTACGATACACGGGAGTGGAGCAGTAACTAAAGACATTACTTAACACGGGTGAAAATATCCACGCGGACGAAGTCGAGGGCAGAAGCTAGTCTAGAATAAAGTTGTATCTACTGCAAATGTCATCCATAACAGATCCAGATAGATCATTAAAAGATTTATCGCTTGAAACTCAAAACTTAAATCATGCTTCACGAAAGCAATATGTTCATTACAATAGTAGAAGTCGTGGGTAAAAGTTTGTTATAAAATAATGTAGTATAGTATTATAGCCTTTAGCCTCATAAATCTAACAATCGTTCACTTTCTTTTATACGAGAATAAATTGATATTGATAGAAACGTTACATTCATTTATATTCACTAGTGATGGAATCGTAAACTATATGATGGGCTCTCTTGTGAATTTTTGCCAAAAAAAATATAATATATTAATCAATAAAAAATTTAGGGAGCAAGCAAATTTTTACTAATAAAATAAAAATAAAAAAATAAATATACCATCACGCCTGTATTCCCCGAAGGGTTAGGCAGAGGTGTACCAATGTACACCCACAGTTCGCCGGTATATTTAAGTCCCATGTAATAGGGGGCGAGCCTATTGCCATTAATCGGGCACAAATCCTAAACAATAAACTAATGACTAATAAAATATTTGTGATATTGTCAGTTATTTTAACCAAATAACTCTAAACTCTATATTAATCAAAATAGTTCCGACCTTGTTCCTAAAAACTGCGTTTCAACTGCTACTTGCAGCTACTGCTACTAATTACTCGACTATTAAACGACTCGACTAAACTGAGTGATAGTGCGTCACTAGTAAGACTGGTCGCACCAATATTAATTCGAAGTTTAAATTTAAAAAAAGAACGAAACTGGCTCGACTATCTTGATCATTCGTCCTTTGTACTTTCCACGTCGCCGAGTGAAACCGTCTTAACCAAGCCTTTCTAATCTTTTGTTAATTCATTAGGAAAGCTCGTGTCATATTTTAATTGCTAAGCGGATCGTTCCAATCGTGTATGTGCGTACTTTTGTTGGGGGATATACCACTAACATCGTACAGAGGAAAGTAGTACAGTTTGTTGATCAACAATTGACAATCTGCAATCTGAAGGGCAATTATCTTATTCCAAAATTCTTCAAAATCTATCCGTAATTTCATCTTAGCGATAATTAACGTCAAGAGGTTGTCAAACATGTATGTATTTTTTTTGACGAATGTCTGACATTGAAATGTGAACATTCCTAATTGCTCCCCTGGTATTATTTCGCTTATAATGAAAAACAATTAGCAACAAATCAATAGCCTTTTTCTTTTTCTTTTTTTTTATAGATGGGAAATCATCAAATTACTTCCCCCGGCCTGGGCGGGACGGGAGGGAGTGTCAGACTTTTGCTGACTAAAACCCATCTATGTTCCTTCATGTGCCCTTTGCTTTTTGAGGGCGCGGTATCTCTTTCAAACAACCCGCAGCCCCGGCAGGCATCGGCCCTTAGTGGCCCCTTCCAAGTTTGCTGACATCTCTTTGAGGCGCGCGTGGAACACGAACGCGCCGTCGACACGGTCTGTCGTTAGTTAGTTAACGTACGGACGGTGAGCTACCCATTGCTCACCGTCCACAGACCCGCGTCTACGGTGGCCGGGAGTCGTCTCGTGGCTCCCGACGCCCGGAGCGTCTCCGCGGGGGCTGCTGGGACGGGGGACTCTTCTCTCCCTCTCCCGTCCCGCCACCTGCTTCTCTAGCATTTCAGCTTCGCAGAAGAAGGTGACTGCTTTCCATTCCCTCTCGCTCCGGAGCATGACCTGAACCGGTGCCGGACGCGAGAGTTCGCCGCCGCGCCACGAGGACTCGGCGGTGCTCCGCCCAAGCGGGGCATACCGCCAAGGTATACTCCACCGCGTCCTCGGTGCGATCCTCGCAATGGTGGCACTCGGGCTTTTCCTCCCGCCCGATGAGGTGCAGGAACTTCCCGAAACATCCGTGTCCGGTGAGGACCTGCGTCAGGCGGTAGGTGAGGGCGCCGTGGCGCCGCTCTAGCCACTCCTCAAAGAGGGGACTTACCGCCTCAATGCGAGCCCTGCACGAGGTTGCGACAGTCGCTCTCTCCATGTCGCCATGAGATCGAGCCGGAGGTCAGTCCGCTGATCGGATATTTGCCGCGGCAGCGGAGTTTCCCCCGGCCTAGTACCTCCGCGTGACACTTGTGTAGGCGCGCGAAGACCAGCGCCTCCAAAATCAATAGCCTTATTGATCGTAAAAATGTCGGTGTAACGTCCTCTGAACATTGTTCCTAGTAACCGGTTAATGCGAAACCTGTCCGTTTTGGGCCCGGTCCGGTTCCGGTACGGCGAAAAAGTAAACTTACATTAATTTCCAACCAGAGACCTATTGCGATGTCGTTTAGATTTTTCTGTCCTTTCGGGAAGATTCCTTTGAACTTGAGAACTAAGTGGACTCTAATCATCAGTACATGAAATTATACTGAAGTATGTGCTTGTCATACATGTAAGAATTTAAAGAAAATTGTTACTGGCCCCTGTAATCTGGTATTTTTAGGATGCGTACCAAAGGTTCCAAGCCCTATTGCTCTTATAGTCAACTGCTTGTCCGTCTGTTTGTCCCACTATGACAAGGCTCTATCTCTATAAAAATAAAATAAAAATATTAGGTAAAGATGATCCCATTTTAAATTGGAAATTTATTTATACAAGGAACGTGATTTTTTGGTGATTTTTACTCGATCTTAATAGTGTACAGAAACCTTTATCCAGATGTCCGACTCGCACTTAACTAGTCTTTATTGTCGGGCTTGTAAAATAAAAATGGTATTTTGATATTGAATCCACGCATATAGAAAAACTAGAAACATATTAAAACATTCAGAAGGAACTCAAAACTGGTCCACTAAATATAAACATGCACAAGTCAGGCCCAACAATAAAGATGAAAGCAAAAGAATCATTATTTTGTCTATTCGTTTTCCACACATCCACGAAATACCCAGAAACGACCTATTACTAGTTATCAGTAAATAACACCTGCTTTTTTAAAACAAAAGAGTCTTATGGAATTTCCTCTTCCAAATATAATATTGTGTTATCCTTTGTTCCAAGGTGTAAAAGCAATAAACTCCTTATCTGGCTCGAAGGTCCGGACGTCTTAAAAAACCGAATGAATGAACAATGTCCTTTCTGTGTAAAGATAAGGTTATCTGTTACCTGTAGATTCGGTAATTAGCGTATTTTACAATATTTGAAATAAGTAAGAAGATGTCTGTCTCGGTAGCGTAGTGGTTCTAAGCTCGACTGCTGGAGGCCTTGGGTTCCATTCCCAGGGCGAGCAAATTGTTATTAATTGTTATTTTTAAATTCTCAATAGCAACTCGTAGTTAGGATTTGTACTCCCTATTACATGGGACCTAAAACATACCGGCGAACTGTGGGTGTACATTGGTACACCTCTGCCTTACCCTTCGGGAAATGCAGGCGTGATGGTATGTATGAAATAGTTATGGCCGCTTTCTATATTTTATCATATAAATTAATTGTAATACCAGTCTTTTTGGAAATCTGTGGGGGAGGCCTATGCCCAGCAGTGGACGACCTGCGGCTGATATGTTGGTGATGAATGCTAATTGTAATTTCGGATTTTATAATGAAAATGTTAAAATACTCACGTAACACGTTCAACCTAAAGAATTTTTTGTCCTTATATATTATGTTTTAAGGCAAAAAAATATATAAATACAAATGAAAATATAGAGCGAGTTATTTCATACTTTGTTTCTAGGGAATGTGAAATATCCACATTCATTATTTCGAAGCAATCTAGTGGTAAACGTCAATTTTTCAGTAAATCTACTGAATGTATTTGTATGAGCTTCTTGACGTATATTTTGTTGTCTGAACAACAAAAGGATACAAATAATTAGAAAATCTGATCTTAAATTAATTTAAAATACTCAATGATGAACTTAAAGGCTTAACTTAACTGCCCCGTTGGCCTCGTGGTCGCAAGCGCGACTGGTGAGCGTGGGGTCCCGGGTTCGATTCCCAGGTCGGGCAAAAAGTGTTATTGGGATTATCCATTAGGAATTTCTCAGTAACAGCCCGGAGTTTGGAAGTTGGTGGTGTGACACCCCCATGCCTCGGAAAGCACGTAAAGCTGTTGGTCCCGGCTGTCATTCATAGATCTTTGACAGTCGTTACGGATAGTCAGAAGCCAAGAAGTCTGACAACCAGTTTAACCAAGGGATACCGTGTTGCCCAGTTACTGGGTTGTGGAGGTCAGATAGGCAGTCGCTCCATGTAAAACACTGGTATTCAGCTGCATCCGGTTAGACTGGAAGCCGACCCCAACATAGTTGGGAAAAGGCTAAGCAGATGATGATGAAAGGCTGACATTGAATCTTTACTAAAATTATAACTTTACTATTAATGTGATTGCGACTGCGATTGTTAAATTGACGATTGACTACGCATAAAGCGTAAAACTTTTGTTCTTTACAAAGTGGGTAATGAATAACACGTGTTACTGTAAATCTGTAGTTTATTTTAACTAATCCTACCTAGTATAAAAAACCTATTGTATTTTAATTTTAGAATTACCAGCATCTATTAAAAAAAATAAAAATAACAAAGTTTTATTTCTTAAGAATAAGAGAAGGACGAAGCAATTAATTTTTGTAGAATCTTGCCTTGTTTGAAAGTCGAACTTAATTAAAAAGTGTATTGGGAATTCAATGTTTGATTACCGATTAGGATTGACAAATAAGTATGAATAACATTATGAGATTTATTATGGAAAGACCGAATTATTTTACGTAAACAAGTAAAAAGTTATTTTTAATGTTTAGGTGGACCCGTTCGTAAAGTTTAGGGTTAAGTAGTCAGGCCATTCAAGAAGAAGTTTTGTAAAATTAGTTCTCAAAAGATCATAATTATAAAGGCTTTTAGTTCTCTAACCCTTTATAATATATTTTTCCGATAACTACGTAACGCTCATCGAAGATCCTGAATAATGGAAAAAAATTACGCGCTCAAAAACTTTCGTAAAGTTTTGTTATCTTAGTTTCACCTGATTATTTATCAATTAATAACATATTCATTATAAAGTAGCAACAATAAGAACACACGTAACGTTATCAATAATTATTGATATTAAGTAATACTTAAGACTTTATCAAGAAGCTGAAGTAAGTTCAACCACGGAAAAAAAACACAATTCCTTTTAAAACATGAGGATAGTAAATCCAACGTAAAATAACACACATAAACAATAGCAAAAATAATTTACCACGATGTACAGTAAGAAAGCTCGTGCATAAAAACGAAAAAAATAAAGTTTCAAAAACCGGCTCCAAGTTGAAAAGTTTGCGCGAATTTTTGACGGTTAAATAAATAAGTTCTAAACACTACCTTCAGAGATCAGAAACCAGTATCACAATATTATTCACTGCATTGTTTTGTTTCCAAGTTTTAGGGTGCGAAGGCACTGTGAGCACACCCGAGTAGATACCGACACCGAGTTATAAGTATTACTGAAGAGCTTGTGAGACAAGTCGCCTCAGGTACAATTTTCACGTCTTTATTAACCGGTTATACTCAACAGGTCGGTGTTATAGTAGCGCTGTGCGGGACGTAGCCACCCACTAGATATGGTAAGGTTGTATCGCAGCGAACATTGTATCACATCGTCCGCCGTGGAAGAAAGAGATGAAAAGTGAATGACTGAACCCTCGCATAGAATAACTATGTTTATGAGTAGACGAGTCAAACAATCATTATAATTAATGTTGTATAAGCATATAAGCTCTTTTTAAAATTTTAATGATTTATTTTTATTTTCTGCTAAAATTCAAAAATAATATTAAAATATGGTTTAAAATAATAATAAAGTTTAATTAGCTCCGGTTTCTCAAAAGAAATAATAATGTTAAACGCGCGTAATTTACTATGAATGGTTGTTAATAATTCAGTCTATAAGTCTTCAGTATACCTTTTATGATATCGATGAGCTTTCATTGTCAAGGACGCTGGAATTTCAGTTTTTACTTTGCAATTTTTCTGCTTAGTTTTTTAATATACTACTACTTATTTTTCTATTCTTTTTCAATACATAATATTGTGTTTAGTAGGTATTTTTAGAGCATAATACAGATTAGTAGGTTTCATTCACACCTCGTCTATTTAATTCGAACTCTTTGACACTGACGTCATCATTGTAAAATGTCAGCAACGCGCACCATATTGCCGTCTCCCTCTACCACCGAGCTCCCATACGGGACCGTTTCAAGGATACAGTGCACTCCTCAGTTCACTGCTCCCGCTTCTGCGTCGAAGCCTTACTCTGCGCATGAGTGTCCGACCGTTTTTTTAACTTCCCGAACTCGTATGAATATTTTTACTTTGCAATTATTTTATTTAACAAATATATTTTTAACTTAGATTTATTTTGATTAGAAAGAAACAAATAATTTATTTTTTAGTAAAGTAATTTTTTTTTCGACATTTTAATTAAGTATTTGTATGCTCAATGACAGCTATAAATTAGATGACATAAAAAATCGTAATACGTTATTGAAATTATGATAGGTAAATATTAATTACGGTAAGAACGCACGGTCGAGTAGCAAGTCCGTCTCCATTAGACCGGTAACCGACTTTGCTCGGCTCCCACTTTTTTTTTTACTTGGACAAGTTTTTGTAATGCCAGCTGATGTTATTAGCGGCGACTGCAATTTATTTTAATGGCCTGTGTAAATATTTGTCCGTATTCATTTAAAAATAGGAGCGCCTCTATGAATGAAAAGTTTAAAAGTATTTATTTTTTTATTTACTATAATATTTAGATTTTTAACTTTTTAAATTATATTTGTTTTGTAAATAATTAAACCTGTTTTTTTAAGTCGTGTTGGCCCAATGGTTCAGACTTCAGACGCCCCGGCTCTTATGTATGAGGTTGAGGGATCGATACCCGGCAAATACTAATGTAGGTAATTATGTAACCTTTTTAATTAATTATGTCCTTTCTAAGTTTATCTTGGGCACACATCGGTGAATGAAAATATCGCGAAAAAAGCTGAACTAACTTGCGAACTGCCCGCGAATTCGTGCGCAAAGCTCATTTCACCCGCGTTTAGTTACTGCTCAGTAGTACGATTCTCTAAAATGCAAACTCGAAAACGAGTCTCACTAAAGTGATCGAGTGAACTTGTCATTGGTTTATATTCGTTCGCCGTGGTGACGTCACCACGGCGAACGAATACTAAGCCAATGACAAGTTGGTTCGTTATCGAAGTGGGACTCGTTTTCGAGCTTGCATTTTAGAGAATCGCAGAGCTGGTCCGTGGGTCGTAGCGTGTTGTTATATAGCCTATGTTACTCGGGAATAATATAGCTATCTATTGGTCCAGTCAAAATCGGTCCAGTAGTTTCGAAGCGTGTCCGTTACAAACAATAAAAAAAATCTTACTTCTTTATAATATTAGTAAAGATAGTGTAGATTAACTTTTAAAGATTAACCCGCTAATATCGTAGTATTTTTTACCCGACTGCGACAGAAGGAGGGTTATGTTTTTCGAGGGTATGTATGTATGTATGTATGTATAATTGTTTGGCACGCTCTGCAGCCTGAACGGCTCAATCGATTTTAGCTTGAGAGGTGTCATTAGATTCGTATTTACTGTGAGAGTGACACTGGGTATGTCAAAATAAAAAAATCAAAATGGCGGATTTTTGGCGCCAAATTCAAATGTTTGGATCGCTCTGCAGCCTGAACGGCTCGATGGATTTTAGCTTGAGAGGTGTCATTAGATTCGTATTTACTGTAAAAGTGACAATGGGTAAATAAAAAATAAAAAAAGGTAAAAATAAAAAACGGTAATTTAAAAAACTAAAAAACCCGACTGCTATTTAAGTAAGTATTTTTTTATTTTATGGTGTAAGTATTACATTGGCGATTACAAACCGCAGGGTGGGTAGCCTTTCATGTAAAAAAAACACATGTTGTGGCAACCAACAAATAGCGTTTTGTTTTACAACATAACTCGTTATAAAACAGGCTGGGAATCCAATACAGCGGAAACTTTGAAGTTTGGTTTAAGTTAAGACGGTGGAAGGTGATTATCATCATGGGCCCTTTACTGCACGAGGCTCTGGGCCACCAATGTGACTTTTTCTATTTCATGAGGAAACCTGGACTCATAATTTACTAGCTAAGTATATACCCCACGCTGACATTTCCTCTTGAATCATTCTATTACTGAAAAATGCATCGCACATGCAGCGGGAGCGACTTTGTTTTATACTATGTAAAGAATTAAAAATATATACGTAAGTGGGAAATCGTTAATCCACCTTGAGGAAGCGTGATGATCAATGCTCGTGCCTTCTCGGTATGAGTCTCTGTGGCCTCTGCTCTGCAGTGCGACAGTGATAGCCTGGTGATTAAGGCAAGACTTTAATCTTAATTTGATAATATTTATCATCTTGCTTGAAGCTTCTTAGCTAAAGATTTTTAAGTAAAAGATACATCCCATTTTCCAAAACAAATTGCATTACAAAATTCTGTTACTGATTTAATTTAAAATACTTCGTTTAATATTTTTCTGTATAAAATCTTATGACTTAAAGGCCCATGGCTTTTTCTTTTGTAACTAAATGCATTCTTGTCTGTTTGTCAGACCACTTATGACTTTACAACCACTGATTCAATTTACTTGATCCGATTAGATCAAGTTATGTAGGTCGGGTTTCACTGCATGCTCGTTTTGTTGCACATTTTTATAATATACGTGGATTAATATTACAACAGGGTTGCATTTTGCGTGAAAACAGCCGACACGGGTATCAATTTATGAATGTATGCGCGCTCGGTGTATCCTGAAAGAATGCCGCCTTGCTGATTGGCTAATATTTTCGTCACCAGAGCTGTTCATATTTCAGGTTGAACTAAAAAACAAAGTAGTGAACGCAAACTTGAGTTTGATTTTGGAATAGACTTTGAAAATTGCCTTATTTTAGCTGGGAATTAATCCTGATTTATTTTTCAAATTTGATATGTTGGTGCAGTAAATAACATATTTTATCACCTACATCCTAAATGAAGAGTTAGGGCGATCCATGAATCATGGAGCCGTGAGATAGAGGGCGTGTGTCAGAATAGTCCCGTTAGTACGCCCATTAGATAAATAAGGTAGCTATTAACGAAAGAACAATAGCCTTAGCAGTTTATGACCAAACGATCTGGGCTGAGTCATTCGTGTCTAGGTTAAATTCTTGTAGTTACTATTTTAAAACCTTTGACTAATAAACTTAATATTAAGTTTGAAGTATTTGAAATATTTTATACTAGTTTTTGCCCGCGACTTCGTCCGCGTGGATTAATAGTTCCAAACTATCCAAAACTATCCTATGTCCTTTCTCGGGTCCCAGACTATATCTCTACCAAATTTCATTGAAATCGGTTCAGTGGTTTAGGCGTGAAGAAGAGACAGACAGACAGACAGGGTTACTTTCGCATTTATAATATTAGTAAGGATTAAAAGCTTATATGGCTGAGATGATGATGATTATGATGAAATAGTTTTTTGTATTATGGGTTTGAAAAGATACCGATAGTTACTCATTATTTCCATCATTGTGATTTTGTCTTGGTTCAGCACCAGATCTGGAATCCTCTTGATTATGGAGATATTGAAGCTCAAAGTTTTAACTTTTTATCACAGTTTTTTTTTTAAGAAAATTGATTTTAAATGTTATTTTTGTTCCCACGAGCCCTATACTGTTGCATGCACAAAATAACAATGTTTAGCGTCCATTACATTGCGCACTTCTTCTGTAAAGAGTGATTTTTCACACCAAAAATATTTTTATTTTCCCAACAATAATGTTTGTTTAATATTGCTTAGATTGATGGGCAGTATGCATAGTTAATGGCTTTTCGATGTGCCCATTTTCATCACGTATTCTATACGTTATGGACACTTTGGGTCTGAAATAAAGATATTTTTTTTTTATAGCTAAACTTACTTGATCCTCGTCCCGGTAATCAATGATATTACTTCTGAAATAAAAAGAAAACAATGAATTAGATTTTGTTGTTGTAACGTGTTTTGAAATCTATAAGTGTTTGTGATTTGTGAGAGGTGTCGTGATGATCCAGCGATTAACACGCCCGCCTCTTATGAGGTGGGTTCGATACCGAGCAAGTACTAATGTGACTTTTTCAATACAAATTATGTACTTT
Source organism: Caradrina clavipalpis (assembly GCA_932526535.1). NCBI lineage: Eukaryota > Metazoa > Arthropoda > Insecta > Lepidoptera > Noctuidae > Caradrina > Caradrina clavipalpis. The sequence continues at coordinate 9,196,390 of OW052087.1, forward strand.
CTAAGTTAGTGTCTGAATTGGGTCTATCATACCTGGAATAAATGATATCATTGTTTGCTTTGTATATATAGGTTTACACGTAGGAATAGTTACTAAAGATTTCAACGAGCTTCTAAAATTACGGTTTGAATTTAACAAAAATTAAGCCCGGTTTTGGCATTTTGATAAAAACTAAGTTAGACAAAATATATTTATTCAACTACAGTCAAAAATGCCTCTGTTAGATCTTAACCAATTAACACTTAATTAACATTTGGATACCGGTTTTATTTTTAAGTTTTATTGCATCACTATGCAAATAAATACTATGTTAAAATTCGAATGTAAAAAGCCAACTTTTTCATCGTTACAAAGACCGAGGTATCTGTTTTTTACATCCAAGTACAGAAATAGCACCATTACTATATTAAATACGCCTTACCTGGAACGAATCTTCTTAATAACAGGCCTCTGCGCCGTACTGTCGTGGATTCTGACTTGCGTTGGATCTATTTCTTCACATGTATCGTCGTCGAATGGTAGCTGTCCGGTTCTTCTAGCCAGAATTGAGTCCATAAACGGACTGTATATTTGACCAGATGTACCAAGAATATCATCTATATCAGTGTAACGAGATATGTACTTATTTACGCCTTTCTGGTAAGAATTGGTTGAAGGTCTCCTAAATTGACGATTATTTTCATAAGGTGACGAACGGCCTCTATAGTCCTCGTTTTCCCTTGGCGTCTCTAAGCCCTCAGGGCTTCTTCTGGCTCCTAAAGGTTCGTCGTCAGGTAAATGTAAAGGAAACGGTGGGACATGTGTTTGTGGAACGTAAACTTGGACTTCTGAATCAGATGAGTCGCTCTCCTCCGGTGGAGGCGTCGGCAATTTTTCAATACCTTCTGGAATATTCTTGTCACTAGCGAGCCACCACGGCCGCTCACCAGATTCTATATGCCGTATTCGCCTCAATGGGAAGCTGCGTTCCGAACCAGATTTACTGAGCAATTGGCTTTGCTCCGGTTTATTGCTATTAGTTGAGTTCTCGTTACTCGTGGCCCACCAATCTTTTTGATCTCCAGATTCGATACGGCGCACTTTGAAAAAGTTGAATTTCTCACTTTTTTCACTATCACTAGACGATTTCCTGGGCGGACTAAGTCGTTCTATCCCTTCTGGGATATTTGCGCAACTATCCAGCCACCACGGCTTTTCGTCGTCAGCGAATTTACATTTCTTAATAAGTTTGTTTGAATCAGAATTTTCTGACATGTTTTCACGTGGCATTTGATTTTCATGTTTACTTTCGCTGCTAGACTCAAGCCACCATGCCTTTTCTCCTGATTCAACATGTCTTATCTTTCGGGGAATGTTCTTTTCTGAAGGAGACCTTTGATTCTCACTATTTTGCAAGCTACTTTTCTTTTCAGATTCAGAATCTAACCACCACGCTCTTTCTCCAGATTCTATAGGCCTTATTGCTTTAAGTTTTACTAGATTATCATCGTTTGATGCTATAATATTTGTGGTATCAATTTTGCCTTTACTTGATCTATCACTTTCTGTGGCAATATTAGAAACGTCTTTGCCTGTTGACTCTGAAGTAGAATTTTCTAACCAACGACTGTTATCACTGCTTTCTTGATGTCTCATTTTAAATAGATTGGTAACAGGTGCCAGCGCTCTTATCAAGAATGATTTCGCCTCTTCTGTACCAGTTTCATTCTTTTGCGGAGATGCAGGCGAGGGTTGTTTGCCTGACCGGTCAGTTGGAATTGACAATTCATCAGCAGAGGTTCTAGAAACTTCATTGGTTTTGGACTTAGAAACAGTTTCATCTTCACTAATAGATGACTGTGTTGATAAAGTGATACTCGATTCTGGGCTGGCACTCTCTCGTGATTTGGAATGTTTCAACTTAGAAAGTCCATTTTGTAAATTACTACACGATGAATTCTTTTGTACACTCTTTGGCGAAGATCCTTTGTCACTTACTTCGCTTGCTTGATCTGAATCGGTAGAGCTCACAGATTTACTCCTTTTTTTGATTATTTTTTTCTTAGAACCTGTATCTGATGATGAGTCTGTACTTGTTTTCTTTACCTTTACTTTTTTTATCTTTGTAGCCCCATCTGCTTTTGGTGCTTGAGGTGGTAACTGACTATTTGTGATTATGACCTCAGGTGAAACCAGTTCGGCAGATGCTACTGGACTTTTAGCTCTTTTTAATTTTAGATTAACATTAATAATGATCTCCGATGTATCATCGTCCTTATTTTGCTCGCCAGGATAAACTGACATGCTTTCTTGGTCGGCTTCAGATACATGGTTAGATAAATTGCTATCTATATTGTTGTTTTCAGAATAGGAGTTGCAACTTGAATTTTCTCTTCTCTCTGGTTCTGAACTTTGACTTCTTCCTGTTCTTTCACTCGGGGAATAGGAATTACTACCTGAATTTTCTCTCAAATTTGAATATTGCGTGGAATATCTTCCAGCGTACCCTGTATAACTACTTGAGTTCGGTGTATAATACGACCAGTTTGTCACGCTTGTTCTTGCGGTGCTACCAAACCTGCTTGTTCGTGTTGGATCATCTAGCCTATCAGATTGAATTTCTTTATCTATCATTTCTGGCCTTTTTTTAGACCTTGTTATTGATTTTTCTATAGTTTTTGCCATGTCTGCCCTTCTACTACGAACGTATGCAGACGAACCAGGTGGCGTAGGTGAAGTGTGACGCGTTATTATGGTTACTGTTTCAGTCTCATTTTCAATTTCATTTTCTTCTGTTTCATTTGGATTTATATGTTCGCTATTTTCGTTGACTGTTTCATTTTGTGGTTTCGGTTCTTCGACTATGGCAGGTTGTGATACACACTTATCTGGTTCACTTTTAATGGAGTCAGTGTGATTTACTGGAGACACTGAAGTTCTTTTCACAGTGGGCGGACTTCTTAAATAATTGGAGGACAATCTATTTGCTATAGCGTATCTATTAACGGTAATTTCTGGTTTAGCTTCTGCTCTAGAGGCAGGTCGTGTGTAATTTGAAGTTCGAGGGTATAATTTGTAGCTCGACAGGCTGTTGTAGCCTGTAGACTTGTCAGTCTTACTTGGAATGTCTTTATCGTGATCCCCTGGGCTAGGATCTCGGCTTTTATCTTTGAACGTTTTCGTTGTTCTCCTCTCTGGGCTCAAGTGCCGAGAAGGTCGGCTCAGACTGTATTTCGATGTCGAAACTGGACTTACGTCTCTACTTTTGTTCGTGGTGATTGATGGTACGGTAAGTTTTGAATAGTCTTTCTTTTCATATTTAGATGAAGGTTTTTCTGCTTTACTTGTGCTGTATGTGTCATATTTTGAAGTTGGTTTATCAGTTTTAGTTGTGCTATATGCATCATATTTAGACAGAGGTTTGTCGATTTTACTAGTATTGTAGGTATCATATTTCATTGCTGGTTTCTCTGTTTTACTAGTACTGTAGGCGTCATATTTGCTTGCAGGTTTTTCTGTTTTACTGGCGCTGTAGGAATCATATTTTGTGGCTGGTTTTTCTGTCTTAGTCGTATTATAAGCATCATATTTGTTGGGAGTTTTTTCTGTTTTACCGTAGTTCGCATATCGATTAGCAATGGCTGATATTGGGGTTTCTTCCTTGGCCGAACGTTCGGGGCATAAGATAGGGATGCTCGACGACTTGTAAGACGGTGTTGTGTTGAGGTACTTCGCTGTGACTGTTGTCGGCCGTTCCGCGGCGGTACTCGATGTACTGCGTCCGGTGTCTCGACTCCGGCCGTACGACGACGTATCATACTGGAATTAAAAATGTTAACGTTAATGTCATCCTTATTAAGTTGCATGGCTTTATTATTATGATTATTGAAACAAAGGTGTTGTATTGTATTCGTACATTAAATGTGGAGCTGAGTGTACACTGGTGTACTATAACTGAAGATCCATATTCTTCGTACAACCCTATCATATAAAACCGTTCCTTTCACCGTTTTATAAATAGCGAAGGGAATGCGTGTATTTGTATACGTATGCAGATTATATACGGGGAGGGATTTTATTGAGCCCTTCGTTATTCAGTATATTTAAGTGCTTGAAACTGATTAATCGCCGGCTAAAGTGAGGAATTTACAGTTTATTAGCGAGGATGTTGAGAAAATTTATGAAATAGGACATTAACCTATCTAGCTTAGAAATGGTAATTTTGTATGAAGAACAAAGTACAGAGGAAAACTTTTAAAATGTTTATGAGTATGGGTATACTGTGTAACTAAGAAAAAAACATTTAGACATAGTAGTACTACAATTGTCAATAAAGACTGGCGTCTAGAAATTGATAGTGAAAGATGTTTCTTTGCCAAGTTCTATTACGAGATCAATCACACTTCCGACCGTATTTTGACATGACAACAGATTACGTGTCGATGTACCTTCCATTTCCTTCCTTCCATTTCCTATTATACAAGGACTAAAAGACAACACCATGACACTACATCAGTAATTAGAATAGACCCCGAATAAGTTAGCGGAAAAGCGACCTTACTGACAATTATCCAGCCGAAGCCTTGCCAGTCAGGTGAAAGCTCTTACTGATACGCTAGTTAATGAAGCGATGAGACAAGCCCACTAATAATGAACACGAAAAAGAACAAGACCCACATAATGTTTTAATATGAAAATACAAAAGACAGGTTTTGAACAATAAAACAAGTTTCACTGAGCATCTCCTTTCGCGCCCTTCATTACAATTATCGTTAACGTCTAGCATGCCAAGTTAGTTGCGCCGGTGCATGTCGTGCACTTTGCAAATAAACGATTAATATGTTGCGTATCATATTATTAAGCCGCTCGTATGGAAATGATGGTGGTAGAGTTTAATTGAGAAGACTTATACTTTAAGGCTTGCTAACATAAAATGACAGTGTATAAGCACTTAGATCTTATTAAAAATAATGTATTGATTAATTACTTAATTAATATGCTCATTATTTTTGCGGATTTTCTACTTTTCTTTACGGATAATTAGAGCCACAATATACCTACCTACTTAAGTAAAGAGTTTATTTATTTAATATTGGTCTATCTATAATTGTTAACCTGTTTATCCTAATAATACAAGCAATGTTATACAAGCGTATTGTACGATATGATGTGATAGACACAGCATGCAAAAATAACATTGTCAACAGCCAGTTTATGATAATACTAGCTTCTGCCCGCGACTTCGTCCGCGTCACAGTTGATGTGTTATCCTACGGGTACCGTACATTTTCCCGGGATAAAAAGTAGCCTATGTGTTATTCCAGACTATAATCTATCTTTGTGCCAAATTTCATCCAGATCCATTCAGCCGTTTAAGCGTGAAAGAGTAACAAACATCCATACATCCATACATACAAACTTTCGCCTTTATAATAGTAGTAGGATCGGCCTGTTATTGCCCCACTGTAGGGCAAATGCCTTTTTAGTGCAGGGAAGGCACGAGCATTGAACACCTGTGGGCTGGGAATTCAGTTTAGTGCTATGTTACATCTTTGATTACTGCTCCGCTCCGGTAGGTCGTAGCATGATGTTACATAGCCTATTATACACTGTTCCTCATCTATTTGGCTATCATATTTTTTTTCAGTCCTTCTGTTAGTTCCTGAGATTAGCACGTTCAAACAAACAAACAACTTTAATTCTATAATACTAGTATAGAAAAGTCCATATAAAATACTTACATAGTTTCTAAAAGACATGTTGCCAAGACATCAGCTCTCTTTCATTAGGCGGGGCGTAACATGTATCCAACTCGAGTGAATTCTGCAATGAAATTAATCATTGTTTTAAAATTATCGCACTAGCATTACACCGTTTGATGTCATAAGGTACAAATATAGAATGAATTGCGGCTAAAATTAGACTATTTCATTTCTTCTCGTGGGTGGATAGTGGCCATGAAGGGATTATTATAATAGTTCAAAATTCACTAGACCTGCATTATTTTAGAGCTTATTATTTTCCAGGTGACTAATAACTTAAACGTCGACTAAATGTTTGCAACAAATAAAATGACTTGCCAGCGATTAAATATTTACGCGACTATTATGTAAGGTTCAAAGAAGGGTGTTATATAAAAACTACCAGTCAATTGAAATATTAGGCGAGGAGCTATATATAATGACTTGGCGACTAATAATGTTAGTTTTATTTTAGCATGGCTGAAGTTTTGGCCATAGGTAGAGGAACCACCTTTACCAGGCGGGATTAACTACATAAGTTAATCCCGCCTGGTAAAGTTCGCAGGAAATTACTGGATGTGGGCAGTGCAGGATCGGTCATTGTGGATATGTTTAGGGGAGATCTTTGTCCAGCAGTGGACATTGTTAGGCTGATATGATGACAATATGATGTAGCTAAGCAGGTATGGGCTGGGTTCTTCCCTGGGACCCTATTGGTCTAAGACCCCTAAGTGTAACAGCTGGTTTTAATACACGTTTAAAAAATATATTAATATTCTCCTGACCAAATTTCGGCCCCGGCGGACAATCTCAATGAAGACTAGCCAAATACGCAAGAGATATTAGTGCACTAGTGTGTGCACAAACAGGTGCACTCCCTTTTCCCTCACTAGCAGTCCGATGGGACCGCAATCCAAAACACTCGGGGAGAGATCAGACGCAGAACCAACAGCTTGCCTTCGAAACAAACTTCAAAAATTTCTTGTGGCTACTGAGAAATTCCTAATGGAAAAACCCAATTACTTACACTTTTTGCCCGACGTGGTACTCGAACTCACGTCGAATAAGGGCACTAATATCAGGTAGGTAGTTTTTTATGAGTAAGTTTATTTATTTGTATGGAGATGGTAGAAATACATACACCGCACCGATATTAAAAACAAATATATATATATATATATATATAATAAATAGTAAAAATGGTTAATGAGAATGTGTGTGTGTGTTATATTTATGTTATGTTAAATGTTATATACTAGTTCAGCCGCATATCGTGGCGTACAAATTGGTAACAAGAGATGGTTGGCAAACCGCGATGGTGCACAACCACGTAAGATAATTGATACATGCTAACTTAATACTCATACGTTAATAAAAAATACAAGTGAATCTACAAAACGTCGATTTCAATTAGCTTCTGCTTGCGCCCAATAAGGTTTTGCTTGACCTAGGAATCAAACCAGAAATTTATAATAATATTGTATAGTATTGGATGACGATGATGCTTATTACTAGTTTTGAAGACACTTCTTGAACTCGGCGGTAATACGAAACAACAAATAGAACCAAAGCCGCCGACTTCCAAAGCTAAAGTTTTTTTCATTTCTCAGTTTTCAAAGGAGGTTGCAATTTTTGTAAAATAGCTTTTTTATTCACAAGAATTGGTCTTTTCCATCTCAGTGACTTAAATCTCCATGAAACTTGATTGAAATATAAATCATGTTTAGTAAGTTAAACTTATTGTTCTAAAACTGAATATTCCAGAGATCCCAACCTAAACCGCGCGAGCTTAGGTAGGTACGTATAAGGACTAATTGATACGAAGATATATTTTTAGTTTCAAGTTTTCTATAAATAGTCAACGTCTCCTCTTTAGTGAAAACAGAACAAAATGTCATTGGTGGGCCCACGCGGCCACGTGTACACGTCAAAGCAATAAAACCACATAGAGATGCTGTGCGCAAACGCACCGAACAACGGAGCCATTCTATACACGTCTGCGTAAGAAATACCAGTTTCTTTTTAGTTTGAAAATAGAAACGTTTTTAGTTTCCGGACTGACCTATATCGATTGAGTCAATGAACAAAAGATGGATGGTCAAGTTCCTAGCATTTTACTCCGCCACGATTGTAAACTTTATAGTTTCGGATTGAAAGTTTAAATTCGTTTGTGAATGTTTCCTAATTATTCCGGTCCATGTTTCGCCTCTGGTGTACAAAGATATAGATCACACTGACAGATGCAACGATTAGACTTGTTTTTATTTACGTTTTAAATTGTGGTGTGTACTTGCTAGAGCTATAAATCCTACTACTATTATAAAGGCGAAAGTTTGTAATTTGTAAGTATGGATGTATGGATGTTTGTTACTCTTTCACGCTTAAACGGCTGAATGGATCTGGATGAAATTTGGCACAAAGATAGATTATAGTCTGGAATAACACATAGGCTACTTTTTATCCCGGGAAAATGTACGGTACCCGTAGGATAACACATCAACTGTGACGCGGACGAAGTCGCGGGCAGAAGCTAGTAAGATTATATTTCGTGAATATTATTCAGGATTTTTTCGTGCCTTTTGAGATAGAATCTTTTGTAATATTGTTATTTCTTGTTCCTTCTTCAATATAATTATAATGCCTTAACGACAATATGTTATTGAATTTTGGCAGGGTTGCTCCTTAATTCTATGGTTGATGTTTTCTTTTTGTTTTTTGTCTCCAATACAATACGCCAAAAGTAACATAATATTTTTTTCTGGCAATATTATGTAGGTACTCTATATACCTCCCGTCAAATCTTCGGGGAATACAGGTATGATAATAATATGTCATTGAAGTAATTATTGTCCCTATAATATTAGAAATTCTTTGTCCTCACTCGTTTTACAAATAAAGTGATGACCCTATAAGAGAAATTAACAAAACTTTTCAATCCATAACAAACTTTTTACCAAAGGTGTGAAGTACTTTTTTTTTTTTTTTTTTTTTTTATAGACGGGAAATCATCAAATAACTTCCCCCGCCCTGGGCGGGGCGGGAGGGAGTGTCAGACTTTTACTGACTAAAACCCGTCTATGTTCCTTCATGTGCCCTTTGCGTTCCGGGGGCGCGGTATCTCTTTCGAACAACCCGCAGCCCCGGCAGGCATCGGCCCTCAGTGGCCCCATCCAATTTTGCTGACATCTCTTTGAGGCGCGCGTGGAACACGAACGCGCCGTCGACACGGTCTGTCGCTAGTGAACGTACGGACGGTGAGCTACCCATTGCTCACCGTCCACAGACCCGCGTCTACGGTGGCCGGGAGTCGTCACGTGGCTCCCGACGCCCGGATCGTCTACCGCGGCGGCCGCTGGGACGGGGGACCCTCCTTTCCCTCTCCCGTCCCGCCGCCTCCTTCTCTAGCATTACAGCTTCGCAGAAGGAGGCGACTGCGAGGTGTGAAGTACTTAAGGTGCTGCTTTACACAGATTTATTTGATAGGTACTCTCAGTACACTCAAACTCTTAAGACGCAGGCAACAGCTAAAGCGTGATCACTGTCAGGTATGTGAGTAATTACAAAATGCGATAATTTAACATAAGGAATGATTGAATGAATGAGTGTTTCAATGTTTAGGTTTAATTATTTATTCTATTATTTTGTGATTTCCTCTATTGTGTGCGTTTCTATCCTGTTTTTGTCTTATTTATTGTAAGTTGTTCAGTAATATTGATTTTTTAAATACGTAATTTTAAGAGGTTAACAAGAAAAAAAAACGAGGCAAAGCAAAATGTTTTGACAATAACAGTTTTCAGAAATATATTCATATATTTTTCTGCCAACATAATTTCATTTTTTTTTTTGCTAAAAACAAGTTTTAAATAAATCCATTTGGAGTACAAAAGTCTTGTAAGCACCTTTATAAAGCTTGTTCACGGTTCAAAATTGTAAACACAAGGCATGACTAAGGTTTGCCTACGTAAATATTTTCAGTAGAATTCAAGTAATTTTCGATTGCACAAGGATATTTTCATCGTTTGTACAAGTTTAAAACGGAATGTTTAACAATAATACTCGATCGTTCCGGGATGAAGAAAACTCGTAAAATGTTTGATAGGCTTCCTTTATTGGTAGTGAATGATTGATTTGTGTCTTTGAGTTTACGATTTAGTACTTTAGTTAAAGTAATAGTCGATGAAAGTGATGAAAGTGATGAAAGTGTAACTGATAAGAAACAGAAAGCGAATAAACCTACTGATAAACTGTCAAAAATATGTACTAGTCGTGACGGATAGTCAGAAGCCAAGAAGTCTGAAAACCAGTCTAAACAAGAGGCCGTATCGTGTTGCCCAGTTACTGGATTGTGGAGGTCAGATACGCAGTCGCTCCATGTAAAAGACTGGTATTCAGCTGCATCCGGTTAGACTGGAAGTCGACCCTAACGCAGTTGGGAAAAGGCTAAGCAGATGATGATTACAAAATTTTGGCATTGATTTTCACTGACGCAAGATGGCGAGTAGATTATCAAATCTGGGAGCAATTCTACTCGGTCAATCACTATATATAATCAAGCCAAGTACGCAGCATATATTATAGTGCACTAGTGTGAGGGTAAACATAGGGGATTCCCTCACTTTCATAGTACGACAGGACGGCAATCTCATAATCTGGAAGAGATCAGACCCAAGATCAAAAGTTTTACATGCTTTCCGAGATACGAGGAAGTCACACCACCGGCTGCTATAAAAAATCCTAAATTAAAACTCAATACCACTTTGTCCAACCTGAAAATCAAACCCGGGTCCCCACGCACAGCAGTCGTGTTTGCGACCACGATATCATTGTGTAACGCAATGGGTACATGTATTACGACAAGATCACAGAGAAGACAAATTGCTCAGCAACTTCATACGGGTATTGAAGATAATACACATAAAATAGAGCTTGGACAATCGCCATAACGACTTTAAATACGTAAAATGTTTGTTTCCGCGTGTCTGTAAGTGATCAGCGTGTTTGCTCGTCTGATTACGATGTAATGGCAGAATATGAAACTAAGAATAACTAGATTAATAACAATTGTTTCTTTCTTTTATACAAAATGGAATATATAAATTCACATCAACAACAATTAGATCCGGAACAACTTTTCAGCCATACAAATATTTGATGCGGAACCCAAGACTTGCGGCTCATCTGCTAACCGCTCAACCACTGTGCCAACCGTGTCGTGTATTGGTTATGTAGATGCTATATATATTTTATGATAGGCTGGAAGTTTTACAGATTTAATGTTTTAGAGACAATTTCCCGCTGCTTCGCTTGTTATCGCTAGCGTAACTGCTGAGCATGAGGATCTGGCTTTCATTTCCGTGTTAAGCAAAGTATTCTTGGGATTTTCCACTAGGAAATTTTTCAGTAGAACTAGTAGAAGTTTGGAAATTGGTGGTATGACACTTTCGGCATGTCTCAGAAAGCATGTAAGGCTGTTGGTCCTATGCCATTCGTAAATCTTTTACAGTCGTTACGGGTAGTCAGAAGCTTGAAAGTCTGACAACCAGTCTTACCAAGGGGTATCATGTTACCCAGCAAGTGGGTTGTGGCAGTTAGATAGACAGTCGCTTTATGTAAAACAATGGTATTTAGCTGTATATGGTTGGACTGGAAACTGACCCCAACCTAGTTGGGGAGAGGTTAAGCAGATGATGATGATGGCTGTTACTGAGAAATTCCAAATGGAAAAACCCATTAACACTTTTTGACTGACCTGGGAATTGAACCCGGGACCCCACGCTCACCAGTCGCGCTTGCGACCACGAGACCGACGGGGCAGTTACGCAGCAGCCAATCGCTCGAGCTATTGATTGACCTGATTGATATGAGGGAGATTTATGTGAACAGAGAACATCTTTCGGGTGAAATATTGATCATAATGATAATAATATTTCCATAATTTAATTTGATACATTTTATGTATTCTAAGGACATATTATATTTCCGTAAACACTCCAAACATCACAGCGACCATTTTGTATAAACATTAATAGTTTATTTATTATGACTAGTAGTACATTGTGAGAAGCTTATCGCTTGTACGACCGCCAATAACAGCCAATAAACTCGCAAAGCTGTCTTAATAACTATGTATTATTAAACTAAGTAGGTGCACTTGTGCTTCTGTTTGTTTATTTGTCTGCAGTCAAGTTTGTTTAGTTTATTTGTATGAAAGTTTGGTTTAATAGTAAAGTATATTGGTATGCCATATAAATGTGGTTTTGGGTTGACTGAGTTGAGGATTGATTTTGGACTACGGAAAAAACAAAATATAAAAAAATGTGGTTGTAGTTGACTGCCTCGTTAGCCTAGTGGTCCTCAGCGCGACTGCTACGCTAGATGTCTTGGGTTAACTTCGATTGGGTTGAGCTTAGGTTTTTTTAAATTCTCAGTCAAGATCAAAGCTAGTTACCAATAAATTGGTAACTAGTTTCGTAATTTGGTTTCGTTTTATTTACTATTGTCCTTATATTATACTAAAATATCTTTTCCCCGCGACTTCGTGCGTGTGGATATTTACCTGCGTTAACGTAACGTCTTTTGACACTGCTCCGCTCCCGTGTGTTGTAGCGTAATGCCTATGTTACAACCTGATAATTTAGCTACCTATTAGTGAGAAACAGTTAAAATCGGTCCAGTAGTTTTGGGAGCCCATTCGGTACAAACAAACAAAAGATCTTTCCTCTTTAAAATATTACTAGCTAACTGCTCGCGACTTTGTTCGCGTGGCTTATTTTACCCGCATTAAGTTACGTGTTAGGTTACTGCTCCGTTCTCGTGGGTTACATAGTCTATGTTACTCAGGAATAATGTAGCTATCTATTTAATTCGTGAAAATATAGTTAAAATCGGTCCAGTAGTTTCGGAGCTTATTCTGTACGAAAAACAAAAAGTCTTACCTCTTTATAATATTAGTAAATATTATTTGCATTTTACTCAATTAATAATGCCTTAGATCTAAAAAAAGCCAACCTGCTTTTAGACCCTAAAAATCTCTGTAACGATTACTACTTATTATTGATAATAGCCATAATTTAAAAAAAAATATCTCATCACGTTTTCACAAAATCCCTATGGCGTCTATTCGAATTTTGCCGACCCTATTCATTTTTTATTTTAATAATGGTAATGTGTTTTTGGGTGGGCAGATTTATTCCATGCCACCACCGGCCGGGGCAGGAGATAAACCTACCCTGACGGACTCGACGCATCGTCCCCGCCGTGTCGACTGCCGCAAGCAGACGCGTGGCGCGCATGCGCGAATGACAATATTTTGAAAATATTTATGACTACGTACAATTTGATAAACATTACAAGCTCGGTAGCTACTTAATATCACCTCAACATGAACTGTTAAGAATTTTTGCTATGAAAAAAAAAAAATAAGTAGCACATTAAACGTATAAACATAATGTTTAAAAATATTCTCCGGGTCTGGTTATGAGGCGGCGTATGTGAGTTTATGTTTATACGCACCCACGATACAGGAGGAATGTCTAGTGTAGGGTAACGTTTTCTTTTAATAAGGACAAAATACAAAATTCATGTCCCAATAACAGTTTAGAATTACTTTTATCAATTATTTAATTCTGCCTTGTTGGCCTAGTGGTCATAAACGCGACTGCTACGCTAGAGGTCTTGGGTTCGATTCCCAGGTCAAGCAAAAAGTGTTATTGGGTTATTCTATAAAATTCTCAGTAGCAGCTCGGAGTTAGGCTCGCCCCCTTACATGTGACCTTATCATACCGGTGAACAGTGAGTTGTAAATTGATACAACTCTGCCTCACCCATCGGGGGATACAGGCGTGATGGTATGTGTGTAAGGCAAAGCAAGGAAAAAACCCAATAACACTTTGCTCGACTTGGCAATCGAATCCAAGACCTGTAGCGCAACATCAAAACCTTGCTTCGTTAAGTCTTATGATGACCACGACGGTTCATTACAGTTATTAATAGAGAACCTCAAAGCACCAATGACAAAACCACAAAAAAACAAAACCATTGACGCATAATATTCGCACGCCGTTTTCTAGCTAATAAGAGCAAACTGATTAAGTAATGCAGAATATGTCTGGCCGGTAATAAAGCCCTAAGTCGGGACAATGGCCATATATCTTGAACAAATGCTGTCCAGCGGACCACGACGGTAATTACATAATATTTTAACAGCAATGTGAGGATAGAGCTATTCGTGTCCCTTTAGGTTTATGGCGACCTGTTGTCTGCCTGATCTACGTTCGTGAGATCTTAATTGCTGTTGTACTTAGCGTAGGTTAGCTAGGTTTAAAACATTGAGGAATTTGTAAATAGTGTGGTTAACACTGTTCTGGTTTTTGCTGCGCAACTGATGAGCGTTTTGGGTGTCTGGGTACGAATCCCAGGTCGAGCAAAAACTGTTATTTGGTGTTTGCTAAAGGAAGTATTCAGTAGCAGCCCGGAATTTGGAGGTTGGTGGTGTAACAACCGTGTCTCGGAAAGCACGTAAAGTTGTTGGTTGTATAACATATAAGTACTATACTTTATATCTATTGTCGTTAGTAAGAGCTCATATTATGTCATACTACGCCAATACTGAATAAAGATTATGTTTTGCTAAATATGATTACTTTTCACCAAGTTAACCTTAAACGAATATGAGCCCTGATAAATAATTATATGAGTCTATTACTGTCCCTGCAGGGAGAGGCCTCTTCTCATACAGAGAAGGCACGAGCATCAGATCATAAGTTGTAAGTTTAAACGATCTATCGAAAATAATAGTCACTCAAAGTACTACAATATGTACTCAACGATAAAATTAGAAATGAGAGCTATATTAAGCCATATTTAATACCAATATTGTCATCGTCGTGAAACATGTCGTGATGGCCCAGTGGTTAAGATACCCGCCTCTCATGCACGAGGTTGTGGGTTCGCAACCGGGCACGGGCAAGTACCAATGTGACTTTTTCTAATTCATATGTACTTTCTAAGTTTATCTTGGACATCATTGACATCGGTGAAGGAAAACATCGTGATGAAACCTGGACTTATAATTAATATAAGTCTGGAATTGCCAATCCGCCTTGAGCAAGCGTGGTGATTAAAGCTTGTGCCTTCTCTGTCTGAGAAGAGGCCTTTGCCCTGCAGTGGGACAGTTATAGGCTGGTATTATTCATTTATTGTGATCGTACAAGATCACTTTTAACATTTCCGGGTGGGTGCCCTAATTACTAGTCCGACAGCAAGTATTATTGTTTAATAGGTTTACCAGCGCAGCGACAGGGAATCTTCGACTATGATAATCTAAGCTCAAGAATCCGGGTGCACACCTTTATCTCCACTAATATTATGAAGCGGAAGAGTTGGTTTGGTTGAACGCGCCAATCTCAGCAACTATTGGTTCAAATTGAAAAAACTTTTTGTGTTCGGTAGTCCATTTTTCGAGGCTATAGGCTGTATAACATTACGCTAGGACACTCGGGAGCGGAGCAGTAATTAAAGACGTAAATTAACACGGGTGATTAAAACCATGCAGATGAAGTCGCAGGGAGAAGCTGTTTCTTGATAAACCTCCTCCCCCTTAAGTTATTTCGTGGACCTACTATGATGATAACCCCCCCTTATTTCTGATTTTAATGCGTCACTAATTGTGTCCGACTTACGATGTTTCTTTGTAGTTACCGCCAGAAACGCGGCTTTGAGTAAAATATAATTTCTTCCTTCTGTAAAAAATTGTGCATTCTGGCGTTACTTTAAACAGTCCACGCGTAAGTTAAGCGTAAACACTTTTGAATCTTTACTTTTTAGCTTTTTTTATCGATTAAACCGGCAAATGTATCTATCCAAACATCGCGGCCGTATTACTATTATTTTCAAAACAGAATGTAAAAAGTGGACAGTAAACTAATCGATCTACTTCAAATAAAAATAGAAAATCATACTCCGATATAATTTATAGGTTTTCATTTTGACTCTCACGGTAGGTTTTCGCTTTGAGATCCACTATAGAACCACATTACCGGCACAAAAAGTGGTAGTACCTGGTCACTGTTGCAGTCAATTTCATCTGTCACATTACACACAAAAAACTTGTTGGCAAGCCGTGGAACATGTCTGTTGAACAACGGCTAAGTTAAATCTTGTCTTATAAAAGAGAAATAAAGAAACATCATGGGAAAATATATCGCATATGTGATTGTATCGAATAACATCTCATTTTTCAATAAAGGCTAACTTCATAATAAAAATATTTATACATATTAATTTATGTGCAAAACCCTGTGCGAAGTTTTGGCACTTTTATGATGCCTTGTTTTTTTGGACTTATAGTTTCCGTAAAATCGACCCGATGAATCTAAAAAAAGTTGAAGTAAAAACTAAATAGCACTATTTTTATAGTCTAATTAAAAGCTTTACTTTTGTTGAACAGATGTGAAAATAAAAGCATTGAACTCGTGCATCGCTCACATTCTTTACGTCAAGCGAGGCAAAAAACACTTTGCTGTACAAAATGAAATATTTACACAATAAATTGAATGTAAAAGGCGCAAAATATATTAAAAATGGAAGCTACAAACAGTACAAACCGACTAACTATGCGTTTAAATGTTCCATCCATTGGAAAATAAAACTAGATATTAGTAGAGTGAGTTTCGTTTGCCTAATGATCTCTCTCACAAAAAAAAAAACTATTGTGGTCGCAAAATGTTACTTCGCACTATTTATTTACTGACGCAAACCTACGTAAGTATATATACTGCATATACGTATAGTCTATTTAAATTTGGTTTACAGTACACCAAACCGGAGCTCGAACCAAACAATCGCTATAGGAACTGTTAGATTTATTTCTGTCGAAAGTACATTACGAAAATAAATGGCCTACTCCCAGTAGAAGTGTCAAAGACTTGGGTTCGGTGCGGGTTGTTGCCTCGGACGAAATGGGGTCGGATCAGCTTCCCGTAGGTATCCGCCAACACCTTGCTGCCAACCGACTTTCTAAGATCGGTTTTTACAGGTGCAACCTGGTGCCTGGTGCCCTTAGGGGAGTAGGTGTGCTAAGAATAAGACGCCTTACTCAGCTTTTGAAACTAACTGATCTGATGCTCCAATTGTGTGTTCCTTGTAAATGAGACAGTTCCGCGAAACACTTGGACGTTTCTGTGTTCGCCTTTCATAAGTTTCCTGAAACTTTGCCCACTTTGCAATGCTTTGCTGAGTGCTTTAGATAGTTTTGATTGGTAAAACTAAGTAAGAATATTCATTATTCTTACAAATCATAGCATTCAGGTAATCAGGTGACAATTAATATTTAAAACTTCAAAGTGATGCTTTTTCTAGAGCTTACTGATGACACACATCGTCAAAGAATTAAAAACGTTCATTAAACTGACGCACAGTCCGTCTATTTACTAATGATCTATAATAGGGACATGTGTATTTATTTAGTACAGATTTCACAACGACTTAGGTACAACACAATTTTCTTGGAAGGGTTTGGTTTTCTCCTGACATATTTATGATATGGTTGCCAATAGGCATCTTGCTAATTTAATTCGATTTTTGACATCTTTGTGATGTTAAGACAGACTAGTTTTTCGCGTGCAGTATACGGTTAACATAGATAGCAGTACTGCATATTACCAGCCTATAATTTGTCATACTAGTACTTGCCAGGTTTCGAACCCACATCCTCATACAAAAGACGCATGCCTCGCCGTAACCACTAGGCCATCATGACCTGGGCTATATAATAGTCTGGCAATATTAACTATGCATACATCACCAATACTTCAATTACTAAATTACAAGTCTGCGATGACCTAATTTTAGGTCATTGAATTATAAACTGAAACTCGCCAATAAATCTAGCAATGATTAATGAGATTTTCTCCTAGATTTATGATTAGCATACATAACTTCTTAAAAAAATCATCTTGTCTTTTAATATGATCCGACTTCCTTTGTAAATAAATATGTTTTTGTAACGTTTCTGTTGAATTTTTATTAATCTCGTAAAGACTGGTGAGTAATTTCGATAATATTTTTATGATGGCCTAGAAGCTGCAGTGAAAATTTAAATTTTTCGTTCGTTATTTTGTCATTTGATGGGGAAAGAGGTGTACAAAATAACCACGGGCCAATGGTCGTTAAATTACATCTGAGCCCACTGCCCATGCCTACCTTAACACTCTAAGGTAGAAATTGGCATGTTGATAGTTCGACTTTTAACAAAATCATTGCATTCAGATTTCAGAGTTTGAATTAGATTTCACGATTGGCAAATTGGCTGAGCTTCTAGCTGCTGCGCTTTATCTATATAATTACCGTGGCTGTATGTCGCGGATTCGATTTCCGCAAGGAACAAATATTTGTTTAGCCTATAAGTAGGTAGTTGTTGTGAGGCAATTTGTATGTAAACGCAGCATGCGCGTTTGTCAAAGTTTTCATAAAAATGGAATTAGCTAGAGGGGTATATTAAATCCACGAGTGTCGATACACTGAAAATATAGTTATTGATGCACTTACAGTGCCCAAAGTGTCCCTACACCTGGACTTTGGAGGAGATTAACAAATATAATCAAGTTTGATGCTGCGATAAACGTGGCCACCTACTGGACCAAAAATTATAATATTATCATCGACTCGAAAAGAAAGAGAAAAGTACCATTTTTTCCTTTATCACCATTTCACCACTGCACATGCTTTTCTGTCACTTACAAGAATGAGACAATTTCCAAAAAGAAATCCTGTCGCTCTAATACCAGACACGGCCCGCTTAATAAACCATGAAAAACCGACAAAAACAATGTCACAGTCCATTTCAAAATCATATTAAACACTGAAATGACGTATTATTCTTTTAACTCCAAAGCGGTGAAGCGACCACACACGGGTTCTCGGAACGCTAATTAAAACCAATAAATTGTGAGGCATAAAGTCACAGGACATACGATCCCTCACGAGAGTCGGAAACTTATACGAACTACTTCGTCAGGTTTGAATGACAGTGGTTATTATTTTATTTGGCCACGATCAAAGATGGCGGGTGCAGTTGTGTCGTAAAATGCTTTGTTTTTCTGGAGGACTGGTTTTCACTTAAAAAGATTGCCCCTATTATTGAGACGATTTCAATTAACAAGTATAGCTGTTACTCTATACTTGTGCTATTTTCAATGCAGAATATTCAATAAGAAACAACTGTCAAATTAAGGAATAGTGCGGGTACAAAAATTACATTTTCGCAACCCTTAATATGTTTTATTGTATGTTATAAGACAAACTGTTATGGAAACACATGTAATAATGCTAGTACTTACTAAACAATACAAAAGTTAATTGTAACTATAAACATATTACTTTTTATAATTTACAGCAAGTGCTTACATACTCACATTTAAAAAAGAAATCTTAATGATTATTTTTCGAATTTGAATAAACTCTAGAGTATTCATTGTCTTATCTAGGTTTAAATTTCCTATTATCGAGTAAATCATCATCATCTGCTTAACCTTTTCCCAACTATGTTGGGGTCGGCTTTCCAGTCTAACCGGATGCAGCTGAATACCAGTGTTTTACATGGAGCGACTGCCTATAATCTGACCTCCACAACCCAGTAACTGGGTAACACGATACCCCTTGGTTAGACTGATTGTCAGACTTCTTGGCTCCTGACTATCCATAACAACTGTCAAAGATCTACAAATGACAGCCGGGGCCAACGGCTTTACGTGCTTTCCGAGGCACGGAGGAAACTCGCTATGGTAAATGGTCACCCATCCACAGACCAATCTCGCGGCAAGCGTAGCTTAACCCGGAAGATCGGTCTATGCGGCTGTAATTACGAGCTTCTATTATCAAGTAAATATGCCCTCGAAAAACACGTAGTAAGTTCATATTCATGGAAGAAGTGTTTATTGAAAAACAGTCGACATTCAGTCACGCGGTTAGTCCGCGTGATTGTCAGTTTGTATTAAGGTATTCAACAACAAATTCTATGACTAGACTTATCAAAAGATAAATTCCACTAATTGCCAGCACAACAGTAGTGTGACAAGTATTTATCATTTCACAGTAATCTAATTCCTCAGGCTTATTAACAGTAGTCTAAGTAAAGCAATTGTTTTATTCGAAGTAAGATAAGGTGCGTACGACAGCTCCCTTTATTTATCTATAGAATAGGGAGTTGAATGTGGACAACAGCACATTGACGACTGCGTGTTTTGGAAATAATAAAATTAAGGGACATCACTAAGTATCTAGTAAATTTTCCACGTGACCAGAGGGCTCGCCTTTTCTTGGGATGAAGAATCAGTATTGCTAGACGATATGGCAACACTGCTAGCGTTTTGGGCAATTGCCCCATTAAAAGTGATACGGAAGAGATTTTTTAATGCCCTACACTGGCCAGCTTTCAAGGGTTGTGAATATAATCATTTTTTATTGGAATCGGCCTGTATAGACAGCGCTCACTAGACTTTTTTTTTTTTTTTTTTTTAGAGGTGGGAAATCATCAAATGACTCCCCCCCGTCCTGGGCGGGGCGGGAGGGAGTGTCAGACTTTTACTGACTAAAAACCATCTATGTTCCTTCGTGTGCCCTTTGCGTTCCGGGGGCGCGGTATCTCTTTCGAACAACCCGCAGCCCCAGCAGGCATTTTGGCCCTTAGTGGCCCCTTCCATTGGCTGACACCTCTGTGCAGCGCTCACTAGACTGCGCACACAAGTAGGCCGTTGCAAACTTTGTTGGTTGGCGCAATGGCTACGCGATTGGCTGCTGTGCTGCGGGTAGCAGGTTCGATTCCGCATGGAACAAATATTTCTATGGCCTACAGATAGTTGTTCCGGGTCTGACTATGTTTGTCATGAGTTTATATGTTTGTAAAGGCACCCACAGTACCTACAGGCGAAATTCCTAGTGTAAAACGACATATTGAAAATATAAAAATGGTATAGGCTTTCATCAAAATAATAATACAAAGGAACAATTTAAATGTGATCGTCAAAAGGATTCTCGTCTTTGAATTTCTTTCACAATGAAAATAGCCTTTGCAACTCAGCCCTAAAGACTAAAATAAATGAATGGCAGAGAAAAATGAGTTGGTACGTAAGAACGGGCGATGATTTCTAGTGATGAAACTCTGTACAGTCACACGTTGGAATCAAGCCACGTGGTGGTTTGTTTACAAGGTGACCAGTGACTGTTGAGTCATCTAACTACATGAGATTTGCTAGGTTGAGTTTTTGTTTTCTAATTTTGATGAATGGATGAAGCCGGCCTAAGAACTTTAAGATTCGCGCCCTCGTCAGATAATCGATTACCGATTTTTTTGTAAGAGAGTATATACCAACTATTATATACCAACGCACGTGTACCTATTAAAAAAAGTCGGTCTCACGAAACTATGGATCTATTGAATGGTCCGATAGTCCGCCCAATGAAAAGGCGCACGAGCCCTTAAATAGGTCGTGGAAGAGTATTTAGCCATTTTTATATTTTGAATGAATATTTGATTATGTAATTTGAAATTATCGGCTTTTGTCGGAAAGTTAGTACCCATTTTAATTATTGCATTTTTTTATGGCTACATGTAGGTATTAATTTGCAGTGTTACTCTTTCGCAATATTCAGTCTGCAAATCTATTAAAACAGTCGCGTAAATTGGTGAAGTTATGACAAACATATAACTCCAAGCCATAAAGTATAAGATATAGTAAACATGCTCTACTATTAAAACGTCACCGCCAACTGTCTAGTGAATTAGATTAATTTGTTGTTCCTATGGCGGTCATAATAATAGCCTTTGCCATTTCGTAAAATACGTAATAAAACGTTTTTAGTGTGAACGAAAGACAGTCAATTATGCCAAAAATATATTGTTCTACAATGATACACATCGTAACAGGTGTTTTTTTTTCGGATGGCCGACCTAGTACCCGAATGACCTATATAAACGCTTAAAACAACCTTAATTAAGCTGTTTCTTCGAAAAATTGCCATGGACCGTAAACAATAATGATAATAACAAAATTGTTTACTATGGACGGAGAAGAGGGAGGCTAAAGAAAAGATGGATTGTGTGAAGAATGATTTGAAAGAGAAGGGAGCCATAGCACGACGGTTAACAAGACTGCATGGAAGAAGAAAACGTGTTATGCTGACCCCTAGCAGCACAGGATTGATAAGGGCAGGAAGATGATGACAAAATTGTTTACGAAATCACACTAGCCAATAAGCTAATGAGCTAATGCTGCGGTCATTTTGGATTGGATAGCTTTTAATTACGTAGATATATAATATGTATCTACATAATTCACAATAACATGACAAGTGTGACATGACAGTTCTTACTTTAATTTGGAACTTTTTTTTGGAATGTTTATGCCTATAGTATAGCCTGTTGTCTAAAGCGTATAGCTTTATAATATCATGCTACGACACACAAGGGCGAAGCAGTAATAAAAAATGTAGGTTAACGCGGGCTAAAAAAATCATGTGAACTTTACGGGCAAAAGCTAATTGTAAAATAACCCAACTTAATACACGCTTAAACCGAAATTACGTTTGGTACATCTCTGCCTAACCCTTTGGGGAATACAGGCGTGATAGTATGTATGGAAATTTAGTTCAAGACTTATTCCTGACACCGGTCCATTTTCCAAATTGGTTCAGATATTACCCCATACAACCTCACAAAATCACAAACTATACCTCTTTATAATATTAGTATAGATTTAGGTAACTTAGAACATTAACTTAGATACCAAAACCTTCTCAGATTAAAAGCACTCAAACAAGAAGATAAATACTTAAATAATCATTATTTAACATTATGTAAAACAGTGATCAAAACAAAAACTAATTCCATTTAAAAACAAGTAAGACTTGTATTATAAATTCGCTTTAATCGCTTTCAAGCGCAAAGAGCTATGTTCCCAGTTCTTAAGACCTAACATAGGTACATAAAATCACGCTTACAGAGATACAGAAACAGGATAAACGCTGTTACAATTAGTGCGAAAGTCGCAACACTAATTGGAAACACGTTTGGGTCAGATACTGTGGGCAAAGTTTTGATAAAATGTAATTAGTAGTGCTGGTGTACTGCAACGTCATTGGTATCGACACAACACCTCCAGCGGTATCGGTTTCGAGACAGGCTACGATAATAGCTGATACATTTTGTTCCCTCTTTTTACTGGTAGATAAACTTAGGATTAATGAGCTTTAGTAATCTATAGTGCCCGTGTAGGAAGGATCTGCTGTAATATTTTAATCTTACCCGCGATGGAACGAAGAAGGTCTATACATTTAAGGTGTGAAGTTGCTTGTTTGTTTGTTTGTGCTAACGAGTGGTCCTATTTATTTTCAACTAGCTATTGCCCGCGACTTCGTTCGCGTGGACTTCAGGTTCGTCCCGTCTAGTCAAAAATTGTAGCCTATGTGTTATTCTGATGTATAAGCTATAGCCTATGTGTTATTCTGATGTATAAGCTATATTGTGGTAAAGTTTCATTCAAATCCATTCAGTAGTTTTTACGTGAAAGAGTAACAAACATCCATACATCCATACTTACAAGCTTTCGCCTTTATAATAGTACTAGCTTTTGCCCGCGACTTCGTTCGCGTGGACTTCAGGTTCGTCCCGTCTAGTCAAAAATTGTAGCCTATGTGTTATTCTGATGTATAAGCTATATTGTGGTAAAGTTTCATTCAAATCCATTCAGTAGTTTTTACGTGAAAGAGTAACAAACATCCATACATCCATACTTACAAACTTTCGCCTTTATAATAGTAATAATAGTAGGATACGGCTTGAACGAAAAGAAGAAGAAAGGAATTTACCTATACGGTAAATTCAATTCAATTCATCAATTTGTAATCATCTTTTTTACATAGTGTAAAACAAAATTTCTCCCACTGTATGAACGCTTAGATCTTTTAAACTCCGCAACGAATTTCAATGCTTTCAGCAAAAGATAGAGTTATTCAAGAGGAAGGTTTATACGTATAGAACTTCACGCTACGGTCAAGGGGAACGGAGCAGTAACGAAAGACGTAACTGAACGCGGGTGACCCCGAGGGTATACAGCTAGTTTTTAATCATTTTAAAAGCTTATTATTCGCTTTTCTTCCCAAGAAGAACCTAAAACATCAAAGCCAATTGAGTTGACTTCACTATAATAGTGCAATGAATCGGATTCAAACCCACGACTATTAACCAATGGGCTTAATACGTCATCCCGAACACACTTTATTACTAAACAATCAATGGAAACAAAAGACGGTCTACTGTCCCACACGTCATTTTTATTTCAATAGAGCTTGGAAACCAATCAAATTCGCGGCCGCTATAAAACAATTTCGCATCGCACTCATACAAAGACGCACGTACACGCGTGCAGCGCTTGTCAACATAATTTTATCACAACGTACGAACGGCGCGAGGGTACCGTTCTTGACTGCAGCTGAAAATAGCCCACAGCTAACATTTCGATGCGATAGGATATCCTGACAAATTATTTTTATATATCCCAGTTTGTCTCTATGTCCGTTAGGGACGATCTCTATTTCTAATTGTTTGTTGCAGGGGACTATTTTTAGTTCGTTATGGTATTTGTTTATTATGGAGAATGTTGAGTTCTTAGGATAAATGTACTTACTAGATAGCAAATTTGAGATACCATGTCAAATTAACTTATGATCGGTTCCTATTTGCAAAACGGATAGTTTAACTTACCATTCCTTTGGATGCTTGACTGTTCGTTTATGAAAATTATAGTGTCAATTTTGAATGTAAGAAATGTTTAGATATATTATGGATATAAAACTCAATACATAACAGTTATTTACCAGTCGGTAAGTTTTAGGAATCGGGCATCAATGTGCCGTCGTGCTTGCTTTAAAGCTGATAGGCAGGTACTTCATACAAACCACAGATTTTAAGATTCTTTTTTGGTCCAAACAGCGGCATTTTTAAAAGAAGTCCTTAATAGTAACATAAAAACATGTAAGTACATGTACGTTAAAAAATGTGCCTTTTCACAACGGTAGCCAGTAGACGGGACACAGATAACCAAATGGTTACTGTGATACCCGCCCACGATCGTACGTGTCTTGATTGACACTTGCGGCACAAAAAATGACCGGCACTTCCAGATTTCCTAGTTCTTTAAAGTGAGAATTATAGACTAAATATAGAGAAAAGAAAATTCATATTGTAAAGAAAGCAATTAGTGTAAGAAATAAAACGGATGTTATGGTGGGTCCACACGACACAGACTTAACACAGACTTCTATAGAATTTTGTCTGTACAACAAATCAGTACAGAAAAGTCGGTGTATCAGAAAAGTCGGAAGTCTGCGTACATGTTTGTACGATTGTCGGAGCAAAACTCATGATTATTGAATTACTTAATTTATTCATTAAAAACGAAGTCTGAACTGATGAAAAGTCTGCACAGACATTTGGTAAAGACCTCTAAGTAAACATTTTTACTCAGACTTTATAGTCTGTGCAGATATCTGTATAAACAAAAGTCTGTATCGTGTGGACCCACCATAAGTGTTCGACTTCGTAGAACAAGAGAAAGACTTTTACAGTACAATAAGTTCTATTTTCGATTCCGAAGAAATATTTCTCAGAATGAGTGGGACCTGAAAGTTCAAGGGTTCAAAATTGCTTTTGCTTACACAATGTCAAATATAAGACAACTAAAATATTGTTCATTTTATGACGTGAATAAATGCAAAGTTTAGACGCAGGACCAACAGCTTTACGTGCTTTCCGAGGCACGCGGTTGTCACACAACCAACTTCCGAACTAACTTCCTTATTGGATAACCCTGAAACGGTTTATGCCCGATCTGGGAATCGAACAAAAGACCTCACGCTCAACAGTCACACGTACCATCATGAAACCAACGGGTCACTTAGTCCTACATATCAAAGTTTGAAGAGATATTAGAAGAAATTTTATTACCCCAAGAGATTTCAATATATATTTGTAAATATAGTTACTGATGATAATGTAAAGATGGTGTGTGTAAATGTGCAGCATGCATGTGTGAAAAATATTTACATAGATTCCAGATGACTGTAATATGGTGGAGAAGTAAAAAAATAGTTTATGATTCACAAACGCACTCTGTCTGTTGTGGCAGTCGTTCTAATGTAAGTATAGATAAAATTATGTAGTATATATTTCTAGTATATAATTTCTATGATGTTATTTGTTTGCAAGCTGGACCTTTATATACTAATACTATAAAGACGAAGGAGTTTTTAGTCTGTTTGTTCGTTTGTAACGAATAGGCTCTAACACTATTGGATCGATTTTAACCATTTTTTTACCACTTGATAGCTACATTCTTCTTGAGTAACATAGGCTATATAACATCACACTAAGACCCATAGGGGCGGAGCATTAGCCAAAGGCGTAACTTATGGCAGGTGAAATAAGCCACGCGGAGGAAGTCGCAGCTCGCTAGTATTTTATAAAATGAGATAAAAACACTGCTTGCTTCCAAATAATATTTGTGTATCTTTGCTGTAACCTAGTGTTACCTAGTGTTTCCCTCCTTTGTTCATGCTTTTAAGTCCACTATCAGTAAAATACACCCTACATTTACAAATTTTGAAAGAAAGTATGAAAATAGTTTTTTTTTTTTAAGAAAAGTTTTGAAAATAACCTAGATGGGTATAGGATGGAAATTAGTTGGCAGTTGCACGTCGTAACGATGACGAGCTGGCTTCCACTCAGCGCTTTTTCTATGTGGTACCTAGCAAACAATGTCATTGGCAACGTAAAAAATGACCTAAGGAAACCAAATACCGTCAGTCAGTCAGTCAAACAAATTAATTAATGGAAATATTATTATTCAACCTTTTCCTTCTAAAAAGGTTGATCGAAATTAAACAAAAGGAGTTTGTATACGATTCATAAATCTATAAAAAAGCGGTACGGTAAACGAGCTTCACCTTGACCGAGTATTTTGGTAGCAATGCTTGTGTTGTTTCTTTAGTTTTGCGCGGATGTTTTCGCAAAATGATTCCGAACAATTCAATAGCAATATTTTCTAAACATGGTCTTTTATTTTTTGCCTTGATACCCTAGTGGTACTAAGCGCGACTGCTACGCTACAGGTCTTGGGTTCGATTCCCAGGTCAAATAAAAGTGTTATTGGGTGCTTGTGAAATTCTTAGTAGCAACTCGGTGTTAGGATTTGTACCTGGTTAGTGGCAATAGGCTCGCCCACTATTATATGGAACCCTAAATATACTGGCGAACTTTGGGTGTACATTGGTACACCTCTGCCTAACCCTTCGGGGAATAGAGGCGTGATTGTAAGTATATATGTAATCTACACTACTAATAATCGCATAGAACATTCTATCTAAATTGTAGTTCTAAATGATACAAGAATTGTTGAACTTTTCCATTCATTAAACGTACCTAGTAAAAAATAAAACAAAAGAAATGTGTACCAACAATGTTCAAGTTTACAACTACAGGAGAATGCACCGCATGCACATTTAACATTTCAAAATGTAAACATAATAACTCACTCTGTCTTCATACATAGATAAGCTCTGTACTCTCGCATGCATTATCCTAAATATATTATGTCCTTTCATTTACTAGTCTCAGCGAAAACTATTCCTGTTATTAGCAGCTTTGCTCGACGTAATTAAAAGCAAAGATTTCTGTAATAAAACACTGTCAACGTGAACTATTTTGCTGTTCCTATTTTATCTCAATCTTAGTGGTTTGTTATAGAGTTCAAATTAGCGGGGTGTAATTTTATTCGTAGACTATGTGTGCATATGATTCCGTCCGCGTGAATGTTGTAACACTGTGTTAGGCTGGAAGTTTTATAATTCTTTGTTTATCAGAGAATATTGCGGTCTTGTAACCTTATCTAGATTAATTTTTCTTCGTAGGTTTTTGATGACAAACTAGATTACTAAGACCTAAGTATAGTCAGTCGGTGTCAGTCACTCTACTACTGATCTGTTTAGCAAATATTTTAACAACATTTCCTATCTTCTTTTTAGCGTATCGATGGCAAATAAAAGAATAGATTAGATTTACAACTAGATTCAATGTTAATTATTTTTAAATGTAATGACGTTCAAAAGTGCCTTTTAATGGTCTAATTGAAATAAATGATTTGATTTGATTTGAATATAAATAAATAAAATGTGTTTTAAATACAGTCCCATATGAGTTGATATTATTATGTTAACGTCTGATTCAATGAAAAATGAACGGCATTGATCAGGATGAGTTCTTGTGAAAACGAGACATAGGTTGGGTACCATTGATGTGTGCGTAATTATGTTCTAAGAATGTACCTATGTCCAAGCAATTAATGAATTCCTAGCGGCAATACATCAAAGACTTGGATGGAGCGAAGTACAGTGAGACTTTCACTACAGCTGCACTTAGAGCTTTAAGTACGTGCGTGTTTTGTTTACCAATAAAACATTAAACGAACTGTTTTCTACCGAATGTACTTGAGACGACTGCGCCGACAGTGCGCGGTGAACAGAAAAATAACATTATTTGTCAAGTAGTACTTGTACAAGCTTATATTTTGTAAATGATTATTATTCCTTGTTGTTAATCCTCAAATAAAAACATAGAAGAGACGAAGTTGAAATTTCTTATGCGTCTGTAATTTCACCGGCACCTATACCTTTCAAACCGGAACACAGCAACGCTGCTTTGCGGCAGGAATAGGTATGGCGGTAGCACTTCCGCAAACGAGCTCCTTTACAAAGACCTATAAATGGAAAATACAAGTTTTTGAGTCATCATTTACGGGGTGCGAAAAGACAGATCACATACCCGCAAAAAAAGACTGCTGGGAAGTCCTAATGGGGAATCCTATGACCGTATCTAGAGGTACAGGTACCTCTTTGTTTTTCATTAAGATTGGTTCAGTAGTTTTACAGTAATGAGGTAACAAACAAACAGACATTCGTTTAAGTGTGGATGCATGAGATCTGTGCTAATGTTCGTTCTAAGGGCTGTGAAACGAAAATAGATATATTTTCCGTAGAACTGTTACTGTTACGTAGAAGTTTGCTATTGTTTTTCTCAGCTTGTATTTAGATCATAGTATATGCCAAATTGAGTGGCCTATTTAGTAAACAAACATGTCTTGTTTCCAGTAGGTTAACGGACCTACTGAAAACAATATTGTGAATACTAGAAGTAAAAACTACATGAGATTTAGTGTCGAGCTACAATTACTTCGTATCAATTGATTTTTGTGTGTATCTACTATACACACTAGGACTTTTTATTATATCGTGAGTGCGTTTATAAACATCAACTCGCATACATAAAAAGCCATTTCAGGAACAACTATCTGTAGGTTATACAAACATTTGTTCCGTGTACGAATCGAACCCGTGACACACAGAGCTGTACGTCGATTCTGTAAAATTAAGACATGAACTTGCATTTCACGTCGCAATTCACCCTCACTTCGCTTAAGGTTCAAAATGACATTGATTTATTAGACACTTTGAAGTGCGAAGTGAGTGTCGAAGTGACGGTGGAATTACCGTATAGAATGCCACTTCTTACGTGATCTCATACTTTATCTGTTAAAATTTTCCCGTCAATTTAGTTCAACTGGCTGACACGCTCGCAAGAGTGGCGCTAGTGTAAATTCGATTTATTAACCGAGTTTTTAGAATGCCAATCAAGAAAGTCACAGCGGATTCATATTCGAAGTTTAGAATGAGGTCTTACAGAATCACAGAGCAGCAGCCAATCGCCCAGCCACTGCGCCAACTGTGCCGACTACAATGCCAAGTTGAGTGTCCGATTTTTATTGTAAATGGTAGGTAATCTCTGGATCCACTGAACCGATTTTCAAAATTCTTTACCAACAGAAAGCCACGTTATTTGTGAGTGTCATAGGCTATATAACATCACGCTACGACCAACGTGAACAGAGCAGTAACCAAAGACGTAACGGAACGCTGGTGAAATAAGGCACGCAGTCGAATGCCCGTGCATTTCGCTAGTTAATTATAAGAAGCATCTTTCACAAGTACAAACATATCAAAAGAATTGAGTAAAGTCAGAATAAATAATAAAAATTGAGTAAGAACTGTAATACGCAAGATCCAACGAAAGATAGTGCTCATAAAATGTACTGATCGTTGCAAAAAACAGGAACCCGAAGGTATGTACGGAGCGTAATATAATAATAAATTAATGTTCGCGAACTTGACACAGATTTGAGGCAATTTTTTAACGTAACATTGTTCGGAGGAAATTGTGAGAGAAGCCGGCCGATCGTATTTTGTTTCTTAACCTTAAAATTGACGGCGTTAAGTAAGTTAATTACAATAAACAATGTGTGTTATGTTGTGTTATTATTTTGCGCTAGTTGCCGCCCGTGACTTTGCTTAGTTGAAATAATGTGTACTATAGAGCTGAAGAGTTAGCTAGTTTTTTGTTTGATCGCGGTAATCTCTGGAACTGCTGGTCAGATTCTAACGATTCATTCTAGATGTAATTTCTATCTATCTGTCTAGATATATTTCTATACAAGCTGTTGATTTGCATTCTCGTCAAATTCAAGGAGTTCGACGAGTCAATAATAAAAAAAAAATTGTTTTAAAATTTATATTTTTTGACGTGATTTTCTAATTCGAACTAGCCATCTCGCCAGAGGGTTTAGGCGCTATGCACGATATAGCCTACCGCATACGCAACTGGGCGATGCTGATTTTTGCAAGAGGAGTATTCTGGAATACTGTTTTTTGATAGTTGCAACTAAAAAAACAAGCATTTATTAAATATTGGACGGGTATCTTAATTATATTTGATTACTTCTATTTTTTATGAGAAGCTCCTAAAACTTGACGAGGATGCAAATCAACACCTATTTCTATATATATATTTAATTATAAAAAAATATTGGGATCCTTAAGAATATACTCGCGGTCGAAGTCAAAAGACAGGCAAAATATAGTATGATGTTATTTTTTTTTAAAGGTTTTCTAATGTCTTATCCACTAATCACTTAAGTATGATGAGAGATCCTTAAGTAAGAATTAAGGTATATTTTGTCATTTATAGAAAGTATGCAGCGCTTACATACTAAAACGCTGTTCTAAATTATAAAAGTTAACTAACAGAATCACATTTAGATTTAAGTAGTGACATAAAACAGAGCCAATAAGTTTAAATAATTATGACTTTACAAAATGGAAATTCAACTCGTATTAGTCTCAGAATAGCTTGCAAACATAATGTTGATATCAAATTTTCTTCTATTGTAACATAATCAAGTTCACATTCCACAGCTAAGCGAATATCAATGAATACGCAAAAAAATGCAGAAAATAACTACAAAAAGCCTGGAATTCCCACGATAATAAAACAAGCATTGTCAACGAATTACTCTAGTCAGGTAAATTTTATACCTAGGTACCTATTGACGGCTCGGTAATGCTGATAAAGGCGGTCATGAAGCAACGAATTGTTACTAATATTACGAATACGCAGGTGCAATTATAGGCAGGTGCAAGTACTAGTACTGTAGAACCTCGATTATCCGAAACTCGATTATCCGAACCCTCAATTATCCGAACGCTGACATAGTTTATCCGAACCCTCAATTATCCGAACGCCGACTTAGTTTAACCGAACATGGCAAAAATTTGTTGCTGAAAACGCATTGCAGCTGTTCGTCGATAAAAAATGTACTATTTTATAAGGAAAGCATTTGACTTTTTTTAGGTGTTTTATATTTCAACGTTAATATATGCATGTCAAATTTCAATAGACTGTACAGTTTTTAGGTGAAAAGGTGTTGTTTTGTTTGATCTTGTCCCCAAAAACCCACATTTCGATTATCCGAACTAATCTCGGTCCCAATTAGTTCGGATAATCGAGGTTCTACTGTAAAACGGTTGCCGGTTAACGGAATATGGTGAAATTTGGCACAGCGATAGATCATAGTCTAGGAATAGCATAAGGCTACTTTTTATCCCAAAACAGTACGGTTTCCGTGGGATGATATATTTTACTTTGACGCGGACGAATCGCGGGCAGAAGGTACTTAGTTGTCAAATAAATGGTCACATACATTTATATACAAATTAATGGCCACCCATCGATAATACGACGGTGGTAAGCGTAGCTGAACCTTCATGAAAATTCCCGTGCGTTACTTAGCCACAAAAGCCTTCCTATTGTAAAAAGGTATATTTACATTCCTACCTACTACGCTAGAGGTCTTGGCTTCGATTGTCAGGTCGAGCATAGTGTTATTGGGTTATTCTGTGAAATTTTCAGTAACAGCTCGAAGTTAGGATTTGTGCTCGGTAAATGCCAATAGGCTCGTCACCTATTACATGGGACCTAAACATAGCGGCGAAGGGTGTACACCTCTGCCTAACCTTTTGGGGAATACAGGCATAATTAATGGTATCATACCTATGTTATGCTTTCCTAATAATATTTTGTCGAAGTTCAAAAGCGATTCTCTATCCGTTGGCGCAGTGACTGAGTGAATTGGCTGCTGCGCTACGTGTCACGTGGTCGATTCCCACTCGGAACAAAGTCAAAGTCAAAGCATTTTTTTCAATTAGACCATTTACAGTCAAAAGTCAACAAATATTTACTTACAGCTATAGCTATGGCTTACAGCTATAGTTGCTCCGGGGCTGGCTGTTTGTGTATATGAATTTATTTGTTTACAAAAGCATGCGCGATATAGTACAGCTTGAATGGACATCGTAATTGAATACGTTTTTATCTTCTATGTAAAACATAAGCTTTTCCTTCTGCCACACATCTCATTTCATTGCATTATTTTAATAACACATACATACCACCACGCCTGTATTCCCCGAAGCGTCAGACAGACGTATAACAAAGTCAGTATTTAATTGCTTTCTCAAAATTTATTCAATGATTTATGAATATATTTTTTGATATCTGCGGTATACAGCTCTTTATTACTTTTACTTTTACTCTATTTGTTATACTAATTAAATAGATTTTAAAATTTATAATCAACCCGGTTCAACACACTGAACAGATATATGTTACATTTGAGCACAGCCAGTAGGTACGAGCAGCTAAAACAATTATAATACCAGCGTTTTATTGTCACACCACGGGGCAAAGGCCGCTTCTCATATAGAGAAGACAAGCATTTCTTTATGCTCACTCAGGGCGGATTGGTGACTTCAGACTTATAATAATTTTAAGTCTTGATTTACTTGCTCGTACAATGTTTCTTTTTTTACTAATATCTGTGAAATTCAAGACAAACTTAGAAAGTAAGTACGTAATTACGAAATAGACAGAGCCGCTTTGATGCTTGCCCGTGTCCGGTTGCGAATCTTCAACAAGTCCTTAGCTACTACTTACAATAAAGTAACGACCCAAAAATGTAATCTAACACACACATTATCCAAATGATAAGAAGAATGCAAATAGGTACAAGTTTGTTATGCTCGAGCCGTAGATACCTAGAACTGTGCCGTGGTGTTGCAACCAAGATTGTTTATTTATATAAAAACCCACCAGGCGTTGTCATAGTTCATTTCTACTGGCAAGAAAGTGGAGTTCACGATCCATTTTAAAATAGAACCAAACACTACCTGGTTATAAATAATACACATATGTTTTGTCTATCTCAGTATTCAAACATAGTGAACTATGTTCAAATACATTGGCTTCGAACTTTTTAAAATTCTTTAGTACTGTGATTCGTGTGTACAAACAAATGAAAAAAAAAACTATCACAACACACCATCACGCCTGTTTCCCCGAACGGCTAGGCAGAGGTGGGCCAATGCACACCGCGCCTATTGCCATTAACCAGGTAGAATTCTAACTCCAAAATGCTTCTGAGAATTTCTGAAAAAAAAACCAACAACACTGCTCGACCTGGGAATAACTGGGCAGTAAAAATCGCTCACATTTTAATATACCTGCTTGAAATATAACTTTATTTACAATACGAAAAGATACATATTTCATTGAGAGAAGGTGCAACGTATTCTGAATTCAAACAATGAAATGTGTATCTTTTCGTGTAGTAAATAAAGTGACATTTTGAGCAGCTCTCGTCGCGTCGCGTCCCGGTGCAAACTGATCCTAAGCTCAACATATGGCTGCCAAACTTGGGTACTCACAAGATCTGGTAACCTGACAGTTAGCAATGAAGACGAGCATGTAGAATTCAAAGAAATTGAAAGAATAAGTAACACTAATCACAATCCAAGATGTAAACAACGAGAATGCTAAACAATGAGAGACAGGACAGAGTGAATAGCAACAGAGGCTCCTTTGTTACCATTCACTTTGTGCCGTCTCCTTGCTACAGTCGGACAAACAGACTAAGTAATCGATATCATCAATTGGGTAGATGACACCACTAACCAATAATTTCAAGAAACAACTTCACAAAAAAACATTCAGTTTTAGCACTAAAAACCCGATGATTTTTTAAATAACTATAAAAATCGATTTTTACTTGCTTTGAAATCAATAAATAGTGAATTGAGATGACAAAAAAGTGACGTCATAGTTGAGTATTGTCATAGAAAATCTATGGGGGGAATGGCGTTTTGACGGCTCATAAAAAGTACGTCAATTGATTAGTGGTGTCATCTACCCAATTCACCAAGTCAGTCGTTATATCGAGTTGCATTGTATGATTCAAATAATGTAATGAAATAGGAATATTTGTTATTATGTTTTGTAACTATTTATAAAGAACTGAAAATAACAAATCAGTTACCAGATTAACAAAACATTCCAAAACGTTCGCATTTCCAATACTATTCAAATAGCCAATTAGGTACTTAGTTCTAAAAGCCGATTCCACTAATTAAAAACGCTCAAAATCTAGGTAGTCGCGATCTCATCTCAGAAACACTCAATGTCCAAAAATATCGGTAATTTTGCATGTATTTTTGACAGATTTAGAATGAGATTAGATCACGATAGTTCTTAAAAGTTTGTAGAATTGCTTTCCAGTTTAAAAGGTCCATCATGCCGGACATAATGGAATTATTGGACATCAAAAGCATTGCCATTGTTTTAACGAAGTGTCAGATTGTAAATCACAACCCTACACTTAGCGGTGATGACATTTGACAGCTATGCATTACATCACTTTTAATGACAAGCTTTAAATAATTCGATAACTGAACCAGGAAACGATACAAACGCAATTTTCAAAGGAGTTACTGAAATAACTGTAATTTTTTGGACAAAAGAAAACCTTTTATTAATTTAACTTCTTACTAAGTTTGGAAACGTTATTAATTAATTGTCTAGTTAAAATAATTTATTAATTAGGCATTAGGTCATGTACCTAATTTCCTAAATAATTGCAAAATATAATTAATAAATTCCTTCTTTGATTTTGTAAGAATTCTTACATAGTAAATAGGTACGCTCTTTTTCCAAACTACTTAAACAATGTAATTATTAATTGTTGAAATGTTTTCGCAATACTCGTAACCGGCGTGCTTGTATGACCAAATATATGAACGTGGAGGAGGCGAAAGGAGTATGTAAGGATCGTAGCAGGTGGCTTTCTGTGGTTTCTGCCTACCCCTATGAGAAAAAGGCGAGAGTTTATGTATGTATATATGAAACTAGCTTCTGCCAGCGACTTCGTTCGCGTGGCTTTATTCATCCACCTTAAGTTACGTTTTTGAATACTGCTTCGCTCCCGTAAGTCGCAGCGTGATGTTATATAGCCTATAACCTTCCTCGATAAATGGGCTATACAACACAAAAAGAATTTTTCAAATCGGACCGGTGGTTCCTAAGATTAGCGCGTTCAAACAAACAAACAAACAAACAAACTCTTCAGCTTTATAATATTAGTATAGATATTTTCTGAAGATTTATTTTATATTTTTTAACGTAGTCCGACACTAGGCATTCTTCCTATACAGTAAGTGTGTTTAAAATCTGACATACATAAACAGCCAGACCCAGAACAAGCATCTATATAGCCCATACAAGTATTTGATCCGTGTGCGAATCGAACCCGCGACTGGAAGCGCAGCAGCCAACCGATCATCACTTAAAATTTAATATATTCTGACTTCGGTTAAATGGAAATCACACATTGGCAATGAATGATAGAAACTCATAATCATAAGTACCTACTAATAACACGCATTATTCACGCTTGTTATTAAATCAAAACTGTACCAATATATTAATAATATAAATAAGAATAAGGACTCTTTGATATTTAAAGAGTTTGTGACGTAAAACAATTTTAAAAAGCTGATTTATTTTAAATTAATTAATTTTCATCGCGTGAGTGAATAAAGGTGTATCATTTCTTTTTTAAATTGACTGCCGATACAATTTAAATAAACGAAAAAAGTTATAGATTTTCTAAAACTTCTATCTACAAGTTAAGTATCTATAAATCGACAATATTTTAAACCAAATATGTCTTAATACACGATCAACTGAAAATAGCATAATATAAAGAAAAGATACATGAGAAAAATAAAATTGTACTGAACATAGAAACCCGAGTACACAGCACGTAAAGTGTACGTACAGTGCTACCCACGTGACAGTTCTCATTTGTCAAACAATCCCGAATCACTTTATCAGCATTAAATTGTAACGTCAAGTTATTCTCGTACGACGCGTGTTTATCTAAAAAGTGTTGCAATGCTACAAAATGCCGTTTTGGTTAATTACACATTCAGTCCGGACGACATGCAGCGAATGTACTTCGGTACTAAAATAAAATTAACTTTAAATGAACGCGGTAACTGTAATCAACATTTTGATGAAGTTTTGGTTGGTTGAGTTAGTTTAAATGCGTGTATTTTAGTTAAAAATGCAGTTGGTTCTGACCTGTAGTGATGTGGCGTGGAGACGCGCGTGCGCTGCTGGGCGGGCGGCCGACTACTGGGCGGGCGGCGTCTGGTGACTCGCTGTGCCCCGACACGGAACGTTTCACACAGCACGAGATGGCAACGATACGACGACGATACTTATACCATATCCCTCTATTCACCTTAATACTTATTCTAGAGACCATAAAATATATTTTAACAAAAAAAAACCTAATAAAGGCCACCCTACTTCCGAATTATGAAAAGAAATCCGTGTGAAAATCGTACAGTGTAAACTCTTCAAAGTTCTTAAAATCTAGGATTTTAGGAAAGTTTTTACCTGTTCTTGTTGCGTTTTATGTCATATTTTTTTTAAAGCATCTTCCTCAAGATGTCTTATAGTCTTTCTCTAAAGCTGATGTTACTGGTTTAATTTACTTTAAAAACATTTTACTTGTACACATTATCACCACTACAGACCATGAAATGTTACTATTTCAATCAGTTCGTTCCCTTAAACAGAACATCTACTTTTTGCAGTACTATTTATCATTAAAGTGTTTACATCAAAAACGCTAACTCCGGCAAAACACCCAGACCTAGTTAGCTAGGTTCTGTATGCCTGTACGAATGTCAGTTCCGCCCGGAAATCGAACCCGTCCACAGCAGCATCCCCGACACCAATACCTACGGAAGCCCACACGTTCTAATTTAAAACAGAATAGGGTTAGAATCTATCTGGGCCAATGAAACTCTGCCTGGTTTAGCTAATTTCAACCTAAGTTTAGTAGTTTAAAGTTCATATTAAAAAATACTGAAGGAATATGAAAGTATGAGGGATTTTTTAGTTG
This sequence comes from Caradrina clavipalpis, assembly GCA_932526535.1. Lineage (NCBI taxonomy): Eukaryota > Metazoa > Arthropoda > Insecta > Lepidoptera > Noctuidae > Caradrina > Caradrina clavipalpis. The sequence continues at coordinate 9,233,852 of OW052087.1, forward strand.
GGGTTGGTTCTGTATGATTGACAAACGTTTTTTTTTATAAAAACCTAGCGACTTACCCCGGTTTTACGGGGATGGATAAAATGAGAAGCTGTGCTTTATGATAAGTACATAAATACCATCCAGATTTACAACGTTTCTAATCGATTTACCAAAAGTTTCCTTTATTCAAACATTGTTCTGACAATTACAAACACAAAAAAAACTGCCATATTGGTCTAGCCGTTCTTAAGAGACGGTCTTTCGTATATTCAAGTCGATTTATTTTTTAATTTTTATTTATGTAAGGCACATCAACGACATATTACAATTACCTACAATAACAAAATTTAATCAATACTGGGTGAATACATGACTTAAAAGCATGCACAACATTCCTATTAAAATATAGACATACAATCAAATATTGTAAAATCATGTTTTATATTTTGTTTTTTCTATGAAATTCTCAGTAGCAGCTCGGAGTTAGGATTTGTGCCCGGTTTACGAGTATGACAATAGACTCGCCCCCAATTACATGTAACCTAAACATACCGGCGAACTGTACCTAACACTTCAGAGAATATAGGCGTGATGGCATATTGTTGTTGTATTTTTTATTTATATTGACGTAGAATAAAGGTAATGTTCTAAATATCTCAATATATTCAATCAATCATGGGTTCATTGAATCTCAATCTGGTACCGTGATAAACTACGTGATCACATAAGAGTTTTTGGTAATGGTTCATACCTACCAACTTTACTAATGTACCATAGAATTTGAAAAAGTGTTTCATTGATACAATACTCTGTTATAAGCCATGTTTCTGTGGGTCACAAGCATCATCACCTTCCGGGCGTCAGAAGCCGCGAGACGACTCCCGGCCGACGGCCGGACGGACACCGTCCGTACGTTAACGTAACGACAGACCGTGTCGACGGCGCGTTCGTGTTCCACGCGCGCCTCAAAGAGATGTCAACAAACATTCAGAGGGGCCACTAAGGGCCGATGCCTGCCGGGGCTGCGGGTTGTTCGAAACAGATACCGCCCCCGGAACGCAAAAGGCTCATGAAGGAACATAGATGGGTTTTAGTCAGTAAAAGACTTACACTAAGGGCGGGGAAGTCATTTGATGATTCCCATCGTTAAAAAAAAGCATCATCACCTACTTAGCCTTTTTCCAACTATGTTGGGGTAGGTTTCTTTTAGTTTTTCTAACAGCCGTAATCATGGTCTGTCGTTGTCTATTTCATTTTACACACTTACCATCACGCCTGTATTCCTCGAAGGGTTAGGTAGAGGTGTACCAATGTACCCACAGTTTTCCGCTATATTTAGCTCTGTTACAGCTGCTACTTAGAAATTCATAGAATAACCCAATAATACTTTGCTCGACCTGGGAATCGAACCCAAGATCTCTGGTATAGCAGTCGCGCATATGATCACTAGACTAACGAGGCAGTTTCATCTTCATTTCAAAGTAGCGCTTATCTCATAACATAAACTTCCAAAATGAGTTTGTATTCGGCTCATCCAGGCAGAGCCTCAAGTACCTACAGTCATAGAAATGCACTATAAGAGTAATTAACGTGGTTAAACATTCCGTTACCTTGATTTGCCTTATCCAGTAATTAATGTCTACTTTCCTATCAGTGAAAATGTAAATTACGGCAAGTAAGCTTTCTACTTTGATAAGTAAATGTTTAACCCGTTGGCGTTCGAGGCATCTTCGGTACATTCTGTGGGCTCTTGGGTCCATTTTGTAGTGGAGTGTCACTAATGAGCTTTTTTACCTAGAATTATTTGGCAGAGATAATGTCGGGGATTAGATAATGCCGGGAAACTCTTTGAAGTTGTTTTTTTGGATGCTCTAGTAACATGCAGCTGCTGCCAGAGTGCTGAAATAAATATTCTGCCACCACTGAAATTGTGTAACAGTAGGTGTCGAAATAATCAATGATTTCCATTGTGGCTTGATCGACGTTCTGTCGTCGTACTTTTGTGAACCAACTGGCCGAAATAAAAACCCAGGTTACTTTTGAAGTTTTATTGCTTTTTTTGTTTCTTTAACATAAATAGCATTTATTTTTAATTAATAAAAGTTACAGTTACAAACGTACAATATGCATTGCACCATTAATAAATAATAATATAAAATAATTCTTTTATTTTAAACTACTGCACCTAATTTACGGTACATAACGACATTGTATTCTATAGCGCCGGTGACCTTATATTAGAAAAATATTGAAAAAAAAAGCTTAAAGTTTTTGGTTCCTTTATTTGGTTGAATTAGCGTTACATTAAAAACGTCCGTTGGGACGAGCGGTCGGCGTTTGGCCGGAGTAGTGCGGAGACACGGCAACGTTAGGGCGAGCCGTAGCGCCGAGCGCCCGTCCCGACTCGCCGCCAGGTGACGGAGAGTGCCAGCGAGCAGGGGCAACGCCGCGCTTGCTGGCACCATCCACCACTTTTACATCACTTAACGAACGACTAGGCTTATTATACCCGACCGGAATTGCGCCCCGATATCGATTGATGGAGAGAAATGCTGGTGTGGTGGGGCTTTGGGTGGGGCGCTCACATACGCTCTGAGCTGATGGCGCGGGACTCCTGCACCAGGTAGACCTGGGAGCCGGGCACGGTGGAGGTGGTGACGAAGGTGCGGTGCTTGGCGCGGATCAGGGACAGATTGCTCTCGGCGCAGTCGGCGCGGTCCTCGGCGGCTTCAAGCTCGCGTTGGAATCGTCGCACCCTTGTCACGCTCTGCTGGGACATACCCTCCTGTTGGCAGAAGAAAGGTTTAGTTTCTATCGTGTGATGACCATTAAGGATAAACATGACGTTTGTGATAAGTGGAATTAATAGAGTTGCACACTGTTCGTGCAAAGGTAACCACGTATGGCACCATCTGTACAGGATCAGCCCGTCAACCGATATAAGAAGAATACAACGGTCGTCAAAGTACTTCTATGCAACGGTTACTATTCAATCTCTCATTAATATTACCTAATATTATGGAAAGTACCATACCTGTTCCGTCAGTTGCCTCTTGTAGATGTTGACCTTCTGGCTGGTCTTTTCAAGAGAGTCCTGGAGAAGGACGATGTTCTTCTGGTCTTCTTCGCATTGAATCATGACCTCCTTGAGCTGACGCTCCTTCTTGCGGAGGATCTTGATGGTCTCAGCGTGCCTCCTCTTCTCCTCATCCATTTCCAGTTCCATGTCCTTGATGCGGGCCTCAAGTTTGCTGATGATGCGCCTGCCTCCAACGATGGCGTTGGCCTCAACCTCTTCAAGACGGACAGAGATGTTCTATAATGGTAAAAAAGGGAGTCAGTTTTATGGGTTGCTGAAGAAGTATTCAGTTCTATTCCTTTAATACACGTATTTGTTTAAAATTAAATTATTGACATTTGAGGTTTCTTAACCTTTTGATTTGCATTTTAATATCATCCTTCTATGAGCTGATTTACAGGCGTTTAACTTAATAATTGCAAAAGAAATAAATGATACCAGTCCTGTACCATTTTCCAAATAATATTGCTATTTCAATAATGTGTAACCCACCTTGACTTCGATCTCGAGCGACTTCTTGACAGCTTCGATCTTGACGATCCTTTCCTGCTCCTCGTGCAAGTGCTCCACGGTGTGTTTCAGTTCAGTCTGAAATATAAAGAAAGAAATTGAGTGATTTACATAAAAATATATTATAAGCTGGTTATGATATGGTGTGTGATTAGAGCGTATTTATTTCTTTTTCGTTTTTAAAAAGGTGTCAATACCGAAATTAAAATAGTATTTAACTACTTACATAAGATGAATACTACTATTATTAATGTCGATACAAATCATGTATTTCTCGACAAAACAAAAAATTCAATCTCGTAGATTTGTAGAAATGATTCGTTTTATTCTAAATCCTGATGTGCTGTTAATGTTAACGCACTAATAGGTAGTCTCCACATTTTTTTCTAAACAATTTTCTTGTTCTTAAGTATATTAATAATCTATCAAAACACACCTGGACGCGCTGGTATCTCTCGTCAGCAATGCGCAGCTCCTTGGTGATCTCGTCATAGTCAGCGGCGACGGCTGCGAGCTCCTGCTCGATCTTAGCCTTGCTGCTGGACAGGTTGACGTTGATGACGGTCAGCTCATTGATGCGGGTGACCGCCTCCTCATACGACTGCTCGACGGTGCGCTTAGCGCGAAGGGCCTGGATGAATCACATATTGTCATCAGAAATTGTTGATCGCTTTAGAACATGGGAGGATTGTGCCAATGGATGAATCAATATTGGCATCTGATCATTAAAATTACAAAGTAGTACAATGTAACCTTGGTTGATATTTCCCATTTAGCACTTTTAATAAAGAGCTCGCCTAGCGTAGACTGTGACTTTTTTATGCCATTAGATGGCAAACATGCTGACGGTCTACCTCATGTTAAGTGGGCACAGCTAGCTATAGACATCTGCATTAACAACAGACGCCTTGCAAATGCGTCAACATGCATCATTTCTTTTAGTTGCCAAAAAATAATGTATTGGTACTGCAATGGGGATGCTACAGGGACTCTTAATCGGTAGAACAGCGTGCTTCTCTCTGTTTGACTTATGTTTGTTGTACTGACCTGCTCGTAATTGCCACGGATCTCCTCGACCTCGCCGGTGAGGGACTGTATCCTGCGCTGGGCGACGCCGTACTGGTCGAGCGTCACCTGGAGCTGCCTCTGGACCTCATCGTAGTGGGTCTGGATCTCGGTGAGCTAAAGTTTGAAAAATAAAAAGTCATGTGTTAGTGTGGTTGAATTAAATGTATTTGCTCAGGTGGTAACTTCTGTATTATGATTAGAAGATTCCAAGATAATGCAAATTATTGAGATTTATGATGTTTTCGAACCTTTTTAACTCTTTACCTGAATAGACTTGCCTTGGATGTTACTAAAATGTTAAAGAAAATGTACCTGCAGAGACTGCTTCTTGACGACCTTCTGGAGATCGATGTTGGTCTTGTTGGCAACATCAAGAGAAAGCTCAAGCTCGGTGATCTGGATCTGCAGCTTCTTCTTGATGCGGGTGACCTCAGACTTCAGCTTAGTCTCAGCCTCGACCACGCGAGCGTTCAACTGCTCGATCTCGATGCTGGTCTGCTTGCTGTTGACAATACAATACAAAATCAAATCCTTAATTCATTTTTTTAATTAAATCACTACTTATATCTACTAGTTAATGAAAGTCACATCACCTCGAGTCGATTATTAAGCATGAACTGAGTTCATCGAATTGTTTAATCGTTTTTTTTAGTTCGTTCAAAGGTTGCAAATATGAGTCATCTACTCGGACTTCGACTGGCATTTCTCTAACCCTTACAACGCAAGTAGAGGGCGAAGTTTCTCGTATAGCTTTGTGTATAGTTTCAGTCATCTTTTCTGATATGTGATTGGCCGCTGTACCCGAAATACTTGACGCTGCGATTGCCTTTGATAACGCATTCTCGGTTATTTGGGACAAATTCTTTTCAATCACGCTCCTTTTTCCGCGATACTCAATTCTTGTTGGCCTGTCTTCAACAACAATTCTTCTACTCTGATAGTTCGTCCTAGTAGGTCTATCTTCGGCAACATTTCTTCTACTCTCTTCTAGTAGAGTTTGAGCAATTGCTTTAGCCGATTTACCTCTGTACATTTTGGCTTTTCCTCTTAGTTCGGCACCTACATTGACTTCCTTTTCATATAAATCCAGTTCTTTATTTATTTCGTTAATTCTCTTTTTTTGCCTCTCAATCTTATACTTTTCCCTTTCTTCTTTCTTCTTCCTTGTTTTAGAAGTCAAACTTTCGGTTTCTACGTGTTTTACTACATTTGCTGCATCGGCAGTAGCGATCACTGAGAAAGGTGATCGTTTAGCAATACTGAAATTGTTGAGATCTCTCTTAGCTTGATCTGCAGCCTCATGCGAAAGTCTCGTTACTTCCTTTTCAGAGTAGGTGTGTATTGGTTTATCAAACCTGTATTTATCTAAACCTCGTTCGTTGTTCCACGGCAAGTGCGGGGGCTTGGCTGCAATACCCTCATCCTTAGCACTGATGTAGTCGATCATCGGTTGATAAAAATTGATCCCGTAGCCATAATTATCTTCATATATTGCTGTAGGTGGTCTGTTCCACTTATGGTAGTTAGGCACTTTAACCGGCGGCATGATGAGAGGTATACGAGTTGCGTCGATTCGGTACGATTGAGACGCGGTCACCCCGATGTGCACCGTCCGGGGCCGAGGTTGCGCAATTGGGGGCGCGAGAAAATGGGCATCGTCTTTTGTACATTTTCAGTAGTACTTATTGCCAAAGCCCGTATGTGATCACCGGTAATAAGCACCAATCAGACGCGCGGTTATATATAAATGAAATTCGTGCCAATTATTCGAAATATATTTACTTAATGCATATGCATTTGGTTTGATTCACCGATGTCGGAAGTGCGTTGTATATTTAGATTGCATTAGATTTGGATGGTTTAAACCGTAAATTGGAACAATAAAATGTTGATAGGACATAATTTCTGTAAATTGTTAATTTCAGAAGCACTTCATCAAACTTCTATTGGCGTTGATCCATGATAAAATTGTGTCATGGTTGTGATTTGTGGATTGCGTGTTTCGATGACAGTCATCAGTCAGCGGGGGGAAGTGGAGGGGCGTAATCGTTGAAAGATGTAGTAAGCGTGTAGTTCCGAGTTGGCGATCGTCGAGTGAGGTGTGTGATGATACTTCAGTTATACGTGAACATTATCGGTGTAAACATTACTTAAAACAAAGTATAGGTAAGTGTCTTGTAACATATGTAGTAACTGAGATCTAATTCTATTCAAAATTTTCGATAAACCGTAAAGAATAATGATTTACTTAAATTGTATTAATTGTTTTTCGAGATTTTACAGAAGTATTACTTTCGTGGCCTATCGTACTTTTAGTAATAATTTATAATATTCGCAGATCTACTACAGAGTATGGATTCTTACCGGATGGATTCGATTTCTTCCTCCTTCTCCTGGATGCGGCGTTCGGCCTCGTGACGGAACTGGCCGAGTTCGGAGGCCAGTCTCATCGCGCGCTGCTCCTCAGCTTTGCGGCCCTGGTACATAAAACACACCATGGTCAAGCGAGAATGTAGTAGAAGTACACTTATGGACCGCAGTTGACCAAATCAAAGTCCAATGACGCCGTCATTCATCCTAAGTATTCCAGGAAGATGGTAATTACATTCTGGATAATTGATTTATGTTTTTGGCGTGGCTGCCAGAAGTTTAGGTGTTACTAACTAGGCTTCAGGGCGTCCGCGCACGTCAGATTTATGTTATATCGATTCAATATGTTTCATAGTTTCGTAGAAGCGATTTTTTGAGGGAAAATTGCTTTGGTATATTGGAATTTCTATAAATTGGTTCGATTCTCTCCGACGAAAAAATTGGTAGTCGATTGTTTGACATTTGCGTGCGGGCTGCACGCAAATGTCAATCAATTCGGATTCAAAATAAATTTTACTACTGGTCAAGATATTTCTACCGTTAGATTGTTACCAATCACGCGTATATATTTCTGTATGCGAGTTTCTGTGTAAGCGATTTTATTTTAAATATGTATACCTACAATGACAGCATTGCGACTTGACTCTATTTTATAGAATCTCTATCTGTCTGAAGCGGTCATCAACACCTTGTAAAATTTGTCGGTTTCGGTAAATAACTTTAGATAATTATATCGGGTAAATAGACTATTGTCCTCGCTGCTAAATATATAGATCTATTTTTAGATGTTACGGAACCCTGGCAAGTCTAGTGGTATCGTATTTAATAGCTGATTGGTTGCCAAAGCGTTGCTAACAATCTGTACAAGAATGACCTATTAATTACTGTCTTTAAAGATGCGTTCAGTTGCTTGGTTATGCGGTTATTTTTATTTGACTTTTGTTAGCGAGATATAGGAATATGTGGAAAGACATTCTGCTCTTGCTTCTGTCATGTTAATCGTTACACAAATCTACGAAATCTTTAAAGATTTCAACATTTTTGATATTTGGCTTATTGTGTTACTACTGTTGTTCCAATAGTTTCAGTTTACTATTGAGGAACGGTCCATAATATTCAAAACTATAAACTATAAAAATAGAATTAGAGCTTATTTATCGGTTCATCACATATAGTCCTTGTATTCAATAGTTAATGCGGTCATATTTCCTTGTACGTGACATTGGCAAAATGATGGCTTCTGCAGAAGAGTCACAAATCAAGAGTTGAAGTTAAAATTTCAACAATATTGGTTTAATGATACTTACGGCCTCAGCCTCCTTGTAGGCAGCGGTGAGTTCCTCTCGCTCGTTCTCAAGACGGCGCAGCTCGATCTCGAGCTCGTGAAGACGGCGGGTCAACTCCGTGAGATTGGCGCGTGCGTCGTGCAGGTCATCTGTTGATGAATACGCTGGTTAGCTTTGAAGAGTATGAGGACAACATACAAAACATACAATCACGCCCGCATTCTCCTAAAAGTTGGACAGAGTACCAATATATACCCACAGTTCGCCAGAGTATGAGGACGTAGAAGAAATAAAGGTTTTCATTTCACTCAATTTTGAAATACTCAATTACAAGTAGATAGGACGGTGATTGAGTGGGGTGAAACTACAAAATGGAAAGATGATAATAAAAACGAGATGACGTTTTTAAAATAGGCCAAATATACTACTAGGTCTATTAAAAGAATACGTTTTTAATAACTAAGATTTAGAAAAAAAAGCAAACGGAACACCAAGAGATTACGCAGCTTTGTTTGAATATAACTTTACTGTTCCGCAGACACAAATACCGCCAGAATTTGGCTAGAGAAATGCTTTGGTGAATCACAGACAGTATAAAAGTACACTCACCACCCAGTTTCTTGTTCTCGCGGCCAAGGGCATCCTTCTGCTCGCGGGTCTTGTCGAGTTCATGGGAGATGCGCTGGATTTCAGTAACCTTGATGCGGAGGTCACGCTGGGTCTGCTCGTACAACTGTACGGTCTCTTCCAGACGCGACTTGATCTCGATGTTGACACGCTCCAACTGCTCAGTCCTCTTCTGAAGCTCCCGAGCTGTTCCATTGGCCTTCTCCAAGTCGATGATGAGCACCTCAACCTAAGTAATTTGTTTGATTAGTAGAATTGTACTGATGGATATGAGTCCTTAAAACTTAAGTTTGACGATCTATATTTCTGATACTATTTGCTATTGAACAGTAAGAAGAACTAGTGTTGACTAGTTCTTCATTAGAAATATTATAAATACGCACCTCGCTCTGCAGACGAGACTTCTGCTTCTCAACGCTGCTGATCTTAGCAATGAGGGTCTCGATCTGTTCCTCCTGTTCCTGGATGCGGATGGAGTACTTGCGGCGGATCTCCTCAATTTCTTCAGCCCTGGCAGCAGCCTCGGCCTCGAACTTGGACCTCCAGTGGCTGACTTCGCCGTTGGACTTGACCAGCTGGCGTTCCAGGTCCAGACGGGCCTCGGATTCCTCCTCAAGCTGGACGCGGACGGACTCCAAGTCGATCTCAACCTGTAGGTGTGACAGAATATTTTTATATAACATTCGTCTTTACCTCACTTAAGTAGCTTGTAAAGAAAATAAACAGATTATTCTGGTGAAATCTGATATTGTACTAAAACAAATATATTTTATTCTTAGAATTCAAAATGAATATCTATTATGTATGCTTAAAATAGCTTCGGCATAGAAGAATTGTTATAATTCTTACCTGGTGGAGGCTAGCCTCAAGCATGGAGCGCCTCCTCTCCTCATCCTCGAGCCTGCGGCGAGAGTCCTCGAGCTGGCTGGCCAACTGGCTCCTAAGGTACACCACGTTTTCAATGTTCACCTGGAAAGTTAAACCAGTTCTCTAGTTATAGATGTGTTATTTTTGTGGTGAAAGATTTTAAAGGATTGTTTCTGTATACTGGAACAAGATTTAAAGAATTTCTTCATTAAGGCAAACGGAATAAATATGAGCAAAGTTTTAATTGCTTAATTATGCTATCTATCTTATGGGGAGGTATTGGCTCACCTTAAGGTCCTGAACTTCCTTGATGAGCTCTACATTCTCCTGGGACAGGCGCTGCTTGTGGGAGGTGATGTCCACAATGGTGCGGTTCAACTCCTCGATCTTGATGTGAAGCTCGCTGATGTTGATCTCGAGCCTCTCGCATGTCTTGGAGATGGTGATCTTCTCCTTGGTCACATTTTCCACTTGGGCCAACAACTCGTAAACTTCAGCTTGGAATTTGGACTTTTCCTTCTCAGACCTGGTGACAAAGAAATATATGTTGCAATCACGGGAAACGACATTATTCTTAGTATGATGTAGGTGGACGTTTTGTAGGTGATGTATTAGTGTAGAGTGTATAAACGCACAGCATTTATCGCAATTGGTTTCGCATAGCATTATCCTAATTCTAAACATGAAAACACACTTTAGTTAGTACAACGATGACTAGATGTATTTAGAGGATAGTCAGTGTGTCCTCACCTGGCTCTGCTTTTGGTAAGCTGGTCGATTTGTTCCTGGAAGTCAACCACGATCTCCTGGTGTTTCCTCTTGAGCAGGTGGGCGGTCTCCTCGGACTCAAGATGGACATCTTCCAGTAGCTTGCGGAGCTTGGTAAGTTCGGTGTCGCGTTTTCTGTTGATCTCGAACTGAAAAATGTATGGCACCATTTCAAAATACGACCCCAAAACATGGTATCTTTGGGGTGGACATTTGAAATATTATCATTGTTCTAAGTTATAACTATTTTCTTCGATGCTCTAAAATTTTAAATGAAGCTTTTATTATTTTGAATTTGTGAAATTAAATGTTTAATTTTTCAGAATCCTGCCGATATTTCGATAATAGTTGGTACAAAATAAATACATTCTTTTAATTAAAATGGCTGTTTATATTTCTCCAAGTTGATCAAAAACATTTACCTTCACTTTCAATAATAAGCACATAAAATTAACGTATAATGGTATATTTTCTTCTAATGTTACATCTTACGTGAAAATAAAATGATATATTTTTTATGCTTCATTGATTCACTTTTTTCCTGAAATAAGTACAGTTAATGAACATAGACAATTTCGCCAAGCAATAGTTCGCAATGGTAGCTTAAAAAATATTTCGCAAAGCTTTATAACCGTAATTTTTTTACGAATATTTCGGTTTTTATTTTCTGTAGACTGTTTAAAATTTTCTTTAAGTATTCAGTTTTAACATTCTTCTTGAGAGTAGTTTTTTGTTTATAATGGTCGATTTCTTGTTGTATCTTTTCGTTATGGCGCTTTTTTTATTCTTCACTTGCACCCGTTTCTTCACTTATGTCGTTGTTATTCATATCTCATGTTTCACTTTCTGATCATTGATTTCAATTTTATTTTGTTCTAGTTCTTGTACAACACTTCAGTTGTTTGATGTATTTTCTTTTAGAATTTTGCTGAGGTTCTATCCATCCTTAAAGTCCTTACCGTTACTTTGATTGTTATTATTATAATGGCTGCTTTTGTTAAAATTAGTAAAATGGTGTTTGGAATATCTACCTGACTCTCGGCCCCGCCTTCAGCTTCCTCCAGCCTCTCAGAGAGTTGGATAACTTGCACGCTCAAATCTGCCTTCTCCCTCTCGATCTGGAAGTTATCAATAGTTGTACATACTAAGTTGAATGTTTAATGTAAATTGTGTTACCATGATTTTTAGTTGAAGTTGCAAGTGGTTGTTAAACTTGAAATAAGTAACAATGTTTTTCTGAAATAAAGTAATTTTATGGCAATCGAGTTATGTTAGTGTTCGTTATGTTTACATGTTTACTACTGTCATGTCTCTGTTTAACTTAGTTATGGTGAAGTTAATAGAAGTAACTACAAGATATTGTGCGTCATCCTCAATCATAAGTGTTGAGTTTCCTAAAAATGTACCTTTTTACATTAAATATATTTCTTTCAACCATTATGCAATAACAGGTTTCTGGGTAACTCGTCCTTCGCATATTTCAGCATTGTACCCATCTAAAATAAGAAACGGTTTATGTCTCACGGCAGCTCTGACTAACTCGGATATTTTCGCTACTCATACCGCGATCTATTATTATATTTCAATATTGTGGCATTCTCAACGGGAACGAGCATCATTTGGCCCAGTTTCAAAAGTGAGACCGGAGAGCGAGAAGTTGAGATTTCAGAGAATGCTTTCGCTACAGAGCTAAATATATCGCAGAGTGTGCGAGCGCCGGCAAGCGCGAGTCGGCGACGCAGCCGCCTGCAGTACGCATGCGCGCGCTCGCCATTCTACGAGCACGCAACCGCGCAACCAAAATAGAATGCGCGAAGCTTGATCAGATGTCCGTCCTGAACAATCTCTCGCATACTGTGTATGACGTACCGTTATCTATGATATTGAACTTTATCAGACGGATATGAACTTATGAGGAACCACAATATCTAAGGTCACTTCAATCCTTTACCACAATTATTATTTTACACATTTTTTTTCACTGACGAAATATTATTCCGAGTAATTCATAGCCCAAATATTATCAGTTAAAGATGATTAATTTTCTCTAATGAGTTAATAAGCTATGACAAATAATTAACTTCGACTTGGTATGTTAGCACATAAGAATTTATGTTCATTTAACTTATAAGCATATTAGTTAGGTATCAATGTCGAATTTATTACTAAAATGGGGGGTTAAATTATGCACTGATGGGGTTGTAAATGCAATCAAAGGCGTAGGGCGGGCGGTATTAATAGAGGTGTTGCGGAAGGCGCGCGCCCCGCCTACACCTGAGCGGCGCGCGCGCCCTGTATGGCCGGCGTATCACATTTCGCATGCTCGATCAGCTTACCCTCTGACGCAGCTCCCTTTCGGATTCCAGATCATCATGGAGGAGACGGATTTTGTCCTGAAAAATACAACATATTCTATCATGTGTCCGCAAACACTTCACAAGCACTGCACTGTGTCGTCGGGGCCGGTACCTCCAGCCTGGAGAGAGCACTCAGGTCGGCGCTGTACTCGATGTTGACGTCGGTGGTGCCACCGCCGCTGCTGCGGTAGGTGTACTTGGAAGTCTTCGCCACGGCGGACATTGTCGCTGGTTCGTCTCTCGATCGGCAGTCGGCGCTACGTTACCGGTCGGGCACCGTTCGACTAGTGAGAGCGGGTGCGGGCGGCGCGCGCGCACCACGGCGGCCCCGCGCCCCCCGCGCCCCCGCGCGCCCCCGCCGCCGCCCGCGCGCTCCAGGGCGGCCGGCCGGCTGGAGCTCGCGGATCGTGTTACCACCCCCGCGCACCCCCCTCTCAGCCTTTTATAGACACGCCCGTCTTAACGCCGTCGCGGTTCTCTTTTATTTGTTTTGCCCAAAAATTTGGCGAAACCCTTCATGTCCTAAATTGTGTTATCATACAGCAGTGCAGCCGACGCAGCGCGGCGGTGTCGGTGCACACAGAGTTGTTGTAAACAGAGGAGTCGTGGGCGGAGAACCCGGGTCCAGGCGTTTCCTGGTGGATTCCTGTCGGTCCCTGGCAGGCGCCCGCGCCCCGTTAAATGCCACCAATCGGCTGAACTTAACAATGAACTTCATGTACTCTTTAAATTAACCCTAACAACCGGCGACTCTGCTCTCTGTTTACAAACATTAATTAAATCTTATTTTAGCGGTTGATCTTAAGAGTAACACATGAATTTGAATATGAAAACAATTTTAAAGGAATTATATATTGATGGTTCTATACATTTACCTTTCATTTTCCTCTTAATTTCCACAATTTTCCGTAGAAATGTAGAAATTCAAGCGGTGTTGTTATATATGTTTGTTTATGTTAGAGAAACAGATGCACATGAGGCTACAAGACCGTTGCATCTGGCTTACGGAGAGTCGTAGCACTTCGTAGCATTTGGCGTAGGCCTTATATAGCGACTGTATTCAACTAATCATTATTAAATGTAGTTGATATTTGGATACCAGTTTGTATATTACAGCATAAAAATGTAAATAAATGAATTTTAGTCGCCTTGAATAAATAATAATGTCGTGAAAATTACAATTTTAAAATTACAAATTTCAAGGAATCTAAAGCATTATTTTCTTAAATAATATTATTTATTCGAGGCTACACAACATAACTCAAAAAAGGAATTGTAAAGTAAAGGAAAAGCTTTACCAGAATCTTCTTTAGCTGAATGTGTTATGGGATAATACTTCTAAGTACCTATTATCGTTATTATTATTAACTGCCTCGTTGGCGTAGTGGTCCTAAGCGCGACTTCTCAGTAGCAGCTCGGAGTTTGGATTTGTGCCCGGTTAATGGCAATAGGCTCGCCCCCTATTACATGGGACCTAAACATACCGGCGAACTGTGGGTGTACATTGGTACAGCTCTGACTAACCCTTCGGGGAATACAGGCGTGATGATATGTATGTATGTACCTGTTATCGAAAGTGGCGAATGATAGCCTACATAAAAAAAGTGAGGCATACGTTAAGGTGCGTCTACCATGGTCATTTTGGTGACCATTCCCTGCACATCTGCACTCTCCCCAGTCGCTAGATACTGTGGTCAGTTCCTTTGTGACCGAGATATCGGCTTTCACTTCCCTTTGTTTATAGGGCTATAAGTACGTCAGCTGGAATGCAAGCATACTTTTTAAATTATATATTGAAACTAAACTTGAAGTTTGGTGCTCAAAAAACGAACGTGACTATATAAGTGCCACGTATAAAAAAAAACCTAGTCAATTCTTTCTTTCAATTCGAATCCCAAAAACAAATTCGACTGAGTGTTTGGATTAAAAATATATATGTTAAATCTTTTTGCCCGACCTGTGAATCAAGGGTATTTATGATAGATACTTACTATAAAGCCCGAAATAATATAAAGCCGCTTCACGACTAATCTAGTCTACGTAATTCTAAACAGGCGATATTGCTCAGTAAGTACTTTTTCTACATCAGATGGAAGGTTCATGTACAATTTTATTCCCCACCTACGAGCGACTGAATTATCAAATAATATTTACTCATGTATCATTGCGAGGTGACTTACAGATTCATAAAGTCACTCAATAATGTCAAAGATGTAGGATGAAAAGTCGAAGCGTTTTTGTTATGTCACTGAACCAATTTAGCACAGAATATTTACATGTAGGTACTGAACTGGATAAATTTACGTCAAAAATACGAGACTTCAAAAACAAAAACAAGGACTTTGCGGTTAAATAACTGAATAACGAATGCAGTCCTTCTCAAAAGTATTCGCAAGTGTAATGATATTTTCTATTATCTCCTTAGTTTTTTTTCTTTTGGAATTGATAGTTTAACTATCATCATCATCATATCAGTCGCAGGATATCCACTGCTGGATGTAGGCCTCCCCCATAGATTCCATCATTATCTTCCTATTCGTATCCCATGTTACTTGAAATCGTCGCAATACGTTTTCTTCTTCCATTCCAACAGCCATGATATCACTGGCTCCCTTCTCTTCAATATCATTCTTCACGTAATCTATCCATCTTTTCTTTGGCCTTCCTCTATCCATCCATCCATCCACATTTCTATTCATAGCTCTTATCGATTGTTTAAGTAACCTTTTTTTATAATACTAGGTGTAAATGCCCCGTTGGTCTCGTGGTCGCAAGTGCGTCTGCTGTGCAAGGGGTCCCGGGTTCGATTCCCAGGTCGAGCAAAAAGTGTTATTGGGTTTTTCTATGAAATTCTCAGTAGCAGCTCGGAGTTTGGATTTGTGCCCGGTTAATGGCAATAGGCTCGCCCCCTATTACATGGGACCTAAATATACCGGCGAACTGTGGGTGTACATTGGTACACCTCTGCCTAACCCTTCGGGGAATACAGGCGTGATGGTATATATATATATATATATATATGCTAGGTGTCAGTACCTGGACACGTTTATCGCGGCAACAGTGGCGTTTTTAATGTCCTCCAAAGTGCAGGTGTATGGACACCTTGGGCGCTGCAGCATGTGGGTTATCATCTAGTCAGGAGCACTGTACTCTCTTTTATTATCAGCATCGATGCGAAATGTGCAACAACAACAAATGATAGTTATATATAACTCTAAGGTATCGAAGCTAATACTACTTCAGTCTGTTGTCTATGTCGCTAAAAAGTTGTCAGTTATTTTTACTAAAATCAGTCTTCATCATGAACGGAAAACTAATTTCATGAAAAGGTAGATAGAACCATTAAGAGTATTAAAAAAGCTTTCAAGTGTGATGAAACTTTGGTTGCATGCAGGCGGGACCTTGGATACTCGCCCCGTCAACAATTTCGCTAAACGCAGTCGACAAGAAATATGAACTGTATAAAAGTCTAATAAAACATGGAGCAGTTATAGTTACGTCTTCATGGAAGAATCTAGAATCGACCTATACATGCATTAACATTAGACAGAAGTTTACATTTTATTACCCCGTTGTTTAAACAAACATTATTTAAAAATTAACACGTTCCGCTGAATTTTATACGAATTTTACAGCCGGTTCTCGAGATAGACGAATATAATCTCAAAAGCGGAGCACCTGCATACGTTGCGGCATAGAATCGCCAAGAGTGAAATGTCAACGATATTTTCTCATAAGTACTAATGGGCCGATATTAATCATGAATTTATTTTAGTTAGTACACGTACTGCCGTTGAGATACTATCTTGCGAATATCATAACAGATGCAATGAAATTAATTGAGAAGTTTATTTTTGTACTCTATAATAAGCTTGTGAGAATATTTGAATGTTTATGAACGCCATAAACAATGATTTTAACAGACATTCCTGGAGATATACTAGCAGTTAGATCAATAAATTACATGACGTTGTACGTACACGGTATTGAGCGACATTCAAAAAGCAATATAGCAGTATTGGCGAGCGACCTGTAGCAGCTGATATCTGCTTTTCCCTTAGTCATTTAATGATTTGGCTTAGTAAAAATATCTACAAATAAAAATTGGTGAAGATTAGAAGGTCAAAGATTAGGTTTTTCTATTTGCTGTGAGATCATATTGTGTGACCGTGATACGGGCATCAATAGTATATACGTAATATGCAAATGATTGAGCCGCTTCTTTCGGGAAATTGTACTACAAGGGCGTAGTTAGAGTCAACGAAAAAATATATGTCAAAGCCAAAGAGGCGCCTATAATTGTGTATTATACATGTTACGTTACTTTTGTAACTATTTAAAGTGTTTTATTTTAAGTAGCATTCTTCTTCGTTAGCAACTATAAATAAATACGATTGTGATGCTATGACATAATGTGCAGTATTTGATTACAGCGCGAGAGTTATTAAACTAATAAATAGAGATGAAAATCTGTGCACGACTGTCCTGCGTCCCGATTTCCACCGCGCAGCGCGCGCGCAGGTGGGAAAGTATTCGGTTATATTCGTACCTGCGCGAAGTGGGCCGAGCGCTTTCCGCGTGCCCCCCGCACCCCGCGACCCCTCCACCGAGTGACTCACCCGCCACTGGACACGATGGAAATTATTAATGCCAGCTTTTCCAACGTGTTTATGTGTCGCCACAACGCTTTTTAACTTTATGTTCATTCGAATAAGAATAGTGGTTCATATTAGTTATTTTGAAACTAATTTATTTGGAATGAGATGACTACAACTTTTACAGTGGTCTCCGTTTTAGTTTCGGAGAACTGTGGCAATGAATCGGATTCTATCTTCAGTGTGATGTGGTAATTTTGCATCGGAATTTCGGTTTTGTTGTTCTACCTTGTGTTTGAAACGGGAATAATTATCGTAGAAGCGATTAATAACACTTTGATCTTGCTAAATACACTGCAATAGTCGGTATGTACCTTTCCAAAAAAATATTTTTGTTTATACAAAATGTTCGTCAATTTCCATGCATCACGGTAGGTGTATATCTTTTAACAGCAGCGCAGAGAAAATGCTCTTAGCAATAATCGTAAATAAGATGCAAAACACAGGCATAAACAGATCAATGAACGAAATCTTAAAAATTCCGAATGTCTCTACATACCTATCTATTTTGAACGAAAGGGCATTCACATCCAGATATAGTTTCTTGCCAAAACACTTTGTCTATTAAATGAAGTCACTATGGAGTGGTACTAATAATACGTATTAGGTTAATCGGTGCTTCGTGTTCACCTAAAAACATAACCAAGTTATTTTTAGATCACTATTGGGGGTAGTGATGCCAAAAGGAACCAAGCTACAGCAAAAGAAAAAACACCTAACTTTTAAGAAGTACATGATTATAATTATATTAAATATTTGCCGCTGAAAGGCCGCTTCCAACCAGGTCATTTTGGAAATCCATAGGGTAGGCCTATGTCCAGCAGTGGACGTCCTGCGGCTGATGTGATGATGATGATTTATCGCTAAATAATTTTACATCTTCCAACTGAAAAATAAATTTAGTTTCGGAACTCGACGACTTTGATTCTGTTTGTTTTATTTTTAAGTTGTTTAGTTTTTGTTATAGCATTCTAGGTAGGTTATGATGAGATAAAAAAAAGAAGTTTAAAAACTAAAACCCGACTACAAAAAAAAAACACATTCTAAAAAGTATGAAACAAGAAAACATTCTCATCTGAAAGCCGTGGTCGTATGCCACTTTGCCCCAAACTTTAGTGTAAATAAATAAATAAAAAATTAGGAAACAGGTCTTTAATGGTTAATAATGTAAGACATAAATATACATAAGACATAATTTGTGCATGATAGGCAGATTCATAAATTGTAAAGGGTATAAATAACATCAAGCTATGACTCACGGGAGCGGAGCAGTAACCAAAGACGTAACAGTAACATGGGTGAAAAAACCCATGCGGACAAAGTCGCAGGCATAAGCTAGTTTGAAATAATTGTCTACAACTAGACAAAGAAATGAGATTACTATGTAATTAGATAGTAAAGACTTCATATTCATGAAAAGCTTTTGTCTGGTGTAATTTTACTATTATACCTACATTTAAACTTATTTTAGGAGCAGGTAACGATTAGGAATAATAAATTAATAGTATAAAAAACACGCTTTAGCTTTTAATCGTGGTCAACGTTCATTACAAGACCTTTCTAACAAGTCCAAACACGGCTATGATACGATCATCCATAATGAAGTTCCAGTTCATATCTTCCGGCTCCATCATCAGATCAGCTCGACAGTACCATGTTATTGTATTGTTATCAAAATCACATACAACTGCCAATTTTCATAACGCTACGATCTTTAGAAGATGGTTAAATTAGTTTTCTTAGATTTGATTACATAGTTACATACATACAGGTCGACCTAATAAAAGCGTGTTAAAAATACACACAAAGATACATTATTTACTTTATCACCGACATTTTTCTGTCACCAGGAAAAATTTACAGGGTCATTATTTTTTTAAGTAACACAAAAAAACGAGTGTCAAAGGTCAAAGAAATTGGAACCGGAATAAACACCTATCGCAGGTATGACGGCCAAAAAGTGAAAGTCTCAAAACAATAGTCTAATCTTAGAACAAATGAATCACGTCGATAAATCGACTCGCTATCTTATAGTGACGCGCATAAGATAGTTGAATCGTCCGGAATATTTTGACGTGGCGAGTTCTAAGGCCGGACATACACGGACAGCTTGAAGCAGTCAGGATCGACTGCTTCTATCGACTGCATAGTAAACTACAGCCTTTTACGTATGTACAGTCCACAAACCTATTTGGTATACAGGCAGCTTACTTTTTTTGCAGTCAGAAGTCATTTTTTTTAAATAACTCTCTTAAGTGTCCCATAAGCTTAAAAAGTAATTACGCATACAATAAAAATTTATATTGGCAGTGTAGTAGAAAGATGAATAATTTTGCCCGTATACCAAATAGTTTTGTTGAGTGTACATAGGTACACGAAACAGCTCGAGCAGTTGCAACTGCTTCGGGCGGTTGGCGTCACGGTGAAATTTCATCGTGCTGTCAAGCAGTCGCTAGGCATACACAGACTGTTCGGGCTGTCGACTGCTCTAGTGCAGTCTCTCCGCAGTAGCGCTTCTTCCTCAAAATCCATGCTGCTAATGATTTGGATGGGCCTGTTGGTCTAGTGGTTAGCGGCCCTGACTGCTAAGCCGGAGGTCGTGGGTTCGATTCCCACCCAGGACAAACTTTGTGTGATGAGCATGATTGTTTGTTCTGTGTCTGGGTGTGATTTTTCTATAATATGTATGTATTTATAAATTATATAAGTATGTATATCAGTTGTCTGGTTACCATAACACAAGCTCTGCTTAGCTTGGGATCAGATAGCCGTGTGTGAGTTTGTCCCAAGATATTTTATTTATTTATTTATTTGAATGAAATCGAAATTGTGACTTAATTGTTGAGCTGCTCATACCATACCTTCATGCTGTTTTGACGACATGGTTGGCGCAGTGGCTGAGCGCTCAACTGCTGCGCTGCGTGTCGCGGGTTCGATTCCCGCACGGGACAAATATTTGTATAGCTTACAGATAATTGTTCCGGGTCTGGCTGTTTGTAAATGTGAATTTACATGTTTTTTTTTTAAAGGAAAGGAAGGAATTGCTCCAGCAGTTGTTTGAAAACTTCCAGCAGTTATCAATGTCAGCTTTAAGCTGTTGACTCTCGAGTACAAGAGCGGTTCGTGTATGTTGATGACTGCCTAACAGCTCGAACAGTCCGTGTATGGCCGCCCTAAATACATTCTGAAAACGTAAGTCAGAGAGTCATGGAAGCCGTCTTCGCACCCGATAAAGTTTATTTTGATCTTTACGTCCCTAACGGTCATAAAGGAGTAAGTGCCGTTGCCAACAATTCAGGTTATTTACGAAAATACCTCTACTTCATACCATTATGTGACTGCCAGTTTGGTGTCGTGTTGGCAAGCACGACTGTTGAGCGTTGCCTGGGTTCGATTCCCAGGTCAGGCAAAAAGTGTTATTAGGTTTTTCCATTAGGAATTTCTCAGTAACAGCCCGGAGTTTGGAAATTGGAGGAGTGACACCCCTGTGTCTCGAAAAGCACGTAAAGCCGTTGGTCCTGCGTCTTCTCTCTCCTCGGTTGTGTCGGATTGCCGTTCCATTGGTCTATGAGAGTTAGGGATGAGGGAGTGCATATGTGTTTGCGCACACACTTATGCACTATAATATCTTCTGCGTACTCGGCTAGTCTGCATTAAGATTAGCCCCATTGATCGGTATCGGTCTGGGGAATACATTCATGTGATTTACAAACTACCATTTCAGGACCAGTCTAGTCTAGTGCGAGTTTTTATACGTACTCAATCTCGTTAACGTAAACTGATATTTGTATTGAAACTAAACATTCGAAACTTAAAGATGGTTGAGTCAAATAGAAATCCATGAGTCATGTTTCTGAACGCGCTCTGTCAGTTGGGATAAGTCACCATAGATTAATATATACTAACGTATTATGAGTCACTTCTTAAGTGCCATGGCTTACATCTTTATTACTATATTTTGAGAGAGAAAAAAAGAATATTAAAATCAGGATGCCCCGTTGGTCTCGTGGTCGCAAGTGCGACTGCTGTGCAAAGGGTCCCGGGTTCGATTCCCAGGTCGAGCAAAAAGTGTTATTGGGTTTTTCTATGAAATTCTCAGTAGCAGCTCGGAGTTTGGATTTGTGCCCGGTTAATGGCAATGGGCTCGCCCCCTATTACATGGGACCTAAATATACCGGCAAACTGTGGGTGTATATTGGTACACCTCTGCCTGACCCTTCGGGGAATACAGGCGTGATGGTTATTATATTTGATGGTAAAATCAGGATTAAAAAAAACATGATTGAAAAGAGTTTCCTTGGAGCTTATACTAGTTCTAATCCATATAGACCTACGTTTTGAAACGAACAACTTTCATGCTAGTAACTGACCGACAATGACCTAGATAATTCAACAGTACTTGTAGATGGTTTAATTGAAATAAATGCTTCGACTTTGACTGGCATCATTGTTCTGTGACGTGCATACCGCCGTCGGTAAACTAAAATGACACGCAGGAGTAAGAACCAACGTTTAAGATGCACACCTCTTTAATTTTCTTTGGTTAGAAATTGATGTTAATGCACTTAACAACCCCCCATTCATTATAAGTTTAGACAAAATTTTCAACATTATCGTTATTTTAATGTTAGCATAGCTTCGTTATTTCATGAAAAATTTTGCTTTACGTTGGTATACCAATACCAACGTAAAACGTTTTCCATGTAGGTAAAAAAATAACTGACATTTGTGACGGAGTCAAATTCAAAGTCAAATCATTTATTTCAATTAGACTATTTACAGGCACTTTAGGAAGAAACTTGAGCACTGATCTTTTAAATCCCAGTTTTGTCTAGATGTTTTTCTTGACCGTGTCACATCTATACAATAAAAGTTTGTAAATTTGAATAAAATAAAATCTGTGCTTAATATCATATAGGGGTAAAGTTTGCGAGGTTGTTGGGGGTAATCTCTGGATCTACAAAACCGATTTTGAAAATTCTTTTACCAATAGAAAGTCACGTTATTTGTGAGTGTTATATACTATATAACATCACGCTACGACCCACGGGAGCGGAGCAGTAACCAAAAACGTAACTTAATGCGAGTAAAATAAGCCACGCGGACGAAGGACGGATAGTACGCTAGAATATTACAAAGCAAATAGCAATTGTGGTGGACATGCATGTCGAAGGTGAACATCGTGGCTTGAAGAAAATTTAGGGCATTAGGACAGGTCAATCGATGCCAGACTAAAACTAGGCTGAGTAAGAAATAGGTGTCATTAAAGTTGGACCTAAGTAAATTAAATGTTCCATTCGAAGTCTAACATTCGTTCAAGTTTTTCCAAGTTTGCAATCTAGAAACCACAGGTGACAAATGATATTGTGTTTTATTCTGACGATGCTTTTTGAGAAGAAGCTCGTCGGAAGTAGTATCCATCAAACCGAAACACAGTAACGCTGCTTTGTCGCAGAAATATGTAGTTCTGCCGCAAATCAGCGTTACTGTGTTCCGGTTTGAAGAGTTTGGGTACCGGTGTGATTACAAGCACTTGAGACATTTGAACTTCTGTCGCTGGTATTGCAATGCATTTGCAAGGCCTCTGGTATTGCAATTGTGTATAGGCAGGGGTGACCACTTAACATCAGGTGGGCCATCGGCTTGTTTGCCAAGGATTATAAAAAAGACGATACCTACTAGCAATTTCACAAAGATGGTGGCTTTACCCAACTCATAAGCTGAAAACTTTAATCGACTACAATCATTTTGGCAGCCCAGTTCTGCTTACCTCGTAAAGTTTAATGAGCGTGAAGCCCAAAATGAATAAACAAATAACGACGTTATTATGAACCGATGATTCAAACGTTCACGCGTAGGTATTGCTCATACGTTAGGAGCACTAGAAACCTATATTTGCAAAAATAGAAAATGACAAACACACGATTGGCCTGTGGGTTGTCGCTTTGCTTTATGCTCGGAGGAATCATAACATTGGTAGTAGTTCTGGATATCTAATAAATTAAAAACAACACAACACGGTTGGCGCGGTGGCTGAGCGCTCGCGTGTCGCGGTTTCGATTCCCACATGGAACTAATATTTGTATGGCCTACAAATACTTGTACTAGGTCTGGCTGTTTGTGTACGTGAGTTTATATGTTTGTAAATGCATCCACGATACAGGAGAAATTCTTAGAATCTCAATCAATTCAAAGTATCAATCGGTTGAAGACCAATTCATGCATTGTTATTATATGTATACCAGATCAGTCTATATACAAATATTTTTGTAGATAAATACTTAGTCGGGAGTCAGAGGAACAACTACTTTTTTTTAAATTGTTTGTCATGATCACGACTGCTTCGTTAGCCTAGAGGTCGCAAGCGCGACTGCTACGCTAGAGGTCCTGGGTTCGATTCCCAGGTCGAGCAAAAAGTGTCCATTGGGTTTTTCTACGAAATTCTCAGTAGCAGCTCGGAGTTTGTATTTGTGCTCGGTTAATGGCAATGGGCTCGCCCCCTATTACATGGGACCCAAATTTACCGGCGAACTGTGAGCGTAAATTGGTACACCTCTGCCTAACCCTTCGGGGAATACAGGCGTGATGGTATGATCATGACTCATTTAAAACATTTACATATTATTCCTCAAATGATGAAACTAAATAGTGTTCTTAAGTGCTGCAAAATATTTTAAGATCAGCGTACCTTTATAAATAAAATACATTAGTCATCTCAAGTCTAGTCCCACCTGCTGTTAGTGTAACAGATCTATGGAGATGGATAGCAGATCACTTAAGAGAATAGGTCACGAAATACGTTAACAGAGTCAACACTTTTGAGCATTACCGATCTGTGTCGGGATTGCAAGTGGGTACTTCAATCAATACTAGGTTTACGGTCTTCTTTCTTTATCGTGTGGGCAGTAAGGTCTAACGACCCCAAACACCCTAGTGTCAGAGTTTCTAAACCGCCTCAAGGGCCTCTGACATGGTTACCGATGTCAGTGATGTCCAAGATAAACTTAGAAAGTACGTATGAATTAGAAAAAGTCACATTGGTACTTGCCCGTGCCCGGTCGCGAACCCACAACCTCTTGCATGAGAGGGGTTACACCATCACTGGGGGTGGGAGGGGTTTACGGTTAAAACATACCAATAAACAAACCAATTTTATACAAGCTGTTGATTTGCATCCTCGTCAAATTTTGGGAGCATGTCATAGAAAAAATGAAGTAATCAAATATGATTACGATACCTGGCCAATATTTCATAAATGTTTTTTTTTAGTTGAAACTATCAAAAAACAGTATTCCAGAATACTCCTCTTGCAAAAATCAGCATCGCCCAGTTGCGTAGGCGGTAGGCAGAGTGGTCACGGGGCTATATCAATGCGTGCATATATAGCGCCTAAACCCTCTGGCGAGATGGCTAGTTCGAATTGGAAATTCACGTCAAAAAAATTTAAAACAAATTTATTTTATTATTGATACGTGTTAATAATCACGAGCATAGTTAACTCCTTGAATTTGACAAGAATGCAAATCCACAGCTTGTAGAAATATCGACGATTGAAATTTTACCTGTCTAAGTTTTATTTCGTGGGTCGTAGCGTGATGTCTAAGAGTGGGTCTTACCTAAATTACTAAATTTACATTTAGTGCCTAAACATATTTATAACATCATTGCATCCCTGCCACGTTGTTAAAAGGTAACAGAATCAGAATGATAATTTTAATATGTACATTTAGCGCTAAATATGTTTAGTGATTGTTTAGTGAACTGCCTCGATAGCCTAGTGGTCCTAAGCACGACTGTTACGCTAGAGGTCCTGGGTTCGATTCCCAGATCGAGCAAAAAGTGTTATTGAGTTTTTCTATGAAATTCTCAGTAGGTAGCAGCTCGGAGTTTGGATTTGTGCCCGGTTAATGGCAATAGGCTCGCCCCCTATTACATGGGACCTAAACATACCGGCGAACTGTGGGTGTACATTGGTCCACCTCTGCCTAACCCTTCGGGGAATCACGCGTGATGGTATACTTTTTATGTTTAGTGATTTGTGGTGAAAGTGGCCCTTAGACATCACTGACATCGGTGAAGAAAAATATAGTAAAAGTAAAACCTCGCGGTGTCACGCGCTTTTACGTCTTTGGTTACTACTCCGCTCCCGTTGATCGTTGCGTGACGTTTGAACCCTCTTGAATCACTCTATCAATTGCTAAAACTTGTATTAAAATCAATAACAGCGAGAGCAACTTGGTTTGATATACGTAAGTCAAAGTCAAAGTCAAAACATTTATTTCAATAAGACCATTTACAGGCACTTTTGAATTGTCAAGAAGTTACAGTTTAATATTGAACCTAGTTGCTCGTTCGCAAAACGTAGGTTTCTGTGGAGAAGAACGAGCAAGAAACTCCATGGACACTTTTTTCATTCAATTTTTTTACAAAAACTTGGTTACAATATTCTTGTTGCTTCTTTAAGTGAAAACAATGAAGGTGAATATAAAAAATAACAAAATTATAGGCCGTGGCGTGTAAAGAAGATAATAAGTCGGAAATCCCCAATCGGACTTGAGTAAGCGTGATGATCAATGCTCAGTATGAAAAGATGCTTCTGAAGTTCAGAATCTGAACTGCAAGTGGAACAATAATAACCTTGTATTATTAGCTGTACGCAATGACTAGATTTTTAGCACGAAAGTATGAACAAATTACATTTTTTAAATAACCTGACATTGAATATGAAATTATAGAAATTAATTTCGTTATGACCTTGGCCAGTACACCACTGTCGCACTCATATTAATTTAAATAAAAAAATAAAAAATCGATGATTCAACGCTAGCTAGTGATTAGCAAATTCGTAACCAAACATACTATCACGCCTATTATTCCCCGAAGGGTTAGGCAGAGGTGTACCCCATACGACGTACACCCATAGTCCGCCGGTTTGTTTTAGGTCCCATGGGCGAGCCTATTGCCATTAACCGGGCACAAATCCAAACTCCGAGCTGCTACTGATAATAACACTTTTCTTGACCTGAGAATCGAACCCAAGACGTGGTGTAGCGTAGCAGTCGGGCTTAGGACCACTAGGCTAGCGAGGCAGTTCAGATTTTACTTATATCCTCGAACACAGAATACAATTAGGTACTACACGGCCAGTTTTTGAATGACAGCGCATATTGCAGTATACACTTGCGCTAATTATTATAATCACGGACAAATTGTTACTAATCCTCAACTAATTAATCTGGGACCGGCTAGCTGGGACCAATTGGCTATTTGTGCAATTAGGACACCCATTTATTATATTACCAGCCGTGGTATGGTGCAAGCTAACAGCAATGCGTAAAATGCGGTCATACACGACCGTTGTTAAGCAATTTTACCGTTTGAAGCCTTTTTTAATTGAAAATTTTACGTTTACAATTGATCTTATTTTTTCCAATACGAAGGATATATTTACAGTACATATCATCACGCCTGTATTCCCCAAAGGTTTATGCAGGTAGGCTATGTGCATAGTTTTGTAAACACGCAACAAAATCATTATAAATAAACAACACAAAATAAAAAAGCGATAAAAATCTGAGGCTTAATAAAATTTTATAAATAATTGAGGACAATTCCACAAGAACAAGACAAAAACTCAAAATAAACACAAACATTTCAGGAAGCATAATTCCTACAAATCACCCGAAGATATTTTGTGTCATAATAATTTACATCAACAACAAACCGTATTTTTGTGATGTGAAATGAAACATGCGTCCGTTCTATTCTTGTAACACGTAATACATTTTGCAAGTTTTAACCGACTGTTTATTTTTGAAGCGCGTCATCGTGCTCTCAAGTCTTTCCGTTCAATTTTAAATCGTACAGGTTAAGTGGCCCAGCTATCTTTGAAGCATGAGATCCGTTACGAAAATAGGCATCTGCAAAAGCTGAATTACTTTCGTGAAATAACCAAAGTCAAAGTCAAATCAATTATTTCAATTAGACCAAGTCAGTTTTGAACATAATTAAGAATAAAGTTACGCAGGAGATATTATAGTGCACAATTTATGTGTGCTGAAACACATTAGCTCTCTTTATATAATTATGTCGCTCACTGCCATAGTCCAATGTAGGAAGCATATTGTTCGGGACTACCCAAGATTTCTTTATGTAGGACAAAACTCATTGCACCAAACGAAAAATAAATCCAAAGAACTACAATCCAACACAACTGCGAGGAGATCACGCCAGTCAGATCACCTTTACGTGACACATACGCTACACCACCAGCTACCAAACTCTGGGTAGCTAGCTACTGAGAAATTAATACCTAACGGCAATACACAGAAACACTTTTTGCCCGACCTGGCGGTCGATTACTTTAATTAGCTCTCAATACTCAATTCTTTATTGCATTCCACAATGTAGGCTAGGTAAAAATTTGCGTGAAGAAACATTCCTGAACCCTGTCGAGTACCTACAGCAAAAGAAAATATGTGGAGATGAGGACTTATCAATTAAGTATCTTTTATATTAATTTATTTTTAAAACATTTTTGTTTATTTTACACTTATGATAAGAGTTTTAAGGTTTATCGATACAGAATAAACAATAATGATATGAGCTTATTAGTGAGGTTCTCGAAAAAGGTCGGGTGCGCAGTACTCGTAACCGCTGTGTTTGTATGACAAGATGTATGAACGTGCACGAGGCGAAAGGAGTATGTAAGGATCGTAGCAGGTTGAAGAAGTTATGCTAGACAAGGAGGTGGCGGGACGTCAGACGGAGAACCTCTCGTCCTAGCCGCCGCAGGACACGCTCCGGGCGTCGGGAGCCGCGAGATGACTCCCGGCCACCGTAGACGTGGACCTGAGGGCAGTGTCGACGGCGCGTTCGTGTTCCAAGCACGTTTCAAAGAGATGTCAGCAAATCGGAAGCGCTAGTCGGGGCCGATGAATTGCGGGTTATTCGAAAGAGATACCGCGCTCCGGAATGCAATGGGCACAAGAAGGAACATGGATGGGTTTTAGTCAGTAAAAGTCTGACACTCCTGCCCCGCCCAGGGCCGGGAGGAGAATTTTTTTGTCAATTTCCCATCCGCAAAAAAATAAAACGAAAAATTATCATATCAGGTGGCGTTCTGTAGTTTCTGCCTAACCCCATGGGAAAAAGGCTTAACTTTATATAATTAATATACGATAATATAATGAAGAATGTAAAACATTTTCAAATGACCAACGTAACGTTTTAAAACTGTTGTCTTCGTTAGGAACGTACTATTTTAAAGTATGACGTCAATACTGAACATTGTTTCGATAACATTCGGTAAATGCAGAAATATTTTAAACAAAGCTCACTGTTTTCAATGCTTCGCTCACATAGGCAGGTATGTACTATGGAGACTCTGGAAGAAAGAATATACATAGAAGAATAGTTTCAGCGGTCCTTCTGACTGTTCAAAATTCATTGTATGACAACGCAGGACATCACTAATGTCGCACCTGGTATGTCAGTACTTACTTAAATAGGTGGGTAGGTATTCCAAAAGAGGTCGCAAGTCCAGCCCTTGACTCCATTTCAATGAAAAGAAAACATCGAATCGACAGTCGTTCTTCAAACTTCAAATAAAATGAAGGGCACATAAAACTTTCTTATTTCGAGCTGATCAAACGGTATTCTGAAGATCGAATAAACTCGCGCGCATCACTCAGTTAATTTGGGATTGTTACGAATGCGATTGGATTGCTGTGAAATTCATCCAATGATTTTTAATTAAGTCAGCTTATTAAAATAAAAATTATCAAGTTTGTGAAAGCGCTTACGTAAATATAATAGATTTCATTAAGAACCCTTTCGTCACATCATCATCATATTAGCCGTAGGAAGTCCACTGCTTGAACGTAGGCCTTCCCCCATGGATTTCCAGAAGTACCGGTAGAAAACGGCCTGCGTCCATCGTTTTCCTGATCCTTTGATTAATGTTAATTGTAATCCGTGGTGCATGGCAATGTGGGCTTTTCCCAGTTGTAAACGTCTCATTGTGCCTATGGGCCTAGTTGAGTTCTGTCTTCTGCTTGTTTGGAAGAAACTAGAAATTATAAATTTTCTTACTCCTCCGCTGTTTTTTTTTTCTGATTAATTTCGTTGTCAGGTCCAAGATACTGGACGTTTCTCCGGGAGTCGCTGAGTGTTATTGCCTCGGCGTTTTTCTGGTGGTCCCAATTGTTGATTCTGTCTTTCAAGAGTAGGAGTGGTCGAGAATAGTGTAGCGGGCTTATACCAAAAAGAAGAACGTGTTAATGTTGGCGTCAAAGATTCAAATCGTTACTCTAAATGAATGGTATACCTACTCAACTCGATTTAGTACACGAGTCCATAGTATTTTGGCACTAATTATTTTCAGTTCTCGTTGAAAACATAATTTAAAATGTAAGTCTAATTTATCCTCAAGAAAGCCCACGTAATCGGATTGTCACTAATATCCCAAAATTATTCACGCGGGCAAAAGCGGTGCTGGCGTACAGATGATTCATTCAGAAATAAACATTTATATATGAGTCAAAGCGGCTGGTGCGTTCCACAGAAAAATGTAGGTAGGTAAGAACGAAAACTTGAAGATAATCTCGTAGTTTCAAAGCTTTCAGACGACTTTGACATTCCTACAGTAATTAAGACAGTGTGTTCTTTGTCGTTTGTAAAGGTCATCATTTTAAACTGATGTTTTATTTTGTACTAGCTACTGCCCGCGACTTCACCCGCGTCAATTATACAACGGGAGGTCCCGTTGTATAATATGTATTATACAACGGGAACGGTAAATTTTTCCGGGATAAAAAGTAGCTTGTAATCTCTTTCTGTGCCAAATTTCATTCAGACCCGTTCAGTCGTTCTGGCGTTATTAAATAACATACATCCAAACATCTCTAAATTTTTTTTTATTTATAATTTTACCAGTATGTTAGGAGTTAGCATTATTTTATAGGGTCTCATTGTTGAAATAGAAACCCTTCTTATTTTTACAACAATGTCTCTTTGTTACAACGGCTTAAAATCTATTTGTGTGACCTTTCCAGGTGTATCTTCTAGATCACAATAGACACGTGTAAGTAAGTAGGGCTAAACAGTTTCAGTGGTGGCAAGCTATCAGGTACAAAAGGAGCCTTGACTACTTCTCATATAGTAATCTTTTACATGATATTTTCACACACCTTTATTTGTTCATATCTTCTTGTTTAATATAATATTCCTCTAGGTTTAAGTACTCAAAATATCAGTCATGCTAAAACGACGTAGGTCTAGTAATTCCGGGATTTTGCTCCAAATGTAGATAATTATGTATAGACACATAAAGGAACCGGTAGGTAAAATTATGGAATCATAGTGCAGTGAGCAACTTGCTACTCTTGAATTAATAAGCCCTTCAAATACATGTACCTAATGCAAGAACTGCCTACAGACATCACATCTGCTTAGCCTTTTCCCAACAATGTAGGGGTCGGCTTCAAGTCTAACCGAAAGCAGCTGAAATACCAGACAATCACACAAATAAACAAAATATAAATGTCTGTTTGAAATTTCAAATAAAGCTTTTTACTAAATGCATACGAATGTTTTGCGGGGCACATATAAAAAAAAATGATTGTCATTTTTTAAAATTATTATTTGTCTGTTGGTTCGTGCTTATCTCTGAAACGGCTCGACCGTATTGACGGGACTTTCACAGGTGAAAGCTGAACTAAGGCTACTTTTATTTTAGAAAAATAATTAGGTTGCCACAAAAAAAAAATCATTCACGCAAACGAACGATGCATAATCTAGTATAATTATTACAAGAGCTTGTCTTATGTTTAACATCGTTGTCGAGATGTCGAGCTGGATTTGTTTACAACTAGTAGCTTCCAGAAATTATAGAAAAGTACCTATGAGTAACCGTTTTGAAGGTTAACCAACATTGGAGGAAAAATAATAAATGTTCAACAACGTGTTGGACCGTGGTCTCCAGTATTGTTGTTGTTGGGGTTCTCCATGGACTTCAAGCCTTTATTTGTTATATACTTATGCTGTCTATACGAACCTGTTGATATCATCCATAATTATGTTTATAAGTGGAAACTTTTTTTTTACCGATGGGTAATCATCAAATGACTTCCCCCGCCCTGAGCGGGGCGGGAGGGAGTGTCAGTGCGCGGTAGTTTCCACTTGCTGCGGGCTGTTCAAAAGAGGAACAACCCGCAGCAAGTGGAAACTTGTGATTGACCTTTTATAACTTCTACGCTTCTTCATCATCATCATCATCATCATCTTATCAGTTGAACGGGGTCCACTGCTCTGCATGTTAATAAATCTATTCTATTAGTTTCCCATCACAGGGCATAAATAAATTAAGTAGTTACATTTATGTTCCGTTGAAACACATAACCAGTGTTTTGTTGTTATAAGAATTTCTTGGTAGCCTTACTAAAGAATTTAAAGTTTACGAAACTAACCTGCTTTATTTATAGATTCACTAGCTTTTGCTCACGACTTCGTCTGCGTAAATGTCGGTGTTACACGTACTTAATCGGCGGTTTAAGTTCCTACGTGTAACAAATGGATATAAAAAAAAATATACAAGCATATTGTAAAAGTAGTACTTATGTTGTTAGAAACTATTAGATAATCTGTGGTACAAGTAGTCACGTGACTTAAGCGAGACTGCTACGCCAGAGGTCTTGGATTACATTCCCAGGTCGATCAAAGTATTATTAGGTTTTTCTATGAAATTCCCACTAGCAGATCGAAGTTAGGATTTATGCCCGGTTAATAGCAATTGGCTCGCCTCCTATTACATGGGACCTAAACAAACTGGCGAACTGTGGGTGTTCATTGGTACACCTCTGCCTAACCCTTCGATGAATACAGGCGTGATGGTATGTAAAGCTTGGCTACTCCCAGTATCCCTGGTTCACACCAGCGGATAATGTTTTAAAAGACAATTCTGTCGAGCTGTAATCCATACTAGAAAAAACTTCCAATCGAAGCAGAAAACACGAGAAAAACTCAATAAAATCAAGAACAACTTGAAATGAATAACACCAGAATGATTATTCAAAAGATCGGATTAGATTGCCTCACCTCACAGCCGGTAAGGTGCGAACATTCCGGAGTCCACAGAAATAGTCCTGCGTAGGTGTGCAAACACCTCCATCGTGGTATTTGAAAACTAAAAAGTGATGCTCCGAACAATATTCACATAATAAAGCGAGTCAAGAAGAATTATTACATTTAATTAAAGATTATATTATTTACAGTCTTTTTTTCTTACTGAACCTGAAGGGGCCTTGCACAGGAGATTGGTGGAGATAGGGAGAAGCCTGAGAGAGGCCAGCTGTAGGTGAACCCAACCTAGAGGATGATGGTAATGATTCTCTCCCTCGAATAGGCATAAGAAATGAGAATATTTTATTTGCCATTCAGTAACCTACAAGCGGGGCTGATTGGCTTACAGTACAACATATTGAGTACACACATAATTGATAATTACAATACTAGTCGTTTATAACATCAGCTGTTCCATCTTCATTTTATTTATTAAGAAGGACAGCTACTAGACAACGGTTTGGGATAGCAACTAATACCCACATTATGCAATTTTATCTATTTTAAACTCTCTATATTTATGCCAAAACTAAATGCGGTTGCTATTAGTGGTTTGGCTACCCGTAACTCTGCTTACACGGTTAGGGAGAAGCGTGATGTTACGTAAACTCGGCGCCAGATTATCTTGCCAAGAATGTAAACAAGATATAGGTGTAAGATAAATGATTTTGCCATTTAAATATTGTTCTTCAGAAGACATATCATACAACGGAGCTAAAATCAAAAAAATATTATGTTAGCTTTATCATATTTTCTTTCAAAGGATGTGACACATAGTTTTATTTTTCTTTTATCAGCGTTTCCTTACACTTTAATTGGCTCTTGTATTGTAGGTTCATTAGCAGATCTAAGTATAGCATATACCTGGAAAATAAGGAGAAAAGGTCACGTAAGGTCGAAGAAGACATCTTAGAAGTATCGGTTATTAACCCTTAAAGAAATAATAGAACTTCCTTCAAGACTCTCAAGAGAGTTCTCAGAAATTTTTAATAGGGACTTGAGAGGAAACACTGCTATTGTTTCAAGAATATTATTTCAATAACAGGATGTAAGTAAGTAAAAGTTTTATTTTTATGTATAGGTATCATAATGTTTTTTTTTATCATAATGAATATGACAATTGTTGCCTAAATTCGGAATGCCAAACCACCAGCAAGCAAGTTAAGTCCGTCTTTGGGTCAAATTGGTAAAAAAAAACCCGGATTTTATGTAAATTTTAAAAACATAATGTTACGTCTTTGTGTGTAGTAGCGTGATTTTAAACAGCCTACAACCTTTCTTGATAAATGAACTATATAACTTCAAATGACTTTTTTCAAATCTGATCAGCAGTTTCTGAGGTAAGTGCTTCCAAACAAAGAAACTTTCCAGCTTTACAATATTAGTTTAGAAAATAGGGAATAGATATGTCACAAATACGAAAAGGACTGCCTCGTTGGCCTAGTGGTCCTAAGCACGACTGCTACGCTAGAGGTCCTGGGTTCGATTCCCAGGTCGAGCAAAAACTGTTATTGGGTTTTTCTATGAGATTCTCAGTAGCAGCTCGGAATTTGGATTTGTGTCCGGTTAATGGCAATAGGCTCGCCCCCTATTACATGGGACCTAAATATACCGGCGAACTGTGGGTGTACATTGGTACACCTCTGCCTAACCCTTCGGGGAATACAGGCGTGATGGTATATATATATACGAAAAGAAGAAAATTTCTATTGGGAAACATCTCGATTTAGTGTACGATCTTCACAAACACAACTGTGCCAGTTAGTCACTCCAATAAGTAAATAAATAACAGTGATACATACTCTGACTGCAAACCTAAAAACAGCTTCGGCATTTCTCACTCGAACAAAAATACTACTTCGCGAATTATCTTCGAAGTGCCCGCTGATATTCAGTACATATCAAGCAGAAGCTCTGTATGTACAAAACAGCTGATCATATGAGATTTCACAATGAGCGACATAGCTTACTCATTGGCTTCCTACTTCCTACTAATAATAATCCTATTACACCTCTGCCTAACCCTTCGGGGAATACAGGCGTGATGGTATATTTTCTTTTTAATAATCCTATTCTACTATCCTACTATGATATTGTAAATACGAAAGTTTGTGAGGATGGATAGATGGATGGATGGATGTATGGATGGATGGATGGAGGTTTCTTTAACGTAAAACGGCTGAACGGATCTGGATACAATTTGGCACTGATATAGCATGTAATGTAGAATAACACATAGGATATTTATCCCCGAAAAATGCATGGTTCCCCTGGGAAAATAGCTCATCTTGGGAAAGTTACTTTTTACGCGGGCGAAGCCGCAGGCAGAAGCTAGTAAACCATATAATTTCGTCTCTATAAACTGAGATAAGCTAATTGTAGTGTCATCCGATATTGCATACATACATACATAAGCCACGCCTTTTTCCCAAGGTGGTAGACATCTGCGGGTTGTTCGAAAGAGATACCGCGCCCCCGGAACGCAAAGGGCACATGAATGGAACACAGACGGGTTTTAGTCAGTAAAAGTCTGACACTCCCTCCCGTCCCGCCCAGGGCGGGGGAAGTTATTTGAGGATTTCCAGTCTTAAAAAAAAAAAGGTGGTTGCCATAAACCACAGAACGCCACCTGCTACAATCCTTATTCCTTTCGCCTCCTCCACGTTCATACAATGGTCATACAAGCACGCCGGTTACCAGTACTGCACACCCGACCTTTCCGATATCCTCACAGGTGGAAGTATGCTGTAACCTTTTCTAGGAAAATTTCTAATACAATATAGATGTAGGACATTCTGTATCTAATCCGACTTGAATACATGGAATAACCGATGGAGCAATCGTCAAAGTGCACATCCTGCATTCGAACGAACACAATGAACCTATAAATCCTGGAGCATAAAAATATCGATAGTTAACGACCTATTTGTTACTAGTCTTGTCTGAAAGATGAAGTTATTATTACGTTAGAAAAAGATAGTTCTGTTTCGCATACTCGTAGGTACCCTTAGGTTAGGTACCTGTAGGTTTCCAAAAAATATGACGTAAATAATAAATGAAGATAGGTTTTACTTAGAGCAAGTATGGCGAATTAACGACACGCATACCAATTGTAATAAATAAAAAAGTATTGTTGAGTTTTTTATGAAATTCTCAGTAGCAGCTCGGAGTTCGGATTTGTGCCCGGTTAATTGCAATAGAAGTGCCCTATCACACGGGACCTAACAATCCGGCGGACTGTAGGTGTACATTACTACACTTCTGATAAATTCTTTGAGGAATACAAGCGTGATGGTATATGGGTGTACGTGTATGCTAACACAAAAGAGCTGTATATAAATCTATATTTAAACGTTAAAAAGTATTTTGAACAACATTTATTTATTATGCGTAGTGATGACGTTCGATGCTTTTGTTAAACAAAACAAAAGTTCCTTATAAAAACCTGAGTTATTTAAAATGACCTATTAATTAGTTGAGTCAATCTCATATTACATTTGTATGGGTTAGGCCGGCTGCATTGGTCCAAATGTTGCCCCCAGAGCTTTTTGTCCAACTTTCGCCCCAACGTTGGTCATTGCTCAAAGCACACATTGGACGAGGTATGTTGGGACCAACATCTGGAACCAGGGTTAGATTGAACTCTACCATTTAAAAGTAGGCCGCCGTATATTGTTCATTGATTAAAAATTCTAGTTAATAGCAGCTATTTAGGTCAGAAGCCTGTAGATTTCCGACCTAATTAATAATTGTATCGGATAAAAGCCTCTTTTGAATAATATAACAATTAACATTGTTTACGATGACGACTACATAAAGTCGTCACTCCGTCCAGTTTTGCAAATACTTGATGCAGCGAATTCTGTGAAATTTTCAAAAGAGCTTTGATTGGGAGTCAAGACACATTTGAATTCACGCAAGAAGACTAGACACGACTTGCTTCACCTGCTTCTAAAACATTTTGTACTAAATGCAATGAGCTTGTTACCAACCTAAAAATAACTTTATTTATCAATTTAGTTTTGATCTGAAACGTCTTTAAAATCACATACAGTACCAAGTCTGAGAAGAAGACTGTTACGAAATAGGTTTCAATCTTTAACACTAAAAGCTACGCGCTGACCTATGACAGCAAGTAGCTTTTAGTGTTGAAAATTCTATACGTTTCACGTTAAACTAACGGTCGTGTGTCTGACACAGCCCCACTCGATTTATTTTCGATCTTCGGGTTTTCAACATTTTCTTTAAGCCAAGAGCTGACGCGATCAAAACAAAAAAAAAGAAAATCGATCGAGCCATTTTCGTTTTCTGAGATTGACCCACGACAATGATTGATTTGATTTTTGGTTAAACTTACATAATTTTATAATTATTGACATGACATAATATTAAAAGTAAAATCTATAGGTACTTTATTATATAATATTATAAAGCTGAAGAGTTTGTTTGTTTGGTTGAACGCGATAATCATAGGAACTACTGGTTCGAATTAAAAACATCTTTTTGTGATGGATAGTCCATTTATCGAGGAAGGCTTTAAGAGTATAGGCTATATTATAACATCACGCCACGAGCCATAGGAGCGGAGCAGCAAACAAATACGTAACTTAACGAGGGTGAAAAAAAACACGCGACCAAAGTCGCATGCAGAGCTAGTCTTGTGATGAAGCTACCATCGACGTCAGGTTTACAGAAATAGAACTGATGAAAATGCAAACCACAATCGGGCATTTCGAAAGCGGTGAATAATTAAAGAAGATATTCCACCGTTCGGTGCTCTCAAAAAGTTTAGCGCTGCATAAGTCTGGAATAAGAATGGAAATGCAAGACAAAGAAAATTGTTTAAATTCTTAAAATATCAACGTCCATAACCAATGAGACAAAGCAGAGTTTGAAATTTATAAGTCAATTTTCATTATGCTTAAGTAGAGATCATGGTATCGTGTCTAACCGAGAACTAAAAACATTTTTTGTTATTGTCAAACGATCTCTTGTCCGGTAAAATAAAAAAGAACCAGAAGGAACACATCTACATACCATCACGGCTGTATTTGCCGAAAGGTTTGGCAGAGGTGTACCAATATACACCCGCGGTTAGCCGATATGTTTAAGTTCCATGTGAGAGGGGGCGAACCTATTGCCATTAACCGGGCACAAATCCGAGGTGCTACTGAGAGTCCCATAGAAAAACCAATTAACATTTTGCTCGACCTGGGAATCGAACCGAAAACCTCTAGCGTAACAATCGCTCTTAGAAGCACTTGGCTAACGCGGCAGTTTTTACTGAAATAACGCCGATAAACTAAGCCCAATTAAGAAATCGGTCAAACTTAGCTACCTATTATATTAATGCTGAAAAACCAGAATTCTTTTCTCTTGTCTGACGAACAAAAAGCTTTTCGACTGATATTACATTTAGCCTTAGGTTTTTATTCATTGACACTGCGAGTCTAAAATAATTTAACCACCTGTATATATTACCTATAAAACCATAATAAAAAATCTCTAAACACTTGATCTGAATAATTCTGTTACATCTTTGTCTAGTATGGCAAAATTTATGAATCATCATCGTATCAGCCAAACGACGATCTACTGCTTGACATA
Source organism: Caradrina clavipalpis (assembly GCA_932526535.1). Lineage (NCBI taxonomy): Eukaryota > Metazoa > Arthropoda > Insecta > Lepidoptera > Noctuidae > Caradrina > Caradrina clavipalpis. The sequence continues at coordinate 9,272,145 of OW052087.1, forward strand.
GGCTTCCCCTAAAGGTAGCCAAAATAACCGGTGCTAAGCTGCCCGCATCCAGGCTCTCAAATGGCAACCAAGTGGGATGGTGCAGTATGAGACGGCCCCCCACGAGGTACACCGACGTCCTGCTAATTGGTGAATACAAATTATCAATACCGCAACCACAGGTGATTCTCACCATCACACGAAGGTAGGAAACTGGCGGGCGAACGACGCGCGCACGACTCGAGGACCTATATTTAGATCGCTCCACATCCGAACGGAGTTTCGCAACACCGCCACAAGCGCCGACATCGGCCTTGCATAGATCAACCGACACCTGGTCGAAAAACAAGTATTTTTCTTGCTAGATAAGATTACAATTTTTTGGGAAGATGGGAATAAGACATGTTCCTCTATGTTAATTGTATGATAAAAAGGCGTACTTTTTTTTTAAACTTTTACCCATTAGTAATTTCTTCTACCTATATCGTGTGGATGCACTTACAAATATAGGAACTCACTTATACAAACCTAGTGACAATTGTCGTTTGACAACCAATTTTGCACATCTAGCATTATGTTGCGCAAATAATATCGCCCGATAATTCTATCGTGTCTGTGGGAAGAACAGATTAGAAGTCAAACAATTCTCAATACACGAATTCCAGACCGTCATAATATTGTTTTATTTCTTATTTTTCCATTTTGTTGGACTATTTTAACTGACGGCCAATTGTTTAGAATGACTAATTGGTCCTGCTATATCCTAGGCCTATATCGTCCTTGGTTCCTGTCGTTCGGGATCCATTCCTCAAGTGGTTTAGTCCGAAGTTTATCTGCCAGATTTTGCCTGCCAACATTAATTTTGAACACCTAAGAATGCCTAAGTAATAAGTACTTTTGTGCCTACTTCTTCTTTATCATATCTGTGTATGGAACATAATCTTTGTCTTCGTTTAGTATCTGGTAATAACCAGGAGAATATTTTGTGACGGCTTTGTTATTTGTTTATTACTTTACTAAGATATTTCTGCTAAAGGCCGTTCTTATGAAACATGAGTATTTTTAGCGCCCACACTTCCATATTTTTGTATCAAGACCGTCTCAAGTACCTACGTGTTTTGAAGCTTTTGGACTTACTTCGAACGTTTTGTTTATTTCGCGGTATGGATATGGTTTCAGGCCATTGCGTCATATAATGTGACGACTTTCTTTCAAGGTATGCTTATTCTATTTTAAGTCAACAAAAAGAATGTGCGGTAGGTACTAAGAGAACTGAAGAAAAGTCTCGTGTTGCTGTGAACCGCCTGCAAAAAAGTTGAGGAGGGGAACATTCCTACTACCATACTTTGTCTGGGGTTTGTCATGTGCCCAAGGCTTAGAAAATCCGTATTTCCAGAAGCTCCCAGTGTCGCTTCTCACACGTGTTCAGAATATCCACAATTTAATTTTCCACCTTTGTTTAAACTAGAAAAAAGATAGGTACCAACACGGTTGATAAAACGAAATATAAATTGTCCAACCGATATAATCACCTCTCCGACCGTCTTCTAAACAATAATTAGAATATTTATTCCTTTCAATACTCCAAGTATTTCCTTCACAAACAAACTAAATACGAAATACCTATTATCTTTCAACATAACGCTTTATCATTTCGTTTCAACTGTCAGTATCTATCAAAGTGCTGAAAAATCCTTTTATCCGACTATGGGTGAAAGGATTTTTAGTTCGAATAAATTCGTTACTGGTACACGTGTAGGAGGGCACTCCATCAAATTTACACATTTTGTTTTTTAAAATGGAGCGGCAGACTCGTCGGATCCTGATTTTTGCGGACACGTGTAACTTTGACCTTAAACACAACATGACACGTGTAGCTGCTCCCTCAAAGGTTAAAACTTTTCCAGATATATTTTGGTCCTATGAAAAAGGGGTGAGAACATTGCTTTGAACGACTTCAGTTTCAATATTTGTAAAAACGTGAACAAAGTGAATGTCTGAAAATAATTTTCCTGTTTGGAATACTTTGTACATATACATAAAATGTTGTTGAGTTTTTCTATGAAATTCTCAGTAGCAGCTCGGAGTTAGGATTTGAGCCCGGTTTGGCAATAGGCTCACCCTCTTTACAACATACCGGCGAACTGTGCGTGTACATTGGTACACGTCTGCCTAACCCTTCGGAAAATACATGCGTGATGGTATGTGGTATGTAAGTAGATCATTCGATTTAGTTCAGCTCCAGAACGAAGGATAGCAGGGCCTTGACGTTACTGGCGATCTTTTGGAGAGTACCTGGGTTTCCAAAGTACTTCGCCCAGAAAAGCCTCAATAAAAGTAGACCGACTGAAATTACAAGTTTATTAGATTTAACATCATGTATGAAGACGTTGGCGAGTGATTCTACAGGAAAACAAACAAGCAGTGGTATTTATTACTCTTTTTTTATCGACGGGCCTGTTGGTCTAGTGGTTAGCGGCCCTGACTGCTAAGCCGGAGGTCGTGGGTTCGATTCCCACCCAGGACAAACTTTGTGTGATGAGCATGATTGTTTGTTCTGTGTCTGGGTGTGATTTATCTATAATATGTATGTATTTATAAATTATATAAGTATGTATATCAGTTGTCTGGTTACCATAACACAAGCTCTGCTTAGCTTGGGATCAGATAGCCGTGTGTGAGTTGTCCCAAGATATATTTATATTTATATATATATATTTATATCATATGACCTCTTTCTGTCTGGGTGTAGCGGAAGGTAGTATCAAACTGTTACTGACTGAAATGCATCTATGTTCTTCCTAAAGCCCTATGCGTACCAGGCCAGGGTAACATCTCTCAAACAAATTCCGCAACCCGATCAGAATCTATTACACCTGGATCAAAATAACTGAAAGTAATTTTAGTAGTAGTAGAGCTATTTATGAAGGAGCTCGTCCGGGAAAATACTACCACCATACCTATTTCTGCCGCAAAGCTGCGTTCTGGTTTGAATGGTATGGGTGCCGATGTAATTACAGGCAGATGAGACATGTCAACTTTGTCTCTGGATTCCAATGCATTTGCGAAGCCTCTGCTCTGGTATTTCAGATGTCTATAGGTAGCGGTGACCACTTAACATCAGGTCGCCGTCGAATTGTTTGCCATATATTGACATAAAAAGCAAAGTCTCATAGATTGGGATATACAATACCTATGTACTAAGAGATCTCTTTTTTTAATAACGTTTGATTGACAGAGGTATACTGCCCTATGTACCTGCAATTACTGTCACCTCGAACATCAAACACCTGCACAGGTGTACGTTGAGTGCCAAACATTTGCTGTAATGATTGACGATCGTGCGTCGCGTGGATATATTGATAGTACCATTAATGAAGACTTCATACAGGTGTTAATGATGTACACATGTTATCAGTGCATGCTAGATCTTGATCTAGTAGTAGTACAGCTCCTTGTTAAAAAGCTTGTACTACCACCGTACCTGTTTCTGCCGCAGAGCAGCGTCGCTGTGTTCCGGCTTGAAGGGTATGTATGGGTGCCGGTGTAATTACAGGCACATAAGACATTTCAACTCTTTCTCTGGGATGGCAACTCATTTGCAAGGCCTCTGGTATGGCAGAGGTGTATAGGTAGCGGTCACCACATTACATTAGGTGGGCTGTGGGCTTGTTTGCCATCCAAAGACTTAAAAAAAGATAAAAATTGTAGTTCTACTAAAACACTTTCATTGATAAGGTGGCCTGCGTCATTGTTCTAGTCGGTTTGCTAGAAATAAAGAAAGAAATACATTTTATTTGGTACATGCTTATGGTACATTTAATTCGCTAAAGAAATTACAGTATTTCAAAGCATTTAAACTAAATATTGCAAGGCTACCGGTACTTTGTAATTATGCAATCTATACAATCAATAAATTTTTATTCCATTTTTTTTGGTCCATTTGGACCAATATAACAATCTTTCTTACTGATGAAAGAAAATACCCATATGTTGCTATATTTGTAGATTTCACTCACTCACTCACTCGATTGTGCCAGGAAACGTTTCAATTTTCTAAAAAAATCTATACTCCTAGGTGCTAAAATTGCTTTCTAATATCTATATATACGTAGATATTCTTCATGTAAAGAAGACCTAGGTCATACTATGTTTCGACCAATACTAACGATCTATACCTACGCAGCTACGCCATAACTCAAATAGTAATAAGTATCGGTGAAAGGGTTCATAACACCCCAACCCAGGTTTGAACTTTACTAACAACGTGTAGTTTTATTTTCTACACACAAAGTTCCTGAGCCAACGTGATTAAAAGGGTACTTCCAACGTGATCTCATATTTAAAAAAACTTAACAAAATAAATAGGTACTAAATAGGTAGTTATTTTTGGGTTTGATATTCCCTAAACCTTCATAGGTCAAAGGGGGTAGGAACTTACAAACTTCTAAAAATAATAAACATTATATTACTTACTGTACCTTGACATTTCCTGTGGAATCCTACTTTTAGTTTCTTGTACAAAACACTGGTGGTCACATTTTCGGTGCTGTGAAAAAAAACAGGAAATTTTGCTGACGTCAAAACTATAACGTATAGGTAAAGTTTGAGAGTTTGTAAGGTTGTAAGGGGTAACTTCTGGTTATACCTAACCGATTTTTAAAATTCTTTTACCCATAGAAAGTCACGTTATTTGTGAGTGTCATAGGTTATATAACATGGCGGGACGAGAGAGGGAGAGAAGAGTCTCTCGTCCCAGCAGCCGCCGCGGGAGACGCTCCGGGCGTCGGGAGCCGCGAGACGACTCCCGGCCACCGTTGACGCGGGTCTGTGGACGTTGGGCAATGGGTAGCTCACCGTCCGTACGTTAACTAACGACAGACCGTATCGACGGCGCGTTCTTGTTCCACCCGCGCCTCAAAGAGATGTCAGCAAACAATGGAGGGGCCACTAAGGGCCGATGTCTGCCGGGGCTGCGGGTTGTTCGAAAGAGATACCGCGCCCCCGGAACGCCAAGGGAACATGAAGGAACATAGATGGGGTTTAGTCAGTAAAAGTCTGACACTGCCCAGGGCGGGGGAAGTCATTGGATGATTTAATATCTCTATAAAAAAATAAAAGGCTATAGAACATCAACGCTACGACACACAGGAGCGGAGCAGCAACCAAAGACGTCATTTAATACGGGAGAAAATATCCATTCGGACGAAGTCGCGGGCAGAAGCTAGTTTTTAATCATTTGATTAGGTTTATCCAAGAGGTGTAGCTGCTTTTATAAAGATGAAGATCGGAGATAATACATCAAATTTCGAGTGTGAGAGTTGGTGGTGTAACATCCCGTGGCTTGGAAATCACGTAAATTCGTTTGTCGTGTGCTTAATCTCTCCCCGGTCGTGTCGGATTAACGTTCCATCGAGTTATCACAGTTAGAGGGAATGCAGACATGTGACTGCGCACACTTATGCACTAAAATATCTCTCTCGATCTCAGTACAGACGGAAAAATGTATTATTTTTAAACCATGAAACTTTATTTTATTAATTGTCATCTAAAATAAGAATAAGGAACTACAATACCGAAGACCTCGGACTTCAATACTCCATCAATATAGTCACACCGTCTGCAATCAACGATGACTCTTCCTCATGACGTTGATGATGCAGATGCATGCCAACACAACTCACTGATGAATCATGTGATTTAAATATAAAATGGATTATATTAATGCGGCTCGCCGTTTTTATGAGCGTTATTTATAGAACTGGCATGTATTGTTTTACATGAATCCAGAGTCATTTTATCTATATTATTATTGTAAAGAGCAAAGATTTTTTGTTTGTTTGTCTGTTTGTATCGAATAGGCTGCGAAACTACTGGACCAATTTATACCATTTTCACCAATAGATAGCTTAATTATTCTTGAGTAACATAGGCCATAAAACATTACGCTACGACACACGGGGGCGGAGCAGTTACCAAAGATATATTTTAACGCGGGTGAAATAAGCCTTGAGTAAGTCGTGGACAGGTCGCTAGTCTACAGACATAAAAGCGAAAGGCCACTCATTCTCTCACTGTATAATTAATACGAAATCTCGAAAGTAATTGAGCCATGAAACTGAACTTCAGCAGATAGGTAGAACCAGGAACTACGGACTTGAAGGTAGAACATTGGCTGAGTACAGTTAGCGATAGGGAGCGTCTGGTTTTGACGCCGAGTAAGTTGCGTTCCAAAGCTAGTTACTCGTATTATTAAAGGTAGTTGTTACATGTCTACCTACCCATTAAGCTGTAAATTTAAAATTTTGTCAAGGGACATAATATGACTTAGTTACTCTTAGTTACTACCTATTTAAAATCCTTTTAAAATTAAAATAAAATTTCAGTAATCAAAAATGTACCTTTATTATTCTTATGCATTACTTTAGAAAAAAAATCTAACTCCCCAACATTTTATTTTAAATATTATAAATTAGCTATTTGCCCCGTATTGTACATATAAAGACCAATTAAAATACATACATACTCAGGAACTATGTATGTATACACTCGCATATCCTAGTACCAAAATCCCATATACCTATACCTGTAGCAAAATGGCAAAAAACGGAACCCTTATAGATTCGTCATGTCTGTCTGTCCGTCCGTATGTCACAGCTACTTTTTTCCGAAACTATAAGAGCTATGCTGTTGAAACTTGGTAAGTAGATGTATTGTGTGAACCGCATTAGGATGTGGTGTCCTAATCAAAGTATCACACGAAACATTAACAAATTACACCGATTGTCATGTATCTTATGTTGGAGATCCAAAGTAAAATACACAAATCCATACTTTTATGCTTGTTATAAAAGTTCCAGGCTGACCGGATGTAGCTAAATAAGAGTATTATATAGAGCGTCCGTGCCTATCTGAGCTCCACAACCCAGTTGCTAGGCAACACGGTACCTCTTGGTAAATCTGGTTGTCAGACTCCCTAACTTCTGACTATCCGTAACGACTGTCAAAAATCTACGAATGACAGCCAGAACCAACAGCTTACGTACGAGCCACGGGGGTGTCACACCAACAACTTCCAAACTCCGGACTGCTACTGAGATCTTCCTATTGGAAAAACCGAATAACACTTTTTGCCCGAACTGGAAATCGAACCCAGGACCCCACGCTCATCAGTTGCGCTTGCGACCACCAACAGGGCAGTCAAACAAATAATAAACAGTTGCAGATCAATAATTTAGTGCTTAGTAAATGATTCGTCAGTGAGCCAAAAAATGCTGCGAACACCCGTAGTCTAAATGATGAAATGTCAAAATGTCTTTGGACTCTGCGCAATGTCTAATTGCTGTTCGGAAAAGGTGACATAAATATTTGACGGTTGAATTGATTAGGAAAATTGGACGAGGATTATGTACACTTATTTTTAAAGAATAGGAACTTTATTTAATTTTGAAACTATCTGCATTAGTACCACTATAACAATACACCATAACCTAAACACAAAACTTATTAATTATAATAATATTATAAAGTATGTACAATATATAAAAAAACTAAAAAGAGAAAAATAACTTTAGCTTTGGAAGTCAGCGGCTTTGTTTCTGTTTGTTGTTGTCACCGACTTCCAAAGCTAAAGTTATTTTTCTCTTTTTTGATTTTGAAGGCGATTGTCTTTTTTTTTAAAGTTTTTTGTTTATCGCTTTTTAGTATCAACTTCCTGTCATCCAAATCCATGAAGAAACTGTCATGTTATATAAATTAACAAGACACCACTAAAAAGTCATAAGAAAGCAGAATATGCGATTTCGTTTACTTGGATGAGAAATTTTCAAATACTATTGTATACATCTGTGTAACCCTTGAGTGTACAGGCGTGATGTTGTGTGATGGTGTTAACAATGCTTAGATATGCTATAGCAACAATCGCGGTTAATCTGCTGTTATTTATTGAAGAGTTCCCCCGATTTCTACAAGATTCCATCATCAGATATTGAAATGGTGACAATAGAACCACACGGGAAGCACCAGCTTTCAAATAAATCATGACAATCGGTTCACCCAGTCGGCAAATTTGAGGTAACAAACATAAAAAAAAATACAGTCGAATTGATAAACTTCTCCTTTTTTTGAAGTCAGTTAAAAAGAGAGCTTTATAGAGCGTCAATAAACTCGTTTGCATCACTTTCAATGGCACTGCTGTAGTGCGATTCTCTAAAATGCAAACTCGAAAACGAGTCTCACTAAAGTGATCGCGCTCACTTCGATAACGAACCAACTTGTCATTGGTTTAGTATTCGTTCGCCGTGGTGACGTCACCGGCGTGATCGTGTTTAACAGAATACTATTTTGTAATCTCACTGCGGATTCAGCTTTCGAATTACGAAGTGAGGCTTAGAGAATCACACTGCTGGTTCTTTGTCCCATGAGAGGGCCAGACTTCGGTCACGAGATGGGTCGATCAGACCACTTATTCTTTTTATGTGCCCTTATGTTATACATATGTACAAGCATTTTTACAAACCACTTTTTTTTCCAATCCATGTTCGATGTTTCAGTTTTTACATCATAGGGACTGTACCGACAACGGTGTCCTATACAAAAATATACCTATATCCTATTGTAGTAGTCGGTCATATTTTATTCGATTATTAAAATCGATGAAATTTTGTCTATAGAATAAGGACAGTTTTTGCTTGTTAGTTAGATTCCCGTCTCCTCTTGACTTTGACTTTGACTCTTCAAATCCAAAAACCATTACCATTTTGACAGTGCCCTTTTACATAAAAAAAATATTTAGATTAATTATTTTCATTTTTTTTAACTGCCTCTTTAGCCTAGTGGTCCTAGTGTTATTGGGTTTTTCTATGAAATTATCAGTACCAACTCGGAAATAGGCTCGCCCCCTATTATATGGGACCTAAAACATACTGGCAAACCAAAGGTTAGGTTAGGTTAGGTTATCAATGTACACCACATTGGTTACCTAACCCTTCGGAGAATGCAGGCGGACCACACTTAGGTACTTTTGTATGACACGCGCTGCTCGTAGGTAGTCGTTCAGGTCAAAATAGCAAATACGTCACAGGACCCACCTACATTGTTTATGAACCTTATAAGATTTCAGAGGTGTAACCTTAAACCTTTCTATAACTGTGGAAAATAACAAGCACATAACAAATGTTTGTTATATTGAATAACAAGCATTAACATCTGCCGCGAATCAAAACAAAATCTCTGTAATGGAAAGGTCTAATTAGAACCTTTATAGATTGTTATGGAAACCCCGCTTGTTTTGTCTATCTTTCTTTGTTCTACCCACTATATTTATTATCTTGGAAGATTATATCACAAAAAAAAAATGTGAACAGCAAGTTAAATTTGTTTTATCAATCATTTTTATTTTCAGATCATATTGTATAATTATTATACTATTATTCATCTATTATTTTTTTTGTAAGAAGCAATTAAGACCTGGACGTAGGTACTGTGGATCAAGAGGTATCGTGTTGCCCAGTTACTGGGTTGTGGAGGTCAGATAGGCAGTCGCTCCATGTAAAACACTGGTACTCAGCTGAATCCGGTTAGACTGGAAGCCGACCCCAACATAGTTGGGAAAAGGTTAAGCAGATGATGATGACGTAGGTACTGTGGATGTACATTGGTACACCTCTGCCTAATCCTTCGGGAAATACAGGCATGATGATGTTGATGGTAAGTAGGTACTGCTCCATTAACCAAAAATTCTGTCACCGAAAGAAAGCTACACTATTTTCGAGTGGCATAGGTTATATTTTATGATAATTATGGGTACTTAACATCCACGCGACGCCGCAAGAGCAATGGCGTGCATAAGCTAGTAGCAATTGGATAATGACACCACTAATCAATTGACGTAGTACGTGACGTTTTATGAGCTGTCAAAACGCGATTCCCCCATAGGTTTTACATGACAATACCAAAACTGTGACGTCACTTTTTGTCATCTCAATTCACTAACTAACTATTTATTGATTTCAAAGCAACTAAAAATCGAATTACATATCTATTTACTTAAAAATTCATAGGGTTTTCAGGACAATTTTTTTTACTGAAATTGTGCCTTTAGTATCTTTGTTTAATGGCGTCTACTACCCAATTTTATCCTAAATAAATAGCTTCGTTGTATACATTTGAACACTTAACTTATTTCAACGCCTAAAAACACAAATTCAAAGAAAAAAAATATTTTCAAATATGTATGCGCCAGAGTTTTGCATATTCTCAGAATGTTACAGAGGCGCCATCTTTGGGAGACTTTGTGAACTACGTTCCCATGAGAGCACAGTTCGAGCATTAACGCAATCAATAAACTCACTCAATATGTACTTCCCCATGCGCCTTCCAGATGGCGCCACAGGACTGTATTGACTATTGTTGAATCAATACCTTAGTAGAGGCAGTTCAATACAGCAAAATTACATGATTACGAATATTATACAGGTATTTAATTATAAATTTAGCAAATTTTTCGCACACATGCACGTACCAAAGAATGATAACTGATCATGCTCATACCAAGACAATCGATTCGCTGTTCAGTTCTTATTCTAGGTCCAACTATTTAACATCCTCGGCTATATTTATTCATTTCAAATTTAAGTCATATTTCAACATTCTCATCACCGCTACATAGATACAATCTTCTTAAAGATGTCCTTGTACACAGTACACTTTAGTACCAGTATTCTTATGAGGCAGCCGCGCTGCCGCTGGTCTAAAGCTCCTGGTCAATCGCCTAGAGCAATAACTCTCTTACGACAATAACTCTCTTCGTTAACGCTACTTTTGGAAGGTTCAACTACAAAATTAATACTACGAATACGTGTACCCCATTAGCTAGCAGTTCTAAGGCTAAAGCGGCCAAGCCATTGCCAGTTTGGCTTGCTTATTCCAAGCTACGTGTATTGATGTGGTTCTTTGCTGAATTACCACGTTTCGGCTAGGTACTATCTCTCAAAGAGAGTCTAAGCAAAGCTCTTTCCATAGCTTGCTTGAGCGACGGGTATCCAGGTCTTGGCTCCGTAAGTATAACAAGCCCGCCACACTATTCCCAAACTACTACAGCTCCTGCAAGCCAGAATCAACTATGGCGACCACCAGAAAAGCACCGAAGCAATGAAGCGAGTCCCGGAGAAACGATTCAACTGTCTTGGATCCCACAAGTAAGTCAAAACAGGTAAAACGCACAGATTAAAAACCTTAGTCTTTAGGCTATGCGGAATACGCGACGAGAAAACCCGTCAAAGTTCCGCTGCCCAATCCATAAGAATAACTTCTGTTACCTTCTACTTCAAAGCTTACCTATTTCGACAAATTAATTTGATCAAAAATTGTCCCTAAAAATTCCTCCGCATCGTCATTGACTGGAAATGTCCCCAAAAGGCTGGCGACATTGCCACGTTGCATGGCAATGCTAAGCCTAAAGCCAACGCTTGGGTCACGAGAAGTGTCAACTAACCGTTTTGGCTAATTCCATGAAAAAGCTAATTACGAATCGGCTCTAGGTGTTATCAAAAATAAAATAATAATACATACATAAACACACACCTTTTTCCCATGGGGATAGGCAGAAACCACTGAACGCCACCTGACACGATCCTTACATACACAACAATTATTTGAAATAATAATTATAATGGACTTATTTGTGTGCGTGGTTGGATTCAGAAATTGGTACTGCATCCACGTTTGTGGCGCTTCGAGTCGACATATGGACAGGACAACGCCTGCCAGGTTCGCTAGTACAAGTATGAAATTGTAATGAAGAGTCTACATTTAATATTCTTCGGCATCACCGTTTACCAGAAGCGTACCATTGATATGAATTATTGAGGTTGACAGATTTATAAGCGATATTATCAAAATATATTTTCACTGCCTCGGTAGCCTAGTGGTCCTATGCGCGACTGCTACGCTAGAGGTCTTGGGTTAGAGTCTCAAGTCGAGCAAAACGTGTTATTGGGTTTTTCTATGAAATTCTCAGTACCAACTCGGACTTAGTTATTTGTGCCCGGTTAATGGCAATGGCTCGACCCGTGCTCGACCCTTATTACATGGGACCTAAAACATACCAGCGAACTGTGGGTGTACATTGGTACACCTCTGCCTCTGCCTTCCCCTGGGGGAATAAATTGGTTGTGTGTATTTTCACCGGTGGCTATGGCATATCACAGATTAATTTTTGAACATCAATCAATCAATTAATATATCCTACCGCAAAGCTCCCAGGTTAGTCGCATGAAAGCTTTTCCTAGTTAGGTCGTAACCATTTACATAATTGAAATGCTATGCTTGAATATTGGCTAACCAATCGGCCAGTCAGTACCTATTATTTAATTTGTAACCAGCCGGCTTATTCTGTAAGAAATCTCCCTCAGTGAATTAAGGTGAAGTGAGCTAAAACTGGGCGATACTATACGATGCTAGGGATTGACAAGTCGCCACACGCTCACTTCACGGAAGAAAGGTTTTACAGAATAACACCGCTAGTGTTACCTACTGCCTCCGCGTGAACATCGGTTGACGACGTCGCGGAGTAAAAAGTAGCCTGTCCTTTCTTGGGGTTCAAACTTACTCCTTTCAAAATTTTATCAAAATCCGTTCAGTGGTTTAGTCCTGAAAGCATAGCAGACAGACAAACAGATAGGAGTTACTTTCGCATTTATAACATTAATAAAATTGTTTTTTTTTATGTCTAACTAGGACTAATTACAAATAAATAAAATACAATAACAATATCTTTGCGCTCGAGCTGTCTGTTTTTTTTAACTTTACGAATGTGTTAAATCGATCCTCTAATAAGAAGACCGGGACCTACCATAACACTAAAATACCTAACCTATCAATATTTTCTAGAACACCAGTTCAAACCTGTAAAAAAAATCTCATTAACCTTTTGTAGTCATAACAGCGAGCGAATATTCTCCCTTTTCAATTCTTCATGAATAATAATTAAAAGTTTTTTATGCATTTTAGAAATCTTTGAACCCACGATCTCGGGGGTCGTTTTGAATGGGATCTTTGGTTCTTTTGAACACGTGAGGCCTTTGAGCTCATCCCAGCCGGGACGCAAGTGCGCGGGGTAGCCCTCCCCCGCGCCGTGGGGCCGCGTCCCCGCCGGGCGGCGTCACCCGGGAGGCTTACCTGCGCATACGACGCTCAATGATAATATAGCTTCAGAGAACCGCTACTACGTTAATATAGATCGTGGAGGCGCAGACTGGACAAACTGTTCAAAGATCTTTAAGCATACAGGTACAGGACTAGAACGAATAATTTTACAAGTTTTGTAAGTCAATCTTTGTTTTTTTTTAATATCTGGAACTAATACAAGCACCTTGGTAAGACAAAAAAAGCAACCATATTGCAAACATTAGTTTAGTTCACTGTGCCGTCATCACATTAGCGAGGTACCTATTATTTTTCATTCAATCATCGTTGTGTCGCAATAATTTTTATGAACAATGAATTTATTCCAGTCGCATAAAAAAACCTATTAAACAAAATTATACTCGTAAAGCAACTTAAAAAAAAATAGCTAAACCTAGCAAAATTTTAAAATGAGAACGTAATTACAATGCGAATATTAAAAAAAAGTAACGCCTACGCTACTAAACGCCAACCCTTGCTCTTTAGTTGAAGAAACAAATGCCCTTTCTGCACAGTACAGTATTTGTTCGTAGTCCAACAGCAGCATTTACTGGGCGACAGCGCAACTCGGCTCCGTCACGCGCTCGAGTCACATAAGGCTGCGCTTCTGAGCGGAGCGGACGTGGCGGTACTCGAAGCGTCCCGCTGCCTGACACTACTGACTGCTAGCATGTTCCGTGCCGTGTTTTTGTGCCTGTGACTGTGACATTCTGTGCTGTGACCATGTGGAACCCTTTATTCTTCGCACTGTTCGCCATCTTCCTGGCATGCCGCAGCGAGCTCCAAGAAAGAGGTAAGTTCTAACTTTTAAAAAGTTACACGTTTTTACCCAACTTCTACCAAAGTTAAGATGCCGATACAATTGCGGGTCCAGTTGCTGTTTTTAATGGTGCAAGGTAATAATTTTACAACTTACGGTAAGTTAATGAGAGTAAGTTCAAACTGTTATGTAGACGCTGTTATGTTTCCGTAACACTTTTCCTCTTAGTAGATGTGAAAACAATGCTGTAGACACATCTTTTGTGATTGTTTGACAAGTTCATAGAGCAAACTTTTACATCAGACCATGTTATGGGTTGGCACTGGTTGAAAAGGTTGGTTGAAAATATAGTCGCGTCCGCTTTTTCGGAGTGGTTGATTGGATTTGTTAACCTTTGTTTTTATGATAACAGTGTTTAAAGTTTGGGTTAACGAACGTTGTCGAGTTTCAGTGTAGGTTCTGACGCTAACTACAAGTGCTATGGTATGCGATACTTTTATTGCACAAAATGTGTTTAGAAACAAGTTCTAGCATACACGTTGTAAAGTAAAAAGTAACTTATCTTTATGGTTTAAATCTGCAATTACAAATTAGGTTTTATCTAACGTAATGTAAAAAAGACAGGCTGGTATGAAGCGTTAAAATGAAGGAATATAATTATAAGGTAATGACATTTATTTTTTATCACTCTTATCAAACTGGGAGACTGGTCCAAGGTAGGTATTGGTGTCATTAACACTCTCGCTCTACATTGGTTTCTTTCACTTAAGGTTTCTGCCACATTTTTGGAATACTCAACACAACTTTGGAGTTAATTAACAAAATGTAATAAAGCGTTTGTTTGTCTAAATGTCATTGTGATTAAAGTCTTTAGTCGTAAAGGCTGGATTTAGATAACGCTTTCTTTCGATATTTTTATGAAACGTCCCCCACACTAGGAATTTCTCATGAACATAAACAGCTAGACCCGGAATCTGTAGGCTAACAAAATATTCATCACATACGGGAATCGAACCGGCGACACGCAGCGCAGCTGTAGCCAAGCTATTTTCTAAATCGAAGCTCTAAAATCTCTGAGATAGGTCCGAGAGAGAAATGCTGTCTTCATTTCACATAATTGCATAACGTTTTACTCCCAGCCTTAACTACGGGAAAATGAATTCAAAATAGTCAGCCTTTCCTAAGTCAAAGCACGGAAAAAGCGAAGTCTTAAAATCAATCATATTAGAACAAAAACATACTTAGCAATGAGACAGAGTTCAATTTCTTCTAAGATCTATAACTTTATAGATATATAAGGAAGTTAACGAATTTAGTTCTAAACTTCAAGAGAGCAAAGGGAAACATGGAAACACCAAACACCCTGAAAGATTTAGAGAAGTTTGCAAAATTCTATTAATTTTTTACAGACAGCGTCATCATTTGGTTACCGCTCTTGCATTAAAATTTGTGCGAAAAAAGGGTAACCAGTAAACCTGACTGCTAACCGCACACTAGTTCTCTACATCTTTATTTTTATCTCTTTTTATCTCTCTCTTTTTTTTTCTCTCTCTGTTCACGGTATGTTTTGAATTACAATATCACTAAGATCGAGGTTTTCCATGGACAAACTAAAGCTACTCACTCAACATTACAAAGCGGCTATCAGCTATATGACGTGCAGTCATAAAAAAAAAACTTAATCAAATAAATCAGATGTATTGTTTGCATGGAAGATGTAAACTTCTTCAAAAATCTGTATGAAACCCACACTTGTTTCCTGTCCATGATCACGCAGACATGTGATTGTGATCTTTGATGAATAGCGGGCAGGTATAAAAAGTTCCGCGCGCTTGGGGTACGTATTGTGTCGTCACCCTCTAATACCGCCTTAGAGCAAGTGTACGCCACCTGTTGATATTCAACCTTTACTTATTCCTTCAAGTTTTTGTTGTATTGCTGAAAAGAAGTATAATGTCTTTTTTAAATTTTGCACGTGGATTAGAATTTCATTTTCATACAGTATAAATGTAAGTGCAAGCCAAGTGCAAGTCTTAAAATGTCATCGAATTTTAATTACCTTTTGAAACAATAGAAGATGGCGCGCGCCGGCTAGACAGTCCCCTAAATCTCTTATTACCAAAAGCTGCAAGTCACGAGACTTTTGTTGTTCAGAAATCTACAGGATCTGTCTTTTGATGTTATGAAAATTCCTTAAAGTTCAGATTTCGTTTGACATCCTTTGCCTTTGAACTTGAACTTCAAAATGCAGTCGTTTTAATTAAAATAAAGTATACAGCTAGATAGCTAGAGTGAATAGGTGTAAACTGAAAGCGGTTATAATACTTATAATTAAATAAATTATAACCAAAAAGGGGTGTACTTGATAAGCAGTTGACAGAACAACGTCATGTGCAGTTGCCTGTATTGTGCAAAAGTAATTGCGCATATAATATCCATTGTATAAGTTACATGTTCTCTAGTCTATTATGATATCAATTACGTGCATATGGCCTGTGTAGGAAGGTTAGGGATCGGGTCTTTAATTAAAAAAATATTATTGTTTGTTTGAAATTCTTTTACTTACGATGGTTAGTTTTCGTACTTTTGGCTTGCTGTCTGGAACACCGACACTTATGATTAGAGAATAGGATCATCGAAAGGTTCTTTTTTTAATTTTTCGCTAGTAAACTATGGATAAGACTCGTAGAAATAACTGATTTCAGAAATTCCACGACAAGTTTGCAGTTTTTTATACAATTATCCATTCCATTCTAAGCCAACTATGTATTCAATTATCTTTATAATTATGTTACTGTTCTATTTTAAGTTTTTGAATGAAGCTATATTCTAACTAGTACAAATATAGATATTTCGTAAAATAAGACTCGAAAACTGACTTAAATAATAATAATTAATGTACAGTTTATGCAAAAAAAATACGTTTTCGTGTTTGTATTCCGTTGTTTGGAGTAAATTACACTTTAATCTGATTTATCCAAAATCTAAAAACTGGTTATCAAGAAATATATACGACATGCTTTGCGCAGTAGGTATGCGCTGTGTGTCGTGGGTTCGATTTCCACAGACAAAACATTTTGGGGTTTCCCTGGATCTGGTTGTTTGTGTATATGTAACTGACGTTCATATGTTTTTAAATGCACTCACGATAGAGAATACAGTCCTAGAGTGCTCGTTTAAAAAAGATTAAGACGTGAAATATAGAGACCACAAGCTTGAGAGAATCCCAGAGTGTTAGAAGGCTCATCATTGTTAATTTATATACCCCTAGTGAATAAACGATGAGTGACAGCCATTTGAAGAAGTGATTCCAACAATTATTGCGGCGGCCGGACAAGCATTTATTATTCACATTATTTGACAGGGAAAAAGAGTTGTCATGCGTTAATTTGATATATTTATAGACTTACTTATCGAAAAATGTATAAACCAAACTGCAATTCGAAATTTAAAATTGAACTGTCCAATCAACATACATAAATATACCATACCATCACGCCTGTATTCCCCGAAGGGTTAGGCAGAGGTATACCAATGTACACCCACAGTTCGCCGGTATATTTAGGTCCCATGTAACAGGGGGCGAGCCTATTGCCATTAACCGGGCACAAATTCAAACTCCGAGCTGCTACTGAGAATTTCATAGAAAATCCAATAACACTTTGCGCGACCTGGGAATCGAACCCAGGACCTCTAGCGTAGCTGTCGTGCTTAAGACCACTAGGCTAACAAGGCAGTTCCACTAGGCTGTTCAATCAATGATCATTGTAATATTAACATGATAATTCCATACCATAAAACACCAATCGACAATAATGTAACTTTTTATTGGAGAAAGATTCTTTGCAGTCGGGCCAGTACCTCCAAGAGATTACCTCAAAGAAACAATATAAAACCTCTTTGTAATAGATACTAGATGAGCCCCGGCTTAACAATCTCGTTAAAAAGCCCGTTCAGTCTCGCCAACTCCAATATTCTATTAGTTGAGAAAAACTAAATTGAGAAATAGCATTGAATATGATTCCTATTGTAATAATTCTGCAACTAGCAACATTTATTCATGACTCGATTACTTCCTAGCTTGCCAATGCACTGAGTTAGTGGTAATTCTTTAAGACTTTTGTCCACCATAATTTTCCGTGTCTTGGTAATAATTGTAAAGGAAAAATTGAGAAAAGTAATGAAACACTTGCTAATCATCTGCAACTTTTGTCACGCCATCTATTATTGCAGTCCTTGTCCTTTATAAAATCAATTATTTTATCTTCTCAAGATTACTGAGAAACAGTTATGTAGTATCGATATCGTTTGGCCTGTGTTTTATTAATTATCACTATAATTAGTACAACAATTATTAAATTGTTATTGTAAACAAGAGTAAAAGATAAGGTTCATTCAATGAATATACTCATTCATAACGGCGAGAGATAATGTCATTATTTTTTCAAGTTATCTAACTCGTGTACGCAAGCCTTCACAAAAAAAAAACTTTATTTTACGAGAGAGCAGATTTCCCTACGAAAATAAAGACATTTTTTCATTTGAGTGGCGATTCCAGATTTGGGACATATTCACTCGTTTTGTCCCTTTCCTAACCAAATACCACAAACCACATACTGTCAAAAAGGTTTAGAACAATAGGAATGCAATATCCAGAATAAAAGCTTCATCAATATGAAATATTTCAGTCAAAGCAATCCAAATAAAACCTCACATTGATCCCAAATTCCCAAAATTTGAATGCATGTAGTAGGACAAAGGCGAACGCAATCCACTCGACACAAACTCGTACATTCCATATGTCAGAATGACAAAGCAAAGCATTTTCATGCAAACTTGATTATGATAGCATAGTGTGCGAAACGCAGCGTATCATTACGATGCCTCCCACAATAAGCCTTAGTTCAAATACTGTAATGAAACCATTACTAACACATGCTTTGTACGCATGGAGGGTGTAAAGAAATGGAAGACCAGAGATATTGTTGTCAAGAACTCTCATACGTACGCGTACATTATGTACGAACAGTACATTGATGATATCAAATCTAACTTGTTATGTGGCATACGTTACATAAGTTAACTGCCTCGTCAGCCTAGGTCCTAAGCGCGACTGCTAACGCATAGGTCTTGAATTCGAGCAAAGTGTTATTGGGTTTTTCTATGAAATTTTCAGTAGCAGCTCGAAGCTAGGATTTAATTGTGCCTGTTTAATGGCATTAGGCTCGCCCCCGAACACATGGGGCCTTAAACACACTAGCGAACTGAGGGTGTATATTGGTACACCTCTGCCTAACTCTTCGGGGAATACAGGCGTGGTGTAAATACTAGACAGATTGTTATCAAGAACTGTCTTAAGTACATTATGTACAAACGGTACATTAACGATATCAAATCTAGACTTGTTGTGTATTACATAAGTTAAGTACCTACAAGCCATAATAAGCTATTTTTAAACAACGGTTCCTTTGTACGGTTTTTCCATTTTATGGCACTCCCTTATTTCAATTATTTTCCGTTTACTTACAGATTCTAGTCACCTGTCATTAGGGTGTCAACGATATCAAGTCTAGACTTGGTAGGTGGTAGAAAGCTAATTTTAGCTAAGGATCCTTTGTTTTCTTATTCCCTTTAGTAACCCTCCCTTATTTAAAATTCTTTTGCCTTTACTTACAAGAATCATGTCGCTTGTCGGTATGGTGTTACAAATAAGTGTCTACACCTTTCAGAATAAAGAAGGGCTTTATATTCTTGTCGTCGATTGTTTAATATTGAAGTATTGAATAATGGATTCGTAATAGGTACCTAATTTACTTTTAATATATATAATATATAATATAAAAAAATATACCATCACGCCTGTATTCCCCGAAGGGTTAGGCAGAGGTGTACCAATGTACACCCACAGTTCGCCGGTATATTTAGGTCCCATGTAATAGGGGGCGAGCCTATTGCCATTAACCGGGCACAAATCCAAACTCCGAGCTGCTACTGAGAATTTCATTGAAAAACTCAATAACACTTTTTGCTCGACCTGGGAATCGAACCCGGGACCCCTTGCACAGCAGTCGCACTTGCGACCACAAGACCAACGGGGCAGTTTACTTTACAACGGGGCAGTGTAGTTACTTTTAATATTATTTATTAAAAGCTTTACTTATAAATTATAATTAAAATTACTTTAATACTGTCAATATTACTACAGCAATAGTTCACTTTATTTAACTACGATCTGCCCGCGACTTCGTCCGCATAGCTTATTTCATCCGCCATAAGTTACGTGTTTGGTTAATGCTCCACTTCCGTGTCGTAGCCTGATGTTATGTAGCCTATGTTACTCAGGAATAATGTAGCTACAGTTTCGGAGCATATTCGTTACAAACAAACAAACAAAAACCTTACCTCTTTATAATATTAGTATAGATGGCGCCTACATTACTTCTGTGTTTTGAAGTTCCCACTTTCCTTGTCAGTTCTCCCGAGTCCTTCATTGTGTTGAACATATATTCTGGATATTATAGTCTATAGGGAGTTAATAAAATTATAGGCAGACACTGAAACCAAAAACATTTTGACGCGTGTGGGCGGCGTTGATTCCCGGCACGTGCCACGTCAGCTTCATTCAATTCCCGAGCTTTTCAGGTAGGCGACAATCCAATTACTGACCTGTAGTGCGATTCTCTAAAATGCAAACTCGAAAACGAGTCTCACTAAAGTGATTGCGCTCACTTCGATAACGAACCAACTTGTCATTGGTTTAGTATTCGTTCGCCGTAGTGGCATCACAGGCGTGATCGTGTTTAACAGAATACCATTTTGGTAATCTCACTGCGGATTCAGCTTTCGAATTACGAAGTGAGGCTTAGAGAATCACACTGCAGTTCGCCGAAAAAAGGAGCTCTCTCGCGAATGATATTCGCAACGAGAGTGCACGCGCTGGAATTCACCAAAGTCTGAAAACAACCAGTCAGTTATTTAGTAATGCAAATAATTTAATTGAAATCTCTCTGTTAGAATTAAGGTGAAATGACAACATTTCGAATTCATGGAAACCTTTACAGATTTCCTACCTGCTTTTTTACAAAGCACATTTTAATGAAAGCACATTTTTAATACACAGAAATGATAAAACAAAAGATGTAGCTTGCTATCTAGATTAGGACAAAGGCTACTTTTTAATCCGCTACTTCGTCTGTCTCCGTTCGCGATAATCGCAAGCACGAGGATGAAGTTGCAGGCCTAAGCTAGTTATTAATACTTTAGGTAGCTTTGAGACTGAAAAGACTTGTGAGTATAAAGTAAACTAATATTCTTTTTAATACAAAAAAATGAATTCAATAAAAAATATAGCGAATTCTTTTTTGAATCTCCAAATTAGGTATGGAAAGTACTACAATGCAAAAACTACGTCCTCTCTCCACACTATGCAGAGCTTTGGTGGCAACCCAGAAAGATAGGTTTTTATATTGCCGGAGTGAAAAGTCCTCTGGAAAAGGGGACCGACGTGTTTGTCAAACTTTCAACAACAAAATTCACCCGGTGGTGTTCGCTCCCACACTTACGTCGGGAATCCCGGGAGTACTGACGCCTTCCCGAATTCCTGTCTATTGAAAGTAAGCAACTTAAACATGGCCCATCTCTTAGAAAACCTAGTAATATTCTTAAACGAGCTCCATAATAAGAGGGTAAAATCTAGGCGCGGTAACTTAATCGAACGCCGAGCGGAAGAGAAATCTTAAAACAAGTCTTGTCTTTCTAGTAACAGTTCTAGTGCAACAGTGTTTAATTAAAAACATGTTCGACATATCGTATAAAAGATGTAATACGTTTTATTTTATTAGGGGTGAAGGACCTACACAATTCCCTTCAGCTTTCTATATAAAACACGGCAAGTGCTTCTTGAAGAAGGGAGTTTCAGTATACTTTGCTGAACATATTGTTTTCGACCCTCGTTCTAAATAAATATAAAGTCCATTGTCCAGTGCAGCCTAGTAAACTAAGTGTATAGAAATTTCCTTTTCAATTTTATTCTCTAAATGGTCTGAATTTATTTAATATGCATCAGTCCGAGGACGGTCTATTGGGCCAGGGCCAGGCCGATTGATTTGTGCACCGGTCGGCCCCAGCTTTCAGTCTAACTTTATTTGACCTTTGCCATCTTCACCTACCTCAGTCGGCTCTCTATTTGGCTGTGGATATATCAGAACCTTAAAATAAATTTCGACAAAGGTTGCGCTGAAATATTTTTTGTCGCTGTTGTTTCACTTTCATTGTTTCGTTAAGTGCAACATTAACTGCTAGTTTTTTTATGCCCGACAAATTTTTTAATGAACTTGAATGTAGTGAGTACGTCAATACGCTATAATATTGCTAATTCCTCAAAATTAACCAATAACTTAGTTTTTTCACAAAACTTTGTAGGAGGTTTACAAAAAAAATTGTAAATACTTCGGATCGGTTCTTCCGGCATTTCAATGAAGCGGAAGTCAACGGGAGTAGGTACGCAAGTAGTGTGATAAAAAAGACACATCCTATGCATCCCGGTGCGTCGCATGCGTGCGCAAGTGTTCCGTTTTGCTTCTATTTTCGAGTTGGTACACTCAAGGGTAGTTGAAAAGCTTGTTCCTATTTTTTATATTATCCTGTTCCGGATGCTCAATTAATAAACGGGTTCGGAAGCATAAAAGATGTTCCGTGTGGGTGAAATGTACGATGTATAGAAGTAAGATACAGTAGGTACTCGTGTTTCAATTATTCTGTGAAAGGGTAAACGCACATTCAAGCACTCCTCTGTTTTCCTGTTTTTGAAAAAGTCTTTGTCAAATTCGTAAGCTTAAGTAAACTTATTTTTCAGTTCTGATAGCGGACTATTTTTAATGATTTTAGTTGAAGGCCTTTAGTACAAAGATAAATCGGATTTGCGAGATATATCTGAAAAACTACGGTCATTAAAAATATGATAACATAAAATTTGGTTGACTGGTAGAGAATGCCTACGGCATTAAGTCCGCCTTTGGGCTTTTTGTTGCATAAAGTTTTAATAAATAAATAAATCAAATAAAAATAAAGATGGCGGGTTTACAGTAACGGGATAAGAAACTAGTATTTAGGAAATATTTAAACAAAAATAAAGGATCCATGTTCATTATGTACTTAGTAAAACATAGGTAGGTTGAAATGTTATTAGGCACTTCGTAGTAGTATGGTACGAGTATGCGGACCGAAGGACCAGACATTTTCATTATTAATTATCGCTTTGATAACAAAATATTTTTATTTTAGTGTAAATACTAATTAACCTAAAATTTCAGAAATCACGTGTAGATTTTTTAAAGATTTAACTTATAATAACCATACTCATATAACCGGTCCTATCTCACAATTAAAATATTCATACTCACTTAATATTATTATTTTGTTCAAAAGAACACATGTAATATTATTTCTTTGTTCTACATTCAAAAAATACGTACGTTCAAGATTGTTTTTGCAGTTGGCGTGGCATCAGCACTTTACAATAATTTTATTAATCGTTCAAAACGTCTTAGTTGCTTACGTTGTAATAACGAAAATGGACTTTGTTTTGAATACATAGGCTCTATATTTGTGTGAAAGGCGATGTTGTTATGGCTTTGTGATGTGATAGAGTGCCGGGCATCAGCCTGTTGATTAGTGAAGTCATCAGACTTCACTAATCAACAGTAGATGTAGTCTACACGTCATTCTTATCAGGGAGAACAGTGCGTTGTCAGTTTAACTATGGAATAGTATTAACTAGTAAAATGTTATTAGTCCTTCACATTATTATTTGTCTGAATTTCAGTATAAATAAATTAGTGAAATTTCGGGGGCTATTAATTAAAGCAAAACCATCGGATAAAAATATTTACCTATTAATTTGATTTTAATAATCGACATGTTTCAATAACAATGCTTTTATTTATTGTTGTGTAACTCACAGCCCAATTAAACTCAGCAATAAAAATATGAATCCTGCAATTTTCAGTTCCACGGAATTGCGTTCAAAGTTAACGTTTCAGAGAAATATACTCGTATTTTGTTTGTAACGTTTTATTTTACAAGTAGTTGTTGCAGTTTAAATATCGAGTTTTAATTATTTCGCTCGTGTATCTTCTCGGTTCTGGAAGTTTTTGTGTTCATATAGGATTTATCTCGAATAGTATGGAGTATCGAGTATTTACCTACTTACATATCGTGTACCGAGCGATTACCATTTGTGATTGTTGATTGTTTTACTTTATCGAGGCTATGAGATGCTGATATTAGGACACTATGATTTTATAGTGCATCTATTTTTGTGATATTTGGTTCTATCGGAGAATATTATGCTCGTGAGGAGGTATTTATTAGACACTGCGTTTATAATAGAGAACTTTTAAAAGAGAGCTTGCTTTTTTAATGATGTCACTTTTTAAACATGTGTACTCTATGCATTTTATCATGATGTAGTTGGACGATGCATGATGGGTAGGCAACTAGGTCTCAATAATGAACTTTAAAAAATACTCAAATATAAAACTATTATAATAATATTACCTGCCTGTTACTATCCCACTGCAGAACAAAGGCCTCTTCTCAAGAAGAGAAGACACGAGTGTTGATCACTACGCTTGCTCAGGGCGGATGTATGAATCTAGACTTATGTTTAACTATATTTAAACAAAACCGACTCTTGAGAATTCATTCCGCGCTATGTCAAGAGTGGATACAAAAATCACTTTTTCACAACCTTTAAACTGTTTTATTGTATTTTGTAATACAAACTGTTGTATTATTAATTAAGTACTAGTACTTAATTAATAATACAAAAGTAAATTTTAACTCTAAATAGTAGATATATTACTTTTTTACTCATAACATGCAGCAAGTGCTTACACTCCCACATTTCCTATTACACACCCACATTTCTCAAAAGGTTTGTTATTAAAGATTCTTTTTCGAATTTTGCTAAAGAGTTCATAAGTAGGTTCTATGAACTATCTAGTATAATTATGTATGTCTTTAAAAGTAGCTACACTAGCAACAATGCCGGTTTAGTCAATGTTAAAAATTGTTGACAAAATACTCGCTGTTGGCCATTGTTCTCGTCGCACACTACTTCCAAATCATGGAGTTGGCGACCGCTGATAATATTTTGGTCTATTTTTTTATAGATAGTAGACACCCACATTGACTTATTTTAAACAGCTAAAAGTAATTGACTTTGTCTTTTGATACGTTATAATTGCATTAAAAAAGCTTCACGAAACTACAATGAAAAAATGTATATTTCTAATTTAATAACAATTAATGAAAAAGAAATCTTTATTTTTATTTGAGTTGGGTTTGCTCTTGACTTTAGTCGGGGTCAAAGGTGACAGAGACAAAGTCGACGATAGAGTGAGCTTACTTCGGCCTTTATCCGCAATTTAGTTATTCGTAGCCACTGTGCGATGATGACACTTAAAAGTTAAGACCAATGTTTTTATGAACATTAAACATTTTCATTTAGTTACCATTTATAATTCCAAATGCTATACTAAGCATACCTTCATAACTTCACGCCTGTTTTCCCCAAAGAGTTAAGCAGGGGTGTTCTAATGTACACCCACAGTTCGCCGGTATGTTTAGGTCCCATGTTATAGAGGGCGAGCCTATTGCCCTTAACCGGCCACAAATCTTAACTCCGAGTTGCTACTGAGAATTTCATAGAAAAACCCAATAACACTTTTTGCTCGACCTGGGAATGTAACCCAAGACCTATAGCGTAGCAGTCGCGCTGAGGACTATTAGTTAATGAGGCAAGCTATGCTAAGCATTACAATAAATAAAAAGTAAATCATTAAGGATCCACTGATCGAAGGCATGTTTACCAAATATTTTGTCAATGCGTTTCGGTCGATGCAATTGTTTTGAATACTTGGCTGCGTTACAAACACAGGCTGACGCGAGTAATGGATACTTAGGTATAAATGATTAAAAAATTGCCTCGTTACGGTGAACTGATCGAATAAAAAACATAGAGCTAGCGTACTTAGCGGACATAAGCCATTTTTCAACCTGCTACTTCGTCTGCATTAGTGATAACTCACGTTTACGCTAACGAGGTCGTAGCGAGTAAATACAATTAATATTACCAGCCTATTTGTGTCCCACTGCAGGTCAAAGGCCTCTTTTCATACAGAGAAGGCATGTATGCAATCACAATAGCCTATTAGTGACCCACTGCAGGTCAAACACCTCTTCTCATACCGAGAAGGCACGAACGCAACTTGATCAGCCTGTTAGTTTCCAACTGCAGGTCATAGCGTCAGTGAAGTTCTAACAGTGCGTAAGTCATTTTATGAGTGTTTTGAGATTTGAATGTCATTGGATAAAGGTTATCGACCAATCAAAATACTATACCCTGACCAATAATATGTAGTATTTGTCAAGTAACGCCTTCGTATTGGTCTTAAGCGTAAGTTACATTAATTTCATACAGTTTTTTCACTCTCCTGTCAAGTAGCCATTTTTGACTTACGGACTGTTAGAACTTCACTGACGATAGGCCTCTTCTTATACAGAGAAGCCACGAATACAATCACAACGCTTGCTTAAGGCAGATTGGCGATTTTAGACCGTTATAAATTTCTGGTTTCCTTGCGATGTTCTCCTTCATCAATGTCAGTAAAGTCCAAGAAAATCTTAAAAAGTACATAATGAATTGAAAAAGTCACCTTGGTAATTGCCCGGTAACGAACCTGCAACCACATGCATGAAAGGTGAACGCCTTTACCACAGGTCCATCACGACATAAATAATAATATGTAAAGTAACTAAAATAGCTTATTTTAATGTTTTCATGTTAATGTGAAAAGTAATTCTTTTGAAAAATGATCATACTTACGTAATTGTTGTTTTTTACATGGAACGTTTAGATCTGTGACCTGTCTAATTATGGTAATACTATTATTTATTCTGTGGGTTATTGTTTGTGGGTTTACTTTGAGCGACTGCTTGATCTTTAACCTTCGCGAAATCTGCAGAGAGGCCCAAATAACGAAATACAAAAAATAATTAAAGCCTTTGTATTAAATAATAATTAACATTAATTTAATTTTGGCAATAGGCTCACTCCCTATTACATGGGACCTAAATATACCAGCGAACTGTGAGTGTACATTGGTACACCTCTGCCTAACCCTTCGGGGAATACAGGCGAGATGGTATATTTTTTTTATTATTTTTTTTATAATTTAATTTTTAAGCCTGTTCTGTTAGTGGAATAATATCCACAAAAATAATAATTAAAACTCGCCCCTTAGCACCTGGATGATCATAAATATTCGTAATTGCAAGGTGAACAAAAAGCACCAATTCATCATCATCTTCATATTATCAGCCGCAGAACGTCCACTGCTGGACATAGGCCTCCCCCATAGATTTCCAATAGGACCGGTTGGAAGTGGCTTGCATCCAGCATCTTTCTGCTTTCCTAAAAGGACACCAATTATGTCGAAACAATTCACCCAGGTGATGTTCCCTTTTTTTTTTTAAAGACGGGAAATCATCAAATAACTTCCCCCGCCCTGGGCGGGGCGGGAGGGAGTGTCAGACTTTTACTGACTAAAACCCGTCTATGTTCCTTCATGTGCCCTTTGCGTTCCGGGGGCGCGGTATCTCTTTCGAACAACCCGCAGAGGTGATGTTACCTGGGTGAATTGTTTCAGAGGTGAACTGAGGATACCGGAGTATTCCACAATGTTGATGATGTAACTTAGGTGTACAAGGGGGTGTTTTAAGAAGCCCATGGAGTGAGCCTTTAGAAACTTTCTCGTGAAAGTTACCACAAAGGCGACCCTATGTACTGCGTTGAGTTCTTTTTTTTAGTTTCAACTCTTGTATAATAATTTGCTCCGGTCATGTTATCTCTTAACCACCTTTGATTGACTGGTAGAGAATGCCTAAGGCATCAAGCCCGCGTTTGCACATTTTGCATAAAGTTTAAATAAATAAATAACATTTCTCAGTAAACTAATTACCGCAAACGGTACACGACAGTAACTAAAATAAAACGATTACAAACAAACACTTGAGCAATCCAACCTTAAAAATAATCCTTGGATTTGTGATCTCAATAAAGTGCTTTATGCCACAAAATACTCATTGTAAAATATACTATTATTATACGTAGTCTAAAGTGTAGATACATATCTATGAACGTTGGCCTTGTAACACGTTGGTTAGTGAACAATGTACATATTAAATATTATCTATTAAGTCGTTATTCCGTTGTCGACTTAGGTACTTTAATTAAAAATCAGCATTCAATTTTGTTTGCATCGTTATAAACGTGGCCACATACTGGGCCCAAGTACATTAACAAAAAAATAAAGATTAATTTAAACTATTAAAACTACTAAAAGAAGAACAAGAATTTTGTTTGCAAAGGAAATCTCTTGAAGTATTTAAACATACATAGTATAAAAAAGACGATTATTTTTCTGAATATCTGTCTGTTCTCTTAGTTAATACACAGTACACAATTACACAATTTACTATAATACCTATTTCATAATTTAAAATGTCTAAATGTACAAGTTTAGAAACCACACAAACAAAACTCGATCAAACCTGTAAAACATGCTCATGTCCAATAATAACTAAAAATGAGATGATAATCTTCAAATCGCTGAATAGATTTCCTTGAAGCTTTCTAGCTAAGAACACTCTCAACCAAGTCACACTTCAAACTAAAAAAGCTTAATCAAAATCTTAACGATACACGTGTATCTTATAACATAATATCTGTTTTCGTTAAAAATAATACATAATTAACCTAGGTACAATACAGAAATCTCGATGTTTAGTCTATTATCGCCAACGCCACTCGCCCCCGAGGCGAGAGAACGAGTCAGTTATTATAAAAAAAAAACAAAAGATATCCATTTCTTTATCCAATTGAATAGAGACTTCTTTCTTCAATTGTTTACTGAAATTGATACAATCTCTTTCGATATATCATTAGCTGTTGAATACAAGTTATTATTGGAAGCATTTATAAAGGTTAAATTCTATAAAAATATCCAGCTGGAAATCGGATATTAACGATACCTATGTATTGTTTATTAACTTGTCTCTTCAGCAAACCACCCACAGGCGACCAGTCTGTTAATCTAAAAAAACAAAGAACTGTCTGTTCAATTGTTTACTGAAATTGATACAGCCTCCCTCGCTACTCATTAACTGTTGGATGCAAGTTTTTATTGAAAGTGATTATTGGATTCATAAAGGTTAAGATTAATTCTACACTTATATTCTGATTGTTTTTAAACCAGTGAGCACCTATTAACTATTCCCTGCTAGTTGGTAGTTTTCTCATTAAAATAGAGATTTTGAAATCGCTCTTGTGTAAGTTAATTGAAGTAGAGGTTACATGGCTTACTCCCAGTCAAAGGAATTATACTACTTGAGTTAAAAATTAGTTTGATACCTCCCACTCAAAAGCGGAAGATGTATTAGGTAATTGGTACAATCTTACTCTTAGACCTGTTTGGGGTTTTCCAATATTACCTCTGGCTGTTTGGAATTATCCTTCGCTTACGTTCGAAGTAATATTTAAGTTATTTTTCTTGAAGAGAAGAGTGAACTGGCTGTCTTTTATTTGGTTTGCTTATACCTTTATGCTTTGTTTACACAACGAGCTGTTTTGAAAACTTAGCACCAACACTAAATGGGCTCGTATGACTTCTAAGTGGTCAGTTTTTGATGGCGGATGCAAAGACCAAAATTATTTGCAGGGTAATAGAAGTTAGCCTCCAGTTTCATAAATAATAACTTGATACGTCTTGCAGGAATGCTTGGTGTACAAACAAATGCTAAGAGATACACACATGACAGACCCATGTTTTGGGTTACATTTGAAAATTGTATCGAATATGAATATATATAATTTTCCTCGGGCTTTCGAGATGTGGTGAAAATATTTTACATGTTTGGTTTGTATACGTAGGTACTTGGGTTTTACAAATACATAATGTGTTTTTTTGTTACGAATGTATTTATTATAAACCATTACGGTCATATATCGTCGTTGCGACTTTAAGACCTCCTATGTGACACTTTTGTTCAAAACACTTTTTCACTCCAGTCAATTGTACATTTTGAAGCCCTATCGAATGCAGAAACTCTCATGTGGCTATGACGTTTTATTCGTAATTTATTTACAAATTACAAGATCTTCAATGTGCTTGCTCATCATAATTTGGTACTTAAAATGTCTTATGTGTCGTATGTACACATACGAGTTTTTAAGTGTATCATGCTCGTGGACTATAGGCAATTTTTGGAATAAATTTCCTATGTGTAATTTACGCGGGTATTTTTTAATATTACTTTTGGTATCTTTAGACCGACAGGATCGAACAAGTGAACGAAAAGACGAGTGAAACAATATAATGTAATTATGCTTTAAACATATTATGTTTATAGCATAATTATTTTTTGGCAGAACGTTTTTATGTCCGAATTTAAAATGGCAAAAACATCTGGCAAAGCACAAGAAAGTGTACTGTGCTTTCGTAGACTTGGAGAAGGCCTATGACAGTGTGTGGAGGGAAGAGCTATGGTCGACTCTATCCATGTATGGTGTGGACGGGCGTTTGATACGAGCACTGAAATCTTTATATAAAGATTCCAGTGCTTTTGTTAGGATAAATGGGGCATACACTGACTGGTTTTACATCTCAAGAGGTGTAAGACAGGGCTGTGTAGCGTCTCCTTGGCTGTTCAACATATATATGGATAGTTGTTTGACAGATTTGAGAGAGAGTGAGAGTGGATTAAGAATGAATGAGTTGCCTGTCAAATGCTTATTATACGCAGATGATCAAGTTCTTCTTGCATCGTCGGCGGAGCAGTTCCATGCAAGACATGGTAACATTAATTAATAAAGCGTTTAAGAGAAAAGGAATGAACATAAATGTAAATAAGACGAAACTGATGGTTTTTTAAAGAGAAGAGGATGTATCGGTATGTGATGTGAAAATAAATGATGTGAGTGTAGAGCAAGTGAATGAGTTTGTATACCTGGGCAGTATGTTTAAAAGAGACGGTAAGATTGATGCTGATGTGGAAAGGAGAGTAAATGCGGGAAATAAAGTGAATGGTGCTATACATGCGGTTGTAACCAACCAGTCGATGTCCAAAAAGGCTCGACTGGCTGTGCACAATGGCGTGCTGGTGTCTACACTTACGTATGGAAGTGAATGTTGGGTATGGCAAACGAGGCCTGAAAGTCTGATTAATGCTGTGGAGATGCGTTCCTTGCGAACTATGTGTGGTGTAACGTTGAACGATAGAGTGAGGAATGAAATTATACGACAACGTTGCAGTTTAAAAGAGGATGTAGAGACAAAGGTTGAAAAGAGTATGCTTAGATGGTTCGGTCATGTTGAGAGGATAATTGAAAGGCGACTAACAAAAGGGATTGATATGGCAGATGTGAGTGGCAATGCCGGGAGGGGACGCCCTAGAAAGACCTACCTTGACCTTATCGGTGAGGTTCTTCAGAAAGGTCAGGTGCGCAGTACTCATATGAATGAGGACGAGGCAAAAGGAGTGTGTAAGGATCGTAGCAGGTGGCGGTCCGTGGTTTCTGCCTACCCCCATGGGAAAAAGGCGTGAGTTTATGTATGTATGTATGTTAAAATGGCATACTTTTAAGATTGCAGAATTTTATTTGCATTACTACCTTTGGCATACTTATAATTTCGCATAATTTCGTTTAGTATTACTTTTATAAAGAGCGAGCGAAGCGAGTTCGAGACTTGGGGCACCCCGACTCGGACAGGTTAGGTTAGGTTAGTTGGCGGAGTCTAGAGAGCAAGCGAAGCGAGCGAACAGACCCCGCCATCCACTTCGTGGTTATTTCTTTTGTAAACCCTTGAGCCCCGGCTCCCCGATTATGCTTTTTAAGCCTCGAGGGCTCTGGATCTATCTCTAGGGACTTTGATACGAAATGTATGCCAAAAGACGATTCTGCCTGTGAACTTTCTGCGATATGATGGTTCTGCATTTTAATTATTATGGAAATGAAATTTATGCGAAATGAGGATTCTGCCATACAAATGAGTATTGGCACACATTTATGAGTTATAAATGTATGCCAAGTAAGTGATGTCAAATGACTTTCTGCGAAAAGAAGTTTATGCTATCAGTTGTTATGCAAAATAAAATTATGACTTAAAAAGTTCTGCTATAAAAGCCGTTTTATTTAACGGTATTTTAGTTTAAAAGCACTGATGTGTAACTGACAGCGCAACCAAAATCTCTTAAGTGTCAATTTTTTTTTTTTTTTTTTTTTTTACTATGTTGTACTTTTTTTTTCCAACTTAAAATATCATATTAAAAAGCAGGCAGTCATGTGGCTGTCACCTGTATTTTTTGTTGTACTTAGTTTCATTATATTTTTTTCAGTAGATGGTTTTTATCGATTTTCTCGTAAAAGTAAATTTTACACATAAGAGGTCTTGAAATCGCAACGACGATATATAAGTATGCCTATGTAAAAAATATTTTATTTATTTTCCTCATTCAACATGGAGATGATTCAAGAGACAGCCATCTGCTTACTACTTATCAGTTAATCATTCACGCAGCATCCAATGAATGAATACCGGATAAGACCTCCGATGTAATAACATCCTGTAAAGGGCATTATTATTAACGATAAGAGTGCAAAAATAACACAACAACAATAAATTATTATCGTTAATTTGCCTTGAGTTAAAAACACCTATTGTTCTTAGAATAAGGGGACTATATTTATCAATGTTTGTTATCATTCTTCGGCTTATTGGTAGATAAGTAGTGATTGCATTTTTGTTAGTACCTTAAACTGGAACTTGAATCACCATTAAGTTCATGAATAAACGTTTAAATAAAAATTATGCTGTTCGCCCACATCAATTTTTCCTGTATCGCGGAAATTTTTAGACATTTAAAGCCATACACAAACAATAACAAACGGTACAACTATCTGTAACTTATACATATATTTGGGAAATCGGGGAGAAAACCTTTGGTCGGTTTTAACAAACTTGAATTAGGTATACTGAGTTGTTTAAATGTAACAATACTATCACTATTATGCAATCAAACGTCTTATAGTTTTCGTCGCAATGGTTAGACTCCTCCCGATTTTTCCATCAACCTTCCACAATAATAAATGTGGTATTTTGACTTCAACGTCTATTATACAACGTAACGTACGTACGACGTGATAAAACAAAACAAACATTATGAATGTACCTAACTTCCAAGGTATCAGCGCCCAGCCGTTGGTTAAATGACTCTTGCGCAGTTTTCCCATACACGATAACATCGGCCACGGCTGTTATTAATTGTGGAGCACAATGAGATGCTGCAAGGACAAAAACAGGAATTGAACAAGTACTATGCAAATATCATAATCATACCGAGTATATCTTAAGGTACAAGATGCAGCACTTCGGGCCAGTTTAATATTTAGTTTCTTATTGCGATGTAATTTTATTTACGGGGCTTCTGTTTTAAATGATGATTGGTCCCGTGTTTTTATAGGACGAATTATTAAGATTTTCGGAGATGGTTGAGTTGTTGAATAAACTTACATTACAAGCCTAAGATGTATGATGGAAGTATTAGCCATAAGTCTTGTGTAAATTAAAAAGATCTTTTTCTAATAAATCTCATTTGAGTCATAAAGAGATAACGTAGTGAAAATAACGACCATTCGTACCATGAGGTACAAAAACAAATTGTCAATTCTAAATAGAATCATTCTAGTAGGCAAACGCATATTCTATGTGCAGCATGCTCATTGCCATTTCAATTAAATTATTAGTATTACGTGTGTAGTTCAGTTTACTCATGGGTGTTGTACCAGCTGAGAATGAAATGTTTCTGGTCCTTGGAGAATTTCACTCCAATCTTTACGTGGTCCTTGTTGTAATTCGTTCACTAATGAACGTTTCATAAAGATTACTACTAGCTCTTTAACAAATAATTACCAAAGTTTTAAGCAAGCAACGTTTAAAACTATACTGGGAACTGGAAACGAATAACAGCACCTTAAACAGCGTCTTTTCTCTAACAATTTATACCCACACCATCACGCCTGTATTCTCCGAAGGGTCAGGCAGAGGTGTACCAGTGTACACACACGTTATGTTTACAGTTGTACTAAGAGATATCGTGTTGCCCAGTCACAAGGTTGTGGAGGTTAGATAAGCAGTCGCTCTACGTAAAACACTGGTATTTAGCTGCATTCGGAATAATTCGGATAGACTGGAAGCCGATTCAACATAGTTGGGAAAAGGCTAAGCAGATGATAATGTTTAAAAGTGCGGCCAATAATATATGTGTTCAAGAGTCAGTAGTGTATTTTAGCTTAGTTTATTTTCAAAGAACAGCTCCGTAGTAATTTAAGGTTTTCTTCAAGTCATGCCTTCCGTTCGTGTATTAAGTATACATTAAAGAACTATTAGACTAAATGATGACAAACCACTGCAAAATTACTTAAATACGTATATTAGTCTCCGACGCAACCGAAAACTCTGCTTATTTCATGTTTTTTCCTATTGTTTTTTTTTTATATTTCGCACTTTAACATTGTAATAATTTGTTATTATGTGAAAATTTAGATTTGTTAGTTCTTGGTGATGTAACATTGGCGTGCATGATTTTAGTTTATTTTTTTACAAGGTCTGGAGATGATATAGGCAAATACTTAAGGGATATGGTGAAGTAATAGACACATTTGACATTACATATCTACCTCTGTTAGTCGCATTAGCCTAGTCCAATGATTACAATGACACAGTTTCCACGATGTAGGATAAGGATAATCTAATTAGTGCTAGGCATATCGTCGCATGTGAAATGGAATTATTTGGGTTCTCATTACAAAAGGACATATAAGCCTGAGTTCCTAACGACCTTGTATTGCAAATAAAGACGCTGTATAGATCAGTCTTGTTACCAATGCAAAGGAACTAAACCCACAGCTTTAGTTCCTTCCAACCGGCATATCTGGCTTAGCGGCTACAGGCAAATACCTCCACTTCTCTAAAGAGTAATTTAGCCATAATCAATACGAAAAAGGGCTTTTAAAATAAGTTTGTAAAATAAACACTTATTTGTTTTTCATAAATTAAATATTCAAAACAATTGTTTCAAACGAAATAATACATTCATTAATTTAAAATTCCAGTCCACTCGATTTCATTTTGAAGCCTCGTTAACTGAGGAAATGTTGCATGAAATGTCCACCTCAATTAATAAATTTTGCTGAAAACTACCTTTTGAATATTATTGATATGATTTAACATAACAATACAGACATATTGAAACAAAGGACCAAATATTTTCAGCAGGTATGAAGAGTATGTTGGTGTCAATTCACAAATGAGTGCTCATGATCATTACAAACACAGATGGCATGTTTAATTATGACTAATATTTAATTGAGATCTCGAGGTGAACGTCGCTGACTCTAAAATACGACACGCTGAATACGATATTGGTTCTACAAAGTTTTCATCAGAAGCAATTCCTACCTGTAACTAGTTTTGGGATAGCAACAAAACAATCTCTTTATCGTTTAGAAACAAAGATCAAGGTAAAATGACCCTGATATCTGTCAAACTCAAGTGCACTTGTCAATGTATACGCATTGCACTACTAACAAAAGTCACACAACCACTTCATTTAAATCTTCTGTCACGTTTCGACCGCCTAATAATATTAATGTAAACAAAAGTCGTTCCCGTGCATGACTGCATAGTGCACGCCCCCCACATACCACACTACTCGTATGGGATCACAGGGCTCCCATTTTTTAAAACAATGTCAAGCCTCAAGTTTTGTTTTTATTATGTCACAGTACAATGATCAACACATTGAAACTTTTGTTACATTATTGCTGTGGAGAACCATGCCAACTAAATAAAAACCTTTGGTAATTATGTTGGACGAATGATTTGAGCCAACTAACAACTGTGTTTGCGTAGTAATATGACCAAAATGATATTTGACAAACGTTTGCCGCCAACAAGCGACAGCCAAGTAACTTAGAAAAAGTTAATGGTTTTTTTTGTGCTTAATTGTTTCTTGTTCAAACTCGTTCAAAATGAATATAGCAGACTTCTTTTAACTTGTTAAGTATGTTAGGGGAGTAGGGAAACGCATATGCAATCAAAGAACGAGTTATTGTCATACTTGGGACCCACTCCCAGTCTTATAATACGAAAGGGCCTCTTCCAGACTTTAGAACCCGTAGTGTGCCACCAATTCCCTTATGCTTGTTGCCTACTTTCACCAGGACGCTATATAGACGCGTAGCTAAGTAGAAATGGTACTGCTCTTTAAAACCAAGCCGTATCGGTATGAAATGGGTGTCCAATGATATAAAATTATTGACGATGTGGACAAATCCTACCTTCTCAAATTTCAGCGGCTGTGCCAGGTCATTCGCTGGCTTTTAGCTGACTACAATGCACTAAACAATATTGCTTTTGACCTTGACTTTTTCCGACGCATCATTTTCATTGTTAGCAATAAACCACTACGTGAGCCCTGATTTGTAGATATTTCAGTCGGTTGTAAGGTATTCAAAGATGATCATGATACCAAAAGCTTTACTGAAGATTATTTTATCTTTGGGGCCACTGTTAATCTGTTACGACAGCGGGAGATACGCACTTGAAATTAAACCTATTATTCTATTATTTATACTATTTATTAAACGAAGTCTTTGACGCACGCTTGTCAACCTCACAGGTGTCGTACACACATTAGAATATAACAAAACGCAACCAACTTCTGGAACAAAACATTTGTTTGGACCTATAATTAGATGACTAATCACACGCCGAGCACAGACCAATTACAACAAAATAAAACAATAAAGACCCCGTGATATCATTATACCCATAGATCTCAATAATTAGTTGAGTCACCCAGCGTGCGCGCACCTAAGGAATTAGGATCTGAGAGCCGAAGACCGCCGAACCCGGCCGAAGATATCCGAAAGCGGGGAGAAGGGGGAGATCGGCAGCCCGTGACGCCTAGCCAGCTGAGCGTGACGTCTCCTACTTGCCAGCCTCGATACCACATGATGCCATCCTGTAATCCCGTACTATATCAATCGTTATGCTAACCGAGTGTGTTTGCGGCTCCGCCCGCGTCTCGCTGTTATAACTTCATAAGTTGAGTGTAAAAGGAGTTGTCATAAATTAGCGTGTCTATGCTTGGGTGACTTACTTAAGGGTCCCCTTAGCCGTGATCATAAGCTGTTACAAAATTTTGCAGATAGAAAAGGGGGCTCTAATATACAAACCGTTTTTAAAATTAATTCAGTCGAACAAAACGCAGTCAAATAAAAACACTACAGTACAGATAATCCTAGCTGTCTCTTAACCTTCAAGTACGAGGTTTTAGTAATTGATATGAATTGAAAAAACGTTCGTTGGACATTCGCGTGCTGTCACAAATGCGGTTAATGATTTGAAAGAACAAAAAGTGATGCTTCTCTACCATGACCAACTTTGACACAATGATGATAACTATTAGAAATAATGACGTCTAGTTAAATAGCAAATTAATTACACAAGTAATGCTTTGATAGAATAAAGAGTCGGCTGTTCTTTACTTCAATCTCTTTGTAGTAAATACGTGATCAATCAAAGATCTTTAACGATGGAATGCATGAGAAATATTGTATCAGTTGATGCGATTGCGCAAATGCGCCCAAAAAGACCAAATTGTTATAGTAGACAGTTCGGTATACAATGATGACGACAGATCATCTGCCAGTTAAATATTATTACCTACTGCTAGGTAACTATTACTATTGCTTTTAAATAACTATTACTGTCAAAGTTTGAATAAAGATTATCTAAGTGCATTCATAGATAAGTTTTATCGAAGAATTTCATTAGGAAAATGGCGCCGTTCTCACCTCTGTCGCATTCTTCTGCATGTACACCGGAAGAAAACTATAAAACAACGGCATTGTACGTTTCTACAAGTTTGAAGAAATCAGTAAAAAAAAAGCCGGCGATATTCCGGTGTTAAAACAACGGTTATAATATCGACTATTACCAAAACATCTCTCAGTCCACTTTATTTAATTATTCAGTTCTGTTATCTCTTAAAAAACGAAATAAAATTCCAATATACGAGTTTATTTTTATAAGTTTCTCACGGAGCTTGATTATCGTAGAAATTATACTTCGATCGTTTAAAGCTATCTTTCTAATCATAAGCAAATTGTTATTTGTATTTAAAGATTTTTATCTCCCTTTATTTCTATGAATTACTGGAGTGTTGAATGTTTTTTATGGATCGAAAAACTTGAATGCTATAGCTTATAGCTTACTCACTTTCGTGAGGCCTGTGAACTACTTTTACTCTTTTAACTTGTGTTTGAGTGTCTTAGACATAGGAAGGTATTATTTCTTACTCATATTATTAAGACTAGTTTCCATGTTTCCATCTGCAGTATTCACAGCTACTATAAAGATCAATATCTTACAAACTCAAATACCTACCTATTGTAATTAAATACGCAGCAAAATATAACAAGAAACAAAGCCGACGAGCCCTGTATAAACAAAATCATCACCTACCATCATGATTTAAACATAGGTATGAGTGTAGTCACATAGCGTTACACTACGCCACCCCGATGACACTAGTGTGCTCGCAGAGACGATGCCAGTGAGCCATGCCGAATGTGAGTATCTTCATGTACGCACTCCATGTCTGTGGTCCTTTGTAGGACATGTATTACCGACTCCGAGGACCAAAATCAACGATCACACAATGTGACGCTTATTAGATTAAATTGTGTACTATGTCAGATTAAATATGTTCAGGAACTTGCTAAACGGAAAATTGTGAAGTACAGTTAGAAATAAGTTGTTACACGCCGGACACGCGACGATTTAATACCCGAGAAAAATGACATAATAGATAAATGAGGTCGCATTCAATGCGTTCGCTAATTAAAGGTTTTCTCAGCTAAGTTATTTGCGTTTTCCGGCCATAAAGCCTAATGGTTAATTATATGATCAGGGTCAGCTTTATTACCGCAGCTTCAACAAAAACTTCATTTAAAGTAGCAGGTACTCAAACCACACATTTTGTTTAAAAATGTACGTACTTAGTAAATTATTGCTAGAGAATTTACTAAACCAATTAACCGGTTCAGTGGACACAATGCAGATACATTTTATAGCCAACAGTTCTGTTCCGCTACAGGAACGTCTCAGTTTATTTAAAATTATGTTCACCTTACTTGTGTATTCCTTGAACTAAATGATACGTAGATTGCGACTAATACAAATGTGACATTACTAAAGACAATTATTTGAAGATTAAATTATTCTTCATGTTGATTCTAAAGGGAACTGCAATATGACGTATACTCGTATTAACAATAAGGTTTGATGCGTTGTTATTGGTTAATTTTATACTGACTGACTACTTTTATACTGAATTTTAACTTCTTAGAATTATAATCATTCTACGAGCAATAACCCGCGGTTTCACCAGCGTTAATTTTCGTCTTTGATTAGTGCTTCGTCTTTTGAGTTGAATATCGGGCTATATAACGCAAAAATATGTTTTCTAATCGAACCAGTAATCCCTAAAAGCGCGTTCATACAAATAAACATACTCTACAGCTTAATAACATTTCATTCTACATATAAGAGAACTGTAGCTTTCACCTACCTGAGTTGTATATATGATAAAAAGACTAACAAAAGTCTGTTCCCAATAAAATCCTATTCTCAAAGCTATCACAGTTTGTACTAAACAACACTAAATCATTACAAAATACTACAACTTAATTCTCTTATTCAACAAATCTTTTAATATCAAAATATTTTATGCTATCAACACAATAGGATTGTTTGTCAGTCTTTTAAGCCTACATAACATAAACTAAACGATATAATAATATACATGGTACATGTGCGACGCATGATGAGAAAACAATGTGTTGGATGCAACATGTAAACAATGTTTTATTAAAAACATTACATCATAATTCGAAGGTTTGGAAGTATGGTTACAGTTGAGCGTACTACTACTGATATTCATGTACCTATGTTCAAAAGTCAAATGATACCATTAAAGTCTCTTATGAATGACATTTACAAAAAAGAAGGAAATTGAATTACATTGATTCTGCGTGGCTTCAATAACTCAATTTTCCTTGACATTGATTTTTTTTTAAGGTAGTTTTGTATGGATGACACTCCGCAAGAAACTTCATACTGTTACTAAAAAAAACCTTTCTCCACAACATCCTTTACCATACACAAAATTGTTCCATGCGGGAATTGAATCCGCGACACGCAGCGCAAAAGCTGATCGCTCAGCCACTGCGCCAACCGTGTCAAGTTATTCATCCAATACTCCAATCTTTACACACAAGTAAAAAATAATACACTTAATTTCCTACTGTTAAAATTAAACTTACAATGGCACACTGTTTTCGTTTTATAATCCATAATAGTTATTCGAATTAATGTTGATAAACAGAAACGCTGTATTAAAGCAAATAAATAGACCGAAGCAAACACAAAACAGTGATCCGCGGATGTTTGTCAATTATGTCTTGAATTACATTTTGATTGGTCCTTTTAGGCGCAATAATGACTTCCAATCAATAAGTTGGTGCTGCTGATTGGAAGTCGGTATTGCAAGAACGTTTTTGATATGTCTATCGTTCTCCTCGTGTGTACCCTCACATCGCTCCGTTTGTTCTCTTTATTAGAACCGATGAGAGGATTAGAAAATTGTAATTAGCAGATTAACTAGTGTGACGGCTGATGACATTTGTGCAAAAATAATAAAGTTCAATAAAGCACCCGCTACTGATGCCCGAGGCTGTGGGTTCGCAACCGGGCACTGGCAAGTACCAAATAGACTTCTTCTATTTCATGACTATGCACCTTAGAGATCACTGACATCCGTGAAAGAAAACATCGTCGGGAAACCTGGACATATAAATCATATAAATCCGAAATCGCAAATCCGCTTTAAGCAAGCTTGGTTATCAATGAAGGCACGAGCTTTCTTTGCATAAGAAGAAGCTTTTACCCTGCAATGGAACAATATTAGGCTGGCATTATTTTAGATAGTTTGTTATACACACTGTTAATAACTATTTTACATTTAGGTTTACTTTTATTGTAAGTAATTCGCCAAAATATTTAAATTCGTCCCTACTTTATAGTTTTAAAACCAAGTGCACAAATAATCTCTTTCTTTTTTACCGTTAGGAAATCATCAAATGACTTCTTCGGCCCTAGGCAGGACGGGAGGGAGTGTAAGACTTTTACTGACTAAAACCCATCCACGTTCCTTCTTGTGCCCCTTGCGTTCCGGGGGCGCGGTATCTCTTTCGAACAAGCCGCAGACAATTTATAATGCCTCATATAGTCGGGAGGCGCCAAAAGTACCTTACGTAGTAGTATTTTTGATACAGCGACCGGTTCCACAGTAATCAGCTAGCGGGCAATTCGCACGCGGCCCCATTGCGCGGTCACGCTTGCCTGACTCCCTACGAGATGGCCTCACTGCTCTTTTTTTTTACTAATCGACTAACTTGACGTACTTTATACTATACAGCGATTGATTATTTATAGAAAGTGAGTAATTTTTTGGGGGTTTATCATAGATTTTGTTTATATCTGTAGGTATTATGCAACTGGAAGTGCGGAAACCTATCTCTTGTTTCTAGTCAGCTGTCAACTCGGAATTTGGTCCTTACGTACGCAAAATAAGTTTAAGGCAGTGCACTAAAATTTTAAAATATAAAATCTATGATTCACATTCAGTACAAGAAACCAATGAGTTTAATAGACTGCACGATACTCAACTTGGAATTTAACATTACATACCACAGGCTTTGCCTTTGTCTACAGAGAAAGAGCATAAAAGTGTCACTTTGGATTAATGAATTAATGCGAAATGTGTCAATCACACTTACACCATACATTCACTAAACTCTCATTATGAAAACATGTGAACTATTGCTCTCGCAACATGTAAACGGATACGCATAATAACATGCTCTTTCTAAGTCTAGACATTTACCTAAACAGTAAGTCATTGCAAATTATAGGGGGATGCAAAATACAAATACGACGTCCCGTAAATAGTAG
Source organism: Caradrina clavipalpis (assembly GCA_932526535.1). Taxonomy (NCBI): domain Eukaryota; kingdom Metazoa; phylum Arthropoda; class Insecta; order Lepidoptera; family Noctuidae; genus Caradrina; species Caradrina clavipalpis. The sequence goes on from OW052087.1 coordinate 9,314,274, forward strand.
ACAATTTAACCCATACAATTTGCACGTAACTACCGGCCTTATCATCAAACATATTTTTATAATAATAATACACACCTCTTCCAAATTAATGTTTATTATTATGAAATAAATTTAAACATTATATTTTACGATTCATTTTCAATGGTACAGTCGATATGTTAAGTGATTATTTGAGCAATAAAATAAGAAACAAATTATGCATTTTTATTATTAAACGTAAGTATTATTATTAATTCAATTAAACTTTTAAACATTGCTTCGAGTGTTTATGTGTTTTGTCGTATTATTATTGATTGGTATTGATGAAACATTCACCAAATGACGTAACATATGTAGGTATGTAGTAGTACATATTATTACGTATGTACATACAAAATTAATTATCCAAACAGAGATGGTTCATCTGTTCGTTTGTTTGAGTATACAGATTTATAACATGTTAGTCTACTCCTTCGTTTAATTAATGATCTTTGGATTTTCAAAAGTAAAAAAAAAACATTATTAATTTAGAGTAGGTATGAGTTTTTAAGTACTAACCCCCAAATCAGCGATACAATACGTTTTTTAATTGCTTAACGTCGGGTCCCTAAAGATTGACCATGTGAACGCTAACACGACTGCGCAACACGTCCGCTGGTCTTAAGAATTAATTGGGATTGCGAGCGGCTTGCGTAACAGCAACTATCACGATTCGATCTCGGCACCTCGATTCTGTTTAAGAATCGATTCAACAAATGTAAATCGATTCCGTTTATCGTTTGCAACAGAACTGGCTGGATGTGTTGGCACTATATTTACCTTAAACTTATAAGCTATTCTACTTCCTACTAATATTATAAATGCGAAAGTTTGTAAGGATGGATAGATGAATGGATAGATGTTTGTTACTCTTTCACGCTTAAACGGCTAAACGGATCTAAATGAAAGGCACTAGGATATATTGGAATAACACATAGGATGCTTTTTACCCCAGAAAAGTGTATGGTTCCCGTGGGATAATATATTTACTTCGAGGCGAACGAAGTCGCAGGCACAAGCTAGTAGTTAGCTTAAACAAGCGTGTATTTTTTATCAACTAATTTACTTGGTTAATATAAGAAAATGCATGAAGCCTTTCCCCTGAAGTGGGACAAACAAGGCTGGAGGAAAAACAAGCTGTTATTATTTCTAGACTAAATTGAAACCGCTCAGAATCAACAACAAAATAATCTCACTGATAACTACTAATAGACTTGCAATAAAGATCAACTCTTTATCCTTGAGAACAATAAGACCAGAACTGATCAATCAATAATGGACCTTTTGTTGTAGAACAATGAATACAATTTGTTTTAAAAGTGTCTTTAGATGAATTAATTGTATTACCTATTTATAGAAGATACAAAAATAAGGCCACAAGAATATAAAAATAGCAAAAGCAACCTTTACACAATAATTTAATTGTTTTTAACTGCCCCGTTAACTTAGTGGTCCTAAACGCGACTGCTGCGTTAGAGGTTTTGAGTTCGATTCCCAGGCCAAGCAAAAAGGGTTATTAAGTTTTTCTATAAAATTCTCAGTAGCAGCTCGGAGTTAGGATATGTGCCCGGTATGGCAATAGGCTCACCCCTTATTACATGGGACCTAAACATACCGGCGAACTGTGGATGTACATTGGTACACCTCTGCCTAACCCTTCGGGGAATACAGGCGTGATGATTGATTTGTTTTATAAACCATATGGACATTTGCCCTATAAAATGTACAGGACAAAGCTGGCCACGTTATAATTTAATTATAACTCAACTAACCTCACATCACCATTTAATTATAAATAGGAATTTATGTAATAGTTATTGGAAATCTAACCGCAATGTAGTACATACCTAACCTGTATAGTAATGACAACACGAGTCATTAATGCTATTTTCCCTAAACAGTTCCTAAACTCAATATAAGAAAAGTATAGTAGCTGTACCGGTACTATGTCATGATGGCCCAGTGGTTAAAGCACCTGCCTTTTGTGAGGTCACGGGTTCGATACCGGGCAAGTACCATTGTGACTTTTTAAATTCATACTTTCTAACATACAGACATCACTGACATAAGTGAAGGAAGACATGAGGAAACCTGTATATGTTTTAATATAAATCTGAGATCCCTCACTTGCTCCCGAAAACTATACATACCTCATAACCAAATTACAGTGGCCGCCATCTTGGCTTTTATTTCAAATCATTTTCTATTTATAACTCGAAAGCTATGTATTTGTGGGGATGCTGAAAAAGATACGTAGGAATGTTACCATTTCCACACGCATTAAAAAATAGACATTAGATAATCTAAAATTATTACGAATAATGGAATCAACAGAAACCACAAAGCCTACAATTTAAGTATTGTCATAATTCAACTACAAATAGCGGTGTTTTTGAAACAAACGAACCGACCAACACGATCAATTAATGCAAATAGATCGACGAACAAGACTTCAAAGGTTCCTCTGAATTTGACCGACACGATGAATGAGGGTCACCTTCTACTACAAAACACCACGATTCAGAAAACTATGTTTTCGCGCCGCTTTCTACCTCAGACTTAATAATATTCTGTATTCTGACAGTATTTTCAAATATATCCGTAGATTTATATTACCCATCCAATGTCCCCAAATTATATACTGTTTACTAGCTGACCCGGCAAACGTTACTTTGCCAACATTTTTTTTTTTGATATCTAAATAATAATTTACGACCGATTCTCAGACCTATCGAATATACATAATTATAAAATCGGCGAAACCATTTCGGAGGTGTATGGTAACTGACATTGTGACACGAGAATTTTGAGACGGGTCACTAACGTACCTTAACCGTTATAGTTACAGGAAAATGGCCTTAGGAGACCATTCATAGCTAACTGTAACTGCATTCACAGATTTTGGAAAAATATACAGTCCGCGAAAAAAATGCTAAAATAGGAAAACTCTTAATATTATGCGATACAGAGTGAATATAAAAAATATAATTATGACGTATGATCTATATGACGTATTTTACACGTTGTTGTAAGTTCGTTAAACCATAGATTAGCAGCTTGTATTGAGGCAGGTGGCACGCGTATTCTCGCTGGTATTTCATATTGTATAATATAATTGGCGGCACTTATATATTATCCTTTGTTGTAATAAGTGTCACAGCCTTGTCAACAGCTGGCTGAAAGGCTGGCTTTTCTCTTGGCTAGAGGCTTAGCATTGCCATCCAACGTGGCAATGCCGCCAGTCTTTTAGGCGTATTTCCCATTAAATATGAAAAAAGAATCAGGTGTTCCTTTCAAAAAGGCACTACAACACGTTGGAATCAAAATGAAGGTAGGTCACATAAAATATGTCACCCCCGAAAGTTGTATCGGGTTCAATATTGAACTTATCCAGACATAAAAACGACCTACAATGATACATGCATAATGCTTTTGTCTCTCTTTATTCCTTATATTATGATCGAGAACGAAGGCAAAACCAGTGTGTTTGCAATATCTATTTATATTTATACCTGTGCCCTAATTTAATGCGTCACAAGAATGTCGACATGAATTGTTTGCAATAATACAACCACAAATATTTATGTCTTCATTTTATTTATGTATAATTACAAACAACGTGCTTGTTAATTTGTGTATTGTTTCTTAGGGTTCCGTTTCCGAAAAGTGCGCACGGGACCCTATAAGCGTCTGCTGTTCATTCATTTGTCTGTTAGCGGGCTGTATCTCATGTAGAGAGTTTAATTCACAAAGTGTAACTATGGCCATAATAACAACAAATAATAAAAATGAAACAATGTCCTCAACACAAGAAATGTGTTTTTTTTTGGATTTGTAAATATTGTAGTGTGATACGGCACCATTTGTGTACTAGTCCGTCTCGCACTTGATCGGTCATGGTATTTTATTTATTCAATTACGATGTAAATTTGGTAAATGAAAATAAAATGTTATAAATATTTGTAATTGAATGTATTTATAATATGTTTTTTTTTTACACAATACAAATACAAATACTTTATTTTTATAACACCCTTTTCTAACATTTTCTGTTCTATATGGTGAACTCGGTGTCCTGAAAAAAAAAACTTAGTTAAGACACCAGATTTCGATAAATTAAATAAAATATATACACTTATTCAAATTTTCAACGAAATTTGCGGCACAAAAATCGACACTAAATATTACATACATACATACATATGTACATACATAAACTCACGCCTTTTTCCCATCGGGGACTAGGCAGAAACCACAGAACGCCACCTGCAGCCACTATCTGAACATTAATTGCGAGTATAACGAATAATATTAATATTGACCTAAAATCCCCCCAATGTCAAACATCATTGGTAATTACGTGTCCGACATCTCCTAAATTACAATTAAGAGTACCAAAATGAGTCAATTTCAGAACAGCTGATTTGTACCACCTGCTTTAACAAAAGCACACGAGAGCAAAATAATATTTACCATTATTTTCAACCATTTTTGTTAGCTTGGTTCTTTTACTTGCAAGATTGTTTGCTGTGGCCTAACACAAAGAGTATTAAAGAATAATATTAGTAAAGATAATATGTATTCAGAAAATATTAGTATGGTATATACAGTCTTTATCTTCAATATAGTGCCGTTATATATTTACATCACACGAGGTTTATTCTTTAAAAAGAGATTAGACGCTTTGTTTCTATTTGCTAAAGTTGACGTGAAACAGGTCTAAGGACTTTTTATATTTATGCGTTCGTTGCGTAAACTGTATGACAAAAATTCTCGCATATTATTATGTATGAAAGCCGCCACACAGTACAATATTAACATCAACAAGGCAAAACTTACGTTTCTTGTATACATCTTTAATTTTCTACACAAACATACATATATACACTCACGCCTTTTTCCCATGGAGTTAGGCAGAAACCACAGAACGCCACCTACTACGATCCTTACATATTCCTTTCGCCTCACCCACAGCGATTAATTTTCAAGTTATTTTGTTATTTGTTAATACAGCGGCAATAGAAATACAGAAATATATATACTCTGCAAAAAATTCAACTCACCACCTATTGCAATTCATGACATACGGACTACGGAAACTTAGTAATAGGGTCCCGTTCGTACTCTATAGGTACGGAATCCTAAAAAGACAACCGTCTATGTGTAGTTTAACACGTAGACTGCTCCAGCACCACAGCAGTCAAGCATCAAACGCAATAAAACAGTCCTAAGTCCTACAAGAACAACAGTCTCAACAACAATAATAGCCACCAATAAAACGCATCACAGAAACGTCAGAAGCATAGTTCACTCGATTGCACAAACGGAAACCTTCCGCTCTATATCAAACAAAGAGGCGCACAATTACGATCTTTCATTACCAACATAGCATTAGGCCATACGTATAAATAAATAGTCGTACGATGTGTCACACTTCTCATTGATACACGCCATCAATTGAGATGATGATTCAAAAACATTGACACATATTGGTCCTGAATCGGTTCTTACTAGATCAGCAGTAACTAATGAATGGCGCAAGAGTCGGTGATAAAACGGCGTAGTAATAAAGCCGGTAATGTAGGTTTCTGTTTGGTTTTCAATTGTTTTCAGTGTCATTGTAAAGTGATTTGTTGTTATTTTTTCCTCGTGTCGCTATTACCCGTTTCCTGCTAGGAGTGTTGCTGAAGATTGTTCAAGGTTACTGATTTGTGAAAATGTAAAGTTTCTCTATGAATTTCAGAACTCTGTCTTTTAATTTTGGTTCCGAAATATTTGATCTTCTGACGGTAAATGCAATCAACTGAAAAGGGTCGTATTTATAGATTTAAAAAATCCATCTTCTAAAACTATATTTAGTATAAATCGCAACGTCTCCCATTCTCTTTCAAATTAATACGTTTTTAATAACGTTTTAGTATTTTTCAGTTTTCAGAAAATAATTTAATGATTAATATTTATCGTTAAGAAGGTTCGAATGAATCATAAATTATCGCCCATATTCTCTCACTCTGTTTTATCATCAGTGATAAATAAGTCAAAGGGATAAGGTTAATGATAATAATTTTATCTTCCGACACGTTTACAACGAGGCAATCACATAAAACTGTTTGATCTCATATGTGATAATCATTATCATCCAATTTCCGTTCCTGTCGATTACGGATAACATAAAATCGTTCACAGATGGCATTTAATTCTATCAATACAAACACGTTTCAAATAAAATACAAGTATTTACATCGAGACGCATGAAAACGGACCGTTACCAACGGCAGCTGCATAGGGTCAATTGGTAGTGACCCTAACATTACAATCCGACCAATTTAAGATGCTTCGATAGCTTACACCAACATACCCGATAAAACATCATTACAAATCGGCGGGGTTGCATCTTGAAACATCTTGAATGTCTTGCGGGCTGTGGAGTATACGACCGAAGTAGAAAGTCATCAGTTACAATCTTTTGAGTCCAATACTTGGTTGTTTTTCATAAACGTCGTGTAATATCAGGCCAGAAACACAGATGCTCGTTATTAAGCTGGTGAGCACATATGCGGGTTACCACGTGTGCCTAGCTAAATGAGCCCCCACTTCAATCGAATCCCTTGAGAAAAAAATGGTGAAACCAAGAAATCCAAGTCGGGGTTGATAGGTACTTGAAATTTTATATTTTACGTGTTTTCAAGATGTTTTAGTTTTAACTTTCAAAAGCCATTTGCGTGTGTGAGAATTCCTTAGTTTGGGGCGACGTTTAGAGAAGATAAAACTTTTTAAAGCTTCAACAATAAACCTAGTGTAACGCAAGGAAACAATTAAACCACCTCTACAGGACATAGCATACGAGTATAAAGCTCAGGCAAAAAAAACAATTGAAATACAAATTAATTATGAAATTAATTGATATTTCTTTTTTATTATTGTTCATAGACTCATGAAAATTACCTACTTCAACCATCTACGTATCTATCATACACATTGTCTCTATTGCCGTACTAAAGGCCAAATAGAAGCTAGTTTACAAAAAAAACGTTTTGTAAACAAAGTCATTTTACTTTACATATTGATTTTTTCGTTTATTAAATATTTTAAATAAGATACCGCTATTTGACTTAGTTCATTGAATGCGTATTTCTATAAGCTCCTTGTTGCCATAAAAATCAACTTTACATTTTTTTGTAAACACCGCTTTTAAGCTTAGTACGGCAGATCAAAATTACAGTTACGCTTAAGAAAAAAAATACTACGTCCTACTAAAGTTTGTACTACACTCATTATTGCCAGAAGATAAATACCAATTACATTGTAAGATGTCCGCAGGGAACTAATGAGGGAGAACAGGTTGCCATAACGGTGCCGGTTCGATGCCCGGCCGGCCTCGAGATACTTCGGACACATTAAATAGTGTCTAGATAGTTTTCGAGATATCAACAAACTGGAATGCTGCAAAGTTTATTGAATCTTCAAATGGAAGGGATTTTTGCTTTGATTTTGAAAGTTAAGTTCTTATTAATTTCAAATATTTTGTTTTTATTTGTCCAGTTACTTTTACTGTAATTAAGGTTTTTAATGTCAATTTATCTTAACTAGTAAGTACTACGCTGTCTTTCTTCCTAGCTGTAATCACAGATTCAATGTAGTTCAGGCAATATGCAACTGTGCTCTATTTTAGATGGTGTGGTTTTATTATCATTGTAATAAATGATTTGATGAGTAGAGAATAAAGCATCATTTTGTAATGCAACTGATGACATTTTTAAAGCAAAGTAAACGGGGCAACTTTATCACGTCTATATAGAGAACACCAAATCACCTATACAATTACGCCTGTATTCCCCGAAGGGTTAGGCAGAGATTTACCAATTTACACTTACAGATCGCCGGTATATTTAGGTCTCATGCAATAGGGGACCGAGCACAAATCCAAACTCCGAGCTGCTACTGATAATTTCATATAAAAAACCCAATAACACTTTTTGCTCGACCTGGGAATTGAACCCAAGACCTCTAGCGTAGCTGTCGCGCTTAGGACCACTAGGCTAACGTGGCAGTTTAAATCAGTAGGTAGCTATCAAATCTATTTAATTACACAAAGATCTAACCTCAAACTTGTTTGTTTACATAATTCGTTTATGGCATGAGCTTGACACGAATATAATTGAAGAAAAAAAAACACGCTGCGCCGGCGTCGGCGAGTTTTCCCGCGTAAACGAGCACATGTGCCCCGACGCGGGTTCCCATTGCGCATGCGTGGGAAACAAGCGCGCCATCTTGCGCTGTCGCCTTTTTCAGCGACGCATGTTTTTATTCAGTAAAAGTGAGGACCTGGACGGTATATTTGAAAAAAGTTGATACGTGGTTTATCAAAATGGTTATACAAACTGGTTGCTGTTAAAAATGGCAAGTTTAAAATAATGTGAGAGTAGGTACAACCGTGGACAATGGCGGTTGATCACTTTTAAACCTTTTGTACTTATATGACATGCTTTTTTTCTTTAAAAAAAAGAAAATTAAAACGTTACCCCACACTAGTAGAATTTCTACTGTATTGTGGGTGCGTTTACAAACATATAAACTCACATACACAAACAGCCAGACCCGAAACAACTACCTGTAGGTCATGGTCATGGACGGGCCTGTTGGTCTAGTGGTTAGTGGCCCTGACTGCTAAGCCGGAGGTCGTGGGTTCGATTCCCACCCAGGATAGACTGTGTGATAAGCATGATTGTTTGTTCTGTGTCTGGGTGTGATTTATCTATAGTATGTATGTATTTATAAAATTATATAAGTTGTCTGGTTACCATAACACAAGCTCTGCTTAGCTTGGGATCAGATAGCCGTGTGTGAGTTGTCCCAAGATATTTATTTTATTTATTTATTATTTATTATACAAATATTTGTTCCGTGTGGGAATCGAACCCGCGACACGCAGCGCAGCAGTCGATCGCTCGGCCACTGCGCGCCAACCGTGTTGAATTTGATTATTCAAATTATAATTGGTTAACTTAGTGCTAATTACAATCACCTTTGATTGTACATAAATGATACATTATTTAAACAATAGAGTCCTCACAGGTCATTGTTATTGTAATGCGTGTTGTTGTTCTAATAACACAGCTTAGCTGAATAATAGTTTAACAAATTAATCGTGTCATCTAAGATTTGGGATGCACTTCGCTAGCTATATAAGTCTAAGTTATTTTACATAAACAAAGAAAGCGCTAAACGAGTGAAACTCAGCGTGGCCCAAAATTGCTCGTTGAATGAACTCTAAATTGATTTATCTTTCTTCGGGTATTAAATCGAATGCTCCGTCACTTACTGTTTATGACGTCACCGTGGGTTAAAACTTATTTTACGAATATTGTTCTTATATCCCAGCTTTTACAAAATTATAGAAAAAAATATAATTAGGGATTACATATTATACCTAGACCTACTCCGTTATACCTGCGTTAGGATATGTCTTTGATAATTAATTATACAGGGTGTTTGGTGCATCGTGTGCCAAATTGAAATAGTCGACTGAGGGGGTCATCTGCTATCCTTTCAGACCCCTAAACACTTCTCATGCCCTGTGTATTATTTTTCATCGACTTTTTAAAGTTTTATAAAAAAAATACCAAAATTTTACATTCAACTAATTTTTTTTTTAAAAGTACACGTCGTAGACTCTGTATTTTAATTTTATTTAAATGTGCATTGTACTACAGTACTTTTAAATTCAAAATTAGTGACATGAGCCATCTAGTTTTCTATTTATTTACTCGCAAAGTTTTGGAGTTCAATTAAAGCTGTCCATGTTACAGCTATTTACATAGCTATAAAAAAAAAACCAAATGAGACCGGGATCTAAGAACTTCGTCAAAAATTCTCTAGTCTATCCTCTTGCTAGTGATGTGCCACATGCTATAAAAATCTTTTTACAACTTCGTGAATTCGCTAGAATTGTGAATCGAGTCACAAAATACAAAATTCCAAATTATGGTTTAAAAATTTTGTTTTGCTTAAATAACACCTGAAAAACGTATTAAATATGTTATCTCACTCTTATAAGATAAAATCTGTCTCGTGCCTCTCTTTTTTGGGGGAGGGGGTACTAGAAATAATAAAAAATGCATTTTTAACATTTATTTCATATTCTGCTTAAATTGTTGGCTTCTATTGCGAATGCAGGCCAGACATCTATTTCGTATTTCCACAGTTGTTGTACGAAGTCGCATTTCCTCCTTAACCTCCTTTGAAAAGATTTCTGACTTTTAGCCAGAAAAAAAAGGAAAGGTTTAGTGTAAACGTTTGGGCAGGAGTGATTGGAATCAGGTAGTTGGACCGCATTACCTGCCCGAAAACTTCAATGGCGACAACTATTTGGAGTTCCTTCAAAATGACGTGCCCGAATTAGTGGCCGAGGTGCCCGTATGTAATGAAAATGTGCCCAAAGTATTCCAGCATGACGGCTGTCCCGCGCATTGGCGTTTGACTGTGAGGGAATATCTTGATAATGTGTTCCATAATGCGCGGATTGGTGGCCCTATTGCATGACCGACACGTTCCCCAGGCCTAACTCCGCTAGACTTTTAACTAGTTTTTGACTAGTATACGCCACGGAGGTTAGACTAAGGATGTACTACTTCAACGCATTCTTAGATCCCGGTCTCATTTGGTTTTTTTTTTATAGCCATGTAAATAGCTGTAACATGGACAGCTTTAATTGAACTCCAAAACTTTGCGAGTAAATAAATAGAAAACTAGATGGCTAATGTCACTAATTTTGAATTTAAAAGTACTGTAGTACAATGCACATCTAAATAAAATTAAAATACAGAGTCTACGCATTGTACTTTAAAAAAAAAATGTAGTTGAATGTAAAATTTTGGTATTTTTTTTATAAAACTTTAAAAAGTCGATGAAAAGTAATACACAGGGCATGAGAAGTGTTTAGGGGTCTGAAAGGATAGCAGATGACCCCCTCAGTCGACCATTTCAATTTGGCACACGATGCACCAAACACCCTGTATACTCGTATCGTAATGTTATATACCCTAATTTTTTCGATAAACGCGCATATTTTCCTCACCATCGCACCACTAGGTCTTAAGATTCAAATAACCAAATAGCTTTATAAGTTTATAACATTAGTATAGACACAGATTTATATTGAATTAAGTTTACAATCAATTAAGTAATCAAACACAAGATTATTTCTACATAATAGGTACATTCATTAACAATCGCATTTCTAAACAAGAACGACATCGCAGCGATTGATTTAGTAGGACGGACATCCGCCTACAGCGTCGATAACTTCCGAAGTCCGCAGCCTCCGACGCATTAATGAACGGGAGGAGAGGAGTCCGAACAGTGCACTTTCATTCATGTATCCTTAGTTGAACTAATGCCAACGCACTGTAATCTCGCGAGACGACGGCCGCTCACGCCGCGCGCATCGCCTGTACAAGTTACGACCTTATGACACACTTCGTTTTTTATTTCTAATCACTTTTGTGCGCGATGTTATTTTGTACTTACAACTTTTTGTCCTGTTATTATTGTTGATATTCAGTTTTTAAGTGCGCGTTCCGCATCTTAGTTTTAAACGTTTATATAATATTCCTGACCACAGATTTTTTTTTTTCATTATTAATTTATACTGTTCCCACAGCTGGGTAAAGATCTTCTTCATTCCTTCTATTGGTCTCATTTAGCGCTACGTATTGCCAATCCTCGAGGAATGCACCAAAGTTATCCCGCCATCTTCTTCATGGTCAACCGCGGCCCGCATCAAAATTTTCTGGAAACCAATTTTTAGTTCTAATTTTTATTTCTATCAATTTTATGGAAAACGACTGTTCCCAACTTAATATCTAATACCAAACCTCGCTATATATCTGTTGTTAGTATTTAATTAATATACCTAGTTTCTAAAAGAAAATAATTAAAATTTTCTAATAAACCATTTTGATTTAAACCATAAATTATAAGCTGACAAATCATGCAAATTCCTACTTATTCTATGAAAATAGGCAATGTAGTGGGAATATAACTGTTTGTTGTTAATTTGCATCCACATGAAGTGTAATCACTTGAATGTTGATGCACATTGATGTACAATACAATCGAAATTCCTCAACTATCATGATTTAAGTGGTTCAGAATTCTTGGAAATCTAGAGTCATGTTGCTTAGCTATAATGGATTTATTGTCACCCTTAATTCATAATAATTCCACCCTTCCCCTGTAATCTGTAACACAACGTGCGAATCTATACTTACCTAATAAAGAAGAAAGATTTTTTGCTGGTTTGTACCGAATAAAATCCGAAATGAAAGGACGAGTTAAAAAAAAATACCAATAGATAGCTACATTATTTTTGAGTAAAATAGGTTATATAATATCACGCTACAGCCCACGGGAGTGAAGCAGTAAGCAAAGACGTGACTTAACGAGGATGAAATAAGGCGCGCGGGTGAAACCGCGAGCGGAAGGCAGTAACATAAAAACTACTAAAAACATCAGCAGTGCGATTCTCTAAGCTTCACTTCGAAATTCAAAAGCTGAATCCGCAGTGAGGTTACAAAATGGTATTCTGTTAAACACGATCACGCCGGTGACGTCACCACGGCGAACGAATACTAAACCAATGACAAGTTGGTTCGTTATCGAAGTGAGCGCGATCACTTTAGTGAGACTCGTTTTCGAGTATGCATTTTAGAAAATCGCACTACTGGACTTATATAATTAATGTCATTCCCTTAAGTCTGAAATCGCACATCCTCCTTGAGCAAGCGTGTTGAATAACTGGTGCCTTCTCCTTCCAAGAAGAGGTCTAATGAGGTCTTTGCCCTGTACTGAGACAATAATAGAATTATATTTTCTAAGCTTCATTATAAAAGTCTTTCTTAGAACAATCATGGTATTCCGAACCAGTGAGCCGACAAGGGGATGCGTAGGTATCAGTCTACTTTCTCAGCCGGTCGTTGTCCGGGCCGGACAGCGCGACCGGATGCCCGGACACACGGACGGTACATTGTAGGACTGCATCCTCACCGATTATCATTTAAATTTACCTTTAAGAACGACTGTTTTCTCTAGACGGGTGGCAATCATTTACCGGTAACTGAACGTAATCTTTCCGGTTTTTCAGGAATGATCTTAGAGAAAATTGACTTGCCTTTTAGGTGTGGCTTTACATAGAATAGAATGTATACGGTAATGACAGCGGTTTACCTACATACAAACGTATTATCACGCTTGTATTTCCCAAAAGGATAGGCAGAGGTGTATTAATGTACACCCACAGTACGCCGGTATGTTTAGGTCCCATGTAATAGGGGGCCGAGCCTATTGCTATTAACCGGTCACAAATCCTAACTCCGAGCTGTTACTCAGAATTTCATAGAAAAAACGCGTTGCTCGACCTGGGAATCGAACCCATTTGTTATTTTTTTAAGCGTTGCCCCTATATGAGATTTTCTCCTGTACCGTGAGTGCATTTACAAACATTTAAAACGCACATACGCAAACAGGCAGACCCGGAAAGGCTATCTGTAGGCCATACAAGTATATGTTGCGTGCAGGAATCGAACTTGCGACACGCAGCGCAGCAGCCAATCTCTCAACCACTGCACCCCTGCAGAAAATAGGTACAGGCTGAAATTGCCTTGTAGGCGAATGTTCCAATTTATTCTGCAAGCTAGTATCTAAAGACATAATAATTAATCTGCAAAAACATATAACATTTTGTTTGTTTTACTTTTTGCTATTCTCATAATATTCAATATTAATTAGAACGTCTACGTTCGTCATTCGATTTTGTAAGCTGAATTATATTTGCTGATTTTGTATATATGTGCGCGACATTAACTAGGCTCTCGATGTTTAGATAATTGTGCAATATACTAGCTATATCCTGCTGCTAACTGCCTCGTTAGCCTAGTGGTCCTATGCCACTGCTACGCTAGAGGTCCCGAGTTCGATTCTCAGGTCGAGCAAAAAGTGTTGCTGGGTTTTTCTATGAAATTCTGAGTGGCAGCTCGGAGTTTGGATTTGTGCCCGGTTAGTGGCAATAGGCTCGCCCCCTATTATATGGGACCTAAATATACCGGCGAACTGTGGGTGTACATTGGTACCTTACCTACACCTCTGCCTAACCCTTCTGGGAATACAAGCGTGATGGTATATTTATTTTTTATATTTATATTTATCCTGAGGTTTCACTCGCGTTAAGTTACGTTTTATGTTACTGCGTTAATCCCATAGGTTCTAGCGTAATGTTCCCCGATAATTATAACGTAAGGACTTGTTCAAATCCGACTAGGTCTTCCTGAAATTAGCGTCTCCAAACAAACTCTCCAGTTTTATAATTTGGTATAATATAGATAGACATATTTTTTATTAAACAAAAATAGACCTCCTTGTCTAGGTAAGTAGGCTTACATTTCGTTTTGAAAATATTACGTCTTAAAGCTTTTTATTTTTCTTCATATTTTTCCCCTATAAGATCTTGTAAGCTCCAGGCAACTAGGTAAATATACGGCAACTGGCAAGCCGATTATTGCTCAAGCACCTCTTTCACCTCAGTAAGAAAGAAGCTCTTGAAAAGAATTTCTGCCATAACAAATACAAAATGTAGTTACAATGTTTATTTTTCAATAAATAATAATAAACATATCGTAACATCACGCCTGTATTCCCCAAAGGGTTAGGCAGAGGGGTACCAATGTACTCCCATAGTTCGCCGGTATGTTTAAGTCCCAGCTGGCGAGCCTATTGCCATTAACCGGCCACAAATCCTAACTCCTCGAGCTACTCCTTAGAATTTCATAGAAAAACCCAATTTTTACATTTGCTTCACCTGGGAATCAAACCCAAGACTTATAGCGTAGCAGTCACGCTTAGGACCACTAGGCTAACGAAGCAGTCAAAAATTGATAATAGTTTAAGTTTGAAATCGCAAATCCATCTTGACCAAGTGTGGTAATCAATACTCGTGCTTTCTCTGTTCGAGAAGAGGCCTTTGCCTTTGTACAATAATAAACAGATATTATTACATTGTACTCCATAATGTCGAGTTCTCACTGTTCTTTCCGACATGACTTAATGGCTAGATAGAACTAATCGTGCAATTAATAATTAAAATAGCTAATTAGGTCTCCCCTCACGTACCTACGTTTCTAGAAGGACAATAGCCTAGGGCTATCGTGAGGTCTGGCTATTGGAAAGGTCGTGAGTTGAACCCAGTCCCGTTGGATCTTCGTGACTGACTCACTGACGCAGGCCCATGTAATTAATAAGATCCTAAGAGTTATAAAAATGGCAATAGACTTTTTTCCGAATCCTACAATACAGGATAGTCTAAGACAGGGATGGAACTTATGACACGCAATAAAATAATACGGGCATGCCAATAATGTAAATTATATGTTATAGGCATATAATAAAAATCTGCAGATTCTTAAATAATTTCATATTTTTTGTTCCACTTTTGAAAAACTTAAACTGTGATGATTTAGCAAGTCGATTGCAATTGTTTTTGGAGATGCTAGCTTATTTGAATTTAGTACATAGGCAGTCACGTTCCTACACATCAGCAAATCTGCATTTCTATAGATTTATAATAGAGACTAGTGTCAGTAGTACCTGCGTTGATTTTAATGAGTTGCAACCTACTTTGAATTTTAATGCAGTTCTGCAAGTTGTACTAATTGTGAAATTTTCAACGAATACCTATGGCCTAGTAAAGGTGGTTGAACTGAGCTATCGTTTATGATGATGTAACATAGTAGGGATTTCAAAAGGGTTTTATTTCATTTTAATTTTACAAACAGATATTTCAATTTTATTTTATCATCATCATCATTATATCAGCCGGTCCACTGCTGGACATAATATGCCTCTCTTTAAGATAAATAAATTATTTCTCTGTATAATATTAACGTTTCTTAGTACACCAATAAATAAATTTGAGAATTTTCTAGGAAACGCTTTTACTATTCTCAGGGTCAACAACAACATTCTCAATGACAATATCGTTTGACTAGATATTGTTGTGCTACTGAATACCATCGTGCTTACAACATGCAAATATCGGTATGCAGTGAACGGAGACCAACCGTCTCAATACCACACAACCCATAAAAACACTCGTTCACCATTGGTCGATGACGTGACATTACTCCCTCACGATTGGCTAATACATCTCCTATTCTTAAACCTATTGGATATTCATCTTCCCGCTATTTAGTTTATTTTGTGTTTTTTACAACAAAAGTCTTTATTGTTAAGTAAATAAGGTGTAAGTAGTGTGCTGTTGTTTAATTTGTTTGTATTAAAATGTTCACTGAAATTGGTGTGGTATGCGAGTCACGCATGCGATTGCTTGTACTGGATGCCTGTGGAATACTATATAAGTCAGGCTAAAGCCCTGTACGGTCTGCATTCAGATTGTTTTAGTTATTTTAGGATCAGCTTAAATGGTGCTCATTGAATACCGTTTGACTAAGATGGTGGTTCAACTTACTAGTTCTGTGCAATCTAGGAGCCTGCTCGTGCGTTTTCCAGCCAAGATTAATCGCAACGATTTTATATTTACGTTTTGTGGCGAGAAGGAGATATGCAATATTTAAAGGTTATTGTTCTTATGGTAATTGTGGAGTATGGATAATAAAGGTTATGGTTTATGTTTCTCCGACCTTCAAGCCATACGTCAAGTCATAGTGCATTTGTTGTATGGAAATGTTCTCAACAAATTGATTTTTGTATGTAGATATTGTGGATAGGCCTGGCAAGGAATATTTTTAAATGAACGTGTTTTCAAAGGCTTTACAAATCGTAGAACCTGTTCCAATCAAAAGGACGTAATTTGATATAGACTAAGTACTTTATTGTATTGCCAATGGCTAGGGATATGCAATTGGGTCATTATAATTGACTATCATTTACATCTATGCAAATAAATAAAATTAAAGTATCTTACAGTACAGTTTTTTACATAATGAATTTGAATGTTAACATCATACTTATGCCAAAAACATTTTTTTTTTAATTTGGTCGTGTGTTTGTGCCGGTTTTGTCTTAAACGGCTGGACCGACTTTGATGGAATTTTCACTGGAGGTTAGCTAAAAAAGTTGTAACTTGTGGTTTTTGTTTTAAAACATCGGCAATAAGCGTAAGCGCTAGTAGGTACCTAATATTTCTTGAGAGTTAAAGATAGTTTTATATTATTATTAAGAGACCTTTCACAACTGAAGGATTGAAGCATAAAACAATAGTAGCAATATTTCTAATAGGTACTTCTATGTAATAACAATATTCATCATCCATTGTGACGTAGATTACGTTTTATAAGTCGACTTAACGTAAAACCCATTGCTATGAATGTTTAAAAGAACGCAATTATCATTATTTCTTCTTTCTTTTATTTTAAATGTTGCTACACACTATCAATTACTCCTGCATCGTGGATGCATTTACAAACATATAAACATAGCCCGACAGCCTGATCCGGTACAACTAC
Organism: Caradrina clavipalpis; assembly: GCA_932526535.1. Classification (NCBI taxonomy): domain Eukaryota; kingdom Metazoa; phylum Arthropoda; class Insecta; order Lepidoptera; family Noctuidae; genus Caradrina; species Caradrina clavipalpis. Next base: position 9,331,808 of record OW052087.1, read on the forward strand.
ATATTTGTGGGCTATGCAAATATTTGTTCCGTGTAAGAAATGAACCCGTGACACGCAGCGCTCAAAAACTACTGGACCGATTTCAAAAATTCTTTTGCCGTTAGAAAGCTTCATTATTACTGAGTAACATAGGGTATATAGCATCACGCTACGATACACGGGAGCAGAGCAGTAACCAAATACGTAACTTAATGCGAGTGAAATAAGCCACGCGGATGAACTCGCTAGTATTATTATAAGAGTAATAAACAAGTAAAGACTTGTTTACATTCTATCTTGAGTTGACTCTCCTGACGTTTGAACAAACTTGCAAGCTCACAAATTAAGCTAGTTCAGTATTCATGAAGCTAGAGGCTACTAACTTTCTAACTTCGTGAAACACACAAGACATCATAATTCCCGGACATAAGTGCAGGTTTATTTTCGAACATTACAAACAGTTATTTGCCGTCCACCGCACGTTTCCACGAACCTGTCATAATAATAGTTTCTTAGTGTCAAATTGTTAGTTATTTATAAACTACACTATAAATAATATTTTAAAGAGGAAAGATTTTTTTATTGGTTTGTTTGTACCGAGTAGGCTCCGAAACTACTGGACCGATTAGCCATTTTTTACCATGGATAGCTACGTTATTTCTGAGTAACTTAGGCTATATAACATCACGCTACAACTTACGGGAGCGGAGTAGTAATCAAACACGTAACTTATCGCGAGTGAAATAAGCAACGAGGACGTAGTCGCAGACGGGTCTCTAGTTATTTATAAACAAATGCCTTTATTGGCCTATTGTATTGAAGATTCGGGAAATGGCTAGTACATATACGTAGTTAGAATAGTTTCTATCCAAGCAATTTGATCAACGTGTACCAGTGAATGACCTTAACTTTTTGCTTGGTAGGTACTTAATTTTTAAACTGATTGGAAAAGATTTTAATCGTATTCTGGTACAGACCGATAGGAATCACCTTTTTCTGGTAAACTTGATACTTTTGGGTGTACGTTCAGCAATATGTTAAGTTAATGATTGCAAAGGAAGCGTGTTATCTTGACATTGTCGACGTCATCGGTTGCGATAGCAGTAACCTTTAACCAGCTAACCGATACGGTGCAACGGGGTGCCGTTACACCATGCCATACCCACTTCACATGCTCTCGCTCGCTTTTTGTGACGATTTTCAAATTGATTGTCTGTATGTACAGTACCTACGTACTATCCCACGCGTTCAGTACCGTTGAAAAATCACATGACACGTCAATCGATTTGATTTATTCGAATAATGGGTGTTGACCCGTGATGCGTTGCACTGGTCATCAACTAATAGGGATGTGAAAGTTTAAACGAAATCCGATATCTGAATGAGACTGATAACTAAAAATGTTAAGTAATTAAGTGCGCTATTTATGGAAACAGGTTTAATTTTTGTTATGTAATACATCTAACATGTGGCATTTGAAGTAGCATTTAAAAATAAATGAAATGGCCGATGAGATGTCCAAAGTAGACGGTCACAAAGTGTGTTGTGTATTCTCTGCCATTTAACAAGTCGAAGACTGTAAATTCGGTAACAAAGGCATATCGGAGGTTGCGCAAAGGCCTCTTGTGCCAGTGAAAGTGTCGAAGCCAGACGCTCAGCTCTAGCTTTTGACAAATCATGCGACAAATTCTTTAAGAGCACGAACTATAACGAATACAAGAAAACCTTGACCCCATAAAAGAAAAAACTTTAAAAAATATTCTCGACAGCACAATCTTTACTTTGTTATTTTCTTAGAAAGTAAACATCCATTCAAAATATTCAACAGTCCCATTATACAATCAGGAAAAACTATCGATAAAGTGTACTTCTAAGAAACCTACTTGAACTTTATCTTGGTATGAGATAAGAGCGATAACCGATACGTGCTAGTACGAATCGGCCGTTCCCGCTAAAGGAATGAAGATGGTAGACCGAATAAGGTTGTAGTTGTACCGTTCGGATCACTTCGGATACTCGGACAGGCTCCAGTTTTTTACATCATAACGGTCCTAGCGCTAGGCTGTATGTAATTGCAATAAATTGAGGCGGCTTACACCGCGCGTTTATCAGCAAAAAGCAGTTTAGTTGCTCTCTCAATGCTCACTCCTATAGGTATAACGGATACCATCGATAATTATCAATTAATTTTATTGCCTTTTAGATTACGTTTTCCTGTTGTAAATGAAAGTGGATTTTTGGCAAGATCCGGTTAATTTAACCTTAAAGTTTGGAAATTTAATGAAAAATTTAACAATGTTTAAACAAAAGTGGAAACGTTTCATACATAAAATATTTTAACGAATACACAATGGTTGAGTGCTGGGTGATAATAATTAAATATAACAATAATTTTATTGTATTATAAATGCACTTTTATAATCGAACCGATTTCAACGGCTCAATCACAACAACCGTACGGATATCAAGAAAGGTATTTAAAAGGCTCCACTTAACACAACCTAGAACAAGTACATAAAAATACCGTTCACCATGTATATGCAAATATATTTACAAGTTGCTTTACCTAATAAACACGTGTCGAGCACTCAAAAGTAACAAATACGACACTAATGCTAATTGCCGTCCGATACGCGAACCGTCACTCACACCGTTATGCAACCGTATAATTGAGTGCCGAACCAAAAAGCATGACGGGCCATTGTCAGTTAGGGTCGCGGATTATGCTTCAAGTAATACCAGGTTCTCAACTTATAGGCCGATGTAACCCTCCGTTCTTTGTAGGAGGGTGAGAATATTCTTACGACCTGCTTATTAAACTATAAACTGCTCAAAGCCACGTCTTAGCGTCGTTCGTGTAAGCGGAATGATATTAGGCGGCAAAAATATGATGTGTGGAACATAGAATATTAGGAATGAAATAAAAAATTTCTATAGATTAAGTCAATAAGTGATTAAAAGATTCAATTCAGTATATTCAAGTAGTTATAGGATGTCTATAGGCAGTGGTGACCATATTTTCAGCTTGTTTGCCATCCAATGACATTAAAGAAAATTGCGAAGTCAACTGAAAACATCAGTCTCCATTTAGAGACACGGTTTAGAAACCATCAGTCCATGCCAAAAGATATTATCCATCCATATAAACTAAATCAAAAACTGTGCCTGAACAAAAGCTACGGTGACTACAAAGAAAAGTTAAGCTTACGGGTTTAAGAAACAAAAGAACACAAAAATTGCAATAGGAATATCGGAAACGTAACGTTAATTAACTGCAGTGGTTCACTCCAGAATATAGGGAAGGGAAAAAAGAGTGAGTGCATGAAAGTACCCTCGTCGAGCGGCTTTAATCTGAAATCGTACTGCGATTCAAAGCATCCTACGTACCCTGGATACCTCTCAATCCAACCACGATGATAATTCTATAGGTACGGTTCTCATGTAGGCTTAGGTACTAAAACACCATTACATATTCATATTAGGTTCAGCGCTCGCTTATCATGTTTCATGTAAACGTAAAATTAATAGTAACTGAAATACTATTGAAAGAATTTAGGGGTTTGAACACTGAAGGGGTTTATAAACAAAAGAGCGATGATCATTCTTTTTTGAGGGTAGCGCATCTCTTTAAAACAATTAAAGGAGATACGCAAATAGTACAGAAAAAGTTTTTAATACATGGGGATTCTTTGTTATTACTTCTGTATTAGTGATAGAACACATTTGCATTAACTGTTTAATACTTTTTATTGATTTAATTGAAATGACACCTGTTTAATTCGTAACTGATAAAATTAGCAGTCAGTAACCCGCCTCAGCACAATTTTATTACTAAACAAAATAGTACATATTTAGTAGAACTCCTTTAAGTTTATTTAGTCAAAATTTACGTACTAATAAAAATCTTTCCCTGTACAGTATCAGGTCAGACTTTCGTGCTCTATTCCTTAAATAAACACATTTGCATAAAAGAAACACGAGAAAATAATAATAGTTACAACAATGTGAGAGGAGGCCTCATGAAAATAAATATTATCAACGTGCATTCGTAACACGACGTTCGAATGCCAAACATGTATAAATAAAGTATCGATAGACAGAACGCGAAACGATTTTCAAAACACCAGCTCATTGTTACCAGTCTTGTAACAAAGTATAATGTGTGTCAACATTCACAAAGGAACAACTCGCGAACTGTATAACGCACTTTGAATTTGAATAAATGTTTTGATTCTTGATCTACATGATTATTGCACAATTTAACTATCTAGACACGTGGGTTTTAAACGAGAAGATATTTTTGGGCAAGCCAACAATACAGGTCAAAGTCGTCATTTTTCCCATTGTAAATATGCCATCTTCTCTACATAGTATAAAAAAGTTGCTTCCCGTCCTCTGTACGCTTAAATCTTTTAAACTACGCAACGGTTTTCAACGTGTTTTTCAATAGATAGATAGAGTTATTCAACAGGTAAGTTTATACTTAAAGAACATTACGCTACGACTAGCACGACGAGCAGAGTAGTAAGCAAAGGCGTAATTTAACTCATAAATATAATGTAATATTTGAGACACATTTTACCTAAGCTCAAGAACGTAACGATAATGATGATCACTCCTCACAGTTTCCAAGAAAAGGAAATTACCAGGAAAAAGAACAGGTTCAACGTGTATGCCTATGCTTAAGTTAATATGCAGTACTACTAATGACTGGTTGCGAGACAACCATATTTACTAGAGCAGCTTTTCTACGCGCATCTATTACGACTTAAGCGAAATGAATACTGGTATGAAGAAATAATTCACAGTTTAATATTTACGAGTACTATGTAATTGTGTAAGTCCCAGTAAATCCTATTACTATTATTTTATTGGTTATTTATTAGCTTTTTACTAACAATAAAGTGTAAAGAATCGGAAGTGGGTGTGGTGTGGAGTTAGGATTTGTGCCCGGTTAATGGCAATAGGCTCGCCCCCTCCTACGTGGGACTTAAACCGGAGAACTGTGGGTGTAAAATGGGTAACACCTCTGCCCAACCCTTTGGGGAATACAGGCGTGATGGTATGTGTGTAAAGTATTCGTAACTTTGAGAGTGCAGTACCTGCCGGTTCCATAGACATATTGAGAACAAAGATGTTAAGAGTAGTAGGTATCGTGTTTCTGAGATAGGAGCATTTGTTTATAAAAATATCACGTAGGTATACGTATAATTATGCTACAATCATTATTATGACTCTATTGTGTTAATTAATTATGGGTCAATCCGTACTAATATTATAAATGCGCAAGTAACTCTGTCTGTCTGGATATCTGTCTGTTACGCTTACACGACTAAACACTGAACCGATTATGATGAAATTTGGTATGGAGTAAGTTTGGGTCCAAGAAAGGACATATTTATGCTCCTTTTTGTTCCAGGACTTCGTCATCGCGTACGATAATCGACAGTTACGCGGATAAAGTCGTGCCGCAAAACCCAGTGTTTACTAAAATTGCAAGATTTTCAGCGTTTCTTGTGTTACATAGCCTGTTATTTTAAAGATAATCCTGCAACACGATCAGAATTTGTTTTCTCTCTACTTTACTGATTTTTTTCTATTGATTAATTAATAAATTAAAACGACCTAGCGCCCGACCAATTGACGAAGACTTTACCATCGTCCGAAAGAAAAACAATATTTTGCTCAGAAAATTTATAATATGGTATAAATGGCGTAATAAAAAAAAATCTTCTCTTTCATCACCCGGGGTTAACTGTTAGAAAATGCTTAAGACTTTAAGTCCGATTCGACTTAAGTTGGATGGTGTTTGTAGGTATATTTTCGTACACTAAGCACATAATCTTTCTCTCGATCCATTCAAAGTTTGTCCGGAAGAAATCGCCCAGAGCTATAAAACCGCTTATTGTATAATCGTTTTATACATGCTTGTCCTTGGTACAATGAAGCATTTATTCTATCTTGTTACAACAACAACAACACAACATACAATCACGCCTGTATTCCCCGAAGGGTTAGGCAGAGGTGCACTAATGTTTGCACACCCACAGTCCCCCGGTATGTTTTAGGTCCCATGTAATAGGGGGCGAGCCTATTGCCATTAACCGGGCACACATCCTAACTCCGAGCTGCTACTGAGAATTCCATAGAAAAACCTAATAACACTTTTTGCTCGACCTGGGAATCGAACCCAAGAGCTCTAGCGTAGCAGTCGCGCTTAGTACCACTAGGCCACCGAGGCAGTTCTATCTAGTTAGTTAGTTGTCGAGTCTATCTTGTTGTCAATACTTAATAATTATATTATTATAAAGTGGTAAACTTGTGAGTTCGTGAGGTTGTAGGGGGTAATCTCTGGAGCTACCGAACCAATTTTGAAAACTGTTTTACCCAGAGAAAGCCGCGTTAATTGTGAGTGTCATGAGCTATAACATCACGCTACGACTCACGAGAGCGGAGCAGTAACCAAAGACGTAACTCAACGCGGGTGAAAATAACCACGCGGTCGAAGTCGCGGTCAGAAGCTAGTACCTATTCAATATAAACATCTATTGCCGTGCTTTAGTCTCGAAAAAAGCTATATCCTTTAAAATAAGCCTCAATACTATTTCCTAATTTTCCGTTTTTCTAGGGTTTTCTAAGGATTTCTCGGTTTTGCAAAACGAAAAATTAGGCAGAATATCGGAAAAAAAATGTGTCGGGGCACACGGCCGTTGGTATAATGTGAAACTAACGTCTGTATCAGCGAGTCTGAAGATTGAATCATATTTCCCAAATACATGTAATTAAAAAGACATTGCACGTCAAAAAAATCTTAGTAGTTATCTACTAAGATTTTTTTAAATAAATTTATAGTTCAAAAAACACGCTTTAGCTTTTAATCGTGGTTAAAGTTCATTACAAGACCTTTCTAACAAGTCCAAACACGGCTATGATACGATATTTCATCATGGAATGCTAGTGCCTATCTTCCGGCTTCATCATCAGACCTTGAAACCTAGTCATGGTCAACGTTCATTACAAGACCTTTCTAACAAGTCCAAACACGGCTATGATACGATCATCCATCATGAAGTTCCAGTTCATATCTTCCGGCTCCATCATCAGATCAACTCGACAGTACCATGTTATTGTATTGTTATCAAAATCACATACAACTGCCAAATTTCATAACCCTACGATCTTTAGAAGATGGTTAAATTAGTTTTCTTAGATTTGATTACATACATACAGGTCGATCTAATAAAAGCGTGATAAAAACAAACGTTACTTCTTTCTTCTTTCTACACCGCCACGATTCCGATCATACAAATCACTGAAAATATACGACGCGTATGATATTCAAATTGTGCCTACTGAAACGACTAATTTAATTAATCTAGGCATACTGATTATTCTGTTATTGGCGACTGTATAAGACCGTGACGGATAATTTGCCATACTTAAGATCTGATGTACCTTTACAGAAGTTGTGCGCAAACCTTAATAAATTAATGCAACGTTTAGTTTGCATTGATTGATAACTTGTAAAGTCGTTTCAAACAATAAATCTAGTTAGTTTGTAATAAGTAAACGATTAATAAGCTGTCCGCGACTTCATCTGCGTTAAGTGACATCTTTGGTTCCTGCTCCGCTACCGTGTGTTGTAGCGTGTTGTTATATTATAACCTATGACACTCACAAATAACGTAGTTTTCTACGGGTAAAAGAATTTTCAAAATCGGATCAGTAGATCCAGAGATTACCTCTACAACCTCACAAACTTTACCTCTTTATAATATTAGTATAAGTAGATTATAAATGCGAAACTTTGAATAGATGGAGTTTCACGCCAGAACAGCTGAATAGATCGGGAAGAAAGGCACAGAGATAAATCTGAAATAGCACATAGGCTACTTATTAACTCGAAAAACTATACTGTACTCGTAGGACAATATTTCTGACGCGGATGAAGTCGCGGTCGAAAGAAAGTTCATCATCATCATCATCTGCCTAGCCTTTTCCCAACAATGTTGGGGTCGGCTTCCAGTCGAACCGGATGCAGCTGAATATCAGTATTTTACATGGAGCGACTGCCTATCAGACCTCCACAACCCAATCATGGGTAATACGATACTCTTGGTAACACTGGTGGTCAGACTTTCTGGCTTCTGACTAACAGTAGCAAAGTAAAGCAGTAGTAAAGTTATTAATATAGAAAATAAGTAAAAAACTTAATCAAAATATCAAAGTACAAAAACATTAAATAAGTACGCTGAACGTATCTCTATCAACATACTTTTTCCATGATCAACTGAGTAGTTCGCGAAATGAGTTCTTTTTTACATTCACTGACAACGATGGCAGAAAAAGTATGTAATCGTGTTCTAGCAGATGTTTACATTCCGTTTAGTTATAAAATGTCGCATATGTAAGTAATTTTTATTTTTATTGTGGTGTTAATAAGTACCATCACATCTCTTAGCGGGTGGTTAAATAATAATACACACTTTAATAAAAACAATACACATTACAAAGAGCAACTTATCTTCGCGGTTTCTGCTATAAATACAGAACACTTCAGTTTTATTATTAAATTGAATTAAATTGTGTAACAAGTCAGCTATGTGACCACATCATTAAAGAGTTCAATTGATATAATAATAAACGATTTTCGCAAATATTTATTGATACTGCTTTATAAAAGAGACATGACATGTGTTCTTTTGTCCGTATTATTTTATGGTCTAACTAATAAGAAAACGAAGACCATTAGACAGCAGTGGTATTTTATGGCCAGAGCAAACTCAAGGTTTTATGGCTGCATTCGCAAACCACAAGACGGTACAGGTATAGGTACTTAGATAGATGATGGAACATCGACCTGTGATGCTAGATACTACAAGTGAAGCTGTCGAAGAACACGAAAGAAAAACGGATAAACTTGTCCCCAAATCCGCCATTGTTCGTATAAAATTAATCAAAGTCAAAGCATTTATTTCAATTAGACCATTTATAGGTCCTTTCAATTGTCAATTTACATTTTAAAGTTGAAGCTAGTTGCCCGTTTCAAAACGTAGGTAGGTCTCAATGGAGAAGAACGAGCAAGTAACACCACGGACACTCTTTTCTTTCAATTTGGTTTTAATGCAAACATACAATACCTAAGTTATCATTTTCTAAGGTCACGTAAGTTTCATTTTAAATAAGCCAAGATTTATAATACATTACGAAAACTATAAACCAAAACTGTTAACTAAAACAGTGCGGGTGTACTGTCTTTTCAAAGCTTTAGCAAAAAAATACTCACTATCTTCTGTCACTTTCACACTTATAGGCGATTTGCTATCACCCTCTCTATCACTACCGTTACTAAACTTTAGAATGCATAGAAAAAACGTACGGCTCGTCTGTTCGTTTTCCTTTTGAAAATGGAATGGATGATGAGATTTTTTTCTATGGTCACATCGAATTATGTAATAATGATCTGGTAACACTCACAATTTCGATGTGTTTTAGATTTTTATTATGAACAAGGAGAACTAAAACTTTAAGGAGATAATGCCTAGCGAAGTGGTAGGTATGAACTTAGGCAGTGTGGGCTGGCGCCAACTGAAACAATGCTTTGTTTATATTTAAAATATTAAATTCTGTTATGGTATTTGCGGCTTGCATGATTTAAATATACATCTTCTGTCTCAAACCTAATAGTATCAAAACAAAATATTTCACGAAACGTATTTTCGGCAATCGCCTTATTTATTTTCGTACATAATATGTTTTTGTGCGATTCTTGAAATGAAAATAATAAGATATAATATATTATTTTCAGGGTATTTTAGTTTTCTTTGTATAATATGATTATTGTTACGTGAATTCTTGCTAGACTTTGGGGTTCTTTTCTTTGTCTGAAAATAAACTGTTTTTCAATATGTTATTATCGTCAAAACTGTTGGAAATATAAATTCTCGCTAATAAATAACACCTCAAAGTAGTTGTGAAAGTGTGAAAATCACAAAGTCACAAAAGAACGGAATGTTTCGCAAAACACTTGAAAAAAAAACATTTCTTCTTATTTGTCCATTACAACCTGCGTTTCACATCACTACGGACTTCATTCACACACTAAATTCGAAGAAATATAAATCCGTTCATCACCTTGACGAGTTGTCTAGACATCAACACTATTGTTACCGAGCACCTTCTTAGAAACGCCGTAATGTGTATCTTCATTGAACTATAAAAGCTACGTTCACAAAAGCGACCCCTGGTAACGACTTATGGCATTATGAGACCCCTAACATAAATAGAATTCAATTATTTATTTCTTGTAGGTTCATTTATCTATATTAATAATATCATAAAGAGGAAAATCTTTTCTGTTTGTTTGAAACGGATAGGTTCTCCAAACTACTGGAGCGATTTTAATATTTTTTTCTCTAATAGATAGAATTCCTGAGAAACATAAGTTATGCTGCGTCCTAGTGTCGTGATGGCCCAGTGGTTAAGGCGCCTGCCTGGCTCATGCACGCGGTTGTTCGCAACCGGGCACGGGCAAGTACCAATGTGACTTTTTCTAATTCATGTGTACTTTCTAAGTTTATCTTGGACATCACTGACATCGGTAACCATGTCAGAGGCCCTTGAGGCGGTTTAGAAACTCTGACACTAGGGTGTGTGGGGTCGTTTGACCTTAATACCCACACGATAAAGGAGAAAGAAGAAGACAACGCTGCGACACACGGGAGCGGAGCAGAAACGTAACTTAACGCGGGTCAAATAAGCCACGTGGATGAAGTCACTGACAGTTTCCTATTTTAATAAAATCCTTAAACAAGGTTTGAAGATTTCATGAACTTGAACTGAAATGAGCTTTTCCTTTGAAGTCGACTGACAATAGAAGGAAAGCTCATTTAAGTTCAAGTTCAATTGTACTCCGTTGAACTTGAACTTGTATTGTAGTTTAAACTAGGGATGTTACGGAGGTGGCTATACCGGAGGATTTAAATATTATTTCTCAGGATCAGGTCGGACACGAGGTAGAATACTAGTATGTTAAGAGCAGGCATAATGTAAACATCATCATCATAACAGCTGTAGGCCAACCACTGCTGGACATAGACCTCCCCCATAGATTTCCAAAGGGAACTAGTAACCGGTCCGGATAATGTAAAAACAGAAAAGTAATTCGGGTAATAATCAATCTTTACATGATAATTTACTAAAAAATAAGTAAGTAACATACAATAAAACAAAATCTCATGCGTTCGCGTTTCAACCGCTGTCACTCGATCTTCGTTACAGCCTTCGATTCAAAATTATCGGAGCCCAAAGCGAAGGCAGAAGTGTAAAATCGGAATATTCCGATCTGTTATCCTGTTTTGTCCCTTATAGGGACAGGTCGGAAAAAAGTTTGATCTGTCCTCCTGATTCTACAGGAGTGAATAAAAATCGAACTGTCCCCTCGTTGGCTGCCTCCCCATTAATCTGTACGGGGGGACATTTATATTAATTTTCCGGAAAATCCGGAATATTCCGAAAAACTTCCGAATCGGAGTCGGAGTTCCGTCATCCCTACACATCCCTAGTTAAAATGAAACCTGTCCGTTGACAGTTAAAATAATTAAATTCCTCCGGTGCCAACACCCAGACGAATTAAAATTGCACAGAGATCGCTTTTCAGCATTGTTTTCATTCAGACTTGAAACACGAGAAGTTGCCATTATCTGTGCAGTGTCAGATACGCTAATAGCTGCTGTAAACAGAGACCCATGGTACTTCACGAACGAACGTTGCTTACAACTAAGTACCTGCTACGCCAATGGCCTACGTGCGGTTACTTAATGATAACCACGTATGAAATAGTAGCTTTTGTCCGCGACTTCGTTTGCGTAAATGTAGGTTACCGCGGACGCTGAGAAAGAATTTTATTTGAATTTCAATCATAATTCAAAAGACATATATAGCGCCATCTATTGCGATAAGAACGTTATTGCCTTATCCTCGAGAATAGTACATTTGTTTGGAACGAAAGGTACCCTATGTCCATTTCTGTACACCTAACTATGTATATGCAAAATTTCAGGATGATCGGTTCAGTGGTTTAGGTCGTGAAAGGGTAACAAACCAACTTACTTTCGCATTAGTATATTATCATATTAGTTAGGATTATGGTTCTTCGAATAATAACCAAATAAGACTTTCAGGTACGCGTTTATAAAGATAGCTTACAGTTTATAATCAGTTTTTTTTCAGCATTTAATCGTAGTCTAGTTCGCACCTCAATGTTGCGCCGCTACCGTATCTTAAAAAAAAGGGTACTAAAGTATTTAACCTATATGAAATCGGATCGTAGGCGGCGGAATAAGATTTCAGGGAGGCGTTTCAGGCGGGGGCGTTAGCAACGGGTAGATAAAAGTAATTTTCAGAGGCGGAGCTGAAAGTCCCATAAAACCGAGTAAATACTTCGGGGGTTAAACCCAACCCTCCCGGTTCTGCCAGCCGTGCCAAATATGGTAATGAGCCAGTAGAATATGCAGGTCGTATGTCTGTATTGATATACTATATTATACTATACTGCCTCGTCAGCCTAGTGGTCCTAAGCGCGGCTGCTACGCTAGAAGTCTTGGGTTCGATTCCTAGGTTGAGCAAAAAGCGTTATTGAGTTTTTCTATAAAATTCTCAGCAGCAGCTCGGAGTTAGGTTTTATGCCCGGTTAATGGCAATAGGCTCGTCCTCTATTACCTACATGGGACCTAAACTTCCCGGCGAACTGTGTGTGTACAATGTACACCCACAGTTCGAAGGGTTAGGCAGAAGTATCTGCATATATCTGTATTGTACACTGTACATTGGTATACTTCTGCCTAACCCTTCGGGGAATACAGGCGTGGTGGTATGTGTATTGTTTTTGATGAATAGTGTTTATTACCGTGTACAATGTCCAGAGCGCTGAATCGAACTGAAGACCTCTAGCGTAGCAGTCGTGCTTAGGACCACTAGGCTAACGAGGCCCAAGCTTAGGCCGTGGTTTTTTTTATACAAACAATAAATGACCACAAAAATCAACATACCAAACGATTTATTTAACACCTATATCAAAACAATAGTTAGGCGGCTACTACAATGACCGGGGTAATTTAAAACGTTTACGCTTGACATTATGTCAGCGTCCTTATAAGGGAGACGTTTACAAATTTTACTACAATGTTACGATACCGTGGGAGTGCGTTAGCCGGCGCGGGCGCATGTGGGAGGGGCACCGCGAATTCTTTTGATTCGAACGTTTCTTTGGAATTGATTAGCTTTGTTTCTGGTACAAGTGACACTTACGGACTTTTGCATTGTGTTTTGGCTTTTACTAGCTAACTGACAGAAGTCGTTTCAGTTGAATACTTATTCTTGGGGAAAAATCGACTTAACAATAAGAAGATTACAGAGCGAGTGCTGAAAACCAAGTTGTCGTTCTATACTAATATTATAAAGAGATAAGATTTGTTTGTTTATTTGTAACGAATAAGCACCGAAACTAAACGATTAAAAAAAATTTGGTCACCAATTGGTAGCTTCATTATTCCTGAGTAACATAGACTATATAACATCACGCTACGTCACATGGGAGCGGAGCATTAACCAACGACGTAACCTATGGCCAAGCGTGATATAGGTACCCAAATCAATGGGTTTCATCAAAATTATAGCACCTATAACAGAATATCAATGAAAATACATTACCGCAAATTTTTCATTTCAATGTTTTTAATAAATTACTGAAATTTTTATCTTACGACCCTCGACCTAGATACGCAGGTACTGCCCACAGAGCGATAATTAATTAATCTTGCGTGCGTAAAGTCACCTGTAATCCATTAGACCGCCATTGTTTTCACAGCCAATAGGGATCGCTGAAAAGAAAACGCCCACTGTATCCACTTTTCCTAATTTTGTAAAACACTATATTTAGCTTAAAAAATGTAATCAATGTACGTCGATTCTGTAAAATTCAGACATGAACTCGCATCTCAAGTCGCTATTCACTCTCACTTCGCTTAAGGTTCAAAATGACATTGATTTATTTGACACTTTAAAGTGCGAAGTGAGCGTCGAAGTGATGGTGGAATTACCGTATAGAATTCCACTTCTTACGTGATCTCATACTTTATCTTTAGTGACACGCTCGCAAGAGTGGTGCTAGTGTAAATTCGAATTATCAACCGAGTTTTTAGAATGCTAATCAAGAAAGTCACAGCGGATTCAGATTTGAAGTTTAGAACGAGGTCTTACAGAATCACACAGCAGGTTTTTGGGGGAAATGCTTAGGAATACCTTCTATTTAGGGTAAAATCAGAGGGTTTTGTCGGACTCTTTCCATGAATCAGGAATCTAGTATAAGCGACACCTACTAACTACTCGTATACATCGATTATATTACATACGATCACAGTCCGCCGGTATGTATAGGTCCCATGTAATACGGAGCGAGCCTATTCCCATTAAACGGACACAAATCCTAACTTCGAGCTGCTACTAAGAATTTCATAAAAAAAAAACACAAACATTTTACGCGACCTGACAATCAAATTCAAGACCTCTAGCGTATCAGTCGCGGTAAGGAGCACTAGGCTAACGAGGCAGTCAATTTATAAAACCAAACATTTCTTAAATATTATTTTCGCTACCTTTCCCCTCGACATTGCCCATTCTCCATTTTGCCATTTATCAATAGAACTTATTTATTGTTTTCAGGTCAGACCTAGTTCGTTCATAAAGCGGACGAAATAGAAATTTAAATTAGGTTGAAATGTTTTGAAGCGCTCTCCTATTTGTAAGATAACTCTGCATAGTGCACTGTCAATTCGCCGTCCAATTAAGGTTATTGTAAGCTTCTATTTTTGAAATAGCGAATTGGTTCTAGAAGTTCGACAGCGCTATGATATTTCGATTGAAAAATATCGTTATACGCCAAAGTATATTTGGTAGAAGCAATTCGGTGGATATTTTTCATACATTTATGACTTAACTGGCAACTATTGTTAGTGATTCCTATCATGAGACACCTTAGACCGATCAATTAATTAGTAATGAAGACATGTAGTACCTAACTACATTATATAACATATAGTAGTCTATTTGTTCGTGTGTTTGTTTAAACTCTGGAATTACCTGTCAAATTGTAAATGCAATTCAAAAGGAATAGTTTAAGATATAACATTACGCTACGACCGAGGGGAGCGGAGCAGTATTCAAAGACGTAATTCGAGTGAAACTGTAGCGTATTGTTAAGACTAGGAGGATCAAAAGAATACTAAGGTATTAAAACCTAGAATACCTGATAGTAATTAGAGTTCGGTCTAGAATTTGATACTATAAAATAACTACCTATATCTAAACGCCAACGGAATGAAAGTAGTGCATGCAGAATGCAGGTGCATTGGCGTCTACTCCGATTCCACCACCATTAAATAATAATTCGAAAATAAAACTAACATGATAATCCAACGCATTTATTACAAATCCATTCTGAATTCCTACGCACTACGGACACTCAATGGAACAGAAACGTATCTAAGATCTCATTCATAAAAACGATAGTTCTAAGGCTAGCGAATACTTGCCACTCCCACACAAACACTTTAATATGAGATACCTGTTGCTACGCACACAAACATAACAACAGGTTCAAAATGCCATGAGGGGGGGGCTGTGTGAACCGGAGTTCCATGCATCTTGATATACGGTGAAGCAAAGGTTTTGATACTTTACCTACATAGATAGTGTGCGTTAGGTAAAGGCCGCTGTAAATATAAGATTATTAATAGCTTTACTTTTGTCATTTTGTTAATTAATGAATGTATATTTTGATAAGAAAGAGTTTTTTTTTTGCAAATCTAATGGGTTTTTTTCTTTTATTTCAGGTAAAAATCATATTATGCAGTTAGCAGGTACCTGATAACCTATCGGCTTAGTAAGTCGTGTAAGTAAACTGAAACAATGAATACATTTACGTTGATGGTAGAAAAGCTAAACAAAAAAATCTTGTATAATACATAGACATATATAGGTAATGCCGTACCTACATAACATATTGTATCACTAATTTTTTTCCTAAAAAACCTGCATAATTCTTCATCGGTCACAATCAATTTTTGCTCTTTGTCATTACAATTTTTGCGCACAAGTATCAAAACTTTTTAGTCGCAGTACACTTCTCACACGAGATGCCGCCGGGTCACCCAATATCCCTGACAGATGCTGTACCGGGCGGGACGAAACATATGAAAGAAAAAGCAGCCTTTTTTTCTATATATTTCTCTCTCACTCATTTCTCAAAAATTCGTATCATCCAACACATGTTCCTTAGTCCTTAGGATATCCGAAGTTTTTACGAAACACCCACATCCTGAAATTTTAGGAAGAAAAAACTTAGAAGTATTACCAAATGTTTCAAATTAATGACTGAAAGAAAGTGTGGGAATATGGTATCGCTGTGATTAGGTTGGAGTTCATGAGAACGAATGGAAAAAATAACTGACAATCCCTTTGAAATATCGGAGAATTTTGATGTACTCTCCTTAACAAAATAATAACGGCAGTTTCGTAAAATATTATTGTCATAAGCTTATAACTTTTTTTTTGTTTTAATAACATCATTGCTGTGTCTGGGTGTCTGGTCTATTTTGTTCCTATGGTCGCATATTTGCAAACGCGACTCAGTTAGGTAGTTACTCTTTTGTACAAATTCAGTATTGGATTCTTTCATTAGCCTTTTTTTTAAGTAGTCAATAGTTAGAATTTCAGCGGCTTTAAGTGAGTTCCCCTATTGCAATAGCTAGTCAAATGGATGTACGAACAGACTTCTGTCAACCCCTTTATGTAGCACAAGCGTGTAGTACCATGTCACATCATTTTAAACAAGTACGAGATCAAAAACCGCATAACATTTATGCAACGACACTTAAGAAACACGTTCTAAGACTTTCTACAAGTCTTAGCATCCGTATCTTCACGTTTCATCTCACTGAGAGGTAAACAGAACGCTGTATCACTTCTTAGCATCTCGTATGTATGTAACGTCATTAGGATTTGTTTCATGCCTTCCCAGACGATTATGAACAAAAAACAAATGAAGATGCCCCGTTCGTCTCGTGGTCGCAAGTGCGACTGCTGTGCAAGGGGTCCCGTGTTCGATTCCTAGGTCGAGCAAAAAGTGTTATTGGGTTTTTCTATGAAATTCTCAGTAACAGCTCGGAGTTTGGATTTGTGCCCGGTTAATGGCAATAGGCTCGCCCCCTATTACATGGGACCTAAATATCGGCGAACTGTGGGTGTACGTTGGTACACCTCTGTCTAACCCTTCGGGGAATAAAGGCGTGATGGTAACAAACGAAGATCTCGACAAACTCACTTCTGGCGATCACAATAACGTCAAACTGTACCTAAAATATTTCTTTTTTCGATCATAAACGTAATACAAACTCACCAACTACCAAGACTGCATAGATAGCAAACAATAAATTCGATTTTTATTTTTCCAAATCGAGTAATTGGTAAATCTGCAGTAAGCGCTTTTAGCCTAAATCTAGAACTTCTTACAGATCTAAGCCCCCTAATTTAGGCTGAATCTAGTCTCAACTGCCTAGATAAAAATCTAAAAGTACCAGGGGGCCAGAAAAAGACTTGCAATTCAAATTAAATCACAAATCTGAAAAAATCTATTGAAATTCGAACTCGAGCAAAACATCAACATTCCTAGTACGGGTGGATGTCATCGCGAATTTATTAAAATTCTGTACGCACACGATTTGCATACGTTTTATTTCTAACTCGCGAAATTCCACAATAAAGTTGTTGTAACAAATATCTCCTATACTCAGATGTTGTCATCTCTTTCTTTCGTAGAGTATTTCGCATCATTGCCTCTTTTGCACGCTTCATTGATGTAGGATCACCATGAGTTTACAGACAAAATTGTTTTTTTGCTTAATCGTTTACTGTTATAGCCACACAATAAGACAAAAATCCATCTAAAAGAGCACTTTTAATTGGAAAATCTTGTACATAAAGTAATTTTGTAGAGTTAACATTATACTAAATATAGTAGCTTTGTACATTTGACATATATATTAACAAATAAAGCAGTCTAGTAGTCATATAGTACTTAGTATACCCACCCTAACCTACCCCTACCCTAACCTAACCCTACCGCCTTTACTCAAAAGAAGGACAAACAAATGCAGGTTGATTAAAAAAAAAGTTATAGTTAAATTATACTACCAAGAGAATAAAAAAACTTTTATACGTTTGCATAAACAACAACCTAACACTACTCGTAAAACAACTAAAAATTTTACATTTCAACCAAATTGGGTTACTTCAGCTTTTTTTTACTTAATTGAAAATAATGTACAGACCTATTCATTGCATTACTTTAAAAGTTTTTTTTTTTAATTAATTCCTTTTTCAAATCGTGTAAATGCAAATATTCTTTAGCATTAAAGCCTGTACTAAAACGACAACCAATTTATTGTCACCATCGTCGTAACCTAAAAGAGCCGCTTTCATTAAGTCGTAAAGATATGAATTTTTATATTTAAAGAGATTGGGAAAAATAATTACGAAATTGACCCTTCTGTTAATGACCACTAAGTAACATTTTTGATTGGAAATTAAAACTGTGAATTAAATATGTATAAATATATTCCATCACGCCTGTGTTCCCCGAAGGGTTAGGCAGAGGTGTACCAATGTACAACCACAGTTCGCCGGTAAATTTAGGTTCCATGTAATAGGGGGCGAGCCTATTGCCATTAACCGGGCACAAATCCAAACTCCGAGCTGCTACTGAGAATTTCGTAGAAAAACCCAATACCTAACACTTTTTGCTCGACCTGGGAATTGAACCCAGGACCTATAGCGTAGCAGTCGTGCTTAGGACCAGATAATAAATTCAAAATAACAGAATAACTCTAAAAGCATGCGTGTTGAGAGTACTCATTTATATCCGATAACAAAAAAAAACACAATCATAAAGGCCAAAAATATTAATACCATCCCGAAAATCTTTTTAATATTTTACCTTGTAGTTTGATCCTTCTTAATTACTACCGCTGCATTCTTTGCCTTTGCATACAAGCCACAAAATGTAGGAACATTAAAAAATACGCGATAAAAAGTGCCGAGGACCGCGGGGGCTCAGTGAACAGGTTTCTGTGCAAATAAAACAAGTGATCGTGATGTCGTGTCCTCTCGTTCGCATCATAACCACCGCATTCATTCATGCTGGTATTAAAACGGGTAAAACTTGTACCGGACTCGAGTGAGCTCACTAATTTTAGTGTCGCGAATGTCATTTTTAGTTTATCGCCGAATTTTGTCTCTTTGGTGTTCCTAATTTAAATTATCATTATGGTATGAAATGATAGGAAGCATGCGTTCGAAACTAATTGCGTCTCCAAAGACCAAAGCGACGCTGGATCGTCTAAGGCCCATAGTATATTGGAGCCCTTAAACAGTGACAAAACTATAAAGGAGACCAGGAGGAAGCGGCGAATGAACTTGCGATGTCTTTCTAAAGAATTGGTGAGAAGTAGTAAGTGACGTTCTGTGGTTTCTGCCTACCCCCATGGGAAAAAGGCGTGAGTTTATGTATGTATGGTAAGAAGTAGCACAAAATCGTGACCGATGGAAAGAATAGTTGTCATGCCTAGCAATTGAATATTACGGGCTAGCTAAAACAATCGCGCATACGATTCCGTCATCATAACCTTTGCTTATTTACCATCAACGTGAGTTGCTTCTATAAAAACTGTATTAATATTAAACACCAATGATTTTTAGAATATAATTTGAGTCGACATTGATTTTCGTGTCCACGTCAAACGTCGTGATGAATACTAAGTGTGTACTGAACCTTAGTCGCCCTAAACGTGACAAATGTCGTACATATTTATTGTACGTGTTTTTGAGGAAAATAATGTTCTAAAAATGTAAATATAACTAGACCTTGTCATATGAACACTAAGGACGAAATTTAATTTAAAACTTTCAGAATGATTAGACGAATACTAAACTAAACTATAAACCACAGTTTATTATAAATTGAACTATAACTGGTAACTAACACGATATAAAATAAATTGCTGTTACTCTTTTCAATGAAAACTTTATCAGCACAATGCTGGAAAATCATTGATACTTATCAGTATCGCGCGTATTATGATGATCTATAACAGTATATTAGTGAACACAGTAACACACATATCTATCTTACGTTCCCTCGGCACGGCCATGCTTCAGAAATTCTCAAAACAATTGCTTTACAAAAATGTAAACATTAGTACTTAATTGGTTATGCATTTGAAGTACCCCCCTTCCTCCCGCCACTTGTACTTCACATGAAGGGGCCGATAATTAAATGAACAACAGCATACGGGCATAAATGGACTGACCGATTAAAAGTCCCTATGTGTTTCGACCACAGAGCACAGAACGTCCGGAACGACGGCCGTACTGTCTCCGTGCTAGTCTGTGGTTTCGACAATACAATGATATAATTCTTAAATGTATAAACTTTACCCAAATATTTGGAGAATATGAATTCCCCAAATATAAAAAAAAACCTTAAAAGGAGTAAGTTACCCTTAACAAAAAAGCATTACGCAAAACGGCCCAAAAAATCTCGAAGAAATTAGAGTGTGCCGATACATACAAAAACAATGAGAAAATACATCTCGAGTACCTTCATAATCTCCTCCTTTCTTTAAGTCGATTAATAAAATACTAAGGCATATTAATAGCTAAGAGTAGCTGGAATTTGTTGGTGTATTATAAAGGATTACTAATGCCATCTTCCTTTTATAAAAACGACTATTAGGTATTATAATACCTATATAGTAGTTTGACGTCGTACAAAATATTAGACACTAGCTTCTGCCCGCGACTTCGTCCGCGTCACAGTTGATGTGTTATCCTACGGGTACCGTACATTTTCCCGGGATAAAAAGTAGCCTATGTGTTATTCCAGACTATAATCTATCTTTGTGCCAAATTTCATCCAGATCCATTCAGCCGTTTAAGCGTGAAAGAGTAACAAACATTCATACATCCATACTTACAAACTTTCGCCTTTATAATAGTAAGTAGGATTAAGAACAGACGGGAAAATCATGTTACAATAATAATTATTTGATTTTATAATAATTTAATAATTGATCACAAATATTAGAACTGTAGACAACCACTCTTACCATTTCAACGATCAATGTAATAATACAAGCCTTAGCAATCTTTTCATTAGTAATATTTTCACCAGTGTTAAGTAACGTCTTTGGTTAATGCTCCGTTCCCGTGTGTCGTAGCGTGATGTTATAAAGCCTACGACCCTCACAAATAACGTGGCTTTCTATGGGTAAAAGAATTTTCAAAATAGATTCAGAGATTATCCCCTACAACTCCACAAACTCACAAACTTTACCTGTTTATAATATTAGTCTAGACCAGAGTTCGGGCTTCTTAGCAGAAACGTACTTATAAGTAACTGTTGTCGTTTGCTGTTATTTATCCTTCTAACTATCTTAACCTGCTAACTAAATTGCCTAGTAGATAGCCTAGATACCCAGACCTTTAGTGAGAATACAAAACGTATACTTTTTCTGCAACACAAGTACCAATTAGCTCGTCATCAAGCCGAGGCTCACGTCGTGGCGGGGCAACGGCCGGGGCTGCGCTGGCGCACAATTTCATGCATCACTACCTTGACAGATATTTGATTACAGGCCTTCTCTGACGCCCTACCACGAAGTTTGCATTAGTTGGGTATGTAGATTGACGTTTCATTATTGGCCAATCGCAATTTATAGCCCCATTGTTATTGGAGACGGTGATCTTCCAAGAAGTATTTGGTGTGCTGTGCAGATGATTGTGGCTGTGTGTAAAAAATTGCGAATTTGTTTGATGCCGTACTTAATGGGAACTTTTTACCGTATGCTTGCAAAGAGTGCATGGCTCATTGGTTGACTGTGTTGAGATATACCTACCTACCTAGTGGCTAGGTTCCAAAGTTCAAATTAATTCACGTTTTTATGACTGCAGATAGGTTCCTACTTTTAGAGACCCACAAATTTAAGACACCCCCTGAAACGTTGCGAAAACGAAACTACCCAAGCAACCAATTTAATTGAAACATAAAAATGATTCCATTTTAAAAGGGAAGCCATTACAAACTAAAATTATAATAAGACGCAGAAACAGACTAACATTTCACCTAGAGTTTTTCCGTATCATGACAAAAAAAATGCATTCTTCAAGTAATTATGTTACGTCAATGAAACGATATAAAAAACTTGAAATTAGGAACATAAATACTAAATTACAATAGTTTCATTAATAATATAAAACTATTTCTAAAACTAACTCTAAGTATCTAGCTTTAAACTTTCTGTTACATCTTTTTTTAAACAAATCAAATAATCCCTGCTTGTGGTGCAGTGGCTGAATAATTGGCTGCTGCGGTGCACGTCGCGGGTTCAATTCCCGCATGGAAAATATATTTGTATTGCCTACAGACTGTTGTCCCGGGTCGCCGTTTGTGTGTGTGAAATTAAATGTTTGTAAACGTACCCACTTAAAGGAGACATTCCTAGTCTCAGGTAAATTAAAATAAAAGAATAAATATGAATAACAGGCACCATAAACATAAAACAGACACTTTCTGTGGCCAGTAAGACGCTTTTAAGTTTAGAACTTCACCAAAAGTTTTAGTATACTATACAATTATACAAGGGTATACTTAGTATACTCCTTGAAAATAAGTAAGAAGACTCGTATTAAAGGTAAACGTAAAAAACTACACGTAGGTATTGGTACTATCAGTTATACAATCAATGCTTAGTTTGTGGCTCACCGACTATGTCACAATGGTATTTTGACTAATAAACGTTATTATTGTTAATAATAACATGATTAAATACTTTAGTAACGCCATCTGAACAACATCGCTTTGCTAGCGCCATCTATGCAACGCCGTACGCAACAAGAAGCTTCACGCGAGTTCGTTTCGTGCAGCTAGCTCTTTGGAGTAGTTACACGAACATCCGATAGGTGGCGCTATATGAAGGTTCATGATTTTGAAAAACACTTCATAGATGGCATTGCCTACCTCGTTTTAGACTCAAATTTAATTATTGAATATCTCGCTTATTACGCAATAAAAACCAGTGAAATGCACGTCAAACATGAGCTAATACAAATAGCAAGGATATACGACTATAATATTTCGACAAAAAATTTACACCCTTTTTCGTCATTTTAACAAAAACTAAGCCATATATTAAAATTCTGATGATGGTGATTTAATCTACAATAGATACCGCATATTTTAAGCAAAAAAAAATTTTTTTTGGGTTTTTTGAATTTCGGTAATTTACTTACAAAAACCCTTGCAAAATTCAGGCGGACCTGTATACGAAAAATCCCGCGCCAATATGCAATATTAAATGAATTAAACCCAAAAAACCATTTATTTTTGCGATATCTCCTTTAATTTACAACTTAATTTTATTTTTATTATATATTTTTACAAAGGCAATATACATGCACACTCTGTGAAAATTTCAACTTCCTAGCTATTACGGTTCATGAGATATACCCCGTTGAAAGGCAAACGAACGGCATTCGGGGCTTAATAATAGGTTCCCGTCGCGACCTTTGGGGTACGGAACTCACCAAACCCTAAAAATGAAATATTGTGATCCAGACAATGCCAAAAAAAACGCCCCTACCAAAAATGTTGCTTAATGGCAGAGTAAACACTCAATCCAATTAAAATTAGTATAAACCAAATAATTATTCATCTACCTTCAAATAAATTACTAATTACTTTTAAAAACAATACTGGTCTTTATTAAATGTCACGCCGAAAATAAACTGTCCCGCGAGCTTCTAACTGCGCTGTCTAAAAGAGGCATAAAAAAGTATTGGTATATGTAGATTTAATAATTAGCGGTATATTAATTCTACTTGGCAAAAGACTCCCATAAATTCTTCCAGGAACTCTTTTCCTGCGTCACCTTGGACCTATACTCGTGATAAAGCGTCCAGATTATCTCGCCACCTCTTTCTGTCCTCGGCGGTGCCGTCTTCCATCTTCAGGCACCCATTTCGTGGAGGATTATGCCCAGCAATCACTAGTATTCCTACAGCTGTTATACATACATACCATCACGCCTGTATTCCCCGAAGGGTTAGGCAGAGGTGTACCAATACACCCACAGTTCGCCGGTATGTTTAGGTCCCATGTAATAGGGGGCAAGCCTAGTGCCATCAACCGGGCACAAATCTTAACTCCCAGCTGCTACTGAGAATTTCATAGAAAAACCCAATAGCATTCATGCTCAATCTGGGAATCGAACCTAAGGCCTGTAGCGTAGCAGTCGCGCTTAGCACCACTAGGCTAACGAATCAGTGCAGATGTTGTGACCTGCCCAAATCCATTGGAGGCTTTGCCTACATCTGGTATACACATTTTGGAAAGCAGCGTGGTGTCTTATACTCTCTCCTGCCTTGGAACACCCAAAACACTGCGCTCCATTATCCTAAGCCAAAATACTTAATATTAATAAAAAACCTATTATCATAAAAAAACAAGGGATTTCAAAAATACAAATTTAAAAAAATCTTTTGTTTTGGAAGTCACCGATTCGGACTCTCCTCATTTTTGAAGTCGATTAAAAAATATCGATACCAGAAGTATCAATTAACGTAAGGGACATTTTGGCGAAAATGAGTTATATACATCATTGGATTCAGAATTTTCTGCTCTATCGATTGGTATTATTAAAAAAATTCTATCGTTAAAAAAAAATCCCTTACGTTAAAAAAAATTGGCCTGCGTAAAACGATTTATGAAAAAAAAATGATGTAACGGACGTTTACATTTTTTTTTCTCTGAAAAATAAAGTAAGTCATAGTGTTAATAATTTACAACCTCAGTCGATTTAAATACCATGTCCCTTACTTTAATTCATGATTAGAGTTTTTTAAGAATTATTTCTAAAGGTGATGGCTAACTAAATGACTGCCTCCGGGCCAGATACATTCTGGAATGTATATGAATCTTACATAGCCTCATAATATTTAAAAAATCATTCATGAATTATGTAGTGTTTAATATTTTCCTAGCACTTTCGTGAACTATTTATTAAACATAATAAAGTATCTAAAAAAAAAAACTTTTTCATCACAAACATTCGCTTATAAATATACAACCTCATTTTCGTTTTTAGTTTTATTCTTTTTCGTTTTATTTTTTGTCAGTTGAAGAAAATTATATACTGTCACACACCTTTTTTTCCTTTTTAGGCAATATTATTTTACCATTATATTATTCCCAAAAAGTATCTGAATCTTTTTTACATGAAATACTAATATTTAGCCATTCAGCATTACATTGTACCTAGTACCATATTTATACATGGTACCTGGCACATGGGGCAGTGGTCTATACTTCCATTTAGCCATCTCCTTTCATTTAAATCTGTGATAGCTAAGCTGAAACTAACATTAATCATGCAAAGAACCTATTTCCATGGTGTTAAAATACCATAATTTTAGTAGATAATCTATAGTTACATCAAATTGCAACACTGTAAAAGTCCTTTACAATAGGATTACGTATAATTTTCTATTTCTCTTGCTGCTTACACTATGCTTGACGGTTTACACATAAAATATTAGTAACGTAAGGCACAACTAAACATATTTTTTTTAATGTAAAGGTCATGCTATATTTTAATCCGCTGGGTATTCCTAAATCTTTCGTTTAGAGCATGAAAGAAGAGGAAATTCTAAGAAACTTTGCTCTAGACACAATTAAAATTGGAGCAGACAGTAAAAAGTTATACCCAGATTTAAAAAAATAAAATGGTTTTTTGGCTCTCCTGAAAAACCGTGTTTTGTCCCTTACATTAATTGATACTTCTGGTATCGATATATTGAAATATTATGACGTGGGAAGTGCTTATTCCCAAAGTCTAGTCCATGTTGTTATTTACGAAACATCTCATCATCATATACCATCAGCCTACGTATAAAGTACGTGTATGGTTCGGTGGCCGCTAATTGCCTTAAAAGGTAGTTTAGGACCATATTTTTGTATTCAATTTGATTTAGAATGTTACCTTATTACAAAATAATTCAGTAAATTAAGCAATTTCTAGTCAATCAGGTTGAAAAGTTATGGATATTGTCATCCGGTGTTCTAATAAAAAATCATAACTAAGTGATATTATAAAGCTGAAAAGTTTGTTTGAACACGTAAATCTCAGGATTGAAACAAATTTGCGATCCGTTTTATATCCCATTTATCAAGAAAGGTTTGGCATAGGATACATAACATCACGCTATGAAGCACGGCTGCGGAGCAGTAAACGAAAACGTAACTTAACGTGGGTGAAACCGCGGGGTATATATATGTATGTATATAGTTGTCAGGCATAACAAGGTAAGGTAGTTCCACAGCTATTGTGCCAATCTCGTTCAAATCGTCATCAACCATTATCTCAAAAAAAAAAAAAAAAAAAATAGGTCACCCTGAAATGAAAACAATATATTAAAAGGTGAGTAGCTATTTTTATTAACTTGTTTTTTTTTTGCCTGCACTGTCACACTGCGGTCTAGTGGCGCTAGAGGTTTTGGGTTCGATTCCAGGTCGACCAAAGTGTTATTGGGATTTTTTATGAAATTCTCTGTAGTAGCTAGGTGTAAGGATTTGTGCCCGGTTAATGGCAGTACGCTCGCCCCCTCTTATATGGGGCCTAAACGTACCGGCGAACTGTGGGCACCTACATTGGTACACCTCTGTCTCGCAATTAGCCGGTATTTTTTAAAATCTCTAACTATACGAAGTTTATTAGATATGTCACCGGAAAATAACAAGATCCGTAAGTTTATCAATTTACTAGGAAGTTTATAAACTTTCGTAAGATTCTAAACGGGAGATAAATTGTAATATTTTACGCCCACATTTTCGTAAATTTATCAATTTCCGACGTCATACGGTAAATTTATAAACTAACGAATATCTATTCGTAAGATTTTATATGGTTCGACCAATCACAGAAACTCTTTTAAATATACGATCTTTGAAATACGTAAAATAACACACTGCTCTCTGATTGGTCAATGTTCATAGTGGCAATGCTTGTGTCCAGCTGGCGGCCGCGAGGAAGGAGAAGTGACACGTGACAGCCAACCAATCAGATCGCGCGTAGCGTTTGGTTACTGCTTACTTATTATTTTACGAGTGAGTTCAGTAAGTTTATCAATTTACGAAAATGTGGACGTAAAATATTACAATTTATCTCCCGTTTAGAATCTTACGAAAGTTTATAAACTTCCTAGTAAATTGATAAACTTACGGATATTGTTATTTTCCGGTGACAGATACATTACATAGGTAGCTCCTTCCAAACACCTAATACTAAGTGCGAACACCTCTAAAAGCGGATTTTGATACGTGTTTCATACCGGCAAGTCTATGACATCACTTTGCATAGTTGCAAGCTACAAACCATTGGCTGATTGCATAGGTACTCGTTTGCCAGCATACCTTCACACATTATTCCACCTTAATCGTTTAGATATAAGGTATCTTTTAGTTCTATTGTGATTTATGATGAGTTACAGATTCTAACTAAATATGGAATTGATTCTATTCAATATTCATTGAAAGGAAACGAGTAGTCGCGTCATGCGAACGATTGTCCTTATTTGGCGATACGCTGGTCAGTATTTGTTATATTCTCGATTTGATTGATTTATCGGTAACATCAGGGGGCCTAGACAAGTGGCAATCGCTCCGAAACGATTCGGTTTCGACAATCGATATCGCTTGTGCGATGTCGATCGCCAAGTGGTAGACAAAGTAACATTAGCTAAGCGATCGCTAAGTCGAAACGTTCATTCGACAAAAATCAACTTCTTAGCTATGGTATCGAAAGAAACGTCAAATTCAAGACGTCAATTCTGGCAACCGGACCGCGCCAAATATAAACAAACTACACTTAGCTAGTTGTTTTTAATAAAGTTTACTCAGTGAAAGCGTAATCGGTGTTTAACGTTGGTGTTAAAATTAAATAATTAACTAAAAGATTCTCAAAAATAATTCCCTGAACATCGTTAAATATTTGTAATAAGTTCCAAAATTACACAAGATTTCTTAAATAATTCAGTGAATATTTCATATATTTAGCGATAAACGGGAAGGAACTGACTTTGTTTTCATTTGTATAAAAATAATGGAATCAAGAGTGCGTGCCAGTGGTGAACAGTTTTCGACCCTACTGGAGTTCATGGAAAGGTAAGGAAGTATTCACGTACACCATGAACTTAATAAAATCCATATCACTTGAGAATGCTTTATGTAAACAATGACGTTAACCTAACAACGCGTTGCTTATTGCCTTATTCCTTGTTCAATTACAGTCACGGCGATCTTTCCAATCCACTAGGTTGGCCTCAAGGCCGACTGAAATCTGGAGTGCGATTCACTAAGGCAAAACATCTTTACAACCAAGAAATCATCAGGTTGTAAGCAATTAAAATGTAAGTAAAACAAGTTATTTTAAAATTAAAATGCTTAATTATTGTTTTGTTTATAGTACTTTCATTCCTGAAACGTTTATGCCTTTTTTAATGTTTTAGATGGCAGTGCGTCTTTCTTGTATGATTTTTTTGTTGGAAGAAGCTAAGCGTCAAGATAATTTAGAAAAAAGACGCCAGGCTTACGAGATACGTAATATGGATCTTCTTACTACTGATATAAACTATATTAAGGTACCTATTCAGGATGACTGAAGAGCTAATTACACAATTGGAAGAAGATATTTCCCCATTCTTAGCTTAGTTACTACAACAAGGAAGCCAGAACTCAATCAGTGATTTAGACAGTGGATGTCTTGCTAGAGGTTGTCTAATTAATAGACTGTGGCGTGGAGAAAGTAGTTAATAATAAAAGTCAATACTAACAATAGACTTAAGATATTACTAATTCAGGTTGTAACACAAATTCTTTATTAATAACTAGCGGGCCCGGCAAGCGATGTCCTGCCCTGAAAATCAGTGCAAAAATCTAACCTACCCTACCAAACTATCTATAAAATCCTATCCAATAAAGTATCAAGTGTAGTAGTAGTAGTGTAAGTTTGTGTAAGTAGTATGTCCGTCTCCTGGTTCTAAGCTACCTCCCTACCAATTTCCAGCCAAATTGGTTCAGCCGTTCTAGGGTTATAAATAGTGTAATTAACACAACTTTCTTTTATATATATAGATTATAGTGTATGTTAAGTAGTAATGTATTTTGTTTATCACAAAATATATAAAGTGTATGTTTTTTATTTAAACTTATAATAATGTTTTACCTAAAGATAAAATTTATATAGTCAAACAAAATAGTATGTACCTACCTAGGAAAAGTCATTTTAATGTAATTAATTAATAAAACAATGTTTAATAGAAAATCTCTTTATTCAAGTAACTATGACTAATTATAATGTAAGTAAAAACTTAACACTATGTAAGTAACATAAAATACAAAATAAACACTCTTACATTAATAAACATATTTTTTTATTTATTAAATCTATAATTGCACTACTTAATCTATCTAGAGCCTGAGCCATAACCTGATTAGAGGGCAATCAGATCTTCCTAAAAATGTAAAAGTATTACTTATTAATTTCCATCAAATCAATATTGATTATTATTATTATTTGTAAAAGTTTATAGCCTTGATAATTGCAAATCTCAAGAGGATTTATTTTTAAGTTCTAATCTCCAGAACTAAAACATGCTCCTCCCATAATTGTTTGGATTTTCAATTCAAATTCACTGAGGCACATCCTCTATTCCACCACCAGTGCGCCGCCTTGTGGCTGCAATTAAGCTGGACTTCTTATTAACTGCTCCTTTTTTGTCATCCCAGTACTGCAACACAAGTAAGAATTATATGATTTGATGTATTAAATAAATAGAACACCTATTTAAAACGCAATGGAAAGTCAAACCAAACGGGTTTAAGTATCCGTTGCAATTTTAAATGTTTTTGTAAATGCAATTTAAAGCCTATCCTAAAGTTATAGTACATGCGTGTAGTTAAAACTAATTTAGAAATAAAGAACATGGATAGGGGGCTGTCAATGTAAAAGGATAAGTACTATACCAAAGAAGGCTACCTACTCAATGCAACAATATAACAAACTACATAATATACCAACCTTATACCACTGTTCCGATGTTTTCGTACACCCACTGCCATCACTGTTCAGGGCTGTTGTTATTTCGGACCATGCCTGAGGTACCTACTGCGAATGGGAGCATTCGCAGTACGAGCATGGCCAACCATGGTTTGCTTTCCAAAAAGCTTATAAGATTTTCCATCTGGTTTTCTGGAGGAGCTGCGTTGCGAGACACTAAAAGATAAATATTTTGGTTACATGGATAGTAGTTCTAGAAACTGTGCTGTATATTTAAATGGAAATATTACTGTGTACTTACTTTCGATAGGTTTGGAACTATACTATACTGAACAAGTAGCACGCCATTGGGTAGGGGTGCAGAGTTTTTTTAAGTCCACTTAGCCACTTGAATCCACTTGGAGCTTTGGAATTTCGTATTTGATTAAAAAAATCCAATCAATATAAGATCAAGTAAGTTGTTTGTTTTGAAATACATAACCTAAAATGACCAATGACAAAAATTTTAGTAATTATTTTGCAAGTTGAAAATGATATAATTAATTAAATTAATTAAATATAGGTACGTTGCATAATAAATATTACGTGTTTTATACATACGTACTGTGCATTTGAATCAATTTAAAATGACGAAATAACTTAAATATTGGTCAGTCTAGATTTTCTGCATTATACTCTAAATAAAACACAGCAACACTGTTACCATCATACTCATCATCGATTCAATATTCATCGTTGTTCGGCAGATCGTCGACGAGCTTATGTAGCTTAGCGAATACGGTTTTTAGTTTTTATCAACGTTGTTTTTAAAAGCGATATTTACGATGAGACATCAGTGAACTCGTCGTTGTTAACATCTATGTTGAGTCTGTATGTTAGTGAATCGCATTGCTGAGCGTCTGTGGATGAAGTCGCGGACAAAAGCTAGTAAAAATTATTTAAAATGTCGTCTTTACAATTGTTTAGAGCATGAGTAATTTATTATTGATAGTCAATTAGAATAACAGAAACATTGGTGTTTTAATTACACTACCTACTAATAATAAAGAAATATAGATGGCGCTGTTTATAACAAAGCATTTGTTTTAATTAAACCATTTGCAGGTACTTTTGAGTCACAACAATAAACCTCAATACCATATAACCACTTGAACTACCTAAAAATAAACCTTAAAAGATATCAAACTAAATTAGGAATTAAATGTATTATTTTATACACATTATACTACTTACTTACTTTTTACTAATATTTTTACAAGTAAGTAAGTAGTTTTCTCACCCAACCAGTTAACAAACAAAACATTAAGTTATAATTAATACATTATTTATCTATAAAACGATTCTACTACTAAAATCAGTCGTTTTGTTTTGCTTATCTACAGGCTTTCTACAGGGTTCAAGTGTTCGCTAAGATGTCGAAAGAAGGATTCGATATCGCAGCGATGTAGATTGTCAAAAACGCCACTTGTCTACGCATTTGTATGGAAATATCGAACGAGTAGTTCGATTTCGTCTTCGTTTCGTTCCGCGATTTGACATTGTCTAGCACATAGCGATAGAAAACGATTAATCACGTGATATTTCAAGAGCTTATGTCAATTCCATACATTTCGGATTTATCTAATTTCGTTATCGTTAATGAAAATGTGACTTTGTCTAGGGCCCCAGTACATTTGAGGAATCGTTATTTAATTGAATTATTATTTCAGTTTCTCATTTGGGATTTTGGTGCTTTGAGACGAAGATTTTGTTAGGTAGGTCAGGTACATACCTGACCTACCTAACAAAATCTTCGTCAGGGCTCTCGGTATGTACCGAGAGCCCTTCGTGGCTAGAAAATCAGATATCTTTGACAGCCGCCACGGGTCACTAGCCCGAAAGTCTAACAGCTAGTCATACCATAGGGTAGGTACATATTATGTTACCCATTGACTGGGTTGTGAAGGTCAGATAGGCAGTATAGTCAAATACTGGTTTTAAGCTGCATCCGGCCAACCCTAAAATAATTGGAAAAGGCTAGGCAGATGATGATGAAATCTAAGGTCTTTATTTTGACCTGTAGCCAATACGATAAACAGTTAAAATATTCAAATCGTCGATGTGTTGTACCTTGTGGCATTCAATAATCGTCATGGGAATCCGCGCGAAACATTAAATTAATGTTAATTTGGCCGGTTCATCCATGGGTTTCTTTCTATGTAATCGTTAAGTAATTGTGGAATATTTCCCTATTATTTATTTATTAACAGTCGTTAAGGCCCAGTGGTTAAGCGCCTCTCATACACGATGAGGTTGTTCAAAACCAAATACCAATGAGACGTTTTCAATTCATATGTAGGTACTTTTTAAGTTTATCTTGGACATCACTGTCATCGGTGAAGGAAAAACATAGTTTGGAAACCTGAAATCGACAATCTGCTTTGAACAAGCATAGTGGTCAATGCTCGTGCCAATTATTATGATAATTAACAACAACACTTATAATAACAATTTCTCGTAAAAGATAACCACCTAGTACTCAAGTCAAACCATTTCTAAGTAAATTAACAAAGTCTATGCGACGACCATGATGCCAATTCTATTCCCCAGGCTTTCCAATTACTCTAAGAAATAAACTGAAACACTATACCTGCAGTTATATAAATAAATGTTAACAAGATCAAAAGAAGGATAAAGCAGTATGTTGATTGCCGACGAGTTCTTAGAAATTCACGTGTCTTGACCACAGCGCATTCTAGATCCAATCTGGAATGTGTATTACCTACGGCAGATTTGATTTCGTTAATACTAGATAGGTAACTACACAGATACAGTTGAAGTCTAGTGTAATTTAGGTCATAACATCTAAACCAGTGTTATTAATCTTGCTTTAAGCCTGTAGATTTTGGAATTAAGACAACGATAACGCTAAGAAATATCTAGGTTTATTTACGTTTTTGAATAAACGGTCTCTTTTTAAACAGCGGTTATAACAGCTATTAGAAAAGATGCTTCTTATTAAATAGTTATTAATTTTCTAATACCAGAGGGCGTTCACACCTTGTAAGAAACATTGGATGTACCTAAGGCTAAATCACATGTAACTTACTATTACGCGGAGCCCGCACAGCCTCCGAAGTGGTGGTGGTAACATCGGAATGCCATAACTCAGGCATACCACCTTAACGGTACGAGAGAGCGAGACGCACACACACGTTAGAGCAACACGCAACATCGACATGGTTGAACGACCGATCAAATAAGTTTGTACGCCGCTATCGTATACCACGTAGGTTTTATTTCTTCTAAACGTGTCGAGGGCGCATGCACTATAGTCCGATTTCCAAGATGGCGCTTGCAATTTTCCCTCCGAGACCGTTGGTTGCCGCGAAATTTCCCATGGCAGTTATTTTTAAAAATCATTTTACGTAATGCAAAAAATTCTTGTAATTATTTTGTTAAATGCACTAGAAATTTATACGTTACCTATGTCGAGCCGATTTACGTGTCTACGCATAAATTAGGAACATCTTAGTGACATAAATTAAAGGGCCTCTAAAGAATTGAACACGTTTCTAATAGGCACCTATTGCATACAAATTCCGCATTTCGCACACGTAAATTGTGCGATAATATAATGGCAAATAGAAAACTTTACTTTCTAATGTAAGCCCAATAGAAACCTATTAATACCTAGACATTTATTAAATTATTTTTATCCCAAATACCTATAGGTCGCCATTTCTTTGAACTAATGCGAGGGAAACACGAAGACATTTTTTTTTCTTTTATAGCCAATATTTCTATCCTTTAATAATAAGCAACTAGTGTTCACGCTCAATAGAGCTAGAATATTCAAAGAAATTATGATTGAATCCAGTAAGGAAGGCATTCAATGAGGAGGTCAATTGAAAATATCCGCAGGGTCCCAGCTCCCGACTGCTACTATACATTAGTACCAACATACATATACAGCATACAATATTTTTGCACAACTTCAACCTGTTAAGAACTTTTATGAATATAAATACCTACCTATATTAATTAATTTTCATTTCATCTTGACAATAATTCGATTTTACATACTTCCTTATTCAAAAATATCACGGTGGTCTTTGCCCTAAAATTCGTAATCACTCTATTTATTTTCCCACAACGAATAATCTAGAAACGTTACTCTAAATCACATTTTCCTGCTCAAAGCCTATAATTTTGTCAAGTATCTAACAATTCATTTGCCAGTGTAAGTTGGTCTTTCGGTGCTAGCCGTTGTGAGTAAAATTAGTCCAAGATATCTGGTCCTTTCGACCACACAAGCATTTGTCGTGACAGGCGATGTGTCGTGTCCACTACTAAATAGTTTATCTTAATAGTTGCATATGTCGTTATTTTGTTTATAATAATGCTTATTTACTTGATTACTGTCAATTTTTATTATATTGCCTACTATTCTTATAGGTATTGCTAACTACTTAAAAACCTCGTTTTACTAGTAAGCCTCTTTAATGCTGTAAGTATTTTTCCCTCCTCCTGACAAAGTTTATATTATAGAATATTCGCATTGTTCCTTTCCCCTTCAAAGAAAAATAGGTATAGTCACTCTTGAACGAAGAAGTGTAAGAGCACCATGGAATATCTTTTAAATACCACATCTCGGTGTCCCGGATCTCGAAAAATGCATTTTGCATCGTTCGAGACAGGTTCTACTCTCGATACATAGTTTACCAATTTAATACCTACATGTCCGTTAATCGAATGCGTGTCTGTTCATAAAATTCTGTGAGCATGCGATATGACCGCGTTAGTGATGGCGGTGTTGACTTCGTGTCAATCACCAAAATGCTAAGCAGTGACCGTTGAATGAATGTCAAGGCGAAGGCGCCAACGACGCAATGCATCATACATGTGCAGCGCGCACACAATATCGTGTAGGCAATGCGTCGAGACAGATTTAATAAATAAAATTGTATTTTCCGTTTAATAGTTTGGAATTGGAATACATCAATCTTCATTTGTTATTTTTATAAATTACTATCTTCGTCCGTGTTAAGTAACGTCTTTGGTTACTGTTCCGCTCTTGTGTGTCGTAGCGTGATGTTATGTGCCTATGACACTCACAAATAACGTGGCTTTCTATGGGTCAAATAATTTTCAAAATCTGTTCTCTAGATTACTCCCTATAACCTCACAAACTTTGCCTCTTTATAATATTAGCATAGATAATATGAATATCGAAAAATACCACTCTGTAGACATGTTTTAATTTAACAATAGTAGACCAGCAATAAGTAGTAGCTGTGTTTCATTTAAACAAGTAATTCATGTCAAATTGAACATTAATATCCAAAAAACAACGCAGTCAGACCACCTAAATGAGATGTCATGACAGTTCATCATTGTGTGGTATTGCGTGCAAGTAATAAATTATAGGGATGGGAACATGCATTGCATATGTTACTCCCACATTATGTAAGGCACATCGTTGCGGTTTCAAATCTGAATCTGAATTGTATGAAATTATTAGGCTTAGTTAGCGAACTTCTGAGCACTTGCAAAACGAACCATTAATCAGAAAATGCTGGTGACACAAAAATCCAACCAAAGTATCCAAATGGCTCAACTAAACTAATTACGTCAGAAATTGGTACCTAACCCCATAAAAACGATGAAACTTTCATCACTGGAGTAATAAAGTGATTTCTAGTCTCAAAGACGCTGGAACCAGTGAAAAAAGACTAACATCCAATCATGGACCGACCTTCGAGTTACACCGAGGTCGATACAAAACGAGTCATATATTAAAAAAGAAAGAAAAACGGGCATCGTGCGTGAACACGGCTCGTGTCGGGGCCCTTACAAATTTGTACCGCGTTGCTCGTAAAAATAAAAGCAAAGAACCACAGAGCGCCCGGAGGTTTGCTTTGAAATCGTGCTAAACATCGCTTTGATTTTATAGACGCAACTTTTCTATAGCAATTCATAATCATCTTCAGTTATCCTACTGCTATTAGAAATGCGAAAGTGTGGGGGATGGACGGATGGATTGACTGATCGGAGTTAGCTAAAATTTCGAAGGTCTAGGTCTGGTTCGATGTGCCGATGGCGCGGGAATTGAGTTTCTGGGACGACTTTGGGGAGGGACACCCAAGAGTGCGACAGCGTTAGTAAAAGAAAAGTAAAATTCATCGTCTTAATTTTCAGTTTTTTAACCATGACATAGATACTAATGTTTTATTCAATTTGAATACATTATAAAATTATTCATCCCGTGGTTAAACCACCTTTTTTCTGTTCCTGCAAATAGCAGCCTTTTCTAAACAATTTAAATGGTTGAAATTAATCCCAAATAATCCCAATGCTGGCTAATCTCTTTCTTCATTGGTACAATGGTATAACAAAACAAAAGAAATGCACGAATTTAGTCTTCGATGTCAATGATACAGCACCAAAATTATACGTCTACGTACTATGCCACCTCTTCAATCCTCTGAATCTTTTCAAAAGCTTCGATTTGTAATTACAAACGCGGCGCGAACAAAGAATGGTACCACATCTGAATGCTGTTTTCGTATCAGATAACAAGGAGCGATCAATAATAAACCTCATGGCAACGGTTTAAGGACTATATAGCCAGACGTGGGCGTCGTCAAGGTTTGTTATTGCGGACAAAAGGACCGAAATAAACTCCCATGGTGTGTTATTATCAGATGTTTTAAGGACCCTATTATAAAGTTAATAATGGATTTGATTTTTTACAGGAATGTTTGTAACCTTAGAAAACGTATCATGTCCTACGGGCATAGCATTACTAAATCTAGAGTTGCTAACCACCATAATTAAAGAGTTAAAAATTGAGCGCAACAATGAATTAAATTGATGCCTATCACATAACCCTGGGCCTCGTGGGGAGTATAGTCTTGTTTTTGTATACCTTTATGATCTCTGATAATTATGTGATATAGCAACTGTGGTAAGTTAGAAGTCTGCTATACCTATTGTATGACAAAATCCAACAATCACCTGTGTATAGTGCATTCGAAAAATCCTTAGAAAAAATTGAACTCATTTCCTTCACCTTAAAATTAACATCAAACGCCTGCATACCGTTAAAATATCGTTGCCCCAACAAAAATTGTAATACACGCTGTTTGTTAAACTCACTATGAAAACTTCTAACAAACAGCCAAGGCCAGCCCCCTAATAGACACACTAGAATTTACAGTGTCAGCACAGAAGAGGAATGTAGGAAAATGTCGACACACGGAGTGGTTTGTGTTAGCTGTTGGAATACGACCAAAAGTAACACTATAATGGCAAGCGGCGCGTGCGTCGACTAACTAACCCAACACGCTCACGTCAAACGACTAAGGAATTTCACTCGTATATGAGAAACAAAGATGAGGCTTTTTAGTGTATGTTACCTAATTGAACAAGTAATGAGCTCGGCACAGGACGGGTTGAATGCAGGTGCAAGGTACACATTTATTGATGAAATTCCAAATCAAGACTGAATATCCGCCAAAGAATTCTCGTTCAAAGTGTTGTTCTAGGATTTGCATTCATCTCAAAGCCATCCATAGAGTAATTCCACAAAGTCAATATAACGTCAGGCTTATCGTGACTTGGACTCTAAGGCCCAAAAAACAACAGTAACAGAACCAGAAGTTTTGATGACAACAGTACAAAGAAACATGTTTCTACAAACTTCCTACATAGTGGCGGAATAGCATTAAAGAGTGCATCACCTACTTATCATCCTACGCATAGAAGGGTCACCACTGGGGAACGGGTTATAGCTTACGAACCGTCTTTGTATTCGAGATATAGAAAGTTCACTCCATCCACGTATTTATGACACCCAAACTTAGTAGGAGGAAAGTTGAACGAATTGTTGAGAATTCAGAGTGAGAAAATGTATCTGGTGTAATAAAACTAACAGAAAAATCTAAAAAACAGTTAGGTTGATGAACTAATGTTAATTGGTTCTAGGTATTGGTAATTTGCGGTATCAATTGTGACCAACGCGTAAAATCTTCCTTCCTTTTAATAAGAATTTGTTTAGTATCATTAGGATCTCTCGTCTCTGGTGTTAATACTCCGTAAGTTCGCAATTTATTACTTCTTTTACATCTGCTACTGCTGTTTGACTTGCTTTTGTTAAGATGTCCGTAAACCCATGTATCTTTACTTATATTTCTTGAATCATTGATATCTATTAGTAATGTTATTGCTACTATGTAGTTTACAGCCCTTTTAACATTAATATCTTCATTCTCAATACCTTAGGTTTCCAGTTTTTTTTCCTCTTTTTGTAGTTCAAAAAGTCTTCTTTTAACGTAACTTAAACCAAATGAGAATCAATTTCGGTTAACACTATTCTGACGTGTATTTCTTGCTAGTACATTAACCCAAAGGTTAGAGCTGATCAAACCCCGTCATCGTCAGTCGGCAAGTCGAGCATCGTTTCAAGATTGAGTCGATGTGGTCTCTAATCTCCAGAATGCTCTGTTTAGTTTTGTTTTGAGTCGTGAGCGACGAGAGAGCGAGATGACTCGATACGGAGCGCACGACGACGCTCGGCCACGACCGGAGATATCGCGTCTATCTGACGTCTTGCTTACTCGTTCTTTTTTTGAAATTTTG
Organism: Caradrina clavipalpis; assembly: GCA_932526535.1. Taxonomy (NCBI): domain Eukaryota; kingdom Metazoa; phylum Arthropoda; class Insecta; order Lepidoptera; family Noctuidae; genus Caradrina; species Caradrina clavipalpis. Next base: position 9,370,633 of record OW052087.1, read on the forward strand.
ATATACAGCCTTTATGTGGCCGATGCGTCGATATTTCGAACAGAGATAGGTTAGGTTTAGATCGTGAATCTGGCGTGGAAATTCTTTAGGACCTTGAGCATGTTGGTTTCTTATCTAGAATAGGTAAGGTCGAATCGAGCGTAGGTAGGTATATTAATGAATATACCTTCAATGTTACATGGAAAATCCTGCACGCCTTCAAGAAGTAGCAAAATTACAAAACTAGTAAAAGACGAATCTCTTTTAAAACATGTTTGTAACCAATTCAATGATTCCAGGACGACATCTTTCTGGATCTCAAAATTTTTATTCAAAATTTAGCATCCCTGACAGATTAAAGCTACATATTTGCTAATAATTTCTTTTGATTCAATAATATCCAACAGCAAAGGATAGAAAGTGAAACATCCAACAGGTTTTCATAGTAGGGCTTGTACGACCGTGAACTTCCTGTGTGTTATTGTGTATATCCGTCATAAACTCGGCCCACTGTAGGCTACCACCTTCGTAGACTAAAACTGTAACAGCCAAGGGAAATTAGACTGTATAACGAAAGCCTTAAGGTGGAAATTCGTAATAAAAGGAAGACGAGTATGGCTGATGTAAATGTTAAACGTAAATAACAGCTATTTGTTAGTTTAGTATTTTGTTGACATGGAGGTAAGTAATTTAGATCGAAAACGTTTGTATGTAGCACGTAATAATATCCGGAAAAAAATATTTCCTTGCAAAGATCGTGTCTGTCACCAGCTTTATTCTGAAGCGTTTAAAACTTTACTGAAGTACGTACACAAACAACATCCTTTTGACTTTGTCAAAAAAAAGTTAGTAGTGTTGGTATTCCACATTAACATGTAGGTAACATAACATTAACATACCTAGAAGTAAATGTTAAGATTTACTACACAATTAATACTTAAAAATTTAATTAGTAAGTTCTAAAAATATCTCAAGTACCTATCTACCTACGGCACAAATAACAAAAACAGTCCGCTTACCTAAATCGGAATCTAAAATAGAGGTGGCAACCATTCAAATACAACTTCTTGTTACCAATAGCAAGAAATGTAGATTTATAAAACTATATTTATGCAAATCAAGTGGTTCCGACGCGGTGTTCCGCGTACCCGACATTTATACACGAGTATAAATATTCAGCTATCACTTAGCCTATGCAAATATGCAGGACCTCGGCTGCTTATGCCCGTCACGTAGCAAATGATATAATATTTCGCTTGACAACAGTCAACAAGTGACGCATTCCGTATCGGGCATTAAGGCCGGGTCACACCGGATGCGTGGCGTGACGTGATGCGTGACGTGACGTGCAAACGCGCGTGCGAGCACTGTCACACCGGCCAAGACCGGTGCAGCACACGTCACGCACGCACGCATCACGTCACGCAGAACTGCTGCACGCAGACGTACTAACGCAAGATCATCCAATAATGCAATAATTATTCATGCATATAATTAATATATGCATTAACAATTGAAATTTTCTAATTTTTGTACTATATTATATAAATAAAAACAGTAATTTGAACTATTTCCAACGTATTCCCAATTCTCTCCCATAATAATAATTTGTAACTTTTATTTTTATACTCTTTATGTTTGGTGTTCTAGAGACATATGTGCGGACGATTTCTATTAGTTTTTCCTTTAAAATTGTCTCCATTGTGAAAAAATACACTCGTAAACTGCTTTCTGTTTGTAAATAAATACAACTTTGCGTGCGTGCGTACGTGCAGCAATGACCGATGCGAATGCGTGCGTGCCCGGTGTGGCATCTAACAGGGAGCGCCATATAATACAACGTCATCACTGCACGCGCGTGTGCGACGTTGCCGCTCCGCTACTCACGCGTACGGACTCGGTTTGTGACAAGATGCGGCTCTGCGTGCGTGAGTCACGCGCGTGCACACGTCACGCATCTGGTCTGACACCTTTCTTACAGTTTCATACATTACAACTGGTGCGTGCACGCCACGCATCACGCCACGCATTTGGTGTGCTTTGGCCTTTAGAGCTGTGTTCGATTTGAATAGGAACGAGGACTTTTCGACCTCTTTTGCATGTCAATTGTTTTTTGCACCATACTTTAAAATTCTAAACTTTTCATCTATTTTATTGTTCCCAAACGTTTATTAAGTTGTTGAATTTATATCACCCAATAATCTATAAAACACGTTCAATAATATAGGAAAATAATAAAACGTTCGATATTAATATCATATAACATTTCAGAAAATATAAATCCCTCCTATTTATTGCTTCGGAGAATTTATTAATTAGTCAAATGATCGTAAACGAATTTGGTTGTTGATTATATCTTTCTTTATTTATTATGTTCATAAGAAATAAGCTAGAAAAAAAAGAAATTAAATAATGTTATCGTTGTATTTTTAATTTAAATAGCGTAGCTTGTAATCCGTTAAGAAGTTTCGCCTGTGTTGGTGAACGAGCTTTATGTAGTGGCGCCTTTATCGAGCGCCTAAATTATTAGAATCTACTTAAAATATGTTATTCACGATAACGCTCGGTGATCGGTCTTATATCGATATGGGATAGATAAACTACGTTTAAGTCCATCTCTTATCAATAAACAAACACTGCTCCCGTCCTTACTTGTATTGCAAACAGAATCGAGAAATAAACATAAACCAAACGTTAGGTACTGTGTATACAAAAAAAAACTATGATTTTATCAGTTAAATATTGAAATCGATGTTTATATCTAGTGCGGTATACCTATTCTTGGAATAGAGTCGTAAAAGGGAATGATTGGTCGAAACGGGGATTCGTTGCATTATTGTGGGTAAAATGTCTGTTATATAAACACGTTTGTATTTTAATTTCGCCTTTAACGACGTGATTAGGTGCATCGAGTAAGTCTTAAAAAATCTCGAAATAAGTTAACAACTTTAACAAGGGACTAAGGTTACCCCGTGTGGCTCAGCGGTTAAATCGCTCGGGGCTTGTGGGTTCGATACCGGGCAAGTAGCACTTTTTAGGGTTATCTCGGGGTCTAAGGTAAGCAGTTAAGAAACCTGGACTACTAATTAATATTAGTTTGAAATCGCTAATCCGCCTTAAGCAAGCGTGGTGATCAATACTCGTGCCTTATATGTATGAGAAGTGGCCTTTACCCTGCTGGTATTATTAACAAGACGCTCACCCAAAATAACGTCTTGGCATATGCCTTCAAAATCGTAGTAAGTAATTGTAATCGTATATTTTGCTAATACTATTTCAGATGTCATTCAATCGTTTATAAGTATCAGATTCAGCCAGAGTCGTGGTCGCGGGGGCGGTCGGATACTGCAGTAATACTTGTAAGGAGGGGTCCACACCAGAGCGGGCTAAAATGCTCCGTTGCAAGTTGCCCGCACCATTGTGACTCGGCCTAAAGAGCGAGCCTAAAAACAACAACCTGTATATTGTACCTGTGTACTGCAATAACACCATGTATAAGTCATTAGATGGTTACGCAAAACATTCCTGCGTACACAAGCTAATATGATATTAATAGCGTAGATTAGCCTAACTGGTTCCTTAAATAACACCCGTCATTTATATTAAATCATAATCAGTGTCAGATTTAATCTGACTAACGAATCTCCCACTTCGTTTCCGTTAAGTTATTTTATGGGTTTAGTCATTTATGGTGTAGTCCCATACATAAAGAGATCAGTATAGATAACCTTCCTACCACTACCACGTATAACGTGATAAGTGTCGCGGATTTTGTACCGAGATGTGGCACTGCCATTTTATTATAAGTCGCCTGAACAAGGGTCATGTGAACTACCTAAAATAGCTCTTTAGTCCTAGGGAAAGTAGTATCGCGAAATTTTGTGATTCTCTTCTCGAGTTAATGGTTTAGGTCGTGGTCGCCGCTCGGTGCTAAGCAATGAGTTTTGTGTTTGATTCCCAGAACGTACACATGTGAGATTTTTTTTATTAGGATTTTTTCTGTGGCTGTCCAGACTTTGAAAGTTGGTAGGTAATATGACACCCCTTGCTTGTTTATAGTTACGAAAAAGTAAATTCCTGTAATTAGGATGTCCAAAATCTAGTCTAGTCACAATCTCATCTCAGCGACAATCAATGTCAAAAACTTGTCAAATATACGCACGCGCACGCGCGTATACTTTTGGTACTTTTGACAGTTTGAGACTAAGGTTAAAACGCGATTGTTAATACGGGTATTGCCCCTCAGACGTTTTCGACGAATGCAGCATCTTTTACGGTACCCAAGGGCTTGCCATGTTTAATATTCCTCCATAGCGTGTCGTTAGCACATGAATATTGAATAGTTCTTAAACCACCATCAAAACGGTCTCGGGAAACAGATTCGAACCGTCTATTTTACATACGAAAGCTATGAGCCAGTGTCATCTCAGCGTCGCATGCGCCAGTTGCACGTTTCATAGAAATACCAGCGCCTAATCACTTCGCGGTATCGGAGAAAACTCGACGGCGTCGTGTTAAAACAATTTTACACGTTCTAACGTACTGAGCATCGGACGGCCCAGAACCCGTTTTGTACAGGCCCTCCTTATTATTACCTGTTGCTTCGTTTAGGAACTAGAAAACTCATTTAGTTTTCCGTACGTAGACACATTTTTTCCGTCCGGTTTTGGTACCACATTAATGTAACCGCTAAATCATTCCGTGCGTATTAATTAACACGCGTTTTGTATAAAATGTAAAATATAATCAATGGTGCCCAGCTTTTTAAAATACTCATTCAAATTATGTATTAACTTGTTTTTTTAGGCCCGATTTCCTGTTGAGGATGTTTTGGCTATATTTTAATGGACCTACCATTTAAATGTGGTCTCATACTTTTTTGCTCGTAAATACTTCATTAACGTGACAAAAAAATGCGTATGCAAATAGATTTTGTCCACATAGAATGTGAACTAAGCGGTTCAAGTATAATACTAATACAAAAATATGCAGACGAAATGTTTGGAAGAATTACAAAAATGTGCTCAAATTCGAAAGTGACGCCTGAAGCGCTCATCGCATGTAGGATCAGTTTTAATGTGGATAATAATAATAGGTGCCCTCAACATTTTGGCACGGGCCTAATTCCAACGGGTTTTATTTTAAAAATCTGCAATTTGCCGCACGCAAAATTTGTGTTGCAAATGTGTTGGCCTAATTGACCATGTACGGCGACGATGGTGTTAACATGGTGTAGGTAGTCCTACACATACTGTGATGAAAGTTTGTCAGTTGCGAGTTCTAGATTTTATTTCAACACTGTATACTCGCGGTGTCACCCGCGTTCATTTACTTCTTGGGATACTGCTCCGCTCCCGTTGGCCTTAGCGTAATGTTCTACACTTATAAACCTTCCTCTTGAATCACTTTATCTATTGATGAAAACTGCATTAAAATCTGATGCGCAGTTTAAACGATCTAACCGTACAGAGGGACAGACGGCGGGAAGCGATTTTGTTTTATAGTACTGTAGTGGCCAGCTACCACTGACGTGTCAAGCGGATTGACACTGTCATCTATCTCGATATTGTTTTATGTGCTTTTCCTTCTGAGTCTTTTGTAAAAATAATTCGATTATATTATAACATCTATTCTGTACTATTTACTATCTTTAATTTACCGGACGAACACCCACATAATTGGTGACCCCGACGATGGATTCTAAGGAGGCTTACTCAGGCGCTGAAGCGTCGCGTGTGGGCGTTCGCGCACCACCGTTCTGGCCGGACGACCAGAACGTCTGTACTACTAATTTGATGAAGGAGATGGCATGTCAAATAGCTGAATTAACCAGGCAAGTGAGTTCGTTGTCTACTAGAGTGGATAGCCGAGGGCAGGTACGTAATCGTTCTCGTTCACAATCTAGAAGCAATAAGTGGCGAAGCAGGTCCAAATCCAGGCCACTTCAGCCGCCACAAAACCACCCGCATTGTTGGTACCACTTCACATTCGGCATCCACGCAAAGAAATGCACTCAGCCTTGTGCATGGAAGACGGAAAACTCAAAAGGCAGCCGGAATTAGCGGCCTACGACTGCCCATCAAAATCAGGCCGTCTTTTTATTACTGACCGTCAATCTAAGATGCTTTTCCTTGTCGATACTGGCTCGGACTTATGTGTGTACCCGCGGTCGGCTATCAAGACGTCCTGTCCTATTTCAAAGTACAGCTTAACAGCTGCCAATGGAAGCATTATAAATACTTATGGTCCAGTACAACTTTGCCTAAATCTAGGACTACGGCGTTCATTCACCTGGAAATTCACTATTGCTGACGTGTCGAAGCCAATCATTGGAATAGATTTTCTTAGTTTTTATAATCTGCTTGTAGATTGCCGCAATCACAGAATCATAGATGGCACTACTTCACTTTTCGTCGCAGCTTCCTCACAGCAGATACCTGACCATGTGGCTTCCGTGAAAACCGTCACAGGGGATACAGAGTTTCACCGACTACTCCGTGAGTTTCCAGAGGTCACGCGCCCGGCAGGTATGGTGAATAGATGCAAACCAAAGCACAATACAGTGCATTTTATCAACACTACTTCTGGACCGCCCATTACTAGCAGGCCTAGGCGCTTGGATCCTGAACGATTAAAAATCGCAAAAAAAGAGTTTGATGAGATGTTAGCCAACGGTACGGCGAGACGCTCCGAAAGCCCATGGTCTTCAGCTCTACACCTGGTGAAGAAAAAGGATGACGGGTGGCGACCGTGTGGTGATTACCGCGCACTTAATTCCCGTACTGTACCTGACCGCTACCCCATTCCCCACATAATTGGTTCACAGGCTGCCCCCACATTCAAGACTTTTCTCACCGACTTTCTGGTTGCTTTATATTCAGCAAAATCGATTTAATAACAGCTTATAACCAATTGCCAGTCAATGAAGCCGATATACCTAAAACCGCAATAACTACGCCATTTGGTTTATTTGAATTTCCTTTCATGACTTTTGGTCTTAGAAATGCAGCTCAAACCTTTCAGCGATTCATAGACGAAGTGCTTACCGGTTTAGACGACTTCTGCTTCGGTTACGTTGACGATATTTTGGTATACTCTCCTTCTCCAGACCTGCACAGACTTCACTTACACCAGTTACTATCACGGCTGAAAGAATACGGCGTCCTCATCAACCCAACCAAGTGTGTATGAGGGCAGCCTGAGGTGACCTTCCTTGGATACCAGGTATCAGCTGCTGGTACCCAACCACTCCACACGAAAGTCCAGGCTATACAGGAGTTTCCAGTACCAACAACGGTGAAGGAGTTACGAAGGTTCCTGGGCATGCTAAACTTTTATAGAAGATTCGTACCTAATGCTGCTAAAAGCCAAGCTCCACTGAACTCGATGTTGGCAGGAGACAAAGTCAAGGCTTCTCAACCCATTCAAATGACTCAGGTGCAACTAAATGCTTTTGAAGAATGCAAAAGGGCACTATCCAACGCTACTCTACTTTCACACCCTTGCCCACAGGCAGAACTCTCTTTACTAACCGATGCATCTGACATATCTTTAGGAGCAGTGCTTCAGCAACGTAACGGTACAGAGTGGGAGCCGCTAGCGTTCTTCTCAAAGAAATTGAACGAAGCTCAACGCAAATATAGTCCATATGATCGAGAGCTTCTCGCTATCTACGAAGCAATTAAATATTTTCGGTACATGGTAGAAGCCCGAGAGTTTGTTGTCTTCACCGATCACCGCCCTCTTTTCTACGCCTTCAGGAACCCTAGAGAGAATTGCTCTCCACGACAATACAGGTACTTCGACTTCATTTCCCAATTTACTACGGACATACGGTACATACCTGGTTCAGAAAATGTCGTAGCCGATACCTTGTCGCGCATTGAAGAAGTTACAACGACAATTGATTATAAGGCTTTAGCCCGATCTCAAGAGTCGGACCACGAACTTCAGTCGCTAATTGAAAATGGATCGTCGCTGAAACTAAAGTTGATTACCCAGGTAGGCTCGGACATTAAACTCTATTGCGACGTATCCACTCAACCACCTAGACCCTACATAACTCCTGAGCTAAGAAAACAAGTTTTTGATTCTCTTCACTGTCTGAGTCATCCTGGACGTACAGCTACAGTGCGACTGGTCACACAGAAATTTGTGTGGCCAGGGATTCGTAAGGACTGTAGAGAGTGGTGCAGAAGCTGTCTACATTGCCAGCGCTGTAAAATCACCCGTCACACATCCGCTCCTCTTTCTCATTTTCCATTAATATCATCGAGATTCTCCCATATTCATCTCGACATTGTAGGACCTCTAACACCATCTTCAGATTTCAGATATTGTCTCACCATCGTTGATCGCTTCACACGATGGCCTGAGGCGATACCACTCAATAACATCACTGCTGACACCTGCGCGGCCGCCTTGGTTTCTGGGTGGATATCGAGGTTCGGTTGCCCAACGCAGATCACTACTGATCGTGGTCGGCAGTTCGAGTCCGGACTGTTCAAGGCACTAGCATCTCTTCTTGGTGCACGCCACTTCCGCACCACAGCGTACCATCCTGCATCAAATGGGATGGTAGAGAGGCTACATCGACAGCTCAAGGCAGGCATCATGTGCCACAACAACTCACAATGGACAGAAGTCTTACCCATCGTTCTGCTCGGAATACGCAGTTCCTGGAAAGATGACGTCCAAGCATCCTCGGCCGAATTGGTTTATGGCGAGCCCCTGCGTTTGCCAAGCCAGTTCCTGTCGCCATCAGACGACTACACTGTAGAGGATATCACTAGCTTCGCCACTCGACTTGCTAAACACATGGCCAACTTATCTCCTAAACCGACTGCGTGGCACGGCAGAAGCAGCACATTCTACATTCCCAAAGACTTACAACACTGCACCCACGTCTTTGTGAGGCAGGACTGCGTGAGGAAATCTTTGCAGCCACCTTATGCTGGACCCTTCAAAGTGCTGGACAGGAAGGCGAAGTACTTTAAACTTGAAGTACGAGGCAAAGAGACCAACATAACTATAGATCGCCTGAAGCCAGCATACGTCACCCAAGACACTGGCAACACAGCCTCTGTCCCAGCCTGTGCCCCTCCAAGTGGCCCGCCAGCTCCACCTGCAGACGAGCCGGCCACCTACACTCGCAGCGGCAGAAGAGTTCGCTTCCTGGACATGTATCGACCGCCGACCGTAGTCTCGGTCTCGCCAGGGGGCTACTGTAGTGGCCAGCTACCACTGACGTGTCAAGCGGATTGACACTGTCATCTATCTCGATATTGTTTTATGTGCTTTTCCTTCTGAGTCTTTTGTAAAAATAATTCGATTATATTATAACATCTATTCTGTACTATTTACTATCTTTAATTTACCGGACGAACACCCACAGTATGTAAATATAAAATGTTCTGAGAGAATTGGTCGTGATCTTATCTTTTAACATTCAGCTGCATGATTGCATCCATGTCAAAATAGGTAGTTTTGATATAGGTAAGTGATGAAGTGACGCGGAAGAATAAACGAAGAATAAAATGAAGATGATATGGGTGAATACTGAGATGACGGCTGATATAGAAACTCAATGTATGGTATATGGAGGCCTTCATAATGCACTGAACCCTACACGCACAGCTGGGTCCAAAGCAATGTTAACATCACAAGTTATGTTCTCCAGACCGATTCCGGCTACGGCGGATAATCGTAATGTAGACTAGCCTAGTACGCGGTATATATTATAGTGCACAAGTGCGTGCGCAAACACAGGTTCCCGGGCTGTTACCGAGAAATCCCTAATGGAAAAACCCAAAAACACTTTTTGCCCGACCTTGGATCGAACCCAGAACCCACGCTCAAAAGTCGTGCTTGCCACTACTAAACCAATGGGGCAGTTTTCCTTACAAGTTACGGCTAAAGTCAATCAACTGCTATTTTCCAGTTTAGGAACGTGACATAATGAAATGTCGCATTACCAAACTTAAAATTCCTAATAAAAGCTGAATAGCATGCTAGGTATCATTACAATAAATATTATGTAATATGAGCAACCTTTGCCAAGTAAAACGAAACCGTATTTGTTTTCAATAATAATGTTCACACTATTCCATCTATGGGAAAGTATGTGGTACATGCGATCATCACCGTCCTATTAATTCGGAGTTGATGGTTTTAATTATAACTATATTCTCAGTAACAGCTCGGAGTTAGGATTTGTGTCCGGTTAATGGCAATAGGCCACCCTATTACATGGGACTTAAACATACCGGCGAAACAGTGTGTACATTGGTACACCTCTGCCAAACTCTTCGGGGAATACAGGCGTGATGGTATGTGTATCCATATCAATTTTCAGCTCTGAGTCAGTGTCCTTGCTAGCTATATTATGATCTGCCACACAATTCATCCCCTTTTTCTTTGATCTGTCTGCCTCTTTTCTAATAACCATCTATACTTGATGACACGATGAGTGCAATGGCTGAACGACTGGCTGTTGCGCTGCAGATCGCATGTTTGATTCTAGCACGGAATAAATATTTGTAACGCCTACAGATAATAATTGTTCCGGGTCTTGCTGTTTGTGTATTTATGTTTCGTCGTTTGGTTTGGACCCACGATACACGAGAAATTCCAAGTGTAAGGCAACGGTTTTGTAACGTAATTATGGGATTTTCCTACTTAGTTCTGTACAAATATTTCTAATGAATAATAACACCATATTTGTGTTTTATTATTGGTTATTAAAAAATTACGATCGTTGGCTTTCTCGAAATTATTGCCGCCTCCTCCAATTTGGCCTATCCATCGAAGGCATCTCGATTGATATCACTTAAACAGTTGACGATTATAATCAAGTCCAAGAAAGGGGGCTCTCTTACCTTAAACGACGTAGGGATTTCTCATAACCGAAATTTTATGTAAAATTCATATTATACATTGATCAATCTTCCACTTTTTGGTCTAAGAGTGACCAAGTAGATACTATAGAACTTGTCTATCTTAATAACTGTCAGAAGTACTCACACAATCCACTTAAACCATGTCTGCCTCATTGAAGTATTGAATTTTAAGAGCAATGTTCAAAAGTCAACAAGATGCCAGAATAATGTTGTAGACCAAATTACAATAAGTAAGTACGTACATTGGAATAATGTAGCCTTTGCCAACTTCTATTAATGACGGGCTCTTGAGAGACATGCTCGGCTTGTTCTCGGCACACGTACGCTGATTCAAGGTTAAGTGATAGTTGTACTTGCTCTTCATCATAATCATCTGAAATGACAACACATGATGATGTGATGGGAAGGTTAGCGCCGTGGTTGTGCTGCGTGTCGCGGGCACGTACGGAACAAATTTTTCTATGACCTAGAGATAGGTAGTTGTTCCGGGACTAGCTATTTATAAAATGTTTATGTTTGTTAACGCATTCACGATACAGGAGAATAAATACAACGTGGATGTGTGATGAAAAATTTAAGTTTTTTAAAGAACTTCAAGCCAGATGTCACGCTCGACGCTCGATTGGAGTTTCTATGATATAATTTTCCGCCAATGATCTTTAAGTAGTCAGATTAGCGTTGATTAAATAAGTGCTAATTCCTCACTCATACCTTGGATACGTAATGAAGCAAAAATAAACTGCTTACATATTAAAGTAGCTCGATATTAACTACTTTAGATTGTAGTATCGCACTCCAACTTAAATTGACCATTTCTTAATTATAATTAAGAATAACTTTTCTTATTCCGGTCTCGAAGCTTTGGGTCGAGCTTTCGATCTTGGACACCACTAACGTTGGTGAAAGAAACACATCGTGAGGAAACCTGAACTTTATAATAAACTTAAGTCTGAAATTGCCAATTCGCCTTGGGCAAGAGTGCTCGTGCCTTTTCTAACAGAAGAAGCTTTTACCCTGCAGAGACAATAGTAGGCATCAGTGGCATTCTATACAGTAATTCCACCGTCACTTCGACGCTCACTTCGCACCTCAAAGTGTCAAATAAAACAATGTCATTTAAATTTGATTGAATATTTGATGTCATTGAATACCGACGTGAGATGCGAGTTCATGTCTGAATTTTACTGAATCGACGTACTGGTTTTTTTTTTAAAGAATTACTTTACTTGTGTTACGGGATTCGGAAGACTTGAGTTTGAAAAATGTGAGTACAGCTTTGAATGTTTTCCCAAACAAAATGATACGTATTTAAAGTTATATCAGCAAAAGCTTTTCTTCAAAAGTTTTTGGTCCTTGTAGTCAAAAATTTGCGTCACGCTGTTGATCATACATAGTAACCAACATTCGCACATGGATATGGCATTACTATAATGAATTTACAATTTTAATACATTTGGCATTATTAGGTTTTACCGCCAATTTTCTTCACGTCATCAATTTTATTATCATCATCGCGTCATGTTTTTGTGTGCAAGTAAACAGTAATGGCCGCTCGCCTACTACTTACAAGCACTGTGTGTTTGTGTTTTAAAAATTTACCGTTTATCAGTTTACCTAGTTAGTTATCAGTGTCAACGACACCTAATCTCGGACCGCTATCATTATCTAGTTACTTATACATTAAATTATATTTTGGGTCATTACAGTTTGTTTGCTTTGGAGTACGGTGCTATAGACTGGCCGTTTGAAATCTGAAGGACCACAAGACCGTGGAACTGTATTTCTCCGTTGTTATTTATTGCTAAATAATTCCTTCACGGATGATTTATAAAATTGTAATTTTTCGTTCCCAGGAGGCGGGATAAGTAGTTAAGAAAATACACACAAAATGTTTTATTGACATTACTAAGGTAGGAGATAAGGAGCGTACTTAATGCTTCTTTGTTTCCATAACCCAAGTAAAGAAAATCTTAATTTTAAAATTAATTTTCTTCAACACTTAACGATTTCCCACTCGAAAAGAAATTAAATATAGTTAGTTATAAAGTTGAAATTACATAGAAAACTAACTTACTACACAACGGATAAGAATCTATCTAGGGACCGCAGAGACTTCCAAGAAAAGGTCCCGGCGGAGGCTGCGCCGGCGGTAGACAGAGACAACCACATAGATCTCGCACACGTGTGAGGGAGAAAAAAAGTCAAGTGGATTACCTTCACGACTAGTCTTGTACATTAATGTTATTTAAGCACTGTAACGTTTTTTGTTTCTGTGTACTATGCACTTTACTAGTGTTTTTGTAAATTGTTAACTCTTTAATATTCGTATGTATAAACCTATGGTACTAAGTGCTTTACAGAAAAAAATACAAGAAACTGTCTTTTTAAATGTTATTTCTAAGACTAGATACAAACATATAAAAATAAATATTTTAGCTGTTCATATTCGTAAATAAAATGGCGGTAAACTTAGGTAGGTATTTTTCCCTCTAAGTAATAACAATATAGTCAAGCATTATAGAGAAGGTTGTCACATATTTCAAATCCGTTTCCAACACATTGGTACTTACCTAATACTGTCCTATTTAGTAAAGAATGATATAGGTACATAATTCCTATTAATTTATTTTATCTCAGGTTCATTATTGAGGAATTATTAATACGAATCTACGCCATAAGGTACGCTTACTAATTATACAATAAATTACCAAGTCACTCTTATCAAGTTAAGTCGAAAGGTAGTTTTATGGTGCTCGTTTCTTATAATGACGTCAGCGTTCTTCCCACGTGCTAACAAATTTGCCTTTTGCCCCACACTTGCATACAATCGCTACGTGAAGAACAGAAAGCAATCAAATCAGAACCTTATTCTTCTAACAATTAAGCTTTAAATGCTGCACCGTTACTCTTCAGTAGTAATTTCAAGCAGCAAGGCACGCGTCGATTGCGACACCGCGGAGCGACTGACGACGTAATTCCATTTTGAAAACGGTACATCAACCTGTATTGATTCAAAACAGACCAAGGAAGGTTAAAAATAAAGTCGATTTTACCATGTGAGTACGAGACGAAAACTAGACGCGATGATCGCCCAGCGACACCGTCAACCTACATGGTATTAGGCAACTGCATCATAAACCAACTAAATACAAGAGTTCCGAATCCAATGGAAACTGTTGACACTGTGTGACTTCTTAACGTAGTCTGGTGACATGACATTGCAACGGTGGATTGTAGGTGTTTTTATTCAATATTAAAAGGCTTTTTGACCGAGCGGGGGCGATGGTTTGATAATGCAACTGTGTCAAAGGCTGCTTCTACGGGCTATAAAGATACATCCGGTCTTTAGATTGCTAAACCAGACATTAATGAGCGTTATACAATTTTAACAGGTGTGGATCGGAAGGCCCGCGGCTCCATTATGTAGGCGGACTGCTTTCTGGCAAGATATTACAGAGTTGTTTTGCGGTATTTGGTCAATCTGTTGTTTTCGGGAATTTGGAGAATCAGGATACCTTTAGAAAGATCCACCGCCAAACAACTGCTAATGAACATGATTTATCTAACAGATTGGTTTAGTTAAGTGTAGTATAAATCCTTCACGTGTGTCTATAAGTATTACCTACTAGGCCCAGCATCTGGCAATACCAAGTAGTCAGTTTCACCTGGAACCTTATAGACATCGGTTACTACAACAGCACCGCACTGACACGGCAGCAGCCCTGCCGATATCACCTCAATAACTCCAAAATGTACACTTGCCATAGTAAAAATCATTTTAACGCACACGATTAAAAGCTCTTACTTGAAATGACAAAATAATTTGTTGTGTTGGAGCTGTTTATATTGAGCGTCGAAATTCGAACTTAACTGACTGGCTGATTTTACCAACAACAATTTAAGAAAAGATGCTCTCTTTGATGAAGAAAGAACTCGTGTAATAAAGAAAAAGGTCTCATGTAGTAGGGGCGAGCCTATTGCCATTAATTGGGCACATATAGTAACTCCGAGGTGCTACTGAGAATTTCATAAAAAACCAATAGCGCACTTTGCTCGACCTGGGAATCGATCGCAATAACTCTAGCGTCGCAGCCGCGCTTCGAACCGCTAGGCTAACAAGGCACTCGAATACAAGTCAATTCAAAAGTGGTTGTTAACGTTCAATTGAAATAAATGCTTCAACTTCGAACATTTAGCGAAATTGTATGACACAATACCATTGTTTCCTGTCTCTTGGCAAATATCAGTAACTTTTGTGTTATCTTATGAGCAAATGTTCTTTACTTATGAAACCTTCCACCCTTGATCTCATTTCTCAACGGAGTCACATATGGTCAGGCCAGGAGCCAAGTTTTTGTGGGAATGCCTATAATGGTGTAGGGGACGTCGTTAATTACTTAGGAAGGAAGTGATTACTCAACGTTGTTTTAAGTTCTTTGGGATAATAAGTTGTGGCTTCTTCTCAGGCTTTGCAAAAAATAATTTATTGGGTTTTTTATCTAGTCGTAGGTGAAAATCTCAATCCTGTTTTTAGGGTGAAAACCCTTGAGTTAAGTGCCCATAGCCTTTTTAATTGTACAAACTGTTGATTGACACCCGTTACCCCAAGGGTGACGGGTGGTTAAGGGTTGCTGACCTAAGCAAAGGGCTAAACATTGCCATCCAACGTGGCAATGCTGTCAGTCTTTTCAACACATTGACAGAGTTGATGGCTATGCGGAAAAATATTTTGATGCTGTTTTGTTTCAATTTGTTTTTTATATTATTAAATTGTTTTAGGTAATCTAATTTACTCTTGTAGATCTGTCGATCTCAATAATTAAATGCTATGTTAGTTTAAAATAAAAGCCTTGTGGTTAGTCAGTGAGTGCCCTCAGAACTATTGAGTTACGTATCATTTTGAAATGAAGTTATTTTACGCAAAATTGAATAGAGCAGACTGCATACTGCTAATGCAGGGCATTCCAGTCTTTCTGCAGAGAGTCCAATACAAGTTCATTCTATATGTACCAATCATTAACCTTACAATTTCATACACTCCATTAAAATCCATGTAAATCATACTTTTTTTTTCCACCATATTTTTCATCTCCAATTCAAACAAAATCCGGTAGTATTGAAGTGTCAACGGGTCAGATGTATGGACCTTGTTGGAAGGCACACAATGGAGCGTGAATGAGTATAACTAAGTATAAAGTTTTGAGTGTAACGTTGCTGGGCACACTTTCGACCTGCGTAGGCGCAGGGCAAGGTTTCAAGTTATAGGAGGATGCGGTTTTAGATAGTAATGCAGATATTACTGGGAGTTTACCCAGATGAGACTAATATTAAATTATACAACAACCCACAGCCTTACAGCCTAAAACTTAGTACTCTCATTCCACTGTGTGTTTTGGTCCTAAGTGGCGCCTTAGGACCAAAATCATAATCCTTCTGCGAGCATTTGATTATTTCTCTATAGGTGTCGACAGATGATTATGACAAGTAAATGGATTATGGAAGCTCTCTTTCTTACCAAGAAGAGTTGAACAGTAACTTCATCGGAAAACTTTAAACAGACTTCGCAACCAAGTCGGCCGTAGCAAAGACAATCTTCAACGGCGGAGTTACGCAGATTAGTCTCTCCGCAGACCATGGTCAATCTTATATCTTGTGCCGCATGCCCTGTGACCAGCACACGAAAGGACCTAATAACAAGTCGGCGGATGGTGCTGCAGTGACTGAACTGAACCAAACAAAAAAAATTAAAACATATTTTATTTATATTCTTTCATTTGCCAGCCAAGAAGTCCGACAATCAGTCTAACCAAGAGGTATCGTGTTGCCCAATTACTGGGTTTTAGAAGGTCAGATAGGCAGTCGCTTCATGTAAAACACTGGTTAGACTAGAAGCCGACCCCAACATAGCTGGGAAAAGGCAAAGCAGATGATGATTTGCCATCAATACACAAAGAAGGTGAAGAACATTAACTTCCAAATAAACTTCATCTCGTTACTTGTACCACTCAAAAACATAATCCCTATCGAGAAGGGTCAGGGGGGGTCTGGATTATAAATTTTCTAAAGAAAGTATGACGTGGGCTGCGGCGCGTGCCACGTTACGAAATGAACAACAAATGAAGGTTCGACTCCAAAATATTAAGTATATATATTGTTGATTAAGCGTTTCATGTTCACAATATGTGCTCGGAGAGTTGTTTTCAAATCTTTCTTTATTTTTATAAAGCGATGCCCCAAACACTCGTTTTAAATATGGAAAAAACTTTAGGTCAATTCTTTTGCTTAAAACATATACCATTACGCCTGTATTCCCTGAATGGTTAGGCAGAAGTGTACGAATGTACACCCACAGTTCTCAGTATTTTTTAGGTCCCATATAATAGGGAGCGAGCCTATTGCTATTAACCGGGCACAAATCCTATCTTCGAGCTGCTACTGAGAATTTCATAGAAAAACCCAATAACACTTATTTACTAACTAACGACCTGGGGAAATCGAACCAAAGACCTCTAGGTTGGGTCTCCTCTGCTTAGGACCACTAGGCTAACGAGGCAGTTTTGAAAATCCCAAAACATTTAACTTCAAACCAAATTTCAAACGTCCATTTAGAGCGATGAGGCGAGCTATTGTATTAAACGTACGTACCTAAGTCTTTATTCTTAATGTTTATGTATGTGGTTCGCAGAAGTCAAATAAATACAACATTCATTGTACTCGTAATTCGATCACGCCAAAACGTAGACTTTAAAACGTACCTTGCACCAACGGATAATATTTAAACAAAATATTTTTGGCATCTAAATTCCAAAAATATTTTGCTCTTTCTTTTGGCGCAGACTGCAGGGGAATTCTGAATGGTTTTGGTAATATGTTCTAACTATTCGTGAACTTCATACAAAACCGTTCATGTTCCTAAATGCACAGGCATTCTGCGCGTATTGCGCAGAAATAAAATAAGGCCTACCACTATCCACAGAGATAAACATACACATACCATCACGCCTGTATTCCCCGAAGGGATAGGCAGAGGCGTACACCCACAGCTCGCCAGTATGTTTAGGTCCTATGCAATGGGGGGCGAGCCTATTGCCATTAACCGGGCATAAATCCTAACTCCGAGCGGCAGAAGAAAAAGTTTCTATACCTAGACAAAAATCTAATTCCCAGTTACCAAACTCCACGCAAAATAAGTCACGGGCAAAGGCTAGTATTATTATAATATTGTAATCATAATGCAAATAAATTCGTGTTTATTCTCCTTGGCCCGATAACCGTTGAGGTTTCCTAGTGATATACCGAATATGCTCCATTTATTTACAAAGGCACCCTTGTATGTATCCTTGAAGATACGCACTGATAAATGACCTTGGGCTGATAACATTTTAAGGCGGAGCTGACATTTAACCTTATTGAAATAAAAAATAATTCATGTCTGAATAATCGTGTAATTACTTAGATTTACCATGTGTATAACACACAGAACAGAACAATCTCTTCATTTTGTTCCCGAAGAACATATCTTTTAAGTTTTTTAGCTTTATTTTTTTTCGAAGACATCAAAAAGGCGGAATTCACGTACTTTTGACAGATTAATTCATAAAAATTGTACTGCCTGCACCAAAAAGTTTGTATGCCAGAAATTAAATTTAAAAATCGAATGCTTCGCCTGAATAGACGCGGATGACAGCTAAATGTTTTGGATAGACAAAAAATCAATTACAAGGCATGAACAGCTACAAAAAGCTTTCTTGTTTACGCTTTTACTTTGACAAAGGGTAAGTTAAATCACGGTTATTTGACATCAAACGGCGCACGTTATTAAGTCTGTAACTATTACAAGAGTTACTGATTGCTTTACAGGTAGGAAACTTACTTAATAAAAGCAATCATTTTCCTTGCTAAATAAATATATAAACTAAGCAACATAGACAGAAGTCTGTGAAGAAATACATAGTGAAATCTGCCAAATACAAAAACTAGTCCAAGGATATAAAAAAATGTAAAAACCGATACATAAAAGTTGGGTTAGACCGGTAATTGGTGCCTCCACCATGCCGCTATTAAATAGGACACGGGAAACTGTAAGGTCACAAACAACTTAAGTAAATATCATATTATTATTGACACAGAACGGAGAATTTTTTGGAAGTTTGGATATACAAGTTACCGATATCGAGTCCATGTATAGCTTTATCAAGCGTATATTATGCAAGAAACGTGTTACGTACTGCTAATTAAAGTACGCTGGATTTTTGTTAATTACGCACATTATTTTCGGGCTATTATGTACTAAAACAAAAGCACACCTTTGACATTAACTGCCCACGCCTAGAAGTATCTATTGATAGATTGATAGACGCTTAATAATTAATGAATTAAAGACATCATTAAATGTAATTATAAGCTGACTATCAAAGGGTTTTATAGATGTGTTTGAACTTTCCGTTCTCTATTGCACACCTGTCTAAACTTTAAGCTTGAGCCTAAAGTCTTAAAACCTTTTTAGAGTTGTTCCTATTGTATCTGTGGCACTATTCAAATTTCGAATGTTGCGTCAGGGCCAAATTCGCGCCTAGAGTCAGTTGTTGTTATTTTTAATGTTTCATGTAGGCTGCGCCCACTTGCCGTTGCCTCGTAGTGTTGAAAAGAAACGTGGGCTAGTTGTAAATATCACTTAGCAACTTAAATGACAACCAAATAGAGCCTTGCCACATGGTAATAAGGTTTATTTATATTTGCAAATAAAAAACGACTATACTTTTTAATATGGGCTGCCCACACACCCCCTCAAAAACTTTTTATTTCGCAATTAACACGAAGAATAGCTGCTTTCGCTTCGCTATTCGTGGAATACTTGTAACAGCCGGCAAATACGTTTTTAATTACAAACGTTTTTCGATTGTTAACTTTAATTAACGAACTAGGTATATTGATGCAAATGAAGCAACTCAATAAAACGAACTTGACATTAAATTCTCATCTAAAATTAACTTTTCGGTAAGCAACAACATTCACCGTACAGCTTAATGGTCAGTGCAAACAGAACAAGAATGTGCTCAAGCAGTTTTCATTGCATTATTTGATGATGAATTAATACAACAGACTTAAAGTTTAAAATTGCGTACCTAGTTTCATAAAAAATTAAAAATACTGCAATTTTCAGCTTCAGGTATACATTTCCTGTTGTATTTTAGTTCATATATTTCAAGAGACTCGACTTCTCAAAAAAAACTTTATTTTAGATCTGAAAACCCGGTCAAAAATTAACAGTAAAATTTGTTTTTTTTGTTGCTTTAAAATCAATAAATAGTAAGTCATTTGAGTTGACAAATGAATAACATCACAGGTAGCTATTACTATACAAAATCTAAAGAAAACCATTATTTTGACAGCTCTTAAAAATCATAACAATCAACTGATCGTCGTTGTCACCTACCCAATTATTCTTGAGCATATTGCTGCAGCGTCTGCGCTAACCGCAGACCGTAAGCGTACCAAGTACACGAGGCAAAAGTGTAAAACAACGTGTAGGCACCGCCTCCCGGCTCGGATCGGAGGGAATTTTAACGACCCGTCCAACAAGTTCTGCTGCTTAAAGCGTGTGCCCAAAGGCCTAAATGAGCATCTCAACGGATTCATATCTTATTAATTGATACTCGTGACTTGGGACAGCGCAGAGGCATACTTTACTTAGTAGGTACCTCGCTTAAGGGGCTATCCGAAAGGACACCGAAAACACATGTTTTTATAACG
The DNA here is from genome assembly GCA_932526535.1 of Caradrina clavipalpis. Lineage (NCBI taxonomy): Eukaryota > Metazoa > Arthropoda > Insecta > Lepidoptera > Noctuidae > Caradrina > Caradrina clavipalpis. Next base: position 9,391,263 of record OW052087.1, read on the forward strand.
CATAGTCTGGCTTATATTATAAGCCTGAAAAATAATTTGTGTATTTTCAAGGGTTCAAAGAAAAGTCTTATCTGTAAATATTTCATGAAAATAAAGCAGTATCATAGTAAAAAAAACTCAAAAGAGCGCATAAAAAAAGTTTTTCGTCGCGCAGATCTCAAAATTTTTAGCGTTAACTATAATGATACATTAGGGAATTTCATGAACTCATATGTATAAATTTTTCCACTGAGCCGTGTATTTTTTTTTTTCAATTTAATGAACATCTCAAAATTACTGTGATTTTGGTGCCAAAGTATCGCGATTTTGAATCTTATTTGTACCACGATGCGTTATTGTTGACATTACATTACATTGCCTACCATATACGAGTAGTTCTTAATTTAAACGTGGAGTGTGATTTCTGTAATTTTTTATTGAAAGTACCACACTTTAGAATTTTATGTATTTTTTTTATGAAGTTGTATGTTTAGAAGTCAAATATTAACTATTGGTTTTGTGTATTATGTATTGGATTTGTACAAAAATATATTAGCATTTGTATTTGGTTTTAAAATAAGCTAGTTTTATAAACCTAGTCAACTTATCGCAGCAGTTAACCTTCATTTTCAATGTTTAATAATATCAATGATAGGCATATTATTTATATTATAAAGAGGTAAGGTTTATTGGTTGGTACTCGGCGAACGCTGGTCGGACTGGTCTGATTTCACAATTTTTTTTCACTGAAAGAAAGCTACACTATTGCCGAGTGACATGCTTATATATTTTTATCCTATATACTTTATTATACTATTTATTTATTTATTATACTTTATATTCACACAGACAAAGTCGCGGGCTCAAGCTAGAATTATCTATTTTTCAGTTCCTTTAATGAATGAATATTGCATATTGCTGTAAAACACTGGTATTCAGCTGTATGCGATTAGAAGCTGACCCCAACATAGTTGGGAAAAGGCTAAGCAGATGATGATGATGCATATTGAACTAAACAGTTACTGTTTTTGTAGAAATCTACTACAATAAAGCTGAAGTGTTTGTTTATTTAAACGCGCTAATCTGTAAAACTACGAGTCGGATGAGAAAAAATCTATTTGTATATTATTCATGAGGAATAGTATAGGCATATAACATCACGCTAGGACACACAGGAGCGTAGCAGAATCTAGTTTTATTATAGTCAGGCCAAGTGCCAATATTCTGTTTACATTTTATTATTTTCACAATAACACATAACTAATTCATACTTTTCCTTTTACAGGTAAGTCATCGCATTCAAGCAAATCGTACGTAGGAAGCCAAGGAAGGAGTGAGTGTAATTCATAAGTGTTACATGTTACTGCAACAAAAACAAACAATAATAGGCAATAACTCCATCATCATGTAATATGTTGGGCAATCGGTCGTGGGCAGGAACGATCGGTAACTGGTAACTTCTAATAGACACCCACTGATTAACGATTAGTATCTCTGTGTAATGTTAAGAGGTCGTATAGAAATATAAACTGACAAATTATGAACGGATCTAAGGTTTAAAGACAAAACTGTCGAAAGCATTAAACTATACATTAACACAAGTAACCCCTGGTTTATAAAATGCTAAAGATCATGCATAAAAACAATGTCATAGCCATGTTGAGTAGTCAGCACATTTAGGTAAAACTAATTTGACCAAATGAGGCGTTCTTCACCCACCCTAAATGCAGTGCCAATGTGGAGCACATCACAGGACATGCGTCACCTCCTTAGTTGCCCGTCGTGCACAACCACCTGCACCATCCAAGATTTAAAAAAGGCCAATGATACACGAAAAGAAGAAGAAGAAAACATTAAGTCATTTGAAACGATATTTAGAAATTGCTAAATATCGTTTCTTCTTATCGTGTTCTCATTTAGATTTATTAATCTAAATGAGGTGTAAGTATTCGGTATAATCTACAACTTACTAGTATTAAACCTTCTACAACCAAAAAAAAAAGCTTAAAAAGCTAGAAAACATAACAACAAAATTAACACTTAACTAATGTGAAAACACACCTGGGTTCTCCACATAAAACACGATATTGTTACCTAAGTTACACGTTCAAGATACATTTGTTTTATCTTCATAATCTTGTGTCAAAACCCGACCGTCGCGTTTTATATAAAAATATCAGGTTATCCGATGAATATCACTGATATGCTTCAAAGGTAGAACAGATACCATCAAAACAAAATATTTAAAACACTTGAAAGCTGAAATAGTTGAAACTTTATACTAACGGTTAGATGTAATGGTCGTGCCGGTTGCTGTGGCATTTTTCTCAAGACTTCTTTCAACATGTATGTTATTTGTTTATTCATGTGAAAGATTACCGTTAAAAATGTATTTGGGATTTAATACGAGACTAATAAACAATGAGACGCATGAAATCCGTCACTGCATCTGTCACCGTTGAAAAAAAATGCACACGCTCGTAATTAATTTTCCAGATTTAAAGTTCCGTTGTCAAGTTATAGGTATTCTACTGGCATTTTGTATAATGGAAATTGTAAGATTTTATTTCGCAAGTAGATACCTATAAGAAGTGAGAATCAAATAAATATTGATAAAACGTTGTTTTTGTAGATATTTATCATACAAAATTTACGAAGGCATCATATTCTTGTCCCGCGTAACATGATATTTTCGAATCGTTCAAGGAACCGCGGTCAATCATTTTACCACCGAGTGGAATATGCATATTTTGACCATACGTTCACTCACATTAATCAAGCTACTTACTCATATAAAATCATTGAAGACTGAAAATGATTTATGAAGACTATGTCTATAGGTAGGTCGAATTTCGACGCTTTTTTCCTCGTACACTTAGAAATTTTAAAAGCAAATCACATTCCTTCATACATTAGTTAGCATAAGCGTTCGATAAACTAAAAGGCTCTAATGTTTTGTTCCCGACTTTTCAACGAAGATTACAAACAAGAGTGGCCTCGCTTTTAGATAAACGTTAAGAGCTTCAAGACGAGACCTTACTAATGTGACCACAGCTTTATCATACCTTGGGATTCTTTTCTTGAGTGATTTGATGCGTCATGTATTTTACCTGGTAATAAATTATTTTAGAAAAAAATTAGGCATTTGGAGGTTACTTCTTTTTTTAGTAGGTTCTTGTTGAACATGTCATATTTTCTGTTAATTATACCCATAGCTTACGAAAAGAGCCCAAATCCTAAATACCTTCCGACCATAGTTTTAATACAAACGGGTAATGCCACATTCTATAATACGTTTCGAATGTAGACCATCTCTCATAGCAAACTAATCATGGTCATCCTTCACGCAGGACAGTAAAAAATGCAACGACCATCCAGTTGATTTACAACGTTCTTTCGCTCACCGATTTCACGGTCGACTCGTAAAGGCATAGTATATTCCTACTACGTGCACAGGTAGACATGGTTAACTCACTCTAGTACTACAAACTGTTACAATTTGACACCGTGTCAAATGTGTTCAAAAGTTTGAGAACGTGAACGTTCCCTATGAAGTCTTCCAATAAATAATGGTCGAAGCTTCGGTATTCAGAGATTGGCAGAACAGTCGGCCATTCAATATTATTTGATTATAATTTACATATTATTTATTGCAGTAAGAAATCTTGATAAAATACCTGTATTCTTTTAATGTAAGGTGATTCAAAATCAAAATCCATATTTTTTTACCTTGTCATCAGATAAGATTTTTTGAATAAATACGATTTTTCCCTAAGTTCGTCTTAAGTTATTAATATAAAAAAAAAGATATTATACTCGTAGGTATATCGTTTAGGTTACAAATGATTCACGTTTAGGCGCAGTGTAGGTGTCCGTATCAATGAAATACACAGAGCATAATGCTGATGTAGGTAGTGTTTTTATTGCAATATAAACAAATAAATTATCTGCTAAGACATTTTAATGTTATTTATTGTGCACTGCTAATTATTAAGTAAAGGTTTTATTTTTGTAAGTTAATGGGCTTTTTACGAAAAGTTCGTGATATTTACGATCAGCCCTGCGCCTGCGCCGGACATGCGTCAAAATACCTGTTTCACTTCGCACACTTAAAGCGTGTATAAATTGTATATTTTTAACTCGTCCACATCAAAGCGGTCACGCGTAATTCAAATATGAGACGTTTTAGTGAAACATTTAAGATGTCCTACCATTTTTCGGTTGAACACCGCATACAAGATCGTTTACAACCTGTTTACAAAATGGACTCGACTTTTTTTAATGTTAAAAGCGTTATCTCTTTTTAGAAGTTCTCTCTGACAATTTTAAGAGCCTCGTCGTATGTGAACTCTTGTTTTTTATTTATATCCCTCTTTGGGATGTCGCCGCGTGGTCACTCTTAATGGGGCATGTAAAATTATTAATAATTGCCATTTATTACCAGTTTTCGGGTTTCTTGTTTGGAATAATTCTCTTGATTTTTTGGTCAGTACTCTGAAGTTAAGTAGTTTTGCGTAACCAAGTTGATATGGAGTGGAGAAATGGCCAGTGGCGCCGGTGCAGGGTATGCAAGTATGCAACACGTTATTTTATTTCGCTGTTTCTTGGTTACAGACAGTCTTTAAAGTAAAATTAGGTACTTTTATATCGGATGACCATTTGCGGCTTTGTAATACTCCGGTAACACGGGTGTGTTGATAATAATTAGCGTTACAATAGCCAGTAATGCAAGTGTCTTCGGTGGTATTCCATTAGATGATTCAAAAAGGAGAATTTATTAAGCAAATAATTTTATTTCTACTTCGTTCGGTAATGGAAATAGAATATCATACATACCATAGAAAATAAACCTTTTTTCAATCTAGCCCAACATCTAGTGTTCTAGATCACAATGCAGCAGTCAAAAATCGATTCAGTGCTACCTACTGGATTAAAAAACTGCATTGAAGTACCAATGCTTTTATCATAAGCCCTGACCAAAATTTTAAATAGCTTGAAACCCAAATACCTACTGAAACAACATTAGTTTACTCCGTGACACCTAACATTTGCCCTGTATAATTCTGTATTGTTTTGGGATAATTTGCATTTTGTCCTGCTCATTACCAGTTACCAAGCGATTGTATTAGGAAATTCGTAGCAAAGTACGTTTTCGAGCCCTTTTGTTATGAAGATTACAGTGCAAAAGCACTTCAATGGTTACAATAGTGTAATTGTTGTTTTTATTGTTAGTTTACATCACTGTTCGAGTGTTCGAATCTAGTTTCACTGCTGGATATGGGCCTTTCTAATCACTAACTGCTTTCATCTGTCTTTTACCAGCTACCCTGTAATCCACGATGGTATTCACCGGGCACTGTTTCAAATTGTATTGCATCTGATTTCAAATTAAGAATTACCTAAATATTCTTTAATATCTATGATATTCTACATTCTATGATATGTTATGTTTTGTGTTGTACGCGTTGCCATAATTTTCAAAGCTCGAAAGTCAATGACCGATAGCTCGACCTTTTACTGGTGTTGTATTAGGTAAATAAGAAGAAAGCATTTTTCAGTAATGGTGGTTTTTTATAAAACAATGATAGACCTTCTTTCTAAACCAGACAAAACTAGCTAGACTAGTGCCCTTCGCACTAAGTAACATTGAGCAAAAATGATTGCTGGGAATCAGTTACAAAGGCTTCTAAATGCCAAAATCTCTGTTAAAATACCTATTATATATTTCTTGTAAATATGGTTTGCTTTGATATATTCATGTAACACTCATATCTAAAGCACATCGACATGTCCTGGCTGACAGGCTGATAAAATTCAGAAATAGAGGTATACTCCTAGGTATTGTTAATTTTTTCTAAGTCATAGCATCATGGTCAAAATACTACGTCACATGGCTTTCGACACACGTCTGTAAAACAGAGCTATTTTGTTGATAACTTTTTGTAATTATATGTAGTAATAATCGAGTCGTCAAAAGCCAAACAGTAAACTTCACTACAAGCGCGCTACGTTATATACATATTCTAGTGCAAAAACTATTTGGCCTTCGGACTCCACTCCACACATAGGTATATTTCCTTCCCATATGAATCACAACGGCCAAGACAAGTTTATTGGTGTTTGCCTGTTAGAACTACGCAACACCTCACACGTGAAACGATTAAAATGAGATCGAGAGCCGAACGCTTGATTCGACCACATCGCGCGCCAATCACCTGTCAGCTCCACCGACTTTATACGAACCCTTCTAAGTAAACCAACCATTAAGTTTCCATATTTAAATTCTACTCCGCTTTGTCTTTTAAGCAATTTTCTTAAAGACGGGTATTGAGTTTTAATATGTATCAAGTACAACGAAATCTTCACATTTACATTCAGTGTCGCTAACTATTTGCTACAAATTTCTGAACAGTGTGTAGGTACGACAGAATTATTCCGTTTTATACGCGTTTGCACGGTTTTAGGAACTCGATGTGATTCGCATGTAATATTCGGCCGTTTCTTGTGTTTTATGGGAGCATAAATTCCTGTCGATGTTAGTTTGTTATTGCATACAAAGCTATAATGGCGACAGAATCCTTATTTACCGGTGAACTCGAACAAAATTGAAAAAATAAATACACCTTGGGATTAACTAAAACACCGAGCCACGAGTACACTAAAATAAATAATTGGCACTTTCTATTTGCGTGTGTATGCGACGATGGATCCTTGCTTTTAACGACCATTTAATACGAGACTGGATTTTAATCCTTACCACTAGACATTAATTGAAGTCTTTTACTTATTCACAAAGTGCCGAGGACAGAAATGAGAAAGGTAAAATAATCACCAACTTAATAGGCCGCTTTAAAATGTAAGTTGTATGTGAGTCTATTCGACACACACGAGCCTCGTCGGAATGGCCGAACACTTCGACATCGCGCGATAATTAGTTTTCGGCTGTCTAGCGGTCACGAATCCGAACATTCCAACGTATTGCCGACTCATCTATAGGCTTATCTATATAGATACAGGTGTTTTTGTGTAGAATCTCTACACAAATCAGTTTGCGAGGCTGGCGGTTGAGAGATGATTTTAAGTTTAACTGTTCCGTTAAGTGCGATGTAGCCAAGTCGTGATAGACAAGAAACGCTGGGATAATAACGAACTTTTTTATTATTTTTATTAACATTTGTTGAATTCAGATTAGTCCAACGTCCACAGCAACACGCACCGCGTTTACGAGCCGCATCTTGTGTTCCTCGTGTTTGATTGGTGTCAACGGCCAAAGCTCCAGTAGTGGTATGCGGTCAAAGCCGGAGCACTTCATTTCAATAGATTGTTGTAGGGTGTCGCACCGTTCGTTAGCCAGCAAGGGAAACGATGTGATGGATGCTAGTATACCAAAGCACCCGTACTTCCTCAATTCTTCTCTTAACATGTCATATGAGAAAGCCTTACTTGCATCGATCCCCATGTCTGTCAGATAATACTCCAAAGACTTGTAGTAAACGTCCACAGCTTCCAAAAATTCATCTTTGTTACGGCACAGGCTACCACACATTATGATAAAGTACGACAAATCGGTGGCAGGAGAAGCACATCTCAATAGTTGAAAATCAATAGCGACAGCTTTATCCTTGCAGCACATGAAATTAGGACACCACGCATCTCCATGATTAAACACGGGGTGATCACCTCGACTGTTAACGAGGCGTATCAGTTGTCCATATAGATCATCGTTAACCGCTGCGTTAAATCTCTGATAGTAAACGCTTTCCGGATCTTCAAACTCTGCAAGCACTTTTTTATCTATTTTAATGGCTTCCTCAAGATAGTTCGCATACCAGTTTTTATTATTATCATTGTAATAAACTTCATTTAATCCATTCGCCAGCTTAGCAAAGGTGTCAGGTTTTTTAATTCGCAGAGCTAATGATACAGCGTGGAAATGCGCTAAAGATTTGAGAGTCAAATTCCTTTCGTACATAGTTGGGTGTCCAGATATAGAGAAACAGTCCTTCTCGGACATATCTTCCATTAAAATATAATCTTCTTTACCATCAAGATGGCATCCGTAGCATATTGGAAGGTAGTTTTGAATCCTCTCTTTTGCCCCTGATGCCTTTTGGACCTCGCACAAGATGGGTAGAATAGTCGAGAAAAATAGAGCTTCTCTTTTAAAGTACGTGTGGCACTCAAGAGATTTGCGCATAAGAGGATCACTAACTAAACCTTTAGCTATGAATTTGGCTGTATGAGTTCTGCCAGTCACTTGGATTCTGTACACAGCGCTGATCAAGCCCTCCCCTGCTGGCGCAGCTCTAGAAATATCAACACTTTGGATATTGTCCTCACTACTCGTCTTTAACTTGAAAACTTTGTCTAACACATCTTCGGTCAGGTGTTTGGAAATGGTAGCTAATGTTACCCGAACCATGATGGTAGTGTTACTGGCACTTGCTTCTAATGATGCAATTATTTAAATATTCTAGTACCTGCTAAGTACGATTAACATGTCAAGTCTTATCGTTCTTATTAATATTTGCAATTTGTAATGTAGGTAAATGTTATATAATCTCGTTTGATGCTAAAATAAATGACAATACTATTTGAACATCGAGGAACAAAGAGCGTTCTCGTGATCTAGCAAACAAGAAAGTAAATTGATTTATGGAATATTTTACGTTCTAATATCTAACGCTCTCAAACTATACTATCAATTGATAGAACAATACAATGTTGCTTAACAGTAATACTGCTGCGGTTAACTTTATAAGTAGGCACCTACTTAAGGTCACAAAAGTATATGACATCGTTTCCATCAGACGCACTTATTCCCAATCCAAAAGAGCTATAATTACGTGTCTTCTGAAACAGTACAGTTGTACTCCTTGCTGGGCTCTAATTTGGTGCCTCACATCAGGATGATGGACGACTTAGCTCAAGGCTCGGGGCTCGCTCGTGACGAGGCGTGCAAACGTCTTCACGAAGCGCCGCCGGAGACCCCTACCTGCTACCATTTCTCATCCAGACCTTTATTAAGCCTCTCTCTATTTTATGGATACCAGTAATGTTGGGTATTTGTAACTGGTAGACGTTCTTACATGTCTGTTTATGGGCGGAGCATAGTTTCATATTTTCTGAACAAGATTTTATTTAACGTTTTTCTAGTGTCTGTTGTTACTTATACTAACAGGTACAAATGTTGAGGCTTAGGACTTAGCGACTTTTTTTTTACTAAGTATTACTGTTTAACTTTGACTGCTCATTGATTTTTCAAATGAAAGGTTTCATTTGAAAAATCAATGAGCAGTAACTTGCAAAAGTTTTCAGTCTCAAGTGAACCAAATTTTTGTTTTTCGTCCTTGCTTTTCTGCCTCAGTTTGGTTTAGTTTATTAAACGAGACGATATCATGTTAGTTACATAATCTGGGTAGATACCTTTATACTAATTGTTAATTATACAAAACACATTTCATCATAGATTGTGTATTTATATTTATACCTGTAGACGTTCTGTATCATTGTTAACTTTGCAGAATATTTATATTTAAATCATTAGGTAATACAAATATGTATCGTTGTACAAATATTTGATAATGTACAATGATATTTGTATATGTCACCGGAAAATAACAAGATCCGTAAGTTTATCAATTTACTAGGAAGTTTATAAACTTTCGTAAGATTCTAAACGGGAGATAAATTGTAATATTTTACGTCCACATTTTCGTAAATTGATAAACTTACTGAACTCACTCATAAAATAATAAGTAAGCAGTAACCAAACGCTACGCGCGATCTGATTGGTTGGCTGTCACGTGTCACTTCTCCTTCCTCGCGGCCGCCAGCTGGACACAAGCATTGCCACTATGAACATTGTCCAATCAGAGAGCAGTGTGTTATTTTACGTATTTCAAAGATCGTATATTTAAAAGAGTTTCTGTGATTGGTCGGACCATATAAAATCTTACGAATAGATATTCGTTAGTTTATAAATTTACCGTATGACGTCGGAAATTGATAAATTTACGAAAATGTGGACGTAAAATATTACAATTTATCTCCCGTTTAGAATCTTACGAAAGTTTATAAACTTCCTAGTAAATTGATAAACTTACGGATCTTGTTATTTTCCGGTGACATATATACAACTATTTTTAACTACAAGTAGGTGGGTAATTTTTTGTAACCTTGATGAAAAGGCCCTCATTTCAGCTAAACCGTGACGTAAAAGTCTGTTATAATTTTTTGAGTAAAAATATCATCAATATAAAATTGTGTTTTAAATAATGTGTTCGACCACGATGGATGCCTGGCGCCGCGAGGTTGATAAAACTGCGCCGACGCAATGCTCTGCCGACAAAATCTTTTGATGTACCTCATTTTCTTTGATGCTTGCTAGTGATGGGCTCTGACTTATATTTTTATAATTCGATAAAATTCTGTGTTGATCTATTTTGTTTACTCTCTTTTTGTAATTGTTGTATATTTTTCCATTTTTAATATATTTGTAATTAACCAATACTTATATGTTTCTTTTTCTTATTTTGCGCAAGCAGCTGATGATCTGCCTCATATTCAAATTTTCAAAGGTAAGTAAAATTATAACTAGCATAAAGCATAATACTTTTATAATTATAGGAAGTTCACGTGAAAACAAACTAAAATTGAAGATAGGCGCATCTTTCTGAGATGAAGTTTAATCAATGTCACAAAAATGTTTAATTTCGCTTTTTTTTGTTAAATATTACTTACTTTATGTAACTCGGACCCTAGGATCCCGATCCTACGGTCTTAAGAGGCCCTTTAGACAGCTTTAAGAAGAAAAGAAATACTAATCGACAATTATCTTTATATGCACTATGCATGCAAGTGCATCCAAGGAAAACCCCCGGTTGATCCAGAACTTTTTAAATATAAATTTTGTTATCGATATCATAATATCGAGTCAAGCATAGCACTTAAACTTGGTAGCTGCACTTATAGTGATTACCAATGGAAAGGAGCGAGCAGTGAAAATAATTTGCCATCAGCCACTTGCACGACTGAGGAATATTACCATAAATTCTTCAGGCTTACCAGAGAATAAACTGGATTCTAGGCTGTGTACTATTTGTATTAAACGTGGGTTAATGTGAATCAAAAAGGATCAAAACATCCCAGTATCGGAATTTGCTCCAGACTTCTAACCAATGAGAGCCCAAGCCTGAAAATCATTATTTTTGCAAAAGTTTTCAAAAATCCATAATTATGATATAGATTTAACTAACCAATAATTCTGAAGAAAAAGTTGTCATTTTATTTATTTTGAGTTTTTGATTTTTATGTACAATGGCTAAATCGTTGATTCGCCCTGGGATGGATGGATGCGGTATTTTGCGAATTATAAAAGTCACAATGGAACATACTTGGTATTAAACACGTAACCGCGTAACGTCTGGGCCATGAACGCTTCTTATCCACTGGACAATAGGGAATATGCATGTACGACATATTAAATTTTTTAAATCCAATTTATTAACAAAATACGAAAATACCGTAGTAAAGATGACAAAAAATGAATTTAAAATTGGCTAAGAAATACAGCCATTATAAGCTGTTTATTACATGAAGGAGGATTATTTTTTTAAATAAAAAGCATATAGCATATTCCCTATTATAATTCTAACAATGAGTACTAACATATTTTCTAATTTTCTGCTTATTACTAACACTAACATGTTTCTATTTCTCATTTTGCGCAACCAGGACATGAGACAGGTTACTTCCGGAACCAAGAACGTAAGTATATTTAGAAATAAGTTCTAACAAACTTTGGAGCATTTTTCCTTTCTGTCTGTTAAATCTACCTTCACTTTCTACCGAGACTTTTTGACAGTGATAGTCACTGAGATGAGATGTGATTAAAGTCAGTTAAATTAATTAATTAGTAGAGTTGTCTTTCTGTTGTTATATTTGTTTTTTTTTTTTTATTCTCAATTGAAAAACTATATGTTTTTCTTGTTATTTTGATCCTAACGTACATTACATAGCCTGAAATAAGATTGGTTGCCGATCAACGGCTTGATGTTATGTCATTTTATAAGATTTGTCTTACTGACGTGTTAAAATTCAATTTAAATTCATTAAAATCAGTTTCTCCAGTTGCAACAGGATGTAATTTTAATGATGGTTTTTAATTATTTACGTAAAAATCCGAATTGAAAAGGCAATACTTTCTCTAATCGGAATGTTTAAGTTCTTACGTATGAAATTGGCGTTAAGCCAAACTGGCCACTTTATCTCAAATATCTGATTTAGTTAGGAATTCCAAATTTAAATTAATTTCAAATTAATGGTAGTGTATTTGTGTTTCTTGTAAGGACTACATATTTCATATCTCCTTATACCCCTAAATGAAAGACACACTATTCAACTTCTAGAAATCCTTTTCTCGGATTGACATCCGTTGCCCCTCAAACACTGTTCTATAAGTACAGAAGTCTTCATGAGGTAACCTTTTGTCTAGTTCTTTTTCAAAAATGGTTTTTCAACAAAAATGCTCATTAATGTTTGCTTTTATTTCAAGCTTCCTCTGAACGACACTCTTCTATGACGAAAGGTAAGTATTGATTCTTATCAAAGGAGTCAATACCTTCTTCATCATCACGATCATCGCTCCCATTCATGTAAATTGCGCTGCATACATTTTTTCATGACGTCTTTCACTCATCTTGTGTGTATCATTCATATACATGATATTCATAGATATTCATCGTCCTGTTTCATGTAATTTTCATCAGCTTCATTGACTGCCTTTTATCATGTACTGCTGATATTGTGTGCATCTCCGCTACTACATTTTGTGTTCTGTGTCTATATTGTCCCTTATCATCTTATTATTAAGATCTACTCTCTCCATTCTTCAGTCATCAAGAACAATAATTAACTCCATTCGATGCTAAGAGCTACCATCACAAACCTATCTTCCTAGTTCATCATAACATTAATAATGCAATAAATAAATAATTATTGCATTGTACAAGTGTACTTAAAAGGCAATGTGGAAGTTAATGAAGAATTGTATATAATCGAGTTTGCAGACATCTGTGTAATATGTACATTCAATACGAGCCAACATCCGCATTCGTACGGTAATCAATCAAAGAAAATATTAGCTTGCTTAACCGCCATCTTGAATTTAAAAGAATATTATGATCTTAATTGTTGATTTATTCGTTAATTATATACTAAGGCTTTTTTAAACTTTTCTAGTGACGGCTAGTACATATTTTTTTAATAGGCTTTCCACCAGAAAACTGCTTTGTAAAGCTTTACTAAAACTATCAAGTACCAAATATCCATCAATATGCACGTTCAATTCTGCCTTCGGAGCAGATTTCTACATACTTTAATAAAAGGAAAGCTGAATTTAGGCAACGAGATAAGTGTAGTTTGAATCTCTAAATCTAGTATCTAAGACATTTTAAATTAAAATTCTTAGATAGTGATTAACTTTCTTAATCTTTGGCCAGCTATTTACACCTTAAAACTCAAATAAGATTAGAACACCTGGAATTGAATTGCATTGATTTCTTACTTTCCTAGAATCTTTAAAATAATAACTCCATTGCGGTAAACTTTTAATTTTGGAAAAGTATGTCACACAAATCTGGCCAGGAAACTGTAATGATGCGAATCTATCAAGTTATTTTTGCCAACTAGACCTTTGTCACATTACTACAGAACTACCTATAGGTATTAATGAGTTATTCATCAGAATATAATCATGTCTAATCACAGGAAATTGAGAATTACGCATATAATAAAATAAATGAGATTTTTTACATTGCGACTTTTAAATTAACATAAAAAATGTCGGTAGGTAAATATTATGTTTCCTGTTTGTTACGAGGATGCATTTTTGGTACCTAATGATTAGCTTAGATTATTATCATTAATGGTATGTTGGCCGAAGACCCGTTTATCACGACACCTCGAACATAATATTAACGAATAGTCTTGTAATAGCTATCTTTGGAACGTTAAAAAAAATTAAGCCAATCTGATATAAGGAATTCAGCCTTCGTTTTGTTGTTCAAATCATGCTTAGGTTAATTATTATCTAAATATTAGCTGCTAAAGTTGATCTGCCTTAAATCCAGTATTTGGACTGCTTAGTTCAAAACCCACCAATAACATGTTCATTTATTACAGATTTCCAAACAAGTTGCTCATTTTAATCGGGTTTTAAAATTAAGCACCGATTGACTCATAGGACCACTTTAATTGATGGATCACCAAAATGCTTAAAAATGTTTTCTAACTACATTATATTTTATTCAATGTTTTTAATTTTAAATGGGCCAACGAGAGTAAAAGCGGTTCCACAGTACCCCGAGGCATGGAACCCCAAAAACGTTCTGATAATGAATATTTCCTGCTACTGGTGTTTCCCGTTACTTAATTAGTAACCTCGAATCGTAACAAACTACCTAACAAGCCATAAAACATGCGGATTATTGAAAAAGAATAACAATAAAAACTTGGAGCAAAATGGCCGAGTTACCTGCGCGCGCCATCGCTCCTTCGAAGCTTTTTTTTTTCAAATATAAGGAACGGGCACCGGGCGTCCAACAGATAAAAGCCTGTTGTAGACACGAGTAAGACAAAAGCATGCCGTGTTGTAGTTTTATTTTTGATTTTAATCGTCCATTTTGGTCGTCGAGTGGTGTGGCATAACGCTCGTTTTTACGTCAACGATTTATGACTGTCAGTCGGTCGAGAGCGAATATTTAGCCTTGGTTATGTCACTGTTTGCACTTTCTTGTCCTGCTCTATTTATCATTAATTGAATTATATAAAAACGGTCACATTATTGAACTGCTCAAAAGAATATTTTAGAATAATTGTTTCATTTTCCTTCTCTCTTTTCAAACCTCACTTGCAAAATAGGTTAAATTAAATTGTTGTAAGAAATTATGCGTACTCAGAAGTCCAAATCGAATATCTGTGTACAAGAATTAACAAAAATTACAAGCCCACTTCGCTATCAGCAACAGAACTCAGATGGACGAGATAAGAGGATAATACTCTGCACACAACTCTAATGTTGCTAGCCATTAAAAATCTCGTTAAGCAGTTTACATAACATAAATATGTGCGATAAGAATGACTGTGTAAAATAGGTCAACTGCATTTTTCTAAGCTGATTTGGCAATAGAATGTAAAATTGGTGAAGTTAACAGATATTTTTTGGCCCGTGAGCATGATCTCTAGATTTTTTGTAATCCCTTATAGAAAAACCCTGATAAACTTAACTAAAACAAAAGAAAGCGCTAGGTGAGCTAGGTAGCACTACGCTTCATTGTATACTTGTATATTTACCTAAGAAAAATGTCCTACTAATAATATTTAAAACATGAAAGTCAGTTATGTTATTAAGTTCAAGCATGATTGTTAATCAGTCAAGCCAAATATTGAGCAGAAATAGGTAAAATGAAATAAAAAATAGCACATCAATAGACACCAATAGCTGGATTAGGACGTAGGACAAATTTTTATCCCGGGTAACGTTCTCGTGGGATAATTCTTCGTCCTTTTTGAAGTTTTGTGACATAAACGCGGGCGGATCCCTGGGACAAAGCTAGTTTTTGTGTAAACAAGTAGATGCACAATTATTATATTGGTAATAATATCAACGGTCTAAAATTCTTAACCGCGACACATACCAGTATAACGGTAAACTCTAATGACTTAAGTCTAAACTGTTCTCACTGCAGTCAATTTGTCAAAAAACCTCATTTTAATTTAATCGTTCTCTCAGAAAATTAAGTATAAGACATTGGCAACATTTCCAAGTAGCCAATGGGAAAAAAACTAAAATTTGAAATAAGAAGGCAGGATCCCACAATGTGATTCGCGTTTAGATTCCGTTCGGAGGCTTCTACAAAAAACGTGGTTTTGTGGCGAGCGTGCGAACGGGCCCTTTGTCCAGCCGTATGTCAAAAGTGCATCTGTTGGAATGATTATAATTTCAGTAGTGTATTTATCAGCGACACGCGATCGTTGTACCTGTTGTGGTGTAGCGCTGGGCATTGATTTCCAATACTTAATCTTAATGTATGCGTGCGCAGACGGGCTGAACGTGACTTTAACAGCGTGGAAAAAATGCGAATCTGTATTACACAAATTGACTTTTCAACGTCAAAGAACACAATAAATAATGATTTGAATTGGCTTTAAAAATACGTATGAATGAGTTTAAGCTTTTTCTTTTCATAAAATGAACTCGCGGACCAAATAACCATTTGTAGTTAACAAAAGGGAAAATCAGACTGAAGTAATTTAGTCTTGTTTTATTTTCTCTGAGACTTGTAGAGACAGGGTTCAGAAACCCAAAACCCGAAGGCGATCATTCCTCAAATGCCATGCATTACCATGAGAATTGCTCGGAGAACACATGCAGACATCTTGATGCATATCTTCTGTACAAATGCATTCAGAACAATCTTTGCATGACTTTGTGCATCGCTCTTTCGCCTTTGTATATACCACAGATAACTAATTTCTAAGTACATAATTCTTTTCAACATTTATCTGGTTATCGGAGCCTGTTATCCATACTCGTACTTGCATCGTATTGACTGGTCTGTTGAGTCGCTTCAAACTATTTCGAAGATTTCTCATTCAAACGAGACAGTGTGAACCGCCTCAAGCGACCGCCAGATAGATTTATAATTAAGTACCTTAATTTGTGGTTCGCTCACAAATAACAAATCACTGATAAGGATCAACTTTTTGTAAAAACACAAAACTCTATCGTTTGTAATTATAAAACACTCGACTCTCAAATCAAAAGGAACGAATCTGATGGTATCGTTAACGCACGACGTTATGATCGATTGATATCGATAAAAATAAACTTGCAGCCTAACTTATTGATACGATTACGACGAGCAGTCGGGGGTGGCAGATGCCTCGCCCTTGGATTTCTTTAAATTTCGAACACTCTAACTTATTCTTTATTATTAACACCGTATCGTATTTTGTGCACAGTCAACACATACCTGTTGAGTTGGGTCTTATTGTGTAGGGTAGACAGTTCAGTTTCAGTTGTCAGACAATTAAGATCGTACATCATAAACTCGAATCTCCAACCCCGTCGCAGTGGGATACTGGCTGGTATCCAAGAATGCGTTTTTTATTACAACATATATAATAGGCGGCAATTATTAAGTTTCTACGTTTAGTATTAATGATCAGAAACATAATTTTTAATGTCTCTAGGTGGCGGCCGCGTCTGTTGCCTTCGTCGTTGGCTCGTTTATTTTCCATGCCACACAACCTTAGTTTCGAGAATTGTTATGATGCCTTTAAATTTGATTGCATCAGGCCATAAGTAATTTTTAATGTACATAATGGTGTACGGAGGTATAAAAATACAAAATTATTATTTATTTAAAATTAATTGATGATTAATGCATCTTTAATTGAAACATATTTTTTTTGCGGTTTGACAGGTGAATGCGACAAAGTTCATTAGGTAACATACAGGTTTCTCTATGGCATTTTTGCAAAGTTTTGACACTAATTTAAATGTAAAAATCTTGTTTGGAATGTTGTTAATTTAATTATACTTAGACTTGTTGAGCCTTTTGCACGAATTTAATACTAATCTTTATAATGTCAGACCATTAAGACACTCGTTAAATGTAGGAAAGTTTTGGCGCCAAATAATAAAATGTTGCATTAATTCATCAGAATCAAAATATGTATACAGAATTAATTCACTCGCACTTCGCCATTGAATAAAATCTTAAACATGTCGTGATATATCAGGCTAATAGACTTACATTATAATTTTAAATTGCAAGCTATTTTCGCTTCTTTTAGCACTGGTTACTAGTGGTTATTATGCCATAAATTAAAATACCTGCTATATATCATTTTATTATTATTCAAAAATCAGTTTTATTTAAAAAAAATATTCATTCTGCTAAGAAAAAAGCCCGTTGTCTTGATTTGATTCTTATTAACAAATTAAAACGGCTTACCTCCTCCATTCACAATCAAAGACTTGATTATAATCTAAGTAATATAATGAATAATAAAAATCGTTGCACATTCAAAAACTGTTAGGTATGTAGAACAACAAACGCTTTGATCGCCGAAGTATTTAGAAGAAGGACCACCCGTAAAAGACCTGTTGACCACGACCATTTCGGTAGTTCCCCTCCCATACACAGCATTGAATACAAACAACCCATTTTGTTTATAACATACGTGTTAACATAGCAATTTGGACTTTAGTAATAAAAACAATTAATTAATATGAAACTTGGGTACTTGAGCCACTTCCAAAGAATTTTAAATGTGAGAGAAGTTTACGTAATCAATGCAAACACACGCATTGATTGTTTTCGGAATTTTCAATGTATGTAATACTTTTGAAAGCTGTGTTTTTATTGAACAAAGTTTGGTATATAGACTAGATTACATAAATCCTTCCAAGAGTATTTTCTTGAAAGGTGAAACACTAAGCCAGTAGAAGAACTGCCGACTTTCTGAACCAAACACACCAGCCATCCCTGTAGGAAATCGCGTTGCACCATCTTTCTGAATGTATTGAATAATAATATTGTATATAATAAATAATCCCTTCTAATATTATAAATGCAAAAGTAACTCTGTCTGTCTTTCACGACTAATCCACCGAACCGATGTTGATGAAATTTGGTACGGGGTAAGTTTGAACCCCAAGATAGGACATAGGCTACCTTTTATTCCGCGACTTCGTCTGCGACCGCGATTACCGACATTTACGCGGACAAAGTCGCGGGCAAAAGCTAGAAGAAATAAATAAAAACATAAATAATTTAGCATAGCCTAGAATACAGAAGCTAGATAAAGCATGTCTATAACTACAGCCACGATGCTGAATTGGAATTGCTAAGATTGTGGCTTGTCACTAGTTGTCACTAGGCGCGATAAAATCCACAACTAAATCGTGGGAAGCAACCCTAATGTCCGCTACACTACTGTCAACCTGTAACATGGAGATAAACTGTAGCTTCGAACGTAGAGAGAAAGTACTGGATTTAAATAAAAAAATACATGTAAGGCTTCGATCAGACTTATTCAAAACTAGCTTCTGCCCGCGTGTTTCTTCGCGTCTAATTTTATGTATCATGCCACGGTAACCGTATATTTTTTCGAGATAAAAAATCCTATCTGTTATTCCACACTGCAATCGATCGCTGTGCCAAAATTCATCCAGATCCGTCCAGCCACTTGAGCGTGAAGAAGGGACAAACATACATACTTCCCCAGTATTAGTGTGATTATACATATAGACAAACAGACTGTAGACTGCAGTTAGCAATGATGGTGCACGCACTCGCAACACAGTCTCATTTGACATGTCATTTACTGAAAAACGTCAGAAATACCTTTGACATACACAATTCTAACCTGTTCTAAAAACTATTTTGTTTTTAGCCATTTTTATCTAAAGTCTTTAAAAACATTGGACAATAGGTATGTTAGTATCCAATTTCATTTGAAGATTAGACTGGAATTTGTGATTTTATGACGATTGCCCAAATATAGACATAAATTACAGTCTTTCTGTCTAGATCTAGAAAGGCTTTATACTACGTATATTTTCCAGCTTCCTATACATCTTAAACTATTACTGGTTCTTGTAGTCTTAACCTCATAGTCATTTAGAAAAGTATTTTTTAAGTAATCTCAAGTCACACCATAAAGGCTCCTCATAAGCCAATCCTTAAAAAAAAAACTGGCGCCAAAGATTTTTGATAACGTCTGTCACATCACGGGCATCATGCAAAATGATGCTGCAGGTACCTAATATACAAAAAAAACTACCCCGTAGTGGTACATCATCCATAGTTTTATCCCTATCTCGAAAATTTGGCAGCCAAAAAGCACACTATCTAATTCTTTTATGTGTGTAGCAACAGACACTCGAAGAGAACGGTGCCAACAAAGCTTCTCCAACCACTTGACTGCATTGTATCCCCACAATGGTGCTTTGATTTCACTATTGTACTCCAACGCAGGTAGAACCCCGTGCTTTACTTGTAATCCTTAATAATGTTTTGTTTGCTGGGTACGGAATAAAATGGCGTAGTATTGAAACTCGTGTTTGAGTTTCAGTACGTTTTATTACACAGGTCTCGCTTTGTGTGTGCGAATGTTTTGATACTTTGACAATGTGGAGTCCGGGAATCGAACACGTGCTGAATCGAGATGCTTTCCAAGTTATACAAAAATCAAAAGAACATTTAAATGATAATTATTTTGGAATCATTTCAAAACCATCTCGATATTAAACTAATCAGGTTTCATTGTTTTCTTTAGAATATATGCCATTTGCGTGACTTGTCATGGCCACCTACAGGATATAGATTAGGTTTTGGCAAATTTTAACTAAATCTGCTACTGTTTTTCTTGAAAACCTCGCTTCTCTATTTTCTACTTTATTTAAGCCTGTTTCGATCCTCATGCCGCCAATAATAAAACAATAAATTATTATGTCCTAGCTTTTACCCGCGGCTTTCTCCAAATATAAGTCAAACAACCCCCTATTTCACCTGTGGGCTGACGTCACCTATTTATAAACAAACTACCTACCAAATTTCAGCTTTATTGGTCAGGCAGTTTTTGAGATTTAATATTTAGTCAGCGGGTGACCTTTTCGATACTCAAGAGTACCTAGTGTAGTAGTCGCAATTTAAACAAGACGCTTCATATTATGTAGTTATATCGATATTTTATAGGCGGCCTGACGAAGTGAACTAACCTATGTAGGCGTAGCGTAAGCGCCGTACTACTAAAAGACACATACAACGCATGCAATAATAAACTCTATGCTTCAGTTATACAGGCGAGATCGAATGCAAAGTTATGTTGGTTATGTCTTACTGGGAAGTAGGAACTGAAGTTGTTGAAGACACGTCAATAAGCGTTGGTGAGAAATTATGCTAAAATGGTAAGGGTAAAAAGTAATATTATGTGTCTTCACGCTCGTGTTGTATTGCAATTTGAACCCTTAGTAGGCTGCCAAAATTGGATTAAATTTTACCATGTGCAATAAATATCAGTTCTATATAGAAAATGATATACATTTTTTAGAAAGGTTATTTTCAGATACACCGATTAGGCGACTACGCAACACTTGCAAATCTAAACTTACAACTGATTGAAATTCATAAAATCAATTAAACCATTAATGAGCGAACGACATCGATATAAAGATACCTACGTATATTAAAATTCTAAATCGATTCGTTACATCGCTATTTTCCGCGATAAAAATATCGATACATCGAAACCACAACGAACACATCGGAGAGATTTGTAAGAGTCGCATTCTAGACCGTGAAGGCTCTATAGTTCAGGAATGCGAGGTGAACCCGCTACGACTTAACGACTGACCAAACATTCATTCCGCGAATCCGTTATACACGACTACTTGTAAATTCCCCATACATTGAACGCACAAAACGGATGGTTACAAGACGCGATCGAATGTGACCGTCAATGGACGTGGAGTGAAGCGTTGGAGTAATACAGTGCGGTTAGTAAAATTCTCGTGGTTAGTCTCAGATGTCGACTTTCGTAAAGAGTTCAACGCGCGCTTGCTATCTGTGTCCACAACATAATCTAAGTTGGTAAATAACGTAATTGATACATTACACTATAAATAGTGTAAATTAATGTCCACTACTCGTTTATTATGTTTGCGAACGTATTAGTGACGCGGCAGTTTATTTTTGAAGCCCACGTTTTAATAGAGAACTGCATGTGTCGTATTCTGATTGTTTTTGGTTTGGTAACTTAGCATTTGATGGGCTCAATAATATTCATTGAATTTCAAAATATTTCCAAATGTTTTATTGTTTCCCGTGAAATTGTGGTCTTATAAAAAATAAGTCTGAAATTGACAATCCGTCTTGAGCAAGCGCGATGATCGATCTTCGCGCCTTCCTTGTATGAGAAGATGCCTTTGCCCTGCAATGGGACAATAATAGGGTGCTGAATTTTTTATCTTATTATTTTACCATGTAATAACATGGGACTTAAAAATACCAGCGAACGGTGGGTGGCGAATTGGCACACCTCTGCCAAACCCTTCGGGGATACAGGCGAGATGGTATGTTATGTTATGTGCATAACATTTTTACCCACCCTATAACAAGACGAGTGTTACCAATGTAGTTTACAGTCGCCAAAATTAAGTTAACACATTCACTGCAGGGCCAAAAACGTTAAGTTAACGTTAGGCCCTTCGAAAATGCCTCATAATATTAGTTGGTTTTTCCTGTGACTGGCATGGTGGTCTTTAGAAATACAAAATTATATTATGTACTCAAATAATAATAAAAAGGCAATTAAAGTGACTCCTACGTACTTTAGTGTTAAAGTTTAGTTAGATTATTGCACAAAACCTTTTACAGTAAGGCAGTAAACGTGTATATAACTAGCAAATAACTATTTGGCCAACAATTTAAACTCATACGTTGTTACCTCCACAGTTTATAATAAATTTTAATCGGGTAATATAAATATTATGAATAGATTTGAGAATGTAATGCCAAATGTAAAATAGATTTCATTAGCGTAAAATCAGAATAATTTATTTAACTTATAAATAAATCAGATATCCGAAAAATGCAGTCAAAGTGGAAACGTCATTAGAATTCCGTGCGTCAATAGAATGTTAGATTATTTAACTTTTAAGAGGCTGTATTCAATTTCACTTATTAGTATGATAAGATAAAGTCTTGCAAGCTAATTTTGGACAACTTCCTGTTCGCATATTTATATTAGAAGTTGTAACTTTGTATCGTAATGTTCTAGTTCCATTCAGATGAAAATACGTATAGGTATTCGCCTGCCATAGAAATGGCCAGTGTGCGATTCTGTAAAAATCTTCACCTATACTAATATTATAAAGAGGTAAGATTTGTTTGTTTATTTGTAACGAATAGACTCCGAAACTACTAGACCGATTTTAACCATTTTGACACCAATACATAGCTACATTATTCCTAAGTAACATAGGCTATATAACATCACGCTACGACCTACGGGAGCGGAGCATTAACCAAAGACGTTAATTATGGCGGGTGATATAGGCCACGCAGACGAACTAGCGGGCATTTCGCTAGTCGATTGTAAATTGAGTATTGGGTGAGCTAACAAGCCCTAGTATAAGCCTACACACATACCATCACGCCTATATTCTCTGAAGGTTTAGGCAGAGGTGTACCTGTACACTCACAGTCTGCCGGTATGTTTAGGTCCCATGTAAAAGGGGCGAGTCTATTGCCACTACACATGTTCCATTTAGTTTATAGTGTGGAGAGGTCACACTTTTGACTAAAATATTAATTGAGCATGTCACAGGAAAAACATTATGAGCTAACTGTCACTAGAAATCAAGTAATTGCTTGTAGAAAACAATACATTTTTACCCCGAACCAACTTAGATAATTCAATAAAATCATTTTTCAAATGAGATTAAATTGCAATTAAGTTTTAAAAAAGAACGCCAGTAAAAACCTTGTGTTACTTACAAGTTTAATAATATTAAAAGCGAAACGAGCTATCTACAGAAATAAAGTATTAATTTAATAAAAAAAAACAAACTGGTTGTTAAAATAAAAGATCCTACTACTATTATAAAGGCGAAAGTTTGTATGTATGGATGTATGTATGGATGTTTGTTACTCTTTCACGCTTAAACGGCTGAATGGATCTGGATGAAATTTGGCACAAAGATAGATTATAGTCTGGAATAACACATAGGCTACTTTTTATCCCGGGAAAATGTACGGTACCCGTAGGATAACACATCAACTGTGACGCGGACGAAGTCGCGGGCAGAAGCTAGTACATACATAATGTAGTTATAGACGATGTTTGTCGTATGAGAAATGCGAGTAATCATTTCATCAGGTGTGTTCAACCTTTTTTCTACGCGGTACACTAGCTACAGTGCTTTTGCCGCCACCCGCCGCACCAACTGAAGATTGAACACCTCTGTTTTCGATTTTCAAATTTAATGCTATGCAGAATTAAGCGGTAGATGTAAAGGATTTGATCATTTAATCAATGAATTATGCTTATTAGTAACGCGTGATTACAAGACGTAAACTAATGTGGGTATGACTTTATGGTATTATACCATAAACCTGTTGACAGTTTGATTAGTGTGAGTTTTTAATAGAAGTTCGTTTTTAAGTTAAAGATTGTGTTGCCTGCAGTTGGTAAACGAAACTTAGTTTACCTTCGACAATCGACATCATCAACAGACAGTACAGGTTTAATACTTAAAAATCTAAGTCTAAGAATTTAGATCTCACATTTCGATGGATATTGGACTCTATTATTAGCTACTGAAGTAAAATTTCGTACTCCTAGCAAATTTGGTCTATTTTATTTGATTTTTACGTAAATTTGGATCTAACTATACACTGTACAGTACAAATGAGTTTTACTATAACTAGTTAAAGGTTTAAGGAAATTCAAAAGGAACAAGAAAAACTTGATAGTTAAGGCTAAAGCCTGTACCTATAAAATAGATATAAATAAAGATTGGATAGTAAACGTTGCCTAGTTACGTACGTTGG
This sequence comes from Caradrina clavipalpis, assembly GCA_932526535.1. Taxonomy (NCBI): domain Eukaryota; kingdom Metazoa; phylum Arthropoda; class Insecta; order Lepidoptera; family Noctuidae; genus Caradrina; species Caradrina clavipalpis. Next base: position 9,415,871 of record OW052087.1, read on the forward strand.
GCAACGGTAACGATTATAGTGCCACGAGAACCTGTAACATTAGTCACTGGCCGAGTTTAGCTAGCTTTAGGGACGTCACTTAGCCCAAGCTTAGCGCGAGTACTATAAAGATGTTCTAAGAACTTTGCAAGTTGTTTTAAAACTATATACTCGTTAATTAGCAGCCCTAATTTGGCCGCGTGTAGACCAGGAGTCAAGCAACTTTTTCATTGCTTAGGTTTCATAAAAAAGAACACTTATTCGATTGCTTTACAGCCATATTTAAATCAAACGGTAGAAGCTCTTGTAACTACAAAAGCTAAACCGAACAATGCACCTACATTAAACGGATAAAAAATCGAACACATCACAGACTTTAATTACTAAATCCAACCAAAAAGGTGCATGATACGTCCAAAAGCTACATTTTCGTCTGTCCATCAGTACAATTTGTTCGTATCTGTACTAGGTGAGCACAATGCGTTATTAAAAACTTTTGTTACGTGGCTTTTTTTTCTACGGCGTGTCGAGTGCGACGCATACCTGCGTCCTTCTCGACGTTTACCTGTGCTCGTGAGAGGGCAGGCTAGAGCGCCATAAGCAGTAGATGCGGCCGGCGAGACGGAGCCGGGCTCACGGTCTAGCCTCCGAGGATTTAATATTTGTGAAATTGTTACGAAAATGTGTCGGGTTCGATAGTGTTTTAATGGGATCCTGTTTTTGCATAATTTTTTACAGTTAAAATAATTGGCGATTATTTTACTGACGTATGTGGCGTGTGTTGTTGATTATCTATTCTTGTTCAACTTAAAAGTTTAGTGGACTTACGAAAAGTGAACTTGAATTGGACTTAGACGTTTAGTCTTCAAAACCGCGACCAGAAGGTTTACCAAAAATCGTACGTCAAACTTTTCCCGCCCAAAGGCAAGCCTCCTCGTCGGGTCTGTGGAGGCTTGAGTCTGTGGGTGCGCCCGCGCAGTGCGAGGCTCCACAAACCGGGCGGGCCAGTACACGATGGAAGTTAGTGGTGGCCGGTCGTGTGCGTAGCTTCGCGAGTGATGTCGCAGCATGGTCGCTGCGCGTGCCTTGTTGTGGTGCCTGTGCCTCGCCGCACTCGGGACCCCGGCCGCTTCGCGCGGACACCGACAACACCACGTCCCCTCACGACACAAACATTCGGAATTCGTTAAAGGAAAGAGTAAGTGCTGTGCCGCCCACGGCGCTTTCAAAGTTTCAAACCTCCATGCCAATGTGTTCTGTGATATAGTTGTAAATGTGATATAAACCTGTAACCTAAATGTAAACCACACGCAGTGACCGTAAAATACCTCCATAAAACTGTAGAAATAAAGACGCGGTACCTGCCAGCTAATCGCTGGAATAAAATAAACAAAGCTTATCTCGAGCCAACAAACGTAGCCTTATATAGCGCGGAAAGCTGCTTGACGGTACACTGAAGAGGCTGTCTGTATGAAGTTATGAACAATTAGACTTCATTTTGTGTGACAAAGTTTCCCGAGCCTTGAAAGGGATGCGGACAATATCCTACGGGATGAAAGGCAAGGTGCACGTATTGTGAGACGCGTTACCTTTCAAGTTGGTGGTTGCAGCTTTTGTGCGCCTGATGCGGACAGACGGACGGATTGACTAAATTCTATATTGCCTGCCGTGTGCTCTGGACCAGGACTGTTTTGTTTATATTGTGGAGACAGATTCACAGTTAGGACACCACTAAGTTTATGAAAAAGGATTGTTGGTAACCAGTTGTACTCTTCGGTTAAATCAAAGCTAATCAAAATGTTCAAGTGATTAAAATCTCAAAAAAAAAGATTAATGTGGGCAATTGATATTTTTAATTTTGTACTGAAAATGTTATTATTTTCACTAAGGACCAAAATTACCAAAAACTATTTGCTTAATTAATTCAGTAAAAATAAATAACAAAACAATAAAAAATATTATTTACATGAATTCTAAAGTTCAAGTTCTAAAGCTCTTTCATTTAAAGTAATATTTATTCTAAATAATTATACCGACTCAAAAAGAACTTCTACTTAACAGTACTAATTTCTTTCCATAATATTATCAAAAGTACAGTCGCGTACTAAATGATTGTAGAACATTAAACAACTCGTAATTTTAAACTTGTTTTGACCAATTGTTTTAGAAATCCGTTTCTTTACCGCGAAGGCTTTCAAAGCTCCATTGTTTTGTTTTATTATTATGTACTTTAATATGGATAAAAAAACCTTGAAGTTAAGTACTTGAGTGGTTTGAGATTTAGATCACAATTGACGGATTAGAGACAAGGATTATGTTACCTACCTACTTACAAATCGTTGTTATGTAGGAAGAGAGCGGATCATATTAAATTAAATGTCAAGTACTTATTTTTTATTTAATTATCTTCAATAATCCAATAATAATTATAATTTGCATTTATATTTAAAAACATTTTTTTAATGTTATTAGATTATAAAGATGTTCAACAAAGATCCATCCCATTTAAAATTAATTTGTTGACCACTAAGTACATACACGGCCAAAATTTTAAGTTTGTTCATTAAATATAAAATATAGTTTTAGTGACACGTTCCGTTCTAATTAGTAATACCATTAACAGACACGAGTGCCCGTTAAACTGACCAGTACACTGTCCAACAATACTTGAAGTACTTACCTATCTAACAGGTATAATTAATTTCCGAAGCAAAATACAATTGTCATGCGTGTACAAATCACCAAACGATTTTCTACTCTATTTTTTCTTACATAAAAATGACATTCAATTGCAAAGTTCTGTGACATAGACGTTGTTATAATCTAGACATTCCAAAATTCGTTTTTAAACAGTTTCTGTTGTAATAGCAAACGCTAGTAAAGTTTCGGTTATTAAAAACCCCAATTGGTTAATAATCTATTACCTACTTTCATTTCGGTATGTCGAAATAATCGGTTTTACTCAGAAACCACGCATTTTAAAACCCGCCGTGACGTATGTGAACGGTACTTATTTGTTCTACTTGTCAAATGTTACAACTACTTTGGTTCTATACATAGTCCAATTTGTTTCGTGTAAGTTTCAGACCATGTTCTCTGTCTAATTTTATTGTTTGTATTATGTTGAAAATCAACTGGAACATTGATGCTGAACGCGGATTTTCCGGAGACTGCTCTTTGGTGGAAATGATTTTGGTTTTATGTTACACTAGCTTTTGCCCGCGACTTCGTCCGCGTGGATTAATAGTTCCCGTTCCCAGGGCATTTCCGGGATGAAAACTATCCTATGTCCTTTCTCGGGCCCCAGACTATATCTGTACCAAATTTAATTGAAATCGGTTCAGTGGTTTAGGCGTGAAGAAGTGACAGACAGACAGAGAGACAGACAGAGTTACTTTTGCATTTATAATATTAGTACGGATAAGTTATCGATAACAGTATAAGGCTATTAACAATATAAGATATACAAGAATAGTATTAAGACCAGCCTATTATAGTCCCAATGCGGGGCAAAGGCCTTTTCTCATACAGAGAAGGCACGAGCATTAATGAGGTCTGGTTTTCCTACTATGTCTTCATTTACCGATGTCCAAAATAAACTTAGGAAGTACAAAATAATGAAATAGAAAAAGTCACATGACCGGTGGAACTCATATCCTCCTGCACTGTAACTGCTATGTAATCACGACGTATCTTAACCAATATAGCAAAACAAAATGAAGACAATAGCAATAGGCTCGCTCCCTATTACATGGGACCTAAAACATACCGCCAAACTGTGGGTGTACATTGGTACACCTCTGCCTAACTCTTCAGGGAATACAGGCGTGATTGTAATGTTGTATGTGTGTAAATAATACCATTCCTGACACTCCATGTAACGTATGCACCATGAAAATGACGGGGTGGTCTCCGCGGCCTCTGCTTTTGAATTACAAATATCTGTAGCTGATCTACATATGAAAGAAATTCAACGTTCGAGCGGCGACAGTAAGCTTTGTCATTTTGAGCAGCAAAAATAACTGGAAAAATCAGTTGCATATCGCTATTGCATTTGAAAAGAATGCATTTGCATTCACAAACATCAAGTTCAACCATCTTAGAAAAAACTTTTCAATCACACTAATATTATGAAGGCGAAACTTTGTGTGTGTGTATGTTTGTCTCTTCTTCACGCTTAAAATGTTGAACGGATCTAGATGAAATTTGGCACTGAGATAGGTTGTAATGTGGAATAATATGGGATACTTTTTATCCCGGAAACATGTACGGTTGCCGTGGGATAATATATTACCTTTTACGCGGACGAAGTCGCGGGCAGTAGCTAGTCTAAAATAATAAACACTTTTGACCGACAGACCTTATACTGTCCAGGAAATGTGCACTAGATTTAATAGTACTTGCCTGCGTAGAAATAACCTGTATTTTTTATTATATTAGTTCACATGCGATATGTTGACAGACTTCGTCTAAGTTATAACGCCTCACTTTACATCTTAGAACGTCTTACGCCACACACTAACCGACATTAGTTCCAATAGTAATTGGCTCCAATATTTAACACCTTGAAACTGATCAATAGCTCTATCTCTGTCTGTAGTACTAATATAAAGAAGGACAGGTGGAAGAAATACAAGACATTAAAACGCGTCATATCCTTTACGATGTTTAGTAATAAATTAATGTCAATTAGTTTTATTACATACTAGTTTTTCGCCAGGGCCATAATTCCTCTTTTTCTGGTTTTATATGACTGGTGTTCCCACAAGTTTATTAGGTACTAGCGGGCCCGGCAGACGTTGTCCTGCCCTGAAAGTCGGTACAAAAATCCAGGTCCAGCCTACCCTACCCCACCTACCTACCTACCTATCTACCTACCCTACCCCCACATAACTACCCTACCTACCTACCTACCAACGGAATAAAAAGTATCATATGTCCGTCTCCTGGTTCTAATTTACCTCCCCACCAATTTTCATTCAAATCGGTTCAGCCGTTCTTAAGTTATAAATAGTGTAACTAACACGACTTTCTTTTATATATATAGATTTATTATAATGGCCCCGTTGGTCTCGTGGTCGCAAGTGCGGCTGCTGTGCAAGGGGTCCCGGGTTCGATTCCCAGATCGAGCAAAAAGTGTTAGTGGGATTTTTTTTATGAAATTCTCAGTAGCAGCTCGGAGTTTGGATTTGTGCCCGGTTAATGGTAATAGGCTCGCCCCCATATTACATGGGACCTAAATATACCGGCGAACTGTGGGTGTACATTGGTACACCTCTGCCTAACCCTTCGGGGAATACAGGCGTGATGGTATATTTTTATTTATTTTTATTTTTTATGAAAAATCTAAGATTTAAAGCTTTATTATTTAACAACTTAAAGCAAACACATGCACTTCCTGAAAAATAGAGCCAATCGATAAAAAATACTCACTACAATAAAATTCTTTTAAATATCACCAACAAGGAAAATCAAGTATCGAATGCGTAGCCGTCGATTTTATAGTGAGACCTTACAGAAGGAAATAACGGCGCCTACGCACTTCCATGGAATTATGCACGTGTGTGGCAAAAGATATGACAAACGTACCACCTGGCTGCGTATTTACACACTTTTTGATACTTTTAGACCCACGTGTTATTTTTATTTTTCCATTTTGAACCTAAATCTAGGTCATATAGAGTTTTATTTACTTTGTTGATTTTTCCTGAAAGTGTAACATCACATTGCATACCATCACGCCTGTATTCCTTGAAGGGTTATGCAGAGGTGTACCAATGCCCACAGTTCGCCGGTATGTTTAGGTCCCATGTAATAGGGGGCGAGCCTATTGCCATTAATCGGGCACAAATCCTAACTCCGAGCTGCTACGGAGAATTTCAAAGAAAAATACCAAAAACACTTTGCTCGACCTGGGAATCGAACCCAAGACCTCTAGCGTAGCAGTCGCGCTTAGGGCCACTAGGCTAAAGACACAGTTATATAAATTCTCCCGATACGATACTTGTGTTTGAACCCGGAAAATCTCTCAGCGAAGCTCCAGTTTTCTCAACGAAAGATCTCAACGCATGCGGAGGGTTAACTTATATCTTGAATATTTTAAATTAAAATTTCATACACAAAATATTCCATTATTCACGTCGTACTAAATATAAAAAACTTTTTAGTATGTAACCGTGATATAAATTAGAAAATAATTTATTTGTGAGAAGTTATCATTTGGAGATCTTGTAATGATCTGTCTTGCCTTTAGCATGTTTAATAATTATAAAATTTGATTATAAATATGCATAAAAATTAAATGGAACAAGATTCAAGTTCTTAATTTAACTTCAAATCATGTATGCAAAACGTGCCCGTCTTAACATTTCCTAGAAAACATAAAATTCAGACACACTCGTAATAAATAGCTGTTAAGGCTTTAAAATTTTGCTATAAACGAACGTTATATGTAAAACTATATAATTAACACCATGAATTAATGAACTCCGATGTGATGTTCCAACTCAACTCGATTTAATCGAGTTCTAAATGATATGCAAGCTGAGTTTCTTGACCCACCAATAAGTATCAAATATCGGAATAGGTAAGAAGTGATAGAACCGGAATTAATGAGTCAGATACACTCCTGAACTAGGAAAAATATGTAATTGATTGAACAATGTGTGATGGTGGAAACATTCTAACTAATTTAGGATTTAAATTTGATATAGGTACCTATCTCCTTTGTATCCATGTCATGTCTTTCATTTGTCGTATGAAAAACGTATACATATTTTGAGAAAATGCGAACATGAATAGCATGACTTAGGTTAGGCCTAATGAGGGTCAAACGCGGTCATAAAGGGTTCTGTACCACCGTTCAATATTTAACACTGCATTGTGTACAAAATTTTAATATTCAACAAGATATTTTTTATGTTTGGTGCTAATTCGCACTCTGTTAATATTTCAAATGTCACCTGTGACAAATGGACGGATAGACGGACCGATAAACAGCGAAGTCTTAGTAACAGGTTCCCGTTTGGCACCCTAGGCACAAGTTAACAAAACATCACGCTGTCCTCAAACTGTTATTGGTATGGTAGTAACACCAATAGAATACTTGAGTGATACACAATACAATTGCAGTCAATTCCTGTCATTTTGACAATTAACAAATATTCATTGCTTTATTTACGTTATCGACCAGCCGAACTCTACATATACTTATATAAATCAATGGATGCATTATTTATTTCCATCAAAATTCTTCGGTTTAGGATATCAAATGGGTTTTCCTCAGTTTTTGAGTTTAATTCAATTTCAGTATTTTTTATCATAATATAATATCTTGATGGGTAATTTTAAATTTTTCTTGGACATCACTGACATCGAGAGGAAACCTGAACATATAATTGATATAAGTCTGAAATAACCAATCCGCCTTGAACAATCGTGGTGATCAATTATCGCGCCTTTTGAGTATAAAAAGATGCTTTTGCCCTGCAGTGGGACAATTAAAGGCCAGTATTATCATTATCATATAATATCTTAAAGAGCCCATAAAAATGTTAGTTATATTAGTACACTAACCTGCCTAAAAATATTTATTTCCAAAAGCTTTATCTTTTTGTTTCCACATACGTAGATATAATCATGTCTGACAATGAAAAATCTGTCTAGCATCTAATGTCTCGTTTTGATTACAATATTTTTCCCTATTGCTATCTTAAGTATATGCACAAGTAAACAAGAAAACGGATTACGTAATCAAAGATTAAATATCTGCAGGCTCTTGCATTCTCACTAGTTCGGCTAAACACTGTTTACACACTGTTTTTTATTTTTATTTTTGAAAGTCTTTATTATTTGTTTTGTACAATAATTTTAGAAGATGTAATAAATAATTACAATACTATATTGACCCCGGTATCACAAATTACTTAAAACTCGCAAGGACTCCACGAGGCAGGCTAGACCTAGTGACAAGTTAAAATTATAATTATGTATTTTTTTATAACAATAAATATATTTCTATTTCTATTCTACACTGCATTTTCATACTACAGTGTAAACTTCGGTTTCTCGACCGAAAAATATACCTATGGCAACGCATTTGCAAGGCCTCTGGTATTGCAGATGTCTATAGGTAGCGATGACCACTAAACATCAGGTGGGTTGTCAGCTGGTTTGCTACCCAATGACGTAAAAAAATATAATAAATGCGACAAATTGTCAAACGCTCGTTAACTATTATGATCGGTCTACTGAATAATCAAATAGCAGCAACTTACGCTTTTCACAATTTTTTTATTAATTTTTCTTTCGAGAAACCAAGAGTTACTCTCCTAAAAAGATTAATTCAGTACGTTACCACGTTACTACATACTTATACCCAAAATAAACAATAAGTTCAACTTAATATTTACACTTGGGTCAAATAAGTTTATTTAGTATGCTGTCAATTATTTTATTATTCACAAAAGGGTCAAGGATGCATACATGTGGTTGCTGGTCTCGATCTTCAACACAATGTACGATTATTATTGATTATCTTAGCACCACGTAATTGTGTATTACCTACTCGTAATGCAAATGTTTTTCGTTCACCGTGTCAGAACCTTGTATTTTATGCAAAACATCTTTTATTCCATGCTCTCTTGGTATAGCAGGATGAAATATTTTGTTGAATTATCGCGTTTTGTGAACAGTTCCGCGCTTTATTCTGTGGGCATTTTAAGTGCTTGCGAGATAAACCCTTATTCATAAAAACTTGTCTTCAATAAACTCTCGGTGAGCCTTTAGAGACCTACCTGTCATTGCCGTTTTCTCTTCATAAAAGCGAGATAGCAATAGTGTATTAGTTGGATTACCAACAAAAAGCTAAAGGCGAGGCTTAAACTAAATATTTACAAAATAATATTTATATTGGTATTAACTATATATCCTCATGTGTAAAAGTTATTTCACTTTCGTGGAAATTTAGGTTCTGATTTCGAACATCGTCCGATCTACTCATCGTTGGTTATATCGAAATGCAGCACGTCCAATGCCTCCTTTCTTCATAAACATAAAAGGAAACTGCACTCAGGCGCGGCATGGTACACCGTACAATAATGGATTGTAGTGAAAGGTCGTGTTACAAGAACGAGATGGTGGCGGTACAAAACTGGTTCCAATGCTTCAGAATGCAAGTAACTGGATAAAAACATTGCCTTAAGACAAACCAGTCGAGGCGAGCGCAACGTTCTGCGTTCCTCTCCAACTTGGTCGGATTGTGTATCGCTATATAACTAACCGTTTTCAGACATGCAGCTTCTATTTAAACAAGTCGAGTTTGGTAAATATGATTAGGTACAGTTAATCGCATCGAATATGTAGAACAGTCGTTTCCATACTAAGTTTTGTTTGTTAGGAAACTGCGTTACTAAAGTAAACTGGGCTACACAAGCCTTATCAGATTATCGTTAAACAAAAGACAACTAGGTAGGTACAGTCGAGATCAGAATCTGAAGGAATTCCGGAAACAAAGACCAAGTAAAATAATGTAACTATGTGAACAATTCATTACATAATCGCCTTCACATAAATCCGTTTACCTACTCGTTGACTGTTTTTATTGCAATCACATCTGCATACATAGTTAAAATTAACTCAGTAGATCATTATCAGCGATTACTACGACACTATTGTACTGTTGCTATGGGCGTATCACCAGTTTTAAATAAAACGTTTATTTTATCCTTGTGTCGTGCAATTAAATTAAATGACTCTTGATCATATTGAGATTGTTCACAATTTGTTTTTGATGTATGTTTTTCTGTCTTATCCTTTTGTCTGTCTTTTGTTTGAACTTCTACCTAATACTTAAGCCTATCTACAATATTGACTGTTTTGGCTAACGCAAGGTGGACCAATAATTACCACATAGTTTTAACTTTCCTTAAATATTTTGGATGTTATTTTTTATTTTGTCTAAGTTGACTCGGGATTTAAATCCAGTTGGGTGTCTGTTGACATACATCCTGTCTCCTATTAAACCCATGAATTAGGTGAATTATTTCTTTATTTCATAATCAAACCTCTACAAAGACTCAACCACAACCGGTGAAAACACACTTTCATTTGACAGTTTCAACAGCCCAGTTCGCCCACGCAATTGTTTGCTCTTCACATTAAATAATGACAATTTTATATCTCGGCATCTGTGAGCACATTTCAATAGTATCACGTATGTCATCAACAGGTTCAACTAGGTCGACCGGACACTACAACGACGCTCACGTTAAAACATCAAAATGCTAATGTTAAAAACAATATTTAACATTCCATCGCATTTTTCGAATTACAGAGCTGCTAATGACGTTGAATACATAGCGCAATGAGGAGCGAAAAGTGGTTGGCGAAGTGTTTTGTAATCACGTTTCGAGGTAGCAAGTTTAAACTGCCAAATATGAAAGTCATAAATCATGCACACTCGTCGAACAGTTGGCTACATCTCAAATCAGACACAAACGTGGGTGGCAACCCATCCGAATTGAATAGGTGTGCAACCGCGAGCAACACGAAGCGATTCATAATTTTGTCGTTTTAACGAATGGCATTTTAGAAAGTATAAATTGAATTTAATGTTTAACTATATTTTGAGTGAGCGAATTGATCCATGGTTATATTAACCAGTCTTAAGAGGGATCCCTATCCAACCTTATTCGATTGAAACAGCAATATAGCTAAAAACTCCAATGATTATTCCACCTGGGTCCGTATGTATATTTTATCGTCTAATTGCAATTGAAACTATGGAGAAAGTTATTTCTGTGCCTACCTCGTTAGAAATAGTAGGTAGTGAAGGAGTTCGCTTGCCTTGAGTATGTAGGTAACTTGTGTTAGCACTTAATACCACACTCACTTCACCGGCACTCGATAAATAAGTTGACAGAGTCTACAAGAAATACATCGACACATTGATTAATTGATTTCAATATCGATCTAAGATAAAAATGATTGTTTATTTTGTAGATCCTTTTAAACTTAATCCGTGCCATTGATGCATTAATAGGTGGCGAAATAGGCCCATAGTTGCATTTGCGTTTGACATCATCATCACAAACAATTCATACTATTTATTTCATTAATAATTAGCAAAAATAATTATCCCATTACTGGCTAAGCCCATGATGTACCGTATTTTTGACAATCTAGATATATATAGAGATAATAACAAGTAACAAACACATAATTATTGCTTCAATCAATTTGAAATAATTAAATTAAAAACTTAATCATTCATACTTACATAAAATTATATGAATAATTGATTCATTCACTGCAATTTTTATTTATTATTTGTCGTTATATTTCCGTAAGCCCTTCTGTGGAGATACGAACGAAACATAATTAATGGTATCTACTTTTATTGTTAGAATAATTTTGTACTTAACTTATGTACTCTTAGGCTTGATGTTATATAACAATAATAACAAGCAATTAATATGGCAATTATATAACATACCTACGTGTTTCCTTTAAACATATTAAAGAAGTAATTGGTATATTGAAAATTATAATATTACAATATATGTAAATTAGTAACGCCTACATAGATTTCTCTGAATTATTTACTTACAAAATTCTCAAAATGTCTACTGACTCATGTTCGATATTGGAACTACTGATGTAGGTATAGGGTAAAGATTACAGAAAACAAAATGGTTTCCAGGATCTATCGATTCTGTGCTAATCATGAAAAAAAGTAGACAATCATGTTCGCTCATTTTTTTATTTGGAGATTTCGGTGAACAAAATAAAATGTCTTGCGGCTAACATTGCATGTGGGCGCAGTCATTTAAGAATACTCATAAATCGTAGTACCTCTACATAACTACCATTCTATCTCTTTTATCCAATCAAAATCATATGAACCGTTGTATATCATGATGATAAATCTTATCAAAATTTGACCATCGAGGGATACTTTAACTGTTGGACAGGTAATAAACTCACGTTAAAAGTATTGAAAAGCTATGTCTCTCACGGACAACATTCCGCTCCGAAACGTTCAAGTGCCAAAAATATATCGTATGACAGTAACACTACACTCTTGTATACACGGTAGATAAAAAAAAACTGACTATTCTGACGAGCAGGTAAAATTTACCTTGCCTCTTGAATACCTTCATATTTCTATACAGTTCTATGACAATAACTATTCTTTGTTGACAAGCTAGACCCTCCACAGAACCGGCAGGCGATATTGAACTTAATATACAGATAATAAAGTTTAAGATCAACCAATTGTCTAACTTGCCTCGCAAGTTTTGTGGTTTTAGGTAAAGTTATGCAAGCAATACATGGACATTTGATCCTTGGGAAATCAAGTGCTTTAACCCGAGTTGCAAATGTGTTTCCTAACGTTATAGTTAATATAATCCTGCGGTATACAAAGTAAGACTGCTTTGTACAATTGCAGCTGAAGCAAGAATAAAGTTTGCTTCTACGCCAAAGTATTTTAAAATGTTAATTTATTTCAACAAAATCTTACATTAACATTAATTCTATACATACACAAAAAGTACACAATAAACAACGCAGTATGTATTGTGTTTAGTGTAAAAATAAGCTGTTCAACGGTAAACATGGTGAACGACACAAATTTTACACTATCGTCCAATTCGGTTTACATACGCGGTTAAGTTCCTAACGCTGCTTGCGTCCGCTGAGGCAAAACGGCATTGTAAACTATTTTCATCGATTAATCACAAATAGCGGTTTAACTTGTAGCGTAGTGGAAGAAACTTGCTTTAGAGTCCGCCCACGCGGCAACGCCTCTTCGTTAGACGAGCTCAGTTCCTAACTTGTCGAACGTCGACCCAATACAAATACATTGTTTTTATTATTATTACATGAATAGACAAACGCCCTATTAAGTAACTCTTGTGTTTTGATGGCTCATATGTTTAAAACATTATTTATTTTTATTTTCAGTATGCATCGGAACAAATGGACGGATGTCGGTGCCATCAAATCGAGATACGCACTACCGGAATCTTCGTGATCGTTTTACAAACTGTACGTACGTCGACGGCAACCTCGAGCTGACATGGCTGCAGAACGAAACCATGGACTTGTCCTTCCTCAAGTACATAAGGGAGGTGACCGGCTACGTGCTAATATCACATGTGAATGTACGACACATTGTGTTGCCACAACTGCAGATTATTCGCGGACGGACGCTGTTCAAACTAAACGTGAGAGACGAAGAATTTGCACTTATGGTAACGATGTCATCTGCGTTTACCCTCGAATTGCCAGCGCTACGCGATGTCCTCCGGGGCAGCGTAGGTATTTACAATAACTACAACCTTTGCCATGTCAAGACCATCAACTGGGACGAGATCATTACTGGGGTCAACGCAACCTATGTCTATGTGTACGACTTTGCTGCAGCTGAGCGAGACTGTCCACGCTGTGATAGTAGCTGTGAAGCAGGTTGTTGGGGCGAGGGCCCCGAGAATTGTCAAAAATTTTCCAAAACGATATGTAGTCCTCAGTGTGCGCAAGGACGTTGCTTTGGGCGAAACCCTCGGGACTGCTGCAATGCATTCTGCGCTGGTGGCTGCAATGGGCCCCTGCCCAGTCAATGTCTCGCCTGCCGGAACTTCTACGACGAAGGCACATGCTCTCAAGAATGCCCGCCGATGCAAATCTATAACCCCACCACTTATTCTTGGGAGCCGAATCCAAATGGAAAATACGCTTACGGTGCGACATGCGTTCGCAACTGCCCTGAGCATCTATTGAAGGATAATGGAGCATGCGTGAGAAGCTGTCCCCCCAACAAGACTGCCGTCAACGGGGAATGCATTCCTTGTAATGTGACATGCCCGAAGACGTGTCATGCGGAAAAACCCATTCATTCAGGAAATATCGACAGTTTCAAAGACTGCACTATAATTGACGGATCTATTGAGATTTTGGAAATGACATTTACTGGATTTCAACACGTTAACCCAGATTATTCGTTCGGGGAGCGTTATGCCAAGATGGAGCCACACAAACTGGAGGTGTTTAGCACGGTGCGTGAGGTGACCGGCTACCTGAACGTGCAGGCCCACCACCCGAACTTCACCAGCCTCTTTTACTTCCGCAACCTGGAAGTGATAGGAGGACGTCAAGTGGTCGAGAACCTGTTCGCTTCCCTATACATTGTCAAGACATCACTGAAGTCTCTGGGATTGAAATCTTTGAAGCGAGTCAACTCCGGAGCTATAGCCATAATGGAAAACAAGTTTTTATGTTTCGCTGACAAGATCGCTTGGAATAAACTCGTGAAGTCGAAAGATCATAAACAAATCATTCAAAACAACGGAGATACGAAAACCTGCGGTAAGTTAACTTTGCGATTTAGCTTTTTGTTTTGAGGATCCTCATTTTAAAGTTAGGTTTAGTTAGGTATTTATTGTTCTTTTTTTGCCTATGCGATACAATTACTTTTTCAGAAAGCGAATTTTTTTGTTGTTTATTTCCACGTCCACTTAGACTAACCCATTAACAGCAACTGCCTCTGACAGCTGCGCGATGGTAATCACCCTAAAATTCCACTGAGCATCACCTCATTATGGTGATACTTCCTTTGTTTGTACCGCTTTGTTCCTAACTAATACATTTTCAACAGAAAGAGCAGGTTTGGTGTGTGACCCTCAATGCTCCGCGGATGGCTGTTGGGGCCCAGGACCGGATCAATGTCTCTCCTGTAAAAATTATCAATTTGACGAAATATGCCTCCAGAATTGCAGCGTTATGCCAGGGTGGGTATCAACGAAATGAGACAATAATATGCCAAATTACTTAATAAGCGACGTGTAAATTAATGTTTATTACTGCACGGCGATTTGTATGCATTTATTTAAGATTTTTAAGGTCTCGAAATATGATTTTAGTTTTCCGACCGTTTGATTATTATCTATTCTAAGCTTTTTAAATATTTTGTTTTGCACTGAAACTTATGGGACCATAAGTAAATGGAACAATAGATGATAAGCCCATTGATTTTGTTTATATTTACTATATAATCTTTTCCCGTTGGTTTTGTCGATTCTGTCAGAGAAATGCACCTATCACGTTTTACGGCGGCCTTTGTCTATTTTGGCAGCCTTATTAACATAACAAAGGCGAAGTACGTGTGGGTAGCACAGACAGTTTCGATGTCCGAGCAACAGCCTCATTGCCTCTTATATATACCGTCATCCGCTTCTATATTCACATAGCTAACGACAATGTTTTAAAAAAACTCCATTTCGTTTCAGATTATACAAAGACGGCCCAAAGAGTTGCAAGGAATGTCATCCAGAGTGCAAGGACGGTTGTGATGGACCCACCCGCGCAAACTGCACCAGTTGTCGCCACGTGCAAGATGGCCCTTACTGCGTCAGCACATGTCCTGATTCAAGATACACATCAGATAACGCTACTTGCCAGCCATGCCATAAGAACTGCTTCAACGGCTGTACGGGACCTAATAACACGGTTGGTGATGGCGCCTGCAATTCATGCAAGAAAGCTATTATTAGCATCGAAGCTACTGTCGAAAGCTGCTTAAGCGAAAACGAACCATGCCCTGATGGATATTATAATGAGTGGGTCGGCAACGTGAAACCACTCGAAGGAAAAGTAAAAGTGATTTGCCGCAAATGCCATCCCAGATGCAAAAAGTGCGTTGGTTTTGGAATACACACACAAGTCTGCCTAGTGTGTAACGGCTACAAAAGAGGAGACCAATGCGAGGACGAATGTCCGGGAGATGACTATGCCGATGAAATTAATATGTCTTGCACGCCTTGTCATGCTGAATGCAAAGGCTGTATGGGGCCATCTTCAACTGACTGCATAAAGTGCAAGAATTTAAAAATATTCTTATCACCGGATGACCCTGACAACCAATCTGCCAAAACGCTATTTAACTGTACTGACACATGTCCTGCTCATATGCCGCACAAAATTTATCTTGATGATCAATTACAGAATCCCATAGAAGAGCCTTACTGTTCCACACACACTAATGGCAACCCTAACATGGTGGCCGCAAAAGTACCTACTGTACTGGTTATCATACTTGTACTGGCATTCCTTTTGTTGGTTATTCTTGGTATTATTGGTTATACGTGCCGTCAAAAAGCAAAAGCCAATAAGGAAGCTGTTAAGATGACCATGGTGTTAACTGGGTGCGAAGACAACGAGCCTCTTCGTCCTACCAACGTCAAGCCGAACTTAGCCAAATTAAGAATTGTTAAGGAGGTAGAGTTACGACGAGGAGGAATGCTCGGTTTTGGCGCATTCGGGAAAGTGTACAAAGGCGTATGGGTACCTGAAGGCGAAAATGTGAAGATACCAGTTGCTATCAAAGTTTTGAAGGACGGAACGGGTGAGAACACTAGTAAGGAGTTCCTGGAAGAAGCTTATATAATGGCTAGTGTTGAACACCCCAATTTGCTTCAACTATTAGCTGTCTGTATGACCAACCAAATGATGCTTATCACACAACTTATGCCCCTGGGATGCCTACTAGATTACGTCAGAACACACAAGGAAAAAATTGGCTCAAAGGCCTTTTTGAATTGGTGCACACAAATAGCTCGTGGCATGTCTTACCTAGAAGAAAAGCGATTGGTACACCGAGACTTGGCTGCCCGAAATGTGCTAGTGCAAACGCCAAATTGTGTTAAAATAACTGATTTCGGATTAGCCAAGTTGTTAGAAGTCAATACTGATGAATACAAAGCCGCTGGCGGAAAGATGCCAATCAAATGGCTAGCTCTGGAGTGCATCCAGCACCGAATTTTTACTCACAAGAGCGATGTCTGGGCTTTCGGTGTTACGGTCTGGGAACTATTGAGCTACGGAGCACGGCCTTACGAATCGATTTCTGCACGAAATGTCCCAGACCTAATCGAAAACGGTCTCAAACTACCACAGCCTAATATTTGCACATTAGATATATATTGTATAATGGTGTCATGTTGGATGTTGGACGCCGATAGTCGACCTACTTTCAAGCAGCTAGCCGATACCTTTGCTGAAATGGCCAGAGACCCAGGCAGGTACCTAGTGATACCAGGAGACAAGTTTATGCGGCTGCCGTCCTACTCCACCCAGGTAATAAACAAGTTCTTGTTCACATCTCTCTATGCGGCACTGAATTATTATGATAATTCACTGCCAGACAGATTAGGACTAATACAAGAACTAGCCTTTAACGGATTTTCGATTGGCACTACGCTGATGTGATTTTAAATTATAGCCCTCAAATAACCCAAGCCAATAGTGGTTTGGTCAAGTAATTAAGTGTTGTCTGATTTTCACGATATCTAATAGCACTAAATTTGCGAAGACGCTGGTTTTCTAAACCCAGTGGTGACACAAATTGGTGTATGTTTTTTTTTAATTAAATTAATTTAAGAAAAAGGCAAATGCCTCTTAATTTTATTACACTCATATCTGGCAAAATAGGATTGTATAAAGAAATATTATGGTTAGCTATACATCTGCCTTTTTTGCAAGGATAACGGGCACGATACTAAAATAATATATATTTTCAGTACTGTTATTAAAAAATCCTTATTTACATTTCAGGACGAGAAAGAAATGATTCGAAACCTGTCATCGGCAATGGAAGGCCCGGAGTCCCTGGTTGAAGCAGATGAATACTTGCAACCAAAGTTCAAATCTGGGCCGAGCACTAACACCACGATCTCTGTCATTGAAATTCACCAGAACTCAATGAAACAACCGACGTCTTCGTGGGCATCCGGCGCCCCCAACAACGAGAGTGGAGCTGCAGAGGGAGCCAGTAAGCCTGAAACCTGGGACCACGAGCTCCTACGATACAATCAAGCAAACCCTAGCGTTGACGGAACTGAAATGCGCCACTACTACAACAACGGCGTCTGCGCATCAGATAGCTCAAGCTCGCGTTACTGCAGCGACCCGATGAAAGGCCGACCAGAAGTTTGTGAAACAAACTTCGAGAATATGTCGAAGATTAAAGAAGCACAAGTCGGTAACTTGAAACTGAACTTGCCGCTGGATGAAGACGACTACCTGATGCCTTCGCCTCAGCATACACAGAATGCTTCTACTTACATGGACTTGATAGGTGAAGGTGGCGAGAATCAGGAGGGTATGAAGGATTTGCGGTTCAGTGGTTTTGTGGGCAAACGGTGTGTGGACAATCCTGAATACTTGATGTCGGAGGAAAATGTGCTGCCGCAGACGTTGGGCATTCCGACGGAGCCAGTCCCGATGGAGTCGCTGTGCATGAGTGAGGGCAGTGGCAGTGAGTCGACGCCGCGCCCGAGCACCAGCAAGTACTTGCCGCAGCGCTCCGTCGAGGAAGAGTCTATGTCGGACCACGAGTACTACAACGACCTGCAGCGCGAGCTGCAGCCGCTCCGCCGGAACGAGACCACTGTGTGAGCACTGTGCACACACGCAAACCCAACCCACTGATCTCCCCTTATAATTGATTAATTTTACTTAATAGTGCCGCGCGCACGACCCGTGCCATTGATTCGATGGCTAGTGTTAGATCGTTGATACAATTTCTGATATGAATTTTATTGTAGTTATAAAAATACAGTTTGTTAATTTTTTACTTAAAAATGTAAAAGTACTGTTATTTTTAATTTGTATATTATTATATGACGTGCACGTCTGATGCACTTAACAAAAATATAAGTTATTTATTAATTTAGAATATGGACGGCTATGTTTTAGGTTTTCGAGCGCTTATGTTAAGAGTGCGTTTATTTTTACGTTATACCTGTGATAATTAGTTTTATTTTTTTATAATTTGCAACCAGTGAAAGGTAGGTGTAGAGTAAGATTCGCATGTATTGTGGACTTTGCGAATAAACATTTGCCATTGATGTCTAGTAGTTACTTTACTCTTTCGGTTCACTCGTTCTTTGTATAGTTTCGTATCGTGAAAGTGATTTTCCTAACAGCATTTATAATTTCCGTAAACACTCTCTACGATAGGTAGCAAACATTTAAAGACAAACATTTATATACAAAGTAGTTGAATGTTCACATTAAGAATTTTCAATTTAAAATACGTATTATCAATTTAAAGACATATAGAAAGAATAAGTTATTCGATTAATTAAGGCAACTAGAAAAAACAATATTTTGTGTAGGCACAAAGCTCATTTAGTTATTTTATGTGATCTTGCCATTTTAATCAGCGAACCCAAAATAGTATTTGCACTCCTTTTCACAGCGTCTAATGACGAATGGTATCTTGCACTAGTTTCACTCTATACCTGCAGCTGCTTTTAATGTACATAAAATATAGAATGTTCATAATTTTAAAACAAATGTTTAAATAAAAAAGACAGGGGTACTCCCCATTAGCACAAATTAAGCTCAACTTTCAACTAAAATGCAAATTCTTATTACTTTAGGTTTATTGTTTTATATAAGACCAAACTCCTTCGTTTGCCATGTAACATGTAAATAGTGCTCTATTGTACATAATATATTTTACGATATTATTTCCAATTTACGTTTGTATTATGTAGTTGCCTGCAGCTATAATACATAATGACCTACCATGTAATTATATTTCGTTCTTTTTATCTTTTATCAAAAGTTCTAAATTATTTTGTGCCATTCAAATGAAATAGATATAAAACATAACTATACTAAGGTGTTATATGATGTATTGATGTTATGCACACTAGTATTGTATTGCATAAATAATAGAACCTTAGGTTCAATTGCTTGGTATTACTGTTGCGAAAGTAATCAGTAGATTAGTTAACTTGATCAAATACATAATTATTGGAAACATAATCTATAAATTGTAATCCGTACATGGCTAACATATTGTTCAATGTAGGTATCGCATAATTGCGATACAAGTAGGTCATTGTACCTTGATAAATGAAATTAAAAATAAAATTGTTGTTTATTTTATCCTCCGTTCCTAGACATCCCTTTGGTGCTAAGGTTTTACCGGATCTGAGTACATAATATACATTCACCCCACAACAATTACATGACTGCCTGCCTGATGTAGGAATGTGGATGAGGAGAAAGGAGTATGTAAGGATCGTAGCTGGTGGCATTCTGTGGTTTCTGCTTAACCCCATGGGAAAAAGGCGTGTTTTTATGTAAATGTATGTGAATTTGTCAGTAACAGCTTGGAGTTTAGAAGTTGGTGATGTGACACTCCCGTGTCTCGGAAAGCACGTAAAGCCGTTTTTCCCGCGCCTTATTTCTCCCTGGTTGTGTCAGATTTCCGTCTCATCTGACTACAATAACACAACATCAACAACTGTTACGGCGGTACAACTGAAGAATACACACATACATATACACATTCCTTACCTATTATGGTACTCATATTAGTTTCGTTTCCTTCGTCCAAAAGAAATAAAAAAAGAACTTTGAAAAACTAAAACCCGACTACAAAAAAATCACGTTCTAAAAAGTATGAAACAAGAAAACATTCTCATCTGAAAGCCGTGGTCGTGGTCGTGTGGTACATAACGGTCAACCTCATAACCCTCCTTTTTGCTTCGCCGTAGTCGGATAAAAAGATAAGAAACAAGAAGAAGAAAAAGAAAGAAGAAGAGATTGAAGTCGGTTGGCGCAGTGGCTGAGCAATTGGCTGCTGTGCTGTCGCGGGTTCGATTTCCGTGCAGAACAAATATTAGTATACTGTATAACCTACACATAGTGCTTCAGGTACTACATGTGAGTTTTTAAATGTGTTTGTAAATGCACCCACGATGCAGAGGATATTTCTAGTGTAGGGCAAAGTATTTATTGTAAAAAAATTGGTTATACTATAATAATACATTATAAACTAAACTAAACTGCCCCGTTGGTCTCGTGGTTGCAAGTGCGACTGCTGTGCAAGGGGTTCCGGGTTCGATTCCCCGGTCGAGCAAAAAGTGTTATTGGGTTTTTCTATGAAATTCTCAGTAGCAGCTCGGAGTTTGGATTTGTGCCCGGTTAATGGCAATAGGCTCGCCCCCATTACATGGGACCTAAATATACCGGCGAACTGTGGGTGTACATTGATACACCTCTGCCTAACCATTCGGGGAATATAGGCGTGATGGTATAATACATAATAGGTACTATATAAACACATAAACATTCAATAACAGCGTTAAGGCTGGGGCTACATTAGGCCTCGACACGACATGCGACACATAAGACGTGATTATAACAAAAAAATGAATGTTCACGTATATGACTACACCGTACTTCAAATATTACTAGCGATCTTTGATTTATTTATGCGATGGCACAACATGACTGTAATCACAGCATCGGCTACATCAACATATCAGCGAAATTAGTATTAATATACACAGCACTTGTACAATTGGGCAAATTGGGTAGTTGACACAACCATCAATTGACATACTTTTTTTTTATGAACTGCCGAAACGCGAGCCTCCCATAAATTTTGTATGGCAATGGCACGCTGTGACGTCACTTTTTGGCCTTCTCAATTGACTAACTATTCATTAACTTTAAAGTAAGTAAAAATGTAATTTAAAATTAATCGGTTTTCTTAGGTAAAATAAAGTGCGTTTTTAGAGAAGTTGTGACTTGTAATGATTGGTTAGTGGTGTCAACTACTCAATTGAAGCCATAGCATGTTTATCTCATTTCGCTCTTCCGGTCGCATCGCAAATCGCTGCGTACTGTAGCCTCAGCCTTAAACCTGGAGGTGAAACTATTTTTAGCAGCCCTAACATAAATGACTACATCCTCGTTTAGAACCAATTGCCATCTCTACTTCATTCAAATAGATAACTAGCTTTTGCCCGCGACGTCGTCCGCGTAAATATGGATTATCGCGAACGTATAGATAGTGCAATCCACGAAGTCGCGCCCCTCTACTATTCCTTCTAACCGTTTATAGTATATGTGTGCAAGCTTCCCTCAATGTTTGAGTGTTGTCGGTATACACTAATTACCTATGAGTGCACACGCGCACTACAATGAATAGACTAATCAGGCGAGAGCGTCATGGTCAAAGTGAAATATGCTGGAAAATTGGTGGGGCGCGTCTTCGTGAATTGCACTATCTGTATACGAAGTTGCGAAATAAAAAGTAGCCTATGTCCTTTCTTGGGGTTCAGTCTTACCCCGCAACAAATTTCATCAAAATCTGTTGAGTGGTTTAGTCGTAAAAGCGTAACAAATAGACAGAGAGACAGAGTTTTGCAGTTATATTATTATATTTATAGCTCGTAAATTGATTGGTGATTGTTGTAAGGTCAGGGAAAAAAGTCTATTATCACTATTAATATTTCTTTTTCTTCCTATCTTTAAAAAAATCGTTGCCCCACACTGGGAATTTCTCCTGTATCGTGGGTGCGTTTACAAACATATAAACTCACATGCACACACAGCCAGACCTCCGGGTCTGGCTGTTTGTGCACGTTTGAACAACTATATGTAGGTCATACAAATATTTGTTCCGTGCGAGAATCGAACCCGCGACACGCAGCGCAGTAGTCGATCGCTCGGCCACTGCGCCAACCGTGTCGTTATTTTAAAAAGACACAAAATAACACTACACATACATACAATCACGCCTGTATTCCCCGAAGGGATAAGCAGAGTAGGTACACCGCACACACAGCGCTCAGTTCACAGTTCGCGGGTATGTTTTAGGTCCCATTTAATAGGGGGTAAGCCTATTGCCATCAACCTGGCACATATAAATAAATAAATATCTTAACTCCGAGCTCCTACGGAGAATTTCATAGAAAAACCCAATAACACTTATTGCTCGACCGGGGGAATCGAATCCAAGACCTCTGTCGTAGCAGTCGCGCTTAGGACCACTAGGCTACCGAGGCAGACGAAATAACACTATGCACCTCTAAAACGCACAATGTATTTCCTTTGACATTGTGTGCTCAATTTTTTTCCAAATCTTATATGTTTTTTGTCTTTTTTTGCTAACTGTACATATCCTGTCATGTTCTGCGCAGTTAGAAAAAAATACTCTATAAAAGTATACGCGACATATAGTACAAAGTAGCGTCGCGATTGAAAAACATACGGGGAGAATTACGTTCGAGCTTTGAACTTACATCATCATCATCATATCAGCCGCAGGACGTCCACTGCTGGACATAGGTCTCCCCATAAAATAACAAAAGAACAAGTAGGAACCGGCCTGCGTCCAGCGTGTTCCTGATCCTGCGTCTGTCCACCTTGTGGGTGGACGTCTTTCGCTGCGCTTGCCCATATGCATACAAATATAATTGAAATGTCTGTTTGCAATATTCAAATAACAGCTTTTTGCCAAATGAATATTAATAATATTTACACAGTACTAATATACCTAAAAACTAAACAATTTCTTATTTCTTCTTCTATCTGTCTTTAGTTTTTTTCGGCTAATGACCGAATCCGACCGATTTCGACGAAGTTTCATTCACGCAGATGAAGTCCCGGGCATAAGCTAATTTATTCTAATGTGTTATGGAGGCAGATTTAGTCATTTGTTTGTAAGATATTACCTGCAAATACTGATACGAGCACAATTGAAAAAAAAAATACATATAAAACATTTACATAAACGCAAAAATAACGAACTAACAAATAAAAGCAAATAAAATGGATACCTAATATAAAATTAACCTTTAAAAAAAATCTTATCTTTCGTGATCATCTCACAAAACGTTAAACATTTACGACACACATCTATCCATTTCGCAGCAAATAGATCATACAATCCGGCGTCGATGCCCGAAGAGTAATGTGCGATTTCCATCAACAGGCCCGCGTCGGAGCTCAATTCACACTGTGCTTATGAAAATTCAGGCGTCTACAGAATAGTTAAGATTCATGTTTGCCTGGAACTCGGTTAGGTCCGTGCGTATGCCGTTCCAAGCAGTATAAAATCCATGCAAACATGAACTTTAACTATTATGTAGAAGTCTGAATTTTCTTTATTACATGCGAAATGCTCTCCTGTGCCGCCCGGTTGATGGAAATCGTACATAATTCGCATTGCCAGCGCACAAACCAAGGGTGAATTAGAATGCTACCCTGTACGAAATCCACGACTCTTTGACCTCTTCGACTCTTTGTCGATAGTCGATAGGATTTCGGGCCGCGCTTCCGACGGCTGGCCCCCAAATTAATGGGCACTGCGGCTACTCTCGCATGGTTGCTGCCCGGTCTTGAGGGGCCATATTCTACCTGCCGGAGGCTCTACGTAAGGATCGTACGGTCCATTGCTCTGTACGGGGCGCCAGTGTAGGCAAACAATCTGACGGCCGAAAACATCGCTGTGCTGCGAGAGAAAGGCGCGCGTGGTGTTCCCCGCGTATGAATATTCTGCATTGATTGTGGCGCAAGTATAGATCACTTTTGACCAGTTACATATAAACTAATTAAATAGCCAAGGAGTTAGTAAATTCTCATACCTATATAAATATAAAAATAAATATACCATCACGCCTGTATTCCCCGATGGGTTAGGCAGAGGTGTACCAATGTACACCCACAGTTCGCCGGTATATTTAGGTCCCATGTAATAGGGGGCGAGCCTATTGCCATTAACCGGGCACAAATCCAAACTCCGAGCCGCTACTGATAATTTAATAGAAAAACTCAATAACACTTTTTGCTCGACCTGGGAATCGGACCCCTTGCACAGCAGTCGTACTTGCGACCACGAGGCCAACGGGGCAGTCTCATACCTATATTATTATTATTATTCCAAATGCCGTACCCTAAACTCCGATATGAACCAGCGGTGGGACACCACATAGTATGTTCGTAAACCGTTGCTGGTAGTTCAAAAAGAACTCGAAGACCTTTGACAATATTACCACACGTAATTCGTTCCGCTACTAGAAAATATTACAAATGTCTAAAGCACTACATATGGTGGGTCCACACGATACAGACTTTTGCCTATACAGATATCTGCACAGACTATAAGTCTGAGTAAAAATTTTTACTCAGAGGTCTTTACCAAATGTCTGTGCAGACTTTTCATCAGTTCAGACTTCGATTTTAATTCAATAATCATCTTTTAGGTACTTACTTATGATTTGCACCTACCGTGTTATCTCTTCACCACCTTGGGTTGACTGGTAGAGAATGCCTAAGGCTTAAGTCCGCCTTTGTACTTTTTGTTGCATAAAGTTTAAATAAATAAACACAGAGTTAGGTAACGAACTCTTGCAGCGTTAAAGTGTCTGCCACCTGCTCTATTCCATTATATCAACTTTAGACCATCAGCGTGAAGGTCGAAGCACCTGGAATGTTCAAGAACCTTTTCGAGATCATTTTTATCTTTTCATTCTAAAGCATAAAATAAAATCTCATTACTTTGAAATCAAGTCAAATAAATGAACTAATCGGCGAGCGCTTAACTTGCTTAATATAGCAAAAATTGGTATTTATTCATCGTATAAAAAGTCTGCAATATTACTGCGACATATTTAGTTTTAATAAATTTTTAACACATCAAGTTCGACCCATAGGTCGGATAACGTAACTATACATATTAGCTTTAGACTTTTGGTAGAGAATGCCTAAGGCATGAAGTCCGCCTTTGTACTTTTGTTGCTTAAAGTTTAAATAAATTAATTAATTTTCTGAATCCGACCACTGGTTCCAGAGATAAACAAGTTCAAACAAAGAAACTCTTCAGCTTTATATTATTATATACAAGTATAGATATTTTTGAGTATTTTCCTGCATCTTATATCGTATACAAAATAGCTAAGAATTGTTAGCAGTATAACTTCAATCGTATTCTCATGTTTAACAAGCGAGTCTGCTGCGACATTCGAGCATGCTTGGCAGAAATTTGTGTCGTATATTTGACAGCTCCTGAAATGCACTTGCGCAATGTAGAGACCTGCATTGATCGGGGAACGTAGGGAATGACGCAGTGCGGCACGCCGCCCGACGCTGCGCCATTCAGCCGGGAGACTTCTAACAGGAGAGACGTGACACAACCCAGCGGATCGGCCACAAAGGGAGCTAAGATGGAGGACGAGGATTCTTCTGGTAAGTACCACCATGCACAGTGACGATAATACAGTTGAATATCTGCCTTTTTTCATTAGTTGGGCTCGGAGGGATATTTTATCATGTTCCGAGATATCCTGCGTCGTTTGGTTTTATCGTAATTCGAGGATGGCAAATTATTAGTAGCGTAATATTGTTTTCTGTGGAGTGCAGTTTGATCAGTATGGTGTGCATCGTCAAACCTTTGTTAAATCAAATCTTCGGGCGAAATGAGGGGGACGCCGCGCGGGGGGGGGGGGGGCGTCCAGCGAGGGGAGAGGGAGCTTATTGATTGATTACGCCTACGTCACTGAGTCTGCGTAGGTTCGAAGTACCTACCTAAGTACCTAGTTCTATGAATCTATCCCGTAGGTACACAATAATATTAAGTTACTTCAAATATTAACAAATATCTCTTGTCCTTTTCCAGAAACTGAAGAACCAGATGGCAACACCAGCCATCAAACGGACGACGCCGATAATCCCGATGAAGAACCAGAACCAGATGGAAACCTCTCAAGCCATCTAACGGACGACGGCGTCTCCGAAGAGTGGCTGCCGTCCAGCGAGCCAGCTCGCTAAGGCTGCAAGCCACAACGCTACACTTTTGGAATACGCCATGGTCTATTAGAAATAATAACCATGACACATTTCATCCTTCAAGCTGTACTAACAGCAATATTTTCTGTAGAATGTTTCGGTACACAATGAAATAAATTGTGGAGATCGACTTAGCGCTTGTCTTTTCAATATCTGTCTCTATTTTCTATTTCTTCATTAATTAAAGGGTCTTCGACATGTGATCACTGTTTTAATTTCACCTTAAACCTTTATCCCCGGCTTTTGAAACGAATAATGTATGCGACATAATATGTCACATACATTTTTCGTTTAAGAAAGCGGAAGTATTTATTGACAATAATAAATACTTCCGCTTTCTTAAACGAAAAATGTGTGCGACATAATATGTCACATACATTTGTCGTTTAAGAAAGCGGAAGTATTAATTATTGTCAATCCATTTATGAACATAAATGGATTGACAATAATAAATTCACAAACAAATAGGTAACGCACACAATCGTACACACCCCATCACCAGGCATATAAAAGGCTTGGTGATATTTCACACTACTCTAAAATTAGGCACGACAGAAATTATGGAAAAGCCGATGACTCTAGACATCGGGCTCAGGCTAACATATTGACTATCTGGGGCCGACATCTTCCAGGCAAGCTTAGTCTAGCTTAGGCTTACCTGTTATTTCGTTAGCCTAAACAGACAAGACATCTAGGAGTTAACATGAGCTAAACGAGGATGTGTCAGTCAATCCAATAGGATCCCCAATTGCTCAACCACCTACGGTCATCCCGTTCCTCAGACCCGGCCAAGCCCTTCGCTGCCAGTAAGTATTGGTAAAGTGAAAAAATGGAACATTGTAAGTATGTAGGTTTAAGTAATGCCCTACATAATACTATGGTAATAAAATAATTGTAAATAGGATAATAGCTCACTTTGTGCAAAAGTTTATCTTGTATTTAGCGCGATCTAGTTATCTAAAATGGAACTAACTCGGAACGCCACGCCATTGTGTCCTAGTGTTTAAGGTGGAACCTCCACGGTAGCCCGCGAAGTTCAAATTTGCTTACGTTTTTTGCAATTTGCAAGTTAGTATTAAGTTATATGTTGATTAAAGTAAAATTCGCGGGTGTAAGGATTGTGTATTTTCAGAATTACAACCTGACTTGAAAAACTGACTTGCAAATTGCAAAAAACGTAAGAAAATTTGAATTTGGCGGGCTACCGTGGAGGTTGCACCTTAATGTTACCAATGCTCTAAATTTGATATGAAGCTTGCTATTATTAATAATGTATAACAATATATTTAACAGAAATCTAAAAAAAAAATGCCTTTTTAAATAACTTGTAATTCTAGAAATAACAGCTAAAAGATAACTCTTACACACACGCACTGGAAAATATGGGTTTTGCGAATGTGTTTGTGTCGTCCGTCCTATATAGCAGAATTTTATTTTAACAGTATATTATTTTGCTACGTAGTCATAATCCCTATTTATATGATTAAATATTTACAATCTTAAAATAAAATAACGTAGAAAAATAAAAAAAATACTAAAACTACTTATATGACATCAAAAAATTCCTTAGCATCGCCGTCAACTGGAAAAGACCCAAGGACCGAGGGAAGGGTTTCTCAAATTTCTCGAAAATATTATTTGGTAGGAAGGGTACCTAATTTATTATAAATATACTCGTACAATAACCAAAAAACGGTCTTCTGCTTTACAACGTATTGTCTCACTTTATGCTAAAGCTCATCTAGTGAATCAACAGCCATAGCCTGTGTGTGTCAGTGGTCATCAATGGTTGTAGCTGGAGCACCATTGTGCTAGTTAATAATGTTACCATTGTTAATAATGTGACATGATAATTTTTTATTTCCTTATTATCTAATTTAATAAATGCTGTTGAAAAAAATGCCTTGTTAACAAATTAAAATAAATAGGATTTTTAGAATTAACAGATAGTAGGTAAGTGCGTAGCAGCACAGCTCACACACACACGCCGACAGACAGTATATGTGTTAGTGGCATCCTGTATAATATCAGTTTGTTATTGATTAGAGGAGGCGTGCCTCCATGCCCCCTACCCTAGCTCAGATTCACAGGCGGACAGGCGGTTAAGGTTGGGAGCACATCAGTTTGCTACAGAGATTTTGCTCGAATAATTCGTAATAATGGCATAATGATATGTACATGATGTTTGGCAAAACGTTGAACATACGAAAATGGTGGATAGGTGGGGTCATCTGCTACTTACTCAGCCCTAATTTATGTGGCCCTGGCCCCCTGGATATTATAAAAAATACAAAACTAGAAGAAAGCAAAAATAAAAAAACCTGGGGGAATAATAAATTAGGGCAGTAGGCTCGCTCCTAATTACATGGAACCTAAACATATAGGCGAACTGTGGGTGTACATTGGTACACCTCTGCCTAACCCTTCAATGAATACAGTCGTGATGGTATGTATGTATGTACTTCGGAATACTCGACAGCCGGCTGCAACGAATGTCGAGGGCACACGGCTGGGTCCAAGGGGGTTCGGCTGAAGGGCATATTGCTCATAGTAGATAATATATAACAATTCATGTTACATATCCTAATAATACGTACAACCCTGTAATTGTAGTTGTATGTGGTTTAAAATAAATAAATAATAACTGTTTTCTAGTTCAAGCCAAGTTAAAAATAAATGGTCTTTTGGTATAACTATCGTTTCAAAATGTTTAAGCACGTAAAAAGATCTGCCAGAGCGGCGCGATTGATGAGCGTGGGATCCTGGGTTCGATTCCCAGGTCGGGCAAAAAGTGTTATTGGGTCTTCCCATTATAAATTAAAATTGCTTAGTATTAGCCTGAAGTTTTGAAGATTTGCTTGTGTGAGACCAACATGTCTCGGAAAACACGTAAAGCAGTCTGTCCCGGCTCATAGTAAGAAACTAGGAAATCTGACAACTGGTCTTACTAAGGGGTATCGTGCTGCCCAGTAGCTGGGTTGTGGAGGTCAGATAGTCAGTTGCTCCATGTAAAACACTGGTATTAAGCTGCATCCAGTTAGACTGGAAGCCGCTCCCACCATATTTGGGAAAAAAGTATGCAGTTAAATACATAACTTATTATCACTAAATCAAACTCAAGAATAAGATGGTTACAGTATGCAGGTTTTATAATTAACTATGTCTCATTAGACAAGGCAAGATCTTGGGAATACCTACCTATCTAACAATTAAATATTGAGTTTCCTCTTCATTAGTGGGTTATCTTTCTAACAAAAAATAAGTATAAAAAATAAATTCCGGCTACTGAAAAATCACTATCTAAAAAGTATGAAACATGAGAATATTCACGTCTGATATTCTTATTGTTAGTGATGATCAGAGGATTGCCACGGTTGTCAGTGTTCAGTACACAACTTTGTCCTAAAGTTTATGATTGCTTTAGTTACCTACCTCTCTTATAGGTAATATATTGTTTTGCTTGGGTAGGTGGTCATATACCCACAAACATAAATATATGTATCGGTATGTACCTACCGACCAAAATCATAACTCCCCTTTGTGCTTCGGCGTAGTCGGGTAAAAAACTGCAGCTTCACTCCCGCCTAGTGTGTACTTTATCTTATTATCATATAACTATAAATCATCTCATCCACGAGCCAATAGCGTACAGCGTATAAGCGTACAGGTGAGAGCTAGGTTTAACCTGCACTTGCGCAAAGACAAGAACGGACATCAATCAATAGTTCGCACCGGGCGGAAGCTGCAGCGGCCTTAGCCGGCCACTGAGAGCGGAGGCGCGGCCAACAGCGGACGGACCACCAGTTATTCAGTAAGCGAACCATCAGGTACATAGGTGAGTGGTGCCCTGAAACTTTCAGTCGTTTTTTCGTTTCGTTTCGATAATAGAACTGCTCGTGTTAGCCTCAATAATTTAATTGCCAAAAATCAGTGACTTTTATTCATTTTAAACATGCTTGCGAAGGGTGGGGTCGATCCTATTTATACATCCATACATATAGATACATACAATTTCAACTTCCCGAATATTGATCACAGTAAAGCAAAGTCAGGTCAGCTAATACCGGCCACATTAACTTAAAATGCTAATATTGTGCGTGTTCTGCTTCCAGCTAACACCATGTGCTTGGACCCGGGACCACGTCGCGATGGCGTGGGCGTCCCGCCTGCTGGCAAGCTGACGCCCATGCAGCAACCGTTGATACCAATCGTGTGGTGCGTGTGCGGGGTGTGCGGCCTCCACATACACCCCGTGCGCGTCAAGGACGCAGTCGTCACCGGCGGCTTCGTCTTCCCTAAGACCAAAAAGTCTTAAAAAGCCAAAGCAATTTTCTATAATTTTGTCTACCTTCTTCTGAACCTTAGATTGTCCCAATTGAATGAATTATTGTATCAACCTTCCTTAGAAATCCTGACTTCGATTAAACCCTTTTAAGTTGAATAATAAAGGTGTTTTATTGATATCCATGCCTACATCAACCACACCACACACTACATAACAGTTCACCACACAGTATTACTACTATTTTCATATACCTACCTAAAACCCGGTTCCCTCCAGACACGAGAGATGTCTTGTGGAACCAATAGGAAACAACTAAACCAGGGATAACGCCCATAACCCAGAAAATATGGAGGTAAACCGTAGTGCCAGACAAATCATTTACATTTTTCAATAAGCAAAAATCACACATGCCATAAATATTTATCGTGTATTCTCATTAGTTCCCCACTTTGATAAAAGTATAATCACATTGCGTAAGACGGAGGCATTACAAGGTATCCATACTCTTATTGGAATCTTTCAATTTATACGTGTGGGCTGATGCAGCACTAAAGCAGTTCTTTTGTTGGAATGGAAGAAACTTGGCTTGAAAATTCAAGTCTCCAATGAATAGGTTATTCGAACACGAATATAACATAGGTTAGGTCAAGTAGAAAGAAGCAAGTACTTGTTTAGATAGGAAACCGGGAATAATAGTAGACGTAGCCCTAAAGCGAGTATAGCAATGAATCCACTGAATTTTGGGTGTGACTACGCCTTCAGACTGTGCCAAGGGATGTCTATCTTCGAGGAATAGATGCCATGAATACCGACAACTTTTACTATAAAAAAATCTGTTGTCCTATCCCATAATAAAGATTGCTCTTATTCAGGAATAAGATACTACTTCCACCCTTTGAAATCGGACATTGATTAAAAAATTGGCCTGTATTATACCTGATGAAGACGTTATATTGTTAATGTGAAAAGGTAAATAAATAAAACGAAATGTGAATGCTTAATACATGTATTTGATAATTAGACATCAAAGTGTAGTAAGTATAAGTTTTTATTTGTTTGTTAATAGAATATAAGAAAATCAAAAATAATTAATTAAAAAAAAAAATACTGTAAACAATACAAAATAAAATAAAGACCGTTTATTTTTAAGTATGAATGTTACAAAAATATAAAAATAACGATTAGTTATTTTATTAAAAAAATACAGTCCTTTTGTAAACTAGTCATAAGAATGGAATGTCTTAATAATTATAAATAACTTAATAACAAATCCATAAATTAACAAAAATAAATTACAAGAACGAACTGTCAGATTAACAGATTAATTTCATGCAATATAATACTTGTCTTAAAAAGGTTATAATAAGTACACTGCTACCACTTTAATTTTAAATTGTTTAAGTCTATTATATTACCAAGCACAAAATAAATTATCTAAGTATCTAGAAATTCAATAACTTCGCTTGGAAGCATAATTATTATTATGGGGAATTGCCACTGCAGCAAAACAAGATTCAAACTGACAAGTCACAGGCTTTATTTAGGAAAATTTAAATTATAATTTCAATATGTATTTAATGTGCGTAAAGTTTATCTTACTGTTCCAGGAATCCTAACTACGTTATTTACCGAAACCGTGTACCGGAAAAAAAATGGACGGCGTCGCGTTACGCTTACCACATTTTTTTCATAATTCTTAGACTATCAGTAAGTTTATTTTTATATTAGGTTTTGGTTAGTTAAATGCACAAAAAACGATTCAGCCGAATTGAGAACATAATCGTTTTTTTAAGAAGGTTAAAAAAGTCTTACATTGAAAATAAAAAGGGAACCGCATTTGTTTCCAATTACCTTTCCATTTCGAGATTCTTAGCTGAGGGAATATTTAAACTGTAACAGGGGATATGTATGCATATGTATACATTGACTTTAACAATATTTATCGGATCACTACAAACAACTTCTCCGTACTATAAATATACCTACAGTAAAGACAGTCCAAGAGTATAAATATTCCTACTAAGTATAGTATACATTTAACACTGTAGTCTTATATCTATGAACCAATCATCAAGAAATTGATTGGAAAATAACGAGATTCATAATATATAGAATATAGATACCATAAATCCAAAAAAAAAGAAGTATAAAAAAACCAGAGACTGTCTCTTAAAGTAAGGGAAGACTCATGGCTAAATAGGCCGGATATTATTTAAACACCAATCGTACAAACAACTATAATAAGTATCCCAGCACACAGCGAGCTCTTGTTGTAGCACATTGGTTATCAAATACTTATATACTAGACACATTGGGATATTCATCCTGAATAAATATTCGCCTATACATGTGGCGGTCAAGAAAACAATTTATGATATTTATATATTCTTATTTTGAATGAATATTTAAGTAAAACTTTGTTATTTGAATATTTTAAATACAAATACTGAATAACTAACTCCATTTTAAAATACATTAATATTGAGCTTCGTTGACTATTAAATTAAATGCACGTTTCTTTCCGTTACTAAATAGACATTCAACTTATATACTATGTCAGTACTTGATTGACATCTCAATTATCATAATATTTACCATGTCCACAATAAATTTCAGGATATGACAGTTGCTTTAAAATTGCATACTTCCAGAGTTTTAAAAAGGTATATTATGCTATTGTAAATGATTGATCTCTTGTTGATATACTAATTCAGTAATTGATTAGTAGTAACAATGAGTAATTGATCCGCTAAAATGCATATAAATAGTTTTACAAGTTGTCAAGTAAATCTCTATGTTCAATTGCATCTGGCAGGCGAATAAAATCAAAGTATCCCACCTTTTCATGACAGAAATATTCTTTATATTTGATGTAGAAGTAGCGAACTATTACCGCGTATGTTGATAGGATCTGGATTCGCCTGAGGTTTGCAAGTAATATTCCGAAGAAGAAGTGCCAGGATTCGCTCATGAAGGCGCCTGGGTCGCCTTCGGCCGAATCCTACAAGTCTATTTTAACGGCAGGCGGTGGTCCGCGAGGGTCGGAGTTGTCCTTCTTGTTGCGTCTGTTCCTGCGGTGCTTGCTGTTGGATAGGATCTCGTAGGCCTGCTGGATCTCCATGAACCGCTCCTGGGCAGCCCGGCGCTCCTTCTCGTCCTTCACTTTGTCGGGATGGTGCTCCCGAGACAGCTTGCGCCAGGTCGATGTGATCTCTTGTTGGCTTGCGTCGCGATCAACGCCCAGCACCTGGAATTTTAGTAAGTGTTTTTTTTTTATTCAATTATTTATAGTCTATTGTTTTCTGCGCGAACAACTAAATGCTGATAATTTGACTGCTATTTATGGATGCAACAGGATATACGAATATTTTTCTTTTTTTTTAATAAGAATGCTTTCAGTGTTAAAGGGTGTAAAAAAGCAATTAACGAAGCCGATAAGTTACATATTTTTAGCTCAATGTTCAATAGTTTGATGGGCAGTATGCATAGTTAAAGGGTATGTGATGTGTCTTTTTACACCCGTATTCACCTATGGAAAAATATAATACCGAGCAAAAACGGCATGAAACAGCCACAAGATGCGTACAGCGTAACGTCTATGATTATTATATGGAACAACAAAGAGACGCTAAGAAACGGTAAAAGTAATAAAATTGGGTACTTGACACCATTAATAAAAATTTCAACAACTTCTTATAAAAATACTGTGACCCAGATCAATTTTCAATTAACAGTAAAATTAGCTGATTCGTGGCTTAAAAATCAATAAGTAGTTAATAGAGTTGGTAAATAAGTGACGTTACAGTTTACTATTGCCATATAAAATATACGGACTCGGACAGCTCATAAAAAAATTTATCGGTGTTGTCAAGTTCCCAATTATGTAGATAGATGTTACTATGTTGTATAAACAGCTAGGTACATCAGCACATAGATCAAGTAAACACTCAGCCATTGGAATTATAGGTCAAAGCATCACTTGCACAAACTTTCTTTTAAGTCTGAATTATTTGCCACGGGTCCATTATGTAAAAAATCTAGTGTCAGCCGGTAACTATGGCTTAAATTTCTAGCTCAAGTGATCCTAAGTTTATTAAACGCTGCAGTGTACTAATATTAGAATTTAAAATGTTGGAAATATTTTAAATTTTCAAAAACAACTTAAGTATTACAAAATCTTAAGTAAGATTTTAAAAATAACAGCACAGCATGCTTGCTTGCTATTAGGCATGTATGAAACAAGTAATTCAATGCTATCGCATAGTTTCGTAATTATGTTACTAATCAATCTCACGGTAAGCGGTAACTCATAAGAACTATGTACACCATACAAAGAAATGCGCGCATGACAATAAAAAAGAACAAAATGCACACTTATTCCAAACACAAACTACATAATAAGGAAAACATTTAGATTTTTTACCGGTTGGTTACCCTGTAGGGTGACATTTTCCACCGTTAGACTAGATTCATTGAACGAATTATTCATAGCCACCGTAAAGGATTTCCACAAGATTAAGGCCTGAATAGTGACAAAAACATTTGATAGTATAGAGTGTTAAGAAGACACACACATAAAGTCAAGTCTAGGGCACTAGGATCATGTTGTTACCTTGTAAGCATTCTGTTCACCGTGTGGGTCCGACATGTCTATGATTTGTTTCCAGACCTCGTACCAGCCGTGGTGCTGTGCATATTGGTATGTCTCTGATATGCATTGTTTCACATCCAGCCACCTGGCAGATAAAACAAATTTTAATTCTGACATATAAAAAACTAGCAAAATGTTATAAGAATTGTGGCTTCAAATATTGTTATTTGCTTCATTAATACAAAGATTATTTTAGTTTATTTGCCATAACATGGGTTTATGATGTAGGGCCTTAAAACTATTAACTGTTATAGTAAATAATTATAGCCCATGCAAGTGAAACATGAACAATAGAATTAGTCAAGACTTCAGAAATTAACAGATACATTATTATATATTATGATATAATAATGTATCTGTTAATTTACACATTCTTTCCATAACTTACCATGGACTCGTGAAAAAATGATGAAGAGCTTCGTAGATAGGCACCTCATCTCCCTCGCTGTCAGTGATTGTACCATGGAAGTACAAGTAGCTGCCCCACATCGAAAGGTACAGGGCAGCACAAAGCGTTAGTATGAAGCAACGCCTAGAAAACAAAAACAATTTAATGTATTGATTTCTTTATTTAATATATAAATTTAATGAAAAGATGTTTAATTATGTAATGCAGTACAAGAATCGATACCAGCGCAAGTAAAAAGTAAGTAAGTAAATAAATACAATAAATAAATCAAAGTTGAAATTTACGCAGGTATTTCGTTACGTATGTGACCTGTATAAAGCTGAAAATTCGTAACGTCAACAAACGGTTAAAACTTACTTCACAAGATGACTCTTCTTCCTAGGCGTTCTCCTCCACTCCTTAGAAAAGGAGTCAAATAGACAGGCCGAGGTGAGCACCATGATGGTCAACCAGATGCTGTCGTCAAACACGTAGTAGCGCACGGGGTACGCGAGGTATGCACCGATCAGCGCCCACTTCAGGCGGCCTTGCTCGCGCCCGATGTTACCCACAGTCCAAACGCCTGAAGCAACGAAATTTTTTAGAAACAGACTAACAACACGACAACAAAAAAATAATACGGCGCGTATTTTGATTTGAAACGACGAACTTCGTGTTGCAAAGCACCTAAGTTTAAAACAGCTGGACTGATTTGACTGGTTCTTTTTTTGTTGTGTTCGTCATTTCACGGACAAGGTTTCTTTGCATGAAAACTTTTCAACAATCCATCAAAAATGTTGGAAATTAGCACACTTGCGATGCCGCGGCGGCCCGCTAGAAGCCAGAATTCCACCAATTGTCACTTACCAAGTGCAGTTGCCAGAGGCACGAGAAGGTTTAGGTGTTTCAGATTCACGCCCCAGAAATCTGGTGGTATAGCGTACATCGTCATCTGCCCCCACGTGTACCCAACCATCAGCATGCCCGTAAATCGATTCATGGAGAACGGCGGCTAAAAGAAATAAACATCCTGTAATGCATTGACCATACAAAGAATAATTCCCACTTCTCATAAAAGATCAGCACAGATCCATTCAAAGTTGTGCCGAACTGTAATACAGTTTTCAGGAGGCGCTGGATTGTCTGGTCTGTCTCGGCTGTGGAGGCCTGTGGCAAGGGCGCGTGCGCGCTCGCATCGATTCGCCGACGCCGAAGAACAAAACACGTGGCAAGCATGGGCGCGTGTTTAGTCCGCAATGACAAACAGGCCAATGACCTCTAGATAGCAGAGTGGTGTTCATTCTAATCTCCCTGCATTTTACTGCACCTTTTCAAACTGCAAATGATTTGTAATGTAACTGCTAAGCTTCCACTAATTACAGTCTGTTTGCATTTGTGATAGTACATTATATTACCACTCAATTTTTCTAGCAAACATAAGTCTCTGCAATATTAAAATTGCTACTACAAAGCTAGCAGATAGGCTTCCTACAAATGATGAGATACCAAGGTTGATTGAGAATCTTCAATAATATCACACATGCTGCAATATTATGATGACTAGTAACAGGATTGCAGTTTCCTATTCTGTTATTTACAATGATGTATTATTGAGTTATTTACTAGGTAAATAAGTCCAAGAGGTTTAGTTTAATAACACTAAAGTAGTATTTAATAGTTGTGCAGATAAACAAAGTTTATACAGCTGGAGAGTACATAATACTCTCTGCAGAAATTCACGAGTTTAATAATAATATGATGATGAAATCCCTCAATTCCCAGAATACTTCCATAGAAAAGGTAAAATATGTATCATTGTACACCCACAATGGTACCTAGATATTAAAAAAGGCAGCTCAAAAATATGTGTTTTGGTTGTTTCTTTGTTTTCTATTGTTAATTTGAAGCATAGCAAGATTAGTAAATTGTTAGTAATGTCTACTCGCTCTTATGGTAAAAGCTTTTACTGATGTTAATGATGGTAGGTACATATCTTTCATCTTTTTATTATTATTGCTGCATAATCCTTCACCTCTGCCTAACCCTTTGGAGAATACAGGCGTGATGGTATATGTACATTATCTTTATTTTTTCTTCCTGAACTTGTACCAGTAAGAAAGATGCCTAGTTTTTGAAAAACTATTGCAAGTCACCTTGCAGCATATTGCTTTTTAATTGGTTAGTAAAAATAGTTAAAAAAATTATATCCCCAATACTGTATTTCTGCATAATTATTGCCTCAGTTAAAATGCAAAATAGATGTTTTATCGTGCAATGAAATGATGATGCAATCAAACACGTGACACCTTTATAAAATTCAACTAACTTGCAAGTTTTAATTAAGTAAACCATACCAATTTATGTTTAAGATTCATAATTAGAAATTATTGCATGGTGTAGTACTTTTACATCGTTGACATACTTACTACATACTGTGTTATCGATTTTTAATGAAGAAATTTGTGTCTAATTTTCATCTACAAAACTAAAAATGCGATCACATGACAAAAAGCACACACACACACACACACATTACAACTTATTTTTAATTTATCTACTTTCATATATTGGTTTTTTATTTGTAAAGTTTGCCATTTTGCATAAAGGCAAGAAAGAAATACATCATTTTTTAAAATAATGTATTCAAAATTAAATATACTGCAATAAAATCTCTTATTTGGGAAAACCAAATAATACAAAAGGATTTTTTCTTATCTGTGAAACTTTTTTTTTTTGTTCTTTTAATGAGGTATTAGTGATGTAGATTAGAAATAAATTAATATTATTTGAGTTAATGAAAATATTTGCAGTATTTGAGCATAGGTATCAGCATAGAAGCGAAGCCAGTTGTTTTTTGTTAGTACCCAACACCGTACATTACATACTTACAGTATGAAACCAAGTAGAACGCCCAAAGGTCAGCAAGTCAAGTCTTTAAATAGAATACAACCAAGGTAATTAGAAACATTATTATGACATCCATCCCAAATATAACAGTAAAATATTTAATAAATATAATACTTATCTTTTGAGTTAAAGGTTTTAAATACCTATAACATTAATCTTACTTTCGTTTTATAAAACATTATTGAAGAAGCTCCATATTATTAGATACTTTAGCGTTAGTTTGGTAATAAGAAAGATGTTGAGTGACTTGTGATGCTATTTCTCTAACTTTTTACGTAAACAGTAACCAACAAACAGAACTATCCTGTTTGGATGATGTTCACATAGCCACATAAGAAACGTGTTGTTAGGCCGACACCTTTTTTCTCGAGCTTCTATTACATAAATCAATTTCATGTAGATTGCTCACTGTGTTCAAATTAGTACAATTCTTTTTGCTCTTACTTTTGGAATTCAAAGATGTTTATGGCAATAATTAATATTATAACTAATTACAATAAGAAGAACCCACACCAACAATCTCATATTAAAAATATTAGGACATTAACCCATTAAATAAGTGGCTTGACCATATTTTTACAATTCTATAAGAACATGGTTTTTGTATAGAATTCTAAATCTGAATAAGATCCTTTCTTTGACATAGAAAGTGTTAGTAAAGTCCATACAGTAGCTAAACATTGCATCTTTGTGCCTTTTTCATTTAACCATTACTTTTTTAGTACTCCCAATTCTCATGAAACTCCCAAAATCTGGAATTACCTAACTACTAAAGGGTCTCCTACTGATCGTCATTCCAAGAGAAGGGAGAACTATGGAGAATTGAATTGGTAATTGGTTGATACTTTCTGCCCATAATAGTTATGAGCATCAGGCAGAGCCTATCTAAACCTCAGGTGGTCTGACAAAAAATAGAATAATTCAGTTCAACATCATACCTTCTTTGTCTTCCTCATTCTGGCAGCAAGCTCCTCCATGTGCTTCGGATCATCGTTGGCATCTCGTACATACCTGGGGATAGCAAAGGCTTCTCCCAGCCATCCTACCAAGAACCCGCCTAGCGTCGTCCACCAAACGAAGGCGTGGCGATCTCTTCTCAAATAGAAATGATGCCCACCGAATATTCCCGTAAATAACCAAAGAAGGTATGCGTAGAATATGGATTTCGAAAAACCCGTCATTCTGTATGGTACAACCAAAAAGAATTTTATTAAATTGTGCCAATCAACACGAAAAAAATATGCAGCCTCAAGGAACACCAAGTGCACACTGAAACAACTATGGCCCAGCCGGTTATTGATTTATACTACTTTATTTAACGCGTTCACTATTACACGTAGCGGCATAACTATAATGATTACTGCGACATTTAGTCAAAATTATTGGACGCGATTTGAAATTCCCTACATGACGTGGGATCTTTGGTTTGGAGTTTGACAATCAGTCAAGTCAAGTCATTTCAAGCTGTCAAGCAAACGTATTCTTGAAGGGGGGGGGGGGGAGGGCAGGGCAGCACTCAGGGTGCGGCTACACGACATGGGCGCGGCAACTAAAGTATCGATTAAAATAATTGTTGCCACATAAAAATATACTGTTCCATTGTTTTCTCTGGTTATGGATGCGATCAGATTTCGTATTTTTTTGTTGTTATAATATTATCAATTTATTGTTTTATTTATTGATTCACTGATTCATTATGAAATTGTAAATATTCGCTTGGCAAATGGTTTACTAGTTGTAACAGCTTGGACACTGAACTGCATCGTTGGCCTCCTGGTCGCAAGCACGACTGATGAGCTAGGATTGATTCCCAGGTTGGGCAAAATGTGTTACTGAGTTTTACCATTAGGAATTGCTCAGTAGCAGCCCGGAGTTTCAAATTTGGTGAAGTGACACCTTCGTGTTTCGGAAAAAACGTAAATGGTGGTTATTCGTAGATCTTTAACAGTCGTTAGGTTAGTCGTGGATAGTCAGAAGCCGGGAAGTCTGATAATCAGTCTAACCAAGATGTATTCCCAGCAACTGGGTTACAAAGGTCAGATATCTAGGCAGTGGCACCATGTATAACACCCGACATTGTTGGGAAAAGGCTGGGTAGATGATAATGATTTTGTTGCCTTTGAATAACCAAGTAGTTAAAAACTTCAGTGCGTAATATAATTATCAATTTCAGGGTTTAACCTGGTGGAATTGACCTATGCAGAACACAAAGAATAAGCGATCTTGTCGAATTTCCATCATAGGGATGTACCAATAGAGATACCCTTAGCTTCTATAATAATATGTATGAAATAATTAGTTGTCAAAACGTGGCATGCCCGCCATTTTGAGCATCAGTTAACACACTAATATTCGCGTATAATAACGCGTCTACGTGAGTATATTACTTTTCACCCCGATCCTTTCTTGAGCCAGGCCGCGCCGCTAAACCTGTATCTTTACATCCGTCCCTCAATAAACGAGAACTACTCCAGCCTGTGCCCTTAATATCCTTCCCCAGTGACGCTCTAAGCCAAAGTCACTTAGTTTACAAGCTTTAAGCCATGGTTGTTGTCTTTTTATTTTTAAGATGGCACCACATGAATGTCCGGTTAAACAGCCGACAACCTCATAGGTCGACCAGAGGGATGCTGTTCAGAAAAAAAACATTTTGCTTTGATTCAAATTGTTACTGTTTCATGGGAACGGAGCTAATTCCCTAATAAATCGCTAATACCT
Organism: Caradrina clavipalpis; assembly: GCA_932526535.1. Taxonomy (NCBI): domain Eukaryota; kingdom Metazoa; phylum Arthropoda; class Insecta; order Lepidoptera; family Noctuidae; genus Caradrina; species Caradrina clavipalpis. The sequence continues at coordinate 9,457,451 of OW052087.1, forward strand.
ACGAACAGCCTTAAACATAATCAATGCATATTTTAATGAAGAATAATTATTTATGTGACATGTAATTTTTCTATGATAAAAACGGTTCGAATAAGTTATAACTCTATTTCATAATTAACTAACTGTGCCCTGGCTTCCTTAACGATGAACGATGTACCTAATTAGAATAACGCAAAAATTAACACAATAAGAAACTGAACCAACCTGCTAGATACTGATTTTCTTGATAATTACATACATATATGCCATCATGCCTGTATTCCCCGAAGGGTTAGGCAGAGGTGTACCAATGTTCACCCACAGTTTGCTGGTGTGTTTAGGTCCCATGTAATAGGGGGCGAGCTTATGGCCATTAACCGGTCACAAATCTTAACTCCGAGCTGCTACTGAGAATTTCATTGAAAACCCAATAGGTATACTTTTTGCTCGGCCTGGGAATCGAACCCAAGACCTTTAGCGTAGCAGTCGCTTACTAGGCAAACGCGGCAGTTACTTGATGTATAATTTATTATTTGGTGCTATTATTTTAATTATTTAAACATAAATCGCGTAGATTGGTCGTCATTCGATATTTATGAACACTAATGTACAAACATACAGACAGGCGTTTTTTAAATTGTCATGAACACAGACGTACTAGTCTACGTAATGAAGCAGCAACTAGGATGTGGGTACCTGCTCGTACATAATTTAATTCGTAATTCAGTTTACGAAACATTTTACTGTTGTCGGTGTTATACTAAGTTGCTTAATCGAATAAAATCCGCACGAACAATTATTAGGTCAGTATTTGAATCTATTATTAACTTATTTTTGATGAATCATTGTAATAATTGTTACGAAATAAATCAATAGCTGCGAATTATTTAATCGATACGCTACCATTAATCATCGTAACACGACGTTATTGACTTTCCCTTCGAAATCATAATGCCTTTGGTACGCCTTTAATTTTTACTGCATTGTAATAGTGCAGTGCGCAGTAATGTGGTTTTACTTCTTGACAACAATATTTAAATTATGAAAGTTTTACACCGAGTAACATTGAGTATGTCCCTTCTAGTCAGGCATCCGGAAACGATGTAGGGCTGCCAACCAATATAAATATTGTCATCGACAACGTCCATCGCCAACTTTTTTTTTTCCAACAGTCAGCAAAAAGACCTCAATCAGACAAGACATGGTGTGAACGTAAATCTATTTTCTTTTCCAACGTATTTACGCAGTCAAAGGACTGTAGACTTTAATATCCTTATTTATTTTAATGAAAGAAGTACAATGTGATACGTGTGTTTGAAATGTAGAATATTGCCTTATGGAGCAGTTTTTTGAAGTCATTCATCGATCGCGTCATCAAATAATATTATCCACTAGCTACATAATCATGTTTGAAGAAAATATTAATTAGACGCCCTTGCGTAGAGATAAAGTGATTTCATATTTCTTAACTTGACTACAATTTGTTTCCAAAATGTACGAGGATTCTTCGGAGACGATATATGGGACCCATGAAGACTCCCACGTTGTGATGTCAGAGAAGGTCCAATCACTGGCAGGGAGCATATACCAGGAGTTCGAACGTATGATAGCACGATACGACGAGGATGTAGTGAAGACGCTGATGCCACTGCTGGTGAACGTGCTCGAATGCTTGGACTCCGCGTACCAGACGAACCAGGAACATGAAGTGGAGCTGGAGCTGCTCCGCGAAGACAATGAGCAGCTGGTCACGCAATACGAGCGCGAGAAGGCGGCGAGGAAGCATGCAGAGCAGAAGGTGAGCGAACAAAACAATTTGTATCGAAGGGGCCTTGACTGTCTTCCTTTGTTTTGCATCACAAGGCTGCCTTAGAACGTATTTAGTAGTTTACCAAACTCAGTATTTAATGCACGCATATTATTTTTATTAATGTGGTTCGGAGTTGCTCAAGACTTGTGGATATTTTTGGTGGAATGTGCCATCCATTCTGTTATCTGAATCCCAAGGTAAACAAGATTATTTGGTGTCACGTTTGCACAATAAAGGAAATAGCCATCTGTTAATTGTATCAAGGTTCAGGATTGTGTTGGTGTTTATCGTAACAAATAGTTTGCATTTTGACCTGTGCTGATTTATGTTATTGTTTACTGGAATTACATATTGTTCCCGTTTAACCAAGAATAATTGAAAATGTACACATAACTTGTGTTATAAGTATTATTATTGTGATCCAAAAACTAGATTTGTTGGTGATGTCTGAAGTTCATTATTTCTCAAATATAACTTTTGCAAACATTTGTTGAATTGATTTTTATGCTCGGAGACATGGCTATGTCTGATAGTGGCTTCTGCTTACTACTTTGTCTGTGTGGAAAAATAAAAGTACTATAAAGTAAAGCTAAATACAATCAAGAATAGTGTAGCTTTCTGTCAGGGAAAGATTTGTTTTCAAATCAGACCACTACTACTAGATATTCCCTGCAAACAAAAAACAATCAAACTTTGTGTTTACAGTAACAGTATAGGTTTATTAAAACACTTTTGTAACCAATATGGAGCCAAAGTATTCTAGTATTTTTGTTCAGTATGTTTCCAGTTATCAGTTCATCAGTTATTGGTATATGGAAAATAACAAAGTAATGAATGCACTCTACCTTCTATTTTTACAACCAATCTAAATTATATAGGGGAATGTAAAGATTAGTCATCAGTTCCTACTAATGAATTAGGTAGGTACATATAGCGCAGGTTTTTGTATTTTTTATGAGTGTCCTCTTTCAGTGTATGTTTAGTCAGTACACAGTGTTAGAATATTCCAAACATAATAAAGTTTCATTGAAATATACAACATACCTGAAATGTGGAAATATAAAGCACTAGTAAGTAGTAGCCTTGAACACTATGCATACATGATCTATGTACTGCAATTACAAAACAGAAACTTAATATGATTACAGTTTTTTTAATGTGTTACAAGATATTGATTTGTAGTGACAGATATACTTTAACTTAGTGTTAAAGTATATCTAGATGTACAGTATTGCTAGATGGTATATTTGCATACAAATGTACATAAAGTCACTGTTTTCCCATGGCTGTAACCATAGAACGCCACCTGCTATGATCCTTACACACTCCTTCCGCCTTGTCCGTGTAATGGTAAATTTTACAATTGTAATTCTTTAAATTAATTACCTACCATTAAGACGTTATTTTTAAGGTTTTGTAGGTAACTAAATGAAAAACAGAACCCTGATAATAACACTTGTGTGTGTGACACACCCATTTTGCTGCAAATATATTGGACCAATTTAGTTGTACACATATCAATTTTTATGAGCAAAATATGGATAAATGTAATATAAATAAACACATTTTGAATGTAGGGGGTTATTTGTAGGTGGCAAATTAGAAAATAAAGTAAAGTTGTGCAAACAGTACCGTGTGACATATCAAATAAAAAGGCTACTCGTGATGTTTTCAAATGCACAATATTTTTTATAAAGTTATAAGAAAATTGATGAAATTGAACTTCCCACTTATTGGCATAGCTATTGAGTTTAAAGTTAACAAAAAAAAAATAGAAAAAATCATTTTTTTGTGTTTCCCATTCGAGGCTTTCCCAACACAAGTATCATTTGATTACTTTCTGGGAAGCCCCGGCAACTTATTTGTAAAGATTTACTGAAATAAATACATTTTTATTTATTTATTATTTATTTATTCACACAACATGTTATAAGTAAAAACGTCAGTAGGAGGATATCTAAAAGTATTAAAAACTATTGTAATTACCAACAACTAAACTTATTGGTAATTACAATAGTTTTTAACACTTGTTTAATGTATGTATTTTGTTTAGTTTAAAAAGAAACAAGGCCATTTAGAAGTTGTTGTTGTTGTTCTTCAATTAAATACTTTTATCTCAACAATAAATGATATGATAATTGGTCAACTTTCGTATAGAAAATATGGCAAACTGCCACATATTCTTCTTCAGATGTATAAGTTTTTTGATGTCTGAAAACCATTGGGGTTTTTAATATTTGAACATATCTCTAAAGCAGCCTTTCCCAAAGTGGGCGATAATGCCCCCTTGTGGGCGCTGCAGGCCTAAACGGGGGCGGTAAGAGACCCAGAGAAAAGTTGGGGGCGTTGTGTAGAGGTTTGGGGGGCGATATAGGGGCGCCAAGTCTTTAAAAATTTCAACATTCCAAATTATTTACATTATATTAAAATGCATGCCACTATAGAAGGCAAGAACGCGAAAGGCGTTGTTTGATTAATTTTAGTAGAGCAAGTCATGACAAATTTCTAAACGGGTATGGAAAAAAGGGGGGCGCTAAAAAATAATTTATTCTCAAAGTGGGCAGTAGACAAAATAAGTTTCAGAACCCCTGCTCTAAAGGGTATGGATCAAAGTAAAATTGGCTGTTTTCCCTAAACATTACAAACTATTGGACTATGATAGTGGATATTCAAATTAGACAGTGGGACTTTCAATTCCATTATGTTTTTGATTAGACCATCTAGCTCTGTTAATATTTTAAAAGAAATAAAGCGCAAATTGGTTTTCAATTCTAATTACGCAAGGCCTCGTTTTCCTGTGTGATATATTCTAAAAATAATTACTTGAATTCTGTGTTCATTGCCTTGCACTAATGCAATTAAGCAAGTCTTAACATAACACTTTATTTGTTTTACGACTTATGTGTAAACTAGCTTTTGCCCGCGACTTCGTCCGCGTGGATTAATAGTTCCCGTTCCCGGGGGATTTCCGGGATGAAAACTATCCTATGTCCTATCTCGGGTCCCAGACTATATCTGTACCAAATTTAATTGAAGTCGGTTCAGAGGTTTAAGCGTGAAGAAGAGACAGACAGAGAGACAGACAGAGTTACTTTCGCATTTATAATATTAGTACGGATATTTGACTAAGTGACACTACATGCTTATTTTTTTTAGGTTCAGTCATTTTAAGTACCAACCATCACGCCTGTATTCCCTAAAGGGTCAGGCAGAGCCATACACACAGTTCCCCAAAATATTTAGGTTCCATGTAACAGCGGGTGAGCCTTTTGTCATCTACTCAATTTACATTGTTGATTACTGACTGTGCCTAAAATCAACCTACCATGAGGATATAAATGTCTGTCCAATGTAATATTAAATAGTTTCCTCAATCTAAAATTAAACAAAAGTATATTTTTATAGCTGTGCCATAATAACTATGCTATAACTTGTGTTTTTTTTACAATTGTTTGCATTATACACATACTGCGAAAGTGTAAAATGTTGGGAAAACATAATAAACAAACTGCGAAAGTGAAGAATAGAGAAAACATATCTTTTTTCATAATTATCATATCTGGTGCAGGACGTCCATTGCTGTACATAGGCCTCCCCAAAGATTTCCAATTTATATAAAAACAGAGATGTGTAATTAAAGTAAGCCTTCTTTTTTATAACGAATTTTGAATGAACATGTAATTTTCTATTTTTAAACTTAAAGGATGTGTTGTATAAACATAAACCTCAACTTCATGAATGGTTTTTGAGGAATGACACTGCACTTTTGCTAATACCACATAGGTGCTATGATAGACCATCAAATGCTGGAAATCTCAAGCATATGATGGTCTAAGAATTTTCGAACAAATTTAAACAATAATCTATCCTTATATTGTTAAAAGGTTAAGTTTGTTGATTTAGGTTTGTAAGAGATACTTAATAAATGAGAGTATCAACTGATTACAAAAATACTAAAACCTATGCTAAAGCCAAGTGTCAAAAGATAGATTTTATGGTATATTTAACTGTCGCGCAGAGGAAATCGCGGGTATAAGCTACTAGACTATAACACTAAATGTAAATGCTATTATAAAAATGTATAAAACTGAAAATGACAACTATTCCCTAGTAGACAGACTAGGCAGGAATACCAGTGTTCTCAAAGAAATATAAATAAAATATATAAAAATAAAAAGCGTGTGATGGTTGGTTCTCAAAGAAGGAAAATATTAACCCTTTCCCAGTGCAATGACCTCTATATGGGTCATTGCGATTGTTTAACTATTGTGTTTACTTGGCGGACAGTTAATTTCTGGAAAAAAAAAAATATTTAACTGTTACACTAGATCATAATAACATTTACTTTAATTACTTTGATAACTCCTAGCAGCTGTCTAAATACATATAACAACATACAGCCCTTTTTTATATCCCATAACTCAAGGGTTTTATATTCTATAAAAATAATATAAAAAGCCCTGGAACATGTAGTCCAAAAATGTATAGTTTCGAAGATAACATCAATCATAATTAATTTAGGTCAAAAATTGTCACCCGTTTGACGAATCTTTACTTTTGCGTACCTAGTGGAATAGAGCAGATTGTCATCTGTTAATCAATCATAATTTAAAGCTAAGAATATGCGTCGTTGTAATATTTCACGTAAGGGTGTTTTACATTAATAATAATCGTGACTTTGTTGAATTACTTTGTATGAAAAATGAAAAAAAAAAAAATTGTTAAATAATTCATATACCAGTTGATTCTCTAATATGGTGTCATTCATACCCTACGTATATTTATAGGGATATAAAAAAACAGGTTGTATACATGGTTTCATTTGAGATTAGGCTTGAAGAGCTGTGGCTTATCCATTGTAGTTACAACAGTAATTGTAGAGTTAGTGTGCAAGAAGAATAATATTTCTAACATATTTTAAAAGGTTTTCTACCAATGTTTTTTTTAAATATACGCAGTAGTTTAACAACTTTTAGTCCATGAGGGTAGAATTCAAATCCCATAGGAAATTATGAACCTAATTAATTTTTATTGTTGCAAGACCCAACACAGAATTAATTTAAACCAGAATTAAAACTAGTGTAAATACGTTTGTAGGTATGAGGTCTTTGCTCCTTTGTGCCTAACTCCATCGTATGATGTTTGTTTCTTAGTTATACCAGAAAGGCCGAACGGACCTAGATGACATTTGGCTCAGTAGTACGATTCTCTAAAATGCAAACTCGAAAACGAGTCTCACTAAAGTGATCGAGTGAACTTGTCATTGGTTTATATTCGTTCGCCGTGGTGACGTCACCACGGCGAACGAATACTAAGCCAATGACAAGTTGGTTCGTTATCGAAGTGAGACTCGTTTTCGAGCTTGCATTTTAGAGAATCGCACAGCTGGGATCATTTATAGTCGCATGACAGAACAGGTTACTTTTATACCGAAAAAATGTACAGTTCTCGATTCTCGTGGGATAATGGTGTCGATTCTGTTATGCACAAGCTAAATTTAATTTAGACTATTTCTATCTTTTTCTTTCCAATCAAACAAGAAAGGGACGGACGTGAATAAGACTTGTCAATTTAAGTTGATCTAAAACCTCTATACAATTATAGTTGACATGTCAGAACGCGTCGATTAAAAACACGGAAAAGTTCAAGGCAAAACTAATTTGACATCTCTAACTTAGTTCTAAGGTATTACCGTCCTTTTCTTTCGCTGTATGTTAGTAAGAGATGTCAATTCTCTAATTTTAGTTTAGTTTGTGAACAAGGGAATCGGCACCATTATCAACTTTAATGCGGTCAAAGTCGAGGGCAGAAGCTAATAAAATATGAGTCCTAATGAAAAGATAATTTTAAATAATGAACCGCTATTACGTGCCCATTAGCAAGTTTACATACTCCTCCCTTAGTTGTTCCAGAAGTGTCTAATGGACGTTGGTTCAGATTTCAAAGTTTAACAGCCTGTAGCTCTTGTGTTGCATTATTATTTACTTTCTGTTTTACAGAATGTTGCATAACACTAAGAATGTATCTCCTGTATTCGAGTGTTTAGTCCTTGATTGGCATTTAGAACCGGACCAGATGTCGATGTTTAGCCCATTCTAATATTTTTACCGTGAGGTAATCACATTACATATCACGCCTGTATTCCCTAATCCAAATGCTTGCCAATGTACACCCACAGTCCGCCGGTATGTTTTAGGCCCCATGTAATAGCCCAATAACAGTTTTTGCTCAACCTGGGAATCGAACCCAAGACCTCTAGCGTAGCAGTAGCGGTTCGGAACACAAGGCTAATGAGGCAGTTACAATACTTATCTTTAAGCTAATACATAATTATAAACTAATAATTACTCTAAACAAAGAGACGGCGCGGCGTCGTGTTGCGCAGCGAGGTGTCATGTCGTCTTCCCCGAAATCGTGAATTGTTAAACTTCGTCCCAGTCAACGTTGACTATAATCCTATGGGATCCGTAAATTTTTCCGGGATAAAAAGTAGCCTATGTGGTATTCCGGATTATAATCTATTTCTGTGTCAAATTTCATTCAGATTCGTCCGCGTAGCGTGAATGATTTGTTAGTCGCCTATCACTCATCCTCTCAACATGACCAAACCATATTAGCCTCTTTTTATTTTTATTTTAAGAATTGTTTTTTTTTTTTTTTAATTTAACTTTTTCTCCTTCTTTTCTTATTCTTTCTAATTTTAATTACTACCATGTAGCTGTGCCCTAACAGGGTTCATAATTGTACAGTAGCTTTAAGCCTTATGTAACACCTTTTGAACACATTATGGTATGCAAATAAATATGAATATGAATCTAAGCATACTCTTTTCAAACTTTGTCACTAGATCCTCGTTTAACCCGCAAAATTCTCGTATTATCCTCATTCCTCACTCTATCGTTCAAACTTACACCACCACAAACTTTGCAAGGAACAAAAAACTTGTATGGTTTCAATTAAAATAAAAGCGTGTTAAAAACAAAAGTTTGTTTTATACTGAAACCATAAAATGGGTCAATGGGGTGTAAACAGGCTGATTAACACAATTCTGAAGAAAGTAGTACAATACCTTTTCATCTTAGCCATCATTTTAGCTGGATATTGTTTTAACCAAGATTTATACCGGAAAATGTTTTGAGTAACTCCCTTACATAGGTTTGTTCTGTAGTGAAATGTTCTGACACTCATGTTCAGAGATTTCCATTGGAACTACAAAACACGGTTGGCAAGTTTTTTTGTTTATAACAATTTACATGAAAGATTTTTGTTGACAGTTGCTCGAAGCTGAAGATCACTTCGAAGGGGAGAGGAAAGAACTGACGGGCAGACTGGAGGCCTTGGACAGCATAGTCAGAATGTTGGAGCTCAAGCATAAAAACTCCTTAGACCACGCCAGCCGGCTCGAAGAACGCGAGAACGAATTGAAAAAGGTAAGTCAACAACGACTGACAACGAGTTTGTATAAGTGCTGCCAGGAAACGTCTAATTGTCCATTTAGATTCTGATATACCGTGTCCCGATAGACGGCGACTACTAGATCAAATGAAAACATGGAGTAAAACTTCCATTGAAAGGAGTTGCCAAATAATTTACAATAATAACTTGACATTACTGAGATCAAGTTCTTAACTGTCACATTAGTATAAACCCTGATAGTATTATAAGCTGTTATAAAAAAAAATGGCAGGAGATATGGAGAGGTGGTGAAATTGGCCATTAATCGCAGAGAAATGCAGACTAGGCATCTGGTCCGGCTAAGATTTGATTATTTGAATAAAAAATTGTTATCATTAAAAAAACGTCGTAGGAATGATTACCACATAAAGTGTGGTAATCAAAGGAATCTGGCCTAATCTGCAGAAATTTGATCAACTACTAGCCCATTTTTTCCTATGCACACACACCAGAACCCTAGGTTGTGTAATGTTATTAAATACAAGCAGATCCGTCTTATATTTCATTACTTGATATTTTAAGTAATACTCGTACTAAACCGCATTTTTTGTGACCTCATGTACTTGTACGCGTTACGCTGACACGAACGTCGCCTCAGCCGCTCCAAACATGGCATTGTTTTAATTATGTAGACTGTGTCTGTAGGTACACAAATCTTACCCATTCAAAAACTGGAGCTTGGCTTCCGTTTAAGCCTACAAATAATCGAAACTTACCAGTACCTTTTCCTCATTGGCTATAGAAAACCACATAAACAACTATTTATTACTCTTATACTAGATCGGTATAAAGTTGGTGGAATCGATATGAGTAGGTACTTTTTATATCGATTGGACCTCGAATACCTACTTATAGCTCTACTTCTTTTTAACTGACCGACTCCTTGATAGTTCAAATGTGTACAGTACACAAATGAGTACCTATGTACTTCATCATCATCATCATATCAGCCGCAGTACGTCCACTGATGCACATAGGCCTACCCCATGGATTTCCAAAAGGACCGGTTAGAAGCGACCTGCATCCAGCGTCTTCCTGTGTTGTTAATCAGGTCGTCCGCCCAACTTGTGGGCGGACGTCCTATGTCACCTACCTGTAAAGTTAAATGGTTCAATTTATATACGTAAACTTGCGTAGCTTGAATTACAAACTTCATACATATCGAATAAACATGCTTACAAACATTCAATTTAATCCTCTTGTGCTAATCCAATAACGTTTTACATTTTTTTTATCGTTGGATTAAAACAGGTTACTCGAAAACCAGGTCACATTATACAAGGGGAAGTACTTGCCCTATTTCACGATTCATATTTTAATGTAGCTCGGGAAACACCAGTTTTTAAATTCAATTTTGAGGTCTCAGTTCATATGCATTTGAGTTAAATCTTATTGTGTAGGATGGCATTGTAGGTAAGTTCTGTATTTTGCACAGAATTTCATTGCTTTAATTTCCGGTCTGTTTTTCTACCTCTGAATAGACTATTCACCAGATTCTATAATGGAACACAATTTGTATGAAATTATCTGTCAGTACTTGAACACATATTTGGCACAGTGGCTGAACGATTGGCTTCTGCGCTGCGTGTCTTGGGTCAATTCCCCTAGAACAAATAATTGTATGGCTTAAGCGGGCTACAGACCTTCAGTTTTAACTGGGCAGTCGAACTGTTCAGTTAAAACGTATGTGTGTAGCAGTGTTGCCAACACGACTAATACAAAATATGCTAAACTGCTATTAAAATTATGCCAAAATTATGCTAAATGCTATAAAACTATACTAAAATATTATGCTAACATTTTTTAATCTAAGTATATATAACTCAAAGGTGACTGACTGACTGATATATCATCTATCCAGCAACGCACAGCCCAAACCACTGGACGGATCGAGCTGAAATTTGGCATGCAGGTAGATGTTATAACGTAGGCATCTGCTAAGAAAGGATCTTGATCAATTCTACCCCCAAGAGGATAAAATAGGGGATGAAAGTTTATGTGAAATGATAAAATAATGACAGATTAGTTAAGAATATTGTGTACAAAGAAGTTTTGGCCCAAATTTTTTACACACGCTAAAGAAAAGTAAAGCCGCAAAAACTATACCTAATTAATAATAATACTTCTTAACGCGAGGGAAGCCGCGGGCAAAAGCTAGTGCGAAATAAAACGGCTTTTAATTTTGAATCTTTAATAATTAGCCCAACAACTTTAATTCTTGAGTAGTGGTTTTTGTGTGTAGTTATAGATATACTATAGTATAAATACTCTAGAGGTGAATGACTTGAGATTTTTTATAGGTTGTTTATTATATTTATATTTGCGCAATATTCCTTGCAGAATATTTAATAACAAAAAATTGTCAAATAAAAGAATAGTGCGAGCACAAAAAAGACTTTTTAACAACCTTTAAAATGTTTTATTGAGGAGGTTATCAATTAGACTGTATTTTTTGTTTTTTTTTTGTTTGTTTCCTCAAATTTACCGACTGGGTGAAACGATTGTCATGATTCTTTTTTTATTTGAAAGCTGGTGCTTCCCGTGTGGTCCCATTGTCACCATTTCAATATCTGATGATGGGATCTTATAGCGGGGGAACTCTTCAATAAATAACAGCACTTTAACCGCGATTGTTGCTATAGCATATTATCTAAGCATTGTTTACACCATCACACAACATAACATCACGCGTGTACACTCGAAAGGGTAACACAGATATATTAAGTATAGTATTAGAAAAATTGTCCTCCAAGTAAACGAAATCGCATAAGTATTCTGCTTTCTTATGACTTTTTAGTGGTAGCAAGTTAATTTACGTAGTATGACAGTTCCTTCATGGATTTGGATGACGAAAGAGTTTAAAAATTATGCGCCGTACAGTGGGACTTAGAAATTTGAAAAAGAAATATTCATTAAATATTTATAGTTATTGTATGCTAAAAAATATGCTATATGCTAAACAACAAATAATTATGCTAACCAACGTAAAAATATGCTAAATTTAGCATAAAATATGCTAAATTGGCAACACTGGTACGTAGGCAAAACTGTTCAACTGTACAGTTCTCAGTTTTGCCTACACACATACGTTTTAACTGAACAGTTCGACTGCCCAGTTAAAACTGAGCAGTTAAAACTGAAGGTCTGTAGCCCGCTTTACAGGTAGTTGTTCCGGGTCTGGTTGTTTGTGTATGTGAGTTTATATTTTTGTCACGCTCTAGCAATTGAATTGGGTAGATGACGCCACTAATAATCAATTGCCATCCTTTTTATGTCCTGTCAAAACGCCCCAATACTAAACTGTGACGTCACTTTTTTGACAACTCAATTCACTAACTATGTATTGAATTATAAGCAACAAAAAAATCAAATTTTATAGTCATTTAAATAAAATCTCGGGTTTTTAGAGGTAAAATAAAGTTGTGTCTTGGGATTATTGTTTAATGGTGTCTAATACCCAATTTCTCCTGTATCGTGGGTTTACGCACCCACGCTGCCCACGACAAATATTATAGAAAAAAGTTATGGTATCACAACTTAGGGGAAAGTTATCAAACAGTTCCTAAGTATGTTAAGGTAAACTTCCAGTGTTTCTACAACTTATTTAATTGCCTCAATAGGCGACAAGTGAAGCAGTAATTATGTTATTAAATGCTTCACGCCGCGTCTGTGATCGATACGACAAATGACATGTTTCGCACCCCCCGGCTACACTATAATCAGAAGGCATGGCAGTAATTCTTGGCCTACTTTTCTTTAGTTTCTTTAGTAGCCCTATATTCTAGCCAGCTCTATGTTTTGTACTCGATCTATTAACCGTGAACATCATCAACACTCTTTCGGGCATAGGGGTGATGTGATGATGTGTATATCCCAATTAGGTCCTAGTAGACGCGACTGTAGCTGCGTAATTCTTTTTGCGAATACCTAATTCTGTTGAACGGTTACTTTTAAATCTTATACGCATTTTCCGTCAGATATGAACGTCGGTTCATATCTGACGGAAAATGCGTCGCGTTTAAAAAACAATGCCAATAGGAACTATTAGGGTCGCCTAATAGTTACTATTGGCATTGTTTTTTTTAAGCCGTCTGAAAGAAGTTGGAAATTTATCACTTTTTTTTGCAATTTGAGTTAAATGTTAGTAGCGCTTCTGTCTGATCGATGAATGGATTTTTCAAAGGCTACCATCCGTATGTGTACTCGATCAGGTTTAAACACAAATATGAATTGGCTGCAAGTAAGCGTTACTTCGAGTTGTCACTATTTCACAAATAAAATGTTCGTGTTATTTTTTTTTTTCTTGTAAATAGTTTGCCAATAGTTTCTGTTACTATGATAGAGCTTATGGCTTTCGGTTCCAAAACGATGTAAAAGTAAGCATACTTAATGTATACCCTATGCTTGTATTATTTAGGGATAACGTTGCTTCTATAGTGGAAGAATTTTCAAAATCGGACTAGTAATTACGCAGACTAGCGCGATCAAAAATAATTACAAACTCTTATGCTTTACAATATTAGTATAGATATGGGGGCTCTTATCTCAGTTATGTTTGTTTAGTCCCATGTACTATGGGGCGTAGAGTGGTAAACAATGACGCATTACATTATTGTCTACTATTATTAGTAAGTACATCCACCTTAGAAGCAAACATACGTACCTTACAGATTATATTTATTTCGTAACTCCTTTCACCGTCTCGAAACATCGCTCAACGCTCTTTTGGAGGGCAAACAATTATGACTAGGTAACGTGTGTTAACACGATATTATGTCAGTAAATGTGGTACAGATGAGCGTTAGAATATTGAGCAATGATAATGTTTTAAATCTATGTTATTTTAGCCAGTACCCGTTGTTTAATAAAGTCCAATTACGCGCAGCAACTTGCATACACAAGCAGTGCGCGACAAAAGTAGATTAACATTTCAGATGTTAAACAATAATTATGACAGGGAATACGAAATTCATCTAAAATTAAGACAAAACGAATTCTTAGGTATTGCCTAAAATTTTGAACAGCAGTGAATTAGGTTATTTCGTGTTTATTTAAATTATATGTAAAAGAAACATTGTTAATCGACTTTTATTGCTGACCGTACCAAACATCATGAATACATGATGGACGGTCGACCTAATTAAAACCTCAGGAAGACCTTGGAAGCAGGCCGCTTTCAACCGGCCCTTTTGGAAGTCTATTGGGGAGGTCTATGTCCAGCAGTGGACGTCCTGCGGCTGATATATGATGATGATGATGATACGAGTATTATGATAGGCAAACAGTTTGCACGGAATTGTGGTTTTGCTACCTTGACCCTGTAGCCCGGGCCTTTAACGCAAATTGAATAAACCCAAAAAAAAACGGAGTCTTATACCTAGATAGTCGGCTCCATCCACATCAAGTTCTAATAAATGAGTTTGTCTGCAGGAGTATTCGAAACTTCATGAGCGATACAACGAGCTCTTCAAGACACATGTGGACTACATGGAGCGCACCAAGTTGCTGATGAGCACAGCCAGCGACCGAGGAGAGGTGCGGGGAAGACTTGGCCTCAACCCCATGAGATCTAGTGGTGAGTACCATAATCTATTCCATGCCATCACGCTTGTATTCCTCAAAAGGTTAGGCAGAGGTGTACCGAAGTACATTCACAGTTCGCTGGTGAGTACTGTTTTAGGTCGGTCGGGTGTTTTCGGTACCATAATCTATGTATATTGTTAGGTATTATTAAATATGCTCCTGATCTGACGATGGCCCACTCACTACAGTGCCCAGTGTCCCTACACCTGCACTTAGAGTACATTAAAACCTCTGGTGATGCGATAAACGTGGCCCACCTACTGTCCCAAGAACTATAAGAGAAAAAAAAGGATTATCTAGATCCATTGATTCGAAAAAAAGACTTGTTTCCAGACACAAGCCGTGGTGACGACATTTATAAAACTACACTGACAGACAATCAGCAAAATCATTAAATACGATAGCCACTTAAATTGATAACCGCAGCCAAGTAAAAATAATAATCTTCGCATCGAAGTAGATAACTTACGGGTTTCCTATTGCTAATGTATTTTATGTTTGTCATCATCGTACCATTCATGCAATTCGCATGATTATAATGACAATTGTTTTATACGCTGGTGAGGTTTTGTGTACTGCCAAACTGATCCATCAACAATAACTAATGTAACAAAACAAGGAGGAAATAAACGAACTTTAAATGGCGTGATAGAAAATTAGCAGCGTTCTCAATATGAAGGCCGGTTTAGATAACTACTGTTTTTTGTAACACACTGACAATGAGTCATCATACAAATATGGACTAATCATTGCCGGTCTGTCTTAATCTCGAATAGTACATTATTTGGGTACTTGAACAACTTCAATTCTTCATGAATGACTTTTGCGACAGAGACACCAAAATGTATTCATAATAATGTTTGAAGTTCGGTAATTTTAAATAGAGAGCGACTTTCTGACTTCCAGTCTAACATAATGTTCAGATTTGAGATGCCAACAAATAAACGGTCGAGTTTTCACGGCTTTCGGAACATATAATTTCAACTGGCTTCAACTTTCTGATGTAATGTAATGACCGACTCCTTGACGATTTAAAAGTACCTGTAAATGGTCTAATTGAAATAAATGCTTTGACTTTGACATATTTTGTGGGTCTGACATACAAGTCCAGCTCCCAAATATAGGCCAATATCTACGTCTATATTGTTATGTACAGTTTCAACTAGCAGTCCCCCTCTCCTTCCTGCGCTACATGCATTGCTACTTTGATGTTTGTACTGCACATTATACCATTATCTTATTACACATGCTCTAGTGGGTTGCATAATCTTTTAAGATTGCTACCGCCAATCAGATCTGTCAAATTATCTAAGTACAATGGTTACTGGTTATCATTCAATTTTATTATGTAGGTACCTCTTTAAAACTCTTTATAGTTTAGCGCGAACATTCAATTATGAACCATCGTATACCAATAAAAAAGAAATTACGAGCAATCTACTCGATGGAAAAATACCTATGGGAAAATGAAACGCGCAGTCTGAGCCATTGAACTATTAATGTTTGCGTTCTTTTCTATTACCATTAAAAGTTTCCCGTTCCCACTTTTCTTCTACCCTTATTCAGCTTTAAACGAACATGATTGCTCAAGTCGAGCGGCTGTCGAGGCATCCATTCATTAGCATTTTTCGCTATCTAGTAGAATCGCAGCTACTGCAATTACGATCAGTAGTACTTAACGCGTTAGCTGGTTGGCTTAACATCATTATATGGAAGCTAATCGTAACTGCGATAATAGTATAAGACACTGGGCACACAAAAGCGGAACCTTTTTTGTCGTAGATAGTTCTTCTTTTGTCTACTTATGTTTTTGCTTGGTTGATGTGAGTGTGTGCGCTATAATTACTTTAGTAGATAGTCTGTCTGCGCACGGCCCCACAGAGTCACAAGTCGAAATATGCCTATGAAATATGAAAAGATATGCGAAGCAATCTCTACGTCTAGACTGAATCAATATTGAACTAGGCTGTACTTAAATATGGATTCAAAGAGAGTTGCTATACAGTATACACGTAAGGTGGTCGGTACATTCGGTTTGCCATTATCATAACGTTGTGTTGCCGAACCGAATGTGCCGATCCACTTACGTGTATACTGACCCTTACTGACACTTAATATTCTATTCCGTTCAGTAGAAAAGCAAGTCTAATCCAACCAATAAATTATTTAGTATTCTCACTATTCAGTAATCCTCACTATAAATTGAAATTAGACTTCCCCGTAAAATGCATTAAAGCTTTTTTTAACACAACGTGAATTGAATTAAATCAAATTTCAACATCGGTCGTGGCTTACCAAAGAATTCGAATTGAAAAGAAAGTTTGCTCGTTATTTTATGTGCGCTAGTTCCATTGATGCAAACTCATTGAACTGTCCATTATTGATGCAATTAGTGCATTATCTTTGTAATATGGCCGTAAGTGGTTACTATGGCTCATGGTGCGAAGCGTGGGTGTGGGTGGCATTCGTCACAGTCATGAAAGTAGATACTTTTTTTACATGCTGATAGTATACATACATACCATTACGCCTGTAGTCCCCAAAGGTTTAGGTAGAGTTATACCAATGTAATACACCCACAGTTCGCTTGTATGTTTAGGTCCTATGTAATAGGGGCGAGCTTATTGCCATAAACTGGGCACACGTCCTAACTCCGAGCATGTACTGAGAATTTCATAGAAAAACCTAATTACACTTTCCTCGATCTGGGAATCGCACTCAAGACCTCTAGGTGTAGTAGTCGCGCTCAGGATCACTAGGCTTACGAGGCAGTTATTTGCTGATGTTTTGGAGGATTGTTTGAAATCCGACCAGTAGTTCCTAAGATAAGCTCAAAGTAAAAAAGCAAACCAACTTAGTTTTTGGCTTTACAATATTAGTAATGTTATGAAACTGCTACATAAGAAGATACTTATTTATTCCTCATCATCATAAAGTAAAGAGACAAAATACGCTTCTCTTTCCTTATTATATTATAGTTCAATATCCGCAATATCATCTCGAATGCACAAAATAATGTAATAAAAGCATAATATTATCATCTCGTTCGGCTTGTGTCATACACAATATTGTGCTTGCATCGAACATCACTCGCTTGCAAAATTGAAACTAAATCCAATTATGGGCTTGATGAAATGTGACAGCATTCAGTTAGGCGATTCGCACACTGTACCGCATCACGGAGCGTAGCGCGGGATTGAGTGTTCTTACGTTGTTTGCAAGTATCTGTGTTTGTATAGAAAATACGTGTAGTGCAACACACAGAAAACGTATTCACGCGCAGTGTCAGCGCTAAGAGCCTGTCCAGATGAGGCGCTTTACGCGCGAATCCACTCGCGCGTAGGCCCTCGTTACCTGAGGTAACGCGCGAGAGCATCTGGACGGGATGTATGTAGCTCTAGTATCTCGAGTACGCGCGAGTGCTTACGCGCGAGTGGACTTGCGCGTAAAACGCCTTATCTGGAGGTTGGACAAGTCGCCACGGACCTCCGAGCGTAGCGTGCGCGGCAGTGTGTGATTCGCCTTATACAACGTGTTATGGAAAGGGTATATCCATACGAACGAGGTGAAGAATGTACCCAGTACTGAATCTCTATACAAAATTTCAGATTAAAACCAATAACGTTGAAAATGCATAATATTTTTAATTTACGGAGTTGTTTCTTTCTCCATGTAAAACACTGGTATTCAGCTGCATCCGGTTAGACTGGAAGCCGACCCCAACATAGTTGGGAAAAGGCTAAGCAGATGATGATGTTTCTTTGTGTGTAGTTTATTCATACCGATCAGCTGACTTGGTGTAGAGTTCAATTAGAAACATTTTTTACTTTAATGTTTCAAAACTTTATAATTTTGTCAGTATAGGTATTACAGAAATGTTGCTATGTGGTTTGTCAACACCACAAGAATTCGTGCTTTTGATACGTATAATATACCCTTCCCGTAACACGCTGTTAGGCACGGACGAGAACTGAATAAATTCGTCTAAGTACATGCAATTTTTATGAAGCATGTCGAGGGGTCTTGCGCCAGTTCTATTTTCGCTTTTCATTAATGATATTGTAGATCGAATTCATCATTGTAAATATCTAATGTTTGCCGATGATCTTAAAATATACAAAACTATTACTTCAAATGAAAATACCACCTTAATTCAGGACGATTTAGATCGAATCGAGGATTGGTGCAACCTAAACCACATGCAGCTTAACGTACAAAAATGTAGCCACATACGATTTACCAGGAAAAAAAACCCAGTACTATCTCATATAACATCAAAGGAGCTTTATTAGACAGCGTTAGTGAAGTCCGCGGTCTTGGTGTCATTATGCATAGTAAATTCAATTTTAGAAGCCATATTGATAATATCGTATAATATATCGTATCGTATAATATCATTTTGCAATTTGCAAGTCAGTATTAGGTTTAATGACCAGTACTTATATATGTATCACATAGAAGCTGTTGGTGGACCTTTTTTTAAAAAATAAATAAGTAAATGGATTATTCAGAAAAAAAAAATAGTTTTTCCGGCCTTATGTCGATAATGTGAACGCTGATGCTAGTAAATGGCGTCAACAATGCCACTTGCCGAGGGCATTCAATAGATCGATAGCCCGATAGGTATAGCCTTCGTTTGATATAAATTAAATTCTAGCCGTTCCTTAGCTCCCGACGTGTGAAGGCTATTACCCGTTGGGAAATACTAACTCGTGCCTTTTGTTCTTTAGTTCGTTTAGCGATATGTCGGGATCTTACTGAGTGATTAATTTAACTCATCGTCATCAGCCGCAGGACGTTTAATGCTAGACATAGGCCTCCTCCATTTTCCAAAAGGACTGGTTGATTAAATTAATTTATCTGATCGAATATAACTATTAAAGTGAACCAGTTGCCCTTGGGGTATCTCTGTTGTAATAAATGGAATGTTAACATGCTCTTATTTCCATAACTGAGAAGTTCTAACTTCAAACTAATCGTTTACTACATGGTTTGAAAATCACATAGATGATATTGAAAGGCGATTAAGGGATAAGATCGTAGGACCGCTAGCCTGCTGCATACATAATAACATGCATAACCAGTCTCCCTATTCAGCTTGCAAATTGAAAATCAACCTCTCAATAGGTACATCGTCAGTATACATAATGCCCATCACAGACAGGAGACGTTATTGTATTCAACCACAATGGTGCTCTGCCTGCAGTGGACACTATGGACATTAATTTATAGTTCCATTTCACGATTCAGCACCGTTAGATAACGTGCCATAGGGGTCTTTATCTCTTGATATGTCATTTTTATGAACAATGATAACCGTCCGCTTGCCATCCGCTTGCCGTCCGACTTTTGCACTGCTCTATTGCTGTAACAGTCCGGCACAAAACGCATATTGAAAGAGCCCATAATGTCCATGGTCCATAACTGTCACAGAATTAGAACAGGTCACATCAAGGTGTTCCAGAAGTTGAGACGTCATGAACTGCTTAAATAGGTATAACTTAATTTACTTAAAGCTAGGTTACAAAGTGGTTTTGCCAGTATGTCCCAAAATAGACAATGTACTTCGGGATGCGATTCGAGAGTAGAGACTATAGGCTAGTGATTTCAGGAGTGCTGGTGTGGTAATCATGCTTGTTATCACGTATTATTTATGTAATTTGTCATGGTATATACCATACCCAGTTAATGAGGTCCTGAGATAAAATCTCGATAGCTATCGATTCTTCGGAGTTATGCATTTGAGAGATTTTTTCTTTGAGTATTGAGAAGCACAAACCAATAACATTATTTAATAGATAAACTCCGTTTAAAATGCCCCCGAAACTGGACATTAGTCAACGTTGATTGCTACATCATGTCTTTCGATATCTTGGTTGCATCGCGAAAGCATTCGCATTCTACAAATGAAATCGGTTTACGGACTAACCGCCACTATCGTGTCTCACGACTTCGCGGGTCGACATCCCACTTTTCTTGCTTTCTACGTATACAAGCTTGCTAGTTTATCACACATTACATTATGTTATCCATTGTCCTGATTGGCTGAATTAGGTAGAGGGCAATTGGTTCTAATAGAGTATAAAATGTTATTTCTGTATCGCTCCGACGTAATCTAATTACCACCTCGCAGTATGAATGAAACTACACTTGGGTTTATATATATTTTTTAATTTGTATAGAGTTAAAACACATTGCCGTTCATTGATTATGTCTGTTGATTAACAGTGTAATTAGATGTCTTATTGATTTAATATAATTGACTGTTAGAATTTAAAGCACTAGCTGCCTAGGGCTATGTTGCGGCATACGATGTTTTGTTATACATGAGTGCGTCACGATTGCCGGACGCCCATTTGCTCAAAGAACGTTTGCCCGTATGATCGTTTGTTCGAACCGCGTAGGTATTATATACTTTCTTCGTTCATCATTCGGGCGAAAGTTTTAGGGGAATCGTTCTTTCGGGTAAACATTCTTTGGGCAATCGTCTATTCGGCAAACGAGCATGCGGGCAAGTGAATTACGGCAATCGTAAGAGCCTGTACAGATGAGGGGTTTCACGCGGGAGTCCACTCGCGCGTGTCCACTCGCGCGTAGACACTCGCGCGTTCTCGAGATACTAGAGCTACATACATCCCGTCCAGATGCACTCGCGCATTACCTCACACGCGCGTATAACGCTTGCAATGAGCGGGACTCTCGACTCGCTCGTTTTAAGCCTCCTCTACACGTCTGCAGATGCGTCCGTGGACGCCCGCAGATGCATCCGCAGATGGATCACCACGAGCTGTCCACACGTCTGCAGATCGATCAGTCTAGATTCATTCTCGACAGACGCAACACGCTCGTTTAAAAATGGATATTGAGACCGTAGCTGCCGCAGCTATTTATTTATTTAGTACTTTTAACTACTAATTGAAATAACAACTAATCGAATTAATTGAAATAAGTAAACAATTGAATTAGGTATAAGCATTAAAATAGTAGGTACGCTTAGATCATTTTTATTTTTGTGGTATTTATTTTTGGGGTTCCACAAACAGTTTTCAGCTTGATATAGCTCAATAAACCTAAAAGTTTCCTCGGGGCTCATATTATTAGCTATTTCAACAAAAATTAAACCGCAAGAAGCACGCGTGCACTCTCAATCGCAGCTCCGATTTAACTGATACGTCTTCAGACGTGTGGACAGACGCCGGACATCCCCGCCGAAACCCTTTGATCTGTGCCACAAAAACCGACAACAATCGGATTCGAGGCGGACGCGTCTGCGTGCGTCTGCGGACGTTAAATACCTACAACAGATGCACAAATTACGCCCTCTATACGTCTGCGGACGCATCCGCAGATGACGTCCGCGGACGCATCTGCAGACGTGTAGAGGTGGCTATAAGCGCGTGCGCCGCGCGAGTCGAGATACTCCGGCGCCGTTGCTGCGTCCAGAAATACGCACGTGTCCGTGGCGAGTGGAGGTATTCGGTTCAAAATGGAGCGTGATAACTTTGACACGGAACTTTTTATTGACGAAGTTGAGAAAAGGGTAGTTATATGGGATATGGAATCATCAGATTATTCTAATAGAATCATTAAACTTAGGAACTGGGAAGAAATAGTAGTTCTTTTTTTGTAAAGCTGGTGATTCCGAGGAGAAAAAAAAACATTAGGTAAGTAAATATGCACGTTAAATCATCGACTTTCTCTTCGTTCTCGTTTACTACGTCTCCATCGATGGTATGCAGGCCATAACACAACCGTTGTATCCGAGTCCATGTTTATATCTGGCCAAATCCGTCTCATCACATGCGCGCGAAAACACGCGCGTAAAACGCGGTATCTGGACGCAACACAAATTGAGACGCGCGAGTAAAACGCCTTATCTGGACAGGCTCTAACGCACCCGTTATACATCAAGTATAACAAAAAGTTTCAGCTACGTACACTAATAGAGAACCGTTTATCGCGAAGATTTAATGAATTAACATTTCCACAAATAACTCACTTTAAAAATGAAAAGCCTAGCAGGCATATTTCATAGCTATAAATTGCGACAATTGTTTCCAGGTCCCATATCCTTCGGCTTCGCATCGCTTGAGAGCTCGATGCATAATGTGGAACAGACGGAAAGCATGCCTGGAAGTCCTGTCAGCCTATCTTCCTCGCCACCGTCGCCGCCGACCGGATCCGACTTGGCAGCAGTGAGGACTGTGGAATGCGCGCATCAGACTGACCCTATCACGCAACAGAGTCAGGTAGGACATATGTACTTGTGTTTATTTGGTTTAATTGTTCTTTACCACTTCTGGGAAACAAGCGTTTTATCTATAGAAAGGAGTTGACATACTACTCCAAGCGGATTGGCGGAGCTCATTATAGTTGTACAAGAGCACCTAGCTCTTGTACAACTATAATGAGCTCCGAAACGAGCTCCGCTGAAGCGAGCAAAAGCTGCAGCAAAATCCTGGTAACCTATTTATTATCTGTCTGACTGTACTGATACCCCAATCTGGGTTCTATTCAAGAATTAATCTAGGGTAAACGCAAATAAGGTACCCGGCTACCTTCGCTGCAAAGGCGTTTTTAATTGGCTTCCCTTTCATAGCTCGGAGCTAGCTCTAATAAGACCGCAGTAATGCTCTGTAATCCTCAAAGCGCTGAAAAGCTTTGAAAACGACGTCGTCGTCAACTATCTCAGATTAAAAGCTTTCAATAGGAGCTCTGGGTTACCTTATGTACTTTGAAGATGACTATAATTTTCCGGGAGTCTTGTAGTTATTATAAATTATTTTGGATTCCCTCACCGTTGGTTCTGCTCAGTGATTAAACATTGCTGAACATACGCTGCCTGCCCAAATCAGACAATCGATGACCGATTTTTTTGTCGGAGAGAATAGAATTATAAATTCTAATATACCAACGCACACGGCTTACAAAAAGTTGGTCCCATGAAACTATGGATCAATTGAACGGTCCGATAATCGGTTCTACGATAAGTGGGACGTTGGCGGATCATAGCGTTTAGGTATTTGTATGAAATAT
The DNA here is from genome assembly GCA_932526535.1 of Caradrina clavipalpis. Taxonomy (NCBI): domain Eukaryota; kingdom Metazoa; phylum Arthropoda; class Insecta; order Lepidoptera; family Noctuidae; genus Caradrina; species Caradrina clavipalpis. The sequence goes on from OW052087.1 coordinate 9,481,314, forward strand.
CAGTGATATCACGATGTGCTTTCGCGAATTGCTAGCACCATACCTCATTTATGTAAAGTTAAAGTGCAAACATTATTACAGGCTTATTAAATCGTTCTTTATGTCATAAATAGCTACCGATATTCTTAACGTATAGGCAGTAGTTTATTACAGTACTAAGTGTTTGAAATAACCTTATTATTATTGTTTATAGAATCACGAGTACTAACTTCGAATGGATCTAAGTTTGGGCCAAATCTTGAACTACCAGAAGCATTTTTAAAACATTTATTGTAGATGGTGTTCAGTGCCTGTGTTTGTGATAATATTCAAAGACTTTTTTTTAAAGGCGTATGTAATTTTTTCTATCCCTTTATTTGAATAAAGATTTTATTTAATAACATGTATGGCGCTATTACAGTATAACTAGTACTCCAGCTGAAGAAGCACCATGTAAAGTTTTTCTTTATAAATGACTAAAACAATATTATTTAACTTCTTTATTACAATTTCTTACAATAATACATATTTACAAGGACACATTAGTAGCTACTTTATGATATAATCATTACCAACATTATAGCACACACGGCAATCTTCCAACAGAGCCTTACATTGATCGCAGCGTTACAGCCGTCAGCTTTACATTCACAAACATACGAGTAATGTATGTTGCTGAATTTTGACTGGACGCACTTTAACGGTTCTTCGTACACATAAGCACATTCTCTTATTATGTTGATGTCTTGGCCGGGCGTAAAGTAATTTATCTGAGTTAGCGATCGACAAACTGGTGCCCCTCTGTCATTTTTGCAGTCTTTTAAATGTTCACTATTCAAGTCATATTTGAAACATCCACGGTGTTGTGAAGACGAACACTGATAACATTTTATGCATATCACTTCACACGTCATGGTCATTAATACTACAAATGTTAGTATTTTATGAATTAGAAAACATCGCATTTTATATAAATTAGTTTGACAGCTGTCAGATAAGCCATGGCGTTCAGTTTTCCAAATTTGAAATACGTCTTAACTGACAGGCCAATTTTTTACTTTTTTTTGACGATTTGTTGTCTACATTATTTTCAATGGTGCCATAGTGCTAAGATCAATCTTTTTCTTAATATGACATCGACGTGAGATACATTTGGCGGCAAAAGAGGTAGCGTGATCGTAACATAAAAACAATACGTATAAATTCAGTTTTGTTAGGAATATTAATTATACATGCATTATTGTTACATGCGTTAGCAATTATTGCATCGATATCTACTAGCGCGCAATTAATGTAGTGCGAACATACAAGGATTTAACACTTTGTCTGCCAATTATAATTATACTACAATAATCTTTTTTTTTTATTAAATAAAAATTGTTCTATTGAGATTAATCTGAGAATAGATTACAACAAACTCGATATTTGTATTAAAACTAACATATAGAACAATTTTGCCCGTTTTCCCCTTATTTATTTCTCGTAATCCATTGATTTCAGGCAACATCGCCAGTGGCGCCACCCAACGCTTCCAACACTGGTAAATCGCAAACCAAGAGCGAGAAACGTAGTGGGAACACATTGTATCAAGAGCTCGCATTCCAGGATGTGGATCCTGGCATCGCTGAAGGCGAAGACGGTGATATTACGGGTAAGCTTGATTTTTTTATTATTGTAGGCAAAAACCACAGAACGCCACCTGCTACGATCTTACATACTACTTTCGCCTCCTCCACGTTCATACATCTGGTCGTACCTGGTGGCGTTCTGTGGTTTCTGCCTACCCCCATGGGAAAAAGACGTGAGTTTATGTTTGTATGTATGTATTTCATTATTGAGGAGTTAGGTCGCCGAATTCTTAAAATCCTGATGAAGTTGCATTAATATCGCAACCTAGTTGCATCATTATGTAATCGGCAGTCAAATTCTAAATCTGATTTTATTGGTTTACCGAAATAATATCGATCGTCACTAGATAGACACCATAGCGTAGACTGGGGGAAAATTTTGAAGATTCACTGAAGTGGCGATGATTGCTAATGAGTTGGGAAGCACAGAAACAAACAATCAGGTTATTGGAAATCAACATCTTGCTTTTGCTCAATAATTTGATTCGGCTATCTACATATTTCGTGGAGACATAGCCTTAATCTATAAAGGAAAAGTTTTTAAGATGTGCGGATATTTCTCTTGATAGTTCAGCCTTATTTAATCTGTGGTTCAGCATCTGAAATTGAACACATTTGCATTCAGCGTTTAGTATAGTTTTATGTAATGCATTTTGAAACTGAAATGACAAATGTTTAGTTCGTAGCTGATGAAATTAGCGGTCAGTAACATGCGTCAGCGCAAAAACTGAGCGTACAGTTAATAAGTACCTAAAGGTTACAGCGCCACAGTCGCTCGCTGGCGGCGGCGAGTGCCCATAAAATAAATTTTAAAGCAGACATCTTTTTATTACTAAATTATATTAAAATAAAAAATCGTATTTATTAGAATTCCTTTAAGTTTATTTAGTCACAGATAAAAATCTTTTCCTGTACATACGTCTAACAAATTGCGCATTACCTTACTAATAAATAAAATATATATACGGACCAGTACAGTACTGGTAGACAGGTACGGAATTTACAATAAGAATATGTATACCTATGCATTGTTTGTGTTCGTCTTTTTATGTTTGTATGTAACTGTGTGCTTTCCCTAACAGGTAGCTGGGTTCATCCCGGAGAATACGCGTCCTCTGGTAAGTGCTTTGCATTTAACATGGTTACTAATCGTTCATTCAGACAAACTGTTGTACTTAGCGTAGCATACAGTACTCATGGTATTATTTTTGGTTATCATTGGTAAAACAAATCAAGCGAAACTAGATTTAAATATAAGATTATATGCCTTTTTATTAGCAAAACAATGCTATAAAAATTGTGTTAATGTCAGGAAAATAAATAGCAAACTTATCCTCCGTTTTTCGAATGAAAAATGAATGTGGCAAATTCTCAAAATTGCTAAAGGTGTTGTGATCGGTCTGAATTATGAACTACTTATCACAACAGCTTCCGAGCTTAGCTATTTGTTAAATTTGAATTAACTTCGTGAAACCGTTACACACTAACTTTTAAATACCGTGACAAGTATTATTGAAAAAAACCTTTATTTCAATTAAAAAAAAACTTTGGATATATGGTTGCTTAGATTGACGTAAACCCCCATAGTCGATATCGATCTGCTACTTAAATTATAAATTAAAAAGGGATTTTGTTTTTTACTAAGTAAAGTTCAAAATGACTATAATACTGAATAGGACATCTAGGCTCATTAATACTATATTGCTATTATGACCGTTATAAATATATTTTGCATTGTTATCAGTATCAGAATATTTTATGTACGCTTATAACAGTTTATCTGCAGTGAACAGGTAGCTTTAAATAACATTAGTAGTTTTATACTGGCTTTAAAAAAATAACAGAATTGCCTTCTAGAAATTCAAAAAATCCTGATGCCACTCTGTTTTTCATAAATTTTCACTGAACCAGACTGTTAACCAGCAAATCCTGATTTTTCTTATTGATCCTTACATTAAATTTATATTGTATATAATGTAAAATGGTAGTACCCAGTAATACTAACTTTTCTAAATATTCAGGTACAACTAGATCTGGTTTTATGTACATAAATACTTTGGTTTTTGTATTATACAAAAGAATTGGTTTGAAAGTATTATATTAGTTTTCTTGTAAATAATTCTATACTGTTATTTAATCAAAACATTATATTACTTCAATGATATTTAATTTTTATGTTTTTTTTTTTGTTTATGAGGCGAGGAAAATACTTTTACTTTTGTTAGAAGTAGCAGAAGAGCACATATCCCGTTCTAAATATTAATATACTTATATTAGGTTTGCAAAAATACTCCTTTTTGGCTTCAGCCAATATTGTAGTTAGAAATGGGTTGTTACTAGTGAGAATTGTTTTAAATAATTACTTTTCTTGTATGGTGATCCCCTTTTAACTTAACTTTATTGGCTGTTACAGCAGTCATAATAATACGACTCTGTAAAAAATCATGTCTACCGATTACGGTTCAAAAGTTACAGCCCTGTGACAAACGAACGGACAGACAGACAGTTAAGTCTTGGTATAACAGGGTTCCATGGGCACTTTTCGGATACGAAATGTATAATGTCCCATTCCTGGGCATAGGCCTCCCCAAATTCTTTGCACTGTTCTCCATGCTGTGCCTTACCGCGTCAAATCTCTAGAAAGCCGTATGGCGACCTGCTACCTTCTAGGTTTTTATTATTTATGGTTAACAAATCATAAAGTAACATACTTATTCTGTGCCACACTTAGCTTGATTGAATGGTCGCATTCACTACACTACAGCACTACAAATATTTAATAACAAATATCATTAGACAACCAGTTGGTTTTTATATCCCATAACTCTAGGGTATGTTATAATGATACCATATCAATGAATCAATCGGCATATGCATTACTTTTCAAATGTAATTTCTTTTTTTCATTTTTATACAAAGCTGATTCAAGTCACGATAATTTATTTAAAACAACGTCAAAGTTAAATATGACAACGTCGCATTTTTTTTAGCTTTAAATTATGAATGATAAGCAGATGACATTCTGCACTATCTCGCTACGTACTTTTACTACACAAAAGTAAAGATTCGTCATACGGGTGATAATTATTTACCTACATTAATTATGATTGATAATATCTTCGAAACGGCATTTTTGGACCACAATCGAGGAGTTTTTGTATTATTTTTACATAGAATATATAACCCTGAGTTATGGGATAAATAAAAGTTGTATATCTAGGGTTGTAAAAGTATAAACCTTTACTTATAAACATTAAATCGTATTCGTCTTTCTTTATGTTCACTTACACACCACGCCACTTTTATTTATTTATAAAATAACGTACATTATTTGGGGGCTTGTACATACGTACTATTTATGTTCTTGTGTTGTTCAGCAAGCTAAGCACATTTATTTATGTTGCAATATTAAATAACTACAGTGTTATTGCTTTAACGTTTAAAAATAAGCTAACCCACAGTTTCAGGATAACTTAAATATAAATTAAGACAGTTAATCAACCATAATAAAAAAGATATGTGATCTAGGTTGAGCTTCCTGAAACTGAGGGTTGAAAACAATATAGTGTAATGTTAAGCTCAAAAAAAAGATTTTTAAATATTTATGCATGCATGTTTTACTAATCCAAATTCACAAGTATATTACATACTTCGAATTCGGAGTTATTATCATAGCTTGCACAAAGGAATAAAATCAACGCAAATATTATTGATGTCTATGATAAATCGTGCTTAAGAACATAATAGCTGATGAATGAAAAGCGCCATTGAAAACCAAATAAAAATATGTAGATTTAAAATAAGCAATTAAAGTTGCGATTTTTATGTCTGCCTAAAGTGGCGTCGTGTGTGAGCCTTTTAACTAGTATTATACATTAAAACATTTTCATAAAATACTAATAACTGTACGTTCTTTCCATGCGTTCTAACAAAATGTTGCATCAACGCATGATTGCAGTTAACGACAATTATTTCGGTAAGTAATTTGTAAAATATTGAATTTTCACTAACATTTTCAACGTTTTGGTACAATTTGGTCGTTAACATAACTATTTCATTGAAATATGACCATCTCACACACTACGTCGCATTACGTTGCAATTATGTAATGCCAACTATAGTATGAATAAATATTAGTAACTAGTCTTTCATTTTTTGTTGACGCAAAAAATTGTTGTTGCTAACGCATGCGGCGAAGTGTGTTATGGACCTAACGATCGCTTGCGATTTCCAAAGCGCAAGATGCAAGTAAGTAAACTTAAAGACTTGTAATTTTACTCTTAACTGTCATTACTCAAATTTTTATCAAAGTATTATTATAATAAATTCAACAAATGAAAATAAGGCTCTAGTTTTTTTTTCCAAATGAAATGCACAATCCCCAAAAATATTGAACAATACTTAGCTATTCAAAGATCGTTTTCCATTAAAAAAAAATGAATGCACCAGTTTTAGCTTTCAACCCATTGTAAGCTAAACGAACAAAATATTCACTCCTTCACTTAACTCAACAGGAATGGGCAAAGAAGTGGAGAATCTTATTCTGGAGAACAACGAGTTGTTAGCGACGAAGAACGCGCTGAACGTGGTGAAGGATGATCTGATAGTGAAGGTGGATGAGATGACCGGTGAGCTGGAGATCCTGAGGGAGGAGGTGGCTAACCTCAGCAATGCGCGGGAGAAGCTACGTGATAGGGTCACGGAGCTGGAAGATGAAGTCAGGCATTTGAAGGTAGGCTGGTTTTCAATTGGGCAGTTGACATCTTTAACCAATAATTTCAAGTCGCATCTTCTCTAAAAAAGCACTTTATATTACCCATGAAAATCGTTTTTTTTTCAATTTATTGTAAAATTAGATTTTTACTTACTTTAAAATCAATAAATAGTTAGTCAATTGAGTAGGCCACGTAGTGATGTCACAGCGTGCCATATAAAATCTAAGGGAGAATCGCGTTTTGACAGTTCATAAAAAGTATGTCAATTGATAGTGGTGGACACTACCCAATAATTGTAGGTTGTAGGTATTGAATGTTCGGACGATGTTCAAAAGTTACTGCGTATTAACTCATCTGCTTAGCCTTTTTTCAAGTACCTTATAGTTAAAAGGGTTTTGACATAGATCTTTTATAAATGGTTACAAAGAATTATATTGTATAATCTTTAAAACATGTCTCCATCTTAAGTATATTTTAAAGACAGGTAGTTAATATGCACTAAGTATATCCAAAAGGTATCGTGTTGCCCAGTTACTGGGTTGTGGAGGTCAGATAGGCAGCAACTCCATGAAAATCACTGGTATTCAGCTGCATCCGGTTAGACTGGAAGCCGACCCCAACAAAGTTGGGAAAAGGCTAAGCAGATGATGAGTAGGATTTTACAAGAAGAATCTTCTTGTCTTAAAAAGTACGATGTTTAGTTTTTGCGTGGCCATGTGACAGGAGACGGTGAGCACGAACGCGGGCGGAGGCGACAACAACGAGGATGAAGCTGACGTGCCCATGGCGCAGCGCCGCCGCTTCACCCGCGTCGAGATGGCGCGCGTGTTGATGGAACGCAACCAATACAAGGTAAGATCTTAATGCTTTTCGGAATGACGGTTTGTATGACCCACAAGTAGTCAGGCAGAACCCCTATGGACTACTTGTGGGTCGAGTTTTGATGAAACGCAAACATATAAGGTAAGAAACTCTGCTTTTCGAGTCGACGGTTCAAGTGAATCCTTGTTTACTTCTTTTGATAGAGTACATGGGCCTATAAGGTAGGCAGAGGTGTACCAATGTACACCCACAGTTCTCAGTATGTTTTAGTTCCTATGTACTATGTGGCGAGCATATTGCCTTTAAACGGGTACAAATCTTAACTCCGAGCTGCTACTGAGAATTTTATAGAAAAACGCAATAACACTGCTCCTGGGTATTGAACCCAATAACTCTAGCGTAGCAGTCGCGCTTAGGACCACTAGTCTAACGAGGCAGTTTGATAGTGTACATGGGACTATTAGGTATTTTAGAACATTAAGGCGTGGTAACTGCAATTTAATGTACAAGGTTCCACGGAAATAGTAATAGTTTACTAGGTTCTTAATTACTTAATTTATGAGTTCTTGTTATCAAACTTACAGCTAGTTGTACATTTGAGTAAAAATACATTATGTAGGAGATATTATATTATGTAAAATAGACTTATGTATTATATTAACAGATCCGCAAGTAACTATTAAATAAGTGTTAACGAGACCACATCTTGTAGACTTGTAATAAATTGTAAGTCTATCCATTGTGAACTCTTTTTGTTTGCAATATAAACCAAAGCATAGTGTTACACAACAAACATTGTTTCTTTCATTAACCTATGCTAATAATGCACATGTTATTATTTTACAGGAGCGTTTCATGGAGCTCCAGGACGCAGTCCGCTGGACGGAGATGGTCCGCGCAAGCCGCGTCGACTCGACCATGGACAAGAAGAACAAACAAAGCATATGGAAGTTTTTTAGTAACCTCTTCAGGTAAATATTGTGCGACGCTTTCACATCGATGTACCACGTACTGAATAACAGGCTATACAAAAATAAAAGATAAATAACTAAGTAGGAACCGTAAGATTAAAAGTCAAAGTTAAATAATAGCCATTTTGTGGATGTCTGTGTCTGTGAATTAAAAGTACGTAGTCCATTGATGCCTTTGCTAACACGTGTCCTTTTAATAGATGTGACAGATTTATTATAATTTAAAAATAAAGCATTCACTATAAAAGTAATAGAATAGACTGATGACCGAACGTCTCATACATTACTAGTGATCAAGAAAATGCTGGTGTTAATTGAAGTTTGATTCTTCCTGAATGTTACAGATTACAGACGAAATAGTCCAATTGAATGCTACCGAGCTCGTACATGATTTCATTTACAATCCAAAATAAAAATATCTTTATTTAAGTAGTCAAGCGCGTGCATTTTTAAAATTAGTTATTGCCTGTTTTAGTCGCTTGCGTCATAGATTTTGACGTTTGACGTTTCTTTTTTTATTTCTTCACATTTTGCTGTGTGTTTATATTCATCTTTTGTTTTGTTTTATTTCTTACATTTTACTGTGCTTATTTTGTATCAGAACTTGCAAAAGCTAATGCAAATGTTATAATTATCCGCATAAAAACGATTCGCAAAAAAAGATGCTATGTGTTTGGTTTACAAATTACATTTTGATGATTTCATTTTAGAAAGACTACTCTATTATTTCTGTAATAAAGTTGGTATTTCTTTTTCACTTATATTTGTAAATCTGAATGGTTTAGCTGGTACTATGCTATGTCTTGTGTTCTTATGTCAGGCTGGCGTCCGCAAGTCCGCGTTTCCACGCTTATTTTGCGTTTGTCTTCTTCCAAACATCGTTTTTAGCCGTCGTATCCGGGGTGACCCTATTTCTTGCCAAATCTTGTTTACCATAGTTATTTCGTTATTTCTTTGGTTTTCTCCTATTCATAAAGCCACGCCCTTATACTCATAACGTAGCAGTACGTTATGAATGCGAAATAATTCGGTAGAGTTTTTATTTAGTATGCTGTAACGAATTTATGTTGAACATTTTTATTTATTTTTGTTCGTTTGCATAACCTGCACTTGCCATTGACTATTTTTTTTGACAATATGTGTGTGTATGTATGAAATGTTTGCTTTTAAAGCAGCAAGTGCGCACTGCGAATTTATTTTAGAAAAAGCAAAACATAAATTTATTCGAAAATAAATTTATGGAAAAATAACTAAAAAAACAAATAATTCATGCTATAAAACCATGCATCGCAGTGCGCGCTCTTTCGTAGCTTGTGACCTTGCTTTTTAGGCGTAGTTCAATAGCAAATATTTCTGTTTGCTTGGCATAATGCAACAATAGCGACATCTATTATTTTGAGTTGCGAATAATTGTTATTTTTTTCTTTTTTGTTTGGTGCATGTAATACTTGTGCTAGCTACTTGTGCTTGAAGAAGTTTCTGTTCTTGCAACACAATTTAGAAAAAGTCTCCTAACGTAATATCCGACAAAAATGATGATGGTTTTCAAAAGTACTTTAAATATCTGCCTGAAGCTAATTAGAATTTTTCTGGTATACTCTGTTTCATGTATTTTTATGTCATACTGGCAATGTTATTTTTCATGTGAATTCTAATTTAAAAAAACATAATTGCGTAACGTGTACTCCTCGTATATCTCACGAGATCACCATATCTTAAGCAACAATTCCAATCCTACATCAAAGACATAGGGCGTATTTTTCAACGGCACCGTTTCCTTCATTGCAGCACCGGCGAGCGTCCACAGCGACCGCTATCGACGCCGCACCTCCGCGCAGTCGCCGCGCCGCAGCCCGCACTGCGCCACTCCAGGACACAGGCCGACTTCTTCGAGACCCAGTTGACCGACCATCACCATAATAGACGTCATGAGAGGAGTGAGCAGTTCCGACAGGTATGTTCAAACTTTTTGATACAAGTCCTCACGTTAAGGCCACTTGTATACGTCCGTTTTTTTTCACCGGTCAACTGATCGATTTTCTTGCCGGTTTCGCGGTTGTCTATGGTTTATAATGAATCGGTATTCAGTGCAAGTATACACATTCATGCCACCGTGAATCCGGCAAAAAAAACGGTCCGCTGTCCGGTCTAAAAACGGGCGTATACAATTGGGCTAAGGCTGGGTACGCACGCGCAAGCTATAACTGCGATACTGAACACTGCATGGACGTGAACCATAATAGATTTTTAAATAACAGTAACGTGTTTGGTTTCGGTTATAGCTCGATAGTGCGTAATCGGCTTTAGGAGTGGCTTTGCCTAGATGTCAGTAAGCAGTTGGACAGGAGAGAGATAATTAAAGTGATATGTAATCGAAGCGTATCTCAATCTCCATTGGCTACACTTGCTAACATAAAGGCAAAGTTTATATAAACTTACAAGGAGTATTGCTTCTGATTGAGTTATAAATAAAATTTTAGACAGCCTATTAACTCCTTGGGAGCCATATCAAAGTCAAAGTCAAATATATTTTTTTAATTAAACCATTAGAAGGCACTTTTGAACGTCAATTATAGAAAAAAAATATTTTAAATAATATTGAAAAAACGATCTATCAAAAATAAAAGTCACTCAAAGTACTAGAATATGTACTCAGTGCTACAAAAGAAATGAAAGCTAAATTAATTATAATATTTAATGCCTTATGTGATCGTAGATGGTCACTTCTAACATTTCAAAGACAACGAATCAGTGTGTGAGTCATACTCAAATGTAGAATTAATGTAGAAGAGAAAAACAATTACTAATCAAAACAAATTACTTATATGATTAAATTAGCAACCAGTTGATTTTGTCAATCATATCAAAGTACCTTTAATTTTACACATTGTTTAGTCGGAAGGGATTGTTTACAGTTTTTTTTATAACTTGGTCAATGTGATATTTACGTAAATATATATTAAAATGACTGCTGGACATATGCCCAACAGTATTATTCGGGGTCTCTTAATATGCCCAGGACCAAATGTGTAGAACATTTATCTTCCGCTGTATATGTCTTGCGCTGGTTTTCTACTTGCATTCCTATTTGGCTTACAATGTTTATTTCGTAAGCTTTTATAGGATAGTAAACACCATTAATCTAAGACACAACTTGTCTAAAAAAACTTCTTTATTTGAGCTCTAGAAACCATTTTATATTTAGGAAAGAAAAAAAAAAAGATTATTTGTTGCCATATTTATGGGGGAATGGCGTTTTGGCAACTCATAAAAGTATGTCAATTGATTGGTGGTGTACTACCCAATTCGTGGCTTGTATTTTATATTATATCTTCCTTTAAAACTATCTACACATATCCTTCGCTTTACATGTTATGTTTTATATAATTATAAACTATTTAGCACTATAAATATAACTAGATACGTATTCGCTATACATATGCCATCACGTTTCTATCATTAGTACGAAAAGCTACAAGTAATTAATTTATTAGGAACTTGTTTAATCGTTCTTTCTTTTACGTTGAAATAAAACTGTGTGTTGTGTTGTTTTGTTGTGTCCCGTATCAAAGAAATTTATTATTTCGTTAAGGACGCATTTACGAATTGACACGCTTCAATTCTAGGTATTGAGTCTTACTACTACATGTGCACGGCTTACACACACAGCGACATGCGCGAAGCGGCGAAATTATGAGTAAACTGACACGGCCTGATACTTTTATTTAATTTTTAGGCGTTATTTTATTTGGTATGGATGTCAAAAAGTAGAAAGAAAAAGAAGTTGATTTGCCACATTTTGTAGTATTCAGATCAGATCATAATCAGATTGGTTCGATGGTACCATATCATCATGGGTTTTACATACATTTGCACTTCCAAAAAAATCCTATTGGAATGGGCAACTAGATTTAATATATTATTGTATTTTTCATGTAATAACGTTCAAAAGTGCCATTTAATGGTCCAATTGAAATAAATGATTTGACTTTGACTTTGACTTCCCTTACATAGTTAAGGATGAAGCTCATAAAAATGTTTGAATACTGAACAAAACTATCGAAAACAGGGCAACAAAAAAACAACTTAGTTTTCATAACATTATTAGGACAATGTGAAGAATGTTTTCGAACTTCAATGTATCTTTTAAATCTTGGATCATTCAGTTCTGGAAGGAGGCAGTTCTTATAGAATCGAATTTCAATAAAAATACAAACAAAACTAAAATTAAACATAGAGCTATGGTTTACAATTTCTTGAAGCTGTTTCATGAAATAACCGTAGTTACTGAAACCTGGATAGGTTCTGTTTCCTCATTGTTCGTGTTCTAAAATAATACAGAAAATATATGTATTGGTTTTTAGAGCAAAAAAGTATTTGAATAATCAAATCATATCAGTAATTTTAGGTATGTAATTTTAAACTTATGTAAGATATTTCCAAACTGTTGTCATCAGGAATACTGCAACTCGTTTGGTCATTTCTCTCCGGGCACACTTCGGATGTGTACGTCGCGATACTAGTATCACGCCTACTTTCAGAATTTTGCCTATAAAAATAATAATTATTTATTTTAATGAAAGTAATACTTAATTTTTATTCATAATAACGTACATGTATTTTTGATAATCAAATAAGTACAAACCGTATTCGCTTTTCTGCTTTATGCCTACAGGCATGAAGCTTCTTACGAGAGCTGTTCCAAAACGTATTAGGCCTTGGCATCTATAAAAACAATTGAGTTATAAGAGGTTTTTAAACTAACTCTTAACAACCAGCTCCACACGTCTATTAGTTCCAGCAGACTTCGAAGTTCACCTTCAGGTCACTCTATGAAGTACTGTTGTAAGGTCTCGACATAACTATTAACAAAAGGAGCCCAACTCGGCACACGTAGCTCGGGTTGGGTTTTAAAACGTGCTGCCTCGCTGGAGGAAATGTGAGAATATCAGGGGTTTCTATGGGGCACCTAGGCAACATTTTTTTTTTGCTAGAGACGAAGTTTTATCCAGTAGCATTTAAAGAAAAGTCTAAAATTTTTAGATTAGGAATGGAATTTACGTCGTAATGTCTGGCTCCGAGTGCGCCCGGAGTCCGACTCAGACCAACTTGACTGGATTAGGTTGGGTGCTTAATGTCCTCCGTCACCCCCAGAACCTCCAGAATCTACATTTGCTGTGACAAAACGATTAAAAAAACATTTAAAAAAATACGCATTTCCGGCAAGCAAAGTTAGGGGGTTGGGTCTCCCCTCCCCTCCCCTTCCCCCCACTACTTCATGGAACCCTATTGAGGCAGCACGTTTCTAAACTTCAACCCGTAGCTCTATTCGTCTATTAGTTCCACCAGCAGATTTGGAAGTACATCTTCAGGTCACTCCATCAAGTCCGAAACGAAATATGAATTTACGATCCCCACTTACTTCTAGCAAAAATATAAGAAACTGTGAATAAAATCTTTCCTTGGATGTGTGGACCGTATAAAATGTTAAAGTATCAAGTTTGGTATGTCAACTATTTTATATTCGTACAGCGATCTTTTTCAACACGAGCTGCTGCTTACAAGCGACACAGTGTCCACCCACGACGGCGCCCGAGCGCAGACTAAAATGTCATGTCATGTCAATGTCAATTGTTTTTGGAATAAACAAAGAAAGCGACCAATAAAATGACCCCTAATTCAATCCATTAAGATTCACGTATTAGAACAAAATAAGTGAAAAAATAGATTTGATTTTTATTTATTTTCTGATATTTTTTGCAACATTTTGATAATTCTTTACACTAACTTTTTGAGTTGAACATGTCTGCATTAATAAAATATTTAAAAATAAATAAGTTTATGTCATTAAATAGGAGAAAAATGAACCAAAACTCAACACGATATCTTTATTTTCGTGTGAAGTGGCAACGGTTTTTTTTTTTTAAATATTTTTATAAAAAGTTACCACGATTTAAAGATGAAGGAGTAATCTATCTGTGGTAATTATTAGTTACATGTGGTTTAGTTCCGTTTTGCAGCACAATACACCGAAAAACTACTTATTTTTATAACATTTGCAAATGCGTCCTTAAATGTTAGAATCAACACAAAGTACTGCGATAACTACGCTACTATGCAGCACATTCACACAACTATTCATACATTTATGCAGCTTGGTTTCTTTCGGACGTTTACACTTTACATATTTAGTACTTCAAGATGAGAATATAAGAAATAAGCAGTTGAAAATTCTAAATAAAAGTAATTCAAATTGCATAAGAAAGCTCAGAAAAATCCTACCTTTCATAATATATAACTTAAATAGCGATGCACTACATGCCATTGACACGTTGCCACCCACCACAGTAGACATTCATCCGCGTAGACTGTGCTACAACTGATCACCAAAGCTTCTGCAACCTGTCGAATGAACGAATGCTTCTCAGTTCACCCGTGTACATCTTCTACATCCATTGTGTGCCGGTGTCCGTCTGTGTACTCAGTGTTTTGTTTGTGTTTTATTTCATTTCTTCCTCTCCCTGTACCTAATTTCCTCTCCTTTCTTTTGTTTTCAGCTGAATCAATGACGGCACGTATTTCAACTCATTGAACAGTGCTAGTGACTTTAAGTGATATTAGTTGTAGGCATGTGTATAGTGTTTTTACGTATTTATAGTTACATTTTATGATTTTTAAATCGCTAATTAAATATGTACGTTTATATTTGTGTTTGTTTTGCCCCGCTTTTCCTTGGTGATGTGGTTGGGTTGATATCGTACACGTGTGCGTGTGTGCGTGTAGGTGCGGGCGCACGTGCGCAAGGAGGATGGGCGCACGCAGGCGTACGGGTGGAGCCTGCCCAGTAAGACCGGCCAGGGGCCGAAGGGGCCCAGTTCGTGCACCTCTCTGTCGTCGGGAGGAGTCCCTGTTCCCGTACCGGTGTTCTGCAGGTCAGTCAATAGTGTTCAGAACAGTAAAGCGTCGATTATCCGAATTGGGGGACATTGGTGCTCGGATAACCGTTTTTACGGATAACCATATTTAAAACTATAATTAGGTATAATAATCCTTAGTAACAAATATGAATAAAAAAAGTGCAGAAAGTCTTGTCAAGAAGGTAAAAATACAATTGACGCTTAAAAAAGTCTTCGAACTTCGTCTGCCGAAGCAGCCTACCCGCTAGAAGGTCGGGCGTAGTAGTTCGGATAAGCGGTCGTTTTATTGATCGACGTTCGGATAAGCGGTCGTTTTATTGATCGACGTTCGGATAAGCGGTCGTTTTATTGATCGACGTTCGGATTTTCGACGCTCCACTGTACATTCGAATAATTATATTGTTTACACAACGTGGTTGCTCTTTGTAGACATCTTTGTAGCCAGTAATTACGCTAAATATATATAGGTCTTCGACGTTCTAGTCTTTATTAATTCATAGTTTTAGCTATAATATAGATGTATGATATAGTTAAACGATAAGCTAAGCTCATATTCTAAGTACATATAAAAGTATTTGTCGTAAAAGTTACCCCGTTATCAGTATTCGTGTTCATTTAATGCAGGCGTTTTTTCAATATCAAAACGTTTGATTTACAGACCCATAGCAGAAAACGAGCCTCGTATGACGTTGCTATGCGCCGCCGCCGTTAATCTAAACGGCGGACGCACCCCAGACGGCGGGTGCATGATTGGGGAAAGCGTGTTCTACGCGAACCCGGACGACAAGGCTGAGAACACCATGTCTTTGGGTAAATATTCCACGAAATCTATAAGACCTAGCTAACTGTTAGCCCAGCGCGACTGCTACGCTAGAGGTCTTATTGGGTTCGATTTCCAGGGCGCGCAACGTGTTATTGGGTTTTTCTATGAAATTCTCAGTAGCAGCTCGGAGATAGGATTTGTGCCCGGTTAACGGTAATAGGCTCGCTCACTATTACATGGGGAGTCTCTTATACATAAAGACATGCCGGTGAACTGTGGGTGTGCATATTCATTCACCTCTGCGTAACCCTTCGGAGATTACAGGCGTAATGTGAATGTGTATGAAAGAAGATAAGACCACTGTATCGATTTATGATAGTGGTCTTGAGTACAACGAAACATCAAAGCGATGAAGACGTTGCAAGTCAAAAGCTACGAATATCTCATTAACATTAACGGACGCTTAAGGTGGCGTTGCAGATTTTAACATTGCAACATATTGTTTTTATGTGACCAGAGAACAGTTAAATAAATAGACCTTATAACAATAAGGTCGATTATTTCTTCTCATTATTTTTTCTATTGGTTAAAGAAGTAACTAGTATATCTCAGGCTATCGAACTGCCAACGGTTTCGTCCGCGTGGCTTACTACACCCGCCATAAGTTACGTCTTTTGGTGCTTCGGTCCCGTGGGCCGTAGCGTGATTTTATAACGCTAATGTTACTCAGGAATAATGTAAAATTTCAGGAGTAATGTAATGTTAAAACCAGTGCTGTAGTTTCGGAGCCCATTCATTACAAACAAACAAAAACATCTTACCTTTTTGTAATATTAGTATGGATAAAATTGTTAAGGCATGTTTCTACTACTCAGTAGAAAAAAGAAGGCAACTTATTCTTAAACATGTACTTTATTTCCAGCGTATGAGATGAGCAAGGCCCAGTCAGTACATTCTCCGGAGGTGGAGCAAATCAACGAACAGTTGCAGTCCACTCAGAGCGTCGAGTACACCGAGAAGAATCTATCGTCACTCGTCTGGATTTGTTCTAGCAACCAGAATAAGGGCATTGTTATGGTAAGCACTTTTTATTTGTTGGTAAGGTTATAAGGGTTCGATAATCAGATGCTTTAAACTTAAAAGTCCTATGTATGATATTGTCACCGTATTATCATAGTGCAGTGCAGAACAGCGGAGAGTCAATGTCAAATTCAGCAATTCTAAATATTGCGCCAAAATGTGTACTAAGTCCTAGTCGTGACCTCCTAGCTTTGGTTAAGACCCCCGCCGCTCAAGTACCACGTACTTTCTAAGTATACGTACTTTCTAAGATTATCTTGGACGACACTGACATCGGTGAAAGAAAACATTGTAAGGAAACTTAGATTTATAATTACAAACATACATAAACTCTCGCCTTTTTCCCATGGGGGTAGGCAGAAACCACAGCACGCCACTACTTATAAATAATCTGTAGTCTCAAATCACCAATCTGTCTAAAGAATGTGAATCAGTAGAGTAGTTAAAATAAATTGTATTATTTAGAATAATAGAATAAAAATACAAATCACAATGTACCAAAACCGGCACAAGATAAAGGATTATCATCAAAAATGACAGTTGTAAAAAAACGTGATTTAAAATGCGAATTTTATTCCAGATTATTGACGCGAATAACCCAGCAGAGGTGATAGAATCGTTCCCAGTGACGGATAAGCACATTCTGTGCGTCGCGTCCGTCCCGGGCGCCGTCGCCGAGGACTATCGCGACTATCAAGAAAGAGTCGCGGGACAACTGGTGGAGAAGCGACAGCCTGTATGTATATTTCACATTATTTCATTATTGTACAAGTCTTCATTTTTGAAATGAGTAAATATGAAGTTTCTTGCTAATTTTCTTCCATATAAAAGTAACTTTTGGCCTTCTTAAAGGTAGTTTTATAAAATAACATACGATCACGTCTGTAACCCCCGAATGGTTAGGCAGAGGTGTATCAATGTGCACCCATAAATCCCATGTATGTTAAGGCCCCATGTAATAGGGGCGAGCCTATTATCATTAACCAGGCACAAATCCTAACTCCGAGTTACTACTTAGAATTTCTTTGAAAAACGCAATGACACTTTGCTCGTCCTTGGTATGGAAACCAAGATCTCTACCGTAGCAGTCGTCGCGCTTAGGAGTTTTATATGGAAAAAAAAAGTAAAACTACTTCATTATTATAATTCCCTCTTCGCAATTAGATTCAATTCATTGCTTATCTATACTAATATTATAAAGAGGTAACATTTGTTTGTAAGTTTGTAAGTTTGTATGTAGGGGGTAATCTCCGGAAGTAATGAACCAATTTAAAAAATTGTTTCACTGATAGAAAGCTACATTATTCGTGAGTGCTATAGGCTATATAACATCACGCTACGACTAATTGGAGCGGAGCATCAATGAAAAATGTGGCAAAAACGGGAAAAAATATTCCTTTTGGGGGCTTTCGTTGCGTGCGCTGCGTAAACGGTTAAAGCTACGCAAAAATAATGTATGAGAGAATTGTTCCTCTTAAAATATACAAAAAAAAAGTCCGCGGCAGTAAATGCCTAACTTTTAAGGTTGACTCACTATAGCCATTTTTATGGCCAGAAAATATGTTTTAAAATAATGCATTATTTGCGAAGCTGTTTTTATGAACATAGTATTAATCCTTATCAACATTAATACGTTATTTATCACAAGTGTTTAATTTTGAACAAAATTGCCCTTCACATCATTTAATTTCAATGAATATCTTGGGAGATATCACAGTTTTAAAATAACTTTGCAGGAAAATAATGACTCTGCGAGACATTCCGTAGCTTATACCTCAGAATAACAGATTATAGGCTAGCCACGGGAACGGATCAGTAACCAAAAACCTAATGTAACGCGGGTGAAACCGCGGGGCACAGCTAGTAGCCCAATAAAGTAAGAAATAATGAAGGCCAATCTACCATAACAATACAGACAACTATAACTAGCAATATTTCATTGTTGCAGTCTCTCTTCTGCGCCGGCCGAATAGATTCGGTGGACGTCGTGTCACCAAAGAATAACGGCAGTGAAGAGAACGGCGATAAGGACACTGTCATTGTTGGAACTACACGCTTGGTAAGTTTGATGATAAGATTTCTATCCTGCTGATACCCCAGTAAACGTAATGACAAGACACGTAGGTACTTGAATCGTCGACGTTTAGCGACTTAGTACATACGCCATAGTTGTATAAACCTTAAATAGCGACGGAGGTCTAATTCGAGCTCGCGGTGCAAGCGTAATGTTAATTCGATCGACAATTAAATTTAGAATACCTATTTTGGCTTTATTATTTTCAGTGAGCGATACTCAATAAATAGCTAGTTTTTAAGCCTAGCCTGTAAAATTGGTTATGTTCATTATGCATTAATTAAATATTTAAATAAAAAAATTAAACCGAAAATCTAAAGAATAGTGGAATTTCCAATTTAAAAAATCTACTTGAATGGAATACTTTTATGTTAACTTGTGCAAGATCTACTGAGCGCTAGACTACTCACAGATTTGGATGCCAGTTACAGTAATTTAGTGAGACATTAGTGTCTGCTGAATATGGCTATATGTATTTTTTCCTTCGTGTACAACGTAATAGGTCACCCACCAGTAAAGACAACCGATGTATCTTTGCAACATGTGCAGTATTTCTTTTTCTCTCTTTTTCATCTGCACTGTAATGGCAATCTGTTTGACACAGTGAACCACTCTATTGTACTGGTATTACATAGGGTAGCTAGAAATAGGCTTCAGTGTGCCCCCTTTCTATTCAATTGATTATTAGACGACAATATGGGTCAGATTACACCGATACGATAACTTTATTTATTACACCATAAGATATCTATTTCATTGTCACAATTCAGAATACGTTACACCGTCTCACAATGAAATGTGTATCTTTTCGTGTAGTAAATAAAGTAAAATTTTAAATCGCTCTAATTAAATGTGCGCGCTGCATCACGTCGCGTCGCGTCTATTTGTGAACTGACCCTTTGTCTTCTGTGTCTACTGTGTCATACACTTCCTCCCCCTTCCAATGTTCCTAGCAGTGGCGGCTGTACCTTAGGTGCGCTCGTGCGCTGAACCACCAATTCAAAAGATTAAAAAATTACAAAATGCATTTATCTCTATTTATAATTTACGATTTTAATATTTATTTTTGAAACATACAAAAACATTAAAAAAATAAAATTCCAATACTAAGTATTCAGTTTATTTTCTCTGTGTAGAAAATATCTCGTGCGCTTCGGTGAGCGCACGAGGACTGCTAATATAAGAGCGTTTCCACATTATCCGATCCGATATCGGTATCGGAGGACGATAGCCGATATCCGATAGCCGACACCATGTGCTATTTTCACATAATCCGACAAAATCGTTCCGATACGGCCATTTGCTCGATAGCTTAGTGCGGGCAGGTCATCATGACAGACTATAATAGAAAACTTTATTTGCTGTATCTATTATATTTGAGACGCAAAAAAAGATCTGTCCACAGACAGTATTGGATACATCCCATGGTGGAAGCTAGATATTCAGAGGGAGCATTTTATACTCTTTTTAACAAGCTACAAAACGCACCTAGAAAGTTTTTTAATTACTTTCGTATGAGTGAATCCACATTCAATTATTTACTAATTCATCTCACAAACAGTATAAAGAAACAAGACACACATTTTCGAATGGCTGTGGGGCGTAAAGAAATGCTGGCTGTGACATTAAGCCGCGCATCGGGTTCTACGCACACAGAGACAATTAAGATACACGTATAGCACACATACAAACATTATCGTCCGACAGCTCACGGGCGTCCGATAGTGCCTGCAACATATCGGTGTCGGCTCCGATATCCGATATCGGAACGGACAATGTGAAAGGCAGGTTCATATTTCATACATTTTACTTGCCCCGATATCGTATCGGCGTCCGATACCGATATCGGATCGGATAATGTGGAAACGCTCTAACTTGTATGGCGTACGAGCAAATATGCCTGGCGCGTGAGACAGAAGATAGTTCATAGAAAATGTACCGAGCATCTAGCCCGTTTTCGAGCGCCGCACGGGCGAACCGACAATTCCCGAAAACACTCGATGTTTGACGAACTTCGCCGGGACGACGACGACGGCCGGCGGGCGGCCGGCCATGTTGAATGAATGACCTTTCGTCTTATCTATCAGTATTCTATACTTTCTCTGTGACGCGCTGCGTAATTAATGTAATTATTATTGTTTGTTTACATTAAGTAATTGTTTTTATTTCGTTTTGGTTGGAGTGTGGTGTGAGTAAATATGAATATAAACATTGACTATATTGAATATAAGCATTGACCTAATGTATAAAAAATAATAAAATTATACTTATATTCTGTAAAATTTTGTTTTACTGCAATTTCTTATCTTAATACTCAGCGAGCAAGTAAAGCGCACCACCAGTTCTATGACCCACCAGCCGCCACTGGTTCCTAGTACAATTCTGTGTCAAGAGTCAATACTGATAGTTCTTGCATTATTTTGCAATCTCGTCTACAGTAACACACCATTTGTTTGAAACCGTTTAGGTAAAAGCTGCTATTCTGACTCCACCAAGCACTCCGGTGAACGAACCGGAGCCTGCACCGGAGCCACAGAACGAAGAGCCGGTGGTAAAGAATGTAGATGAAGCGGACCCGGTGCATGCAGATAGTCCACCCCTGTGCTCTACTCCTATTAATGGTAAGCCTGCTTAAAAGTACAGACCGCGATGCGTAAGCTGAGATTTGCATTTGTGTGAGTGCCCATATAGAGTGAGAGCACGTATAGGTGTGACGTCCGCCTAGAGTTAGACGCGTTCTTTGCTTGGCTTTTAAACCGGTTTTAACCTGACCCAACTCTGCTTTTGGTAATCACTCGCACACATGCAAAGCTCTGCTTACGCCTCGCGGACTGTTAGTCCCTATAAGCAAACTTTTAGCCAAGTCTATCGCGAAGCCTTAATTAAACAAAAGTTACATATAGGCTTTACGTTGACCAACTTTTCAAGCAATATTTGCATAATTTTTTTATTTATTTTATTTATGTGGCACGTGACTCCTATGTGTGACTCTCCCTATGATCTTTGAATGTGACCAGCGTCTTTCTGGTACATGTACGCTGTATTAAATTATCCATTGTTCACAGGCCTATTATAGTATTTTCTGGTATTAAAGCATGACTTTATGTGCCTTTGTATATAGGTGGACACTTGAGCTCTCCCGAGCCGGGCATTGAAGCGTTTGCTCAGCAGCAGAAGGCGGAGCCTCGTCCTGAGTCCACCAATCAGGAGCGCAAGATGTCGACTGTCATGGCGACCATGTGGCTCGGCACTAAGAGCGGCAACCTGTACATACACTCAGCCGTCGGAAACTATAAGAAGTGCTTGGCTAGGTGAGTGAGAATTTCTTTTTGTTTGTCTTTAATTTCTTATGTCCTTCTCCTATTTCTTACCGACATTTGAAACCACAGTAATAAACTTGCTTTCATATTTTTGCTGTTATTGAAGTTTATTTTTCAGCATACGGGAAGGTTTATACTTATCCATAATTTTTGTAAACATTTCTTGCATTCAAAATTGTCACAAGAATTCACAAACTACCAGTCAAGCATTCAATGAATTACGACTGGTAAGATAAACTCCCGTTTTGCATATGAACCAGGAACCAGGAACCAGGCATTAAAGTACTGATCCCATTACAAAAATTCTTTCAGTGGTAGAAACACACTAGATAGACATCACGGGTACACTAGATAAGGCTAGGTTTTACGGTATAATAAACTTCCATACGGGTGAAGTTAGATACAGAAAGTAGTGGTTATTTAAAATTTATTTTTAATCCCTATTTATTTGGTTTATTCCAGTACTTTTTCTTGTCCCGGATATCTTAGGACTGCTTACTTCCTTCGAAAAGTGGATGAATGGTTTCTAAACAATTCATCCACTTTTCGCTAGTTTGTTCATTGCCAAAAGGCGTCTAATTACGGTTCGATTCAGCTTTATAGAAAGTCTTCTTTGGTGTGACCAAAGGGGTAACAATAGTTACTCTTAGCAAATATCGCTCATTTAATCTCAGTCTCAATCTGTCAAAAATGCCATTTATTTACTTAGATAAATTAGGTAGCGTAAGTTACGTAGGTGTTTTTTTTCACATTGATTGTCGCTGAGATCAGATTGCAACTAGGTATTCAAATCGGTTTGAATTAGTAAAATTGAAATTAATTTCTATATTAACGATCAGGGTATACTAAACCATAAATTTCCAAAAAACTAAATAGTAAAAATGATTTTTTATATTTCCTTCCAGAGTGAAGCTGAACGACGCCATACTGTCCATAGTCGCGTGCGCATCTCGCAGCATCGTAGCGCTTGCTGACGGTACTGTGGCAATATTCTCGAGGCACGCCGACGGCCAGTGGGACTTCGGACAGTACTGGCTGTTGACACTGGGCGACCCTAAGTGCTCGGGTAAGTTTAGAGACATATTTTAACAAGCTATTCTCAATTTTACTGAAAATAAATAAATGTGGGATTAGAAAAATAACGATTTCTGAAATAGTATAATAAAGCTAAACAGTTTTTTTTCCTTTGTTTAAACGCGATAATCTCTAGACCTACTATTCGAAATGGGGAAAAAAAAATTGTCTATGATATCTAGATTTATGAGGAATGGTACGCTAACCCCCGACTCAAAATGTCTATATAAGTTTGACGTGTCTGTGTGTCTGTCTGTGGCGCCGCAGCTCTTAAACTTAACGTTTCTTTTTATTTGAAAGAAGGGTCCCTAGCGATGGTTCTATGTTTTATCAAAATCAGTTCAGCCGTTTCAAGGTTATCAGCTCTTTTGTTAGCCGCTGTAGGATCTTTATTTTTTTGTCTGGGGTTAATTAAATTTTATTATGACTCCCGTGAACGAATGAATAGAATACCTGTTATTCCAGTGCGTTGCCTCAGCGCCGTCGGCTGTACAGTCTGGTGCGGCTACCGCAACAAGGTGCACGTGATAGAGCCTCGCTCGCGCCTGCTGCTGCACTCGCTCGAGGCACACCCGCGCCAGGAGAGCCAGGTGCGGCAGATGGCCTGCGACGGCGACGGCGTCTGGGTAAGCAGGACCTTTTACACTTCATTGTTTTAACCCTTACCCATACAATTTTAACCCTGCAGTGGTCGCGCCTTAAAAAGTCACGTGGGTGGTCGCGCCTTAAAAAGTTAAAGTAATTAATGACTATAAAACAAATTTATTACTATAACACATGCATCTTAATAAAAAAAATTAAAGATAAGAAAATACACTCGGAACTAACTTTTAAAACTAACACCGAAGAAGGGTTACGACCTCTCCGTAGCGCGAATGATATCTGTCTCGCAAGGACACGTACGAATTACGGAAAGAAAAGTATAACGTATGAAGGGGCACAGATATTCAACAACCTACCACGAGAAATAAAAACGTCAGGAAGTTTACAAATATTTAAAAGTCGCTTAAAATCTTATATTATTGACAACATCTAAGTCCGGCCCTGGTTCATGTTTTTAATATACCCACAATTTTTATTATTTTGATTCGCATGAATGTTTCACTGCTACCTTCAATGTACTGTTATGGATGTTAATTAATGTTGTTGTGTTCCTTAAATATTGTGCATGTCATACCAGCTCGGCTCACGAATTTATTCTTATTTAGTTAAAATATTTCTCATTAAGTGAAATTTGTAGTGAATTTCTTTTGAGTAAATAAAGATTCTTTAACCACAAAAGTCACGTGGGTGGTCGCGCGAGCTACATAATTATGTAGGCCAATTTGTTTTATCGTTATTTAAATGAAATTCAATTGTATTATTATTTTCTTATTAAAATACGACAAATTAACTCTTCCAAAATGAAATGAAAACGAAAACGTCTTGTTTAAATTTTCAAAAGATGTACTTTATCTTTTGAAAATTTTGAATAAAGATTTATTTCTTTAAATCAGCTATGAAAAAATAGTACGCAAAAAGTCATGTCAGTTTATACGACCATGGGCTACATTATGTAGCCCGCGCGACCACTGCATGGTTAAACGCGCGAATCAATTTCGTAGCTTTATTTCATGCGTCATTTTATTTGTAACTCAGCTCAGTGCTGGTGCTGGTATTCTCTATGTCACCCTATTTGCGTCTTCTAGTTATTTCTTCGTCTTGTGCGTGTAGTCTGTCTAAGGCCTCATTTACGGAGACGCGGGGCGACGCGCGTCGCGTGCGGCGTGGCGTCTCGCGGCTCGTCTTATATTGCCATACGTTTGTGTTGACGCGTGCGATGATAAGTGCCGCTTGACGCGCCGCCGCTCCGTAAACAGACAAATCGTAATCGCGCCGCGAGACTCCACGCCGCATGCGACGCGCGTCGCCCCGCGTCTCCGTAAACGAGGCCTAAGCCGCATCAGCCTACCTCATATCATACGCTAAGCTACGTTTTCCGACTCGTTTACTCAGTGGTCTGTTGACCAACAGCTAGAGATCTTTCAACTTCAACTTAAGCTTGCAAACCATTTCGGTGTCTCCATTGTTTTTGTACGTTGTGTGTGTCAAACAAACAATAAAAGTACTTATTATCATGGTGTAATGGTATTTAATCACACATTCGGTTTCTCAGGAACCACGCTAGCGTTTCCATCGCTAATGTGGTTCTTAAAGATATCCTGTAGGACCCAGGATAGTAAGTATTTTAAATGAGTAAATAGTTCAAAGCTTACTTTTTTCTTTGTATTAGTTAGTCACTTTATTTTGCCTCCATTATTGAAATAAATGAAATTGTCCTATTTCAATTACATTAGTGATACTAACATATTTTTGAATGTCAGGTTTCAATAAAGATGGACTCGACTCTTCGCTTGTACCATGCCCATACATACCAACACTTGAAGGATGTCGACATTGAACCATATGTCAGCAAAATGTTGGGCACTGGCAAGCTTGGATTCTCATTGGTCAGGATCACAGCTCTGTTGATCAGCTCGGGAAGACTGTGGATCGGTACAAGTAACGGAGTTGTGATATCTGTACCACTGTCGGAAGGGTCCAGTCGGGACTCTATCGGGCCCCAGCCATCAACTTCTCGGTCGCCTGCGCTACGTAAGTAAATTATACTTTTGTATTGTCGATAAAAGTAAACAGTACTATTATTTGTGTCAACTTTTGGTAACTTCTGCCATATTGAGTCTCGTAAATTCATTTCCCTATTCACTATTGAGCTACCTTTTCTTACATAAAGACACCTAATACGTTTTGGCATACTAATATGATTTGAAGTACATCAAAGCGTCGGTCGTATCCTCATGCAATATTAGCCCTAACCAATAACAATTTTAAATTCATAACACAATAGAATAATAACTTAGAATCTTTATTTTTAAAATAACATGTATTTTCGTACTCTTTCCAGCTGCCATAGCCTCTTGTCCCACGGGTAATATCCCTTGGTGCTCGATGGCCCATGCCCAGCTAAGTTTCCACGGGCACCGCGACGCTGTGACTTTCTTCGTGGCCGTCCCAGGAGTGGCTGGCTCGCCCGTACGCACTCCCGAATCTCCCCGACGACACTCGCCAACCATGCCACCTATGCTGGTCATATCGGGCGGCGAAGGATATATTGACTTCAGAATAGGTATGTATCATGTTTAATGTTCCAGCTCTATTGATACATGTTTTCTTATGCAATTTGTATAGCTGGTGCCGAACATAGTTTTAAATATGGGAACATTTATTTAGACTTCACAGATGGTACACAAAGTGCCAAAAGTGTGTTAAAAAAATGGCAACTTCTTAGGAATTTTGCGTATTTGAAGCTTTGTCTGGCGCCAAGGTTAGAGCGAATTTTAAAACAATGTTAGAAGTTAGCGTGTCGTGATAATTATTCATACAAAAGATTGAATGTGTTTATCATAATGACTGTATCGAAATAAGTTGTGGCGTGAGTGGTAACTGAATACTCTGACTCGTCAAAATAAAACAGTTTTCTTGGACAATTCATGTATTTCAACAATTTATTGACTAACTGAATGTCACAAATTTTCGTTTGTCCTGGTTCATTAACAATCTTGTCTGACGTCATCAAAATAATAATCCTAATACGTTTAATTGAACTAACATTCATTTAATATTCCAACATTGTTCAATAAGAGTGTTTAATCTTGATGAGTACAACATTTTTAGGTTCTAGCTTCTTTATCAGACGATACATTTGCAGGTCGCTAGCAGTATTTCCTATGTCTAGAACACAAGAGAATAAATATTTATTTTATTTACGAAAAGTAAGCAAATTAATGGATAAATCATGTATCGCTAGAATTATTAGATATCGTAGGATATTGCTTAACTTAGTCTATTGAAGCAGTATTTACCTAAACAATTTACGTCCGAAGTTACACAATATTCTAAAAACTTCATAAATTATTTTATTTTACATAACATAAATTAGTGTTAGGTTCATTTCCTATTGCCATTACCATTAAAAGGATGTCTTGATAATGAAAACTATTCATGAATAAAAGTCCACCAGCCATACAAATAATACATTAATTCAGATTGTAGTTCCATGGATACAGCACGCGATATTTGAGTGATTCATTAATCTCTAAAAAAAACATGAACACTGTTCAAATTGTGATCATTTTAGTAGTACTGTCAGTGACTTAGGACAAAAAAATATACGAATAGCTAAAATAGTTTTTAAGTTTCTTACAAAGTGCTATCTATTGCGTCATAAAAAAGGTACAGACATAGCTTAGATAGCATGCTAACAGTTCAATAATGTTTTTAATTGGATTTAAGCACACCTTAAAAGAACTCACAAGATTAAATTGATGTTTGTTTTTCCAAAAATGTTAAAAGTTTAGAATTTCGAGTGTGTAATAAAATTTGATAATAAGATCCGTTAGAAATTCGCCAAAAGGTAACGGGTACGGACCTTTCTTTCACCTTTCTCGATATATCTGGCAAATCACTTGGCTGGTCACAATTGCAGAGTGTATCTTCAATACAGCATGGCATCCATGAAACTCAATCATACTTGCTACTCAAAAATAAATTATAAACTCAAAACAAGCAATATGCACGTTAGTGTAGTCTAAAACTCATCCCATTGCGTTTAGTAAGCTTTGCTTAATAATAGTAGAATCTAGTATGACGCTTGTACGCTTCTACGCATAGTGATAAGATTCGTTTTATTTGAAAGTAGGAGAACATTATGATAAGGATTTGTGCCTATTGTTTGATTTGAATTTCAGGTGTTTTCTACTAAAATGTGTTGACTTTTTTTTTTGTATCATAAATGTCTAACACTTGGAGTGGTTCGTTCACTGTTTTTAAATAAAGATATATTTTGACTAAACAATTTAGGTATTTCCAGACTTGCATTTCCTTTCTTATCTCAAACTTGACGTTCTACAAGAGAATAATCAGTTTTGCAGTTTTTAAATAATTCAATTTCAAGATATTTTCTTATTTGCACTTTGAACGAATTCCGTAAATAACTCACACAATTACAACTCACAGTTTTAGTGGAAAATGCTCATTGAATAGGCATCATGCAGTTGATGAAGATAATTTTCCCGGTTTTTTTCTTTTGCCGATATAGAAGAGCATGCTGATGACATACGTGACACAGCGTCCCACGTCATTGTATGGCAGGTCTTAAGAGAGTCCTGAACGTACCTGAACGTAGCATAAATTAATTTATTGTTATTACTGGTACGTTGAATTTTAGCATAAAACCAGCATGTGCGCTTGCTGACACATAACACAAGCTAACATGAGCCTGTAGTCCACCGTCAATTGTCGACAAACAGTGGGTCTTCATGAGGTTTTGACAGCTCCTATGAGTTCATTGTTCCTTTCGTTAAAACTCTAATACGTTTTTTTTAGTAAATTAAACCGTTTAGACGTTAGGTACTTAATAGTCCTTCTAGTTATAAACAATCGTAGCTCTGATACTAGTCGTTACTAAAAGCTGTCTCTGTCAAAACCTCACGTTCATTTCATCAGTTCACGCATATTAGACTCATTCTAACATACCACTAAACTCATAACTAACACATTGGTTTTCGGTGTAACACTATCCGTCGGCAGGTGAGCACGAAGTTACTTAGTTTTGACTAATTATGTTCTTAATACATTGCTAACGTGTATATTGCTAATACCAGTATATAGACATGTAAATATTAACAGACAGTATCTGTGTTCAATGTACGACTGTGTAGTTGTAAGATACTAAATAATAATTCTGAATGTTAAATCTCTTCGCTTTTACGTCGCTAAAATAAACAAAAACAGTTTGTGCGTTTCAACAAACGCATGACTGTTCTATTTTTGCAATGTTTTAGCTAAAATTTTGGAGAAGCGCTGCAGCAAAGGATCTCATAACAGAAGTAAACAGTTAGTTTATTTTTCAATGATCAGATCATTAGATGGCTTCTTCACGTGTGTCCTTTAGAGAGTGGTTACGCACGCCCTGTAATATATGTTAGCAATAACCGAGGAGAAGTAGCTGTAACGTCTTTTATTGTCAACATTTCTTTGTTATCAGAGCAACAGCACCTCATAAATAACGTCATTTTATGTCATTCCCCATCGTCCTTTTATTTTGTTTTTCTATGTTGTCTGTCCATTTCGTTCCTGGGCACATTTATTTTGGACCTTAAAATATTTTATTGTGATAATGGTCAATTTTGCAGGTACTTGTCAAACAGCACAGAAGGAATACGTGGCGGATAACATGTCGACTAATAAAAATAATCAATGTTTCATTTAATTTTCAGCCGACTCGGAAATGGAGGACAGTGTGGTCGTTGCGGAGGATGGGTCGTCAAGCGGACATAGTTCCTTGGCCGACCGGGCTTCCAAGAGCCATTTGATAGTGTGGCAAGTTGCGACTGCCTAACGCAGGGCCAGCCGTGTGCGACTTGACTCCGATTCGGACTATGTGTATGTGTGTACGTCCACTAAACCTGCGACGCTCATCAACGCGTAAGTTACCACGTGGATGTGAATAGGACGACGGTTCTGGAGATGCATGGAGTAGACTTCCCCTTTAGGTAGTTGAACAAAGCATTATTTGCATGAAGTCCTCTAAAGTACCGTAGACTCGTTGACGATTTAGATTCTGTATTTATGTTAGTTGGTCAGTTACCTTTATAATTTAAGTAAATGTTTGTGATTGTTTCCTAATTTAAGTTTAGTGTAATCTATCATGATATCAAGCTATTGCGTATACTAAGATCTGAGAGGTCACAAAATTGTTACTAAGGAATGATTTTGAATACCGGTTCGCAAGACTTGGGGCAATATCAAGTATGAGAATATGTGATAGGCTGGTATCAAACCTTGTAATACACTACCCTGTACGTAGATATTAGAATCTGTTGTAGTCACATCTCCAAACCGTCGAAACTAACGGATAAGCGAAGTGTTGTACGATCAGTATTTACGATAACGTTTTATATCTTACGAGTTTGGTTGCATACGCAATTAGGAATTGATTTATGTGTTGGTCCTTCGTATCCATCTTTATCCTATCAGCATTACTTATTAATATAGGATATGCGTGAATGAGGGACTGATTAGAGTGCAGGTTTGTTCTTGTCATACGTCTCTTATATGAAAGAGCTCAATGAATTACTATATCATTAAATACCTTAATGTGTTCGACTCCTGTCCTTTATTGTGGGTGGATCATATAAATACAGGTTACATAACCTTGTAATATGGACTTCATACATATCCTAAATTAATGAGAAATGTGTAACACAATGTGTTGTTCATGTCTCACTACACACGTCTCCGATCGATGTTTCACATGGCATTATATAACTTTGTTATATACACTACTACAATGTATCATTCATCATAATATATAGTTACTATGTGTGCTTCATATTTGGCTATATTGTTTCTTGGCGCTATAGTCCTTAATATTGCTCATGTCAAGAAGCGTTTGGCCGTGGACGATACATTACCTTAAGTTATGTCGACCTCGGTCCAAACATAATCTCATTAAAATTATGTACAAGATGTAACCACCAAATAATACCTTTTAGTAGTGTTAGTTAGATTAAATGAATATATTGAACATTTTTATAATTATAGATACGCAATACTTATCTAATAAAGCAATCTTCTCAAGGAATATGACCATTTGGGCTGTGGTTATCATCTGCATCACAATTTTATAACTTTAATTTAATTTATTATTAGATGTTTATATTATGAGTTGAAATTATTATTTTAGGCGCGCTGCGGTACGCTTGCGTTCTATTGATTCATAAATAGAAGAATGTTTTCAAAGATAATTGATTTCACAGTACAGCTTAATTGTATGTGATGAAATGTATAATGAATTTCTGCGCAAGAGTACCGCGCGTGAGGTAAGTAGGAAAGTTTTATTTTGACTGAATCATTTAAAGTACTTTATGAATTTATTTTTATTATTTTTCATTTTAGTAGATGCTGGTGTTATTTTTATCAAATTACTAATGGTGCATAAATAGATTAGGTATATATTGTTCTATTGTATTCACTACGTCACATGTGAATGTAGCCTTCACCAATATTTACATGCGTAATACTATTTATAGTTGTACACTTAGAGCATGCGTTGCACGAAACGTTAGCGGGCCTGACGATCAGAAGAAAATCGGCCATTTTCCGCTTAGGTTACTGTCTGAACGGTAACAAAGAACTGTTACTGTGTCGCGTTACGTAAGCGTGAGGTTACGTGATCTCTCAGTTTGGCATCAACACTAACAGAAAATCAATTTATCTAGTCCTTTATGGACGTTATTTCGAGTGAAAACTAGGATTTATCAAAATCCTAAACAGTTTTTATATTTTACAAAATTGTAACAGTACTTTTTATATTTCTTTACAATACTATTTTATGTATTTGCCCGAATGCAATACAAGTTTCGTGTGACGTAAGCCTATATTATTAATTTAATAATCTACATGTAAAGTGACAGTTCTTTTTGTAAATACCTTCTTTAAAACACGTTTTCGCTCGATGTGTACTCATATTTTATTGGAAATCATCATAAAGTTTTAATTAGTGCTATATGAAATCATAAAATTAATATATTAAGTTATTAAACAAAAAGATTACAGCAAACGCTGGTTGAGGGTGAAATAATTCGATTAAAAAAACTGCTTTTAGTATGTGTGGATTATTATTTATAGGTGATATTGACTCGTAACGTTTTGCTGATAGATGTATTCCCGTATTGGTCTGTGCAACACGTATTATATAGTTTAGCCACGCTTTCTTGTTTGACTATTTATATGTATAACTATTTGTACACCAATTTGTTATGTCGTAGATGCCCGCTTTCGCACATATTTCTACATAATAATTATATTATTCTCATACATGATGACATCGAAACACAACATATTCTACTTTACAAGATTTTATATTTAATTGTTCTTGATATTATTTGAATTATTGCAATTAATTTTTCTTTTAATAAATAATTCTTACTAATATTAAAATTACTCGTATCTACACTACGACATAGTGAGTAGAAGACAAACAGTTGTACTAATACATGTAGGTAGACATTTTGAAATCAATCTCCGTGTTTTACCATAATAAACAATCATTAAAGATATATGTCTAGCAGTAGTGCTAGGTTTTAAATTCGATAATAGGTCCTACGTTTAAATAGTAACAAGAATATTTATCGATGTTAGTACTCGTAATTCAGCAGATATCCACGTCACTGCAATAAAACTTGTGAAGCAATCTTAGAATTATAAGTGTAGATCACGTGTGTTTGTTTTCATTGGCCAGTTTTAATCCTGAACCATCGTTGACTGTAAGTGCTAGTCAAAATATCGACATAGTGATGTAAATTTAGATAGGCTTACTTTGTTTTGCTAACGTAGCTGTAATTGACGTTAACAATCACGCGTACTTGCTATTTGCCGCGTAGGAGCTCGTGCGGCTTATACTGTATATGTAATACGCGGTAAAGTTTGCATCGGTACAATTTGTGATAATTTTACGTGGTGTTTGTGGCACCACTAAATTCGGATGCGGGAACTCTTTTTACTAAGCATCTTGTCACGTTTGTGAGTGTCTAATGAATCACGGTGTCAATTTGCCGGATTTAATAAGTCTGACTATCACCCCTGATTTCGTTCAAAGGTTGAATAGATCCTCTATTCATCTTGCAATAACCCGCGAACACAATGTCAGACACGGGCAGGCTAGTATAGAGAGTGTCTGCGTTTGTATTCATGTTAGCATTCTTCTAGGTAACACTATAATTGGAAATGTGAAAGTGTACGCTCATTTGGAAAAGGCGACAGAGGCAGTTTATTTGGCACGGTTGTGATATTAAGAGGGACAACTGCCTTTTTAACTCTAGTTAGGAAAGCTAGAGCAGGGTGATTTGTTAGTGTCAGTGTGTTTAAATATGTCCAATGTCTATTCAACTGTTATAGTTCCGTTGACCGTTCTATGGCGGCTTCTCTCTGGCGTTCATGTGCAAGAGTTACCG
The DNA here is from genome assembly GCA_932526535.1 of Caradrina clavipalpis. NCBI lineage: Eukaryota > Metazoa > Arthropoda > Insecta > Lepidoptera > Noctuidae > Caradrina > Caradrina clavipalpis. Next base: position 9,514,712 of record OW052087.1, read on the forward strand.
CGTGTGCATGGAACTAAACGTATAATATGACTGAAAAAGCATAATGCATGTTAGGTATTTGATATTTATATTGTAAATTGGTTAATATTTATTATTTGTGTTTGTACTTATTTTGACTTTAGTTTCGTTTTGTTTATACACTTACCATGAACTCTAAAACAAATGTCTTATTTATGTAAATTACGAAAACTATTTCTCTATAATGTATTGAGATGAAAGTAGCTTTATGTGAATAAGTTCGAAAAAATAAAAATAATAAGCTAGAAATTTATTTGGCGAAAAAAGACTATACACCCAGGTGTATAGTGTATAGTACACTCTTTAAAAAAACAGGCGTGAGGCCAGGAAGTTCGAGAAAACGAAATTAATATTGAATTAGTAAAACTACTTTCATTTCAATTAGTATATATCATGTAGGTACCTACACAAGACCGGTCCCTTTTCGTGGACACTGTTTCAATCAATCTTAAGATTGGCTAGGAATTATTTTTTTCTAATTCATATGTACTTTCTGAGTTTATCTTGGACATCACTGACATCGGTAACCTTGTCAGAGGCCCTTGAGGCGGTTTAGAAACTCTGACACTAGGGTGTGTGGGGTCGTTAGACCTTACTGCCCACACGATAAGAAGAAGAAGTTTCAATCAATCTTAAGATTGGCTAGGAAATGTACAAACAGGTCACACTTTATGTAATAAGTAACATGTTATACTAAATTACGTTTACTGAAACCATTGGTTATGATATCGACCATTGTTGCCATCATAACCTCTCGTTTCATGAAACCAATATGGTTAAAACATATTTACACAATACAGAGTACCTACTTATACCAAATTAGAAATAATGAGTTTGTAATTTAGAAGTTAATTGACTTCGTGTATTCTGCAAGCATAAATTTTTTATTTATTTATATTTTTTATTTTGAATTTGGGAGGAAAAATTATCAATTTTATATTATTTGAGTCATATTAAACGTAAAATGTCATGTAATAATACTATATTGATTACTGATATTTTTTCTGTTTTAATTGCAATTAAAGACGCTGGAAATTAATTTACTGTTTTATTTTCCTTATGAGCTAAAATTATTTGATAACCTGACTTTCCCAAAATTTGCTGTTATTTTGAATCGGTGACCAATGATTTTGTCCAGACAACAGCTCATTTTAATCAGTAAACATTGGACAGTGATAAAATACGTCTATTGACTGTAGTCTTTTTAAACCTATAGTGTGTTCACTTGTGTATCTACTATTCTTGTCTCTCGATGATGATAGTATTTTTTTTACCTCATTATCAAATATTACATAAAAGCTGCTCGAGCATACTACTGCTTAGTTTGAGCAGTAGACTCCAAATACACTAAACAAGAACAAAACACATAAACAAGAACGATGCATAAAATTGCCATTTACAAAATAAAAAAACTAATTACTAGTGGCGTTTATTGTGACAGTTATTTCTAAAATAGTGCTTGTTGTCAGTGCGGCTTAGCGGTGGATGCAGTGTCGTGATGATGATGTCTTAATAGACAACTGCTCGGGTGTGTACTTCAGTTTATGCCGTGGTTGTGTTACCTGGGTGATAGTCTTTGCTAGAAGAGCGATTTTGGCGCAGCACCAGTTGACTATGGTGGAGTCGTTTACAACTAGTTTCTGACGCGGATAGGAAGACCGACGACGGGCCTAACCTGTAGCGCGCACGTGGCGACTAAGCTGCAGCGTGGCTCTACTAAGCGGAGATGCCACAATTTAGGACTTGCTACTCCAACTCGTCTGGATATGGGTAAGCAAATGATAAATATTCTACCTTCCCTCATTCCTCTGCTAGATTCCTGCACCTTTGATGTCTAAGGCGATTGGCATACTGCCCCGCATCACGGAGCGTGGTGCGTGGTGATCTGCAACGTGCGCGTGAACGTGTTTTCAGTGTGTTGGACTACGCGTGTTTTCTATACAAACACAGATACTTGCGGATAACGTAAGAACGCGCACTCCCGCGCCACGCTCCGTGATGCGGGGCAGTGTGCCGATCGCCTAAGCTCCTGCGTAAAATGATTTGTTTTAAAATAAAGCAAAACTTGTTTCGGTTTTTATTATTCAAGACAAAAGGCAATGTCCTGATATGTATCTAAGTTATTACATGCAAATACTAGGTACTTACTATATAAAATAATCTTAACTAATATCATAAAGAGAAATGATTTGTATTTTTGTTTGTAATGAATAAATCCAACACTATTTGCAAAATTCTTTTGCCTACTATAGGTAACACCACGCTACGACCCACCAGAGTAGAGCAGTAACCAAAGTCTTAACTAAAAGAGCCTTAAAAACCCTGGGGTATTGCTAGTTTTTAATAATGATAATATATTTTATGAACACAATATTTATAATTATATAAAATAAAATGGTCGTGGCCATGTTAATAGTAGTAATTAATAGTGACCACTAAAGCATCATATCATTCCAGTTTTAACGCCGATAGACAAAACGGACAACAAAAAAAAAACATCACAATTGTGAATTTCCAGTTTTTAAAGGTACAAGTGTACGGGTAACGAGCAGATTATTCCGGTGAACCTTATACTGGGGCAAGTAACGAAACCATAGCAGATCTAATTCGACCCCAACACCATCTATTGAGCAAGATAGTAAACTTTTTATAGGGTGAATGAGAAAAAAGAAAAAGAATTAAATAATTATGACAGTATTACCTGCTTAAATACATATTTTTATTGACTGAGAAAAATATAACTTAAAAGCGTTTACGAAGCATTGTAAGTATTTCATACAAACTTTTAAGTTCTTGAAAATAGTTTAATCGCCGGAATTACTGTTGTTAAAATAATTTAATACTATTAGGTACTCAATATTTTATTGGGGCGATTGACATCGTGAGACTTCCAAATAAAAAAAAAACATTCTGTTAAAGTTTTTTGTAATCATTTGTTTAAGTATCGGTCACAATTACCAGTCAACCTATATAATATTATTATCAAATTCGTGATCCGTAAAAAACATTACGCCGACGAAGTCGCGGGTAAAAGCTAGTCTATTAACTGGGAAGGTACCTAAGATCTTCAGTAAACTTTTGCCACGTGGTGAGAGACCGCGTGGCTTGCGAGTAAAATCTGCGAGGTGTGGGGAGGTAGTAACAGCAAATAGTAGTTGCACTCGTGGGGTGGGGTGGGGTGGGTTGCCTAGCAACGGCGTTGTTTCCGCGGCAGTCAGCTGCGATGCGACCGCACTGCCATCTGCGGGCGCATTCGCGCGCGGTAGACGCTAACTGACAGCTGGTTACTAGGGTAAATAAACATACATAACTACTCCTATAAATAAACCGCCTTAGTGCATGAAATCGTTCTATAATGAATACGACAGAAATACCTTTTAATTCTAAACACTTAAAACTTTAAAACAGCATCTATTATCTCAGAAAATGTCCAAATAAATACTGCAGGAAAACCGGTGCCTGGGAAAACCTTCAAAAACCTTCCACTAGGTGTCGCTGATACCCCTGCGGTTAAAAAATAGAGCTGGTTACCTAATGATTAGTTTTTTAAACATCTGTTTCTATTTGTTTTACGCTATAACAAAAGCGCGACAAGATTTTATAATAATATACCACCACTACAGGTGATCAAAAACCTTTTTTAACACTTATATTTTACTTGTTTTTTTTTTTTTTTATAATAGAAGCATGTACAGTCGAACAAACTATTTGGTATACGGGCAAAATTGTGTCTAGTACACTGGTAATATTCATTTTGATTGTATGCGTAACAACTTTTTTAGCTTATGACACATTTAAGAGAGCGATGTGAAAGAATTGACTGCTCAGCACACTCACAACATGTTTAAAAGTAATTGCAAGTAAGCTGCCTGTGTACCAAATAGTTTGTTTTACTGGACAATCACAAGCATAATAAAATTATGTTACAACTAGCGAACTGCCCGTACTTCGCTTATTTCACCCGTGCTAAGTTACTTCTTTGGTTACTGCGCCGCCCCCGTGGGTCGTAGCGTGATGTTACATAGCCTTATATGTTACTTATATAGTTGTAATATTTTGCAATATTTTAGTGAAAAAAATGGTTAAAATAAGTCCAGTAGTTTCGGAGCCTATTCGGTATAAACGAACAAATAAATATTTTCTCCAAATATTACTAAGTATAGGTACGCAAAATTTAGAGCGATTTTCTTCTAAAGTCAAGTAAGTTATGGTGTTATGAAATAGGGTTTATTTCTATGTTGCAATCGGTCTTTACGGGAAAAAATATTTTGAGTTTTTCATAATCTTTTTTTCTTTTCGTTTCGATGATAATAATTGTTTATAGTACCTTTTTTTACCGAAGAGTCTAGTACTATAGGACTTAGGGAAAACGTTGCTTCCTATTGGTGAACCATTTTGGACATCCTATACACAAACAAATTTTACCTCACTATAATTTTAACATACATTTCGGTAGATATATTCTGAATACTAGGTAATTGCTTGTCAGAAGTAAAACTTCAAACCTACGTCATGTAATCTATTTATCCGTCTAAAATATATAATTCAGAAATAATAATAAAATTGTTGGGTTTAATACCCTTCTTCCATTTCCCTTCTATGGCTGAGGCTACATTAGACCGCGACGCGACATGCGTCACGTGAGCGATTAAAACAAATAAATTAATGCTCACGTATATGGCTACACCGTCTATCAAATATTACTAGCGATCTTTGATTTATTTATGCGATAGGAACAACACTACTGCAATCACAGCATCGGCTACATCAAGGCTGCTCAACCCCAGGCCCGCGAGCCATGAGGTGGCCCGCGGATGGATTTTAAATGGCCCGCGCAACTATCAACTTCTGATATGACACCTAACATAAGAAAATTATTACAACAGAAACATTGTCAGAAATCACATTGACTGCATCTATTGATACAAACAATGCTGATGTCTCATGTTTTATCCTTTTTTTTTTAATGAACATGTCAATGATAATGACTTTGGTTTTCATGCACAAGTCCCAAAAGTAACTTAAACAGGAATAGTTAGTGGCCCGCCGAAAATTTTTAAATCGACCGTTTGGCCCAACTGTTAAAAAAGTTGAGCACCCTTGGGCTACATCAACATATCAGCGAAACTTATATTATGAATATACGCGGATTTACGCTAATAATGTAGCCGCAAATCGCTGCGTACTTTAGCCTCAGCCTTAGTATCTCCCACTTTTCTTCTTGTCTTCGGTTACATTATGCTTTACTCGGGGCTAGACAAAAGCCGGCGTGCCGACGCATGAAAAGAGCCTTGTCCCTTTGTATCTACCGACATCCACGCTGCTGGACAAAGGCCCCTGTTATGTACCGGTAAAGTAAAGTACTAACGCCTGTTCCGCAGATGCTTGACAATCTTGAATAGGTACTATAGTGTTTCTTTTTTTAATATCAAGGACTAAATTAACAATTACTAAGTTTATCTTCGATATCACTGACATCGGTTACGTGAGGCCCTTGAGGCGGTTTAGAAACTCTGACAGTGATTGTGTGGGGTCGATTGCTCATACGATAAAGAAGAAATAAGAATTGACAGTTTCATACGTCAAACACAAAAATAATGTGCTTTCGGCACATAAACTATCCGCGTACGTCAGATAATCGGTGAGAGAATGGAATATGAATGGAATGAACTTTAATACATGCCAACGAAAGATGGATTTATTTATTTATTTAACACTTTATGCACACAAAATGTACAGCGGCGGACTTAATGCCAATGGCATTCTCTACCAGTCAACCTAATGGATGGATCCGACCGATGCATCGGTCCCATACATCCATCCATCGCGATGGATGGATGTATGGGACCTCTCGTCTGGATGTGGATGGCCAACGCACATGTCCTAAAAAATCGGTCCCACAAAACTATGATCTATTCAACAGTCCGATAATCGATCCTACAATAAGTCGCGTACGTTGGCGGAGGCCCTAATCATAAAGCACACTATTTACAAGTCAGACACTTAATTAAAGCTGTGAAATCAGATTATTAAATGCCTTTTATAATAGATTTCATACACCGTTAAATTTTAATGGTTGTTTACCTACACTCTACAGCCTAATGATTTGTCTTGTTAGTACAATCGATTTATATTGTTTATTTTAATTAGAATGTAAACAAAAACATGTTGGATTGGGTGTAAACAAAACGCTTAAGTGACCGCGAAACAATGAATATTTTAATGATCATTAGTTTTGAATTAATCGAAAATAAAAAACAATTTCATTCTATGCTTTGATAATATGTAGGTGGGTACCAGTAGGTACTGTGATCACCTTTTGGGCGTGACCGAGATACTGAGTTATACTTTATTTGGTTAGCCACACTGGAATCATGCAATTATACTCGTAACTCATAGTTGCAATAAATCTATATTAATATTAAGAGGAAACATTTTTTGGTTGCTTGTACCGAATAGACTCCGAAATCACTGGACCGATTTTAACAAATTTTTCACCAATAGATAGCTACATTATTCCTAATTAACATAGGCTATATAACATCAAGCTACGACACAAAGGAGCGGAGCAGTAACCAAAATCGTACCCTAACTCGGTTGAAAGAAGCCACGCGGGCGACGTTCGCTAGTGATTTTTAAGTAGGTACTTTTGCTTTTAATCAATTTGATTGGAGCCCTACTGAAGCAAAATTCGAGACAGCAGCCATTAAAATTTTTGTGTGTATCGTTAGGTGCTGTACCGGTTCTCACTGAAAACCTTTAAACCCGACAACGTAGGGGACGTTTTCGGGTTTAAAGGTTTTTCAGTTTCATTACCTCTTTGTCATCGTTTTATGCACCGTCTTTTGTTTCGCGCTATTGTCGTCTGCCGGGCGTACAGTCACAAATAAAAATGAAATGCGGCTGAAGTACAGTCAACAGAAGAGATAGGTAACTATGCCGTCACATATAATAAAAGTTTTTTTGCGTGTCGCGGGTTCGATTCCCGCACGGAACATAAATATTTGTATGACCTATAGATAGTTGTTCCGTGTCTGGCTTCTAACTATCCAAACGACGCTATGTTTTGATGTTTCTAGCTTTAGGTGTATCAGAATCTTATGTCAACAAGGGAAATCAAAATTTGTATTTTGCAAGACCGGGGAAATTAGACTGAAAAATAAATCAATCGTGTCTTCTTTCCATAATCTTTCGAGTAATCTTTCCATACATATTTATTATTTGCTAGCTTATACTTGCGACTTTGTTTGCATGAACGATCATGCAAACGGACATCACGAGAAGGAAACGATTATCACGGGGTTTTATCTTTTTTGCGGAATCCTAATTTATTTTTCTAAAATTAAAGAAGTTACTATTATTTAAAAAGGAGTAAAGTAAAAGTATCTACGAGTAAATGTATCAACAGCAGCGGTTACATGTCAAATTTTGATTAGACTACTAGGTACTAACTATTTAATTGTCTTCTAAAAGTCACAATATTTTTAATGCCATTAGATTGTGGTAGGTCTGTATTAATTTGTGGAATGACTTCCCAACAAAAAGTAGAAACTAATATAATATAATAACTACGTTAGCGTACATGATTCTAACAGTGTTACGTTGAGGTACAGTCATCAACAAAAGTAGATAAGCATTTCACGTTCTTAAATCCTGCCCAGCACAATATCAAAGGAATTATGAAATGCAGATAAAATAAACTCTTGGGTATTGCCTAAATTCTGGATAGCAGTGAATTGTGTTATTTCATGTCTGTTTAATTTAATTATTTTGGGCCTGAGCTAGGTAGTCTTTTTTTTTATTAAAAAAAAAACGATATAGTCAAATAAATATTTATTTAAAACTAAATCTGTTTACTCTTTTTTTTACGTATTTGGCCATCCTAGAAGCCAAGAGTGATTTCCTTAAACATTTTATGAATAGGCAAATGCCTCTCTACTCTGACTTGATAGGACCTATCACTTTTTAACAAGGTATGACCGAACCTTTGGCTGGTTGGTTGACTAAACTAAAAGCTGGTTGGTTGATTTAAATTATTATAATATGTAAAACTACCTTCTACCAGCGTCTACGTACGCATGTTTTTTTCATACGCGTTAAGTTGCGTCTTTGGTTACTGCTCCGCCCCCATAGATCGTAGAGTGATGTTCTTTAGTCTGTACTATTTCCCATGAATCTGTCTATCTTATACAAAGTGATATTTTCTAATCAGATTATTAGTTTCAGTGATAAGCGCGTTTAAGGTGGAACCTCCACGGTAGCCAGCGAAGTTCAAATTTGCTTACGTTTTTTGCAATTTAGTTAGTATTAAGTTATATGTTAATTAAAGGATAATTCGCGGGCGTAAGAATTGTGTATTTTCAGAATTATAACCATTTAAGTCAGCAATAAAACTCCATAGGGCCAGGTAAACCGAAAGAATGACTATTTCATTCAATCTTGACATTTTGGAATTATACCGACTTATGGAGTTATTTTACTGATTTTAATGGTTAAAATTCTGAAAATACATACTTCTTACGCCCGCAAATCTAACTTTAATCAACATTAAACCTAATACTGACTTGCAAATTGCAAAAAACATAAGAAAATTTGAATTTGGCGGGCTACCGTGGAGGTTGCACCTTAAACACAAACAAACAAAAAAAGCTCATTAGTTTTGTACTACATACTCGTATTAGTATAGATCTTCTTATTCGTGAATAAAAGGTATTTCAATCCATGTAGTGTGATTATCTCTGTACAAGTAACCCACCATTCAGGGGTTACAGTAAGTACTTACGTTTCTTCTTTATTTGGATCAGCAGTGAATTTGATCACATCTGGTTTGCACGGCGCTCGAAGTGTTCCTTATTTAACTGATATAGGTGTACCAAAAAGCCTCATTAACCTAGTGGTCCTAAGCGCGACTTCTACGCTAGAAATCTTGGATTGGATTCCCAGGTCGAGCAAACTGTTATTAGGTTTTTCTATGAAATTCTCAATAGCAGCTCGGAGTTAGGGTTTGTGCCCAGTTAATGGTAATAGGCTCGCCCCCTATTACTTACATGGGGGCTAAACATACCGGCGAATGGTGGGTGTACATTGGTACACCTCTGCCTAACCCTTTCGGGTATACTGGTGGGGAATACCTACAGTCGAAATTAGATTCCGCGATCTTGGTATGGTTTTTGTCTTTAGTATTAACGAACATGAATATTTATGAAACATCAATCAATCGTGTATTACCTACTTTCCATACTTAGGGGGATTTATCTTTTTTTGTGCGGAATCCCAATTTATTTTTCTAAGATATAAAATAGCCTAAGTTACTCCCTAACATCAGCTACATGCCAGTGAAAATAAAAAATAAAGAAGTTATAAAAAAAGAAGTTTAAAAAAGGAATTAGCTAAAAGTATCTACCCATCTCAATTGCGGTTATACCTCAAATGATTATACAGTTACTATTGACATATGGAGTAGTCACTACTTTTTTTAAGCTTCGCCCCACACTAGGAATTTTGTCCTATATCGTGGGTGCGTGTACAAACACATAAATAGTTTTATTTGATTGGACATTAATAAATCATTTACGTATGGGTGTATGTACCATCATCACGCCTATATTCCCCGAAGGGTTAGGCAGAGGTGTAGGTACCAATGTACACCCACAGTTCGCCGGTATATTTAGGTCCCATGTAATAGGGGGCAAACCTATTGCCATTAATCGGGCACAAATCCAAACTCCGAGCTGCTACTGAGAATTTCATAGAAAAAACCAATAACACTTTTTGCTCGACCTGGGAAACGAACCCAGGACCTCTAGCGTAGCGTCGTGCTTTGGACCACTAGACCAACGAGGCAGTTCGGCGGTTCGGCAGTTTGGCGGTTCGGTGCGGTTCGGTTTGGGGCGGTTTGGTAACTCAATTTCAAAAATAATTTGGTATTGGTATGACTCATTAGGCTGCGTGGCGGTATTTAGGTAGGTATATGTACTGTGAAGGTCGCTATAACCTGGCTAAAATAGTTTATTTCCAAACATTGCCTCACTGCCTCGTTTGCCCAGTGGTCCTTAGCGCCACTGCTACACTTGAGGTTTCGATTCCGTTGGGTTCGATTCCGAGGTCGAGCAAAGTGCCATTGAGTTTTTCTATGACATTGTCAGTAGCAGCTCGGAGTTAGGATTTGTGCCCGGTTAATGTCAATAGGCTCGCCCCCGATTATATGAGACCGAAATGTACCGTCGAACTGTGGGTGTACATTAGTACACCTCTGCTTACCCTTTGGGGAATACAGGCGTGATGGTATGTGAGTGCCTTCTTTAAAAAAAGAACCTAATTGTTGATTTTACTTAATTCGAATCCCAAAACGAAATTGGACTGAATGAGACTGCATTGGCGGTATAAGCTTAAACGATTTTATTGCTGAATACGGACTACTCGGTGTACGACCTTTACAGTACCTCCGATAATGTGTGATCACTCAAAACCCCATATAGAGACTTATCAAAACCCCATATTGATTCTCATTTCTGTTCTGTGTTTGTATATCAGGTAGGAATGTCAGACAAGGTGAAATAAAACAACTGCAATACAATTAATTTTTATGTATAGTCAAAATAAACTGTACACGAAAACACACGATGCAACACAAAAACATATGTTAAGCAAATTCACATAATTACAATAAAGTTATAATTTTTGCATTTGTCATGTCTTGTGTAACTACACCATTACATTTGTGCAGCAATAGCGACAAAAGTAATACCTCATTATTCCAAATAAAATAATAATAGAATTTCCAAACATATTAATAATAAACTAGAAAAACTTAACCAAATAAAAAAAACTTTTAGAGAAATATATAACAAAAAGCCTATCTATTAAATCTTAGGTACCTACTCGAAACGTAAGGAAGTCAAGACTTGTATTTTTATATTTTCTTTCATATTCGAGTGACCTCCGAATCACCTTTGTGGGCCTTTTGAAACGAAAACATAATGAGTTTAAACACTTATCAGATTTAAATTGACTTTAATCAACTGGGTAGTAGACATCATTTCAAGATACAAGAAAATACTTTATTTTACACTTAAAAACTCGATTAATTTGCAATTTAACTTCAATGTTTTTTTAGGGTCTTTGAAATTAAATTTGCTCAATTGAGTTGGCAAAAAAGTGACGCCACGGTTTGCTATTGCCGTTCAAAATCTAAGGGGGAATCATGTGTTCACAACACCTAAAAAGTATATCAATTTATTGGCGATGTACTACCCAATTTTAAAAGTTAAGGATAAATTCAACGACAGGAGAGTACGAAGAGGTTGTCAATGTTAAATCCATATAAATCAATGCTGATAAGTATTTTTTCCCAACGCAAGTCACGTATCACTTTCTAACTAGGCAACATCTACATTATGACGTAACGCAGTGGACCCTAGGTACTTAGATTACATTAAATGCGTTATAAATAGAACTTAAAAACACTAAGCTGTAAAATCACACAATAATACTCGTTTTTAGAAAATTAGGAACAATTTAGGGCTAATGTTATAATGTCGGTGTAACAAAGAAGATTTATTCCTAAAAATAAAACATTTTTTTTTCATTGTTATTTGTTAAGTTATGCTATACAAATGAAATATATCTTAGATAAATATTTGTTTTATTTACAATATGTTGTGTTTTTATTACTTATTTGTAATTGCATAGTTTAATAAGTGAGGAAGAAGTTTCACAATAATCCCGAACCTTTATTATTGTACGTTACCTACATGGAAGGGGTCGTTTCCATTGCATCCGACATTACGACATTAGGTACAAACAATCGAAATATAAATTAAATTCGTCGTTTCTCACCAAATACAACACTTGGGATAATTCATCAATTTATACGCTTAAGTACTTATTATTACTCTATGCTATTATAATAATATTTTTCATGCAATTTTATTAACTAACTCTGTAGGTTCTTTTTGGTATATTATTAATTGCATAATAGGAAGGAATACGTGAATTAAAAAATTGACATACTACACTTACTGTAATTATATTAAATTTTATAAGGTCGTAAAATAATAACCTACATGGCATGGGTATATTGTTGAGTTAACATTTTAAATCTAAAGCTAAATTATAAAGGAAGCCTTAAATATGCGTAGTTATTGGTCATGTCTAATTATCACTGTTCACTGGAATATCTCGTTTTATTTAGCTAAGGCATTATGTTACAGACAGCAGGCCGCAGTATATAAGTACTTAAATGTGGCGACGAATATATGTGAACAGTGAACGGTAACGAGAATACTACGCAGAAATACAAAAGTGACATTCAATATTTGGTCGTTATTATAACACGCGCCATTAAAGCAACGAATATAAAAATGGCGCCTATCATGCCTATTCAGTCGCATAGCGAGCGAGAAATACGGACGTGATAGTCTGCTGCATTTTCAATTCGTTTCTCTAATGACACGGAATGAATTGTTGGAATCAATATTCTAAGAAATAATACGTTATATAGAAACATTCAAATTTGGTATATATGTGATCTTAATTTATATTTATTCAAACTGTTGTATAAGTGAGTACGATGATAAAGTACGTAACCTTTAATGGCAACGATTGTTACAGAATTAACTTCATTGAACATGGGAAAGTTTAGTTTATATAGGAGAATTACTGACAAACCTTTGACAGACATCTTAGGCCTTATTATGATTAGTTAGAAGTAGGTCGGTAATTTGTCAAAATATATCAATTACTTAGAGATGTCAACGCTCACTTATACAAAAATTCATAAGGCAAACTCAGTAAGAATCATCAATCATTTCACTTCAGTGATACTTACGAGGTACACTTTCTCACTCTAACATACCTACTACGCTCCCACTCGCTACGATGCATCACATTATGTAATCACCTTTCTTTCTACTGCCAAGGTTATTATATAATTTACATTTTATGACTAGAATTCTATAGCCTACACTATAACTAAACTATACTGACCTAAATTAGGTTTACTGTTTCTTCTTGCTATCAAAAAACTACAGTTTCTATGGCTCGCTCATACTTTTTAAAACAACCTTCATCATTTTTAAATCTGACATAATTAGACTTAACCATTTCAAAAGTGACCATTCTTTCCTCTAAAACATATGAATAATTTAAGTAAATATCCTACATCACTAGCGATAGTAAATAATTTTGAATCTAATTTCGTTGTGCAAATAAACTACGAATGAAAACGATTCGTTGTTAAATTTCGATTTTTAATATAATCGTTGTCTTAATAATTTTAATGCTCTTAAATGTTAATATTGCTGATAATAATCACTTTACTTCATATTGCTTTTCGTTTCTATATCTTATTCACATATGTTTAGGGCCTAAATCGTATTTTTGGACCTACAACAGACGCAATCATCATCGATGTTAATTCCATTTATAATTTTTAAATCATACAAAAAGATCATCAACTAAGAAGAATTTTTAAATCATATAAAAAGATGTAGGTACTAGATGTCTGGAAGTTAACGTTTTTAAAGCTGAAAATATGATATATTGGAAATAAGTCTTAACGCGATAGTTGGAAGGTCTATAAAAATATCCTGAGCAAATATTGGCGCCGAGATTGATGAACGTTATTTAGCACGTACTTTGGTTTTACGTTTCTCTTGTATCTTGCATTTACGTTGTAAGAGTTGTGCAACAGAGACAGGAATAAGTAAACGTGTTAAGTAACGTTTACGTATTTATCTCGATCTGAATCTATTAATTCCTAGAGATAATATGTAAAAGTGGATAAATATAAAATTAGGCCGAAAAAAATCAAATCTTACATAGCCTTTCTTCTGTAGAATAACAACATAGTATTCAAATATTTTAAGAATTATTTTGTACCACATCATTTTCAATACAGTGACTTCATTCAATACCTTAGTGTATAATTAAAACGGCTAAATGTTCCAATACTCCTCTACATTCTTATTATAAACTTCGTAACTCCTTGCACATATTTCGCCATTTCATATGGTTTATAATGCCATAAACTCTATAAAGTTACGAGTTACTTTAAAACGCCGCGAGAGGCGGACTTAACTTTCGTTAACAATCGTTTTTATTACGTTCCTTGCCAACACACTGGTAGACAACAATAAATTCCGATATTAACGAACCGACCGACTGATTGGAATCCACTAAATAATATTCTGTATTATATATAATTTTTAAGAGGTTTATTTTGTACGATAGATCGGGCCCTGACCGGGAGCGCTTGCTGTATGTCAGTACGCTTCAAACCGGATAATATAAATATATTTAATATTACTTATAAATATTCAAGCTTACATAAAAAGACGAAAAAGTCTTTATCATAATTAGTCATGTTTTATAATTGGTACTCACTCGCGTGTTTCACTAAAAGTATTATTGCTTTTTGTTAATTTTAAAGTTGTTATGAACGCCACGTTCTTTCTATAAGACTATTATTAGTTTTAGTCGAATAGTTAAAAGTGTATATATGTCATAGTCCTTGAGTAGTTTAATTGCAAAAACGGTGGAAGCGACAGAGTAATTGACCAAATTACCTTTTAATCTAACCACATAACGAAGCACAGAACCGACAGGGGCTCTGTTTGAAATATATTTAATCATGTTATATAAGATGTAGTTTATAGATCAGTCTTAATCAATATATAGTCTACAATTTTTTTCTAACGGCGCTCGAAAATATTCCTGTGAGCTGAGTAAAATTATGATACATATTTTTTTTTATATTTTGCATTAAATGACAATGCGGTTAAGCCTTGCCTTTCGTGCACAATAATACTTTCTATTCTATTTTCTAACAATCAAGTTCTATAAAACTGTCGCTTTTTCCTTTTTTTGCAATTAAACATAAATACGTTGACAAAACCGATTTATAGTTTCATGAATTTTAATAATTGGAATATAAATATCAATTTTTAAATCGGTTCGTTCTTAAACGGGTTGTTATCCGTTCAATAAATAGATAAACATTATTCATAATACCATAATACTTTCTGCAGCATTTCGCTAGGTCACGTCAGCGGGAAATGCATCAAACTTTAAATATAGAGCACTCGTAGCGATTTGCTACGGCGTAGCTCGTTCGTAGCTCTCAACGTTTTGCAGAGTAGCGGGACAGTTTATACGATGTCAAAGATCCTCGCTACAAAATCCGCATTTAATTGAACATTATTTTGAATCGATTTCATTAAAAACAATGATATTCTAAAAATAGTAATTGCCTTATTTTTTTTTATAAATGAAAACTTCATATTTTTCGTATTTTTTTTTATCCTAAGCAATAGAAACAATGAAATTTTATAAAACATCATATTATATCACTTTTGTTTCCAGTCTACTTATTTAGACAACTTTAGTATCCGCATCCCACAACTAAATGTATAAAATGATATTGCTTTATTATTGCTTTTCTTAGTTTCCTTACTTAGTAGTCACATTATTGCCATATACTATCATAGTAGTTATCTAGAGGCATGGTATTCTTTCTGTAAACGATGTTAGGATTTAACTGTAAGTGCACTGTATATTGCGAAGTTGGAGCTTGAACAAGATTACTAGAACTGTGATAGATCGGGAGCCGGAGTGTTCTAGTCGTTGGTTCTAGTTGAAGTACCTACGTCAGACATGTGACTGGCTAAAGATATAGGCACGTAATGATAGGGATACAGTTCTATTCGTAAGCGTACAACACGCAGCCTTGTTGCACGCTCGCTATTATTTCCATTACTCCATCGCTATTCGGCTCCACTTTATTGCAACACACCACGTTTCGAAATGAAAGGTTCTTATCTCCCCTCACGTGCACAAATTGATGTGTTAATTGTGTTGCTGGCGTGGCCTAAAAATGGCCGCGCTGTTGGCGTTGCAAAATGATTAATAAAATTGATGGCCGACGTGTTGCTGTGCCAGCGAAGCGCTAATGAATTTTGAATTGTAAAGCTTTTATGCGAGGTTTTTACTGTTTTTTAATTGACAGAGCGCGTCACGTGTAAGCATGTTTTGCAAATCGTTTATTAAAAATAAAATAACATATCTTGTGAAGCTTCAATATATTTGTTATTATTTGTTGTTATCGTCTCTAAATATATATTTTTTAAGTTAAGCCCAACTTCGTTTACCGCCTCTAGATTTGCTTAACTAATATTGCTTATCGTATTGCTAGTTTGGACATTTTTTTTTGTTTTATCACTGAATTTAATTTATTTAGCTATAGAACTTATTTGTTAATTCGAAGATGTCGACTTATATTCTTTGAATTGATATTGGAGACATTTCGTATGCACCTTGCATTAGTTTTTAAATAGTTTATACAATATTATTATTTCTTGTATAATTGGTGTTTATTCGAGTAAATAAATGGAGTTTTTGGGTAGAACACGTTCATTTGTTTTAACAAAGAGTTCTTTTTGAAATGTTACGTTGTTGGTGCGAAATTTAACAGGTAGGTAACATTGGAGTGTACACTAACAAGTCTAAAGGTGGACTTACTAGCTACTGGTTACGAGATGCCCCGTGACTTATTTATGTATAATAGTTTATTATATATAAAGTTAATTTATAATACTACACCTACAAAAATTGTAAAGAAGGGAAATTTGGTACACAGGGATATATTTACATTACAATGTATATTATATATTTTTGTATAGTATAAGTTGGTTTCGTTAATATTAATCGTTAGTTACTTATCTGTATAACCGCTACAATTACAATAACGTTAGTATAAATATTTGAATAAAATATCTTCGTTTTTAATTTTATTTTTATCATCAAAAGCAATTAATTTGCAATTTTACTACTTAAGTCCAGTAGGAGAGGCTAAGAAGAATAATATTAAAGAATTCCTCGAAGAAGGGAGTATTAGAAGGAATACATAGATCAACTAGACTAAGTGTAAGGCTAGAGTACTAGAAAGAAGTTGAAAGACAATGGAAATCAGAAGGAAGGTCTATAGGAAACAGAGATTATTGAATTTGTTCAATAGTTTTTGAACTGAAGAATTGATCGCACTTATAAATTACACAATATTCGATGTTAATTTCGTTTCAATTTAGTTCAATATAACTCCAAAGCACCAAAATATCTAATAATCTAATTTATTTTTTATTAATAACCAACGGTTTCTACAGTAATATTGCTTATTGGTTTACATTAATATTGCTTTTTTACGCGTCACCTTTGTCTGGCGTACCCTATCTTTATAAAATTATATAATTAGTAACCTGATGATCGCCGCGGTGTGGTACAATGTACCCAAATGTACACGTCTATTCTAAAATTAATATAGGTATTATCAATATCAGTATTATTCTTCAATATATTAATGATTAAATGCCTTACAGAGACTAATCAGTCGGCGATCAAAGGGTTAATTTATTACGAAGGGAAGAGAACTATAGTATCTAAGAAAGTAGATATAATGTGGCACTACAGCTACTAGTAGGAGTATTTGGATAAGGAATATAATGACTAGTGTTCAGTTTAGTGCCTCTGTGGGCGGTCCTGTCGCGTATAATGTGATTGTTTGTAGAAATATTCGTAATATTATTTTCAATCGACTTGACAGCACTGACTAGAAACTCAAATACTACCTACAGAAACTCTTTCCAAACGCCACATATTTTCTTTTCAATTATTTTGTGGCGTCAATCTATCATATACGCATTTTTCAAATTAATCTGTTTAGCATTTATGCATTATTAAAATCCACCCATTGTTTTTACAGATAATAATTCGCCACAGAATATGACATAACTGTAACGTACACAACTTAAAGTATTCTAAAAAGTTATTCGAAAGTTTTTATAATGGAATTCCCAAGACGGTTTGTTTATAATACAGGAACTCTGGAAAGATATTTTAATTGACTGGGTTTAAAGAAACACCAACGACGAATTGACTCGAGGCACTAACTAATAGACTAGGGAGGGGCATCGGACCCGCGGGCGGAACTTGCAACTGCCGAATTGAGTCACTACACACTAGCTGCTACTTCTCATACTACTCGCGTTTAAAGCGCATTACTTTCGTACGCACGCCGAAGTAACGCCCGAGGGGCCGACCTGAGGGACAGCTAACTACTACAGAGCGCTACAGGGTTAATAGAATAGTCTGCTGCGTCTATTTGACAGCGGTGCGCGACTTTATGCCTACATTATTATTGCTTTTCGAATACCCATTTCTGACCGAGCACCTCGTGCTCGCCTCGTTAACCTACGTTAAAACTACCTTATGCTAAGTTAGTTTATTGCCAGTTACGTTTGACTTGTCACCTAAAGACACACGCTCGACTAAAGGCTTGCACGCTGTGGCGCGCGGCCCTGCCCTGTCGCCGCCACAGGGCGACCGCCCCCCACCCGCGCCCTGCACGCGCCCCCGACACATGTCGCCAGTTTATCTTTAAATTTCACTTTCACTGCACCAATTTATTCATGATTCAGCGGGTGGATACTAAACGCGGTTGAACGAATAGTTGTACTAACATTGTTGAGTATTATGAGTAACTTAATTTAAAGAAATCGTATTCGGATTATTATTTGAAAAATCGCAGCAAAAAGTAGTTTTAAAGATTGAAATGTTTAGGTTGAATATTTTAGCATTACAAATGTGTTAAGGAATGAGGGTGAGTGCGTGCGTACGGGGGCGGTGCGGCGGCGGGGCGGGAGGTAAGGCACTGTCGCGGGCCCGCGTTGCGCTGCGGCGCTGCGGCGGCGTGTGTGCGGAGCTTCGGACGGAAAGTTTTGGCAAGTTCCTCACCGAGACGGAGGAGGTTACCCTCCACCCACGACCTCGGCGCTCGGCTCTCGCATCTCAACGCTAAACTTACACCCTAATACTCTCTAACCTACTTTGCGGTTGTAAAAATCACCTACAAAAGATATTAGTTTTCATTCATATTTCATTACATCTATGTATATAGGGGTATATTTTATCGCCGACTATTTACATTATTTAATATTAAGTTAACCGCTATCGGGACGTGTGACGCTACGGCCTGCGGCCGCGTCGGCCGCGGCTCTACGGGGTCGTACGTGAATTCGTTGTATGCGAAACGTTGCTTGAGTGTGTCGCGGCGCGTCCGGCGCGCGTGTTGCGCCCGCCCGACGCGCCCGCTCCTGTTTCATATTGTAAATTTTATATATTACGTTAACAAGCTAAATTCATAATAATACTTTACGTTTAAGTGTAAACCATTCGGCGCTGGTTACGGTCCCTAGTTGCGTCGGCTCGTGTCGCCCCTAGCCGGACGCGGAGACGGGCGCGGCCGGCTCGGGCGACGGCGATTCGTCGTCGTCGTCGCGCACGCACGCCGACTCTTGGTGTTTGTTGAGGTAGCTCTTGAGTGCAAATGTCTTGTGGCACCGCGTGCACTCGAAGTTCTTATCCGAAGAGTGCGTCTGCATGTGTGCCCGCAGGTTTGATCGATCCGCAAAAGCTTTGCCGCAGTGCGCGCACCCGTAAGGCTTTTCGCCCGTGTGAGATCGCAGGTGGCCCTGTAGCAACCACGGTCGCGAGAACAGTTTCCCGCACACGCCGCACACGTGTGATAGTTGATGTGTGAGCACGTGCATGGCCAGCGCCGGCATGGACACGTACGCCTTGCCGCACTCGCCGCAGCGCTTGGCCGCCACCGAGTCCAGGCTGCGGTGCGTCTGCTTGTGTCGTGACAGGTTGGACGACGTCGCGTATCGCTTGCCACATTCACTGCAAGTATACTTCGATTTAGGTTCCGGCGGTGGAACAGTTTCTATCGGCGCATTTGCATAGTTTCTACGTTTAGATCGGCCATCGCTTACGAAAAACGCATCATATGTGTATGCGATAGTCTCACGCGGTCGTTCAATGACCGTTTCTTGCGCGGGTTGTTGCGCAGGTTGTTGTGCGGGCTGTTGCGCGGCCTGTTGCGCGGCCTGTTGCGCGGCCTGTTGCGCGGGCAGTTGCGTGGGCAGTTGCGCGGGTTGTTGCTCTTGCAGTGCAGGTGGTGGTGGTTGCGGTGGCGGTGGCGGTGGCGAGGGTGCTGGTGGTGCTGGGGGCGGCTGAGCCTCGGGGGGTGGGGGCGCGACCCGAGGCGACAGGAACACATGTTGACTGAGGTCGAGGATGGCATGTGCCGCGTTGAGATCTTCTTCGGGCCTGTTGTAGTGCGCTGCGCGGTCCACGAGGCAGTAAGGGCGGTAGATGTCTTTCTTCTTGGGTGGCAGAGAGAGGATGGCGCCTGTGCTGGTGTAGCACATGGAGATTGACTTGCCGCTCGCCGGTGGCGGGGGAGGGGGGGAGACAGGCGAAGGCTGGAGCTGAACCTGGAGGAAGGATGGGTCTGTCGAGTCTGAGGCGGAGAGTTGCAGAAGGGCATAGGATAGAGGCTGAAGCGCCGGCTGAGGAGCGGGGGCGGGGCCGGCGGGGGCCGGGCTCACCTCACTCGGGAGCTGGGCGGTGAACTGCGTGGAAGGCTGCTCCTCGGTGTAACCTGCGGAAGAACAGAGACACATGTTCAGACTTGCATTTTGAGACTCAATCACTGAAGTCGGCACTTGAGAATTAATTTTCTTTACAATACAGTGTCGACAATTTGTTTACAATACAACTTTACAAGTTGTCGAACAGCATAATAAATCCTACATAACAAAATGAAAACAAAAAAGATTTCACACATACTGTGAAAAGCTGCAGACCATAATATTAAAAATTAGGTACCGACGTTTTCCGAAACGTAGGTATCCTTTAAGAATCACAAAGAACCTATTGATAGCGAGCTAGGGCAAATGGATTCAAAAGTTTATCGCCCTCGAAGGAAAAATTCTATGAAGAAAGTTCAAAGTGTAGATAGCTGTGACGTCGGAGGCTGAACTAAAAGGCACTATGCGGGTATTTCTAGTGCCAAGAATTGTTTATGGCGCTCCATCGAGTATCGTCCGCTCGCCAAAAAGGGGAATTAAGTTGATGGCGCTTTATTGCTTTTGTAAAATAAAATTGAGTAACGATATTTTTATTCAACTCTTTTAAAACCTTTCGTTATGGACTAAGCTATTAAAGTAAGTATCGTTTTTTTTAATGGCTACTTCAAATTTATGCTTATTTGAAGTCTTCAGGATTTAAATTGTTTTATTTTTATACATTTAATCGTGAACCGTGGCAAAGCCATGTCAACAGCGAAGCGGACATTGTTTAAAATTCCATAAATAAATATGTATGCGCACTGATCCGATAGGTTCTGTATAAACATGTACACCGTTTTATTTCACTTAAAACTCGGAGGCTTGAAAACTTTGATTTCAAAAGATTGAATTCAAAGCCAACAATAATAAACAAAGGACATTTATATTTAAGTAGCACGACGCGAGGTTTACTGGCACGCTAACTTCGTATTAACATTGCACGCTTACGTATTCCAAGCTTAGTGCTGCTTTAATCCGACAAACGTTATTTTTATACTAATTTTACGTTGTAAACCTGTACCGTTGAATGTATGTTTATTATTTATTTTAAGTACCTACCGAGCGTAGAATGTTTAGTAGGTGGTTTCGTTAGCAGTATTTCCCAAAACGAGAGCAAGTTATCTTTAAATGTAAACAATACTTAGACTAAAAAAATGTTAATGCAGAGCGAAATCTACATAAAACATAATTCATGAAAATCTTTAAAACCAAAACAAGAAACAAAGGGAGCTCATACCCAAGAGTGGGACCTTATTAGCTCTAAAAAACCTCGTTCTACCAATACTTCACATTTTCTGCCCGAATGCAGACAACCGTTTGTACCTTCTATTCGGAAACCAGTAATTCAAAGCTCTCCCCCAAACACGTTGGAAGCCGTACTTCACCCCTGCTTGTGGGAGAAGGTGGGGTTGCCGAGAGTTATTTCGGGTTCGTTATAATAAAGGCAACCTGTGGCGGGCAACCTGTAGCATGACTTGCATTCCTGCTATTACTAAGCCTTAGCCTTCGAGCGAAGTTGTCGCAATGAGCCGCTGAATAATAAACAACTTGTGACTCCTGTGAGCGACTCGGCTGCGTTCCTCGTCACAGTTTAATTGTTGGCAGAAGTTTTAACGAACGTGCTATTAACTCTCAAACAGACTGTTATGCAGATGAGGTAATACCACGAGTATGTTGTGTTCATCAAATTGTGTAGTTTCACCTTCCCACAAGTGCGACGTACCTAATTTGCTAAGCTGAATTTACAAGATGAAGCCACACTACGATAGCCTAAGCCTCACAGTGATTGTACACTGGCCGATGTTCGCTACATATAGAACGCATAGACTGAACGTAGACAACGCGTAGAGTTCAAGTAGATGACACGTTTACTTCACGTGGACGACGCGAACGACCGTGCCGCGTAATTGCGTAATGAATAATTAAATAACATCGTACAATATTTGGAACTACGTTCCCAGTTAATTACTCTTTGCCAACGAATTGTCCATAAACCAATACTGTAGTTACAAATTGGTTATTTATTTACAACGAGATGAATCCAGTATTAATTTTCCAGCTACTTTAATATTGCAAAGCAACGTTTGCCTACCTCATTCATACCGCGACAAACATTCAATCATGAAATCAACGTGTTCAAATACACCGGCACGGTTTATTTTAATAAATGCAAATTGTTGATGTGCCGTTAGCAAATATTTTGGAGGGAACGCCATCGCATCGGCGGAGCCTGCCAAATAAACTGATTTATGTAGGCGTTCATGCAGCGACGTTATTCTGAATCGGCGAAGCTACTGCCGTGGCTAGTTATTTGAATATGTTTACGTTTATTTGCATAACCGGGTGGGGTGGTGCTGTGACGCCGTTTGACTTTTGCGGTTGATTGTGACACCATGCGGGTTCCTTTACAACACGAAAATTATGTGAAAATTGAGCCATGTTATTTTTGCTACACGATAATTTTACTGTTTACATTAACACCTATTTTTTAACACACTCTGTAAACACTTACGTGTACCTACGTAGGGATAATAGTGATAGCATGTTCTTTTCTTTTGTTTCAGATCTTCATGCCTGTTACATCACAGTCAGTGCGGCAGTAAGGTTGCGGTCGCCGTGGCAATAACGCTGCAGTCATCGTGGCAATCATCGCGGCTTTCATCGTGTCAATCATCGTTGCAGTCAACGTGGCAGTAACGATGCAGTCATCGTGGCAGTCACCGTGGCAGTAACGCTGCAGTCATCGTGGCAGTAACGTGTTCGAAACTCATCATGTGGTGGTGAGTCCTAAAACTATAGTTATGCTCAAGGCCATAGCTAGGAAAAGGACAATACGGCAACAGGGAATATGTATGTTTTTTATTTATTTAAAAATTAATCCTCATTTATGTAAGAAACAGTTTAGTAAAAGAATTTTTCGAATAACTAATATTAATGACGTCATTGGTCATATCGGATCTCTCCGTGTACTTACTCGGTGTGAAATTAATAGTTTTAAATCGGCGGTTTTAGTTTTTATCGGTCGTGCGAATGCGATGTGCGGATTTTAATTTTAATTTCACTTTTTGTCATCTTTACTACCGTATTTTCATGTTTTGTTAACAAAAGCGAATAAAATAATTCATGCATATTCCCTATTCGCTACGACCACAAAAAACGCATGATCTAACAAAGAAAATAACCCGTGTTTTAAAAAAGATGTTCAAGTTTCTAATATTTTTCTAGCTACGGTTTTACGGTTACTTCGTCGAAGTCCGTTATATCATAGAATTACGCGATCGTAATTATACACCGGTCTATAATTATCTGGCGCCATTAAAATAGGTACTAATTCTATTGCGCGAATCCGAACCTATATTTACTTTCATAGGTGGTTATTAAAATAATTACCCCAACTGGCTAGACCCGTGAGTTACCTAGCATATTTAGTATATGTAGGCACTTGATCGACCCGCAGTGAAATAGGATGCGTTTAAAGAAGCCCCATGAAAACCTTTAACAAAGTATTAGCGTTTTTGTTTAATTACGGTTATATCGGGTGTTAAGAGACCTATTCTTTAATGGAAACCATGAATTCTCTATTCTAGACTGAGTATCAGACAATAAGAATTTATTTATAGGAAAACCATAAGTAAAGAAATATGGAGGTTTTTAATAAATTTTCGCTATATAGTTGAAAATACACTTTCAGTCCTTCTGTCCTATCATACTCAGCGGCTGGTAAAAAAATCATTTGCCTTTGTGCCAATAAATTATCGTTATTGCCATTAGAGTCGACTAAAAAAGCAAGAGGCCAATTTTTCAAACTTGATCAGCCAAAAAAGGAAAAAAATTCAAAAGATTACTGCAGCAACTTCTACTTGTTCTGAAGTCTGAATATTGTTCTGAGTTCACTAGCGAATTTTCAGAATAGACGTCCCTCACATAGTACCTAATCAATAAACGAAACAAAATTAGGTTATTTAAACCTCTTTACCATGACCACTATTTCCCACCTAAATGCTCTTTCTATTATTATCTGTATATTTTTTAGTTCCATTTTTGAACACACAATTGAACGATTAAACCAGTTTTTTTGTTTTCTTGCGATAGGTACGTAGATTATAGGTATCTACGTGCGTAAGATGGGGGTCGGTATCTTCAAGATACTTAACTTACTTATCAACTAGAAAGTTATTTTGTGATCACATCTTACTGTTGCAAAGATTAAACCTGTCCCCTTTATCAAAAGTTTATATTTCAAGCAACGTTTCTGTACACTACTCTATTTATAGACTGAATTCAGGTAGTCCGATACCAGACGATACTGTGATGGATATCCGAAACAAGAGATACTGTTATTAGATTACTTGCAGTGTCCGTGGCTTCGCTCACATATAGAGATCGGTCGTCCAGATATTGATGTCGTAGACGAAATTACACCGTCCATTTTCGTTCGCCGACGGGTTGATAAACTAGTTAGTTAGTCTACTAGTTTACGTGTCAACCCAGTTCTCCAAACATTCTACGTAAACTTCGAGGCGATGTCTTCTCGATATATGTGGAACGTTGACAAAGTTCTCTATATGTAGCTGTTTAAATTTAAACTTCTGACTTATCTAGACTAAGGCGGAATTTCACCACCATTAAACATATTTAGCGCTAAGTGTGTTTAAAATATCATTCTGCCATCTTCTAACAGTGTGACACTGATGCAATGATGTTCTAAATACGTTTAGGCACTAAGTTGAATATAAAGTCTTTTTCAGGCGTATTTAAAGGGCATTTTGCCACCCCAGAGAATTATTTGGCAGCTTCATGTGTTCAACTTGAAAACGTGTTTACGGGCCCAAAAGCACATTTTTTATGTTTGATGTATGAAACTGTCCATTTAGTCTCTGATTTAAAGAAAATGGTTTAGATGATTTGGTTTT
Organism: Caradrina clavipalpis; assembly: GCA_932526535.1. Classification (NCBI taxonomy): domain Eukaryota; kingdom Metazoa; phylum Arthropoda; class Insecta; order Lepidoptera; family Noctuidae; genus Caradrina; species Caradrina clavipalpis. The sequence goes on from OW052087.1 coordinate 9,540,108, forward strand.
AAATACATATAACGTTTTAATAAATATTTCTTAGCAATATATGTTTGATTTTACGTAAAATTAAACTTATATAGCATAATAACAAACTGCAATTTCACTCTAAAGCGCCTTTTTGAGCTACACAAATATCGATTCTCTCGTACTAGATTTAGAGTTTATATTTGTTAATGTTCACTTAACGGACGTTTGGACTGTATTATTGCCAGTCGATGGACATTGTGGTGTTTCAGTTTAACCGTCTATGGATCCGGCCATTCCATTGATAATGTGTCGTGGGGTGGACGTTTTCCATCGATTTGTTCACTATGCGTCGACGGCCGAATAACCTGATTTGTTCATTTAGCGTCCATCGGTAACGTGAAGTACCTCGTTTGCCTAGTGGTCATAAGCGCGACTGCTACGCTAGAGGTCTTGGGGTCGATTCCCAGGTCGAGCAAAAAGTGTTTTTGGGTTTTTCTATGAAATTCTCAGTAGCAGCTCGGAGTTAGGATTTGTGCCCGGTTAATGGCAATTGGCTCACCCCCTATTACATGGGATCTAAAAACGTACCGGCGAACTGTTGGTGTACATTGGTACACCTGCGTAACCCTTCGGGGAATACAGGCGTGATTGTATGTATTTATGGTACCTAACGTGGACCAAAGTTTACTTAATGGAAAAATATTTTTACTGGCGAGCTGCTCGCGTCTTATTTACGAAATTTACGCGTCGACTTAAGAACCTCGTCCGTTTCTTCGTCTATTAAAAAAAACGCATTTTTATTAATACCCATATTTTTGTTTTGTTTTTATCAAATAAATCCAATACTGTTTTATACAGATCACATTGTCTCATTATATTGTAACAAATGGTAGCCTAGCTTTCAACAAATATAAAGTTAGATAGATTACAGCAGATAGACGAAAAAGCTTAGTAAATAGCAGAGGGATTTTACCCGAAAGCGGATGCCCCGGCGAACAATTGACTGTCGTGTGTTTGCTCAGCTTTTCTTGCGGATATTAACTGTCCGAGAGCATCTACTGCAGAAAGAAAATTCTTTATCTAGGTATGTACGGCGATGCGGAGGAATTTTTTGATGCCATATATGGTTAAGGATTCTTTTTCTTTATGTTATCTTATTTTAAAGTTGTATTTATGGTGCATACGTATACTAGACACACATACATTCATTCTCTGAAGGTTTAGGCAGACGTGTGCCTACCAATGTACACCCACGGTTTGCCGGTCCCATGTAATAGAGGCGAGCCTTTTGTCATTAACCGGGCACAAATCCTAACTCCGAGCTGTTACTGAGAATTAATATGGTACAGAAAAGGCGAGTCTGACTGACGGATCAGCGGACAGCCAAAAATACTAGAATTAGAAACGTGAAATTTCGTGCACGTGTTCGTTCTTTGACGTAGACCTACACAAAGAAAGATTTTTTGGAAATTAATCAACTAAAAGGGGGTGTAGAGGGAGTTTGACTGTATGACAATTTTTCTTTGTGTTGGGTTAATAATTTGACGGATGCGAACTAAAAATGAATATGTTTTGTTTAGCTACGCCTCACTGGGCTTTTTTGGGGTGTAAAGTTAATAGAAAAAGTAAATCTACGCGGATAACCTCGCAGGCAAAGTGCTACTTCAATATATATAAATACTAGCTTTTGCCCGCGACTTCGTCCGCGTCGATTAATAGTTCCCGTTCCCGGGGGATTTCCGGGATGAAAACTATCCTATGTCCTTTCTCGGGTCCCAGACTATATCTGTACCAAATTTCATTGAAATCGGTTCAGTGGTTTCAGCGTGAAGAAGAGACAGACAGACAGACAGACAGAGTTACTTTCGCATTTATAATATTAGTAAGGATAAAACATATCATCATGTCTATATTCCCTGAAGACTTAGGCAGAGGTGTACCAATATACACCCACAGTTCGCCGGTATGTTTTTAGGTCTCATGTAATAGGAGGCGAGCCTATTGCCATTAACCGGGTACAAATCCAAACTCCGAGCTGCTACTGAGAATTTCATAGAAAAACCCAATATCACTTTTAACCCCAAATATGTTTTTTTCTTACTCAGCATTGATAAATAATTCTGAAATGGACGACTGCGCTTAAATATATTTCTACCTGCGTATATATGATTTAAATCCTTAGCAAAAACTTAGTTATACGGGTAGGAGCGCGCGGCAACGATTGATTTAGCCCTATTTGCCGGGGCCGTTGACGACTTAGTGGGACGGTAGGGGTAGGTACTTATTACATATAACGAAGCTAAAAGAAGATGGGGTGGCATTATAAGAACATTCATCAGTGGAGTTACTTAAATAACATAACATAACTACTACTACTGTTACTATCATGCTTGTATTCTTCAAAGGGTTAGGCAGAGGTGTAATCAATATATACCCGCAAATAACGTTATATATCATATGACATTCACAAATAGCGTGGCTACAGGTAAAAAAAAAACAGTATTGGATCTTTAGCTTAAAAGATTATCCCCTACGATCTCTCGAACTCACAAACTTTACCTTTTTATAATATTAATAGAGATAAAATAAAACTAACTGCGACCCGTGACTTCGTGCGGATGAAGGGTGTCACATTATCCCGTGCAACCGTACATTTTTCTGGGAAAAAAAGTAACCTATGTGTTATTCCACACTACCTACGATCTATAAAATAATAATAATCAGTTCCAAATTTCACCTAGAACAACCGAATCGTCAGTGTTATAAACGTGAGAGAGTAACAAACATCCATCCATCCACACAAACTTTAGCATTTATAATATAATAAATTATATATAAATAAAAATAATATAAATAATAATTATATATTATATATAATTATATATTTATTTATAATATTAGTAGGATAGATGACAAAATGTGAAGGAGAAAAATGAAAAATCTAGAAAGCAAAACACAAGTAAAACTTCCTGGTTTTAATATCCCAGTAATAAATTAATGAATGTTTGATATAATCCGCTCGTAAGCCGCTTGATACGGCTTAGGCACTCAGCAAAATGAACATGAACAGTAAAGACTCCGGCGAACTCTCGCTTTCAATCGACCTAAGAAACAAACAGTTACTTAATCTTTATTTGTTTAATCTGAACTTTGAACTTTACCGTGGTGTCGTGATGGCCCAGTGGTTAAGGCACCCGCCTCTCATGCACGAGGTTGCGGGTTAAAAACCGGGCACGGGCAAGTACCAATGTGACTTTTTCTAATTCATATGTACTTTCTAATTTTATCTTGGACATCACTGACATCGGAAAACATCGTGAAGAAACCTGGACTTATAATTAATATAAGCCTGACATTCCAATCCGCCTTGAGCAAGCGTGGTGATTAATGCTCGTGCCTTCTCTGTATGAGAAGAGGCCTTTGCCCTGCAGTGGGACAGTTATAGGCTGGTATTATTTATTTATTTGAACTTTACAATGAACCTCGTCTATTCGCTATTTAAGCGTGCCAAACCGAATCTGACTTACGTTGTTTTTAAATAGATCAGTTTGAATGGATGGATGTTTGGTACTTAATCACGCCAGGACGTCGGATCGGATCAGGATTAAATTTGATAGATTATGGTCCCGAATACCCTAAAGGCTATCTTTATCCCGGAGAAAAGTACGGTTCCCGTGGGATAATTAATACATCAACTTTGACGCGTTCAAAGTCGTAGGCAGAAGGCAGTGTTAATTAATATAGATACAGGGTGTCTGGTGGCAGATTTATGTTTTTGAAAGGGTATATCTATAAAAGTTATTAACGGTGCAGGGGGAGATTGGTGTCATTCAACGCTCCATGAATGCGGATTTGTTCGTCACAATGTCGTAGTGGTCAGGGCAGCAACGTGCATACGCTATTGAGTCGTTTTTTAAGAGTGGTGATTCTAACGTGACTGCGCGCGGACAGTTTTGTTCCCACTACAATATCCGGCGATTAAGCGACAGATTAAGTCTTAATTTGATTAAATCGTGGATGCAAAGGTTCCGCCTGTCATTTTCTGCTTTAAACAAGCCTCAGCCAGGACCCAGCAGAGCATCAAGGACCACAGAAAACGTTCAAGAGGTTGAAACAAACTTACGAGAAAATCCGCGACTCTCTGTGCGGAAAAGAGCACCGTTTTGGCGTTCCCCATAAGTGTTGTTCACGAAATTTAATAAAAGACATAAAGATCAATCCTTTTATGATTTAATTAGTCCAAGAATTTAAAGAAAATAACTTTATTTTAAGAAAAAACTTCTGTAAACTGATGTTGGAGAGATTTCGCACTGTAAATCTCATTTTTTGAAGCGGTGAGGCCCATTTTCATTTGGATGGTCACGTGAATAAACAAAACTGTCGTTACTGGGCCCTTAGAAGCCGTAACCCACGACAGAAACATCAGCGGCCCCTGCATTGCCCTAAACTTGTTGTTTCGTGCGCATTATTGACGAACGGACTCATCGGTCTCTTTTTTTTGAAAATTCTCGGGGCGATGCTTTGAATGTCTACAGTGAAAACTGTGGACTCATGATTACTGAATAGTTTTTACCAAATTTGCGAGCACATCTATCCTACTCGACGCACACGTGGTTTCAGCAAGATGGGGCGACTCCGCATACAGCCAGGACGTCTATCGCTTTACTTCGTCAAAATTTTCCGCATAAATTGATGAGCAGCTTTGGAGACATCCCGTGGCCACTAAGGTCACCAGATTAAACTCGAATGGACTTTTTTTATGGGAGCTATCTCAAAAGCAAAGTTTATGCCAATAATCCTCTGTCTATTGTGCAGTTAAAGGAAAATATCCGCAATGCAATTAAGCAAATCCAGCCGAGCTTATTGCAGCGCGTAGCCCGTAATACGGTGGACCGTTTTAAACAGTGTGTACGTCTAAATGGACATCATTTGGATAAAGTCGTTTTTAAAAAGTAAAATCCGCATTATTCATGTATTTACTGAACTAGTTAATAAAACCATAAGTTCATAAGTTTTTCTTTTATTAGCTTTCAAAAACGTAAATCTGCCGCCAGACACCCTGTATAACGTTAATTTGATTTTTTATTGAAAATAAAAATAATGTAATTGAAATAGGTACTCGTTCATAACTTTCAATTTCAAGTCAACAACAACATTTCTTAGTGAGAAATAAAAAGTTCGAATTTGACACAATTTTTGTTTGTTTGCTTACAGTACAAGCATGTTGAAAAACTGCTCTATTACACTTACTCCGTCGATTGCCCTACAATCGAAGCTCGACCATAATTACAAACTTACCACACTTGTGCCACGTTGTACTATTACTATAATTATAGTTGTCGATTCGAGACTTTCTCGCATTCATTACGTTTACACCATGCGTGCGTTCGTGTTAGGCCTACTGAATAATAGCCGTCTGTTTGTTATTGCGTACAAGCCTTCCCATATTTTTCGTGGCGCTATTTGGGCAACGGGGCTTCGAAAATAAGGGAGGCTAGCCGATGCTCGAGCCAAACAAGTTGTTCGGGAGTAAATTTCGTTCTAGTGCTAATTAAACAGTGTTGAAACTGGTAAACAATGTTGAAGTTAGTCCTTGATATTTTTTGGGTTTCGTACTCCTTGGGGCCTTGGTGCCTTTGCTCTGTCCGTCTGTCACTAGACTGTATCCTTTGAGCCGTATCAAGTAGACACTTGAAATCTTTATTAATTAAGGCGGTTACAACAAATGAAAATAAAGTAATAAAAATCAAACACGACGACACGTTTGCCGCAGTGGTTGAGCGATCTGCTCATAGAAATACTCGTATGCTGCTGCGCTGCGAGTTCCCGGTTCGATTACCGCACGGAACTAATATTTGTATGGTATACAGATAGTTGTTCCGGGTCTGGCAGTCTGTGTATGTAAGTTTATAATACTTGTAAACGCAAACACTATACGGGAAAAAATCCCATTATGAGGCAACAATAAAAAAAAAGTGAAGCAACAAGAAACGTTTTCTTTTTGGCGTTTTTTGCTCAGCTACGGCCAACTATGTGTCCGACTCACAGTTGGCCAATTTTTAATGTAATTGTGTCTCCCCGAGCGAGTTGCCCTTTGACCCTCTGTTGCGTCCAGAGCACCCTGACCAATCAACTCCTGTTGATTGCTCCACGCCCAAATACTTGCACCACGATGAAAATGAAAAAAAATATATATATACCATCACGCCTGTATTCCCCGAAGGGTTAGGCAGAGGTGTACCAATGTACACCCACAGTTCGCCGGTATATTTAGGTCCCATGTAATAGGGGGCGAGCCTATTGCCATTAACCGGGCACAAATCCAAACTCCGAGCTGCTACTGAGAATTTCATAGAAAAACCCAATAACACTTTTTGCTCGACCTGGGAATCGAACCCGGGACCCCTTGCACAACAGTCGCACTTGTGACCACGAGACCAACGGGGCAGTTACGGGCGGGGTGGGGCGGGGCGGGGGGCGGGGGGATGAGAATGACTTTATAAAAAAACTAGCTTCTGCCCGCGACTTCGTCCGCGTCACAGTTGATGTGTTATCCTACGGGTACCGTACATTTTCCCGGGATAAAAAGTAGCCTATGTGTTATTCCAGACTATAATCTATCTTTGTGCCAAATTTCATCCAGATCCATTCAGCCGTTTAAGCGTGAAAGAGTAACAAACATCCATACATCCATACATCCATACATCCATACATCCATACATCCATACATCCATACATACAAACTTTCGCCTTTATAATAGTACTAGCTTCTGCCCGCGACTTCGTCCGCGTCACAGTTGATGTGTTATCCTACGGGTACCGTACATTTTCCCGGGATAAAAAGTAGCCTATGTGTTATTCCAGACTATAATCTATCTTTGTGCCAAATTTCATCCAGATCCATTCAGCCGTTTAAGCGTGAAAGAGTAACAAACATCCATACATACATCCATACATCCATACATACAAACTTTCGCCTTTATAATAGTAGTAGGATATAGTAGGATTTATGCATACCTAGTTTGTAGATTCCAGCAGAAATGTGGAATTAATAAAGTCGTATTGAGTAATAATATTATAACTATTGATTTGTTTAAAAGTATTACAATATTTCTTATATTTTAATCTATTATGAAACACGGGATATCCTTCTGTCTCTCTTACAAATCTTCTTTACGTGAAGCTATTTGTGAAGCAATGTAAAGAGGATAAGGAAACATTTTTACTACAATGGAATGTTTTTTTAATTTATTTGTTAAAATAACTAATAATAAGATTATAAGGTACAAATTATAAAAGATGAAGAAAGCTCATACGGCATGAGAAATGCCTTTCGCATCGCTGTCAATGGGAGAGGTGCCCAAAGGCCTGGGAATGGGAAAGAACACACGAATGCCCAAAACGTGAAAGCAATGAGAGGAATTCTGAAATGTAACTGAAATCAGTGCCCTGCGTTAATCAAGATTGACCGGTAAGTGCCGGCACTCCGGCAGTGAGGTTTCCCACTCACACAAAATTAGGTTCGTCAAGCTCATAGGCGGTCTACTCCGAATTAGCTCGCAATTTTCGCCAAATGCCATCGTTTTATTGGATCTCAACCCTCACCACACTTTGTGATTCAGTTTGTAAGGATGGCTTTAACGTGGGAGCATGTTTGTGAAACTCGAATGTTTAGTGGCTTTGTACACGAGGACAGTTCAGTCGCTGGCCTCGTGTAGAAGTTCATTTGAAGATAGTTTACTGAATAAGTTAGTATGAAGTTTGCGTGACTTACTGAACTGATCTCTCGCTTGGACCGCAGCGATGAATGGTAAGAGAAATGGCGGAATATAGACATGCCATACTGTGTCGAATACTTACAAAGTTAGAGAAAAAAAATGAACGTGTTTAACTGAGAATAACACCGTCTTCACAAATTAACATTTACGACTAGCTGTAGGTAATTATCAAAAAGGTTGCCAGTGAAATACAAATGCGTGAAAATTCTAAACAATAATACAAGCGGCTTAAATATAATTAAAACGTCAGTAATACTTTATCTACGGTCGGAAAGCGGCCACATTAGAGGAAACGTGAAAGATTTAGGTGACGTCAGGATTAACGAACTAATCTTATTGGGGCTTTTGACCGTGACATTTAGTGACGTCAGAACGGAAATTAAAGCGTCAATCGCATTTTTCAAGCTGACCGTTCAGCGTTCCTTGGAGAACTATAGAAGCTTCTTGGTACGTCTAGCAAGAATTGCAAATTGATTTTTTTAACCTTATTGATTTTTTCGAGTCAATGACCGCAGAGTAAAATTTGCGCGTACTTGCAAAATGTTCTCAACGGCCGGCCACGCGGCGCGAGGCGTGAGAACTCAGCGTAAAAAAGTACAATTTTTATAGAGTCAATTAGAGTCGATGCAGCAAAACAAACGTAATGAAATAAACGCAAGTCGCGCCAAATACTACGTCGCAAAAACAAGCGAAGGGTGGGTTCGCCGCATTGCACCAGTTGAATCTCACCCTCGAAAGGGGGCTATCCCGACCCCCGACCCCCATTGTCCCCAGCGAGGGTTCTACAGGGTACTTGTTGACGTTGGGGATGTGAGCTGCGTAACCAATTGATTTTTGGCGAAGTCAGCTCTCCTAAGACGTATCCAGAGTCTCTACAATACCTCTAACTCGTACCTGTATGGACAGTGAATTACTGTTTAATATTTTTTTTAGTTTGAATGTAAAATCAGTACCAAATAAGTAGACTTTTTTTACAATTTGTTTAAACATAATTAAACCAAAGTTTGAAGAAGTCAAAGTCAAAGCATTTATTTATTTACTTCAATTAGACCATTTGCAGGCACTTTTGAATTGTCAGAAACCACAGCATTCCAATAAATATATTCATTTAACATCTACCATGTCTAGTTAAAAGCGACAGTACAATACCAGTCAAACAGTAACATGATCAAGATATACCATTGTTGGTTGCGCCATTCATCCCATACAGAAGCTACACCTTGTGTATGGGATAAATGGGATTGACACACAAGTCTATCTACCTGATAGCCTTACAAGCCACTTCGCTTTATGTAAGAGACCCCATTGTCCTCTCTAATCATTGTTTGAGACATCCGGAGACGTACAAGATTATATTACACTTTGGTTAATGTCAGGATGTCGGCTGAGATCGATTTGTCAGCAACAACAGTATACATAGGTAGTAGATTATTTTATGATGTGATTGGTTATGTTGTTCGAAAGAGTCACCGCGACCCTGAAACGCAAAGAGCTAGGAGGAACGCGGATAGATTTTAGTAAGTAAGAGTAAGAGACTCCCTTCCGCTCCGCCCAGGGCGGAAGAAACAACTGGTTGTCCCAACATGAAAAAAAAAATGAAAAAAAAACGGTAAAAGACTAAATTGCCATACCAAGACTTATTAAAAACTCTAAATCTACATTTCAAATATTCTTTATTCAAAATAAAGTACAGGTTTCGTTACAATCACAGTCCTGGGGCAAAGAGGGCGACAATTTTGAAATGTCACATGAATTCGCTCGAAGGTAGGTAGGTATTGTTGGTTGCGGACTATCGAGAGTTCATTCCCGTGTTCCGGGATGAAGCTGACACAGCTGTTCCCGCACCTCTATGTTCCCACTAGAGGGAGGGATACAAATGTATAAAGCGCCTCTAAAATTCCGCTGGATTTTCATGATACCGCAATAGCGAAGTTCTTCAAAATAGTAGATTTTATTTTACTCTATGAATGGCGGGTGCAAACTAGCGAACTAGTTTGCACCCGCCATTTATAGAGTAAATATAGAGGTAAAAAGTTACGTTGCATTTAAATTACAAAGTGCTACTCGCGGTTTTCATTAATTGCTGAAAACTCGATGTCCGAAATATAAATTTAAGTGGCAGCCGGATATACAATATCGCAGTGAATTCCACTCTTATTAGCTGAATAATACAGCCACAAATGCATTAATTTTAAAAGCAAGTACCACTCAATAATAACGTGAAATGTTTAAGTGAGCAGCTTGAATAGCTTGTTACATGTCGGATTTCAACCCAAGTATAACAATTATTATTTATGATATAATGTAAAACATTTCTGATGCTTTAAACGCACATTTAATACCGACACGGCTGATATGCATTAAAGTGACTAATTGAACTGTATGAGCTTGTCGAATTATGAGATGAATTATTGATATGTTCATTTTTGATTTGGTTGCTCAGTCATCGATTAGTAACGTCCCGGTTTATGAGTTATATCAAATAGGGCGGGAGTTCGTGATAACATAGAAAGCAAGCAGAAAGCTTGTTGCTTGGTTTCCTTTTTTTGGCATTGACTGGATTAGGCATTGTACTTTTTCTTGCATAAACTTTTAGTAGTTTATTAGTTTTAGTAAATATTGTGTTTAAGCATATTTATTTAGTGAAAGATAATATATACCATCACGCCTGTATTCCCCGAAGGGTTAGGCAGAGGTGTACCAATGTACACCCACAGTTCGCCGGTATATTTAGGTCCCATGTAATCGGGGGCGAGCCTATAGGCATTAACCGGGCACAAATCTAAACTCCGAGCTGCTACTGAGAATTTCATAGAAAAACCCAATAACATTTTTTGCTCGACCTTGGTATCGATCCTAGGACCTCTACCGTAGCAATCGTGCTTAGGACCACTAGACCAACGAGGCAGTTAGTGAAAGATAACCTTTTAGGTATTTTACCAAAACAATCCATAACGAACTAAGCCATAATCTCTCAATAATCAAATTAATTACATCAAACTAATTCAATATTATGTTACATTTGCTATCCCGTAATAACAGTTAAATGCACATTCTAAACGTTCGCTGACAGCAGGTTTCCAATTAATCAACGTTAAATTATATGTATATTCAAAATTAATTCAATATCTGCGGAAACAACCAATTTTGATGTATAATTATTTGCAGCAAAACAGAAGCTAAATTGATCATTTGAAAACGTGAATAGATATGCTAATTGCATAAAGCCTAATTAGTTAAACGATACAATTATACCACCATGTATTTATGCTTTTGGCTTTAAATTATGTTTTGCGGCAAACCGTCATTATTGAACACTGGTGCTGATTCTCTTGTTCACAAACTTAACTAAATTTAAGTTATGTTCATCTTTCTCTTTCCATTTCATTAAGAAAAGGACAGAAGATAAAATTTTAGTTAAGTTCTGTCAAATTTAGACACTCCATAGATAATTTAGACGCGATTAAAAACGTGGCGACTAGAAACACGCCAATTTTCTTCAGGCGCTGTCTAATTTGACAGGACTAAACGAATATGACATCTTCTGTCCTTTTCTTTAAGAAATTGAAAGAGAAAGATGCATTTAACTTAAATTTAGTTAAGTTTGTGAACAAGAGAATCAGCACCATTGTCATTTACTTGATTATGTAACTGTTCACGTATATACTGACACAACACCCCCGTTGTGTGTGTGTGTGTGAGGTTGTAAGTAAGGGTGTGTGTGTCCTACATCGCTTCTATCACTGACCTAGAAGAGATACATTACGGTCGCCGCGATTGTTACTCGTAGGCACACTTCCGAATTTTTTGCCCGACCTTTTGTTTTATTGCGGTTCTATATTAAGAAAGGCGTCGTATTTTCTTTCTGGCTTTCTCCGACGTTCTGGACCCCTTTTCAAGTTCACTCGTATGTCTGTTTTGTATGGATAAAAGTTGAAGCGCTCTGAGGCTGAGACAAATAAGCGTCGTTCATTATGTCCTTTGACTTGTTGAGAATGTTTCACTCTCTGTTTTGTAATTGTAGTTTGATATAATATTGCTTTTATCACTGCTTCAAAGTCTTCTCTAAAAATTGATTGCGTATTTGAAAACGTGGTGGTATTTGCTTCGTAAGTTTACTTTCAAGACAGATTAGAGATACGTTTCTGCGGTATTAAATGAATGTTACTGATTGGGCTGCCTCGTTAGCCTAGTGGTCCTAGGCGCGGTCTTGGGTTCAATTCCCAGGTCGAGCAAAGTGTTATTGGGTTTTTCTATACAATTCTCAGTAGCAGCTTGGAGTTAGGATTTGTGCCCGGTTAATGGCAATAGGCTCGCCCCCTATTACATTGGAACTAAACTTACCGGCGAACTGTGGGTGTACCAAAGTATTTTGGTACACCTCTGCCTAACCCTTCGGGGAACACAGGCGTGATGGTATATTAAAAACATGGTAGTTTTTCACATAAGTTTACTTTCAAGACTATATACCTTTCTACCGTTTTAAATTGATGTCAGACTAATGTCGTCTTTCCCCAATAATCGATATTCCTTCTGTCTACTGCATAGGTAACAATTACCCATTCACCCGAGAGAGACGTCGGCTGGTGTGACGCTATGACAATACCAATCACGTTACATTGAGCTCGCATTCGATTATGTCAATATGGAGGCAATTAGTCGAGGTTCACCACTGAATTATAGAGAGCGTGAATTCGATTAATACGACAGTAATATATTCGGAAAGCGTTTGATTTAAATAGAGAAATGTGGCGATAGCTCGACAGCCTTCCTAATTTAGGATGTAGAACAAATTAACTGTTGAATATTGGCCATTTAATTTGGTGCTTGTTGAACATTGACAGGCCATTTAATTTTGTGTTCAATCTATATTTTCTATGCTAATATTAATATTGTAAAGAAGAAATATTTATTTGTACTGAATAAGCACCGAAACTACCAGACTGGGTTTGACCATTTTTCACCAGTAGATAGCTACATTATTCCTGAGTAACATAGGCTATTAACAAACAGCACGCTGCGACCCATGGGAGAGGAACAGCAACCACAGTCGTAACTTAACGCGGGTGAAATATGCCACGCTGACGAAATCGTGGGCGAAAAGCAAGATAGTACAGTAAAGCTCTTATTATTAATACGCATCTATTCAGTGATAATTTACATACATACCATCACGCCTGTAGTCCCCAAAGGGTTATGCAGAGGTGTGCCAACGTTACACCCACAGTTCCCCGGTATGTTGAGTTTCCATGTAATAGGGGCGAGCCTATTGCCATTAACTGGCCACAAATCCTAACTTCAAACTGCTACTAAGAATTTAAAAGAAAAGCCCAATAATAGTTTTTGCTCGGCTTTGAAATAAAACCCAAGACCTCGCCTTAGCACCACTACACGAACAAAGCAGTTAGAGATAATTTAATATGTTAAATTGATATAAGTACAAATATATTTTGATAGACATTCGGAGGCTGCAACAAGCGCCATGATGGCGGGTTGACTCGGGAGGAAAGGGGGAATTGGGGTGGACAGTAAAAACAAAATATCTCGGAAGATCCAGTTACTGCCAAAGTAAATACCTATACTGGCTATAACAGCTGAAACTACTACAAGTATCTATAAAAAGTTAACTATCTGTTAATCCAAAGCTTGGCGATCTGTGCGTTAAATTTTATCGAAATTCGTTCAGTCGCTTATGAGTGACAAGCTCCTGCTCGCGACTTTGTGCGCGTCAGATATTTGTTACCCCACGGGAATCGTAAGTACATTTTTCCTCTGGATAAAAAATATCCTGTCTTCTTTCATAAGCTCATTGCCAATTTTCATCCAGTTGCGTTCAGCCGACGCAAATATTTATGATATGAGTACGGTTTCGCTCACATTTTTTTTCGCCTAAAATTAGGTAATTAGTTGCTTCTAAGTACCTAAAGTTACTTACATATTAAATGTGAATCCCACATCAAAAGCATCGAAGCGCTCGTGGTTTAATATGAAAAATCGCAACAACTTTACATGTAAATTAAAGTACCTACTAAGTTATTACAGGCTATAATAATTCTGATATTAAAGTATAACTGGCAGAATAAGGGCAGGCTTGTAATGGGAGCAAATTCCACGGCATTAGCTACTTCATGAGTGATGTCGGTGACTAAGCACAAGCCGGAGCGGCCATACGTCGACCCCAATTGCGTAAGTAGCGCTCCACCGATGGGCCGACGCTTTTCATGCAGATTTTCTACTTAAAATGTTGTAAACGATAAAAAAAAGCTTTTTAGAAAAGGCTCGATGGCTGCTTATGTTACTTATGGTTGGTTATTTCAACTGTATGTGCTGCAATACCTACTTATCTAACCTGTCTACACTAATATTATAAAGAGGAAAGATTTGTATTTTTGTATATAACAAATAAGCACAAAAACTGCTGGACCGATTTCAAAAATTCTTTTGCCGTTAGAAAGCTACGTGCTAGCCTATGTTGCTTAGTAGTAACATAACGTAAGTTGACGGGCCTGTTGGTCTAGTGGTTAGTGGCCCTGACTGCTAAGCCGGAGGTCGTGGGTTCGATTCCCACTCAGGTCAAACTTTGTGTGATGAGCATGATTGTTTGTTCTGTGTCTGGGTGTGATTTATCTATAATATGCATGTATTTCCCAGGTTCAATTCTCAGTAGCGGCTCGGAGTTTGGATATGTGTCCGGTTAATGGCAATAGGCTCGCCCCCTATTACATGGGACCTACATATACCGGCGAACTGTGGGTGTACATTGGTACACCTCTGCCTAACTCTTCGGGGAATACAAGCGTGATGGTATATTTATTTTTATAAGTATGTATATCAGTTGTCTGGATACCATAACACAAGCTCTGCTTAGCTTGGGATCAGATTGCCGTGTGTGAGTTGTCCCAAGATATTTATTTATTTATTACCCCCCCCCCCCCCCTTCTAGCTTTATCACCTTACACATAAGGGACTAAATACACTTATTCAGGTCCATCGAATACACTTTGTAGTATGGGGACACGTACGCGTGCGTTCAGTTTTCCGCGGCTAAACGGATGCAATACAAACTGGCGCTTTCTAAAGACAAAAGCTGAATGGAGCTGAATCAGTGTATTTAGCCTCTAATCCTCCTGCGGGTTGTTCGGAAGAGATACCGCGCCCCCGGAACGCAAAGGGCACATGAAAGGAACATAGACGGGTTTTAGTCAGTAAAAGTCTGACACTCCCTCCCGCCCCGCCCAGGGCGGGGGAAGTTATTTGATGGTTTCCCGTCTATAAAAAAAAAAAAAAACCCTCTAATCCTTTCCTCATTTCCCGCTCGGCTCAACACTGCCCGCGTGACGTATGCCTTATTCTTCCACATCACATGCCCATATCTCATGATGGTTGTCAGCAACCGAACCTCGAAATCCAAATCAACCTATCTCAAAACTTAGGCATACTTTTTAATTACCCGGCTATAAAATACCGCAGCAAACGCCAACTTTAAGATAACAAGATAATGTTAATTAAAGTTTTCAAGTTAATTAATTACGCTGGGGAGGTAGAGCTAATAGGCTTTGGCGGATCGCTAATCTTAGTGAAGTTTCCTACATCATATTGCTAAGCCCGTGATAGAGGGTTTCTACCGTTGCAGAGATAATGGCGACAGTGCTGCAGTGAGCTGTGGATTTACTTTCTTTGTGGCCGGAGAAACAACGCGATCTTAAGCTTAAGCTGTCGAGTTAAACTGAAAAGCAAACAATAATGCCTGCATTTTCTTTTGATTCTGAACAACATCGGTTTGCTTTGTGGGGGTTTATGTAGTTTCTTATTTTCTTATCTAAGACGACAATGTTGGATTCGTTTCTTTCACTATTTTATGTTTTAATTCTCGGTTTTTCATAAAACATTAGGGTAATTTGTAACATTTACTTAATACGTTTTGTCCCCGCCTTGACGATCTGAATAGCGCCTCTGTCTCAGCAATAATGGCCATCCAGCCACATAACACTACGTAGGCTCAAACGTACACGTAACGTAAACGTCTACGTAGGCTTTTATAAATAATTATAAAAGTATCATCAATACTAAAAAGAACACCTAATTCGTTCTTCATTTCCACGATCACAGCAATCCTCGCGAAAAATTCAGCTCATATTAATAAGGCAATTTTACAGGAACAAAGCAGAACAGAAATGCAACGCGTTAAAGTTTGTATGTCCAATAAACAACACGCCGGCCGTAAAAGAGATTCCCGTCATACCGAAGACCGTGAAAAGAAACAATCCCGCTTGAACTTTGTAAAAAAAAAAACAAAAACGAAACTCGCCCATATTACTCCCACCGTCAAAAGAATCGGCGAAAAATCTCATGCAATGCTGTTGAAGTGTTTCAAATCGTATTGTAATTTTAACGGAATGAAACCAAACCGTGGCAGCCAGTTCAGCAAGAAATAAAATTGAAAAGAGGCAAAGGTTTTCTACGGCTCTAGACTTTTTTCGGTATCGGGATGAACCGAGTATTTCTCGTTAAAGTTTCATTCGTTTCTTTTTCCACACCTCGGGGCCATTTGTATTGCATCAAACATTTTCCACTTTTTCGTAATGGACGTGGAATACTTAGGACTTGAGTGTTTCGGCAGTTTATCGTTTATGTTACAATAGGTTTATAAGGTTCCTTGAAAAAATTAAAAATAATACAACTTTTATTAAAAACTGCCTCATTAGCCTAGTGGTCCTAAGCACGACGCTACGCTAGAGGTCCTGGGTTCGATTCCCAGGTCGAAAAAATGTTATTGGTTTTTATATGAAATGCTTAGTAGAAGCTCGGAGTTAGGATTTGTGCCCGGTTAATGAGAATAGGCTCGCCCCCTATTACATGGGACCTAAATATACCGGCGAACTGTAGGTGTACATTGGTACACCTCTGCATTACCCTTCGGGGTATACAGGCGTGATGATGGTATACTTGTATTAAAGAGCTGCTGGTTATCAATATGATAACAGTTAGTTATCCAACCACGACTCATCACAGACATGTAATCCACTGGTTTGGGCAGATAGTTAACCAATCATTAATCTGTGTGCGAGTCTGCATAAAATACCTATTACGTGTATGAATTAGTGCACCCCACAAAATGTATCGATTCTATACAATTTTAAAGTATAGTAAACTATTCTTATTATTCTTTGACGGTACAGTAATCCTATCTATTGCACTGTGGTCCGGCTTTAACTGTTTCTCAGATGCGACGGACTCTGCACTGTACGGCTATAACAATAAAGCTTCTATTGCTTTTCAGTCTTGAAAGCACACTAGCTCTGACGTCATCTTTCTATTCACCAGTATATTAGTGTACTCTACTGCTTATACCGTGACGTCATTATTTCAAGACGTAATATACTCTTATCCCAAAAAGCTCATTCCTCTATTATACGTTATTACGAGAAAATCTAATTTAATTAATTTCTTCTTGAAAGAGATAACAGTGATGAACGAAATACGTTCGTAAGCCAACATTGCGGAACGGAGTCGAGTTAAAACGATGGGTTTGCGCTATTCGGCAAGGATCCCTGATTTTATTGTCTCTCTCGCTTTATCTCATTATCTTCATTTGCTTTAATGAGAGCGCTTAAATGGTTTTCTCTGATTTCTGTGTGATATTTATTTTCACTGTTTAATGAATAATTGGCTTGGTTCGCCAAAGATTTTCTACTATTTCTATTATTTATTTCTGCCGTGAAGCAGCGTTGCTGTGTTCCGGTTTGGAGAGCATGGGTGCCATTGAAATTATAAGCACATGAGACATTTAAACTTTGTCTCTGAGATGGCAACGCATTTGCAAGGCTACTAGTATTGCAGATGTCTATTAGCAGAGGTGACCACTGACATCAAGTGGGCCGTCGGTTTGTTAGCCATCCAAATAAATTTAAAATAACTATTGATAAAACATACCTATATTGACTTATTATATGTCGCTATATTGGAATAGTTCAATTTATTACAATGAATAATAATAGGCTGGTATTATATATAACGTCCAAGCAATCCAAGCTTTTTTTCAAAAGAATTATGGATGAAAGAAATTGATAAACTGTCCATGTATAAAAACTTTCGAGCCGTAATTTGTATTTGCACGAGACTACAATCTAGAGTCGAGATATTCGTGGCCACAACTTTGTGAACTTTCCTTTCATAATTTATTAAGTGTCGATCAAAATTAAGCCTGAATAAACCTGCTTAAAAGTTCCACACGAGGCTAAAAGTTTAAGTGCAGTTTATTTACGGTGAAGTCTGCCTTACCTGCATGCCTTTATTTTTATATAATTTTAGAAATTGGAGTGGCTTTATTTGCTTCTGCACATTGAGTTTTTCCCACTCCTTCCATCTTTCATACATTGAGTTATTTTAAGAATGAAAATAGTATCTTTTAAAGAACGAAATATTCTGTTTTGGAAGCAATTTCAGATAGTGATCGAACGCGGGCGAATTTTAAATATGAAACAGCACTCTAGCCGTGAATTCTGTTTCATGTTAAAAAGGTTCGCTTAATAAAGGTTGTCGAGATGAGATTTACAGTTGATTTCACACATTTTATAACGGTTCTGTTAAATTGAGTTCCTATATTGAATTCGAATGCTGATGTTATTGAAATTGCGGATTTTATCAACAAAATCTGATTTAAATAAAACTAAGCATAATGAGGTTTTAAAAGACATAATAATAAATAAATATAAAACATTATTTTATGTTTATTTATTTATTTATGCAATAAAAAAAAGTACATAGGCGGACTTAATGCTTTCGGCATTTTCTGCCAGTAAACCAAAGGTGGTGAAGAGATAACATGGAAGGTGAAAATTATTGTACCAGAGTAAAACAACAAAGTTTGTGATTATTTGTGTTTATTCCTTCTTATCATTTACCTAATACATACATAGATTGTTATATAAACAATGTTTTGCAGTTTCTATCTTAAAATACTTTGCTACACACTCGTTTAGCCACACATCCGAAACTTTACAAAATTCTTACTCTTAAGAACATGTAACATTGAAGCTAGTGTAAATATTAATTACCATCATTGTTGTATTCTCCGAAGGGTTAGGCAGAGGTGTACCAATGTACACCCCTTGTTCGCCGATGTTTAGGAAAAACACGGTATACGGCTTACGGTATAGTGTAAATTTTATTTTATAGGTAAACTAGTCATAAAAGTAATTTAACTTTAATTCATTACACATCTTTTGGTTGCAAAAGTTCTCATGAATATGAACGACCCTTGACTTTAGGATCATTGGATCAAGTAGTCGTAACCGGTGAGTTTGTATGACCAAATGTATGAACGTGTACGAGACGAAAGGAGTATGCAAGGATCGCAGCAAGTGGCGTTTTGTCGCGTCTGTTTACCCCCATGAGAAAAAGGCGTGAGTTTATGTATTTAGTCTGATATACAAAAAAAAAGAAAATAAAAGATAACCAAAAAAAAATATAACCAAAAAAAAATTAAAAAGAAAGGAAAAAAAAACGACGGGTTGCACTCCGGGAGTGCCGGCAGAAGTGAAAACGCTAAAGACGTACACAAATATGTTGTATGTGTAATTGTCATATTTGTGTACGATAAATTCGTAAGATTTTCGATCAGGTCACGTGTCCTGACGCGAGTTTAACATTGTTTACCCATTCCAAAAAAAGTGCACAACACCGCTAAAGAAGTTTTCACTTAAAAAAAGATTACCTGTTCTCTACAAAAATGTTACATAACATAATAATACCAGCCTCTTACAGTCTCACTGCAGGGCAAAGGCCTCTTCTCATTAATCATACAATTCATATTTCATATTTCAGTGTAAGTCTCAAAACTAAAAGTTGTCCGTATTCATGAATACTTCAAACACCTGCAAGATGCGCAGAAAATTAAAAGTTGTCTCTTATAATTTAAACGACTACATATTTTATCAAGAGCTGTAGCAATTTGATTTCTGGAGTATCTTCGACTTAAGACTCAATTTTGGAGCGCAAAAGTTGTTGAGACGCTTTTAAACGAGTCGAAAACTTCATCTTCGACTCTTCGGAACATGTAGTTTAAGTTAAATTAAGCTTGCAAACTTAAGTTGCAGCGAATAGTTTAAGAAGCTAAGGGAACTAAGTTAAAGACGTTTAACTCACGATGTCACAGAGCATCGCTCCATAGGTTGTTTTTTGAATACTTCGGAATATGTTTAGAATATGACGAATGAATAGAATATTTCATCTTAACTTGGATGCCTTTGAAGCCTTCTATTGAGTATTAGGTTTCTTTGAACCGTAATTACGAGTACCTACATATAAAATGATAATGATAATCATTAATTTCAATTAAAATCATTTATTTCAATCACACCATTAGAAGGCACTTTTGAACTAAGACAAAAAATAATTTAATCTAGTGGCCCCTAGGTAGCCTCGTACGGAGAAGAATTGGCAAGAAAACATTTTAGGTGTATAGTTATTAGGTGTCTAGTAAATACTAAGTCTAGAATTGAGAAGACATGGTGAGACTTCCCATAAGAATAAGTAAATATTATATAAGTCTATATAATATGATGAGATCAAAATCTAAACTTCAAAAGCAATTTATTACTGACAAGATACGAAACTGAATTCAAGATGTTAAACGGAATTAAACTAGAACATCATTATTTTGGTTGGAAACTGTACGTTCAAAATAGCTTTTGATATAATATACATGAGTGAAACACAGACATGGCACAGAGCCCCTGGAGTTAATCATTCAAGCTACGAGCTTCGTTAAAATTGGACGATGCCGGCTTACCGAATACTAATTGGAACATCGAGCTACGAAAAGGGGCAAGGTGTTACCGACGGACACCTGTATTTTATTTATATATCTTGGTAGTGTTCGTGTAGAATTTGACTTTTAATTTTCGTTGTACACATCTTTGAGTGGGTGAAAGTAGGTAGGTACTTATGAATATGAACAACTTTTGTTACGTGATCTACTACGAGATACGAAAAAGAAATTTGCTGTTTCACACATTTTGATCGTGTTGTAGTGCGTTTATGTAGGGAAGAGTAGTTTTTTTTTTGTATTTAAGAGTAGGTCAAAGTCGAAACATGTTAAATTAATGATCTACTGGCACTAATGACGTTTCAATTTGACATTTCGTTTGGTAAAAAAGGAGCATTTAAATTGCCTATGCATGCTGTTTTGTGCAACACTTTGACGAGCCTTTGTTGAAAGTCGATTAAAAAATTTAAATTTTAAAACAGTTTCTGCAAACGCGCTTCCCGGGCTTCAGACTCGCCCATCATCAATAGCTTTGTACCCTTCAAAGCTTTAATAACATGACTGTTTGAAAGGGTCAAAGCCATGGAAAAGAGGTCAAAGCTGTCAGCTTCATATTGAAAAATCCTATATCTGTGTCTGACTATACACTGCATTATATTATTATATCATTACATACGTGCAGCTATTTATTATCTCATTAGCCCGCGACTTCATCGGCGTTGATATTTTCACCCGTGTTAAGTAACCCGTCTTTGATTAATGTTCCGCTCCCGTGTGTCGTACGTAGCGTTATGTTATATAGCCTATGACGCTCACAAATAACGTGGCTTTCTATGGGTAAAAGAATTTTCAAAATCGGTTCTGTAGATCTAGACATTACCTCTTACAACCTCACAAACTTTACCTAGATATAATTCGGCTTTGCACAGCGTCATCTCTATCGTTCATATATGTATGTCTCTGTCTGAAACTCGATTCATCTCATTACGGGCCGTGTGCGTACGTGTACATGTGACGGTGAGGTAGCCACCCGCGGCAGGCATGTTACCCTGCATCCCTGCGTTTGAAGCGATTGCTTAATTAACTAGGGTTGCTTACGTAGGTACTCCCATTACTGCTTGCACAAAACGAGACACAGAACCCTGCTAGGGGGATTAAGCCGCTCAATTTAGGTGATAAAAACGGTTTTTTTCCCTTTGTTTTCTTTTTCCAGCTGTTCTATCAGCAGTGGCATTCTATACGGTAATTCCACCGTCACTTCGACGCTCACTTCGCACTTCAAAGTGTCGAATAAATCAATGTCATTTGAATTTGATTGAATATTTGATGTCATTGAATAGCGACTTGAGATGCAAGTTCATGTCTGAATTTTACAGAATCGACGTACTGGTTACTAATTACTAAATAGTTGGAACACAATTAGGTTGCTCCGTTACTTAATGTAAATGCATTTTCCAATTTCCCGACGGATTGTATTCGTTTGTTAATCGTATGATGCAGGTAATGTGATATCGTTTTATTATTAAATCTGCAATATGGAAGTGTGTATTACTGTGTATGCCGTAGGGGTTTTTACAAAGGTAATAACAAAGTGTAATTAAGTGCAAAGCTGTGGTATAAGGATCAGAATATACGGAGTATTGCGGAAAGGATATATCCGTACAAACAGTGTAAAGAATGTAACCGGTACTGAATCTCTATATAAAATGTCAGCTCAAAAGTAATACTTTTGAAAATGCATAATGTTTTATTATTTATTTCAAAAGTTTAAATCAACAAATGTTTCAGGAGAATAACCCTTTTCGTAACACGCTGTATATAGGTACATATCTCTACCATCGATTAAGTATATTTAGCAGTACTAAAAAGTTTGTCTGACAATGCAACCTGTCTGAAAAGTTTGGAGTTATTCAAACACTCCGGTGAATTCCAGAAGGGATTCAAATTAAGAATACAAGGGGATTTAAAAAAAATATTGGAGCAGTTGTTTGTTCAGGCTTATGGAGTGAGCACGCCATAAAATGAAAATTAAGGAAGTCTTTCAATCAAGTATGAGTTGAACTTCGCACATATAAACACACTATGTGGCATATTTCACCCGCCATAAGTTACGTCTTTGGTTAATGCTCCGCTCCCGTGAGTCGTAGCGTGATGTTTATATAGCCTATGATATACAGGAATAATGTAGCCTATCTATTAGAAAAAAATGGTTAAAATCGGTCCAGTACTTTCGAAATCTATTCGTAACAAACATAAAAGGAAACAAAAATATCTGTCCCCGTTATAATATTAGTATGTAGAAAAGCCCCTTATTTCTATCACGACCCAGTGATCTCGGTCCCACTAAATGGATACACGGATAAAGTTTTTAAATTTCTCATTTTAAATGGTGCTCACATTTATCTCGTCGAATAAAAAGTGGTGGTTGAAGCCTCCGACAGCACGAGTGTGCTCAAAATGAGAAATATTTTATCAGTGTTGGAATCAAACCGAGTACCATTAATACTTTAAATGAATTTTAGATTTAAAAAAGAACGTGATTTTATGGAGGCTGTTAACGACAGCTCAGTGTAGTTTTATTTCCGTAGGGAAATTGGATAAAACTTAACTTAGTGTAAACTTTGTGGATAAGATAAGGGAGCTAACATTTTATACTTACTGCATGATTTTGTCATTTTTTCGCCGAAAATAACTTACTTTTATAAATAATACGTAATTCTTAGAGCCACTTTCACCAAAGTCACTAAATACATTTAGTGCCTAAACGTACTTAGAACATCATTGCATCCCTGTCACATTATTATAAGGTGACAGGGACAGAAAGATAATTTAAACACATTTAGCACTAAATGTATTTTGATGAAAGTAGACCTTAATCTTAATAAAAATCATTATCATTTAAAAACGCAGACATTTAAAATAAAATTAAAAAATAAACTAAAATTTTCGTGGAGTTTAATTGTTTATCCACCAAAATATGACAAGACGGACGACAACAAGGGGAATTGCACTTCATACAAAAGAACAAAGCGCCCTTCCTTCCCTTTAGAAAATATTCCAAAAGCAGGTACTTATTTTTGAATTGCGGAATTTCAATTAGGTGACGATATTCATTTCACAATATTGAGACCATTCAAACAGTACAACTTAGAGTATATATCTTCATTGTGTTTGCCTGTTTCCCATTTCTTTTAAGTGTTCCTTATGTGCGTAGAATATAAAATGAAGCTACTAGTTGCGCCCGAACCACTTAACATGAAAACATTACCGTCCTTCTGGGGGAGTTAGGGGCGCATTATACAAGCTGTTGATTTGCATTCTCGTCAAATTCAAGGAGTTAACAGAACTATGCTCGTAATTATTGACACGAATCAATAATATATATATATTTTTTTTTTTTTTTTTTGACTTGATTTTCCAATTCGAACTAGCCATCTCGCCAGAGGGTTTAGGCGCTATGCACGCATTGATATAGCCGCGCGACAACTCTGCCTACCGCATACGCAACTGAGCGATGCTGATTTTTGCAAGAGGAGTATTCTGGAATACTGTTTTTTGATAGTTGCAACTAAAAAAACAAGCATTTATTAAATATTGGCTATGTATCGTAATTATATTTGATTACTTCTTTTTTTTTCTATGACAAGCTCCTAAAATTTGACGAGGATGCAAATCAACAGCTTGTATAATTATGTAACGTTGGACTGGAATAGAAATCGGTTTCTGTAACAACAAGTGATTGCTACTTTACACGTTTTTTTAATTAAGGTAACACCTTCTGCCCGCTAATTCGTGCGAGTAGTTTTTTTTTATGCGCGTCAAGTTACGTCTTTGATTACTGCTCCGCTCCCATATGCGCAGTTACAAAGCCTATAGCCTCATGAATCTGGTATCATATGCTATAACTAGAGCTCGTCACTTATAGCACTCTACTTGCGAATTATAACACTTAAAGCTATTGATGATAAAACATGACATGTTGATTATTTACGAGTAGCAAGTTGTTCCTTTGGGCGAGTTAAAAAAATCAAAGAATTTTGGTGTCCACCGGGGTGGTTTTAAGCTGGGTCCACATTTGTATCATTTCGGTGTATCGTATTTCCGGTACGTGGACGCGTTTTTTACCAAATACGCCTTAATAATACGACATGGAGAAAATGAGCGTCCATATTTATGATACAAATACTCGATACGATACGACTGATCGGGATACGTCAAGATGCTTCAAATGTGGACCCAGCTCAACAGAGATACGATACACCGAAATGATACAAATGTGGACCTAGCTTTAGTGAGGTAAGAATCCCAACCTCCCCGGCGGGTCATATCCCCAAAAAATCTTGCTAGATGAGTTTTTAGGGTAGCTATAAACCCCCCGATATTAACAATTCTAAGCCACGATTAGCTCGTCTGTGCAACCTAATGTAAACGTATGCTTCCACAAAATTTCAAATGGCAGTGCCGTCGTTATTACTCGTTCTCGATTACATCAAATAATTTACTTCAAAGTGCTTATTCAGCTGCTAATCTTAAATTGCTGGAACGGATTACACGTTCGTGAGATTTCTTCTTAGACATCCCATAAAGACATCAGTATTTTAGTTCTGTTCATTCAATGCTAGTTTAACAAAATTTTTAGACAAACGGCCAATTAGGCAATTAGGTTTAAATAATTTATTTGGTTCACTTAAAATGAGATAAGTACATTGTGCATATAACTAAATATGTTTGCCTCTAGAGTGCTTTTGACGTTACAAGGTACATAGATGTTTCTTGAGTTCTGACGTAGTTAGTTCGTGCACGTGTAGTCATTAGTTAAAACTTGTTTTTACTTCTTGTGTTGTATGTAGATGTTTTATTCAATTAAATGCATAATTCTCAGTTTCCCTGTAACTATCCTAAAGTTCCTACAATGTTTCTAAGAACACAATTATGTATTCGTCTGAGAACGTGTTCAAAGGCTGTGATTCTGAAAGCAATTTGTAAGTGCACCCCTTTACCGAATAGCCGTCCGTCTGCTCGTATTGTAATATTTGCGTACAGTCTGGTGAATGTTCGCGGCTGACTGACTAGATCCTTAATTGTTTCGGGATGAATAACGACTTTAATTGGCGGATCGGTTAGGTATTGCTGACAAAGCGACGACACGCCGTGTCGCCTATCGCACGCTCTAGCTCTGTATGCAAAAAATAACAAAAGGGAACGTTCGCCTCGGCGTGTCTCGGGACTCAACGCGATGTGAACGAGGCCTTTGAGCCCTTTGAGTTCATTATACGAGGTGTGAGGCATCCGTAAACTTCACCAGTGCATTCAGAACACTATTCACCCTTCAGAACAAGTGGATTTTCTTGCAGGAAAATATGGATTTTTCATCGATTTATCCGCAGATCAAGTTAAAAAAATTGGCCTCTTGCTTTTTTAGGCATCCCTTATGGCAATAACGATATTTTGTTGCTGGAACTGACGATAAGCAATACGCTATGGTGTTAAGCTATTGCGACTATGGAGTGCAGCTGAGTCTGCGTCTCAAAATATATAAGGAATAAGAGCGAATTTTCAATTAGCGGAAAAGTATTATACCCCTCCATATCATAACTCTTACTATGGTTTTCCTATTAAAAAATGTTGTTATCTGATACTCAGTCCAGAGTAGTGAATTCATGGTTTCAGTTTAAGTATAGATGTCCCTTACACCCGATATATCTACTAATACAGTCTCAGTCTTGATTCAGTTTCCCTATAATAATTTTTACATTGATGTTTTTTTTTCGAACTTAATTCAGGTGTCTTTCAGAATTTTATTTATGAGCGATGTAACCATATTTCTCAGCTCTCGGTTGGTCAATAATGAACTTAAAAGAAATCTCTCGTAAAGCTGGCTTTTAAGCCGGCTTAGCTCAACAAGTGGCTTACAAATGCAAAATCTATTTTAAAGACACCTTTGAAAAGCTTTTTATAAAAATCCGCTCATTCCTGTTTCAGACGGTTTGAATTATAGCTACATTATTCGAATAATTTAATCTTTAGAAGACGAAACTTGAGTTCTATAAAGTATTTTATTTAAATCATGAGAGGAATTGAGTTACGAAAGCTATTCGATTTAATTTAAATCAAGAATATCGAGTCGCTCTCGGAAACGCTTCAAGCTTTCGAATGCACTCGAATCTCCGTATTTGAAGCGAGACTTAATCTGACCGAGAGTGCTCGGTAACTGAATAGTCAAAGGCAGTACTTGGCTTAGTAAATCGAACCGTCCGAGCACTGATACTTAAGTAAGAGCCGTTGCTACATGAACTGCACATTTTATGCCAGAAGTTTAGGCTATTATTTTGTTTATTATTGGAAATCTATGGGGGAGGCTTATGTCTAGCAATGGACGTCCAGCGGCTGATATGATGATGATGATGATTATTTTGTGTTATTTCTTCCATCATCATGTCAGTCGCAGGACATCCATTATTGGATATAGGCTTTTTTTAAAGCCCGGTTTGAAGCGGCTTATGTCCTTACCAAACTATTTTGCAAATAATCTAAGTACCACTAAGTAATTACTGCCGGGGCTGCGGGTTGTTCGAAAGAGATACCGCGCCCCCGGAACGCAAAGGGCACATGAAGGAACATAGACGGGATTTAGTCAGTAAAAGTCTGACACTCCAAAAAAAAAAGCCTAGTGAGTTAAAAGTGTTATTGGGTTTTTCTAACAAAAACAAATTGTCAGTAGTAGCTCGGAGTATGATTAATGACAATTGACTTGCCCCCTATTACACGGAACCTAAACATACCGGCGAACTGTGGGTGTACATTGGTACACCTCTGCCTAACCCTTCTGGGAATACAGGCGTGATAGTATATGTGTGTTAAGAAAAGAAGAAAAGATCTTTTTTGCCACTGTCGTCGATTACCTACCTATGGTAGCTACCTATACTAAGCCAAAATTACACCTTTCTAGCACGAAGAGTCTCTAATTTAAGCTCCCGGACAGACAGGCAGACAGACAGACAGACAGTTCTCGCCTCTGCAATCTTACTCCTTGCTTCGCCGGTATTAAATCCACCTTTATAATAGTCTTCTGAAATATAAATGAGACGTGCATAGCAAACTGCGTTTATATTCCTCAGCTAGCCACGAACCGTGGTGTGCCTTTCAGACGATTTCCCTAGCAAATTGTATGTGAATTGGTCAAAGGGTACTGCGATGCTTATTCCCCCAACGTTTTTTCATAATATAATTACTTTGTTCACGCCTTGCCAGTAATAACTTTATACGAACAATGTGTTATTAATATTTGTAATGTCATCATAGTTTTTTTTTATAAAATCTAGGAATTTCTTCTGTATCGTGGATGCGTTTACAAACAAAAATGAACTAACATACACAAACAGCCAGACCCCGAACAACTATCCTGCCGTCTATAAGCTTAAAGGCCGCTAAATGACAAATTCTTATTTTGAGCTAGAGCCGAAAAACGCGGCAAAATTTTCAAACCGATGCTCCTCAGTATCTATAAACATTTTGTCATGTTAACATATACCAAAAAAAAGGTATTTTTTTCAACTTTCTCATGAAGTAAGTTGATTTTGTAAAATACTAATAATAATGTCAAAAAATACACATTTTCCTTTCTAACCTTGTAAAATTTTAAGGCTCGCTTCAAGTGTGCAGAACTAAATGGTGGCTAAAGAATCATAACTGCTTTTAAGTTATGGATTTATTAATAACTGCCAAAGGTATTTTTTTGAGACAAGAAATTATTAATATTTACATAGCTATAAAGCAGTTATGTTATTTTGCGTTTTTTAAACCTAGTACGAATGTTATTATATTGATCTTATCCATAACAAAAAAGCAGCTAATTACTTATAGCCGCCTTTTAGCCAAGTAGATATCGCTTTGCTTCTCCTCCAAGATTTTTTAACAACTTTTAATACAGCTATGCATAACTTAAGGGCGGTTAATTATTAAACCTTTTCATATAACTGCTTTTTAGGCTAGCACTATCCACATCTACATTTTTCGAATCCTGCAAAATTAAACGTTAACTTATGAAATTAAACAAAGTTTTTGCAAACTCAAGTTCTTTATTGCCACAAAACTATCGGGCATGCACAAATATTTATGGTCCGTATGTCCCGGTATCGTAGCAGAAAATGATAAAATGCACTCATAATATCTTCCTGTTTCCTACCATGCCAAAGTACTGTAAGTGGTTTTGATTCAAGAGTTATTTTGCCTAAAGGAGCAAAAGTTTGAATAAAAGCTATTAGTCTATTACTGCCTTAAAGGTGTCAAGTCGCGGTAGCATTATCACTTTTTCTAGGTCGGTACTGTAGAATATCTGGGAAGAACTTTGCTCTTGGGTTTTATGGAATTCATACAGGTTTCTAGCCTTGTGTACTTTTCTTTATGCCTTGCCCAGTTAACACAAATATCACATTCAGCAACTAATTCTATAAGTACATCGTGAGAAGTTTGTTTTTTATGCAAACCATATCCTTCACACACCTCACATACTTGGTTCCCGTAGTGGGGCGTGCTCTCGCCGGTTATGGGGTTCTGTAGGATTAAAAGACTCTACGTGTTGTGTTAATAAGTTCCGATCAAATGGGACAAGCCCGCCACACTGTTCCCAAACCACTGCAACTTCTGTAAGCCAGAATCATCAGTGGCGACCACAAGAAATGCGCCGAGACAATGAAGCTCGACGAGTCCCTCAGAAACGATTCAACTGTCTTGGATCCCGCAATGAAATTAATCAGAAAAGATTAGCGGAGGAGCAAGAAAAACATAATTTCCACTTCACTCCAAAGAAGCAGGAGACAACAGAATACGGCCAATAGGCACAAAGGGATGTTTGCAACTGGGAGAAGCCCAGATTGCCAAGCACCACGGATTGCAATTATCATTAACCTAATGGATCCTAATGTGAACTGTTACATTTGATTCCAGTAATAGGTATGGCAAAAACGCCTGAACGCACGGAAATTTGTCCTAGTTTCTACAAGGTCCGCGTAATAAACAACACCAGATGTAACCTGTACACTATCTAACATAATATTTCGCTTATTCTGCCAAAGAATACGCTCCCATAAGATGTGATGAGATATTCACAGTCAGATGTAGAATATTGATACAAAGGAGAGGTAACAAGCTTAAAATAAAATAATTTACTACTAAAGTTGCCATGACCTGTGAGAAAATGGGCAACACAGTGGTCCACCTCCAGCCATGTTCTGGCCAGAAGTTCACGAACTGAAGGAAAGAACTGATGGAGGTGGCCGGCCCTTGATGGAATTATCCCACCTACATTGCCATTCAGATAAAAGTTCCTCCTTTTTTTTTTTTTAAAGATGGTAAAATCATCAAATGACCCCTCCCGTCCTGGGCGGGGCGGGAGGGATGTCTGCGGTTTAAATAATCTAGAGATCTTAGCGCGGTCACGTTGAGTTAGAAAGTCTGCGTCCATGGTCTCTCGCGCGGAATAGTACATTGCAGCACGTCGCTGCACCTCAAGATCGACTGGAAGTACAACTGCAAGTACTGGTAGTGCTTCAGTACTAACGGTTCTATACGCTTTCCATAAAAATATTAAAGCTAACCGTTGGCTTTGAAGCAATTTACGTCGTACCGCCACTATGGTGGCCCTATCGGCCCAAACAGGTGCACATACAACCTAGTTAGGTAGCTCCATAAATAGTTTTCAGAGTTAAGAAAGACAGACCCCAAGTAGCTTTAGAAATTCTTCGTTAGGGCATAAAAAATCTTTTTGGCTTCTTCTCAGACTGTTTTAATGTGGTCAATAAATGAAAAGTTCTTCTCTAAGACCAAACCAAGGTAGCATACGGATTGTTTTCGTTTAACCGGAACGTTATTAAATTTAATACTAGGTAATGATTTAAGATCACCTTTTAACATAAGTTGATACGTTTTTTGCGGTGCAAAGGTTAAACGGTTTCGATCGCCCCACTGAGATATTAAACGTAGGCATCAGCTAAATTCTCAAGTCCAGCCCGAGTACTCGACTGTATGAGCAGAAGGCCGTAATCCGCGTAACCGGTTAAAGAACAGCCGCATGGTAGCGGAATCGCGAGAAAATCGTCAAAACCTAAATTCCATAGATAAGGACCGAGAACCGAACCTTGAGGACATCCCATGGTTAGCGACTTTGATGCGGGATAATGTCCAAGTTTGAGCTTCGCGGAGCCATTTAGAAAGTAAGATGAAACAAGAGAATAAATGTTTCTATAGCAACCACGGGTTTTCATTTTAAGTAGTAGCATAGGCCACCATGCGTTATCAAAAGCCCCAGAAATATCGAGGAAGATCGCAACTACATATTTATGTTCGGATAAGGTAACTGTTTCTCTTACCTACAGAAAGTACCGCGTCGACGGTGGATCGTCCGGGTGCTTGTTGCCGCTCTTTGGAATTATTCGTATAAAGCCACGTCGCCAAATTTTAGGAAAAACGCCGTGCGCAATGTATCGGTTGTACACAGTTAAAATTGCGTCACTCGAGGTTTTACACGCCTCTGTAATCATTTTATTAGACTGCCACGACTATCAACATTACTATTTTTGTCTTGGTTTGCAGTAGGTTAAGTAAGTTTATGTTATTTGCGTCACATTCTCATGCGAATAAATGGTTTTTCTTTCTTTCTTTTCTAAACTGGCCGGCTAGGCTAGCCCTTCTTCTCGTGCGTGTCCAAGCGCGTCTCCCGCACCCCGGAAGAATCCCTATGAGTGGCGTTGGGGTTGTGCAGTTTGCAGCTTTTTAGCGATGTTTTGTTGTTTAACGGCTTTTTTGTTATGCAAGACACAGAAGACAATATTTATTTTACTTTACGTACGGTGTAATAAGGCTTTCTGTAACAGTTTATTAATTGTAAAAAGTAGTAACACTACAACGCTTAAAGGCCGCTAAATTATTTTAACTGCATTTTAGTTCGGTAAGAGCGTATAACCGCCTTTTAGTTTAGTCTATGCATGGTATTATACTCCAATGTAACCAAGGCAAAAAGCCGCTAAAATACTTTTGCTACCTTTTAGTTAATTGTTAAATAATAACTGTTTTATAGCTAAGCGTTGCTAGTAAAAATGTTCAATCGATCCAAACGTTAAAGTAGTATAGCTGCCTTCTAATCTAGTTGTGCTGTTTAGCGACCTTTAAGCGATGTAAATTATATTTTATTTGTATTTAGCAGCCTTTTAAAAAATTCTATCTTGATAACGGTAAAAGATAGAATAACCGTTCCTAGACAGATCGATAGAGAATTTTTTTTTAATACCATGACATTAAAAAAGTGAAAAATGACCAAATGTCATTTAGCGGCCTTTAAGCTTATAGACGGCAGTATCTGTAAGCCATACAAATATTTACTTCCTCAACACAAGATTATTTTGCGATCTAGCTAAGAGAACAAGGCTTCAACAATTTGTGTGTACAAGTTTTTAGTTAAACAAGAACACAAGAAGTTTCTATTATATCATACTTTCCAAGTAGCTTCATGTACTTACTACAAATAACCTTGTTTTTTTTATCTGTGCGGGAACTGAACCTGCGACAAGGTGCATCGGTCCAATTTGGTACTAACATTCACTTGTTTTCTAAACCATGATGGATGGTAACTAAGCCGACGGTCCACCTGATGTTAAGTGGTCATCTCTGCCTATAGACATCTGCAATACCAGTGGCCGTGCAAATGCATTGCTCTCCGAGACCAAGTTAAAATGTCTTATACGCTTTTAATTTCACCGACACACTTCAAACCGGATCACTACAACACTGCTTTGCGGCAGAAATAGGTACGGTGGTAGTACTTACCCGGACGCAATCTTTTACCAAGAGCTCTACTACTAAGAACCCTTTCGTAAATAACTCAGCTAAGAGCATAATGGATTTCAATTTTCTCTTAAAAAAGCGCACTCTCGCCGGCGTAAACTGTTTACGAACGAGAATAAAGCGCAAAATATAATAACTACCGCACAATTACAAAATTAACAACAGCAAAAATTTACCAAGAGACCGTTTATTCCGGTATAAATTGGTTTTAAAACTTGACAAGAACGGGCGACCGGGTATGACAGAATTGCATATTTCAGACGCCTTGATTCAATCGAGTTGGCAGCGCCTGTCGGCAAAACCTTTTAAGATATTAGTTGGCTATTGTTCTTTACAATTTACCGCCTGTCTCGGAGCTTCCGTAATTAAATATGACACTTGCAAGGCACCAACGTTGAACTAAAATTGAGATTTTGAGATTAAAGTAAATGTTTTATGACATAGGTACCTACTTTTAACGTTGACGTATTTAGGTACTCGTATAATGTGCGTGAACACGGAGCTTGTAGAACATTCTCGTTCAATGTAAATTCACAAAGGACTCCATTATTCTATATATGCAATTATGCATGTTGGTCGGACTTAATTCAAAGGCATTCAACGTTTAGGCTTCATTTGTCCAGAGTAACTAGAACTGTAGCGCTAAGTACTGCGAACAAATGAAGCCTAAACGTCAAAGCATTAACGTTACATTATTCGCTTTATGTCCACATTCGAATAGGGATTAATACTATTGAGGAAATAGCATTATAGTATCACCCATTGACATGAATAAAGCCTCCAAGCTCGTGCAAGGCTTTATGTAGTACGTTCGTCTAAAACAAGGCTTATAGGTACTGCATGACATGGCCAATATAATACAAACACTAAGTTATCAAAGAACTGCATCAAAAATGCCGTAGAGTTGCTCTATTTCATGAGATTACCTTCCATCAAACGTGAGGAAATTACATAGGGAGATAGAAACGATTGCTTCCTGTGTGAAAGAGCTTTTCATATCACGTTACTAGCACCCTGCGGACGTGAAAGAAAAATAAAGAAAACTTTACTAAGAATTAAAACTGGGTTACTGTGAAAGGTAAAATAAAATGTTTTCATCAAAAGCAAGTAAGTAGTTCGTAAGTTCAACGGCATTCTGAGCACTATAGCTGTACGTTTTGACTGCCCTTTCAAAATCACTGGGTCAAGCATTGGGTGTGGCGAGTCATAGTAAATAAAAATTTAAAAATGTATTTATTAGGTCTATACCACCCGAAGTAAAGTTATTATTATTCTCATTTATTACTCACTATATACATGTAGATTACATATTAAATATTAATATAAAAATTAAAACATTTAAAAATAGAAAAATAGTTGCTTACAGGGAACAGGGTCCAAGCCACCAGTGATCAGGGCTCCTAAGAAAGGAATCTCCTAACAATACGCGTGTCTAGGAGTAAGGCTTTCTGAATCAAGCGTGGAAGCCTTTGAATTATTTTTATTTAAAGGTGTGTGTTTCGTCATAGACTTAGATGTATAGAACTAAAATGCCTGGTATTTAGGTAACATATAGTGTATCACGTGTACAGGTTAACAACTCGTTTAAAAAAAAAGTACTTTTTACCCACTGAGGGTTAAATGGGTAACATTAAAGTAAAGGAGTTTACTACTCGTACCTCCTGGCCGGACGCGCGGGCCGCGGCCGGCTATTAGCCGTACTACCAACGTTGTTTTTCACGGTTTAGTTTGAAGAGCTTTTTACTACAAAGATTTAATGTGCGAATAAATGTTCATTTAAAAAGATTTTAAGCCAGCACGTTCTGTATAAAAACAAGCTTTTGTTTGTCAGTAAAATGGTTTTCAGAACCGGCTGTATTTTTTCCTTTAAATACATTCTGCGGTGAAAAACAAAGTAAATCAAAGCTGTGTAAAATAGAATAAAGAGAAAAGAATTTTCTATGACAATCCCGGTTTTTATTGACAGCAACACGTAAAACAAAGAGGGATATCGACAATTTAACATATCTGCAAAACAAAAGCAAAATATTCCTTTGTAGTTTGTAGCTGTCCAAATGAGAACAAACGAAAACATCGCACCGCAATTTACATTCCAGTGTGCGCAATTTAGTCCTTTGTGAACAGAATTCGAGAGAGAATGACATTTTATAATCCATCTAGTGACGGGACGCGCCGGCGACCGTCCTGGTCAAATGCAGCCGTGGTTACAGTCACTAGAATCCATTTCGTCTGGCACTTTGTAAGTCCCAACTTTTGCCGCAGACGAAATTCTCGCTTGAAATGTTGAAATCGTTGAGCACCTTCATACTTTATAATTGGAATTGTCTGTTGTTTTCGCATTGTTAGGTAAGAATCGCAAATGGAATTACGAGAATAAAGCTTTTGTTTTCAACGAGTGGTTTTCTAGTTTGCAATTTCGTAATTATGTAAATTAATGGGTCAACTCATTCCCCGATTTGTTGGAGATGAAAACTATTTGTACTTCGGTACGAGAAATAATAAATAAAATCAGCCTATTATTTACTCACTGTAGGAAAAAGCCTCTTCTGATACAGAGACCGGGCATTGATTACTGCCCTTGCTCAAGGCAGATTGACGATTCGGGACTTAAATTATTTGTAAGTCCAGATTTATTTCATTAAAGCCATAAATCAGCAGTGCTATTTTATAAAAAAAGGCCAATTTAAATTTACGTAAGCATGAGCTTGATCATCCGCTCATTTTTTCCCCCATATTATCCTAAGGATTTAAAAATATCCTCACAGAATAAACCGAGAGAAAATGAATGTATGTGTAAGTTGTCACAGAACTTCACAATTTTGTTTCATACACCAAATAAAACATTTTAATTTCCAATTCACCATTCATTCATTTTACATTCTTTTTTTTTCATTCATTTTCATTTTCCAATTATGTTTTTTTTTTGTTTTGTGCTCTTTTTTGTTTGTATCTCGAACGAACACGTGATCATTTTCTCTTTTCTTTTCGTTTTTTTTTTCTTTTATTTAAAATGTTACGAACATTCCAAATCACATCGTCCAACTATCCACATACAATTTGCGCGGCTCGTCTAAAGTTTAACGCTGAGGCAGCCCCACAATGGACGCCTTGTGTCGAGTGAGTGTCGCTGCCTCGCCTCTAATTCACGACACCACACACCGCCCTTGTCTCCAGCTTTAATTGCTTTGTCATTTAGTTGAATGCATTTGTCAGCGCTCTGGGGTATTGTTCTAGGATTCAAATTCAGAAGGACATTGTAATGCATTCGTGAGCACGAATAATTTGAAAAGCTGCTTTACATGTCATTAGTGTCTTGTGGAGAGAGGTCCTAATTATTTCAATTGTTATTTTGGTTCTGGTGTTATATGTTAGTTGCAATACATTACTATCTGTGTACATATCACCCCGCCTGTACTCTTCGAAGGGTTAAGCAGAAGTGTACCATGTAAGCCCACAGTTCGCCAGTATGTTTAGGTCCCATGTAATAGGGGCGAGCCTATTGCCATTAACCGGACACAAATCCTAACTCCCAACTAGCACACTAGTGGAAATAGCAGCCTATTTTGCAAGTTTTAGCCGTACAGTAGCGCTTTAGGGGTTCAGAAAGGGTTTTTAAGTTCTACTATTGCTTCCGTAACTGCTCCTAGTTGTAAATATCACTAGGGGTAGCAGACACTGAACCAAATGCCACTCTAAGTTTTATAAGAGGTCATTTTACAACCCATTTGCCGTCTATAGCTTTAAAAGAGAGTTAAAACATGTCTGTTAAAGCTTAAAGCTGCTAAAAAGCTTCCATTGCCGCTGCTGTACGCTTTAGAACTGCATAAAGACTTTAATTGTAGACTTTTTAACGGAACTGTATAAAAGATATATTTATCACTGTTCTGCCACTGAAAGTTTCATTGCAGAAGTGATTTGTTCATTTGCGCAGACTTAAGTAGGAATTTGATCGACTGTTTTACTAATAGCGACATTAAGGCTTCACAATAGAAGAAGGAGAGTAATGGACATTGCCTACTCATTTGGATACATTCTGCTATTTTTAATGGAGGAATCACATTTTATAAAACATTTAAGCCAGTTTAAAAGAAATACAAAATAACATAATGAATTTGTTTATAAGAGGTCAGGAGGAGGAGGTTTAGTCCAGTTTGATTGTGGAGTTGAATCTTCTATTTTACATAATTTTTTACTTTTTTTGTTCGGCCAGTGTAATACTCCTTGTTTTTCCCACTTAGATGGACAGATGCAAAGTTCTTGTTTATTTATTTGTTCATTATAAATTTGAAAGGAATTCTGAAAATATGGTAACACATAGTTAGTGTTAAACAATCAAAAAAGAAAAATAGCGAAAAATATAGAAGCAGCTACAAAAATTGATCATCGTATTTTAGGTTTTTCAACGAGTTTTACGGATCTCTAAACAAATAACCATTAGAGTGGTTCGATATCTGCAGTAAGTACGAAATAAAAGAGATTGCAAAGACTTGAACTGCATTAGTTGTACAGGTATTACTTGGACCTTCAGAAAAGTGAAACTTAGCGCTATGACGCGCAGAGAGCAAGTTTTAAGGTTGAAGTTGCAAGTTAAAGCTGCTTCTCATAGACGACATGTTTACAAGACAATTATTTATCAGTACTTGAGAAATTTATAGGTTTTTATCACAATTTGTACTAAAATATAACTAAATATAGCACCAGCAACTTACTAAACATAAATATAGTCAAGTAGGTAATTTCAATATCGTGTAGGTATGTGATATAAATATATTTATATAATAATAATTTACATATTTTACGATATTCTGAGGTAATTATTGAGGCGCGTTAAAAATACTCCAATAATATCAACTATATGCACGATAAACTGATCTGCGTTTGTAGCCACTTGCATAAAATACAAAATATAGCCCAAAAACACTTACCTTCACTTCACTTATTATTTATTTGTATTCAGTAATGTCTGAATCAGGAACAACAAATGGTATTTAATAAATGAGAGGCAAGGTGAATGATCAGTGATCCTTTATTCGTTCAGTTAAACCTGTCATTCATTCAATAAGCGCCACAAGAGCTTAAGTGTATAGTTAATTATTAGTTGCTGCTCCTGTAGCGCTTTCATGCCACTATTATGAAATTCTAATGGAACTATAGATTGCAAAAAGTTGTGCCCCTTTGGCTCCAAAGCGGCTGTATAAAGTCTGCAGTGCACGCTCTGGTGCTAGAGCTTGGCGCCTTTGGGAATAATCGGATTGGCTCCAAAGCTCTTAAGCAACAGTTTTGTGCTAGTTGGGGAGCTGCTACTGAGAATTTCACAAAAAAACTCAGTAACACTTTTTGCCCGGCCTGGAAATCGAACCTAAAGTTCTCTAGCGTAGCAGTCGCGTTTAGGACCATTACGCTAACGAGGCAGTTTCTGTTTACACTGCTCACGTAAACAATATTGTAAACTCGAAACGTTATGATGTATGCTTACTACTTGTCCAGGTAAAATAACAATTTTATTACTGCATATTCGGAAGAGTAATCACTCTAATATTCAACATTGATGGACCGTAAAATTGAATTGATTAAAAATGTTTGCTCACTCACATTTAGTATTTGGTTGTACTGAAATTAAACATTTTAGTGGGAATGTCGGGTCGCGGGAATTTTAGTGGGTATGTAGGTATGCTCGTTACACGCGTTGGGAATAGTTTGAGTGACGTTGTCCTTTTCACTGTGAATATATAAATTCATGAATCTTTTACAGCGGTTTTGTGACACATAACCTATTAAGCAAGAAAGAAACCTTTAAATAATAAATATATAAAAAAATATAAATATACCATCACGCCTGTATTCCCCGAAAGGTTAGGCAGAGGTGTACCAATGTACACCCACAGTTCGCCACAGTTTCGCAGTTCGATTTCGGGTGTAATCGTCATTATCCTTTAACTGAGACCATGAATTCTCCATTCTGGACTGAGTAACAGACAACATTTTTTTTAAAGTGAAAACTTCTTTACCTGCGTTGTACACTTTTTTGTAATGGGTAAAAAAATTTAAACTCGCGTCAGGACACGTGACCTGATCGAAAATCTTACGAATTTTTCGTACACAAATATCGTACATATTTGTGTACGATAGCGCAATAAATAAATATTGTATTATACCACATAAATGCTGATACTTTTATACTGATAATTAAAGCAATTCGTGCAAAATTATTCCCTAACCATTCCAAAATATCAAAAATGCACAACGTTAATATTCAAGTTTTCACTTCTG
Source organism: Caradrina clavipalpis (assembly GCA_932526535.1). NCBI lineage: Eukaryota > Metazoa > Arthropoda > Insecta > Lepidoptera > Noctuidae > Caradrina > Caradrina clavipalpis. Next base: position 9,578,724 of record OW052087.1, read on the forward strand.
CCGGCACTCCCGGAGTGCAACCCGTCGTTTTTTTTATAGGAAAACCGTAAGTTATGAGATATGAAGGTTTAAAATACTTTTCCGCTAAGTGAAAATTCGCTCTTATTCCTTCTGTATCGTCCTCAGCGGCTGGTAAAATTTTCTTTAACCCTTATTTTAGATAAACCAATATCGTTATTACCGTTAGGGACTAAAAAGGCATCAGGCCAATTTTCCAAAGGAAAAATTTCAAAATTTTCCTGCTAAAAATTCCACTTGTTCTGAAATCTGAATAGTGTTCTGAATGCACTGGCAAAGTTTACGGATAAGTATACCTTACGCCCCTATGGTATCTTAAGATGACATAACCTGCTGCTACCAATGAAATCTACCTTTCATGTTAAATAAGTCTTCGAAAAAGTGCAATATGAATGTTGTCTCGCTTACAATAATTCTAGAAAAAAATATTTTCTTTAAAAGGTCAGTCTAGTTGTCACTATTTGCGAAAGTTTATTAACAACACTTTTTATTCCTTCATAGATTGCGTGTAACTTAATTTGGTCTTAGCCGGCGTATCAAAGAGGAGGCGGAGCGTAGGCGGGCTGTGGGCGGAGTCACTACAAATGTTGAAATCTTAAACTGAAACTAGTTGAAACTAGTTTCAAAATTTTTAGTGCAATACATGTTGATCCATTGTCTCATGACATCCTTTTAATAAAACTGTCCATTGCATTGTACAAAGGAAGCATTTCTCCAGAAGCAATATGTCAAAACGTTTCTCTATCTAATTACATTTTTTATTCGTGCCTTTATACTGACATATAATTTTATTTTCAGTAAAAACTATATATTAACCTGTCTATTTACCCGGCAGTCTATTAAACAGCCTATCTTATATTTCTTTTGATACCTAAATACAGTCCACTTATTAAAGTAAAAGTGTTAAATTAAATATGAAAGTTACATACCATATTCGCCAGAAGAATCTTGTCATAAAAATAATTGTGTATGACACGTGTCCGTAAGCGTCTTATGACAGAATATTGTTAAATTCTTGGCTGCTGTGTCGCACCATCCACGTGCATAATTCAGCTCTCCTTTATACACAACAATTCAGATACCGTAGGTACCTCGGAAAGTATTCGACGGATAAGTTTTACACAACATTGCATCTTTACAAAGGCATGCTTTTATGCATTTTTTATTTTTAGTAGACTGAGCATAGCCGGAGCGTGTCTGGGTTTAGCTCCCAATAAAAATTGCCACGCGATAATTAGGTGGATTGTTATGGTGTACCTGCCACGTGTTTGGTTGATCTTTTTGATGATATTTTCTCTTTGATAAACAGTATTACTTTGATGTTGGAATCGTTACGATTTATTTAGTTTACTGGGAACAAATCTTCTTCTTTTATGCATAAGCAATCAGCTACTGTGACTCGGAAGGTAGTCGATGGATTGACTTGAATATTTAATGCAAAGTTGCATTTTAACAAGTGGTTTTTTTATACTCTTTTCTATTTTGTTAGCCGAAGACTAAACGGATCCATCGCGCCGGGGCGGACGGGTTTTGCTAGAAACAATTAAAAATATACACGATTACTCACGGGATGTTAGTAAATTTTTATTAAGTTTTTTTTTGTTTTTGATACGTATGCTCAAAGACTGATAGGATTCTTGTCTTATTGCACAGTAACGAACAAAAAGTACTGCTATACCTATATTTGACAGAAACAATTTAGAACAGCGATTATTTAAAAAAAAATCGACCATCAAATTCGTCCTTCTAGAGTCTACAATCAAAACTGAATCCATAGTAAAAGTGTGTCACGATGTCCCTACACCATGTATGATATCACAATAAATCGTTAATAATACAACTCAATCCTTCGCAAATGACGTCAAACACTTACCGTTTAAAACTGTCGGCCATTCATGTCGCATCGCCGTGTAAACAAACATCCCTTTAATGAACGTAGTACACGAGCAGTACTCCCGCGTAATTTCCTCATACATAATAGAGTGTTGTACAAAGGCGACGCGCCGCACCCTCTAGTTGCGAACAGTCGTATTTTGCGAACTCACAACCGGCTTCAGTAGTGCGATTCTCTAAAATGCAAACTGGAAAACGAATCTCACTCAAGTGACTGCTCTCACTTTGGTAATAAACCCACTTGACCTTGGTTTAGTATTCGCTCGCCGTGGTGACGCCACCAGCGTGATCGTGTTTAACAGAATACCATTTTGTAATCTCACTGCGGTTTTAGCTTTTGTATTAGGTACGAATTGGGGCTTAGAGAATCGCACTGCTGGTTGCCAAAGTTATCACAACTACCGAATAGCACGATGGTCAGACGTGCTAATTGTTTAACTACATATATACCCTATTGTCACACGTTTGGTGAACTAATAAACTGCAATTATTTGCTCGGTTCCGAGAGAACCATTTTGCTCTGTAATTAAACGTAATTATGCTGGCGTTCTGTTGATTTAATAAAGGCGTTTATGGATCTAATTGCTTCACCGAAATTGAAGGCATTAAACAATATTGAAACTTAATATCCAGCAATACGTTTTTATTTCATTTACACGTTTTTGCGAACTCTTTTAATTGGAAACTCTTAAAGCAAACGAGCGAAAGGAGAGAGAGAGGAACAGTCAAAAGGTTCTCGATTTGATCCGCTTCAATTCGACAGTTCAAAAAGTAATATTGCATTAGCACGACGAACATCGTCGGAAATTGTCGTTGACTGCGTTTTTGTGCACACAAGAGTTCGCTCCCGGAGCGCTTTGATGTCGGAATATGTACGCTTTGTCACGAACTCGAATGAGTTTCCCAACATCGTCTCGCTTTTCAAACATTTTAGGTGTCAGCGTTTTAATCATGTTTTTGAAAGGTAGTTACAAGTTGTTGTGAAAAGGATAATTTAATTATTCTTTTAGATAAATTTTATTGTTAATCTAAAAGTAGTATGGTTAGTATTTCCATCGAATTTGCTCACATATTATATTACATTCATTTCGGTCAGCCTAGCACAAGAGCGCCTTCATTAAAGTATTAGATTCCAGTCAATTTTCGAATCGGAAATACGACCAACCTGTAGCATTATGATGCAAAATAAATTGCTATGTGCAAAATTGGTGTTTAAAACTTAAAAACTGAACGATTTTTTAATAGTTTATTTAGCTCAATATCATTTTTTCTAAGTTATCGATCATAATTAATTACCTAGGTATCGATTCTATTTTGTACGGTTAGATAATGATTGATGAAAATCCGCAGCAAATTCTAAAGTTAATAAATATATCGCGACGTTAAGTTATTGCAAAGTCATCCCAACTTTCAGCAACGTCATAACGTAAGAAATTGTGATATATATCGTAAATAAACGAGGTCTAAAGTTAAGACAGTTTACTTGATCTTAAGGTTCATTTTTCCGTGTTAACCTATATGCAAGCAATTTGATTTTTCTTTTAGAATTTAGCTCGTGTTTGGTTCGTTTCTTAACAGAGATCATATCAAAGTTCTCAAAGAGGATCTTGTGAATGCGCAACATCAGCCCAAATTCATCATATGCATGTAATAAAATCTCCGTTGCCAGAAATGTGAATATCTAGCTTCTGCACGTGGATTCTAGCTTCTGCATTAATATCAAGTATGCTATAAAACACAGACTATATGACACTCGGTAATACTTTAGCTTTCTATCAGTGAAAGATTTTTTGTAACTATACACATATTCCCAGAGATCCTCTTAAAAATTACAGACAAACTTTACCTCTTTTTATAACTAACGTATAGACCAGTGACACCATTCGATGAGTCAAAATTTTGCAATTTGCGATTCTTCAAATCGAAATCAAAATGTGCTTCCGTCGGTTTTTATTGATCCTCGCCCCTGCAACGCGAGGGTGCAATCTGCTGATCCACTGTTCCGAGCGTGATGTAACTAAAGGTAACAAAAATCCAATCTACTTTTAAATTGGAAATACCCCTGTCGCACATGCTAGCCCTTTGAAAGCTGAAATAACTAAATCACAAACGAGGACATATCGCGGCTATCAAAACAGCGAATGTTTGATTGGCATGTACAAAGTAATGACTTTGAATCGCTGTCTGTAACATGCCTATATTTCCTGCGCCAATCGGCAGTTTGATAGACTTTGTGATTGCTTTGCTTTGTTGATATGTATATGTACACGTGCTGGTGTGTAATATGGTTTTTTGTTTTACAATGTTAGTAGATAATAACAGTGTATTTTTTTAAATCTCAGACACTACTACAACATAAAAGTAATGTGGTTTCAGCACGTAAACACACTATTTTCAAATTGGACACATTAAGCTGTCAAATCAGTTTCTTAGATTATTTTATTGCCCTTTAGACATTGACGTTATTCTGAAATACGAGTATTTATAGGCTTCTAATTTATAGATATTTGTACGCTATCACGGTTTTAAAAAAAAATATATCTTCAACAGACAGCTTTTACTGACGTTAATTTCCTTAGAGATTTCAACTTTTTCTTATAATAAAACACCTTTAGCACTCAGGGATCTCGTAGCTTCCTATTAGAACTTCAAGAAGTACCGGAGATTAGCGCGGTCTAATAAAAAAACAAACTCTTCAGCTTTATAATAGACGAACTGCTCGTGACTTCGTCCGCGTGGTATATTTTACCCGCGTTTATTCATATATTCAGGGTGGAATTTTATAATGCTATCCGGAGGGAAAGTACCTACTCTAAATACTTAAGTTAGCATATTTTACCGTTTTTTTCATCTGAATAAAATAAGTTTACATTAAAATTACATGTTTTTTTTTTAAAATTTTAATTTACCATGTTTGCAGAGATTTGATCTTTATGATTGACCCTATCGATTGATGCCATAAAAGTACAGGATGCAATTTTTTCGAATTTTAGTCGGTTCGATTCCTGGGTGTGGCAAGCGTATTTTCAAAATTATTTAAATGCAGTTTCGTTTCTTTTTTAAAATAAAGGAATGTTTCCTTTGAATAAAATTTGCTAACTTAAGTATTTAGAGTACTTTCGCTCCAGGTAGCATAATAAAATTCCACCCTGTATATAGCGTATGGCCTATAGCCCTATACAAAAAACGTGGCTTACTATGGGTAAAAGAATTTTCGAAATCGGTTCGGTGGATCCAAAGATTATCCCCTACAACCTCACAGCCTCACCAACTTCGCCTTTTTATAATAACTACTAATATAGATAGTGCAAAAGTCTGCCCACCGGTCTGTTTGACCGCTCATTTTTTAAAACTCATACAGCGTATTTTTACGATGACGCCATAATTGTTGAAGAACTTTCCCGGATACTATGAGCCACGAAACTTGTACAGGACGACAATCTATCATCACGTACGGCGCGGTGCGAACCTGCTCTAGACTTTCGTTTGTCAACACTTTATGAGGGTCTTAGCGCTGCAACTCAGTAGTCAAGTGGCCGGCTCCCGTGTACGGGGCGAGGCATCCCTCGGGACAAACACTCTCGCTTGCTGTACGTATATATTTGCTCTGAGACGCCACGTTTACAAAAGGCGCGAAGTAAACAGTTTAGACTTGTTGTTAAACTATCAAACGCAGGATACTCAGAAGAGTAGTTCAGACACGTGAGACTTTGAAATATTTACTTATTATTTAATTACTAATTGTTTATTTTAAACAAGACTGTATATTGTACATCATATTATACATGTTTCAATAAATAGTATTATTATCTATACTAATATAAAAGTCGTCCGTTTGATCTGTGTTAATCATAATAGTGTATAATAAAGCATATACAATCTAGCTATATAATAGCCCAGAAAAGATGCGTGTGTAATATAAAACTAACACGCCGTGCTTAGCGAAACGGCGGTACTTAATTGGTCGTATCCGGTTGGGGTCAGAAATCGATACGCGCTTTGACGTGACCGTGGAAACGTGTGTCGAAACACAAACTTACGTCAGTAGGCAAACGTGGAGAAAGAATAAACGAAAACGTAAAAAACGTGGCCCAATTTCACCCTTTCAATCTCTCACAAAAGACGATTTTAGTGCCAAAGCGAGCGCAAATATGAGGCTCTCTCGCAGTCCGATAGGACGGCAAACCAAAACGACCGCAGAGAAATCTGCCCCGAGTCGGTTTAACGTGCTTTTCGAGGCATTGAGTCACACCGCTAACTTCTAACTGCGAGCTATTTCGGAATTCATAATAGAAAAGTATAAACGTCGTTTAGATAGTGCTTACCTCGTCAAATACGTTTTTAATGTATTTTCAGTATATTTGTTGACTTTCAGTGGTGTTCTTACGCTTATTATTTTTGTTTCACAAACAAAAAAGAAAAGAAAAAAAAGTGGACATTCAGTTCTATTCATAATGTGCTTGTCAGTTTTATCATTTCTCTGACTTTGAATGTACAATAAAGTCTGCCTATCTATTAATGTCGACACTAAAGCCGATGTGAATAAAGATGAGACTGAATATAAATTAACAATCCCTACATTTCATATGGTGCAAAATATTATCCCAGATAAAAGCGACGAGGAATTAAAAGCAGTGCCAAAACATTCTCAACCTTATAAAATGGAACATAAAGCCTGATATTGCCCGCTCGGCTGTCCGTCGAGTGTCAGACGGGGTAGACAGCCGAATATTGGTAGACAGCTCGACAAATTGTATTGTTTCTAGAGACTACAAATTTTAGCAGAACATAATGCATTTAAAAGGATTTTGGTTCGACGAGCCCGTTTATCGAATTGCAGCGGGTATTTTCGAAGCGTAGTGTCGCGGTTCGGTTTAATTTAATACGAATATTGAATTTTGATTTCGTTTATATGCTTTGGGTTGCAGTAGAATGATGCAATTTGTATTAGACGGGCAGCGTGATAGTAACGAAAACTTTTAAATGGGATTTTGGTTGGTTGATTCTTTTATTTTTCGACCCTTTTGTTGGTCGCGCCTTTTGTCGGTTGTGTGTTTTGTTGGTATGAAGACTAAAAATATGAAAATAAAGTTTTTTAGCCTTGGAATAAGTGTTTGAATTGACGAATAATTTTCATATCAGATACCTGCCATCTATAGGCAAACTTAGCTACAGGTATATAGTAAACCGCGTTAGGTTACGTTTTTGATTACGGCCGCGTCCCATAAGCCGAAGCGTGATGTTAGATTACAACCTTCCTTAAAATAATGCATAAAGATTTTTCAAGACCAGCACTTCCGTAGTATCCAGTAGTAGGTATTGTAGCGCGATCTAACAAACTGTTCAGCTTTATAAACTTTGTATAGATTAGCAATCTATGTTGATAATGAGTTTAGCTTGAGGCAATCCAGTCTGTAAACATGACTAACCGAGAAGTACATAGTTTTTAATATGGCACGTAGAATACCGTAAATGTAGGTTACTTTAGTCTTTTAGGGAAACTTTACCTTAAAAAGGAAAACTCTTAAAACTTTTCGTCTCTTGAAAAATTACATAAAAAGTAATATAGTTGGAATTAAAAACCCGGATTAAAATGAAAATCGGGTATATTTTGCGTCATTGGCTTAAAATGCAATCTCAATAGATGAAGTTTGCTTCCCATCCCATTTTAAGTAGGTACTTATATCTGAAGTAAAAAGTTTAAAGGTCGAAGGAATAAGTTACTGCCGGTATCACCTTCGCTCGTCGACGCTAAAAGTTTCCCAGCTCAAGTTTAAAACGCGCTTCCAAACTAAATAAATATGAAAGTATGAAAGAATAAGAAAATCTTTCAGACGTTGAATGCGGATCCCCCGCGTCTTATCAATCAACCGAATGGAAGCATTGGGCTTTCAACTTTTCAATGATAAATGATGGATTCGCGTCTGGCACTCGTCAGACGATAAATTGCTATTTCAGAGCTTCGACACCTGCCAATGTTTGCTTAAAGTTGAGCCTGTTTTAATGACAATATTGTGGTCATGCCTCGTTATGAACACACCACTTCCAATTAACTACCGAGTCGGATGCAACCGTCTGATGGCCGGCGCGGTCTTTTCTATCTCAAAAATTATTTTAAACGCACTCGATTTAAGGTCCTCATTTGTCTGGCAAATTATTTGCTGCACCGTGCTGTTATAATAATAACCTTTACGTCCAGTGCTGACGGGGCAGCAATATGCACAATTGATTGATTAATTGCTAATGAGTGGAAAATTGTGCAATAATTGCTTGCAGGATATCTACTAACGCTGCCCGAAATTGCACACAATTTTCAACCCTATTTCTATAAATTAAAGCAGTCTAGTTTTGAAGTTGAGACAAAATAGTCTCGTTGTTTTGTTGCGGGCTTGCATTACCATTCTTTTCATGATTCACAAAACGAAGTCACGGATAATTCAGAAACTTTGATCAAATGCTAAGTGACCGGTAGACGAGCTCCGTTCGGCCGCCTCGCCATTGTTTTAATTAAAAGTTTGCGCAGCTGTCGATGGAAAATTGTTTCGCACTTTATGCATTGATCGTCGGCGAATGCACTTGAATGACAGACTGGTTAGATAGATATGGTTATTCGTTTTGATGATCAAATTGGAGTTACGAGTAATAAATCATTTGCAAGTCTAGAGTTTGTTTCGCTCTCTGATTGTATTGTATTAATTTGTTTCGCTGAGTATTGTGTTTGTTTACAGAACCTGTATTAATATTATAAAACAGAAGTGGTTGTTAGAAACTGTTTTAGTAATAAGCTGTTTGTGAAGGAGCTCGTCAGTAGAAGTACTACCACCATACGTTTTTCTCCTCAAAGCAGCGTAGTTGTATTCCGGTTTGTGTGGTATTAGTGCCGATGTAATTGCAGGCACATGAGATAATTTAACTTTGTGTCTTTCCAGACACAAAGTTAAATTATCTTGGTAACGTATTTGCATGGCCTCTGGTATTGCAGATGTCCATAGGCAGCGGTGACCATTTAACATCACGTGGGCCGTCGGCTTGTTTGCCATCAAACGACATTTAAAAAAAAGCTTTTAACTAAGGTACGTTATTTCTGAGTGGTCTAGGTGACATTCGGCAAATTCCCGCGAAAGAAGTCGCAACTAAAAGCTTGTCACTTAAAAACTTAACACTTAGCTCTTCTGCAGAGGTCTTATTAAGATAGCAATAAGGCACACGTTTTCACAGATTTCTGTGAGAAAAATACAAAAAGAGATGTCCAATGTCCAAGCCATAATAAAAGGCCGTTAATTTCCATTCGACAATGCGCTACGTAGCTCCGCCCCCTTTTATGCAATTAGTGGAAACTTGCATCGCATATTACACAATATTTTCAAAGTCTTAGGAAGACGTTTCACGCCGTCCGTTGGATTCTGATTGGCTAAGCTACTGCGTTCTGATTGGTGGATTTTCTTTACTGCGCAGACGGGTTGCGTGGTTTACTTGCCTTTCTGATAGATATGTTCAAGAACTAGATAAAGTAGGTAAGGTAGTGGGTAATTAGTAATATTTTTTGATCAAGATACAGAAATTTGCAAAAACGCAGGGCGTGCTGTAGCATCTCCGTGCGTTTCACAATCTGCGTTTCTATACGAAGTTTTAGTTAACCGCATGTGGCCAGCCGCCTTTTGCCGACCAGCAATATTTTACTTGGAAAAACGCCTTGTTTGTTTATTCAAAATAGCTGTGCCCGCAGTTTTGCTCACGGGTGCCGAATTTATTTGTTACCCAAGAAAGTATAATATTTGGGGTTTTCCAAATCAACCCAGTAATGAAGCGAACATAACTAAAAAATAAATCAATCGACCGAGTCATTACTACTTTGACTATAGGAACATACCTACATATTATGACGTACCTTGACTGCACACGTGCGACCTCGCAACGCAATAACCTCGGGCATATCCTAAAAGAATTTTCCTATTAACAGTTGCGTACCCGGTTGCCTAGCAACATAAATTTCGTCAACAAGTGCGTAAGTACCATGTGCTACATTGTATGATCAAGCTGGGAGTCATAGCGTGCGTCAGCCCCCACTTTTCAGGTGACCTAGGTAATATATGACCATTGTTTTGTAGTATTTAGTAAGTAAGTAATTTGATAAAAAAAACTTAGGTCCACTTTCACCAAAATCATTAAACATATTTAGCGCTAAAAGAGTTTAAATTTATCCCATTGCATCCCTGTCACATTGTTAGAAGGTGACAATGATAATAAAGATAACACAGAGATGCAATGATGTTCTAAATACGTTTTAGAACGATTACGATACGATTCAGAATATCATTTCCATCATAACATTAATTGGCGTCCGTTCAATACCCGGTCGGGCTAGGTGATATTCGATCTTTTTACAATATCTGAGTAAAAGTGTCAGTCAATCTTTTCAATATGAAAATAATTTTGTAGTACCCAAAGTCTATATATGTTGTGCTCGCTGAATATAAGACATTTAAATACATTTATTGAAAAGTTGATCGTTGAATTCTAACCAACTCTGAAATATAAAAAAATCAGCTGTTTCTTAAAGAAACTTATGGTACAGATGTTTTCTTTTTACAATTCAAACTCTGTCGCTTAAAAATAAAAACTATTCACACTAATAAATACTTTTACCACCCGAATGACTACAAATGAATTTAAAAGCCACCTAAGCTTTCGAGGAATACATCGTGACTTCATTAGTGTTCACCTTTCATTCCATCCAACTGTATGGCTAATTTGTAACATCTTTGTAATTTTAATGAGCAAGCCGTATACCACGAAAGACAAACGAGGGCAAACAACATAATTATCTAGTCCTACGTCTGTATTAGGTCTTGGTACGAGTCTTGCGTGAATGAGGTGACCTGCTTCGCGCTGATACCTTAGGTATACTTATTTTCATTAATAGCATATTCACTTTCAGCGTCTACTAATGTTATTTTAAAGATATACTATTACGAACTATGTTTATCTTGGGATCAACCCTGATATATCATGATAAAATTTAATCTTGTATTTTTTTAGGGAAGAGCTATAAATTCTTTTGGTTATATTTCAAAATTGGTCCTTAAGTAAAGTTGTAAGTATTCATGAGTACGAATAATATATACCTGCTAAAGCCAATTTTATTCTGTATTGAGAATAATAACTTTTTTTTATAAGTAAACGTATAGACTTCACAATAAGCTCAATCATTCCATGCCATAAAATATAAATTGGATAACGTTTAGTAGGAGAATAAGTTGTTTCATAGAATGGGATTATGAGCATTATTTCTAAGTATAATAAAGAATGAAGTTAGAGTGTTTATTACGAATGTTGAGAATGCTGATCACCTATAAAATAAGATAAAGTTATTAAATACGAATTTATGCTTTGCGCCATAAATACGTACTTAAGTAAAGTTTTTATACTTACGAAACGAGAGTATTTGCCTTTTTTATGTATTAATAATACGGGTTAGAAAGCACCATTATGAAAATGTTTACCACGAAAACAGTTCAAACAAACAAACAACCGTAAACATGCCGGCGAACTAAGGGTGTATGGCACCCCTCGGCCTAACCCTTTAGAGAAAACAGGTGTGATGGTGTGCATGTAGTTGAAAATAGTTCATGATTCTAGACCTACGGTTACGGTTAACATTTTTCATCGGTTATATAAAAACACCATGCTGTTCGCGTAAGTGTTGTAGTTTTGTACCTGCGGAAAACTGTTCTTTTTTTCAATAACCGATGAAAAATTTCATCTTTTCTTTCTTCTAGTATCAGATACTAGATCCACAATAAAAGTTTTCATTACGATGATTACGACGCGGTAGTTTTAACCGCAATTAGAGCAAAATACTCGTCTCATTTGGGATTTCAGCGGATTTGAAATATTATTCGAACCCTCAAAGGTAAACATACAACGTATGTCCATTAGCAAAAAAGTATTGATCGAACTAAACAAAAGAGGGTTCCGTTAGAAGGGTTCTTTGTGAATGCTGCGTATAAGCCCCACGTGCTAAGGGCGGCATGGAAAATATTGTGTATTCATTAAAGAGGAGTCTGTAATATTGAGATTAAAAGTTTTCGCCGAACGGATAAACTTGAAACGTTTCTGGAAAATTTGTGATGGGTAATTTTCTTTAGAGTGAATTTTTTTTTAATGATCGTTATAATTGTGTGTATAATTACCTAAACTTTAGGTTTTGGCTTAGTATAAAATGGACTTTTGCTTTGAGTAAAGGCTCGAGACTTCAAGAATTGTTTTCGAATTCTAAAAGTCGTATCTTTATTATCCATGCGAAATTTTTTACCTATTTTTTCTTAGCGAAAAAAGTACTGTAAGTAAATATGTAACCGTACCAATATTATAAATAGTAGGTACACATATTTTTCTAGAAACCTTCACCAATTCACAAGTTATGAGTAATAACTGCACATATAAATGACAGATTTTAAATTTATTCCGTAATCGTTAGTTTCAGTTTTATATTATTAAACTATTGCCTATTGTTTTAAATATTAACCAATTATTGACTATTATATCCTTTACTATGTAATTATTGACTCTTTTAAAATATTGATATTATTGACTAACTTAACTAATACTAAATTATTGACTAATGTTAAGTCTTTAAATTATTGTATGCCTAAAGGCAGGTCACAGATGTACTTCACTTTTTAAACTGTAACACCATATTTTTACCTGTGTACCACAATAAACAATTTGAATATATATCTACTATCTACATTTCTATCCCACATAAATTTGACCTTCATTTTAAGAAATGTTCAACGGAAACTACTAATCTCAATATTGCTAGCGCTGATTGCCGGATCAATCCGAAACGGGTGTCGAGATGCCTTCGTAGAATTTCGCCCGAGCCCCGTCCGATCTCAAATATTGGCCCGGCTACTGATTGGTCGGTGCGATTGCCTCGGCAGGGCGGAGTGCCGAGACGTGGTCGCCTCTGGCCGGTTTTAAACCGAATTATTCTCGGCAATTTCTAGCTTGACTTGTAACTTTGTAGTCTGAACCAACCAACGTTGAGTGGCGTAAACCATCGTTAATAGTACAAAGACTATTGAAATGTGTTGTCCCAGCGCTTTCTCTGTTTGTTTAAATAACGTTTTTGTCGTTTATTTAATTCTTTTTCTACGTTTTATTATTATTAATGGCGCGGTATTATAAGAGAACTATACTCTCAATAGTTATACCGTGTTAGAGTTACAAGTACAAGTAGAGATCGTCTTGCTAACAGCTAGTATCATGTTATATCATAATTCATAGTCACAGGGAAAGAGAAAAAGCAACTACTAAGTTCCTCTTACTTTGTTTCTTGAATCCGCGATTATTCGCAAAGGATAAACGGATGTGGGTAGGTGTCCTCCAGTTAAGAGCTAGGTACCTACCTTCTACAATATTTAATGATCTTCAAGCCTGTTTTTCCACGTAACAATATGTTTTCACTTTTGAGTTTGACAGTTGTAAAATCTTATTACAATGGGTGTTGAGCCTTTTTTGTAGGTTGTAGCCCTTGAACGAATTTATTCATTGACTGTCAACATTTTTAATTTTGATTGGATTTCGGTATTTGCAGTTTGTAATATATCATGGCTCCTCTGCAATGGTTCTTAATATTATACTTTGAAGCCGCTACAAGATGTTTATTTCTTCTCTTTTAGCTTCTATATTGTGATTCCACGTTAGTCGGCTATGAAGGTACACTCCCAGGTATATAATATAACCTCGCCGCTGTTCGGTTGGACGTAATCTTCAAGCCTCACAAATGGACAGTTTGCTTATCTTAAACTCGTACCTTGTAATTAAACATTTTCAAAACATGAAATAACACATAATTATGTGCTTTTCTTTTATTTGTTTTGTACTGAAAATCCTTTTATTCATATTATATTTGTGTGCACATAGTCCGTGTTAATAAACATTTTTTGATCAATTTCTATAAAAGCTAAATGCTGAACTTCAATTTCGTTTGTACCATTTTGTTAGGAAATGCTTTCGCTATTCATTCCCACAATTCAAATGCCCATTTCAGCCTCAATTGGATGCTTTAGAATTCTGCTGGTGTGACATCGGAATTTGTACGTACATTCAGACTGGCTTGTCAATCTGTTATTCCGATTCATTAATTGGGAGCTCGTTCTGTCAATCACTAACTATTCAGAGTAGTTTAAACGGTATAAATTGTGCGATATTTGGCATGCAGACAGCATTCTATAGGGTTTATCTGGTGGAAATACGATGTAAACCGGCATTTCGGTTTCGGTATCGACTGGCACTTGCTATTCTATTGAAGCCGGATTTTGTAAATGGAATGCCATCCGTCCCGTATCCGAAATGCGTATTTGCTACCTTCCTTTAAATTCTGAGGAACTGTAATCTATATTGATGTGTGATGATTCATATTTAGTAAGAAGCACAGAATAATATGATTTCGTACTTGCTAAAAAATAAAGTTGTGAAAACGAAAGTTCTTTTCATCTAGTTACGAGTAGAAAATCAACTCAAGGAATAAAGGGTGAATTCACACCGAATTCATTCAATAATGGACTTTATTCTTGGTGCCTCTTACATCGTGTCGATGGCAATTCAATTTTATAAGCCCCTAGAGGCCAGCGCGAGAGCGTAGAGCAAACGTAGCATGAATTTGATCGATTTTAAAATTGGAACAAGCGTTCCGCACATAATATTTATTTAGATTGAAATTTGATTCATATGATTTTCCGATAGTAGATACTAGTTGCAGATACTTGTCGTATAAAATTAAACTCAAATGTTATAAGATAAGATATTATTATTTCGTTTTTTTTCAACTCGATAATCTACTTTAATAAAATACAACACTTAATATTTTACATTACTTAATGCTTTTACATTAGCACGCATTGTAATTATTTTTAAAAGAGTATAATTGAAGCTGCTTGCCAATTCTTCTCTATACGAAACTACCTTTTGGAATAGGCAACTAGATTCAATATTATTAATTTTCTCTCATAAAGTGCTTTTTATTGGTCTAATTGTAATAAATGATTTGACTTTGCCCGGCCACGCTTGTGGCCGGCCCGTGTTAGGTATACGGAGTGTAAAAAGACCAACAAGCGCCAGTCGCACTTCTCCGGATGGCGGCGATGTGGAGATGTTTTTAGCGCCTTAGAAGGATATTATTTTTAAGATTGTTAATATTTAAGAATAAAGCCCCATGTCGTCTATGAATGTTGTGACATTATTAGCAAAATTTAAAAAAAAAAATTATAATATTTATTTATTTTAATATTTTTTCTAAGTGAAGACCTGTAATTGACTGTCAGATTAATTTACTGCTACCAGCCTGGTTTTTTTAGCTGTAGATCTTCCAGATTAATTAATTAAATAAATAAATATTTAAATGTAGTAGATTCTTCAAATGGAAATTAATACCATGTCCAGTTGTTGTTTATTACGCAGACAGAGTAATGCATTCAACATAAAATACTAAGGCCTTGTTTATATGATGTTAAAATTAATAAATTATTTAAAATTTGTGCCCGGTTAATGGCAATAGGCTCGCCCCCTACTACACGGGAGCTAAAAACATACCGGCGGACTGTGGGTGTACATTGGTACACCTCTGCCTAACCCTTCGGGGAGTACAGGCGAGGTGGTATGTGAGGGTAAGTAATAAATTGAGTTTCAAATAAAACTTTTTTTTAAATTTTTGTGTAAGGTCAATCATATATAGCATGTGTCAGGTTAAATGAACATCCATTTTAAATTTCATTGATTGGTAGCTACAATCAAATTTAAACCATATGAGACAACCTATTCTGAAGAAATTGTCTTTCAATTACAAATTAATTTCAATTAACTGGCGCGGCTTGCACGAACCTCGGTTTTATTAATGACTAAGACCGTGGCAAGGTAGGTATCTTTTTTTTTCCACGAATTGATTCTTGTAGCCTAGATATGTCTTGACATTTAGAACTTTTAATGAAAATTTCAGAATGTATTTCAAGTGATTATGAAATTAAATGGATTATTTTTGTAAGTATTAGTAGTACTATACCAAAAAATAAATAAATAATAAAATTACTAATAAAAAGTTATTAAGTACGTTATACGCTATTAATAAAACATTTACTTAACTATAAGTAAATATTTTATTAATAGCGTATTCCCTACTTAAAATCATCAAAGTTGATTATACCCAATTTATTTCAATGTCATTTTACGAAAAGCGATACAAACGAAAATTCCGGCGAAGCATACGATCAAATAAAAAATTCGTTATAAAGCAAGGAAAACGAATAAGATATTTCTTTCTTTGAGCCATAAAAGGCCAATGGGATTACGTTTCAGTAAATGCGGCTTGCCTCGGAAATGTTCCCACAATTTGATCCAATTCTCTTTGTAATTTAAAGTGTCCAAACTTGTTCAAACTATATCATTTGTTTATCTGCCTTTTTTAAAAAGCTTTTATTTATCTTGAATTGATTATTAGTTAATGAAGGCAAACAAAATAAAATTCGTTGATAATCTCATAGCAAAGTTGCTCGAATTCCTAAGTACATTCACTCTTTGAAAAATACGGAGTTAATTAAAAGTCAGACTCAATTTGGACAGAGTGCTATAAAAATAAAAGGTCTAGGTTAAAAAGCGCACCGTCGATTTCGAAGACTAGAAAGAGTAATCACTGAAACAGGATATGGGATGCAGGAACGAAAAAACAAACCAAAGGGCTTAAATAAATAAAAAATGAAGCGCGGGAATTGTTCCGTTAATTCTCCGCAACAGCGAATATGTTGTTGAATGTGAAATTGAGTGAAAATATCGGAGTACTCGTAAATATTGGCGGCTTGCGGCTCACCGCGTGACTTTAATTGTTCAGAGCACTAATAACAGCTATTGTTTTTCAAATTTAAACGTTTAGCTGTTACAGTGAAGGTTAGGGGTTTTTGTTTAGATTTAAATGTAGATATTTTATACGTAGATAGGTTAGAGTTGGCGGTTTTGATATACTTACCTGAAACTGTTGTTGGATACAATATTAAATACCGGTCTGCTGGTGGGTACTATTTAAAGTACCTACTTTGTAATGGGGTCGAGTTTTGGCGACGTTGGAACATAAAAAGGCAGTTGGAGAGCGCCGCTGATACTTAGTGCTGTTTGGCGCGCTGAAGGCGCCTCCGATATGGCAAGGAGCCAAGATCCATGACCATTTGTGACATCAGTCTGCAACTGTTGCTCAACTGTAGCTTCTTCTTGTACCTACATAGTAACGCAACACTGTTGCGTGTTTCCGAACTTTTTCCTATGCTTATGCTTTACTGAGTCAATTCTAATTAAAGAAATACCAATCAACAATATCTAAATGATAAATGTAATAAGTAAATGAAAACAAAAAATTAAAAACTCGCTCGCATAGCTTTAGTGTTTGAATATAATAAATTCGCAAATAGACAGTCGCATAAAGCACAAGATAGGAACAAGTTCGTATGTGAGAAAAACCGAGGTCTGTTGTCGACATGCGGCGTTGTTGACCGGCGGCGTCGCGTGCTGCCGCGCGTCGCGAGGCCTTGGCATTAGTTGCGGCCGGACGGGCCTTGACATCGCGCGTCCAGCGCGTCACCTGCGGAGATTTCTTACCGTTATAGAGGAGCGTGGGCTCGGGGTCTCTGGGCGAAGGCCCCGGGGCTGTGGCGGCGGGCGCGGGGCTGCGGCCGCGCCCTTCGCCGACCACGTCGATCTCCTCATCGGATTCCTCGGCCAGCTCCGACACCGGGGCCACCTTCCACTTCTTGGCCATGAGGCAGCGCGGCATGGCGGCGCCCGCATCGGCCTCAGCGCGGCCGCATCAGCAAGAGACAGACGAACAGAGAAAAAGAGAGAAAAGAGAAAGAGCGGCGCCCCGGGCGAGCGGCTTAGCGGGCGATCGCGCGCGTCCTCTTGCGGTTGTGGGGAGCTGGGGTGAGGGTAGCGCTTTATATAGACTACGGGGTGTTGCGCGCGCCGCGCGGGTCGATCGGGGTGAGCGGAGGGGTGTTCGTAAAACGTCGCACAAACTTTCCGAGTCAACTCGGAAAGACACTTGACGGACCGAGAACCGAACCCCCACACGATCAACCGGTGGACCTTGCCGCTCCCGTACACATGCGCCTCGCATGCGCGCCACAGATAACCTTGCCGCTGCTGTTTCCGCGCGCTCAGAAAATCGCAGCGCTCAAGTTAGCCGGCCGATAAATTGTTTTATTTACTTTCCAACAGTTTGTTTGAATAAATAAAACAAACCAAAAGTATAAAACTGCTTCGTTCTGAGCTATTGGTACACAGTGGAAGTTATATATTGCACATTTAAACTTTTTAAAAGTTTGTTGCAAAACTTCTCAAAGTTTAGAAAAGTTTTCAAAACTTTGAAAGGCGGCCTTAAACTGGATGCACAATAATGTTAACGATACTGTCATGACACCGGCACTGCGATACAGGGTAGATAGAGAACAAGGTCAACTTAATAAAGCGTGACGTGTATTGTTAGATAAAGGCGAGTTAGCTAAGATGAATGGTGAGCCGAGCCGCCCAGGCTTCCTCCGGGGTCCCCCGAGACTGAGATAAGGAACCTCTATAGTACAGCATTATTCTTCATCGAGAATACTATTAGATATTTATTGACAACGGCGCCAACATCAATGAAACATTTTAAGCGAGGTGTTTATTTTTATACGTTATTTATAGGAGCATTTTCTTTATAAAACAGTTTAGGTACATTTTGTGTGTAATTTCAATAAATAAGTATTTATTTTTAAACATTTATTGAAACTTGACTTGACTTCAAAAGTTTGTCAAACTTTTTCAAGAACTTAAAACTTTTATTTACGGTGTATCAACTTTTTTTCCCCTTTAATAGTTTCAATTCAAAGCTAACTAAAGTGATTTAGGAACTTTGACATGACTTCAATACTTTCTCAAACTTTTTTAAAGAACTTAAAACTTTTATTTACGGTGTATCAACTTTTTTTTCCCTTTAATACTTTCAATTCAAAGCTAACTAAAGTGATTTAGGAACTTCAAACCTGGTTTATGAAGAAACCGCTAAAATTTTATAAGAAAACAGATTCCGGCAAAAGCACTAGAACTAAAGTAATTCATTTCTAAACATTTATTGATACTTGACATGAGTTTAAACAAATTCAAAAGTTTGTTAACCTTTTTTTTTGGGACTTAAAACTTTTATTAAGTTTGTGTCAACTTTTTTTCTGGTTATGTTTTCAATTATAAACGAATAAATATTTATTTCTAAACATTTATTGAAACTTGACATGACTTCAAAACTTTGTCAAACTTTTTTAAAGAACTTAAAACTTTTATTTACGGTGTATCAACTTTTTTCCCCTTTAATACTTTAAATTCAAAGATAACTAAAGTGATTTAGGAACTTTGACATGACTTCAAAAGTTTGTTAAACTTTTATATGGACCTAAAACTTTTGTCTAGGGTGTATCAACTTCTCTTTCCTGTTAATATTTTCATTTCAAAGCTAACTAAAGTGATTTAGGAACTTCAAACCAGGTTTATGAAGAAACCGCCAAAACTTAATAGAAAAAACATTCTATCAAAAGCATTAAAACTAAAGTAATAATTGTATTGGAAAAAGCATTCCAATAAAAATGAAGCAAAATGTACAAACACCACAAACGTGCGGTATATAAAAAATAACAAATAATATTAACATTAACGAGTTGTAGAACAAATTCTAATTGTAAACTTTTCAACGCAAATTGTAAACTTTTCAACTTTAGCCGCGATGTTTGCAACTGTAATTCCAATTCCTACTACGCGGACTGAGTGTAGTAA
Organism: Caradrina clavipalpis; assembly: GCA_932526535.1. Classification (NCBI taxonomy): domain Eukaryota; kingdom Metazoa; phylum Arthropoda; class Insecta; order Lepidoptera; family Noctuidae; genus Caradrina; species Caradrina clavipalpis. Next base: position 9,598,482 of record OW052087.1, read on the forward strand.
AATTAAGTTACTAGCGCGCGTACTATGGACGTCATTCATCTATACGAGTGAAACCAATCGTAGTTTCATTCACTAACGCCGCCCGTTTTAGTTCAGTGTCAGGCTATTTTCAGAGAAGTTTAAATACTACAGTCGTCTAACTGAGGTCTGGGTGGTTGAGGTTTTTTGTTTGCTTTTATTAGAGGGTGTACTGGGATTTGTTTTTTATTAATTTGAGCTGAGATTTCTGGGACAGTTGGTTTGATTTTAAATGGATTTAAAAAAGGAGGACGTTATCAATACGACTGTATGTTTTTTTTATTTGGTAGTTAATAGTTTTGAGTATCGTAAGTGGTTAAGAAGCTTGGCTTATAAATAAAAATAACTGAAAAAATATGACTTAAAAATTATAAAAAAAAAATGTCTAATTAATGAAATTGCATAGGTACTATTATTCTGCTTTCTTGTGACTTTTAAGTGTTGTCTTGTTAATTTACGTAGTATTAACGTTCTTTCATGGTTTTACACGACAGGAAGCACACAGTAAAGTAACTTTTTAAAAGTTTTTATTAAACATAAAAAGTTTTTAAAAAGTTACTTTACATTTATAAAAATAATCTTTTAAAATTCATTAATGAATTAGAAATGTCAAAACTTTTTTTACAAAAAAGACAACCGACTTCAATAATTAAAAATAGAAAAAACAAGTTTAGAAAGTCCGGTTTCAAAAAGTTTTAATATATTTAATTCATTAAAGAATTTTAAGAGGTTATTTTTATAATTTTAAAGGAACTTTTAACATTTTGTAATACTTTTTATGAGTTTTGCATACTTTTTATGCAATAGCGTGCTGTGACGTCCCTTATTTGTCAACTCAATTGAATAGATTTTTATTGATATTAAAGCAACTAAAAATAAATAAATAAATAAATATAAATAAATAAATGTTATATAAGTAAAAGTGTTGTGTTTTAATCGGCCAGTGGTGTTTACATCCATCTTACAGAAGCTGTCATTCATCAGATTAAAGTTTAATTTTTCAGTTACTAAATAACTGAAAAAATAGTTTTAAGTTAATTAAAAAGAACTGCCTCGGTCGCCTAGTGGTCTTAAGCGCGACTGCTACGCTAGAAGACTTGGGTTCGATTCCCAAGTCGAGAAAAAAGTGTTTTTGTGTTTTTCTATGGAATTCTTAGTAGCAGCTCGGTATTAGAATTTGTGTCCGGTTAATGGCAAAAGGTTTGCCCCCTATTACATAGGACCTAAACGTACAGGTAAACTGTGGGTGTACATCACTACACCTCTGCTTTACCCTTTGGGGATGCAGGCGTGATGGTACGTATGTAGTTAGTTATGTTCTATAATAAAATGATAATTGAAACGTCTTACGACGTTCGATTTTTACTATGACAATGGGGAGAATAGGGAAATTTTCTTTCATACTTTTAAATGAGCTCATACATTTGCAGTTACATTTATTAAAAGTCAGTTTTAAGTGATTTTATTAGGTACTCAATTGAATAGAGGTTGCTCAATACTGGCCGGACAACATGTAGTAAAAGTCAATTGATATGAAAAGAAGAAGATGAAGAATTGACATAATAAGCCTAATCATAGTTCAAATGTGACCTTTAATGGTCTAATAGAAATAAATGATTTGACTTTGACTGCTGGTCTGATTATGGTTATTCAGTAACGTATTTAGTTATTACCATAATGAGCCCAACCAGACTAAATTAGGCTGATAATGGTATCGAATTCAATAGATTGATTTATTCATTGCCAAAATCATTATATTATTATAAACACATAAACATAGACTATCACGCCTATATTTCCCGAAGAGTAAGGCAGAGGTGTCCCAATGTATACCCATAGTTCGCCGGTGTGTTTAGGTCCCATGTAATAAGAGGCGAGCCTATTCCATTAACCGATCACAAGTCCTAACTCCGAGCTGCTACTGAGAATTTCATAGAAAAACCCAATAACACTTTTTGCTCGACCTGGGAATCGAACCCAAGACCTCTGGCGTAACAGTACCGCTTAGGAACACTAGGCTTTTTTTTTTTTTTTTTTTTTATAGGCGGGAAATCATCCAATAACTTCCCCCGCCCTGGGCGGGGCGGGAGGGAGTGTCAGACTTTTACTGACTAAAACCCGTCTATGTTCCTTCATGTGCCCTTTGCGTTCCGGGGGCGCGGTATCTCTTTCGAACAACCCGCAGCCCCGGCAGGCATCGGCCCTCAGTGGCCCCATCCAATTTTGCTGACATCTCTTTGAGGCGCGCGTGGAACACGAACGCGCCGTCGACACGGTCTGTCGCTAGTGAACGTACGGACGGTGAGCTACCCATTGCTCACCGTCCACAGACCCGCGTCTACGGTGGCCGGGAGTCGTCACGTGGCTCCCGACGCCCGGATCGTCTACCGCGGCGGCCGCTGGGACGGGGGACCCTCCTTTCCCTCTCCCGTCCCGCCGCCTCCTTCTCTAGCATTACAGCTTCGCAGAAGGAGGCGACTGCTTCCCATTCCCCCTCGCTCCGGACCATGGCCTGAACCAGTGCCGGACGCGAGAGGGCGCCGCCGCCGATGGCCGCCTCGAGGACTCGGCGGTGCTCAGCCCAAGCAGGGCACACCGCCAGAGTATGCTCCACCGTGTCCTCGGGGCGATCCTCGCAATGATGACATCCGGGCGTTTCCTCCCGCCCGATGAGGTGCAGGAACCTCCCGAAACATCCGTGTCCGGTGAGGACCTGCGTCAGGCGGTAGGTGAGGGCGCCGTGGCGCCGCTCCAGCCACTCCTCAAAGAGGGGACTTACCGCCTCAATCGAGGCGTGCCCTGCACGAGGTTGCGACAGTCGCTCTCTCCATGTCGCCATGAGATCGAGCCGGAGTTCCGTCCGCAGGGCGGCAATTTGCCGCGGCAGCGGAGTTTCGCCCCGGCCCAGTGCCTCCGCGCGCCACTCGTGTAGGCGCGCGAGGACCAGCGCCTCCAGATCCCATGGCGGCAATCCGGCAAGGAGGCTCGCTGCCTCGCCGGAGATCGTGCGGTATCCGCGGATGACCCTTATGGCGATCACCCGCTGGGACGCGTTCAGGTAGTGGGCGGCAAGCCGCTTCAAGCCCCGCGCCCACACCGGGGCCCCGTAAAGGGCCATCGAACGCACGACCCCGGCGTAGAGCCTCCGGCAGGAGGCGTTTGGCCCCCAGGAACACTAGGCTAACAATGCAGTTTCAGTGCAAAAATAGATACTTATTAAAAATGTATCTAATAAAAAAAAAACTTCGTTTAATATGAGAGTTCAAGCGTTAAGTTATAATGTAGTAAGTTTGTAAGTTAATAACTTACATATCGTTCGTCTACTGAAAGCGGCCACTTGTTGTTAAACTTACAAACTACTCAACTTTAAAGTTAATAAAGTATTACTTAAGTACTTACCAAAGAACAGCTTGACTTTTAAGTTCAAACTAAGTACGGTACCTACATCACCTCGCTCCTCAGTGAACCAAGTGATCTTCATTGCTTAATCAGCCAAATTAGAATGCTTTTTACTTTGACACTTTTGGAGTTTTTTCTGAATTGATTCGATATCTAAATGTCACTCACAATGCTCATAAAGCCTATTTTATAATCAGCAGAATTGATAAGCTTTGACAACTTTTTATAACTTGGACAGGTGTTAAATTTGATTCTTTAATAATAAAATAACAATAATAACTGCTTCGATGGCCTAGTGGTCCTAAGCACGACTGCTACGCTAGAGGTCCTGGGTTCGATTCCCAGGTCGAGCAAAAAGTGTTATTGGGTTTTTCTGTGAAATTCTCAGTAGCAGCTCGGAGTTTGAATTTGTGCCCGGTTAATGGCAATAGGCTCGCCCCATATTACATGGGACCTAAATATACCGGCGAACCGTGGTTGTACATCAGTACACCTCTGCCTAACCCTTCGGGGAATACAGGCGTGATGGTATATATATTTTTTTAACAATAATACTAGCTTATTATTATCCCACTGCAGGGCAAAGACCTCTTCTCATACATGGAAAACGCGAGTCATGATCACCACGCTTGCTCAAGAGGGATGTGCGATTTCAGACTTAAATTTGTATTCATTATTCGTCACAATGTTTTTCCTTTACAGAAATCGGTGATGTTAAAGATAAACTATAAAAGAACATATAAAACACAAAAGGCCCCGTTGGTACCTACTCGTCCGTGCTCGGTTGCGAACTTATAACCTCGTGCAAGAGAGGCAGGCGGTTAAACCACTGGGCTATCACGACGTTAGTAATTAAGTATTTTGAGTTAATTCGCTTTATTTTAAATAGGGAACAAAGTAAACAAGTACATATAAAATAGAAAAAGTCATGAGGGTACTTTCCCGTGCTCGGTTGCGGACCCACAACCTCGCGTACGAGAAGGGGCCGCCTAACCACACTGAGCCATCACGACACCGACGATACGAATTATTTATTTTAACAAATGTTCTATCGCTTATTCATCAGAAAAAGGCTTTACAAGAGACCATTACTTCTGAATTTAATTTTACTTTTTCTATGTATTATTCACATTATTTTTAGTTTTTCAGGACATCACCAAGCGACTCTTCACGTGACCAGAGGGCTGGCCTTTTCTTGGACCAAAGAATCAGCAAAGACATACAACGTGGCAACGTGGCCTTTTGGGCATTGGCCCTATTGACAGTGACGTGGATGAGCTTTTTGATGACCTATGAGCTTCCTCTTATTTTTTAAATAATTATACATACTTTACCAACTGCCCCGTTGGTCTCGTGGTCGCGAGTGCGACTGCTGTGCAAGGGGTCCCGGGTTCGATTCCCAGGTGGAGCAAAAAGTGTTATTCAGTTTTTCTATGAAATTCTCAGTAGCAGCTCGGAGTTTGGATTTGTGCCCGGTTAATGGCAATAGGCTCGCCCCCTATTACATGGGACCTAAATATACCGGCGAACCGTGGGTGTACATCGATACACCTCTGCCTAACCCTTCGGGGAAAACAGGCGTGGTGATATATTATTATATATTTATATATATTCATACTTTGTTATTAAATAATCTATATTCATTAATATTGCAAAGCTGAAGAGTTTGTTTGTTTGAACGCGCTAATCCCAGGAAATAGGTACTGATGAGAATTAAAAAAATCTTTTTGTGTTGGATATTTATCGAGGAAGGCTTTATAACATCACGCCACAAGTCATAGGAGTGAAGCAGCAACCGAAATCATATGCATCATCATCATCTTCCTGCCCTCATCCCATGGTACTTGGGGTCAGCGCAACACGTTGCTCCTGTCAACCGAAAACACATTAAACCGGGTAAAAAGAACCAATCGGAAGAAATAGCTGACAGAAGCTAATTAATTGATAAGCTTAGTGTTCAACTTAAATAATAAATAAGTTTCAGGTTAAAATCTGTAGCTAGTGTAAGGTACGATGAATAAAATATCCAAGCTTAAAAGTTTTATAAATGGCTTCGTGTAACCGACGACGCCGCGACGTTTAAAGTGTTAACATTCCACTTGCGGTTTATATACTAGTGGTGACACCGGTAACCGCCCGGTTTTATTCTGGAATAAAAGTTGGAAAAAACTACTTACTGTGCAAATATTATTATGAAATGTACAGGTTATGTGAGTACATATATACCAATTTTATTTTAGTTTCAGGCAGCGCACGTATAGCAATAAATTGTACCAAGTATGTGGGTAGTTATAATAAAAATCCTGAAAATTTATAGAAAAAAATGTCTTAACTTAATATTATAAATGCGAAAGTAAGTTTGTTTTTTACTTTTTCACGTCTAAACCACTGAACCGATTATCTTGACAGATACGTTGTCAGGTGTATAGAAACGGACATGGGGTACTTTTCATTCAGAAAAAAAGAACTGTTCCCGAGGAAAATAACAATAACGCTCTATGATAATAGATGGCGCCACGTGTCTCTCGAATCATGATGCGATAACCAACATTTCGCGGAGTAAGTCGCGGGCAAAAGCTAGTATAAGATAGAGATTTTTTAAAATATTAACCTTTTGACCGCCAGAGCGTAAACACATCGGCGCCACTGCTACGCCAAGCTACCAATTCAGCATTTCGATTAGCAATTTTTGATTATTGTTTTTTCTAGTGAAATGTAAGAAATCAATATATCTTTGTGCTATTTTACAATATTTCATTAATGTAGTTTTAAATAATAGGAAAGAGAAACACAAAAAACTTAATTTAGGACATTTTTAAGTAGAAAATAAGTACTTAAAAATTTCGTTTTCTTGACGTCTATGGACGTCGGTGGCGTGTTTGGCACGATTTCGTTAGACGTCTATAAACGTCCGTGGCGTTCAAAAGGTTAAACGACATCCCTGGTAATCTTCTAGTAAACTGAGTAACGTAGGAACAAATAATCTAATGTATTATTATTCTTCTGTTATTGTGTACGTCACTGAACCTCTCTTAAATAGTTGGACGGATTTTAATACTATTTTTTGTCAGTTTTGAACCCAATTGGTTTGAACCGGACCCAATAGATGGCGCAGCGAGTCAACAGGTTGGTTCCGCTTCTAATATCCACGTTTGTAAAATAATAGGCAGTCATGGAAATTGTCATTCTGCTATACAAATGAAAACTCAATATCACATTAGCACGTCGGTGACGCGAACCCATCAGTTTAGCCCCTTTGTACATTTTTTTCTCAAACAAAACCTTCCGTTCTCTCCGGGCGGAAGGTTTTACCGGACGGAGGGTTTTGCCGGACTTTTACCGACTAAAACCCCTCCGTTTCCTCTACTTACCATGACATGAACTCGCATGATCCGCGCAAAGACTGGAAGTTTTGTTCAAAAAAAGAATTCACGTCAAAAATCGGACTAGGGGAAAAAAAACAAATGTTCCTTTTCAATTCGTCGAACGTGGAGTCAAGTTTAACAAGTCGTTTGACAGCATGTGGGTCGAGGACGCGAGACCGGCTGGCTTGTTTCAGTTTAAAATCGCCTTAATTAATCTAACCTCGATTTATATGCATTACATTTTGCGCCTGCAAGCGGCCGCGTATCCAAATTAGAACGTCTATTTAGTATAATTTACATGATAAACAAATATTACGTGGCGGACTTTTAGTGTTTGAATTATTCATATTAGTTTCATTTAGTTTTAGTTCCCGCACGGAATAAATATTTGTCTAACCTACAGATAGTTGTTCCGGGTCTGGCTATTTGTGTATGTAACTTTATGAGTTTGTAAACGCACCTACGATACAGGAGAAATTCCTAGTGTAGGGAACAGTTTAGAGTGTAAATTACTGTTTTTTTTATGTTGTCTTTTTTGTTTTTTTTTATGTGGTTTATAAATATTGTAGATTAAAATATTAAAAGTGTCCCGAAGGAATGATTCGTAATCAGGAAATAATTCCGATCCCTTGCTGCACCGTTATTTCTTAACCTTTAGCTATGCAATTAACATGTAAGATATTTAAGGATTCACTCTAAGTATAGGTAAATCATATATCTACTTGTAGTTCCCTCATAAGAAAAACATACAAAATATTCTCTAAAAAACAAAATAAAGCCTTAGGTACGGTGTAAATTAACGGAGGCTTATCAGTTTTTTAAATAATAACAAAACGGCATGTTTTCTAAAATGTATACATTATATATTTGCAAAATTTGTATTGGTTTTAGTAATATGAAATAAATACCTAAATTGGCGCGCTTTCTGCCCATTATAATCAGAGCCGCCACGCTGCCCCTCTATCCGCTTTAGTACTGCTTCGGCCATCAAGCGGGGAGGTTGTGTCGCTTGCACTTACGCACGGCTTTTAACACGTAGCGATGTATTTTAAGTTAATTCACTTAATTTTAAATAGGTAACTGGGCTCTGCCTCACGCACACATACACGTAGCGCATAGAATAAAATCTATTAGCACCAAAAGCTCGATGCGCCCTTAATAAAATAAAATAAATGCCCATTTTTTTTATTAATAATAAAAAACCGGTCATTAATTTAAAGCGTTATTTATAATCACTTATATAACCAAAAGACACGAGACGAATGGCAATTCGTCTCGTGTACCTCCATTTAAATACACAAGTCATGACCCTTTCAGTTTTTAAATAATAACCACTGATCGGAATTTGGGTGCTATTTGAGACGATATCAATAATATGGATATGACGATGAATATTCCCGGGAAACCGGGATTCTAAGTAATTAAATCTTTTATTATGGTTAGACTTGAAAAATATTTTTATATCATTGAAAATGTATTGAAATCGCTTTTGTTACATTTATTTATTAGTATTAAGCGTTTAAATTTAAACAGTAAAGACTTACAAATGAATTTTATTTTTATTGCGTGAAGTATCAATTACGTTAAAAAAAAAGTATAATCCCCAAGAATCATTCAAAATTCTATTCCCGGGAAATATTTTGGTCAAAATAACGATTCCCGGGAATTTTAGGTCATATCCATACTTTTGATAGTAATAGCACCCAAGATTCCGATCTATAATAATAGATAACAAAGCTGCATGTTTTCTAAAATGAATTATATATTTTATATTTGCAAAATTTGAATTGGTTTTAATAATATGAAATAAATACCTAAATTGGCGCGCGTTCCGCCCATTATAACCAGAGCCGCCACGCTGCCCCTCTATCCGCTTTAGTACTGCTCCGGCCATCAAGCGGGGAGGTTGTGTCGCTTGCACTTACGCACAGCTTTTAAGACGTATCGATGTATTTTAAGTTAATTCACTTTAAATACACAAGTCATGACCCTTTAAACGACACGATAATCTATCGTCACGACTTGACGTGGAAACGTGACCTTATTTCGTTTCGAAATTTTTTAGTAGCAGTGGGAGTTTAGAGGTTGATAGTGTGACACCCTCGTGCCGACCCAACATATTTGGGAAAACTTTTAGGCAGATGAGGTTCCAACCACAGCTATATAGGTATTAGAAATTCATGAGTTTCAAACAGACTAACTGTCAAACAGCGAGAGAGATTCTATAATAGAATCGTTTCTGCCCGCCACTTCATCCGCGTGAATTTGATATATTATCTCACGGGAACTGTACAGTTTTTCGGCATAAAAGTATCCTATGTGTTATCCCACAATCCATCAGTGCCAATTTTCATTTAGATCCTTTTTGCCGTTTAAGCGTGAAAAAATAACAAACATCCATCGAACCTTACAAACTTTCGCATTAGTAATAATAGCAGTATACCAATGATATTATAAGTAAAAAGGATTATAATATCATTGCAGTATACTACAAAAGTAATTTCACAGCAAAAGTAACTTTGTTTTATTTCAAACACAATTCCATGAAACGCTGTAACAATGGCTTAATACATTATAATACAAAGACAATCCTTTTATATGCATTTACATCAAGGATTTTTATTTTCCTCGGTTACAAAGAGCCCCGACGTATGCTTTTAGCTTGTATTTTCTTACCGTTACGTATAACCTTGTTTTCTGCTGGATATATGTAAGTCAGTAAAGAAGCACTCAAGTAATTTTAGTATTATCTAATAGTGCAAGGAATTTTATACAAGATCGTAGAGTTTAAATATCAGAATGGAACTTTTCAACTTACCTACCTTTTCCCAATTATGTTGGGATCGGTTTCCAGTATAAACAAATGCAAAATACCAGTGTTTTACATAGAGCGACTGCCTATCTGACCTCCACAACCTAGTTAGGTACTGGGCAAGACTGGTTGGCTCTTGGTAAGACTGGTTGTCAGACTTCCCGGCTTCTTACTATCCCTAACGGCTGTCAAAGATCTGATCCGAATGATAGCCAGGATCAATGGCTTAACGTGCTTTCCGAGGCACGGGGATGTCACACCACCAACTTTCAAACTGCGGGCTGCTATTGAGAAGTTATGAAAAAACCCAATACCCGACCTGGGAATCGAACCCAGGACCAGTCAACAGTGGCGCTTGAGGCCAACGGGGTAATTAAAAATTAATTAAAACAAAGGTACTTACTTTTACCGTAGCTCCGCCGAATCGCTTCATAGCGCCCATCTAATAAAAAAAAGTTTAATAAGTAAATAATTATTAGCACACATGGTGGCAGGAATGTCCTGACACAATCTTCCACCAAAGATTTAGTCCCTACTTGATTCTAGAACATACATCATCACGCCTTTAGCTCAGCAGTTCGCCGGTATGTTTTTAGGTCCCATGTAACAGGGGGCGAGCCTATTACCATTAACTGGGCACAAATCCTAACTCCGAGCTGCTATTGAGAATTTCATAGAAAAACCCAATAACACTTTGCTCGACCTGGGAATCGAACCCAAGACCTCTAGTGTAGCAGTCGCTCTTAGGAACGGGGCAGTTGATTCTAGATTTACCAGAGAAAACAAAAAATAATCTCTTTTATACATTTTGATCGTTGTTTTAGACATTGCAAAGAAAACATATGAAGCTGGCAAAAGAAAAACTGATGTTCCGTACATTTTCACCGTTGTAGGGACTGCCTGAACCTTTCCCCAAATATGTTAGGATCGGCACGGGGGTGTCACACTACCAACTTCTAAACGCCAGGCTGTTATTAAGAAATTTCAAAACGAAAAAACCCAGTTAAACAATTTGTCTGACCTGGGAGTCGAACCCAGGACCCTACGCTCATTAGTCGCGCTTGCGCCCACGAGACCAAAGAGGTAGTTAATGCTTATCTTGTTAAAAAAGAATACTTACATTTACCGAAGCACCGCCGATCCGAATCATACCGCCCATCTGATAAAAGAAAGTTTAATCAGTAAATAAATAAATGAATATTAACTCTCACTGTGGTGGGGATGATGTGACGCAATCTTTCATTAAGTATTTAGTACCTACTTGATTCTAGAACATAACCATTACGCCTGTATTCCCCGAAGGGTTAGGCAGAGGTGTACCAATGAACACCAACAGTTTCGCCGGTATGTTTTGTTTGTCCCATGTTTTAAGAGGCGAGCCTATTGCCAATAACTGGGCACAAATCTTAACTCCGATCTGCTAATGAGAATTTCATAGAAAATTCCAATAACACTATGCTCAATCTGGGAACGAACCTACTATCTCTAGCGTAGCGGTCGCGCTTGGGACCGCTATGCTAACGGGGCAATTGATTCTAGAACTACTAGAGAAAACAAAAAAATCTGGTGTTCCGTACATTTCGACCGTTCTAGGGGTTGCATCTTTGTAAGAGTTTCCTATTGAATAAGTGTCTTTATGCTGTTGACGATCTTTAATGAAATTCCTGCATAAGTGGCATATACGAGTATGCGTTGTTGTAATATTTAACGTGCTTTTTTTTTAACAATGTAATTTATTTTTTGTTTAATTTTCCTATTCTATTTATAACATGTAATTTCATATACAATTTATTGTTCTTGAATAAATGACTTATGACTTATGAAACAGATCTTTTTTTCAAGCGAAAATAAATTTTAATCGTAAATTGAATCTATGGTAAAAGTTTGCGCCATTTTGTCCCTTCCATGTGTCCCATTCAAGTTAAATGCTGTTACAAAATAGTAAGCAATGTTCTATTGTGATTATAGAATTTATCCAATATTTATCTGTTACAAACATAATGCATATTTTGTCCACTGACTGCTCGACCTACTTGTAAGCTTATTTATTGTTTATTGAAATAACTCGATATTAAACTGTACTTTAACCGTTTAGTTTTATAATGCTACTAGCAGTTACCCGCAAATTCGACCGCGAGCTTATTTCACCCGTGTTAAGTTACATCTGTGGTTACTGCTCCTCTCCCGTGCGGCGTAGCGTGATGTTAAATAGCCTATGACATTCACGTAAAAGAATTTCCAAAATCGGTTAAGTCGATTCAGAGATTACGCTGTACAACCTCACGATCTCATAAACTTTACCTCTTTATAATATTAATAATGCTATCAAAGAGATGTCAGCAAACTTGGAAGGGGCCACTGAGGGCCGATGCCTGCCGGGGCTGCGGGTTGTTCGAAAGAGATACCGCGCCCCCGGAACGCAAAGGGCACATGAAGGAACATAGACGGGTTTTAGTCAGTAAAAGTCTGACACTCCCTCCCGCCCCGCCCAGGGCGGGGGAAGTTATTTGATGATTTCCCGTCTATAAAAAAAAAAAAACCCGCCTTTAGTTACGTTTTTGTATACTGCTCAGCTCCCATTGGTCGCAGTGTTTTGTGCTATACGGATAAACCTTCCTCTTGAATAACTCCATCTATTGATGAAAACCGCATTAAAATCCGTTGCGTAGCTTGAATGATCTTAACGTACAAACAGACAGATGGCGGGAATTTGTTTTAGATGTAGCTTGTAGAATTCATTCACTACTCGTATGATGTTATGCCTACATTAATACTATATACTAATATAATAATAATATATACTACATATATATATATAATAATATATATATAATATATATTATATACTATATATATAATGGCATAATAGCCAAGAGCCTCGACCAACACCTAAGGAGGCTCTCGTTGGGCGGTTGGATCAAGGGCTTGATTCAGAAAGCGGTACTCCTAGACACGGCGCGTATTGTTAGGAGATTCCTTTCTCAGGAGCCCTGACCATCGGTGGCTTGGACCCTGTTCCCGACGCCGGTGGGCTACTATTTTTTATATTTTTAAATGTTTTTATTTTTTTATAGTAATATTTAAAAATTTAATTAATATGTATGATAAATAAATAAATAGAAATATATACTACTACTGAAAATATTAATATATAAATTATTAATTAATAAACGAAATTTATTTACACGTCAAAGTATACTTAACTCTATCTCGATTTAGTGACGTATAAATTAAGCGTATATGAATAAAGACGCGAGATAACCCGTGCGTGCCCATATCGCCTATCGTCCGAGCGATAAAACACGCGCGTTACCCCCCCACAGGCCCCACAGTAGCGCAGTGAAGCGTCAGGCTTCTTACGAGCAAGACGTGCGCATCGACGCGACCACCCGTAACTAAAGGCGACGAGCGTATTGTATGTCGTGGTTGTAAAATGAAAATAAACCCTTGTACCAATTTAATGGATGAGGTGAACATATAACATGAATAATATTGGCGATGCAAAAAGAGGGAAGGAATAAATGGAATAATAAAAAATATTTGGTAAAAATACACATAACTTTGACGCCATTTCTACTCTACACTAATGTGAGTGGAGATTTAAAGCCGAATTAACGTGGTTTGAGTAATCCTAAACTATACAAATATTATACACTTTCTAAAATATTTTTTTTTTGTTTGTTTGTTACCTTTTCACGACAAAACTTCTAAACCGAACAACCTGAAATTTTACAGGTGCAGGTAAACGACAATAATGTCCTTATGATGATAGATGGCGCCACGTGTATTTTGAATAATGATTAAAATATTGAAGTATTTCCTCTGCGTCCGTGATAACCGACATTACGCGAATGAAGTCTCGGGCAAAAGCTAATTCTATTATTAAAAAAAAAATACTCAAAGTATGCAAGGTTAAATCAGTAACATAACATACCAACACGCCTGTATTTCCCGAAGGGTTAGGCATAGGTATACTAACATACACCCACAGTTCGCCGATATATTTAGGTCCCTCCATTAAAATATATTTTGATATTCCTGGATATTTTATTACCTTGAGTACCCAAGCGTTTCTGCATCTGTACCTATTGAATCATGGTCTCGTCTAGTTGCATTCTAATTTCAACGTCGAACGAGCATCCAACTTTTGAAATTCGAACTTATTTGAAGCATGAAATGATCATTAGTTCGAATATTCAACATGTAACTGGAAAACCGCGCACCCCGAATACTCCAGTTAGAAAATTAACTTATTATCATAATATGAGCTCGTAATTTTAAATCTTAAATATTGGTGTCGATTCTGTTATGCACAAGCTAAACTTAATTTAGACTATTTCTATCTTTTTCTCTCCAATCAAACAAGAAAGGGACGGACATGAATAAGACTTGTCAATTTTACTTGATCTAAAACCTCTATACAATTATAGTTGACATGTCAGAACGCGTTGATTAAAAACACGGAAAAATTCAAAGCAAAACTAATTTGACATCTCTAACTTAGTTCTAAGGTATTACCGTCCTTTTCTTTCGCTGTATGTTAGTAAGAGACGTCAATTCTCTAATTTTAGTTTAATTTGTGAACAAGGGAATCAGCACCATTGTTAATTTATATAATAAGTTATCTTTATTTTAGGCGATGGTAGCATAGATGTATTTTATGTTTATTTAAAGTTATGTTTTATTTACAACTGCGTTTTAATAAGCCTTTTGCCTTGACTTAACTTTAACTTCAACGGTGTCACTGTTCAATGGAGAGATGATTATGACTTGACGTAAGTAAGTAGTCATCTATTATTGACTAAACAAATAATATATACCATCACGCCTGTATTCCCCGAAGGGATAAACAGAGGTGTACCAATGTCCACCCACAGTTCGCCGGTATATTTAGGTCCCATGTAATAGGGTGCGAGCCTATTGCTATAAACCGAGCAAAAATCCAAACTCCGAGCTGCTACTGAGAATTTCATAGAAAACCAATAACACTTTTTGCTCGACCTGGGAATCGAACCCAAGACCTTTAGCGTATCAGTCGCGTTTAATTATTTTATTATAAATAATTACCTATTTTTGAAATAGTAACCTATTCTAAGCAAACTACTTACAGGGTGTGCGCTTAATATGTTATACGGTGCACATTTTATTTGTAAAACGGCAACCATTTTTCTACCAAATAAAAAACAAAACACTGGGCTATAAACGTCAAATTTTCAACTTTCGAATAAAATAACATTTTATTTCCGTTTTGACGTTTATTATGTTTCGTTCCAGATTCAAATTCGGAACACAACTATTACAATAAAAACAAAAGCCTTGTGACTGACAGAATTATGTGCCTTTCCAGTTTTGGTTTTCACGTTCGCGTTGCAATATTTAGTTTGTTTTTATTAGTTTGTTTTTTTTCAGTTTTTTTTTTGCTTTTATTATTTCAGTTTGTTAATAAATAATACTAAAATGTTTGTTTCTGGTAACACGTTTGTGCCGAAGTTTTCGACTGGAATATTAACTGTTGAGTGCCCTGTAGCTATTTTTTAATAAAGTGGTTCGCGGATTTGGCTTTTTTCGTTTTAGATTTGGGTTAGATTTTTATTTACATAGACTTTTACTGATATCCTAATCCTAACTAATATTATACCATCACGCCAGTATTCCCCGAAGGGTTAGGCAGAGGTGTACCAATATACACCCACAGTTCGCCGGTATATTTGGGTCCCATGTAATAGGGGGCGAGCCTATTGCCATTGACCGGGCACAAATCCAAACCTCGAGCTGCTACTGAGAATTTCATAGAAAAACCCAATAACACTTTTTGCTCGACCTGGGAATCGAACCCAGGACCTCTAGCATAGCAGTCGTGCTTAGAACCACTAGGCTATCGAGGCAGTTAAAATTATAAAGGCTAAGGAAAGCTTTGCTGTACAGAAACGGACATAGGGGTACTTTTCATCCTGAAATAAGTACTGATCCCGAGGGATACAACAATAACGTGGTTACGATAATAGGTGGCGCCACGTGTCTTCTGAATCATGATTGAATTTTATATACAAGGCGTTGATTTGCATTCTCGTCAAATTCAAGGAGTTAACTATGCTCGTGATTCTTAACACGAATCAATAATAAAATAAATTGTTCTTTTTTTGGCGTGATTTTCAAATTCGAGCCATCTCGCCAGAGGGTTTAGACGCTATGTACACATTGATATAGCCGCGCGACAACTCTGCCTACCGCATACGCAACTGGGCGATTCTGAATTTTGCAAGAGGAGTATTCTGGAATACTGTTATTTGATAGTTGCAACTAAAAAAACAAGTATTTATTAGATATTGGCCAGGTATCGTAATTATATTTGATTACTTCTATTTCTTATGATAAGCTCCTAAAATTTGACAGGGATGCAAATCAACAGCCGAATTTACGCGAGGGAAGTCGCGGGTAAAAGCCAGTATTACATAAATACGTGTTTGAAAGTAATGATCGTTGCGACAACCGCGTCACACGAAGTAAAGTAAGGTAAAGTAAGTAAGTAAAAATATCAAGTTGAAAACGTAATAGCTTTCCCGCGAGCCATTAACTTGTTGCCATTGAAACGGACTGGAAGTTATTAATGAACGCGCTATACACACCCACACCAACACCCTAACACACATACACACACACACTTGTACAGAGCGTGCAATCCGTGCACTACTTGACAATTATTGTTAGTCTATAACAGAGGTTCCCAAACTTATTGTGTCTACTGCCCACTTTGAGATTAAATTATTTTTTAGCGCCCCCCTTTTAGCCTTACCGTTTAGAAATTAGTCATGACGGGAGGGGGGGTCCTCTACTAAAATCAATCAAACAACGCCTCCCGCGTACTTCCCTTCTAAGGGTGTCTAAGAGTCCTCCTAGCTAGATGAAATTACAAACCCCAAGGGGGCGTTATCGCCTACTTTGGGAAAGGCTGGTCTACCTATAACGACGTGATGGCTCAGTGATTAAGGCCGCCTCTGATCCATGACGTTGTGGGTTCGACACCGAGCGAGTACCTACGTGCTTTCTATTCTGACATAGGTGAAGGAAAACATCGTGAGGAAACCTAGACTTATAATGAATGAGTGATATCGCCAGTCGGCCTTGAGCAAGAGTGTTGATCAATGCTCGTGCCTTCTGTGTATGAGAAGAGGCCTTTGCCCTACAGTGGGACAATAATAGGCTGATGTTATTATTATTTCATACTATAAAGTCGATTTTTAAAGAACTATTACTCAGTCGACCATATTCATAATCGACTGACGGTCTAATGAGTTTTCATTTGCAATAGCATGTGTGGGGACCATTATATGAGCTATGTCGTAATGAGTTAAGCCATAAAGGTCACAGCTATTTGACGTCACGGTTATACTTTGAGCTGCGGTTATTAAGCCTACGTAGGCAGCTACGGAGCGAGCTACTTTCGGTCAGCCTTGTGCTACGAAGCCTACGCTGCTACGTAGCCACTTACGCTGTGTGCTACGCAGTTACCTACGCTTTGAGCTAGAATCGAGCTGCTACGGCTACGAAATCTACACTGTTTGTTTCGTAGATGCTTATGATGTGTGTTGCGAACTGCCCCGTTGGTTGGTTTCGTGGTGGCAAGGTCGAATGTAGAGCGTGAGTTCCTGGGTTCGATTCCCAGGTCGGGGAAAAAGTGTTGTTGGGGTTATTTATTAGGAATTTCACAGTAACAGACCGGAGTATGGAACTTAGTGGTGTTGCACCCCCGTGCTTCGGAAAGCACGTAAAGCTGTTGGTCCTGCGCCTGATCTCTCCCCGATTATGTCGCATTTCCGTCCCATTGGGCTATAAGCGTTAGGGAAGGGGGAGTGCACCTGGTTTTGCGCACTATAATATCTCCTGCGTACTTGGCTAGCCTGCATTAAAATTTGCCGCTGTGGCCGGAATCTGGAGAATACATTTTTTTACATGTTGTGAGCAGCGTTCGAGTTCCTACGGCTTTGTTGGCATCTACGCAGCATATAAATAAACTTATGTGAACTTTAGTCGAACTGCGTACGGCTACAATGCATACGCAGTGTGCTACATACATACGTACTACGTTAAAAACTACTTTCAAATTCCTAAGGTTACATTTTAACCTACGTTGACCTGCTGTCCTTCTAATATCATCTGAGAAGGAATCATTCTCGTACTGCGGTGTTATTCTGTAAAACTCTCCTTCCGTGAAGTGAGCGTGTGGCGACCTGTCAATCCCTAGCATCGTATAGTGCCGGCTCAGTTTTAGCTCACTTCACCTTAATTTACCGAGGGAGATTTCTTACAGAATAAGCCGGCAGACCTTAATACTTTTTGAGAATTTTTACGAACTCTGAATGAATGCCAGGGATATATGAGATTCCACAGCCTCTAGGTAAGCATTGTCTTGAAACGGTCCATATAGCATTGACGAATTGGCTGTTTGTGTATGTGACTTTATATGTTTGTAAACGCACTCACGATAGGAGTGATCAGTCATGGAGTTTCTTGCCCGTTCTTCTCCATACGAAACTACCATTTGAAATGGGCAACTAGATTCAATATTAATTATTTTTAAATGTAATGACGTTCAAAAGTGCCTTTTAATGGTCTAATTGAAATAAATGATTTGATTTGATTTGATACAGGAGAAATTACAAAAGTGGGGCAACGTTCTTAAAAAAAAAATGGTTAAAAGGTTCCATATTAGTGAGTTAGACCTACTTACGACTAAGATGTGCGGTACTTACGCAGCAGCCCGTACCTGAGTTGCTAGACAGAATCCTTTCTCTATACAGAACGTTGAACATACGAAAATGGTGGATAGGTGGGGTCATCTGCTACTTACTCAGCCCTAATTTATGTGGCCCTGACCCCATGGATATTTTAAAAAATGTAACTGTAACGGTAAAACTGGCATTTTACCCATTCTTAATAAAAAATACACTTTAAAGTTAAGAAAGTGGCAAAACAAGAAGAAATCGATACAATTTTTTTTTTTTTTTAGTTCTTGTTAAGTAGCATATTATCCCAACTATCCACCATTTTCGTATGTTCAACGTTCTGCCAAACACCCTATATAAAGCTGCTAAGGTAGTCGTAGACTAAGTTGAAGACTGCGTTACCTCATAAACGAATATATATAAAAAATCTTCTGTTCCATCCATTTCGATCATCGTACCTGCTTTTAATTTTTATATTGAACAGCTGATTCTATTTACATATTTCTAAGTGATTCATATTTATTGCTACTTCAGTCTCCCACACGATTGCCAATGAATTTAAAGTTAAGATGAATAACTTAAAGTTAACGGAGACAGGGAATTAGCTATACACGGTTACTTTTACATCGTTCTGGAGAAGAAACTTCCTGCATTTCGACTCCAGAACGATTATATATTTTAAGACGTCTCTAAGACGTTGAAATGAAAACTTATCACTATTTTATTGAATTTCGAGTTAAATGGTAGTAGCGCTTCTATCTGTTCGATGAATGGATTTTTCAAAAGCTACCGTTCGCATGTGTAGTCGGTAAGATTTACACACAAATATAAATAGACTGCAAGGAAGCGTTACTTCGAGTTCTCACTATTTCACAAATTACATTTTCGTGATATATATATTTTTTTTTTATAATAGTCCCAATAGTTTCTGTTACTATGTTAGAGCTTATGGCTTTTGGTTCCAGAACGATGTAAAAGTAAGCGTGTATAGGATTATAGGTACATACAGTATTATGAAATAAAACGCCATTTAAGTGTACTACAAGTATATTTATAGAATTACAGGCTAATTTGTAACCTACGGCTATAAGCAAATGTATTTATTGCTGCCATTGTAACGTAGTGAAAGTTTGAGAGACAACAGTGCATGGGTGCCTGGTAGTGTGGTGCCTTACAACAAACGGGTAGTGATGTACAGGGCATTACATACTAGATGAGGAACATGGTCGGTGTGGTTGCCGCACACTTGTTAACCTGTTACTGATCCAACTTTGGTATAATTATTACCGATTCCGTCTGGCTATGAGAGTTAGGGAAGAGGGAGTGCACCAGTGTTGGCGCACACACTAGTGCACTATAATATCTCCTGTGAACGTGGCTAGTCTGCATTAAGATTAGCCGCCGTGGCCGGAATCGGTCTGAAGAATTACATAATTACATTGCATTACCGATTAATTACTTGAGGGAGACATTTATTATGGCCCACTTTGACCAAAATCACTAAACATATTTAGTGCCTCAACGTATTTATAACATCATTGCTGTCACATTGTTAAAAGGTGACAGAGAAAGAATGATAATTTAAACACATTTAGCGAGAAATATGTTTAAAGGTTTTGGTGAAAGTGGGCCTAGATCTGAAATATGTAAGCGTTTTAAAAAATTAAGTGAGTACTCAATTTAGTGCTGTTTTTATCAAATCTTTTGAGCTTACTCTGCGTTACTTTTTCATCAAATGTATGTAACGTTGATATCGTTTTGACTTCAAATCAATAGGGTGTTATTTGGTCATCGGAATCAGGTAAAAAATGTTCTTTCTTTAATTTTTATGCGTTTCGAGTAATTATAATTACCAAAGGCACGCCAGTACCTATTTGAACAATTATACTCATCACACAGCTCAGATTTTGCAATTAAAATGGCCCAGAAAATTCTAAAGGTACGTGTTCTGACTCTTGTGTTTATCACACTTTAGAGATATCAGACAGCCAGATCTTGAGATATTAGTCACTGATTTCGGGAGGGCCTGTCTCATAATTAAACCAAAATACAATGCAATTAGTAGCACTTCCAATTTGAAAGTAAACACGGATCGAATCCTTTTAAATAAGCGTGCTTATGCTGGGCCTACTGACCATTTTCCTCATTTAACACTACCAATGGTACTTAACCTTTTGCCCGCCACTGTCATGTATAGATGACAAACCAAAATGTGTCCAGCACGCTACGGTCACGATACCATGACAAACTTTTCTACGTAAATAAAACTTATTTAACAAAATCTATATAATTCCGAACTCACTATCATTTTGTAGGTATTAAAGGATGAATTCCTAGCACGTTTTTACTTTTTAGACGTGGCAGATAAAAGATTAACCATGGAAAGGATAAACAGCTAAATTTTGTTAGTACTTTAAAAAGTTAACGTTTTCTTAACCAGACCACAGTAAGCTTAGATAACAACACTTTGAGTAGCTACATGTACAAGTAAATGCGAGAAAATATAAAAATTTAGTCCTTGTTCCCAATAATTAGGCACACAAAATTGTAGGAATAGCAAGAAAATGTACAAAGTTCCAGAAAAACATTTAGTGTACGATTAAAAATGTTAAATGTAATTCGCAAACGTAATTGATATCCGTTTGCTATTGTATAAAAATTGAAAAATATTAGTATATTCACCGTTGCATAAAACTACTTAAAAAGCCCTCTGGCATAATACTAACAACGTATTTCAAAATAGGCCTCTGGTTACAATAAGGGCCGTAAATGTGTACATAAATGCAAAAGATAACTAATTTACAAACATTGTGGAAGTACATTCAATGTTTATTTTCATTTCTTATATTTGCCACAGCAAGTTAACTACATTTAGCTGTGGAGAAAGGCGATTAGTCCTCTTTTTGAAAATTTGACGCGGTTTTCCGGACCGTTCAAATCGCATAGTATCCCAGTTAAATGTAACTAATGCGCTTACACTCTAATATAATTATTTAATTGCTTCATTTTTATTACACGATAGACATTTGAACCGAATAACTAAATTATAATAAGTGACATCAAACAGTAGGCCTTTTTAATTTGACAATTCTTTGGAAGTACAATGCATATTTTTTTTACTAATTTGACAATTCTTTTTTAAGACATATAAATGGACAGTTAATACAAAATATCATACATTCGTAAATAGTTAATTAAATGAGGGAGTCATTAAAAAAACTATTTACGAACCACTGAAATGATAAAGGATAATTTTTAAAATTTCTAAATATTATTACAGGAAACTTCTTTTTTTTCATTTTTGTTATAATTATTTTGTTTCTCTACAGGGTATAATGTTTATTTTTGTATCATTTTATTTTATGTAAAACAGTCGTTGTAATCTAAATTCGCCCTAATTACTTGGTGTTACGGTATATTTAATATACGAATACAATATTTTATAATCAATGTTATGTTTATATTGTTAATTCGTTGTATTTTTTAAAGAAACGCTAGCGTGATATTCTTTATAATCTCTTCACTATTTTTTTTTTCTTTAGGGATATTTTTATATACTATAGTCTTTATTCTTTTGAAGATACTTATTTTGAAAAGGCAGCATTTTTAAATTTTATAGTGTTTTGAAGTTCAACTAGCTTTTTTAATAAATGTATTGCTTATATTTTTTTAATAAATACCTATGTTATCGATAGTAATTGAAATAGTTGTTGAACATTATTAGTAGCGATAGTCAAAAGTTTAATCCAAATTAAGAAGTATGTTTTCACCGAAGACTAAGAAATGTTAAAGTTTAAGTAAGATGTAAGAAAATCTTATGGAGTAATTTTAGAAAACAATGTAGGTATTGTATTTAAGAGCGGACAAAATCTCACTTTTATTTGCTAAATGACTAGGTAGTATAATGTGTATTATTTTCTGTTTTTCCATATTTTAACTTGAACCTCAAAATAAAAATCGTAAAATAACGTTATTTTTGTATTATAATATGTAAACGTATTAATTTTAATATATTGCGTGCATGCTTAGGAATTGTAGAAGACACTTCAATTCTTTGTATTATCTCTTTTTTCTATTGCAGTTTTCTATTTTGTAACCCGAAAGCAACAAGCCATTTGTAAAAGAAGCCACCCTTTAATTTCAACTATAAACAACACCAATTCGCTCACAGGTTTACTCAATAACACTCGCTTTGTAACTACGTCAATGTAGATCCAGTTCACAAACACTCACAGCGAACAGACCATAAAATACATATATCTTACAAGATACACGAGCACTGCTATTCACTGCGCTTTGTACCTTCACATACTCAGATTTCAAACCTCGAACCGAATATCCCATATTATGCGATTATGTCATTCAACACACAAAGGAAAATTGGTATCGTGAAATGTGGGGAATGTAAAACAAGGAATCCATTTCGAAATAATCCTCTTTACTAAATTCGTACTGAGAGATATTTATTCTATTGATTGTTTAGCAAAGTTGGCTCGTTAGCAAAACATTTCATCTCTGCAATCCATTCAACATAATTCGCAGAATTTTTAAAGTTTTTTAATCTTTTACTGAAACATGCTTTGCTTTGCGCTTAAAAACGCAAAAAACGCGCAAAAGTAGTTTTAGCTGTAGCGAACTGGTAATTGCAAAATGTTAAAAATAGATCCAATTAAAGGGTTTAATTGTGAAGCTTCTTTTATTAGGTTACACAAGCGGGCGGGACACTATTCACCGGACGCCAGACGCCGGACGTATTGTGTTGGTAATTAAAAGTCCAGCCTCCGTGCTTATACAAACGAGATTCCAGCGCCTATCCCCGATGCCAACTATTTAACTTTTAACGTTTGAATAGCTGCCGCTATATTCATAAATTAATTAGTTCAAAGTTCTCATTGGAGCATTTCTATCACATTTATAATATTGAGTGGTAAAATTGTGTAGTTTTATTCAGGCTCGATAAACTGCAGCAATTATGATTACAAGTCAGTAAAGTAAAAGTTTACTTAGGAAGTAATAGATTTGGCAATAAATGCAACATTGGGAAGTTTATCAGAGACCTTTAATAAGGTTGTAGATGTTATTGTCTTTTATGATATGCTTGGTTTTAATTAAGCTGAATACGATAAGCGTATCACTAATTTAATCTTATTTTAATTTGAAATTCATTGCACCAATTGTATTAATAAGTCCGATGGAAGCTTAAATCAAACTAACAATGTATCGTGAACGAACGGTATTTAAAATATCAGACCGGTTGCGCGGCGACCTTGTTTTTTAAGGCAGTAACAGGAAACGTTAAGCTTCGTAGCTTTTGTGGAATTAAGCTCACTGAAGGAATTAAAAAGAATTAATATTTTAAATAAACTATGATAAAATGAGACTTATCCGTAATAAAGTACTTTCTAAATATTATATCTATTGTTTTGGCGTTTTGTTCCTGTTTACATCTATATAAAGTGATGAAAAATAACGCAATGAAACAAACTACTGAAGTTTCCTAATAGTTATTATAAATACTTCTAATAATAATTTAGGTTTTAGGTATATAATTAGACTCGTAGGTATATAGTTTATATTATGGTAAATATGCATTTTTTTTTATTAATTTCTAATTTTTTTCGCAATAACTGGATAAAAAGTTTATTGTAAAAATTTGCCTTACAAAGTAATCTAAGAATTGTACGAATCATATTGCTTTCCGATTTTATATTTGTATTTTTTTACTAAGCTAGGTATTTGAAAATATTTTATGTAATTTATAATTATTACAATATATTAACTTAGTGCTAGTATTAAACGAACTTTAAATATTAATGTTTAATTTGCTGCAGTCGCTACATATTGACAGTGCCTGTAACTTATATCTACATTGTTTATTTACATGTTTGTTCAAAACTAAGTATAATATCTTCAAGATATGTTTGGTTTTCGTTTGTAGTTCAATTGTACCGCGAATTAAATTATTAAGTTCACGTTGTATAAGGCTAAGAACACAATCATATTTAAACGGTTTCCCTATATCATTTAGCTACATTTGAAGCAAGGCAAACTATGTATTATAATTGCGTGCAAAGCCTAAAAAACGGTTCGTGTCGACTGCAGCTTAGGCCTAACATTAGTATTAAATGAAATATAGCAATTACTCTAATTACCGTGAAACAAACCTACTAGTAACTTCGCCGGCTCATCTTGTCGATCTAACAATAGTTGTAAAAAACTCACACTAAACTAATGACTAGACCATGTTTGGTATGAAGTATTTATTTGGTAGCAGTTACTTTTGGAGGAATCGCGAAGTCTTTGAATCCTTATCAAGCTATGAACCTTTCAATGTAATTTCGAATAACACTGCGCTATGCCCCGCTGGGTAGATAACGCACGAGGCAGACAGCAACGGCAGAGGCTTGACGCTACATCAAATAATTGACACGTCAGTCCGGACTGAAGGATTTGTAAAACAGGCCAACCGTATATCATATCCTACTGTCATAGTTCAGTCACCAACAACAATTGTAAACATTTTCTCTATAATATTTTTACAATTGCGTTGGTTTCAGTGGAAGCTTTGATGTGTTCAAATAAAGGCGATGTTTCGAAATTGTATAAGATATTCAGAGTGTAACAACCCCATAGCGCTGTGAGAAAAATTTGGAAGACATCTTTGACCTGTTGAGATCAATCGCAATTTTAATATTATTTAGTTACTTATAACAACATAACCTCACGCTCTTTCTATCAGTCTCATTCTGAACAGTTTTCTTCTGAAGCTGATGACACTTAGAGTAATTCAGCTGCGTTAGGGGTCATCGCTAGTTATACAGCACGGCTCCGAAATAGCTAATTATTTTGCCATTCAAGTTAGGGCTTTAAATCGTTTGCGTTTAAATATTTTTTATAATGACAAGATAATAAAGGTGACAGAGAGTGTGGCGCGCTCACGCTGTCACCTACTATTTGGATATTTCGAGATAATGTTGGCCGAACCGTTGCCGTGTCATAAGCGATGACCATAACATTGGAAGGAGTTTTAAATAGTAAACAACCTTTTTTTAATGCCAGCCATGATAATTTCGTTGGCATCATATTTTTAAATAATAACATTGTATTATAAATGGCTGGAAATATTTTTGAATGTATTTTGTTTTATTTTTATTTCAACTGGCTGCCATTTTTTTCAAATTCAAAACAAGAATGCTTTCCAAGTTCAGATTACTACTGAAAGAACGAGTGTAGTTTGTTTACCAATTTAGAATATAATTTTTATTAAAAATTGACGAAAATGACCTAAATTGACTTAAGTGATGTTGATGAGTCATTACAATTATGCAAAACTATCTTAATATCGTGCAATCACTACGTAATGTGATATAAAGAAGTGTTTTAAATACTAAAGGGTACTGTCACATTACAATAATTTTTTCTCTTTTTTTTGTTATTTTTCCGCGTCAGTACTTAGGCCTAAAATAGAATCAATGAATTTTACCTTTATACAATTGAGCAAACATAATAGTTTTATGTAATAATTTCCATCAAAATGGTTAACGTGAATATATTTTTGAATTACTTAAGTTTTTCGTTGAATGCTCGTACTTTTGTCATTGTAAATTTTAAATTGTTTTTTTTTTTAAATATACTATGGCTCATCAAGCAGCACGATTTTGTTGGTTAGTAAAGGTATATTTGTGTACAATCGCTATCGTTAATTAGGTACCCATCACTGACAAAAAATCTGTAAAAAAGGGGTAACTAATTAAAGGAGCCATTCGTGGTGCCAACTGCTTTATGTCTCACATCACATAACTATTTTACCTTACATTATATACTTAACACAGTATTAGCTTTCACTCAATTGCTTATCAAAAGACACTCAGCGAACAAATATAATTATGACTTACAACGAACCTATTTAATGGGAGTATCAATGTCTCATTTCTCACAAAACTGCAGGAAACTTCATAAAAGTAAAAAAACCAACGGAATGCTCGAACATACAAATAACCTACACATAAGCTTATCTTATGGACACTACAATAACAAAAGACGTCGTGAAATATCAAATATTCACAATAAAAATGTAAGTCTATAAAAATACATCTCTTTTCTCAAATACTCGCATTCATTGCTTTATCATTCTGAGTCTTAACGAATTCCTATCGACCCACAAATTAATAACACTTACTGCTAAGAAGATACTTGAAAATTGTGAGAAGAGTAAGTGGCACTTACGACACTTGTGAACTGAGTTAAGTAGTCTTTGGAACAATGACCTTTCATCTTTTATTAATTTCCAACACGGTCACGTTGTGAATTGCTTTTTACCGCTTTATTTGTCAACTCTTTTATCTTTTTATTCCAAATTTTATTTTAATTACTACTTTGTTAGCTATAGTTGTTAACTTTCTTGTGCATGCTGTGGTCTCCTATAAGTGAAGGAGTACACCTACATGATACTTTTGTTATATTATTTTTATGCCATGATTTGTGTATATCGTTTGTTGGAGATCCTAAATAAATAAATAAAATAAAATCTCTTTTACTGTACCTACAATACATGAATGCAACAATAAATGTAGTTGATTTTCCGACATATGAGGCTCGATTCACACCGCCGCGTACGGAACAGAGCGGAAGCCTAGCGGCGTGTGAATTTATAGGGATACACTGCAATTTCTCTGTCCATTTTTCCGGAATCTATACGACTGCGTCGGAAGACAGGCTATCTGTTGTTTGCGTTTGTACATGTAACAACAACTCTGTATATTTTTTGTAAGTATATGTTATTAGATGGCAAACTAGCCCGGTTAATGGCAATAGGCTTGCCCTCCTATTACATAAGGCCTAAAACATACCGGCAAACTGTGGGTGTACATTGGTACAGCTCTATCTAATCTTTTAGGGAATACAGGCGCGTTTGTATGGTGGTATGTATGGCAAAGCACGACCCATGTGATGTAAAGTGGTCCTAGCTACCTAGAGGCATATTTGCGTATCATAACAAGAGGCCTTGTTTGGTTCAAAACTTAGTTTCCTGTACTGCAACACAATACCGGAAACTAAGTTAAAAGGTACACAAGGGTAAGGTTACATGGGACCTAAATATACCGGCGAACTGTGGGTGTACATTGGTACACCTCTGCCTAACCCTTCGGGGAATACAGGCGTGATGGTTTGATGGTAGGTTAAAAGGTCACATGTTCCTGTATTTACACCCATAGCCTTCGAACGCAAACATGAGATCGTGGAGTAGACCAAGACGTAACGCACCGGATCAACTCAGGGTGGATGAAATGGCGACAGGTCACTGGAATAACTTGTGACCCACAGATGCCTCTTAAGTTCTTAGTTTGAAAGTAGCGCCAGTGACAGAATAGTTGAAAGGGAACCGTTTGTCTTAATATGGGCATGTGAAGAGAAGGGATGACACACATGTGACCAGAAGGGTTTTGGACATAATTGTGGATGGATGGCAAGGAAGAGGGAGGCCAAAGAAAAGATGGATGAATTGTGTTTTTTTTTAATAATGGGACAAGCCCGCCACACTGTTCCCAAACCACTGCAACTTCTGTAAGCCAGAATCAACAGTGGCGACCACAAGAAAAGCGCTGAGGCAATGAAGCTCGACGAGTCCCGAAGAAACGATTCAACTGTCTTGGATCCCGCAACGAAATTAATCAGAAAAGATTACCGGAGGAGTAAGAAAAAACATAATTTCCACTTTCCTCCAAACAAGCAGGATACAGAACAGAATTAGGCCAATAGGCACAAAGGGATGTTTACAACTGGGAGAAGCCCAGATTGCCAAGCACCACGGATTGCAATTAATGGATGGATTGTGTGAAGAATGATATGAAAGAGAAGGGAGCCAGTGATAGTATGACGGCTGACAGGACGGCATGGAAGAAGAAAACGTGTTGCGCCGACCCCAAGTAACTTGGGATAAGGGCAGGAAGATGATGGAGCCTTCGAACACAACACAGGAACGCTGCTATCCGGTATAAATAGATATAGTGATGGCAATTACCGGTACGGGCTCCTTCACAAAGAGATTGTCTACCAAGAACTATGCAACGTGCACAAATCCAATTTCGATCAATTTCCTGGCAGTGAGAATCGAGCCTTAGTGTATATTGTTCCATGTAATACGTACGTGAGTAATAGGTACGGTTTCTTAATTAGGCTTGAAATTTTGTATCATAAAGCCATTTTTTTCCCCTACAAGTGTCATGTGATTGCAATGGAATGACCAACTTACTTTTATCACAAATTAAAAATATGACCTATTAAAAAGTAGGCATCGGAACACAATGGGGGCGGGCACATGTATTTTATCAAAAATACCCCTTGTTGGTATAAATGAAATATACATTATAATATATTCTTTATTCTGCAAAAATATATTTTTTCAATTTAAAATTCTATTGTGTAATATGTTTAAATGTAATATGTTTTAATTATAAAATATAGTTTTGTTTGAACTGTTTCGTGGAAGTTATCTTGTGTATTACGTGAACTGCAAGCGGCAGGGTTGTTGCCCGCTCCCATTCGTAGCGTGTCCATTCAATCTAGCGTATTTACAATGTAATGACAACCCTAGCACTAAACATTAGGTTCGTAACAATGACTACCGCGTCTGCAGTTAGAGTGTTAAGGACTGAATACTTCGTTTCCCGAAAAACTTCTAGAAATCTTTTTTAAATAGTTGATATTTCTCTTTCGAAGCAAATACCGCGGACTGTTCAGGCGGAATATTAAGTGTTTTAACGCTTTTTGATTTTACCGTGTTACCAACAAGCTTTCGATGGCATATTCACTGGAATACGTGAAACGTTCATTTTAACGAGCTTCTAATATTTCACGTAACATAATTACGTATAGTAGAGAGATCACTTACAGTCCATTCAGGTATATCATTGGTCACGAATTAATACTAGTTCCTTGTAAAAGATCGCAATAGCTATCGGATCGGTCGTACGTACGGTTGCAGCCGTTGATCACCGCGTCAAGGGTATACCTGCGCTTGTTACTTTGCAAAGAATGTCAACCAGTGACATATGAAAACTATTGCCTGGTAAATATTTTATTAAGAACAATATTACAAATAGTTTTATTTAACACAGCTTCTTTGAAGAATAACATCAATGTAATATAGAAAATTTTGCTTATTCGATATTCACAGTTAATTATATTTTGAATCCGAACAGTTTGATATTGAACAGATTTCAATAGACATTTAGACATTACATCATATAATACAACACTTAATAAATGTGGGGGATATCGACGGCGTCACTTGGAATGGGTAGCGTCGGGTTGTAGTTTTCATGTGGCATTCGTTTCCATCCAGTGCAAGCGCGGCGCGGAGTGTACGGCGTGGCTGGCGGGCGCCGGCGGCCCGAGCAACAGTTTGGTCCTCCCGGGGCGCGCTACGCTACGCTAACCGTCGCACGCTACTCGTGCGCCTAACTGCCACTCTACACTCGTTACTTTATTGCTCTCTTTGTACCACAGCTCGACGGTTTCATTAAGTCTCTACGTATCACCGTGACTACATCTAAAGTCGCACATCACTCCCGCGACGCTAACTTAATTAACGTTACTATGTAAACATTACCCTACGCTGTAACATTGCAGGCTCTTGCCATAAATTGACACGATTGCATCCGTCATTGCCGGACTAATAATTGAAAAAATACAATTTATTTTAATTTCACATTGCATTAATTTTTATCTTCTTTTAGAATTATGGAAAGAGCCATAACGAGATTAGGTACATTATTATTGCTTATCATTCATTCGACGCCGTCGAAACTACGAGCATCTACCCTATAAAATATCTTCCTTTCAGTAATACATAGATGTATAGAAGTTCATAGAGAAATTGTTCGTTGCATCTTTTGAAGAATGCGCGCGGCCGCACGTCACTCGTCCTCGTCGTCCTCCTCGTCGGAGCGCACGCACGCCGCCTCCTGGTGCTTGCTGAGGTAGCTCTTGAGCGCGAACGACTTGCCGCAGCGCGTGCACTCGTGCTTCTTGTCCACCGAGTGCGTCTGCAGGTGCGCGCGCAGGTTGGACCGGTCGGCGAACGCCTTGCCGCACGACTGGCAGTTGTACGGCTTCTCGCCGGTGTGCGAGCGCAGGTGGCCGCGCAGCAGCCACGGCCGCGAGAACTGCTTGCCGCACACGCCGCACACGTGCCCCATGCGGTGCGTCAGCACGTGCATGGCCAGCGCCGGCATGGACACGTACGCCTTGCCGCACTCGCCGCAGCGCTTGGCCGCCACCGAGTCCAGGCTGCGGTGCGTCTGCTTGTGTCGCGATAGGTTGGACGACGTCGCGTATCGCTTGCCGCACTCGGTGCAGTCGTACTTGCCCGGTTTTTCTTTGTTGGCAGGCGGCACCGGCTCGCACGCCCTTGGTTTGGGTACCCGCGGCTTTTGTACCCGCGGCTCAGGCGGCGGCGGCGCGGCCACCGGCGGCTCGACCACTGGCGGTTCGACCACCGGCGGCGGTGGCGGCTTGGCCACCTGTAGTTCGGTCACCTGCTTTTCCGTCTCACGCTCCGGGGTCACATCTTTGTATTCTATCCGGTACTCGGTGTGCTGCGGAGCGGGCGGCGGCGGCGGCCCCGGCTGGTAGTCGACATAGCTGATCTGTGTATCGACAAACTCGACCTGCTGGAGAGGCGTGACGGTCTGCACCGTGTGGTACACTGGCTCGGGGGGCTCCTCGGCTAGTATATAGATGTTGGTGGGCTGCAGCGTGTAGGTGTAGACGGGCAGCAGCGGCGTGAGCGGCGCGGGTTCGCTCGGGGACAGCACAGTGACGACCTGCGCGGGCGGCAGCGGCGGAAGACTGTGCGCCAGCGACAGCAGCTCGTGTGCCGCCTCTGTGTCCGCCGCCGACCGCTCCGACAGCGGCACTCCCAACTCCGCATATTCGGTGGAACGGGTTTCTGTGAACGAAAATCATGATGCAATTCCAATCTTCAAACGCTAGAAAATTTCGGGAAACTAAGTGCCAGTAGCTGTTGTCCAATATTTAGTCACGTTTCATTTTTAAGTACCAACTTTTTTACTAAAAACTGCATGGTTGTATGTTTGTCAAATTTTGGAAACAAAATCGCTTGCAAACAATAATTAAGCCATCCTTCCACCACTAAAAAGTCAAAAACCACTTCAACAAGCCTGGGAATTGAACCCAGAACCCGCGTAACAGTCGCGCTTCCTAAAACGAAACTATAAAAATAATAAATATAAAAGATAATTAACTGAACAGTAGCTTAGCCATCCCACAACAAAGTTCGGCTTGTAAAAAAAAGTTTGTTTACAAACTGATAAAAGTTTTTGACCACTTTTAAAACAATGCCAGCGAATGGAAATCGACTTGTATTCAACAAACGATTATTATCGCGAAGTAATAAAAGTTATGAATCACAAGTAATAACTATCGGCACGCAATATCGGATGCACGTGCAGTCCGATTGATGGGTAACTTTACTGTGAAGTTATTCCCGCGCCGTCCGCCCACAGGCACCGGGGCCCCGCCTCCAGTGCGCGCGCTTATGTAGGTGACCAGAGGTTATTACACAAACATGCAGAACTTAATGCACACTACATTTAATAAAACTCCGCCCCAAATAAATTATGAAACCTTGTACTGAAATATGTCGGAACAATCAAATTAAGCATCATATTCAGCGCCTTCACACACCCGTTGACACATCATACAACTTTTGCGAAACTTTCAAAGTTTACAAACATGTCTGAAGTACTTATTAGGTAAATATTTTACTTATACTTTAGTACAATAACATGACCCTTTCTCTAATTGATATGCATGAGTCGTACCTATTGGGTACCTACTCAGTGAAAACAACTCCAAAGCTTACACTCATATTCATCACATAGTATACTTTATAGGTAGGTACTGTTACCAGCGCAAACAAGCTGTATTCATCAACATTTTTCACTTAACAATACTCCTAATTAACACAAAATAAAGAACACACTCCATGTTTTCCAAAGCGGTACATGATAGCTTTCATACAATACCTTGGTCAACAAACGTAGTAGGTAATTATATTTGTTATTCAATGCAACAAGCAGAATGATCAGCACAATACTCGTATGAGCGTTTATGACGCAATCCCGTGATGAATAATGTATTATTGTTCTATGCACGTCCTAATACTGCATACAACTGAAAATGTATATCGCCCACTTATTCAGAGAGTTCTAACGTAGTGAACATCCTTTGAATCACGTAGGAGGCAATTCCACTGTAACCTGTAATCACGTTGCCGCCTTTCATATCAATACTTTGATTTAAACCCCGTTCAATGTCAGACGATATTGAAAGCGAAAGGTGAAAATAGACTGTAAGCTTATAAAAGTTTTATTAAAGAGACAGTGAATAAAATGGCTTCTTATATCTCATTTTTCTGTTGGATTTCAATTATATACGACGTTATCTCCTAATACGTCTTTAAGTAAACTACGTGTATTTAAAAAATGATTGATTGAGTACTTTTTTACAAACACAAAATGTTTTATAAGCTGAGTTCCAATAGGCGGCGCTAATCGGTTTTCCGTAGCAGACACCAGACCGCTACATTTTCCCGATATGAAAATCAACTTAGATTTAACCGTCAGTCCGCGGGAAGCAGGCGCGGATGTTGTAATCCTATTTATTAACACTTCACACTTACTTTGCTACAATTATGGCGAAGTACACTAGTATATATTCGACTAGATACAATAAACTAACCACTTACAAACTACTACCAAATATAAACATCATACATAAATTAAAAACAAATACTTTTTAGAAAATAGAACGAGGTAGTTGGATAACAACACTTTATACATGTAGGTACTTAAATATTTCTCCGTACCTATTATATGAGAACAGCATATTTAAATATTTCACGGCGATGCTTCAGCGAAAATAGAAAACATGCGTGTGTATCCACGAGGACTCTCGATCGGGTTTCACTTGTGAGAAACATTTATTATTTTAATTCCATTATGTGAGATGCAGACAGTGAGATCCTCTAATGATGTGAGTATGGGGAAAATATCTGGCTAATTAGTTGTCGTATTTAGATTTCAAAAGCTGCATAAGTATGTGTAAGCTTTGTTTGATGTGGGTTTGTGAGAACAGTAATGAGATTATGATATTGTTAAGTTTATTACACGTGCAGAAATGAAACAGGCATGGGTACTAACGGGCGAGGTAATTAATTGTTTGTACGGTAAGCGGATTTATCTAATGAATGTTGCTACCGGAATTTGGTAATACACAATTAAACTGCTTATCAATATATCGAACCACCGTGTCGTAACGTGTCTAGCTAATTATTTTGCGTGTAAACACACATACGCTAATGTTTTAAAAGATTCTTTTCATCAGGAATATGAAAAATTTTCATTATAATATGATCAACCCAGAAAAATCTGCTGTTCAGTACATTTAAACGTGTAATTGCATTGTAAAAGGGAACTGCTGATTCTTCGTATTTCTACGTTGGTCCTTTAGAAAAAGTTGTAATAACTTTTTTATCATTGCCCTATGAATTTCCGCTGTACCGTGGGTGCGTTTACAAACTTATAAGCTAATATATACAAACAGCCAAACCCGGACCAATTATCTGTAGATCATACAAATATTTGTTCCGTGCGGGAATCAAACGCGCGATACGTTGCACCAACCTTGTCGTCAAACACATACATGGGTAAACAATAACCTTTTAACATTTACGGTGTATGTATTATATTGTGGGTGTACATAGGTACACCTCTGCCTAACCCTTCGTGGAATACAGGCGTGATGGTATGTTATGTATGTATATTAACACGACATATAACATAGGGGTAAATAACTACCTATCTTTAATGTCTCAAATTCTGGTATAATAATTATGACTTATGTTTACAAATAAACCATTTTGATTTCTGTACACGTTATATATTTTTCAAAGAACTTTTAGAACTTCTCAATTACAGGTAC
This sequence comes from Caradrina clavipalpis, assembly GCA_932526535.1. Taxonomy (NCBI): domain Eukaryota; kingdom Metazoa; phylum Arthropoda; class Insecta; order Lepidoptera; family Noctuidae; genus Caradrina; species Caradrina clavipalpis. The sequence goes on from OW052087.1 coordinate 9,632,807, forward strand.
GCAATTCCCTGAAAACTCGTTCATAATAAATATTTCTCTGTCTCTCCCGATTTCAAAAGAAAACCATTTCGCCGAACTCGCTAAAATAATTAGTTGATATATCGATTTCATAATTTGTGGAAAGACTTCGCAAAACATTCTGGGAATTATTTTTCTTCGAATAAAATAAACGTTTTGATATTAAAGATGGCGTATTTATTTTTTATTTAATTACAACCATACAACCATATTGTAGCAAGACATACTTAACAATAATTATGGGATTCATTGTGCCGATAGTCGTGACGGCTAATGGCATAATTGCCGAGAGCCTCGACCAACACCTAAGGAGGCTCTCGTTGGGCGCTTGGATCAAGGGCTTGATTCAGAGACATGGCGCGTATTGTTGGGAGATTCCTTTCTCAGGAGCCCTGACCACCGGTGGCTTGGACCCTGTTCCCGACGCCCGCGCCGGTGGGTTACTATTTTTTATATGTTTTTATTTTTAAAATTAATATTTAAAAATGTACTTAATATGCATTATAAATAAATAAATGAGAATTATTAGGAACACTCAGTGTAAACAAGCACCATTTAAACAGCATACCTAAAGTGCCCGTTCGCATAATGAACTCCATTATCCGACGTTGGGATAACATTTACCGCCCAATTAATTGAATCAGAATACATTAACGGGTAGGTCACTACGCACTTAAGTACCTGCAACCCAACAGGTTTGTTGTCACCATTAACTATGTTGAACCATTAGCATTATAAAAACTACATGTAATTGTGTTACTGTTTTACCAAATCAGAAAAGTGGAAAGTAACAAAATAGGTTTAAATTTTTATCACTAACATTTAATACAATATCTAAATATATATAATTCAAAGGTGACTGACTGACTGAGATAGTGATCTATCAACGCACAGCCCAAACCACTGGACGGTTCGGGCTGAAATTTGGCATGCAGGTAGATGTTATGACATAGGCATCCGCTAAGAAAGGATTTTCATCAATTCTACCCCCAAGGGGATAAAATAGGGGATGAAAGTTTGTATGAAACTTTGTCAATTTTAAACCGATCGAGCTGAAACTTTGCATGCTTAAAGCTACCATGACGTAGGCATCCCCTAAGAAAGGATTTTGATAAATTCCACCCCTAAGGGTATAAAATAGGGGATGAAAGTTTGTATAAATCTTCTTAGATTTTCGACTGATTGAACTGAAATTAAAGATTGGAGCTACTATGATGAAGACGTCCGCTTAAATAGGATTTTGATAAATTCAACCCCTAAGGGGATAAAATAGGGGATGAAAGTTTGTATAAATCTTCTTAGATTTTCGACTGATTGAACTGAAATGAATGATTGGAGCTACTATGATGAAAACGTCCGCTTAAATAGGATTTCGATAAATTCTACCCCCAAGGGGATAAAATAGGGGATGAAAGTTTGTATGAAACTTTGTCAATTTTAAACCGATCGAGCTGAAACTTTGCATGCATAAAGCTACTATGACGTAGGCATCCCCTAAGAAAGGATTTTGATACATTCCACCCCTAAGGGTATAAAATAGGGGATGAAAGTTTGTATAAATCTTCTTAGATTTACGACTGATTGAACTGAAATTAAAGATTGGAGCTACTATGATGTAGACGTGGCTTAAATAGGATTTCGATAAATTCTACCCCCAAGGGGATAAAATAGGGGATGAAAGTTTGTATGAAACTTTGTCAATTTTAAACCGATCGAGCTGAAACTTTGCATGCATAAAGCTACTATGACGTAGGCATTCCCTAAGAAAGGATTTTAATAAATGCCACCCTAAGGGTATAAAATAGGGGATGAAAGTTTGTATAAATCTTCTTAGATTTTCGACTGATTGAACTGAAATTAAAGATTGGAGCTACTATGATGAAGACGTCCGCTTAAATAGGATTTTGATAAATTGAACCCCCATGGGGTTATCTAAATATATATAATTCAAAGGTGACTGACTGACTGAGATAGTGATTTATCAACGCACAGCCCAAACCACTGGACGGATCGGGCTGAAATTTGACATGCAAGTAGATGTTATGACATAGGCATCCGCTAAGAAAGGATTTTCATGAATTCTACCCCCAAGGGGATAAAATAGGGGATGAAAGTTTGTATGAAACTTTGTCAATTTTAAACCGATCGAGCTGAAACTTTGCATGCTTAAATCTACTATGACGTAGGCATCCCCTAAGAAAGGATTTTGATAAATTCCACCCCTAAGGGTATAAAATACGGGATGAAAGTTTGTATAAATCTTCTTAGATTTTCGACTGATTGAACTGAAATTAAAGATTGGAGCTACTATGATGAAGACGTCGCTTAAATAGGATTTCGATAAATTCTACCCCCAAGGGGATAAAATAGGGGATGAAAGTTTGTATGAAACTTTGTCAATTTTAAACCGATCGAGCTGAAACTTTGCATGCATAAAGCTACTATGACGTAGGCATTCCCTAAGAAAGGATTTTGATAAATTCCACCCCTAAGGGTATAAAATAGGGGATGAAAGTTTGTATAAATCTTCTTAGATTTTCGACTGATTGAACTGAAATTAAAGATTGGAGCTACTATGATGAAGACGTCCGCTTAAATAGGATTTTGATAAATTCAACCCCTAAGGGTATAAAATAGGGGATGAAAGTTTGTATAAATCTTCTTAGATTTTCGACTGATTGAACTGAAATTAAAGATTGGAGCTACTATGATGAAGACGTCCTCTTAAATAGGATTTTGATAAATTGAACCCCCATGGGGTTAAAATAAGGGATGATGGAGGATGTAAACATATTAGTTTGAACCTATCAGTACCTAATGGAACGAAACACCTAATTAATAATAATACTTCTTAACGCGAGCGAAGCCGCGGGCAAAAGCTATAATATTATAAATGCGAAAGTAACTGTCTGTCTGTCTCTTCTTCACGCCTAAATCACTCAACTGATTTCAATGAAATTTGGTACAGATATAGTCTGGGACCCGAGAAAGGACATAGGATAGTTTTCATCTCGGAAATCCTCCGGGAACGGGAACTATTAATCCACGCGGACGAAGTCGCGGGCAAAAGCTAGTTAATATATATTACAATAATAACTACTATTTAATACCAACTTGTTTTGTCTTAAAAACACATGGTATATATATATGTCTCATTTTCACGTGGATAAACGAGTCTTCTTTCTAAAAGCGATTCGCTGACAAATACGTTTCACGATAAACCAACGGCTGTGTGCATCGATATCGCCCCACCCGATTTTTTTGCTCATTGATAATTCTATTATAATACTGGAGAGCTTATTTGCTCCATTTATTTTGAGCGCGATCGTCTCCTGAATTTCGGATACGATTATAAAATTTATAGCTAATTAGTAGGGCGCTTGAGGCTATATTTTTTAACCAATACGGGGATACGAAAAATATAAAACACGGAAGAAAATTCACGCGAATGAAGTCTCTGGAAAATGTAAGTGTTTGATATTAAAAAAATGGAAATAGATACGTACGAGAGGTACGTACAGTTATTGAATCTTGAATGTTGACACGAAGATAATTCATTATTCTTCTTTTCGCTTAGATGATACATTTAAAACTTTATAGCTATTTATTTTACTCGATTATTCATAATTATTTTGCTTATTTGTAAGAGAGTACTTTGTGATTAATTGGGTAGTTGAAACCACAATCAATTGACATACTTTTTATGAACTGTCAAAACACGATTCTCCCTTAAAATGCGTGAGACAATACCACGCTGTGACGTTACTTATCGGCCTACTCAATTGACTAACTCTTTATTGATTTTAAAGTAAGTAAAAATCGTTTTTTACAATAAATTGAAAATTAGTCGGTTTTCATGGGTAAAATAAAGTGATTTTTTAAAGAAGTTGTGACTTGAAATTATTGGTTAGTGGTGTCAACTACCCAATTATATATAAGCCTTGTGTATGTCTATTTTCGGACATGTTGTTACCAAACGACTCGTAGTAAACCCAAGTAATTCCAATGCAATACAGTCGAGTTGACATCTCTTTGCTGCACATTAGATTGCCATGTCAGCTTCAGCTAGCACGACAGTTTACTTACTCAAAACCCAGGAATACAGGTTTAGCCTTTGTGATTATGAAACGTCACTCTTGGATCGGAGTTATTGGATTCGATGTAGGTAGATAACTACGTTATTAGCCCAGTGGTCTTAAGCCGACTGCTACGGTCGGTCTGCGGTAAGGTCGAGCAAAAAGTGGTTTTTCTATTTGCAAATGCGTTGCCATCCCAGAGACAAAGTTGAAATATAAGCGAACTTTGTGTGTGCATTGGTATACCTCTGCTTAACCCTTCGGGGATAATACAGACGTGTTGGTATGTTATGTGTTAAGTAGGTAGATATTGTTTTTATGTCATTGGATGACAAACATTCCTACGGCCCACCTGCCCCCCTAGCCAAGTCACAAACGATAAACGCAAACGCTGAGTAGGCTTTAATAGATCTTCAACTTTATGTGCTTGGTTTTAAGTTGAAGATCTAATGATGATTGCATAGCGTTTTCGTTCATTCCAGTCGCTAACGCTTAGAAATCTTTAATAGATTTTCAACTTAAGGCTCCTGGGTATTAAGTTGAAAGTCTATTGGTACCTACCGAGCGTTTACGATTATCGTTTGTGACTTGGCTAGGGGGGCTGATGTCATGTGGTCACCGCTACCTATAGACATCGCAATACCAGAGGACTTGAAAATGCGTTGCCATCCCAGAGACAAAGTTGAAATATCTCACGTGTCTGTAATTAAACCGGCACTGTACCCTTCAAACCGGAATACAGCAACGCTCCTTTACGGCAGAAATAGGTACGGTAGTAGTAGTTATACATCAAATTTTATATTTCACGAGCCAATAATGCATGAGAAATATGATCAAATAATATCTTCGTAACGGAAGCCGAAGACCTAATAGCGTTACGTAGGCGGCGGTAGGCGCACCGCCTACGTAACAATATTAAGTCTCACGTGAACTTGAAGATATCTAGAATATCCTTCAATATTCTTATATTAAAAACTATATGCATACTCCGAGGTGTCACCGTCGTCTTCGGTTATTGCTCCGCTCCCGTTGGTCATAGTATAATATTCTATACGTATTGTGGTATTAACCATCCCCTTGAATTTGTCTATCTATTAATGAACCGCAATAAAATCCGTATGACGGACGACCTGATAAAGACTTCAGGAAGGAGCTGGATGCAGGTCGCTTTCAACTGGTCCTTTTGGAAATTTATGGGGGGGGGGCTATGTCCAGCAGTGGACGGCTTGAGCCGTATTACGGCTGGTATGATGATTAAAATCCATTTCGCAATTTGTAAGATCTAAGCTTACAGAGAGACACACGGAAGATGCGACTTTGTTTTATACTATGTAAGGATAAGATGCTTCACAGATGTACATGACCTCAAGACATGACGGCAGCCCCATTTCAAAACCTAGCAAGGACCTAAAACTAAATTTTACAGGAGAGCGAATAAACGTAAATTAGATCAGAGACGAGTAGTGCAATTACTGGGTATCGATGATTAAATATCACCGCTTTAATGTGAGTTTTCAATGCTGGTGTTTTTCTATTTGGTAGGGACTTACTTGGTTAGCAAAAATATGCAATAAAACGATTTTTGGAAAAAGTGTCCCTTACCAGGTTTTGAAATGGGACAGACGATGTGTCATGTGACATGAGTTCAAGGCCCTAGATAAAAAACAAAAGAAAAATAATAAACCGTTTGTTTCTGCAAAGATGTAATACAGAGTTCGTGAACTTCTTGAGTAGGTGGCACTTCTTAGAAAGGAGAGTTTTGAACTACCTGAAGCGCTGTATAGCGCATCGACTCGAGACCTATAATAAAGTTTTCTCGGAAAAATTCTCACGGACGCAATTGCGTCTAATGTTTATTGTTTACTCTGCAACTATGCAGTAAAGTGTCTCTGCTGCTGGTTTTGTTCTCATATCAGTATGTTTCTAGTATTTACAAGAAAATTATGAGTTAAGGAAAATAAGTTGCCATGGTCAGATTAATAGCTCGTGAGCTAAATAATTACAGCCGCATAGACCGATCTTCCGGGTTAAGCCACGCTTGCCGAGGTTGGTCTGTGGATGGGTGACCATTTACCATAGCGAGTTTCCTCCGTGCCTCGGAAAGCACGTAAAGCCGTTGGTCCCGGCTGTCTTTCGTAGATCTTTGACAGTCGTTACGGATAGTCAGAAGCCAAGAAGTCGGACAACCAGTTTAACCTAGGGGTACCGTGTTGCCCAGTTACTGGGTTGTGGAGGTCAGATAGGCAGTCGCTCCATGTAAAACACTGGTATTCAGCTGCATCCGGTTAGACTGGAAGCCGACCCCAACATAGTTGGGAAAAGGTTAAGCAGATGATGATGATGGTCAGATTAATAGCAGATTTGCTATCAAAAATTGTACACATTTTTTCACAGATACCTACACAAAACGTAAAAAAGAATCCACTTCTAATTTGATTGTAATAATCTACGTGATACTATATTTATGAATACCCTCCGTAATTTTCGTGTATTTAGTTCTTATTAACTTGTATTTTTCGTATATAAATGAATCGTATTATTTTCTGAGAAATAAATGTCTTATAACGTAAACTTCTTATAAAAATTGGCTAGTATCGGTAACTAAGCTCATTAGCGAAGCAAATTCCCCTCGGCGGGATGAAATTGAGACATTATCGATAAATGGCAAAGTAACATTTTCAACCTTATTTATTTATTAATGCATATGGATTCGATACTGTATAAGTACCCATGTGACTTTTTATTGATATCGGTGAAGAGAAACATCGCGAGGGAACCTTTTTTTTTTAAGGGTGGGAAATCATCAAATATGTCGGAAGTGAGTGTCAGACTCTTACAGACTGAAACCCATCCGAGTTCCTCCTAATGCCCTTTACGTTCTAGGGCCGCGGTAATTCTTTCGAACAAATTCCGCAACCCTGGCAGGCACTGGCCCTAGCAGGCTCCGTCCATTACGCTGACATCTCTTTGAGGCGCGCGTGGAACACAACGCGCCGCATCGCAAATGAAACCTGGACTTATAACTAATACATACATAAACTCACGCCTTTTTGTTATGGGGGTAGGCAGAAACCATAGAACGCTACCTGCTACGATCCTTACATACTACTTTCGCCTCCTCCACGTTCATACATCTGGTCATACAAGCACGCCGGTTACGAGTACTGCACACCCGACCTTTCCAAAGAACCTCACCAATAAGGTCAGGGTAGGTCTTTCTAGGGCGTCCCCTCCTTATAACTAATATAATCCACCAATCCACCTTGAGCAAGCGTGGTGACTAATGCTCGTGACTTCTCTGTATGAAAAGAGGCCTTAGCCTAGCAGTGAGACAATAATGCGCTGTTATTTTAATATTTATATAATAATAACGTTTATTGGACAAAATCAGAACTTAGCCTATTACAGTTTCAACACTAAAAACATTACATATAAGAGGCTTAAAACCTAAATGAACTCCTGACTTCCAAACTAGGTAAAAATCTGTATCTTGGAATCATGGTATTAATTATTAATAGGTCATTCATTATCGAACGTTGTATTGCGAATTGCTAACCACATAATATTACCGCGAAATAGATTTATTGAAACCATAATCTAGCCATCATAATTCCTGTGTTTGTAGTTGCATTTCCGTATTATTGCACAAACAAACAAACGTACCACAAGTATTATGAGCGTTAGAAGCTGTTTAATATTCTGAGAATCAACTCAAAGCTATCTATTTGCTGTAAATCTGTAATGTTGTTGTTGAACTAACTTCATTACGCTCGGAGTATTGAGAAGGGCTCACAACAGTATTAATTCCTATTATAGGTTAGTAACTAGCTCTTGTCTAATTGAGTACAGTGATTAGTATGCAAGTGATCCAGGTACCAATCTTACGACTGTGTACGTGTGTGCAAGGTACTAATTATACTTGTATTAGCTACCTGTATAGCTACGATTACGATACGATTTCTGTAATTTCTAGTTCTCATAACTTTTTTTTTTTTTTTTATAGACGGGAAATCATCAAATAACTTCCCCCGCCCTGGGCGGGGCGGGAGGGAGTGTCAGACTTTTACTGACTAAAACCCGTCTATGTTCCTTCGTATGCCCTTTGCGTTCCGGGGGCGCGGTATCTCTTTCGAACAACCCGCAGAGTTCTCATACCTTAAATGATTCCTTAGTCTTTTGATCTTAGGATCGATTGATATTAAAATAAACGTATTTTAGCATTTTTTTGCTAATGACGTTGCAGTTCAGAATATTTTAAAACTTATGGATGCTTTCCTAGGAACGTGTTCCTGTAACTGTAACAGTTAAGGTGCATGCCCTTAGTGGGTTCGCAACCCAACCGAAAGGTGGAATGTGACTTTGTTTTATACTAGGTATGTGGAGATTGAAAAAACACTTTTCTTTAGTTTATTACTCGTAAATTGACCTTAAAATAACGTGCTCATACCCTGAGGAAAGGCAAACATCTGCTCCATTGTAAATAAATACTGGTATAAGTACAGTCAGCAAAAGAGATAAGTAACCAAGGCCGCCTAATAAATTCAAAGTTTTTCAAAAACCGATAGAAGTTTTTTAATGAATTTTATTTTTATTAATAGAGAATAAACAGTTTATTATTTAAATTAAATTTTATTTAAAAACGACCACCGGTTTGAAAGAAAACTTCAACTATATTCGACGGTCTGGTTACTTATCTCTTTTGTTGACCGTACCTGTATATCTTGTGATTCTATTACTAACGCTATTACCTTTGTGAGAACCACTAATTTAACTAATTATTACCGCATTCACGCCTCCGTGTTGTAGATTTACTAGTAATTATAATGTCATCAAATTACGTGCATCATCCAATTATCACACGTGTCCGATTGGGAAATTGTACTGTTAGCATTAGATTAAAAGCACCTCTATGTGTCAATCTAGAATGTGGTTAATTTCATACGAATCTGTTTCATTATTTACAAGCTTAACTAAAAAAATGGCTTCATGATCTTTCACTTTTCATTAATATTAGTTGGAATATAATACACTGCTTTACGGGAGGTAAAACTAGTATAAAACTAAAGTTCGAAGAAAGTAAAAGAAAAATAAACTTTCCGATTTCCCGCTTTTGAAATTTTAGCTTTAAAATTCATAGTAGATTTTTTATCCTGAAACTGGATAGTTAATGCGAAATTGGAATATGAATTAAGCGTTATAAAAGGAAAAGCTTACTGATTGACTGATTTTCGCAGAAGCAACGTGAAACTTTTCGCGCGGATTTCTTTCATGATATAGATAAGTACTAAGAAAGAAATCTCAGAAATTAAACTCCTGAGGAAGTGAAAAGAAAGGAGATCGATTGTATGAAAGATATTTTTTCTTCGAACAATCAACTTGAAACTTGCCATGAAAGCGAACCTATGCAACTAATAAAGTTCGCCGTCATTATTATTTTTAAAGTTCTCAAAGCTAGCTTAAGGATTTCTGAGTATAGGGCAAGTACAAATGTACGTGGAGAAAGTGCTAGTCGTCTATAATCAAAGTTTAACAAGTTAACTGTCCGCTGAGCAGACACAATAGTTAAACAATCGCTATGAATCATATGTGGTCATGGGACAGGGAATGGGTTAAAAATGTTGGTAAACGCGACAAAGTTCAGCCATAAAAAAAGCATCGCGATCCATTTATTCCTTTGTCATATTCCGCATTGTGTTGCTTAAATTCCAAGTTAAACTTCAAACAACCTGTCGCGTTGGAAAGCTCTCATAATAACATGCCGGCGACACCGCCAAGCCAGGTATTAGCCAAGCACACAATGTATTTTAAATATCTTGCTTTTGTTTTAGCTTGTATCGCTGTGCCGTCTCAAGTTCCTGACAAGTACCAGTGTACAATATAAGCCACAAGTATAGTGTATTCTCCAGACCAATTCCGGTCTCGGCGGGTAATCTTAATGCAGACTAGCCAAGTACCCAGGAGATGTAGTGCACAAGTGTGTGCGCAAACACAGGTGCACTACCTCTTCCCTAACTATCATAGTCCGATGGCACGTTAACCTGACACAACCGGGGAGAGATTAGGCGCAGGACCAACGCGCTTACGCGCTTTACGCGCTTTTTAAGGCACTGAGTTGTCACACTACCATCTTCCTAACTCCGGACTGTTACTGAGAAATTCCCAGTGGGAAAACCCAATAACACTTTTTTCCGACCTGGGAATCGAATCCAGGATCCCGCGCTCAAGTCGTGCTTGCCACCACGAGACCAGTTATAAAACAACAAGGACGAGTATATTATCGAACGAATAACCGCCGCTACATTTAGCTTAGACAGACGATTTGTGCTCACGGCTGCGCTCGTTTTGATTTCAAAATAGACGGCGAAAATGTCTAAAGGTCTTGAAGAGCTAAATCCACCGCGCGGGCCCAGAGCGGATTTTCGGACATCACATGTCACATTGTTTATTTCGGAATATTTTCCGTCACAAAGACACTGTAAATTCGTAGGATTATTATTTTGGAAGTAGATATAAAGTGACGTTAATATTTAAAGCCTTCGCCTCGGTTACACGAGGTTGTGGACCCGTGAACGGTGATATGGCTCTTTCCATTTCATAATCATCGGATTTTATGCTTATTTTAAGAGGGAACCGAAAATAGCGGCTGTAATAAAAGAGAAGCGGCCAAAATAAAACACAACACGTTCATAACTCAGTTTCCGAACGGGGTGATCATAATGGATTGGCCCTTTGTCTGTGATGTAATCATACCGAGACAAAGCTTTTCACAGAACACTTTAAACGATTAAATTCGAAAATAAAACGAATGCATGTCGAAATTACTGTTCCTACGGCTTCATATCAATCCTTTAAAACAAAATATAAATAGCTGCCGAAATATACCCATATATGGAGAAATATTTCTTCGAATACAAATAATTCAGTGAAGTTCAAATAATACAACAGTGATTGAATGGGTTTGTCCATACTACGCCCGAATTGACGTGGGCTCTTACTGGATTTTATCAAAGTTTATTGAAAATCATATTGCAAATCTAGCTTTGTTGAGAATAAAAATGTGCGCGTACTCGTTTTTTGAAATATTCTTTTCCATTTTCGCTATTGTTGAACAAAATAACTAAAACTTGAATCGAGTGTTGTTTTTTTACTTTTCCTTTAACAATATTGTGCGCACGCTTCTGTTACAACTAATTAATGCCTGCGCCTTTGTCTGCGTGTTTAGAAATAAGTCCTATAGTGTCTCATGGGAAAACAAAAACGGGATGTAAAGATCAATATCTACAAGTATACAACTGTAAGTGTACCTCAGCTCCTTCCGTTCAGGTGTTTAATCGTGTAGCAGTGACAAACATCCATCCTCACAAACTTTCGTGTTTATAATAGTAGTCGGTTGTCTTGATTTAATCATGCCTAATCTGATGGGGTCAGCAGTAGGTGGTTTATTAAAAGAAGTAAGTAATCAATTTTGTCAAGAGTATTTTTCTGAGGCACGGGGTGCCTTATCTAAGTATACGGTTGTCAATAAGTAAATGTTGTAATTAAATAAAATAGGCTGTGTGAGGTATTAACAAAATTCTTGTTTTTTCTTTGCCATTTTTTATTTATTTATTGTGGAATATTTCATTGTTCAAATGCCCGCCTCTACTTTAACAGTGGCACGGATCCGAGTTTTCAAATTTTCAATGACTCTTCTGCAGTGATCCGACTGAACTTGAGCGTTTTTTTTTTGCGATGGCCTGTATTGTGTACACCAAAGTCATTGAAAATTGGACCACTCGATTCCGTGCAACTGTAAAAAGCAGAGGCGAGCGTTCAAACGATGACATATTCCACGCTCAATGGCACATAAGGGCCCTTTAAATAAAAAAAGAATGTTTTTAATACGTCACACACATAACTGCTTCGTTAGCCTAGTGGTCCTTAGCGCGACTGCTACGCTTGAGGCCTTGGGTTCGATTCCCAGGTCGCGCAAAAAGTGTTATTGGGTTTTTCTATAAAATCCTCAGTATCAGCTCACAGGAAGGATATGTGCCCAGTTAATGGCAATAGGCTCGCCCCCTGTTACGTGGGACCTAAACATACCGCGCACTGTGGGTGTACATTGGGACACCTTTGCCTAACCCTTCGGGGAATGCAGACGTGTTGGTATGATGGTATCTTACAGAGCCTGTTTTTTTTTTTATTTTAACAACTACCGTCCTTATTTAAAAACCTTATAGTATTTACTATTCCAGCATAAATTAATTTAAAACATCCTTGCAATTTAAGATGTCTTGAAAATGTAAGCCCCGCCAAACTAAATTTTCGTCTGTCATATTTACTTTTGTCGCTCAATATGCGAATTAGTGCTCATCCAATTTTCAATGGACGCTGTAGGGTCATACTCAGAAAAAGTGTACATTTGATATATTTTCTTGTCCCGCTACTTCAGATTTAAGTAAACATCTAATAGTATGATATGTTTTCTTTTCCCGCCCTTTTTTGTTATGTTAGTCTATTAATATGAAGATTTCTCTGGTATTTTAACTTTATTTAGCATCAAAAGATAAAAAATGTTGAATATCAAAACATTGCTATAAATATCCTCATACATTTTTTTAGTGTCCCAATGACCATTACAAATTTTCAGAGATGAATTGTTACGAATATTTATCGCTTTTCTTAACATTTACTGTGGCTATATTGTTCAAGTATCATCAAGTAACTAAATAAGACCAATTTTATTCGTAAATCATTTAAAGAAGAATTTATTTTAATTAAACAAATGTTGTCCCAAAATTATGAAGTTTCGTTACTCTGGGTTAGTAACACGTAATAAAATTTGAAACGCGATGATTTAAGGTGCTATAATTTGTTTTTCCTATTCTGGCAAAATTATTACTTACGTCAAAATCACTCTCACGGCAGCCATTCTGTTTTCACCATAGTCGTGAAGTCAAGACGTGTATCAAGTGAATATTTACAAAATAATCCCTCAGGGTGATAAACGTCGATTTTTGTGATAAATTTATTACATTTTTTGTTGTCTTAATATGTTCTTTTCTTATTTTTTGTATTATTTTAACGAATACACTCAGTGCTTGCATGGTAAAACCGTGGTTTACGTAAAAAAAATTTTAGAAGTTATAATTTCTCAGATTTTATTCTCATTTGCGTTACAGTGCGTTACGTTACGAAACTGAGAAATTATTAAGCTTAGTTCACAAAAGCGAGAAGTGCATAACTATAGTTACCGGCTCGTAAGTTGGCCAAAGATTATGGTAAACGCGCACACGCACAATTTCGTTGCCAAACTAAAATTATAACATTCCTTTATTATTTCTGATATTTTTTATTGATCTTAATAAGACTGATAAGCCAAATATAATTACTTGTTTTATTCGCCCAATCCTTGTGTACTATTCCTTATGACATCAGTTTCGTGACGGAGATTCTCAGTATCGTTACCTATCAGTTTAGTTACAAATTTAAAATGTACACTTTTTCTGAGTATGACCCTGTAACGAGCGCTGTCAACACACCGGTGAATACAGGCAATCACGGGCCGATCGAGAATACCGTGAATAAATAATGCTTTTATAAACACGATTTAGGCTTCGTTCCCACTTTATAGTGGAGACGCAGCCTAAGTCGTGTTTATGTTGTGTGTGTGTGTGTCGTGTGTTGGATAGGCTGTTTCGTCAGAAACCATGGCCCGGAATAAACGTTTATATATTTATACTATATGACGTTATATAGCCTATGTTACTCAGGACTAATGTAGCTATGTATTGGTAAAAAAATGGTTAAAATTGGTCCTCTACTTTCGGAGCCTATTCGCTACAAACATAAAACCAAACAAAAAAATCTTACCTCTTTATAATATTACTAGCTGACCCTGCAAACGATGTTTTGCCATTTTTGTAAGGGTTATGAAATAGGCCAATTCTCAGTCCTACCCGATGTGTACACAAAACTTTATTGAAATCGGTTCAGCCGTTTCGGAGTAGTACTAACCAACATTGTGAGCCGAGACTTTTAAATATAAGATTAGTATATATTTATTGTCTAAAAAATATTGCCCCGCTCTAGTACCTTCTCCTGTACCGTGGTTGTATTTTCATATATATAAATTCACATACACAAACAACCAGATCCGCAATAAGTGTAATTATGTAGGTCATACAAATATTTGTTGTTTGTTGTGTGCGTGTTTTGTTGGCTGCCTCGTTAGCCTATTGGAACTAAGCGCGACTCTAGGTTTCGGTTCCCAGGTCGAGCGTAGTGTAATTGGGTTTTTCTATTCAATTCTCAGTAGCAGCTCAGGGTAAGGATTTTTGTGTACCCGGTTAATAATGGCAATAGGCTCGCCCCCTAATTTCATGGGACTTAAACATACCGGCGAACTGAGGGTATACACCTCCGCCTAACCCTCAGGGAATACAGGCGTGATGGCAAACACACACATACCACCACGCCTGTATTTTCTGAGGGTTAGGCAAAGGTGAAATGTAAATGTAAAGTGTAAAAATATTTGTGCCCTCCGGGAATCGAACACCCGGCACGCGGCGCAGCAACCAATCGTTCAATCACTACGCCAACTGTGTCCTCGTATATTAATCCGATCCGGCTAGAGAACCGATTGTACATGGCTCTCAAATCCGGGGGGACAGGGATACTCGAGTGGGGGCGGGAGAGGTTCGGTATTGATACGTGTTATATAACACAAGCTCGATCATATTACACTAGTTCGAGCGCTATGCTACTCCGCAGTTTCCAGTAGTAGTACTGGTCTACCTGTGTTGTGATGACCCAATTAAGGTTAAGGCGTCCACCTCTCATGCACGAGATTGTGAGTTCGCAACCGGGCAAAGGCAAGAACCAATATGTGTCTTTTTCTAATTCATATGTACTTTCTAATTTTATCTTGGACATCACTGACCATGAACCATGTCAGAGGCCCTTGAGGCGGTTTGAAAACTCTGACACTAGGGTGTGCGGGGTCGTTAAAGCTTACTGCCCACACGATAAAGAAAGAAGTAGTAGTAGGGCTGTTGGTGAAGGAGCTCGTCCGTGAATGTACTACCATAGGTATGGACCTATTTGTACTGCAAAACAGCGTTGCAAGATTCCAGTTTGAAGGATATAGGTGCCGGTGTAATTAAAGAGACATGAGACATTTCAACTTTGTCTATAGGATGGCAACGCATTTGCAAGGCCTCTGGTATTGCAGATGTCTATAGTAGCCACTGCTACACACAGACATCTGCAATACTAGAGGCCGGATCTGTAATCACTTAACGTCAGGTGGGCCGTGGGCTTGTTTGCCACCTTTGGATGGCAAACAAGCCCACGGCCCACCTGATGTAGATAGAAATAAGAAAGTTATAAAATGCCAGGGGAACCGCCCGCCGCGCGCCGAAGGCTCGATTATTTTACCCTACCAGTTCAGGCGCTTTTGCCGACTAAGCGTAGTGGAAGCGCAGCTTTAATTTATCTCCTGTTGGTCCAAGGGTTGTAACCGTGATAGCCGAACGAGAAACCCTGAGTTCGATACGTGTATTAGGCAAAGTGTTATTGAATTGCCCCATATATTTTCAAGGCATTTTAATACAAGTTTTGCTTCAGTACATGAAATTTACAGAACAGCTGTTTTTTTTTCGGTTTCATCCTATAGTTAAATTCACAGTTATATGCAATTTACATATACAGGGTGATCTGAAATTGCTCGTATTCCTCTCGGGAGAAGAAACTATGACTAATTTAGAATAATTTAACCCCTATCACTTGGGGGTCGAAAATCCGCCATTTTCGAGAAAATCTACTTTGTTTTTATTTTTAGAAAAATCCGAATTTTGGTAATTAACATTTAATAAAAAAAAAAAAACACTTTTTAGCCAAAAATTTTCTATGATCTGATAGCTTACTAATTGACCAACCTCTCTAAAGCTGAAAACTGTATAATTTACTGTTAGATTTAATGTTGTATGTTAAAACTTGCAATAAATTAAAAAATAAATCTGATAAGTGATGAAGTTTTTTTTTTATTAATTTTTAATTATCAAAATTCAGATTTTTCTAAAAATAAAAACAAAGTAGATTTTCTCGAAAATGGAGGATTTTCGACCCCCAAGTGATAGGGGTTAAATCATTCTAAATTAGTCATAGTTTCTTCTCCCGAGAGGAATACGAGCAATTTCAAAGCACCCTGTATATATTTTTATTTAATATAGGGGTTTTCAAACATTTTCAATTCGCTGCGCACTTACAGGTATAGTATAGTATTTTGTACCGACGCCCTAGCTAGTCGAAATAGGGTACAATGATACTATATGAAGCTGAGTTTTATATTCAGCGGGTGACCGAAACAAACAGCGCGCGCTATTTGAATTGTTTATTTTGCAGCCGCGAATACCTAAGGTTAGTGTCTGCTTAGTTCCCGGAGATAAAAAGTAGTGCCTCACAGCGTCCCTTTTTCCCACCAAAGCCCCGCTGCCGCGGCGCACAGTTTGGGAACCCCCGAATAAGTAGACTTAGTAGACATAAAAAGGTTGCCCTGTTAGCAATTATGATAACTTCTGCTATTTCGTTCGGGTCAATTATCCTCAACGTATTAATGGTGGGTTCTGCATAATAATGACTGCTAAACACAATAGAGGTAATACTTGAATGTCATTTTAGAGCTTCGTTCTACTTATCGTTGCGACCCGTATTGCTTTCTACGTAAGCTTTACTATCGTATGGCATCGTATGTCTCTGTTGTAATGAAATTGAATTGCTGCATACATTCCATCAGAACTGTATTCCCCGAAGGATTAGGCAGAGGTGTACCAATGCTCACCCACAGGTCACCCAATGGTCCCATGTAACAGGGGGCGAGCCTATTGTCATTAACCTGGCACAAATCCTAACTACAAGCTGCTACTGAGAATTTCATAGAAAACCCCAATAACACTTTTTGCTCGACCTGGGGAATCGAAACTAAAAGCTCTAGCGTAGCAGAGTGCGCTTAGGACCACTAGACTAACGAGGCAATTATTTTTATAATGTAGGTATAGTACATATCAAGGTAGTCATAAATTTTTTATCGTTTTGTGTTGAACTTTCAGTGGAGTAATAACGTAATAATGATGCTTCAATTTGACGGTTTTGACGGAAATAAATAATCGATTACTTGAATGTGATTACGTAATCGATTCATGTGAATCGATGTTTGAAAAGTTCGTTAGCGTGACAACATAAATAACGTGATGACCCAGTGGTTTAGGCGCCCGCCTTTCATGGTTGGTTGCGGGTTTGATACCGTACAAGTACCACTGTAACTTTTTAATTTTTTTTGTTGGTTCTTTCTTAGTTTATCTTGCACGTCACTGACTTTCGTGTTGGAAAAATCGTAAGAAAACACGTTCATTCTTAATCTTCATCTATTGTTTAGTGGATATAGTCGAGCTCAAAATTGTTTAGTCAAAATATAACCAACTAGTGAACTGCTGGCGACTTCGTCAGCGTTATTTCACCCGCGTTAATTTACGTTTTCGGCTACAGCTCCGCTCCTGTGGGTCTTAGCGTGATGTTATATAGCTTATGTTATTCAGGAATAATATAGCTATTTATTGGGGAAAAATTGTTAAATCGATCTAGTAGTTTGGGGGCCTATTCGTTACAAACAAATGTTTCCTCTTTATAATGTTAGTAGTACAGAGATTATATTTTATTGTCCGACCTGCGAATCTCAACTAAGACCCCGCGCTCTACAGAAATAGAGCTGTTAGACTGATTTCTATTAGTCCCATCATCATCATATTATCAGGCGAACGTAAACTTCCCATGAAGAGCACCAACCATCTTAGGATGTACGTAAATCTACTTATTTTAGATCAGTTAAGGTAAGACGAGCGTGCTCTCAACTTGTGTTAGCTCCGCTCGAATTGAAAGGGTAGCATACAAGCTATCAGCAATCTTTGCGAAGTTTCTAGGAAACTGCAAGTTTAAACACGACTCAAAGAGCTTGACATGAGTTTCTTGTGCACTGTTCCTATCTTTACTTAAGTAACAGCCTAAGTTTAACTATATCAATATTCTACCTACTGTAATATTATAAGTGTGAAAGTTTGTGTGGATGGATGGAGGAATGTTGATCTTTCAGGCTTAAATAGCTACAGATCTTACTGAAATTTACACTGAGATAGATTGTAGTGTAAATTACACATATTGGATGTTTTTTGTCCCGGAAAATATTCGGTTCACGTGAGATAATATTATGTCAAATTTGACGCGGACACAGGCCCTGGCAAAAGGCTAGTCTATTGTAAACACTTTGTAACAGCTTTGTATGTTTATTTGTTTGTCCCGAATAAGCTTGGAAACTTCTAGACCAATTTTAACCATTACTCACCAATAGATAGCTACATTATTCCTGAGTAGCATAGGCTATACAACATCACGGTACGACACAAGGGAGCACAGCAGTAATCAACCACGACGTAACTTAGGGTACCTATCCATTGAAGCGGAGACTGCGGAGAGAGGAATCCTATTTGTTGGTATTTCTCCGTTTCTCCGCTCCCCAGCCTCGGTCTGCTTCAATAAGCAGACAGTGTTAACGCGGGTATAATAACCCATGCGGATGAAGTCTCGGGCGTAAGCTAGTACCGACATCCGTACTAATATTATAAATGCGAAAGTAACTCTGTCTGTCTGTCTGTCTCTTCTTCACGCCTAAGCCACTGAACCGATTTCAATGAAATTTGGTACAGATATAGTCTGGGACCCGAGAAAGGACATAGGATAGTTTTCATCCCAGAAATCCCCCGGGAACGAGAACTATTATTCCACGCGGACGAAGTCGCGGGCAAAAGCTAGTAAGAAATAAGTTAATTTTTCAACATATTGACGCGCGCTATTTCAAGATAGCTGATGGTTTAAATGCCCCGTTTACTTAGTGCTGCGTCCTGGGTTGGACACCCAAGTCAAGCTCAGTATTATGGAGTTTTTCCATTAGAAATCTTAGTATAACAACCAAGCGTTAGAAAGTTAGTTGTATGACACCTCTGTGCCTCAGAGAGCATGTTAAGGTGAATGCTCCGACCAGCCCGCGAAATTTAAATTTTCTTACTTCTTGTACTTCTTTTCTAATTTATGTAAAATGTCAAGATTTCATGAAATCTTGACATTTTACATGAAGCTTGACTTATGGAGTATTTTTTCTGATTTTAATGGTTATAATTTTGAAAATACATACTTCTTACGCCCGCGAATCATACTTTAATCAACATTAAACCTAATACTGACTTGCAAATTGCAAAAAAACGTAAGAAAATTTAAATTTCGCGGGCTGGTCGGAGCATTCACCTTAAGAAGTTAGTCCCTCGCCTGATCTGTTCCCAGTCGTATCGGGTTATAAGTGTACACTTGTACTTACGCACACTCTAGTGCACTATAATATGACATCCATACTCATAGGTACAGACAGCGTCATCAATTAGTTCCCCGCCATACATTAAAATTTGTTCGAAAAGAGTGTTACCTGTTGACGACGGTGTCTGTACTAAACGGCTATAGTCTCTAGTGAAGCTAATCGTCTCGCCGCGACGTCGCCGCCGCCGTGGCCGATATTAGGTCAAGAGAATAATAATATAATATTCTCTTGACCTAATATCGGTCTATATTCGGTCAAGAGAATATGATTTAACTCATCATCTGCCTAGCCTTTTCCCAACTATGTTGGGGTCGCCTTCCAGTCGAACCGGATGCAGCTGAATATCAGTATTTTACATGGAGCGACTGCCTATCAGACCTCCACAACCCAGGAATGGGTAATACGATACTCTTGGTAAGACTGGTTGTCAGAGTTTCTGGCTTCTGACTAACAGTAACGACTGTCAAAGATCTACAAATGACAGCCGGGACCAACGGCTTTACGTGCTTTCCGAGGCACGGAGGGAACTCGCTATGGTAAATGGTCACCCATTCACAGACCAACCTCGGCAAGCGTGGCTTAACCCGGAAGATCGGTCTATGCGCCTGTACTTATTTAGCCACGAGCTCGAAGAGAATATTAAGAGTATATTTTAAGAGTATTAAGAGTATATTATATTAAGAGAATATTATTTAACTATGCTTTGTAATTTCAACTAGTAGGTATATATCTTGTATCCTCAAAATATGCAATAATGAGTTTCATAGAAAGAAAGAAAGAAAGAAAGAAAGAATAGAAAGCACTAGAGGTATAACTGCTGCAGCCCGAACTAATCTACAGGCATCTGAATTACGTCAAGGCTGTTTTTTTTTCTAACGAAGCTATTTTATTTCATTGGCTTATCTTTATCCCGTGGCTTGTCCTAAGAAGTTTAAGTTTAATCCTAAGATTAAACTTAAACACATAGCTAACGATTGAGAAACTTAAGTGTAACTTAACTATACTTAAAATCTATAACATAGACGGCTCGTTAACACAAATCAGGGCATATACTACCATCTCTTACTACAGTACCATATTATTATTATTTTATAATTTCAGTATTCCAGAATTGCCTTTCTGGGGGCCTTGTACTTTGCCTTGCGCATTGTTGGATTTTCAATAGTCCAACACTATTTTCTACTATCTTTTTGGAATGACATTTTTGTCATTTATTGTCGTTGGAATGAGATTGTGATTCGGTTTAATCGTTTCAAATTACTGATTTAATATTTTCAAAAAGGTTCATTGAACCGTCACGCAAAATAGAATATTAAATAAATCCTTAATCCCAAAGCATTCATGCATACCTGCAATAAAGATTTGAGCAAGCTTGAAAAGACGCTTTGATAGCCCAACCTTTTGAGAGTTGATAGGTACCTACCCATGTGCTCACGAAACACATAAAGCCGTCGGACTAAAGAGAAATACTTGGTAGGTACTAGAGGCACTTCAGCTACTAGAGATATTTCATACAGCATGAATACGGAGTATATTACGGTCCTCATATTTTCGTCCATCCGTTGGATTGAAATATTCAATATACATAGTTCCTCAGTCTAGTCTAAGTATTTCCATGATAAATACTTACTTCAGAATTGTAGCAAAACATTAAAACTAATTTCTAAAAAACCTAATTAACTTCTGTTTAAATTAAAAACATTGTACGTATGAAAAGCAATAAGGGTTGTTTTTGAATGCGCCATTATGATCATAAAACAATGAACAGCGTTCAAATGACTTCATGATAATGCTTTACTATCTTGAATAAAAGTGCTGCCGCACCGTCTGTCTGTACGATCTAATAGAAAATCCCGTCAAATGGAAACCGTGTACAAAAGGAATACAGTACGATGCTCTTTACAAAATGAACAAACTGAGAAACGAACAATGCATACAACAATTGTAGAAACACTGTCGCCTGTTACAGTGGTACGACAGGCGGTCAGATGGAAATATTGAAGTACCTCCAAGGACCTTAATGAGAAATCAGTAATCCCACGCAATATTGTACTTCAAACAACAAAGTACAACAAAGCTTTAAAAACTAAATTCGTTTTTAACCGTATTCTATAATTCTCGACACGTACAGTTTACGAACATTTTGTTAGGGAACAGTAAATAACTAATGAGGGAGTATCACGTTTTCATTTACAGCACACGTGTTGAATATTGTGTGATGTTACAATCCCAAAACTTGGACAACGTTAGTCCGCCCCAAACTTATTTACACTATTCGATTTGCGAGTTAAATAGTTTGTAATCTCGTCTTAAAGGACTTTAAAAATGAAGGAGGTTCTTAAATGTTAACTTCTTTAATATTAGTTCCAAATCGCTAACTATCTCACACCTATGCTGCCAGCTACGAACTCTAATTTGAATCAAACAAAACCAGTTCGAATGCAGCTGTAATAATCTTTTTTATTTCATTGGATGGCAAACAGGTCCAGACGGCCATAAAAAATGAAATACCAAATGCCTTACAAATGTCTTGCCATCCCAGAGACAAAGTTGAAATGTCTCATGTGCCTGTTATTTCACCGGCACCCATACCCTTTGTATCAGACTACAGCAACGCTGCTTTACGGCAGAAACAGGTACATGCACAGGTGGACGAGCTCCTTTACAAAGAGCTTTAACTACTACGAATTAATACTAATACTACACTATACACTATTAAACTACTATTGTATACTATCATTACTACGAAGTTCAACAGCAAACCATCAGATCAAATAGCTCATTGACAAATTGAACAGCCTCAAAGGCATATTATTGACTCCACAACTAAGTCTTGGACAAAGACAAAATGGTAGCATTGAAACTGAAACTAATCGTCTATTGCACGCAAACTACCCGGTAATGGTGCTGATTCTCTTGTTCACAAACTTAACTAAACTTAAGTTAAATGCATCTTTCTCTTTCAATTTTATAAAGAAAAGGACAGAAGATACATATTCGTTTAGTCCTGTCAAATTAGACAGCGCCTGAAGAAAATTGGCGTGTTTTTAGTCGTCACGTTTTTAATCGCGTCTAAAGTGTCTTTTGACAGAACTTAACTAAAATTTTATCTTCTGTCCTTTTATTTGAAATGGAAAGAGAAAGATGAACATAACTTAAAAATTAAGTTTGTGAACAAAAGAATCAGCACCATTATACAAACGGGATAACGACGTCGGCTTCCTACCTAAAGCCGAAGTTGGTTTTCGTGTTTGCTCGGCTTTAAGCTGTTGAACTAAACACGGGACGGTGCACTGTCTGCTTGCAATTGCTCGGAGATCGAAACTGGCTTAGTGCAACGCGTTTCACGTAAATGTTGTGCAAGCCTTTGACGGACCTACCTCGATCCCTCTCATGCTATTTTCCGAGCGGGTAAGCAAACTAATGGGTAGTATTTGACTCTAGTTTTTGGTAGTAACGTCATTGAAAGTTGCCAGTTTTTTGTTCTGTTGATATAATAAATAAGTTATGTTTTTTTAGACCAATTGTGTATTTTTTAATTTATTTTTTATTATTTCCTCTTCTGAACTCATGTTAAGCTCCCAGCGTTTTTGTATTCAACTGTTTGATACTTTAAAACTTAATAAGTAGTAGTAAAGCTCTTTGTGAAGGAGCTCGTCCGGGGAAGTACTATCACCATACCTATCTCAGCCGCAAATCAGCGATGCTGCGTTCCGGTTTGCAGGATATGGGTGCCGGTGTAATTACAGGCACATGAGACATTTCAACTTTGTCTTTAGGCCTCTAGTATTGCAGATGTCTATAAGTAGTGATGACCACTCAACATCAGACGGGCCGGCGGCCTGTTTACCACCCAAAGATGAATATAAAAAAAACCTCATTACGCAATAAGAATTCATCCACTTACTTAAGTCTACTCGCTTGACTAAATACGATTAACGCTAAGCAGTTGTAGGGCCTCCCTAGATTTATATTAACCTACGATAACATCACCATGTTTCAGAATCAGTGTACAACACACTCGATTCCCAGGTCGAGCAAAAAGTGTTATTGGGTTTTTCTATGAAATTCTCAGTAGCAGCTCGGAGTTTGGTTTTGTACTCGGTTAATGGCAATAGGCTCGCCCCCTATTACATGGGACCTAAATATACCGGCAAACTGTGGGTGTACATTGGTACACCTCTGCCTAACCC
This sequence comes from Caradrina clavipalpis, assembly GCA_932526535.1. NCBI lineage: Eukaryota > Metazoa > Arthropoda > Insecta > Lepidoptera > Noctuidae > Caradrina > Caradrina clavipalpis. Next base: position 9,656,491 of record OW052087.1, read on the forward strand.
TTCGGGGAATACAAGCGTGATGGTATTTTTTTTTATATGTACAGTGGCGACCAAAAGTCCATACCCAATCTCAAAACGTATTAGGTTGACGTTTAGTTTGACTTACGACCTTTTACTTTCAAGAATAGACACATGTATCATCGTTGTGAATGTAGTTCATAATTTCAACGTTTCTACATGAGACAAGTTGGTCTAGCGGTTCAGTGCGCCCAGTTGACGGCGTTAATCAATGAGCCGCGAGTTCGAATCTCACATTATTTTTGTCTTTTTGTTTTTACTCAATTTGAAGAAATGGACAGAAATATAATATTCTTTATCTTGTTCGCTTTGTTCACACATTTCGTAAATTTAAAAGGGTAGTCATAGAAAACTAATAAAGAATTTAGATTTCTGTGAGGTAGACATGAGTTTTGTGCATATTTAACTTGATTGGAATGAGCGTTGTCGTTTGGTTGTGGTTGTTGGTTAGTAACGAGTGATTTAATAGATACTCGTAGTGGTATTGTAATTATTCTCGAAACGCAGGCAAATAATATTACTGAGGCGAGGGCGACTATTATTGGGCTGCATAAAAGTGGTCCCAATTAATATCTTATGAAACCTGGCTGAATGTGAGTATTATATTAACGAATTGTAAATTAAACTTTTATTTGAAATTTATACCTAAGATACCTAAAATTATTTGGTGGCATTTCGATTAATACTTATTATTGATTTTTAAATATATAATGACGCCAAAAAAAATGTGTTTATTATGGAATTTATAAATAAATAGTTTTAATATATTAAAATTTGTTATATTAAATAAATATTATTAAATTATATAAAAAATTAAGTCACTTTAGTATTTTGTTATAAATGCCTAATATTACTTTTTTTGTTGTTTTAGAGGAATACTATTGTTAGTCTCCGGAGCAAGAAATACGAGGAAGAGGATAGATAGCCTATCCTATCTGCTCAACAGCGAAGTGGATTAAGTTTGGTGGTTTCGCACTGGATAACATACTGTTTACAACAACATCGTTTTTAATATGTGGGGATGGCGTGCAACAGTGCTACTTATGAAGAAGTATTAGACGGTGTTATGCAACATTTAATAACCTGGATGTTATAGTTTTAATAATTAGACGGTGTAACTAAATATTTAGTCATAATTATATTATATATTCGTAGATAGTTATTTAATGATCTTAAATTGAGGTTTAGTTTCAATCTTCTTTTCATCAAGAAAACGAATTATTAAACTATTACCTCACTAAGTTTATTGTGACGTTACATAAAAATAACCTGTTCATAAAGTCTGAATTATAGTTTAGTTTTCAATTAACTCTGCTGAATACCAATTCAGAAACTTAATACGTGAGCATCACCAAATTTATTTGTGTTATTAAAATATCCTTCTCTTATTATGTTATTATGAATTTTATTGACTAAGTGGGTATTCAACAAAAAATCTTATGAACAGTTACAAGAGAACTTCTTTTATTTCGGTAGGAATGTGACGTTACAATTCTCATAAGTTTGTTAATTTTAAAAATAAATTTTTGTTATCACACAGCACGCCTTTTTTTCCTACTTCCAATTACAAAAAGTTAAAATAAAATCACATAAAAAGTTAAATAAATAATACAATAATTAATATTTGCTTCTTATAAAAAATAAATAACAAGCATGAATACGTAATAATTCAACATAAACCTAAAAAGATTTTGCCTAACATTATTATGGTTTCAAGAAACAAAAAACAGCCACACATAGTATAAGATTTGAACTCGGAATTCAATGATCGTAAACCCTTTCTTATCCAAACCAGCTGCCAGGACATGTTATAATTATGCGAAATTTAGCAATGCAATGGTAAGAATACGTCGCGCGTCGGGTAGGACTCGTACGGTAAACAGAAATATAATGCCATTTCGCGTAGTGCGACGATGGTTCATTAGTGTGTGTTATCTGTGGAATGTTGAGACATCACTCGTAAACACACATGCGCACGCGCTGACTGGATCGCGCCCGTGTTCATAGGAAAGTGAACCTTAGCGGGGGTATGGATTTCTGAGCGCTTACTGTACCACACATTTCAAAATGAACAACAACCTAAAAACTTTTAGGTTACTAAAATGTTTGTAAAACTAAGCTAACAGTTATATTTAAGTTCTAATTCGCAATTGTAAAATCAACAAGCAACATTGTGCGATGGTATATTTTGTAACGTGTCGGAACGCGAAAGTTTTTTGTTCTATTTAGTTTGAAACCGGTGATAATCCACAACTAGATGTCTACGTGATTTTTTCCAAATCCAGGGTCGTCGGATATAAAATGTTGGTGTATTTTTACTATGAACACTGTTATTCTAAGCTTGAGCCGGTTTACTGTCGTACTTTGGTTGGATTTAATAAAAAAAATGTTAGTATCAAACCTGTAAAAAAATTGTGACGAAAATCCGACACGACCGGAGAGAGATCAGACATAGGACAGCATCTACGTGTTATAATAGCTGTAGATTTTACACAATCTTTAACCATATCAACTTCAAATATTTTTTCAAAATACTATTACGTCATTCACAAATAATAAGCTACTATAAAGGAACAACCTATTTAATGTCTCTTCTTCAACTTCGTTAACATCTTAACTAAATTGTAAGGAAAGTAGCAACAAGTTTCTTTTTAGTTACAAGTTCACGGAGCTGTCGGTAGTGGTTGTACGAAATAATTTCTCTTTTTAATATTTAATAGAAAAGTAAGAATGTTATAGTTACTCCTCGCAAAGTTCTTACTTAACTTTAAATTTTACAAGATGGAAATACATGATTGTTTTATTCCGTAACTAGCTGTTACCCGCGTTTTTCGCGTGGTTATATTATAAATAATCTATAATAATACAATAACCTAAGTTACTCGTTATAACATTAGCTATCTGCGAATGAAAGTCCCATCAAAATCGGTCTAGTTTCAGTTTTAGAGATTAGCCGGAAGAAATAGATAGTCAATGTATTTTAAATTGTGTTTTTGATGTAAGTGCCGTATAAATACTTTCATATACATTTAATAATAAGCCGCTAATTTGAAATTACAAACAGGCACTTAAATTTTATTTATTTGTGTAGCATCGCTTATTAACAAAACAGGCATGTTATTATCCGCGTGATACATTATGACATGATTGTACAATTGTGAGCATTTCTCCGAAATAATATGTATTTCGCAGTAATCCATTATTTTCCCATTTATCACTCAAACATTCATTTATCATCTCGTGAATGTATAACTGTTGCAAAGAACAAAGGTACCATTTTGTTTTCTGCAGTTTTCAGAATATTCTATCCGATGGATATTTAAAATTACATGCTTATTTTATTTTTCTTTGAAAAAAGCCCATGTTATAAAAATAGAATATCGTTGAAGTTATTAACGGTATTGCAAAAGGTGTGTTTTCGTCGCATGTTCCACCGCATAACTTTGAAACTTTTTTTTTTAAACCTCTGAACTTTCTATTTTTAAATTGCCGTTAGAAAGTCTAAAGCAGCCATGCCGAAACTTTTTTTTTATAGGGACCACAAACACTTAACGCACATCATGGTGTGGCGGTTGCAAGAAAAAAATAAAAAACGTAGAATTTGTCAGCGGTACACGATAGGCATTTTCCTGGACCTCGCAAAAGCGTTTGATACAGTTTCTTTTCCCATTCTGTTGCACAAGCTCGATCGATACCATTGGAATAAGGCCTTATTCTAAAGACACAATTGTCTTCTTCTTAGCGTATCAAAGCAAAATTCTTACTAATATTATAAATGCGAAAGTAACTCTGTCTGTCTGTCTGTCTGTCTGTCTGTCTCTTCTTCACGCCTAAACCACTGAACCGATTTCAATGAAATTTGTTACAGATATAGTCTGGGACCCGAGGAAGGACATAGGATAGTTTTCATCCCGGAAATCCCCCGGGAACGGGAACTACTAATCCACGCAGACGAAGTCGCGGGCAATAGCTAGTAATAAAATAAATCAATAAGATATCTTTTTAATTTTATATTTGGCCCAAAATTCGGCCGCGGCAACACCATCCGCTGACGCAGTCATTACTCGTTTTTCGTTAGGTACTGACGTATGCAGGTGACAGGGCATACGTTACAAAAAAAGGTGGGCCATGGTCTGCGGAGAGACGCTGCACAGGCATCGAAGGTCGATGCCATCTGCGAAACCCCGTTGAAGATTTTCTTCGCTACAGCCGACTTAGGTGCGGAGTCTGTTTAAAGTTTTCCAAGTCGGACACGGTACCGCGTGCTTAGGTCGAAGTTTCTCTGATGGCTCGGTAGACTGACACAAAGACACAATGTTTTTACTTTAATGAGGTTTAAACATGAAGAACCTAAGAAAGAATGAAAGTGAAAGGCATCTTCAGTCGACTGGTAGAGAATGCTTAAGGCATTAAGTTTGCCTGTCTACCTTTTGTTGCATAAAGTTTAAATAAATAAATGCTGTCAATTTTGTAACAATAGGCCCGTGAACCGCAAATATCTCGCGGGCCGCAGTCGAGTACGGCTGGTTTAGAGGTACAGTGGTGCCGATTCCCTTGTTCACAAACTAAACTAAAATTAGAGAATTGACATCTCTTACTAACATACAGCAAAAGAAAAGAACGGTAATACCTTAGAACTAAGTTAGAGATGTCAAATTAGTTTTGCCTTGAACTTTTCCGTGTTTTTAATCGACGTGTTCTGACATGCCAACTATAATTGTATAGAGGTTTTAGATCAACTAAATTTGACAAGTCTAATTCACGTCCGTCCCTTTCTTGTTTGATTGGAAAGAAAAAGATAGAAATAGTCTAAATTAAATTTAGCTTGTGCATAACAGAATCGACACCAGTATCTGCGGTACACAACGCATAATGAGAGCGTCCGGAGCACAAAGCGCCGTCGAACACAGAAATCAAGTTACATTCCATTCATCGTGTTTAATTCCTGTATGCAAACTAGCTTGTAACAATGGCGCGGTCATCCGCACATTGTTCAGACTCAGCCATCAAACTAGTCCGGACTAAGTTCGGACTAATTAAAACCACTCTATGTTAGTCCAATTTCGCCATGTTGCTGGATAAGAGCTTATCTCGTGAAAGCTTGTCGTTTATCTGTTCATTTAGTGGATTTGTACTTTCATGGAGCTTGGTATTTATTATTTAATGGTTTTTTTTGCACTAGCTTCTTTTCGCGACTTAATTTTCAGGCTATCAGCTGAGTAGATGACACCACTAATCAATTGACATACTTTTTATGAGCTGTCAAATCGCAATTCCCTTATAGATTTTGTACAACAATACTAAACTATGACGTCATTTTTTTACACCTAATTCACTAACTTTTTATTGATTTCAAAGCAACTAAAAATCTATTTTTATAGTTACTTGAAAATTAATTGGGGTTTTCAAGGATATAATAAAGTACTTTTTAAAGGAAGTTCTGTATTGGAATAATTTTTCAACCCAATTGGGATAAGTTTATAATGGTTTTTTTTTCTGATTTATCATTCATATAACCTGACTAGACTCGTTCTAATAAAAGGATGAACTAGTGTCCGAAATTCGAGTTCGGTGAAATACAATACACCCTTTCTTTTCATTCTATTATATACTTGGCCCCTTGCCAAGTTCCAGTTTACGTATGGGAACGTGAAATGGAGGTCGCATCTCATCGTATGACAAATTGTTTTTTATTTTATATTTTAGTGCTCGGTTTCTGATTTTAGATAAAATGTGGTGCCTTGCCTTTTTCGTAGAAATCTACAGGTGACTTATTCAATGGATTATGTAGCTGTATTTTTGTAGAAGATCCATCAGATAAACAATAAATTTCGTAGAAAACTTTTGTAGTAACATCTGCTTCTTAAGTTATAAAGTTACCGCAGCGATCTTCTTTAAAATAAACAGTTTTCTCCATAAAAATGACATTAAAAAATAAAAGTCATCTAAAGCTACAGCATTCAAGAATAATTCTATTAAAATTGTAAGTTCAAAGCGAAGCCGTTCTTGTTACCTTTTTAAATGCACTTAGTAACATCTTGCTCGTTTTATTCTCCCAACGCGACGGCTTTGCTCCGTCCCTCTTACCACTTATTTGATATGCAGGCTAGACACGGATCCCGTGAATTTTTCAAGATCGGTGGTGACTCATTTTTATGTTGATACAGATATTTTGTTCTTAAGCATTGGGTTTTTTTAAAGGAAGACAGCGGCGTGGACACTCGTTGTTTAAGAAATTATTTAACGTTTTTTATTGCGCTTATTTGGTTATTATTGAAAGTGGTGGTGTTGTAACAGCCTTATTTATAAACTCTTATTATAAATTAAATGCCTCGTTAGCCTAATGGTCCTAAGCGCGACTGCTACCATAGAGGTCTAGGGTACCCAGATCGATCAAAAAGTGTTGTTGGGTTTGTCTATGAAATGCTCTGTATGCTCTGTATGTATGAAATCCTCTGTATGCTCGGAGTTAGGATTTGTGCCCGGTCAATGACAATAGGCTCGTCCCGTATTACATTGGTACACTTCTGCCTAACCCTTCGGGGAATACAGGTGTGATGGTATGTTAATGTTAATAAACTCAAGACCGATTCACATTACCACGAAACGGAAACATTGTTTCAAAAACAATCGTAGGTTTTTTTTTAAACAATGTTTAACCAATGTTAAACCTAATACCGACTGTAGAGACCAAGATAAATCCTCTCATTAACCTTTGATTAACTGGCATTCCTTCTCTTAAAACAGAAGCACGTAACAATAAAAACTAAATATCACACGTGCTGTATAAAATTTTAATTATTTTGTACTTATGTACACTTATTTAAGTAAATATTTTAAATACTTTTTAATCTCTTAATCACCTACCATGTTATCTCTTCACCACCTTTTGTTGATCGTTAGAGAATGCCTAAGGCACTAAGTCCGGCTTTGTACTTTTTGTTGCATAAAATATAAATAACAATACCTTACCATCTTCGTCTCAGTTTACAGAATATTGGCTACAACACTAACTTTGTAGATTCTAACGTAGGCAATATCGGTTTCCAGATCCAGACTGAGGTATTAAATTCAAAGAGGTAGAAGCTAGCTTTATTGAATATTCCGATAAACGCATATAATATTCTCTAATGCTCGGTTCCCATATTCAAAACGAATAGTTGATCTTACCAGTCTTAATTCCTTTGAAGCTTTGACTGGTCGTTTGTGAAAATTCTAGTGACAATTTTGAACTTAAGAAATTATTACAAAAATTATGGATCTAAACCTTACCGAATGCTGAAAAGTAAACTTCAATAACAGCGAAAATACGAAAGCATTTGTTTGTTATACTTACTGGTCGATATGTTTTGGGAATCGAGCATAAGCCTCTCCAGAAATGGGGCATTGTCCGAGTCCATCCAATATGCAGGCTTGGTAACTAAGTTATAGTGCTAATCGATTTCGATAGCGGTGACCCTTCAAAATGATTGCATAGCGTGTGCCCTAATAGGACTCCCAGACCGAATTTGAAATTAAATACCCCCTCACAACTAATGCAATAGTGTTTGGCCTGCCGAGTTTTAAGTACCTATATGTGTTGGAGGGTTTACCTTATTGGCGAAATTCGATTAATGTTCAAGTGGCACATTTGATGTTGACATAGATGTTAAGTACACATACTGGCACTTAAACGAAGTAAAACACACAAGCAACTTCTATTTTTGGTGAAAAACACACCAAAAATATAAAAAATAATATCCAATAATATATACAAATCACTGTTTTTTTTTTGTGATTTTAGTGTATTCCCTATTGCGTGCTTTACAGCACGCAATAGGGAATATGCATATATTTTTTTATTGCCATTATTTTATATATCATCACGCCAGTATTCCCCGAAGGTTGAGGCAGAGGTGTACCAATGTATACCCACAGTTCGCCGGTATATTTCTTTTTTTTTCTTTTTTTTATTGCATTTATTTACAAAATATGAAAAAACCAAAGTAGAGATGACAAAAAGTGAAATTAAAATCAAAACCGGCCATGAAACACGGCCGTTATAAGCATTTAAAACTATTAATTACGCACAGATTAGACAGAGATCCCACATGAACTGTCACATTACATAACAATCGGCCATATAAACTCTGAATTAAATTTCGTTTTGCTAGAAAGATATAGAAACATTCTTCGATGGCTTATATCTGTTTTTAATTTCATAGTTATTCAAAAGATAACTGTTTATTACATGAAAGAGGATTATTTTTTTTTATTTAAAAAAATCGTGCGCATTTCCTATATTGGTTACATTGGCGGGCCTGTTGGTCTAGTGGTTAGTGGCCCTGACTGCTAAGCCGGAGGTCGTGGGTTCGATTCCCACCCAGGACAAACTTTGTGTGATGAGCATGATTGTTTGTTCTGTGTCTGGGTGTGATTTATCTATAATATGTATGTATTTATAAATTATATAAGTATGTATATCAGTTGTCTGGTTACCATAACACAAGCTCTGCTTATCTTGGGATCAGATAGCCGTGTGTGAGTTGTCCCAAGATATTTATTTATTTATTATTTATTGGTGGCATAAAAAATATTTTAACGGGTGGGTGTACGCAAAAGTACCTTATATCTATGAATAGTACAATGGTCGTGAATGTTAAAGTTTGTTCAAAGGTTGTTCAAAGGTTGTTTATTAAAAGGTGGAACTTTGACCTTTAATATCTCCAGAAGGTATTCAGAGTACCTAAGGTCGAAAATCATGTTATCACTCACAGAAATATGCAATATACAGCATACCTGAAATAGCGAAAATCTTCACATTCTTACCCACTGGATATCTATAGACAACAATGTTTCTGTTACAGTACAGTTAACAAACTAGTTAAAGCAGAAATGAAAAAATAAAAGTGCGTTTGTTTAGTGATTAAATCCTTAATATTGTTACTCTAACTATATAATACAAAAAAATATACCACCACGCCTCTATTCCCCGAAGGGTTTGGCAGAGGTGTACCAATGTACACCCACAGTTCGCCGGTATATTTAGGTCCCATGTAATAGGGGGCGAGCTTATTGCCATTAACCGGGCACAAATCCAAACTCCGAGCTGCTACTGAGAACTGCTGCTACTACTCTAAGTATGTCCAAGAAAGTTTATTTGTACGCAACAATAATTAACTCTGTCTGCATGGTCCTCATTCCTTGACCGGTACCTACCTCTTTTGCCGACGGTAGCCCTGAAGGTATGTCTGCAAATTAACTTTGTTTCAATGATAAATAGTTCGCACGCAGTTGTGGAATGTTCACGGGAGATAGAAGTATTTACTTATTTTGCTCTGGTGGTAAAGTATATCAACCGTCTTGCGGGATTATAAGTCTTGTTGTCTCTCCTCGACGATGGAAGAATTAATACTATATGTTAGTATCGCGTCTCATGCTCTTCGCGCCACATATGTTTAAAGGAAATTTTATTAAATTTTAATCCTCTCGAACGCATCCTTTACCTTTCCGCATCCGTGTGTTCCTGTCAGTTGCCATTCGTTTTTTATGTCTCGGGGCGCCACCATCTCTTTTTTTCTTTCAGCTCACACAATCGCATTAAATCGGTGTTAATCCTAATAATATTAGCAAAAAATGGAAAGAAAACGCAAAAAAGAGAGAAAGTTAAGGAAACTCTACAAGAAATTGAAAAAAGTTCTGGATAAAAATGAATCTAGTGATTCGGGTAAGTACGATTGCGTCGGTAGACATTTTCTTCTTCTTTCTAGGATCAAGTCTGTGAATATAAAACCTAACTACAACAACCTAGGGTATCCTGCGGGGATTCACATGGTTGATTTACACTGTTGCTATGCTTTTAAGAGTATCGAGCAGTGTTTGTTGTAGTAAATACCAAAATAGGTTTGATGAGCACGTGCACGTACCGACTTGCCGATAAATTTTATGACTTACAACCTAGGGTGTCCTATAGGGATTCACATGGTCAATTAAAGATCGTTGCTATATCTGAAAGGATATCGAACGACTTTAGTCAAAACAATAATGAAATATCATTAAACAGGATCAGAACAAGAATACTCGGAAGCTGCAGCACAACCACCACAGCAGCCAACAGTTTTATTGGAGGTTGAACCCGTAGTGGATCTAGACACCCAACCAGCTGATCCGGTATTTACCGAAATCGATACAGATATCCTAATGGCTATGGGTGTAGTCGAAGAACGGCCAGAAAAGGGACCATCAGTCCACCATGAAATCAGCACAAGAATGTCAATGATACTTCAAAAGGGTCTGAAAAAAGATGACAAATGTGAACTTTTGAATAAATATCTGCCATTGGAAAACATACCAACAATGATACCTCCTAAGTTAAATCCCGAACTGTGTGCGGCAGTATCAGATATAATCCGTAAAAGAGACTTCATTATACAGGAGAGACAGCGACAAACAAGTGCTGCCCTATCTGCACTGGGCACAGCCCTGCAATTATTTGTTATGAAAGAGGATAACAAGATAGAAATAATTAAACATATAAATGACGCTTCTAGAATTTTGTGTGACAGTATCCACTCCGACACTTACAACAGAAGACAACTCTTGATGGGTGTCGTTAATAAAGATTTGAAGGAGGCTCTTCAAGGAGAGCCAGATGTCTGGCTGTTTGGTAGCGATCTTGGTGATAAAATTAAAAACACTCGAACAGTACAGCGCTCAGGACAGGAGCTGAAGAACAATCCTACATTCAAACCAATTCCAAACACAAGACAGAAAAGTGCAACCTTCAAACCAAGGGCTTTAAACTGGCGGGGCCCTCCTCGTCCGAGCTCCAACCGCTCAGCGACTGCGGGAGGAGGAGGGAGACCTGCGAGAAAACCAGCAGCCGAGACGAAGAAATATCGACCACGCACCAGGCACTAGAATTACAGGTAGGGAGACTCCCTTTTTATATCTCAGCTTGGAGAAATATCACTAGTGACCCTATGGTTTTAGACTGGGTAAAAGGCTATCAAATTCCTTTTGACCAAATTCCAGTTCAAGAAAGCATTCCGCTTAATAACAATTTCTCTTGTATAGAGACACAACACCTTGGTATGGAAATAAAGAAGTTAGTAAACTTAAAAGCCATTGAACTATGCACACCAATAAAAGGTCAATTTTGTTCAACAATATTCCTTATCAACAAACCAAATGGTGATTTCAGATTCATATTAAATCTAAAAAACTTGAATAAATTTTTAACTACAGAACATTTTAAACTAGAAGATTACAGGACTGTATGTAAACTTTTACATAACAATGACTATTTAGCAACAATAGATTTAAAAGATGCCTATTATATGATTAGCATAAGAAAAGAATATAGAAAATACCTCAGATTCTACTTTAATAATAGATTATATCAATTTACCGTATTACCATTTGGGTTAAGTACGGCACCATATCTATTTACCAAAATTCTTAAACCAATTATAGCCAAATTAAGAGAAGATGGACTATTAACAGTCCAATACTTAGATGATTGCCTAATAATCTCCAGATCTTATGAACAATGTTTACAAAACATAAGTACTATAACCAACCTATTTACTCAATTAGGATTCCTCATTAATAGTGATAAATGCAATTTCATTCCAAGTCCACAATGTAAATTTCTAGGATTAATATTCAATTCAGTTAATATGACCATTTCAATATCAGAGGAGAAAAGAAATAATTGTTTTAAATTAATTCATAGATTAAAATCAAAACAAAAATTCTCTATTAGATTCCTAGCACAAGTGATTGGTACACTAGTATCAGTGTGTCCAGCAATTAAATATGGTTTATTGTACACAAAGGAATTGGAAAGACATAAGTACTTATCACTTTTAAAAAATAATGATAACTATGAGGCTATGATTTCCTTACCAAAAAACTGCCAACCAGATTTAGAATGGTGGATTGTAAATATTAAAAAGAGCACATGCCCAATAAGAAAAAATGATTTTGTCATAGAAATACATACCGATGCATCTACATCAGGATGGGGAGCATCATGTGGCAGTGAAACTGCTTATGGCCACTGGACCAAAGAGGAGTCTTCGCTCCATATAAACACTTTAGAACTAAAGGCGGCTTTGTTTGGACTTAAATGTTTTACCAAGCATTTGTTAAACTGTGAAATACTGTTGCGTATTGATAACACCACTGCCATATGCTACATTAATCGCCTAGGTGGTATACAATATCCCCATTTACATAAAATTGCAAAAGAAATATGGCAGTGGTGTGCAACTCGCAACATATGGATATTTGGTTCATATATTAATACTAAGGAAAACATAATAGCAGATTTTCAGTCAAGAAGAAATATTAATGATACGGAGTGGGAATTAGGTCATAACTATTATAACCAAATAGTAACAATGTTTGGGGAGCCTGAGGTAGATTTGTTTGCCACAAGAACTAATACCAAATGTTTCAAATATGTTTCTTGGCACCCTGATCCTGAGGCCTACAGAATAGATGCTTTTACTTTTTCTTGGACAAATACACTGTTTTATGCGTTTCCGCCATTTTCTATGGTTTTAAAAATGCTTCAAAAAAATCAGGACAGATAAAGCAGTAGGTATAGTAGTTATACCTTACTGGACTACCCAGCCCTGGTTCCCACTCTTTATTGATCTTTTAGTAGGTGATCCTATAGTTTTTAAGCCAGATAAGAACTTACTTACATTGTGCAATTCCAGATCACCACACCCATTACACCAGAATCTATCACTAATGGCAGGACTGCTATCTGGCATGCCTTCCTAGCATCTGGGATCAGTGAAGAGGCAGCAGAAATAATGATGAACTCCATTGCACCAAATACACTTAAGCAATACATACCAAATATTACAGATTGGCTTTCATATTGTAAGTTAAACAATTTAAATCCCATAAATGCTCAAATACCTGAAGTCATATCATACCTTACTATGAAATATCATAAGGGAATGTCATATGGAAGCTTAAACTCCTTGCGCTCTGCCTTGTCACTAGTGATGGGTTCTCACATAGGTTCCAATGACCAGATCAAAAGATTATTCAAAGGATTTTTTCGGTTAAGACCTTGTAAACCTAAATATGATTATACATGGGATGTGTCAATTGTTTTAAATTATATAGAAAATAATTATAAGGATTTAAATAACTTAGAAATCTGTTCAAAAAAGACTGCAATGTTAGTAGCTTTAGCAACGGGCCAAAGAGCTCAAACTCTTTGTGCAATTGAATTAGATAAAATAAGGATAGAGAAAGATGTTATATATATTATGATTTCGAATTTAATTAAAACATCTGCTCCTAATAGGCAACAACCCTTTATTAAATTACCGTTTTTTACTATAAAACCGGCTATTTGCCCAGCACAAACATTGATCAATTATATAAATATCACAAAACCTATTAGGAACAATGTTAATAATTTGTTTATTTCATACAGAAAACCTCATAAAGAAATATCTGTCAGTACAATCAGCCGGTGGATTAAGAAAGTGCTAAGTGAAAGCAGTATAGATGTTAATATATTTTCAGCGCATAGCACAAGACATGCATCTACTTCTGCAGCCTTCCATAAAGGAGTGTCAATTGACGTAATAAGAAGGACGGCTGGTTGGACTGGCAGTTCTAATTGTTTTGCTAGATTTTATAATCGACCAATTATGCAAAATACTTGCTCTGTGTTTGCAGAGGCTGTGATTGAACACACTAATTAGACACAAGTACTTAATGATCATTTAGTTACAATGAGTTAATTAAGGAAGTTCTGGATCTCATTTTTATTTTTGTTATAAATAAAGAAAGCTGATTCTACAACCTGACTTTAAACATCTAACATATAGTATTAATTCTTCCATCGTCGAGGAGAGACAACAAGACTTATAATTGTACAATCAAACAAGCTTACCTGTAAGTGATGTTCGATTGAAATTATAGTCTTGTTGTCTCTCCGAAGACGATGGAACCCTCCCTCCCAAAAATGTAATTGTATTTAAACTTATGAAACCCCTAATCAGTTATAGAATCAGGAGAGCTTTGAAATGAATGACAACTGACAGGAACACACGGATGCGGAAAGGTAAAGGATGCGTTCGAGAGGATTAAAATTTAATAAAATTTCCTTTAAACATATGTGGCGCGAAGAGCATGAGACGCGATACTAACATATAGTATTAATTCTTCCATCGTCTTCGGAGAGACAACAAGACTATAATTTCAATCGAACATCACTTACAGGTAAGCTTGTTTGATTGTACAATCATAGTTTGTATTTTCTCTAGTTGCTATGCTATCTAGATATGCTTACTTCGGTCACTGGTTTTATTTACTGTGATATTAATTGCGCCTTCCAGTAAAAAATAAATGTTTCAAGATTAGATGATGTTGCTTTTTTATGTATGTGTAACATAACATACCATCACGCCTGTATTCCCCGAAAGATTAGGCAGAGGTGTACCAATGCACGCCCACAGTCCGCCGGTATGTTTCAGTTCCCATTTAATAAATAGGGGCGAGTCTGTTGCCATTGATCGGGCACAAATCCTAACTCTGAGCTGCTACTGAGAATTCCATAGAAAAACCCAATAACACTTTTTGCCCGACCTGGGAATCGAACCCAAGACCTCTAGGGTAGCAGGCGCGCTTAGGACCACCAGGTTAACGAGGCAGTTTTTGTTGATTATTGTCGTTGTTTGTATGTATGTGTGTCACCGATAAAAGAACTCAAATCTACCAGATGGCAAGTTTCATTGCAGTTCCTTTAATCATTACTGATACTCATTATTTACTTTCTTTGATATCGAATCCAGCTTGACAAGACCTTTGTGATTCTAGGAGTTCAGGAGAAAATTCGATTTACAAAATTGCAAGTCGAAAGTAGTTCGATTCGAATGATTCGTGTAACGCGCTTCTGCGTTTGCTTATTTTCGTCCCGAACTTGCCAGACACACTGCCGTGTCCGTGTACCTAGCTAACACAGCGAATTGTTTGGACAGCATTAACCACAACTACCTATGTGTCATAGATGATAAACGTGTGTGTACAACCGTATCAATCGAGCTAATGGAACGGAAACAATACTGTTAATTTAGCGATCCATAAAATACGTTGTACTATAGGTACCTACTAAACAACATGTTTTATAGGATAATCATCCTTAATGTTTAGTTTAGTATTGGGTTTTTCCATTAGGAATTTCTAACTAGTACCCCGATGTTGGTGGTATGATGACCCTCGTGATTTGGAAAGTACGTAAAACCTTTCTCAACCTAATCTTTTCAAAGCCGTGTCGAATGGCCATCGAAATATGAGAATGACACCTGCACCAGACTTTAGTCACACAGTTGTGCTCTATAACAAACCACAAAAGCATTTAATAACCATTCGAAATAAACCATTAATTGAGTGCAGGTGAATACCGCAAAGCTTAAAATGTAACAAACAATAATTTATGAATTCTATTTCATTTCAATACGATTCATTTTACTATTAAAACCATACGATCGTGATAAACATTAATGGACATATAACAATAGACATAAAGTATCATTTAGTAGTTCTATGTAACTTACATAATACTCCACATATCATTATATCGAATTCTTGGGAATTCGATATAATGATATGTGTATATCATATACACATAATAATATATGTGCTTATCATTATATCGAATTCTATGTGTAGGTCTTGGGAATTCAAAGGTCATGGGAGCAATGTATTATTTCAATAAAAGTTCTTTTGATCACTGTTTCCCGGTAAAAGTCGTATTCGGCTTTAGAAACTTCAATATCATGTCACAACTCCCATAGGTATATCTCGCAACTAAGATTGAATATATTCGCGACGCAATAAAACCATGAGCAGACGTGCGTCGAGACTACTTGAGACGAACTATTGAGAAAAACAATGATAGCAATGTAAATGTTCTGTGTACATCTAAGTCAATAGTTCCAGACTTATTTTAGTCACAAGTATTGTTCTATAAAGAATGATGGCTCTCCCTCCCCGAAGAAAACCTGTCGCAAGTGTGCGCACTGTCTTTTCGTTCATAACAAGTCCCCAAAATAAAAAGTAAAAATAAAATTTTCTATGAAACGTTTCTTCCTTTTAGAAGTCTTCAAAACGGTATTGAAACTTTACATAATACTACGTCTACATTGAATTTCATTTTAATGAGATGGTGAAGCTTCAGACATGTTATTATTGAGATGAGATACAATTTAAATCTGATAGGAAACAGACCTTGTAGAGAATTTTACTTTGTAACTACGAGTATCGAGAAGTCAGCAAAAATCGAGTAGTTCGTTAATAACATTGCTTCGTTCGATATATCGATGCAACGAGCGCTTGACATATCGAGGCCATATCAAACCCATGGTATGCTATTAAGAATCTAGTTACGTCTTAATTAAAGTGGAATATCGAAAGATCAGGCACATTAGTTCAGACTAATAATTTTCCTGGCTTTCCTGAGCATTCCAGAAAATTCGTAGGATTTGCATCAAACATGTATTAAATAGCTTTGTTTAATGGACATTTGGGGATTTTGTGCTTTTGTTATCTTAAAATTTGTTGTTTTTTAACCGACATCTAAAAAAGGAGGAGGATCTCTATTCGTCCGGATATTTTTTTTAATGTTTGTTCCCCGATTACTCTAAGACGCCTGGACCGATTTTAAAAATTCTTTTTTTATTTGAAAGGGTGATGATGCTTTACGAAGATGCTCCTATACAATTTGGTGAAGATCGAGAGTGCAGCAAATTTCTCAGGTTTCGATTTTGTACCAGTATAACCGTTCCTTCATGGATTGGGTTGGCAGGAAGTTACCTAAACTGGTTTTTTTTTTTTGTAAAAAAGTTTTTTGATATTCTTCAAAAAGAAGGTAAAATTCCAGCTGTCAGGTTTTCTTTCTGAAAAGAAAATGTCCTTTGTTCCCGTATTATAATTGTTCAATACATTTTTTTAGGTCATAACAGAGTTAGTCAAGTGGCTTGAACACTATTAGATAAACTTATAACCTACTTACTAGCAGGCTATTTTTACCTCGAGCGCAGCTCGCTTGAGTTAGAAACACCATTTAATAGCTCAAAGCCAATTTACGCTAGTTACTCATTGCCCTCTTCCACTTTTTCAAGCTATGATTTAAAAAGTTACTTAGTTGTAAACTTGAAATGGATCACTTTGCTAGTATGCTCTAGTTTCACATACGAGTACTTTAAAGGCTTTAATTTATGTAGTGCAATTAAAAGAAAATTCAACGTTTAATATGTACAAAATACAAGTTTTTTTTTTGTATAATGTTGTTTACACAAAAAGTGTTATTGGGTTTTTTATGAAATTCTCAGTAGCAGCTCGACGGTTAGGATTTGTGGTTGATGGCAATAGGCTCGCCCCCTATTACACGGGACCTAAACATACCGGCGAACTGAGGGGTGTACATTGGTACACCTCTGCCTAACCCTTCAAGGAATACCTACAGGCGTGATAGTGTGTGTGTGTGCATAATCCGTGCCCCTTTCTAACTTTCCTGTACCTAAATTATCTAACTCCAAAGTATCTTTTTTTAAATTGAGCTTGGTTTGTAGACCAAGCAACATAAGCTCATTTAATTGGTAATGTAATAACAGGGGTGCGGAGCCTATTAATCCGATAACGTCAATCACACTGTAGGTATACGTGGATGCCACATCTGCACCCGAAGGCTTGTCAGTGTATGCCGCGGGCCGGACACGGTTCCCTCCCTCGTTTATTTACTGTGATATTTGATATACGTATTTTAGATCAAGGATGGCAGGAAGCGGCCCGGTGATGACTATAATATGGCATCGTACCATTGTTGCGCAACATTTTTAATAATTCAGGCACTTCGTACTATTTTGAATTTGTGTATCTACACAAATTCTACACAAATCTAAGATTACATTGAAACGCAAAAGTAGTAGACTTAAGATAAGGTGTTATTTCTCTAAAGATAGATTCGTACACATATGGGTTTGATACATGGGCATTTTTGGGTATTATATTATTTTTATATTACAAAGAAAAATATTATTATAACTTATAAAAAAGAACAGAAACCTAACTTATTACACCTCATCTTTGAAAATCTGTATTGTTTCACACTGCACAAACATATCCGTGGCACAATATAAAAATATAAACCCCCCGCTCTCTCCCGCTTACTTATAACACAGACGAAGTCGCGGCAAAAAGCTATTAAATAACATAGTCTGAGTGACAAAGACGATCCACAAAGTTATTAAAAAACCTCTACCGAATTCTATGTCAAAATAATATGTGTGTATTTGTTGTGTTATTGTCTATATTTGTTATGCTTAGTCAATGTTTTCGTAGTAAACTGTCCAATTTGCATGAAACAGTAAGTATTATGCGAGTTTATTTTAACTATTTTTACTACCATAACTTAGTAGAAGTAAAGCTCTTTACCAAGGCGCTCATGCCACCATTCATTATTATTCTCATTTATTTATTTATAATACATATTATTTACATTTTTAAATATTAATATAAAAAAAGAACATTTAAAAATATAAAAAAATAGTAGCCCACCGGCGTCGGGAACAGGGTCCAAGCCACCGGTGGTCAGGGCTCCTGAGAAAGAAATCTCCTAACAATACGCACCGTGTCATTATTATTATTATTTGCTTTTTTAATTCATTTTCATTTTGCTCATTTAGTAGTATTATTTCTACAACAAAGCAGCGTTGCGCTCCGGTTTGAAGGGTATGCGTGCCAGTGTAATTGCAGGCACATGACACATTTCAATTTCTGGTATAGAAACGCATTTGCAAGGCCGCTGCTATTGCAAGTGCCCATAGGCAGCGATGACCACTTAAAATCAAGTGTGCCGTTGGCTTGTTTGCCATCCAATTATATAAAAAAACCGGCCAAGTGCGAGTTGGACTCGCGCACGAGGGTTTCTGTACCATTCATTACCTATAAAAATGGCATAAAGGTCACGTTTGTTGTATGGGAGCCCCCCTTAACTATTTAATTTGTTTTAATTTTATTATTTATTTTTAAAGTGAATATTTTACTGAATATTTTGTTAATATTTCAAGCGTGTACTTATTGCTGTTATCAAATTTCGAGAAAAAACGAGCAAATAAATCACGTTTGTAGTATGGGAGCCCCTTAAAATATTAATTTTATTCTGTTTTTTAGTAGAAATACATCATCTGTGAAATTTTTTTCGATCGTCTAACTATCACGGTTCATAAGATACAGCCTGGTGACGGACAGACAGCGAAATCTTAGTAATAGTGTCCCGTGTTACCCTTTGGGTGCGGAACCCTAAAAAAATGAACCTACAACTCCTCCAATTAGTGATTCATTCCGAACAAAACTACTAAAGTATGAATAGAAATAAAAAAACTGATTCAATTGCACGATGGATTACCAGACAGGTATTGTACTAGTAACCTAGTACCTAACCTTTTTCTAACGTCAGGAAAATGGAAAATGGTTTGCTAACTGACAGGAGTCGAACACTGTTATCATTTCAGTTGAATAATTATTCTTGTGGAAAAATTAGCTTAACAATAATAAGATTACAGAGTGAGTGAAATCTATTAAAGATTTCTAAGCGTTAGCGACTGGAAAGAACGCATGCAATCTTCATTACATCTTCAACTTAAAACCAAGCATATAAAGTTGAAGATCTATTAAAGCCTACTCAGCGTTTGCGTTTATCGTTTGTTACATGGCTACAGGGGCTGATAACACAAGATACGTAATTATAAGTAACAAGCTTCTGCCTACGATTTCATTCGCGGGATATTTTCATCCGGGGTCCTGGGTTCGATTCCTAGGTCGGGTGAAAAAGTGTTATTGAGATTTTCCATCAGGAATTTCTCAGTAGCAGCCTGGAGTTTGGAAGTTGGTTGTGTGACACCCCCGTGCCTTGGAATGCACGTAAAGCCGTTGGTCCTGCGCCTGAACTCTCCGGTCCTGTCGGATTTCCGACCCATCGGGACATGAGAGTTAGGGAAGAGAGGGTGCACCTGTGTGTGTGTTTGCGCACACACTTGTGCACTATAATATCTCCTGCGAACGTGTCTAATCTGCATTAGGATTAGCCGCCGTAGCCGAAATCAGTCTGGAGAATTTCATTTTCATTTCATTTTTTCATTTAGTGACGTAACGTTTTCATTTCTCGTTTATTCTTGGGTATTATTCGAGCCCTCATTAATGGTACCTACACGAGCGTATAAATCTCTTTGCTTGGGAAGATAGACCACAGGGCTCTTCCCATCCCTAATTTATTCGTGTTTTCATCTTTGCGTATAATTATAAAAGAATAAAGAAACGATTGCGTCACAAGGTAGTAATTTGTGTTTTGTACTGCAGTGATCTCTGTTACCGAGGTTACGTGGGTAGAAATTTAGGGTCAAACGATTATCAACCTTATAATTAAACTCATAAGTAAGTATGTTAGTTAATGTCAATAACGCTTAGTCTTTTTTCTTTGCGATTCTGTCTAGTACTTATCTACACGAATATAACTAAGATTCGATGATTGCGTGGTGGTTCATTCGAATAGAATACATTGATTACCTCCGCAGTGGCTAGTGGAACAGGAGTCACCGCGGCTCAGGAGCGTAAAGGCTATTAAGAGGAACACAGGATGGGTATTAGTCAGTAAGTCGAACACTCTCTGCCGCTCCGCCTATAGCGAAAGAAGTCATTTAACGATTTCCCATCTTCAAAACAAAAAATAAATAGGGTGCACCCACCCCTACCTATGGAAGACCAATTTAAATATATTTTTTATTTCTGTTCTTTTATTTAAAACAAACGTTCGCTCACACTACGAACACTCCTGTATCAGAGGTGTATTTACAATCATTTAAACTCAAAGGCACAACCGGAATAACGGTCTGTGGGCCATACAAATATTTGTTCCGCGCCAACTGCGCAACCCGTGCCTACAACGTTACAACTGTACCATACAATCAACCTGTTGTACCAATGTACCGCCTTTGACCGTCCTATAATGTTACCTATTGTGGCTGAAGGTACACCCTACATGTTAGCTGTTGGCACAAAGTTTTGCTGCATTAAACGTAGCGAAGCTTAGCTCTGACAAATTGGCTTAGACGCCTTGTTGGCAGCTGTGATACAGCGCTTACCTGCAACCTTGCCTTATTCCATTACATGTGTGACATATGTATGTCGTACATGTAATGGAATAATATTTTTTTTTTTGGGTGCAGCTGGGCAATCTCGACAGCGGGAAATTTCAACTAATCTTAATAACTTCTACATTTTACTAAGATTAGGTTGAAATTTCCCGCTGTCGAGATTGCCCCGCTGCACCATAATCTATTTTTTTTTGGTTCGCGGTGGAAATCCTCATTGACTTCGTCCGTCATGAGGATTGACGGAGGGGCATGCCGGACTCTTACCGGCTAAAACCACCGCGGTGTTCCACCTCTGCCCATGGCCGGGGGTGCGGGATTCGCATAAGCATTCACCGCTCTGGATATACTGAACCGAATTTGAAAATTCTTTTGTCCTTAGAAAGCTACGTTATTTGTATGTATTATGAGTATATGCTGTATAACATCACGCTACGACACTCGGGAGCAGAGCAGTACCCAAAGACGTAATTTAATGCAGGCGTAAATACATTGTCTACGTTTATTGTATGACTAGCTTCCGTAGACTGAGCCACTGAAGAATACGCTATTAAATAGACAATATTCGCATTTTATAAACGATCACAATCTCACAGTTTCAATCTGACAAAAAATATTTAACCTACTTATATTTATTTTTATAAGTTTTTGTCATTGATTATTCTTGAGGTAAGATTGCGACTAGACTTAAAAAAGTTTTTAACTTTGGGAATTGGCTTTCTGATACTTAAAATACTAGTGTCGCTATTATAACAGGTATATTTTTAGATCCACGGCGGACATTCATTTCTTAAAAAGATTAAGCTTGAGTGTACTTTGTATCTTATAATAATGCTAGATACTATATCAACACTTACGGCTTACGAAGACGAAACAGTAACAGACTAGCGGTTTGCATTTTAATTGATAATGAACCAAAATTCAAAAGAAATTGAATTGAATTTTGCGTGAAACTGGTAGCGCATATTACTGCTTTGTTTGCGCTTGTTATTAGGGCCTGTTGCACCACCTCTGAATAGATACTATTCACCAGATTTTCATAAATGGAACAGAGAATTTGTGTTAACATTATGTTCAAAGTTGTGAGTGTTGTAATGCCCCAGTGTTTATAGCTCCCTCCTCGCAAACCTTCGGTTCGCAACTACTTTCTAAGTTTATCTTGAACATCACTAACATCAGTGAAGGAAAACATCGAAAACATCGAAACTTCGAATCTGAATCCGCTGTGACTTTCTTGATTGGCCTAAAAACTCGGTTGATAATTCGACTTTACACTAGCGCCACTCTTGTGAGCGTGTCAGCGAGTTGAACTAAAGATAAAGTATGAGATCACGTAAGAAGTGGCATTCTATACGGTAATGCCACCGTCACTTCGACGCTCACTTCGCACTTCAAAGTGTCAAATAAATCAATGTCATTTTGAACCTTAAGCGAAGTGAGGGTGAATAGCGACTTCATATGCGAGATCATGTCTGAATTTTACAGAATCGACGTACTGAACTTAAAATTAACATAAGTCAGAAATGGCAAATCCGCCCCGAGGTAGCTTAATAATGCCGTAATAATACGTAATCGTACCTTCTCTGTATGAGAAGGGGATTTATTATTGTCATGTGTCATGTAATCGGAACTACTACTTCTTTTCGTGTTGATTGACTTATTAGATTTTATTGGACTAGCATTGAGCAACCTGCCCCCCTAGCCAAGTCACAAACGATAAACGCAAACGCTGAGTAGGCTTTAATAGATCTTCAACTTTATGTGCTTGGTTTTAAGTTAAAGATCTAATGAAGATTGCATAGCGTTTTCGTTCGTTCCAGTCGCTAACGCTTAGAAATATTTAATAGATTTTCAACTTAAGGCTCTTGGGTATTAGGTTGAAAATCTATTGGTACCTACCGAGCGTTTACGATTATCGTTTGTGACTTGGCTAAGGGGGCTGTACAGCTCTATCATTGGCCTCGTTTAGGTACTAAAGAGATGACGTATGTCCTTCTTTTTTGGATGTCAAATCATCAATTGACTTCTCCCGCCCTAGTGTCACACTTTTACTGACTACTTGTAAACCCCATCCATGTTCCTTCATGTGCCCTTTGCGTTCCGGGGGCGCGGTATCTCTTTCGAACAACCCGCAGCCCCGGCAGGCATCGGCCCTTAGTGGCTCCTCCGATTGTTTTGCTGACATCTCTTTGAGGCGCGCGTGGAACACGAACGCGCCGCCCGTTGACACGGCGTGAAGGACGTCCTGTGATGGTGTTCCACAATGGCACTGCGTTAGCGATGGGTGAATAACACCCCACTCGGCCAAATAAATTTTACAGCGGCCTACCTGGGTCCCTAATCTCCTTCGAAGATGGTGGAACAGGTTCCCATCATCACGACTAAGGTTAACGCTTACCGGTTAGGGCAGAGTGCTCGGCCGGGCTGTAGCATGGTGGCGCCACGCTCGCCTCTGTGGGACTGCACGGTGGGGGGCCTTCATGCCGATGCACACCTTTCTTTACCATATAACAGCGCGGCATTGCGGCCAACGCTGAAACAAAAAAAAACACACCATCAGTTATGAAATTGAACTGTAGACTCATAGACATAAGTCTTACATTCGTTTAAGGACATTCAAATCTGAAATCCGGGATATAAGTACCTAAAAATGATCATTATAAAAACCGAAAAAAGATATGTGCTAGTCTGCCCGAACAAGCCAATCCACAATTTCTCAATAATTAAATTAATTAAATCATTATTAAAGTCAAACTCAAATCGTTTTAATTAAACTATTAAAAAGGTCTTTTGAATGTCATCATGCCGCTTCTCACGACACGTCATTTGTCAAATTGTGATAAATATTTTAGAAGTTATGCGGTAGCAGATAACCATACTGAAATCATGAAACAGCCCGAAATAATAAACCCTAGTATTGGCTTCGGGCAGGTCTCCCATTGGCAGCACGCATGGAAAGGTATTTTTTGGCGACAAATAAAAATGTGATTTAACTCTATGGAAATAAAGTTGAAATTTTAGTGTAAAAATACCGCGGTATAGTACTTATACTTAAGACCGTTAATATTAAAATTTGCGGACCTTAGTTTTGTAATGAATCAGCGTAAAATATCCAAAATCTAAGAAATTTGAGAAATTTTGGCGTGTATTGGTTGGTCGCTTTGATGGATCTAAACCCTAGGAAATGTCCAAAATAATTTCGCAATGCTTAGTACACACAGTCGCATGTTCCTTAATATTTTAAAATAGTGGGCGTGTACAGTCAGCATCAAAAGTAGATTAACATTTCAGATTTATTAATCCTATAAAATACGAGATCGATGTAAAATGAAGAACATTAACATTGTTATCGACTTTTGTTACTGACCGTACACACAGAAGTAGGATAGTAAGGCCAGTAGTCATCATAAGTCCTGTTGCATTCCTCTTGCACATTTTTATACAAACCAATTATTAATGCCCAAACACGTTTTTTTTTTATGGGACAAGCCCGCCACTCTTTTCCCAAACCACTGCAACTTCTGTAAGCCAGAATCAACAGTGGCGACCACAAGAAAAGCGCCGAGACAATGAAGCTCGACGAGTCCCGAAAAAACGATTCAACTGTCTTGGATCCCGCAACGAAATTAATCAGAAAAGATTAGCGGAGGAGTAAGACCCAAACACATATAAAAATAAAAAATAAAACCATATTCGTAGTGCTGTATGTTAATCACACACACACACAAAAAAAATGCACAAACACATGCTCCTAAAATCATAAAGATTCATTGAAATGCGCGACCACCGAGTCAAAATCATGTCGGCACGGTAAGCTAACCACGTATTCGCGTTGCGATAACTTTACATAATATTTTTACGAGGAATATGTCTAAAGAAATTGAGGCGGTAAAATGTTTTGCAGCCAGTTTCACACTGCTGTAGGTACCTACGCGGCGGATCACATAGATAATGTGGTCACGGAATCTTCTATATTAATATTATGAAGCTGAAGAGTTTGTTTGTTTGGTTGAGCGTGATCAGGAACAACTCGTTCGAATTGAAAAATCTTTTTGCGTTGCATAGTCCGTTTATCGAGGAAGGCTATAGGCTATGTAACATCACGCTACGAACCATAAGAGCGGAACAGTAACAAAAGACGTGACTTGACGCGGCTGAAAAAAAAACGCAAACGGTGTTGCTGGCAAAAGCTAGTCGTATAAGAAGTCTATTATCCTAATATTATAAATGTGAAAGTAAGTTTGTTTGTTTGTTATCTTTTCACACCTAAACCACTAAACCGATCATCCTGAAATTTCGCACATACATTGTCAGGTGTACAGAAACGGACCTATGATACCTTTCATCTTGAAAAAAATAACTGTTCCCGAGGAAAACAACAATAACGTTCTTATGATAATAGATGGCGCCACGTGTCTTTTGAAGTTCTTTCTCTGCATCCGTGATAACCGACATTTACGCGGATAAAACCGCGGGCAAAAGGTAGTTCAAATATGTTTAAGTACGATAAGCTCAAAGTGCTGAAATGTAGGAAAAGATACCAAAAATCATGTTACAAATTGTTTAATGAAATCTGAACTCTAGCAGCTCTTTGTATGTAATCGACTAGACCTATAATACTACTATTATTAACGCGAATGTTTATGAGGATGGATGGTTGGAGTCCCGGAGAAACGATTCAGCTGCCTTGGACCCCACAAAGAGGAACTTGGAACTTGTTGTTGTATAGCTTAAGTGCACTTTAGACTACCTTTAGTTTTATAAATAAGAGAGTATTTAAGCGACACGTCCTAACGATGAATCCCCTAAATATCCCCAAAATATCAAAAAGTAAGTAGTAAAATAAATACTGTGGCAAGTATTCACTTGTACAACACATTTCACCGTACAAGACAAGCTGTCACAAATTGAGGTCGCCCTCCAAAATGGGAACTGTAAATCCGAAGCGCTTTGATACAAGCTGGAATTGTGTAAACCAAACCGCCAATGCGCTCAGTAGTGCGATTTTCTAAGCCTCACTTTGTAATTCGAATGCTGAATTGGCAGTGAGATTACAAAATGGTATTCTGTTAAACACGATCACGTTACCAAGTGAATACTAAACCAAGGTCAAGTGGGTCCGTTATCAAAGTGAGAGCGGTCACTTGAGTGAGACTCGTTTTCGAGTTTGCATTTTAGAGAATCGCACTACAGGTTAACCGGTTCACTAGGTAGCTATCGAGTTATAACACGTCACCTGTCACTCAGGTACCGTCACGCCACCACGTCACACCGCCACGTCAGGCGTTGCCCACGTCACGCGTCGCCCACGTCACGCGTCGCGCTCGGCCCGTTTCCACGGGCCCGCTTGGCTTAGATGTTGCATTGGGGACCATATGTGACGTGAACGCTCAATATGCCTTTGTTACTCCAAACATTGTTATACGACGTCACAGTTTGAATTTGGTGAGTCAGGAGAAATATGACTTTACTAATAAAACTTGTGAGGAGAATGTTGGCTCAGTGACTGAGCGATTGGCTGCTACGATGCGTGTCGCGGGTTCGATTCCTGCACGGAATAAATATTTGGATGATCTACAGGTAGTTGTTCCGGGTCTGGCTGTTTGTGTTTGTGAGTTTATATGTTTGTAAATGCACTCACGATGCAGGAGAAAATCCTAGTGTGGGGCAACGTTTTCTTTAACAAAAGGATTGTACCTGCTAGGTGAAGAATAAGTCATGGAGAAGAATAAATCATTAATTCCCTTCTACGAACAGGCCAATGATGTTGATAACATAACAAACACTGGATGTACTATACAAAATGTAAATATAGTGTATGTGTAAACTAATTAATTCCTGTTATTTCAAAACTTCGCGTAGTTATTCTATGAATTGAAAAGCTTCCTATACTAAAACGAATACTTAACAAGCCTACAAAAGCGAGTCAATATACCCCAAGCCTTTGTTCCTGAATTTATATTCCAAGCAAACACAAGCTCAACTCTTTCGTTCCCCGCACGTTTAGTTTTTGCATATTAACCCCGAGCTTTGCGAAAACATGTTCACACTAATTATGAGCATTGAAGCGTATTTCAATGTTAACTTTAGCTGCGTATAAATGTTGGAAAACAAAATTTAATAATGTATTTTTTACATACACAATGATCGCTAAAGATGTGTATAGAGATGAAGGGTGCCGCCGACGCGACACCAGCTTAGTAAAGCTCGGAAAAGTAATATTTTTCCTTAGGACAGACTTAGGAGGCTTTACTCCGCACTCAGACAGTACTAAGAGGAAAATCATAAAATCTCCCACTATTACAATAAGCACCTCTTGATTATAAATCAAGAGGTGCTTATTGTAATTGTTAACCACAAAACGTTCTCGATATAAAATTGGTGAAAGCCTGAAAAATGAACAGTTCGTTAATTGAATGTGTGCAAGCTTATCGTTGAATTAATTGATACAATATTTGGTTCATTCAACTGGCCGACCAATCATCCGACAAATTGTTCGAGAGCTCATGTTTATTTTGTAAGTAATTAGGCATCAATATCGATGCTGCAGTTTGGCATAAAACAGTTTTGATGCATCGACTTCGTTAGTCGTGCCGGGTTTAAACTTTTGTTTTTTGCTAACAGAGCTCAGCTCGGTCCTATATTTTTTTAGGAACGACTGAAATATAATCTCAGGCTGTCCAGAATCCCTCTAGTTTAGGTACCTACAGATTTTGACATTTATTGTTGCTAAGATTAGATTGCGACTAGTTTCTGAACAGAGACCTTTTCAAACATAAATATGTTATGTCTCACGTGAAAAGGAACAGAGCTCGTAGAGCGCTCTGAGCGGATTTCCTGTGACAAGACACGTCGGCAAAGTGGCATATAATGCACCTTTTATACGAGCTGTGTGGGCTGTGGGTAGGTGAGACGCGCCACCGCAACCGCGGAACGCGCCCCTCTAATACTATTAAAATCACCGTGTCGTAGGAATTTCACAGGAATAAACTATTACCTACGCGTAATTAGAATTCTGCTGTTCTATATTTAATTTTTCCTAAGAAACCGTGCTGTAAATGTCTGCAAACGACTGTCATGAAAACAAAATTAAGTCTTTGAGACCACATTGTCAAAAATGTCATTTTAAGGTCATTGTATAACCACTCGCTCTTTTAGAATAGCCAACGAAGCTTCAGACACTGCCATTTGTTTTTAACCTATCACGTATTTTTTTTTGACAAGAAAATGACTCCATCGTCATTATAACATTGCTGTGCACTATACTAATCAACGTACTTTTTATGAGTTGTCAAAGCGTGAACCCATTTTTTTTTTTTTTTTTTTTTAAGGATGATTTATTCTTCCCAACGTTGAGCGGTGGGGAGTGTCATTCTCTTATTGACAAAAACCCATCCATGTTCCTCTTAATGCCCTTTGCATTCCAAGGCCGCGGTAACACTTTCGAACAAAATTCGCAACCCTGGCAGAACACGGGAGCCCCATAGATTTTGTATGGCAATAGCAAGTTGAGACGCCACTTACGAGCAAACTCAGTCGACTATTTATTGTTTTCGAAGCAACTAAACCTCCGTTAATTGAAAATTAATCGTGTTTTCCCCGTACAGCACACTAGATATTCATCCGAATACTTGAATCTCCGATATTCGAAACTTGAACGTCAAACACAAACATTTGTCTAACAGGCACGAAATAATTAGATGAGTATGAACTCAAGTTGTTCTTCATTATTGGAACGTACATGCAAACTAAGTGGTTCCGTATTATGCAACACACCCGTGCTCGCGACTTTAAGTTAGACTGAGAACCCAGAGTCGCTAGACTTACGTGACTTAACTTGGTTGTTTAGAGAATACTTGGTGAAGGAGATATGCGTACTTGTTGGATTCAATGCTTCAGTATTTTAAGCCCCCGGCTCAAAAAGAGGGGAGTTGTAAGTTTGACGTGTCTGTGTATATATGTGTCTGTGCGTCGGTCTGTCGCAGCGTAGCTCTTAAACGGGTGATCCGATAGGAACGCGGTTTATTTAAATTTGGAAACAGATTTCCTAGCAGTGATTCTTAGATATGTTTTATCAAAATCGGTTTAGCCATTTCAATGTTATCAGCTCTTTTGTTAGCTGCGGTAGGGACCTTTATTCTTCTGTCGGGAATCACTTACGTTTTTTAATTTTATAATACTTTTATAGATATCAAATACAAAAAGAAATTAAAAATGGCCCAAGATTTAAATTCGCAATTACCTACGTATACCAACTTATGTATTACATTTTAGCCTATTATAACAATTTTCAGCTTAGCTAGAAAGAAGTACGTCTCGAGACTCATACCGTCTTAACTACATTTTCAAGATGGCGTAGCCCTGGCAACTATCAGATCTTGAACTTCTACGTATAACGTTATTTAACTTTTCAGTTCCTATTTCAATAGAGCGGATTTTATCACAGAAACACCTCGTGAGTATTTCTTAGCGGGGCGTGTAGAATTTATTTGGCGTGAACCCAATCCGTCGACTAGTGAGAAGGTTTGGCATTCGCGCACGGATAGTCAATACAACGCGACACGAGCTGCGAATGTGAATGCGAAATTTCACTCGTATTTTATGGAATTCAATGAAGAATATTATCGGTTTTTGGTTCATTGGTTCGCGAGCGTACAATGATTAGGTACAACCGATTTAAAAACATATTTAACGAAGCCGAAATTTACATGTTCTTCCTATCATTTCCTTTCAACAGGAAAACCTTTTGAGTACAGACCTATTGCAGGTAAAATTTACGTATTTTTTATGAAATTGGTATTTAAAAGTTATAACTTTACTTGACGACCCCTCCACTATTGCATGCAGCCACAGGCATTGTTTAGCGTGCGTTACATTGGACGCTACTGTTTCCTACCAATAATGTTTGCAAAAAGTTACTTAGTTTATTGCGCATTTCGCGTACTTAGTTGTCATGTTACATTCCATATAATGTCGTGATGGTATTGAAAAAATTAATACATAGGTAATTATGTTTTTTGGGCGACAAAATGTGCTCCGAATATCGATACTCGGAAAACTGCCCCCGTTGGTCTCGTGGTAGCGAGCACGACTGATGAGCATGGGGTCTTAGGTTCGATTCCCAGCTCGGGCAAAATTTTTTATTAGGTAAGTGTCATGATGATAATTGATGCTTGGTTAGTTGGTCTGTATTGGTATTGGTATAACGGGCTGGCGGCCGCAACTCCACGCCTGTTTGCGTATTTTACGTACGGGTGGGAAGTAGATCATTCGGTCCACCCAAATTCCCCAAGGAAGGCCAGCATCCCCTTGATGCTGCCGGCGATCTCCCTACTCTTATCTATCTACTTCTATCTTTACGTTTATGGAGGAATCGGGAAAGCAACAAGTATGTCAAGTTCACATTTTGGCACGACGACTACATCTATAAACTCATTGTTTTGCCTTTACCTTAATAATTTTAATCCGACTGTTAGCTTCGAAGATACACAAAAAAACATTTTCATCTTTATTATATAAGGTAAAGGTAAATGAATGGATAGTGTGATGTGTGAAAGATATAAAGAAAGAAAAACCATATTATTCGCGCGTAACGGCTGACGCTCAGCATTAAGCCGTGGCCCGTGAACGAGGCACGGAACCACAGCGCTGGTTTCCAGCGTAAGGCGGCAGTGTGCTGTTGCAGATTAGATTGGATCAATTACAAAGATTTGTCAGCCCAAATTATTTCGTCGCGTGCCTCCACTGGCTCGCATGTCATTGAATTAACACCTACCATCACGCCGGGTCTACATTGTGTAGACCCACAGTTCGTCGGTATGTTTAGGTCCCATGTAATAGGGGGCGAGGCCATTGCCACAAATCTTTCATCTTTATATTGGATGCATATGTAATGCTGAATTATTCCTAATCTACACTAATATTATAAAGAAGTAAATTTTGTTTGTTTGTTTTTGTTTGTACTGAATAGGCTCAGAAACTACTGCACCGATTTTAACCATTTGTTCACCAATAGATAGCTTCATTATTTTTGAGTAGCATAGGCTATATAACATCACGCTACGACCCATGGGAGCGGAGCAGTAACAAAAGAAAGCCGTAACTGAACGCGGTTAACACCATGGGGTATATACATAGCTAGAATACCATAAAACTAACCACCAGAAGACCATAAACCATAGAATAAATCCCATAAAACCTCCACTTTTACACCATAAACACAATATAAGCTCAAACTTCCTATTTACAAAGCACAGGGTCCACTTGAAAATTACAAACTAAGTTGCATGGTAAGCACGAAGCGCCTACAGTTTGTTAAGTAAATAAAAGTATCTTGCAATCATTATGACAAAGTTGGCAACGCTTGGGGGAGGGGAGCAACAAGTCCGTCTAGACCTCCCCTTTGACTTTAGACTGGCTGCACGCATTTATTCGCAGGCGAACTCCTGAACGGTCTTAGATACGGACTTCAAGTTTTGACAAAAACAAAGTCAAATCAACTGGTTGCTAATTTTAAAACTAATTTGTTTTGACCAATATATTGTATTTCTCTTCGTCATTAATTCTACATTTGAGTATGACTCACACACTGATTCGTTGTCTTTGGCTTTCATTTCTAATTTCCAGCACTGAGTACGTATTGTAATACTTTGAGTGACTTTTTATTTTTGATAGATAATTTTGACATTTATTTATGTTTATGGAATGAATATAACTGTACAACTTATTGTAATACTTTTTTTTTAAGAGTATGTATGGAGTTTCTTACCCGTTCTTCTCCATACTAATATTAATGATTTTTTCATGTGAGGACGTTCAAAGGTGCCTTTAATGGCCTAATTAAAATAAATGATTTGACTTTGACTTTGATAGTTACTCCACTAATTACACTCCACACATCCATAGGTATAGATGTGTCTTGCTGAAGATGAAATTTCTAAGTGGTGTTCATGGTACTTACTTAGTCAACTTAGAAGGAATTGCAGACCGTATCAATGATCAAATTCACGATAGGTTATGTAGTGTTTATTTAGGGCCATGCGTCGTTACGTTTCAAATTAATTGATTAATTCATTAATTCGAATCTTCGAATGGTTGGCGGAGTGCGATTCCCGCACGGAACCAATATTTGTATGATCAACAGTTAGATGTTCCGGGTCTGGCTGTTTGTGTATGTGAGTGTATATGTTTGTAAACGCACCTACGAGGCAGGAGAAATTTCTAGTGCGGGGTAGCAAAGTGTTAAAAGAAAAAAAAGAGTTTGGATTTAAACATAATTACACTCTCAAAATTGCACTAGATAAACATTTACAGTATTAATACCAACATGTGAAAAGATATCAATGTTAAAGTCACAGCATTTATTTCAATTAGACCAATTACATGCACTTTTGAATTGTCAAGAAGTTACAGTTTAAAATTGAAGCTAGTTGCTCGTTCCAAAACGTTTTTTATCTCACATCGAAATACAGTTTTAAATACAAGCCGCGCTTCGTCGCAGGGGCAGGTAAAATAGGTAAATAATATCATTAAATACTGCTCCAGTGAGTACTTAAGAGCTACTTACTCAAATAACACTCATACCGAGAGTTCGTGGCGGAGCGAGGCTCTTGGCGTTTTCAACTATTAACGAACGTTTGATATTTGTATATAACGACCAAAGCTTTTCTCACTGTATTTTCAACACGGAGATACTGATTTTAAAAATAAAACAACATTTTAGTTTACATTTTAAAGTCAAAGTCAAATCATTTATGCCAATTAGACCATTAAAAGGTACTTTTGAATGTCAATAAATTAAACATATTGAATCTAGTTGCCCAATCCAAAAGGTAGTTTCGTATGCAGAAGAATGGACAAGAAACTCCATACTTTAGTAATATACGGGCCTGTTGGTCTAGTGGTTAGTGGCACTGACTGCTAAGCCGGAGGTCGTGGGTTCGATTCCCACCCAGGACAAACTTTGTGTGATGAGCATGATTGTTTGTTCTGTGTCTGGATGTGATTTATCTATAACATGCATGTATTTATAAATTATATAAGTATGTATATCAGTTGTCTGGTTACCATAACACAAGCTCTGCTTAGCTTGGGATCAGATAGCCGTGTGTGAGTTGTCCCAAGATATATTTATTTTTATATTTATTTTATATAACTCTTTGTAAATGAGCTCGTCCGGGGAAGAACTACCACCATACCTATTTCTGCCGCAAAACAGCGTTGCTGTGTTCCGGTTAGAAGGATATAGGTGCGGTGTAATTATAGGCACATGAAACATTTCAACTTCGTCTCTGGGATGGCTTGCAAGGCCTCTGGTTATTGCAGATGCCTATTCTAAAGGCAGAAATTACCACGTAGGTAATATCAGGTGATGAGACGGCATGTTTGCCATCCATCTATGTGTAACAAAATAATCACGCAAAACCAAATAAAATGAATTAACATACCCAACTTAAATTACATTGCATTGGTAGACGTTATTGATTTTAAATGTTACTGCGATTTTATATTTTTTAAAGTACGACTTTTTTTCACTTTAGTGGTACAAAATGTTTGAACTCTCCACAATTGTCTAGTACAGACAATACCAGTAGCCTGTCCTGGAAATAAAAAAAATGCAACTGCATTCCGCTGCGCCGGATTTTTACCTAAAAGCGTTTGATGCCGTTCATTGCATTTTCGGACAAAAGTCGCCATCGGTCGAGTAGACTCTACTTTATTGGATTACCGAAAATTCTATGAACATCACATAAAAGTGCGCATCTACATTCCTGGATCCCATTACAGTTCGAAAGCCAAAGTCTTAGTTTTAACAAAGATAAGAATTTATTAAAACAAGCCCGGGCTAAACAAAAAGAGACCGTAACCGTTTGAATGTTAAATTACTTTTAAAATTGTAACAAACATAGTACTTCAGTGTGTTAATAAATATGAGCGCAGAGCTTTTCACCAATGAATTATGCAGAGGGCTATTACGTATTCCGTTTACGCTACATTAGCTCGTAAAAGGTCATCATCATATCTGCAGATTTCTTGAGAAAATATATAATCTTCTTGATCAACGTTTTCTTAAAAAAAAACAGTTATTTTTCCTACTTTTGTTAACCATATTCTCTTCTTATAATAGACTACGGATAAAACCACATAATAATGTTTTCTCCGTCCCGCTTTTTCTGCGAAATCGGAAAAGTAATTACTAACGTACGGTTGTACGTTCCACGTTTAAATTAGAGGGTGGTTCTAGCAAATTGTTTGATTGGTACTGACATCAACATCAAAGGACTTAGTAGTAATGTACAATTCTGTTTTTATATTGGAAATAGCTTGGAAATACCCGTTTTGCATAAAATATTTATTCAATTCGAAAGGTTTTTATTTAACGAGGAAGGCGGTTTGTGGTTGCCTCGTGGTCCTAACGCGACTGCTACGCTAGAAGTCTTGGTTTCGATTGTCGAGCTAAGTGTTATTGGGTTTTTCTATGAAATTCTCAGTAGCAGCTCGGTGTTAGGATTTGTGTCCGGTTAATGGCAATAGGCTCATCCCGGCTCGTTTGCTGACTTGAAAATCGAACCTAACTAGGCTACCTATGCTAACGAGGCAGCTTAAAATACATTAACATATAAAAAAAAGGAAGCGACTTGCAGACATCTCACTAGCCGCTAACAATTAAATTATTCGTGGCATTTCCAGCGGAGCAGTTGCCGTTTCGGAGCGATGCTCTAATGATTAGTTAGGTACATTTCAGTCTTGCTTGTTGAAATTGAATTGGCGCAACTACGATAGAGTGTAGCCCAGCCATTAGTCGATAATTAGTGCATTCGCCTACACAGACGGCATAGTGTTCACATGTGGAGATTAATTGCTCGACCAATCATATTACTGAGCTCATACTGCTTGCCTGCATCATGTGTTAGACAGTCGTACAACAAATTGGTTCCATGATTACATGTTATAATGAATGGGGATGACAGTTGGGGATTGGAGTTGTCTATAGGTAGCGGTGACCACTTCACAACAGGTGGGCCGAGGGCTTGCTTGCCATCCAATGCATCAAAAAACAAATGTATAATACAATTAAATATTCTTCCCTTCATTGCGATAATTTTTTGTTCTGGAATATACCTCGATACTTCCTGGTTACGGAGATATTAAAGTTCAAAGTTCTAACTTTGTTTTACTTGTAGTCTTCTTTAATTCAAATTCAAATTATTTACTCGCAAAACATGTGTAGATTGACCATAATAAAGTCTTCGTAGCAACTAATAGTATACTATGTACGTACGTACGTAGTATGTCTGTATGTGTATGTGTGTAGTGGACTGCCCTGTTGGTCTCGTGGTCGCAAGCGCGACTGCCGAGCGAGGGATCCCGGGTTCGATTCCCAGGTCGGGCAAAAAAGTTCCATTAGGAATTTCTCAGTAACAGCACGGAGTTTGGAAGTTGGTGGTGTGACACCCCCGTGCCTCGGAAAGCACGTAAAGCTGTTGGTCCCGGCTGTCATTCGCAGATCTTTGGCAGTCGTTACGGATAGTCAGAAGCCGAAAAGTCTGACAACCAGTTTAACCAAGAGGTATCGTGTTTCCCAGTTACTGGGTTGTGGAGGTCAGATAGGCAGTCGCTCCATGTGAAACACTGGTATTCAGCTGCATCCGGTTAGACTGGAAGCCGACCCCAACACAGTTGGGAAAAAGTTAAGCAGATGATGAGTAACTAATAGTATACGAAACCTAAATACACATTATGTAATATTTAAATGAAATTACATAAGTAGTTACAACCTTCTCAGAAAATAAGTTTAAAATGTTATAACTAAACTATAAAAGCCCCTACGACCCCTGTGTGCAAAAAACCGTACCTAATGTTAACTATGATAAAATTAACAGTAACATTTCACAACAAAAGTCTTTTTGCACCCTGTATAAACCAAAGTCATTAATTTCGTTTCCTAAACTATGTACAGTCAGCAAAAGAGATAAGTAACCAGTGTCGCCTAATAAATTCAAAGTTTTTCAAAAACCGATAGAAATTTTTTAATGAATTAAATTTTTATAATAGAAAATGTACAGTTTATTTATTAAATTAAATTTCATTTAAAAACGACCACCGGTTTGAAAGAAATCTTCAACTACATTAGACGGTCCGGTTACTTATTTCTTTTGTTGATCGTACCTGCATTGCATATACAGAAATACCTTGCCTACCTATACCTATTTCTCGACAATAAACGAAAGTATTTTACTTATACATGTAGTTTACAAAAATGTGTCTAAACACACATTACACGAAGACGTTCTTTATTTTACATAATGTACAAAATAAATGAAATCGAAAAGTCATGTTGGCCTTAAAAATTAAAAACATCCAAAAATCTATGCCTGCTGTGTGATTCTGTAAGACCTCGTTCTAAACTTCGAATCTGAATCCGCTGTGGCTTTCTTGATCGGCATTCTAAAAACTCGGTTGATAATTCGAATTTACACTAGCGCCACTCTTTCGAGCGTGTCAGCGAGTTGAACTAAAGATAAAGTATGAGATCACGTAAGAAGTGGCATTATATACGGTAATTCCACCGTCACTTCGACGCTCACTTCGCACTTCAAAGTGTCAAATAAATCAATGTCATTTTGAACCTTAAGCGAAGTGAGGGTGAATAGCGACTTGAGATGCGAGTTCATGTCTGAATTTTACAGAATCGACGTACTGTACATTTAAATAAAATCATCTGAACGGAAAAATCAGAACGTCAGAGCTACATTGAAACACGTGAAATCTGCACTCACCCTAATGTATTACAAAATTAACAAATGTGAGAAAGAGTGAGGTAAAGCTATGCTGCATGCAGCGGGTTGTTCAAAAGAGATACCGCGCCCCCGGAACGCAAAGGGCACATGAAGGAACATAGACAGGTTTTAGTCAGTAAAAGTCTAACACTCCCTCCCGCCCCGCCCAGGGCGGGGGAAGTTATTTGATGATTTCACGTGTTAAAAAAAAACTATGCTGCATAGCTTTATTTACAAGATACTTCGTCCTGCATAGCCTATGCAGGACGAAGTATCTTGTTTCTCTTTTTCGCAACGCAAAGGTTTCGACAGTTGGTATTCCGAACCCTACTTTTTAACAGGATAAACATAGCGAGTAACTTCTCCGGATGTAATTACTTAAAAAAATACTGAATATTCATCGATACACCTAACACTACAAAGTTACAAAAGAGAAGTTCCTGATCTGTTTTTGAAGAGTATTCAGCTACGCTGGGGACGAACCAATTGACGGATAAACGAATTGATCCCTGACCCGGACGTTTTTCGACGCACCCGGAATTTTATAGGTGCTAGTTGATAACTTGATTGCCAATGCCACCTATCGGTACTAAAATACCGCTTCAGGCAAAGTTAGGTAATAGTGTTATAGGAAAAATGACGAAATACCCTAATGGAGCGACAGCCACTTGTATTCCCCCTTCAAATTGAGTTATCCGGATGTAATTGCTTCTTCCTTTACACTCAAATAAGCTTGATAGCTCATCATAAAATTATATTTAAAGCTGCGGCCTGTTGGTCTAGTGGTTAGTGGCCCTGACTGCTAAGCCGGAGGTCGTGGGTTCGATTCCCACCCAGGACAAACTTTGTGTGATGAGCATGATTGTTTGTTCTGTGTCTGGGTGTGATTTATCTATAATATGTATGTATTTATAAATTATATAAGTATGTATATCAGTTGTCTGGTTACCATAACACAAGCTCTGCTTAGCTTGGGATCAGATAGCCGTGTGTGAGTTGTCAAAAAAAAAAAAAATGGTGTGGAACACGTTGTGGCGTGAAGGGTTAGGGTTCCAAAATCATATTATGCTGAAGCCACGCTAAAAGTTTATGTTTTGATGTTCATCGCGAAAATAAAATAAGTAAACAGTTTTTTTAGCATATTAATAAAATAGATTAACATAAAAATGTAGGCTGGTAAAGTGTGGGGGCGAGTTAAATATTGCGTTATCGCATAATTTACTTACCTACCCCACACTCGTCTCCCACGTGGAAGGTTGCAGGTTCGAAAACTTATTATTTTTTTGGTTAACTTAGATGATTTTACTTATTTTCAAAATCACAAGCCATCACGCCTTGTAAAGTTGTCTCAACTTCATATTAAAATTCTATATAAAATCCAAAAGTCAAAATCTCGACAAATTAACAGTATCTAATATGCAGAATTCTACGAAAATCAGGCGGTCTTGCATGTGTAACTTACATAACTTTCCAGATTTGTCATACTGACATGGTCGCTGCTAAATTATAGAGCCCCCCCTCCCCCCCCCCTCCCCCCCCCCCTCCCCCAAAGACGGGGGACATCCATAATGGCAGTAACCACAGAACAAATAAAGGTAGACACAGTTAAAAGACAGACGTAACATTATATCCGTGGGAGAAACTACACGACACTTGCATTAGAATATTGCGACGGAGACAAACTAACTTATTTATGTAGAAAATAGCCGGTACTAGTCGCTATTCACTTTTATAATTGCTCTGCCACATACTATAATCCTTTTATTTATTCTGTACTTAATGTTAGTGCAACTGGCCTTTTTGCCGATTAAAATTGCTCCCGTTATTTTTGTTTTTTTATATAGAATGTTTTGAATAATTTCGAATGCAGCAAATGTACTACTAGCACTTTGATATTAAAAGTTTGATAGAATAGCGTTGAAACTGGTATTGAATTAACAAATGTTTCATTCATTCATCTAAATATTTATTTAGGGCTGGTGTTTTAATAATATATTAACAAAACCTTTTAAAAAAAGCATACCATTTCGCAATTTAATTAAAAAGCTCTAGATTTATGTCAACAAGTTGATAGGTATGCACCTACTACCTCTGAATGCATCAAATGCATGTTACCAAAAGTAAGAGAAAATTTAAAAAGAATTTCCGACGCGACGTTTAAGTTTTATTCTCATTCCGCGTCAAAGAAAGTATGTTAAACGGTACAGCAAAAGACTGAAGTTTAACTCAAAATGCTTTACATTGGAGGCGGCGTCACAGCCCCAGGTACAAAGGGCGATATTAAATGCACGCTAGACTCAAGTAACTACAATGTTACAAGAATTTCCCGGATATCCGAGCGAAGGTATTCAATCGGGCGATACAGTCAGCTGTGTCTAGACATCCCGCAATAGAACGCCACATAATTATTTATACAGGCTTGGATAGAAACGTCTCAGTGAATGATTTATATAACGGCCTGCAACTGATTTAATCCCCTTGGTAGACGGACAAAAAGTCAACTTCAACGAGTTCCGCATTTCCCATTAGACGTTCGGACCCCTAATCTTTTTAGGGATCCGAGCATAAAATGGGAAATGCGTGTACAAAGTACGCGTTGCAAATTCTTCAATTGTATTATGTGATACCGAGGAACCATGGGTGTACATTAGTGCACCTATGCCTAACCCTTCGGCGAATACAGGCGTGATGGTATATTATGTATTATGTTATTATGTGATATACGAGAAGTTGAATAAGTAAATCTGTGCACCTAAAAGTTTTAAATCTAATTACAATCTCCATCAAAACAAAGTCTATTAATCTTGGAAGTTTAAAAATCATTACTTTACTATTCTTTGTTGCCCTTAGTTTAATAATTTATTCCGAGCAGCATTCTAGAGGTTTCAGAAAAAATCTCTTTCGCGCTTCGCGATGGAAATTGTAATTGAAGTTTTTCTTTCATAAAAGTTGAGCACTCAATATCGGCAAGCTCCTTGAGTTTATGAGTGTTCCAACACTAAACCTTCCCCAAGGCTTGCAAGTAATAATGATAGGGAAAGGTGGGAAAATGTATTTAAGGTCTCTTTGTAATTTTAGAATTAGTTTGAAAACACGCCTGTAGAGACTGAACCTAGAGTCGCTAGAACTACGTCATTTTAGCATTGAAGAAATTTTGAGGATAGTTATAGATCCCTATCGTAAGTATACTTCAGCCTGTTGCGGAATTCGCTCGAAAGAGTCACCACGGCCCTGGAACGCAAAGGGGAGGAACACGGATGGCTTTTTGTCAGTAAGAGTCTGACACTTCCTTCCGCTTCACCCAAAGCAGAAGAAGTCATTCGCCAGTACACCCCAGCCGTCGCTACTACTACTTTGCCCACTAATGTTTAATTGCACTCTCAATAAAACAAATATAAGTATGAAAGTCATAAAGTTTTTTTTACTTGACACCGGATCCACATGATCTGTGTACCCAAAAAAATGATGAAAAAGTCATCCGATTAAAGGCACATGATGTAAAAACTTTTAATTAAAAAAAAACAACTGCCTTCAAAAACTAGAAAGTGAAAAATAACTTTAGCTTTGGAAGTCGGCGGCTTTGGTTCTGTTTGTTGTTTTGTATTGCCACCGACTTCCAAAGCTAAAGTTATTTTAAACTTTTTAGTTTTTGAAGGCAGTTGGTTTTTTTTTATTAAAAGTTTTTTTATTTTTAGCTTTTTATTATCAACTTCCTGTCATCCAAATCCATGAAGGAACTGTCATACTACGTAAATTAACTTGACACCACTAAAACGTCATAAAAAAACAGAATACTTATACGATTTCGTTTACTTAAAGGATTTTTTTTTCGAATACTACTGAATATACCTGTGTTACCCTTTCGAGTGTACACGCGTGATGTTATGTTGTGTAATGGTGTAAACAATGCTTAGATATGCTATAGCAACAATCGCGGTTAATCTGCTGTTATTTATTGAAGATTTCCTCCGATTTCTACAAGATCCCATCATCAGATATTGAAATGGTGACAATGGGACCACACGGGAAGCACCAGCTTTCAAATAAAAAAAAAACATGTCAATCGGTTCACCCAGTCGGTAAATTTGAGGTAACAAACATAAAAAAAAATACAGTCGAATTGATAACCTCCTCTTTTTTTTGAAGTCGGTTAAAAATACGTTATCTCGGTTTATAATAATATAGTTATCGATAATATTCCAATTATGAAATCCTCTTGATTCTCGATTTCATATCGAGTACCGTCATTAATTAGCTGGCTGCCGCCCCCGAATAATTGCAAAAAGCAAATGTGATTGATCAAGTTATAATTACCTGTTGTATTTTTCAATTTTTTATCATTCATTAATTTATACTAAAAGGCTTCAATTACGCGTACACTACTTTTGTTTCGATAAACATTATTTAATTAAACACACAGCAGTATACTAGAGCTATGTTTAATATATAATTGTGAGTAGAATGATTAAATAATGTCTAAGTATAAAAATATTTTCTTATTTATTTTGTAACATACCATCACGCCTGTATTCCGCGAAGGGTTAGGCAAAGGTGTAACTAACTTCACTCACAGTTCGCCGGTATGTAATAGCAAATTCTAACTCCGAGTTGCTACTGAGAATTAAATAAAAAAACCCAATAACACTACTCACCTGAGAATCGAACCCAAGACATACCTTAGCCTAACAGTATCTCTTAGGAACACTAGAATAACGAGGTACTCCTATTAATTTCATGTTTATTATAAGGAAAAAATAAACATCGTTAAAGTTTAACCAAGCGTTCGTTGAGTACATAATTTAAAAGAAAACCGAAAAGTACAACTACAACGAGGGTTAAATTAAACATTTTTACTCTATACTCATATATAATCAAATTGAAGAGTTTGTTTGTGTATTGAATAGCCTACAGCATGCACTATTCCCCATGAATATGGATCATCATCATCTTCCTGCCCTTATCCCATGTTACTTGGGGTCGGCGCAACATGTTTTCTTCTTCAATGCCAACCTGTTAACCGTTATGCTATCACTCACTGACTCCCTTCTCTTTCATATCATTTTTCACACAATCCATCCATCTTTTCTTTGGCCTCCCTCTTCCTCTCCATCCATCCACATTTATATCCATAACTCTTTTTGTAACATGCGTCCATCCATGAATATGGCTATCGTATGTAAAAAGTATTTTTCCAATCCGAGTTTCACAGTTAAGTGCGTTCATATTTTGTCCATACGAAAAGAGTAAAAAACTGTAGCATAAAAAAATATACTATTGAACGCGGGACTCATACGGGGGAATTTGAGTATTTGTCAGTTGCAGGGAACGTGTGGAGTCAAAGCGGGTATTACTGCATAGTCTGGGAATGATAACGATTGTGCGGTAAACATGGGCTTAATATATACATGTACAGAATATCCACAGATCAATCGAAACAGTCAGTAACAAACATTATTGTTTAAAACACAGCTTCATACAAAAGTCAAAATCAAAACATTTATTTCAATTTGACCATTAAAAACACTTTTGGACGTCAATTACATGACAAAAAATGATAACTTTGAATCAGTTGCCCATTTAAAAAGGTAGTTTCGTATGAAGAAGAATGGGTAAGAAACTACACCAGTAAAAACCAGTCAAAAAAACCAGTTAAAAAAATGTCTTACAGTAAGTTTTACAGTTACATTAATTATTACGGAAAGAGTATATAGGTATATATGTCACCGCAAAATAACAAGATCCGTAAGTTTATCAATTTACTAGGAAGTTTATAAACTTTCGTAAGATTCTAAACGGGAGATAAATTGTAATATTTTACGTCCACATTTTCGTAAATTTATCAATTTCCGACGTCATACGGTAAATTTATAAACTAACGAATATCTATTCGTAAGATTTTATATGGTTCGACCAATCACAGAAACTCTTTTAAATATACGATCTTTGAAATACGTAAAATAACACACTGCTCTCTGATTGGTCAATGTTCATAGTGGCAATGCTTGTGTCCAGCTGGCGGCCGCGAGGAAGGAGAAATTGATAAACTTACGGATCTTGTTATTTTCCGGTGACATATACATATCAAAGGCACAGATTCTTTTGGTGTTTAGAAACCACATAGCAACATTTTTTTTTATTAATTTAGAAAAAATCCTACGTTTCAATCTAAGCATAATACTAACTTGCCTAAATGCACGATTTCTAAAACTTACCGACCGGTATTTTGTAACCATTTTTTTTAAGACGGTACATCATCAAATAACTTGCCCCGCCCTGGGCGGGGCGGGAGGGAGTGTCAGACTTTTACTGACTAAAACCCGTCTATGTTCCTTCATGTGCCCTTTGCGTTCCGGGGGCGCGGTATCTCTTTCGAACAACCCGCAGCCCCGGCAGGCATCAGCCCTCAGTGGCCCCTTCCAAGTTTGCTGACATCTCTTTGAGGCGCGCGTGGAACACGAACGCGCCGTGGACACGGTCTGTCGCTAGTTAGTTAACGTACGGACGGTGAGCTACCCATTGCTCACCGCCCACAGACCCGCGTCTACGGTGGCCGGGAGTCGTCTCGTGGCTCCCGACGCCCGGAGCGTCTACCGCGGCGGCCGCTGGGACGGGGAACTCTCCTTTATTTTGTAACCATAGTAACAAACAAATGCCTTCGTACTTTCGCTGTTATTGAAGTTTATTTTCCATCATACGGGTAGGTTTATATCCATAATTTTAGTAAACATTTCAATATTGTAACCAGATTTCTCCAAATCTTTCATCTGCATCAATCTCTAACGAGTTTCACTGACTTTAGATATATTGACTTATACTATTCGATCGAATGGTTTCCGCACCACTCCGCTTCAGTACGAAACTCGAATTGCATTGCACAAATGTGTCTCGTACCTTCCGTACTCAACTATTTTTATTCATTAATTGCAGTATCATAACAGATAGCAAGCTATGCACATGACGTGTGGCAGATAATGATTATATTCTGTGGAAATCTATTCAAATCTATTTGAATATGAATATGATTGTGGCACGTTTGATCATCAAAGCCACAATGTTTCACACCAAGCAAACGCGGTATTAGTTAATTTGATATACTGGGATGTTCCCAGCGATTAAATGAGATTAATATTGGCTCCAATGTTTAGACGTATCAACACTCAATAAGGCAGCTCAATCGATTTACTGTCGTAGCTTCTACGCAGTTGTCTACGCCGTAGTCTCGTAGACTTGTAATTGCTCGTAAAAATTATTAGTAACGGCGCAGTAATTACTTGTAGAATTTAAATGGAAATCGTTTCATATTATTATGTTACCGGCGAACTGTGGGTGTACATTGGTACACCTCTGCCTAACCCTTCGGGGAATACAGGCGTGATGGTATTTTTTATATTTATTATAATGTTATATAAAAATTTAACATAAATAAGTAACCAGAATAAAAGTTTCTGTGGAGTTTCTGCTCGTTGATCTCCATAGAGACCTACCTACGTTTTAGAACGGTCAAACTAGCTTCAACTTTCTGACTAACTGACTGACCCCTCGACAATTCAAAACTCCTGTAAATGGGTAAAATGAAATAAATGCTTTGACTTTGATGTTAGTCATCATACGACTTTTTCCTAAAGTTAGTAAAACTTTGCACCAATTCAACGAATGCATCACAGAATAAGTCCCGATGCACTTTATCTCGCCACAAAGCCCTCTAACAAACAAATTCAACAATTACAAACATTTTCCACAACAAAACAAACAGAAACATTGGACGTCGACAAAACATTATTAATCACGTTACCTCCAAATATAGCCTGTCGCACGAACGTCGGTTTTGAACGTACCTACGTTAATTATATTGAAGAGGGAACAAGCATAAGGTTCAAATTTCCCTGGTCAAGGCTTATAAAGCTATGCAATACATAGTAACTTAATAAACGTTGTCAAGGGTGCTCAACGCATAATCCAGTTCGAATCACTTTGAACTTTTTG
This sequence comes from Caradrina clavipalpis, assembly GCA_932526535.1. NCBI lineage: Eukaryota > Metazoa > Arthropoda > Insecta > Lepidoptera > Noctuidae > Caradrina > Caradrina clavipalpis. The sequence continues at coordinate 9,701,438 of OW052087.1, forward strand.
CTGCATTTGGTTTCCACGCATTTGTTTTGAACGTCGGGACATCAAAAATGAATTTTCGAGTTCCATTGATACGGGAGCGAGCAGTATATGGAATTACACAAAAGGTTCTCGTGTGTTCATTGGGGTTATTGTGTCTTTATTCTCGTTCATGGTTTTGCATTTCGTAAATTCTTTTGTGACTGTATTATTTAATTTTATGCAACGCAATGTACAAAGGCATTCCCCGCGAGTCAACCAAAGGTTGTGAAGAGATGACAGGGTGGGTGGAAACTATTGTACGAGAGAATAATAATAAAACATTTATTGACTGTGCAAATTACGTATTTTCATTTTGAATCATATTTGTAGATAAACACTGTCGGCTAAATATTAGGTGATACTTGTACATGTGTACTTGTACTAAGCAGATATACGACGTCAAAAGCGTTAACGTTGTGTTGAAATTGCCGTGCCAAATGCAACCTTATTGTCAACCTTGGTTTCCTTTGAATTTTATAACAATAAAGAAAGTCGATTAGAGGCTTTACGACTTTAACAAAAAAAGATGGACCCGATATGAGTCCTACTATGGGAACATCGAACACAACCGAGTTTCTGCTGGATTTGCCCATTACCTCCTCCTTAAGGCTCTTCGTACACCATCGGTTTTAGACCAATTTTGACAGATTTATTGGTCAGCAAGAAGAAATCGGTCAAAAATCGATAGAAAAACGGTCGTGGAGAGAGAGCGTAAGCCAGTCTTTGGTGTCTTGTGGAACAAACACCAAGTAAATATAAAACGTATAATATTAACTTCATAAATACTACAAAGCACAGAGTACTTAAGGCATACTAAACCATATTACTTAGTAGCGTAGCATTTCGAAGTACTCGTACTATGCAGTACTGAGTGAATTTGATTCTTTGTCCGCTTCAATGTTGTTACGGATCTCTATATTTTAAATGACATCAGTATAATCCCATTCTACAAGTTTTAAAAATTAATATCAACTCATTTGAATCCCAATAAATAGAAAAATCTCGTAATATGCGGGGTACATCAAATGTCACATTATATTCCCTATATATTATCATTACATAATTATACAGTTTATGCTCAAAAATATGAGAACGAAAAATTTTTTTATGCGCTCCTCTTCCTTTTTTTACCATGAACCCTTGACAATACGGTACATTTTCTTCAGTCTTACAAATTGGTATGCATCGATCCGCCTTGAGCAAGCGTGGTGATCAATGCTCTTGCCTTCTCTGTATGAGAAGGGGCCTTTGCCCTGTCCTGGGACAGTAACAGGCTCGTATTATATTATTATTATATTATAATACGCCAGACTAAGCGACAACTAAGCGTTTAACTGCTTCGTTGGCCTAGTGGTCCTGAGCACGACTGCTACGCTAGAGGTCCTGGGTTCGATTCCCAGGTCGAGCAAAAAGTGTTATTGGGTTTTTCTATGAAATTCTCAGTAGCAGCTCGGAGTTTGGATTTGTGCCCGGTTATTGGCAATAGGCTCGCCCCCTTATTACATGTGACCTAAATATACCGGGGAACTGTGGGTGTACATTGGTACACCTCTGCCTAGCCCTTCGGGGAATACAGGCGTGATGGTATATTTTTTTATGGTACTAAGCGACAAAAAATTTGTGCTTTCGGTGTCCTGTGTTCGATCGTCCTTTAATTAGCGCGTTCAGACAAACAAACAAACAGACTCTTCAGCTTTGCAATGTATACGAATATTACAAACCTGAATAGTGTGTTTGTAAAAACGTGATCTATACAAATAGAAGTCACGTTTTTTGTAGTTATTACGATTCAAACTCACTTTGGCAAAGCCTCCCATTAGAAAAAAATGAGATTTCTGCGCGTCGCGGGCAGGAAATTTAACTATGTTGTCATGTTGCGATGCTGTTGATGTTGTTGCGATGTTGTTGATGTTGTTGTTGATGTTGTTGCGATGTTGTTGTTGTGATGTTGCCTGTGGCTCCGATTTGACGTTTGAACAGGAAACCAGGTCCGGGATAACGGTATTGAATGCGATGGCAGGTAATGCGGAGCCAATTTTTAACCGACTTCAAAAAAAGGAGGAGGTTATCAATTCGACTGTATTTTTTTATGTTTGTTACCTCATAATTAACCGACTGGGTGAACCGATTTTCATGATTCTTTTTTTATTTTAAAGCTGGTGCTTCCCGTGTGGTTCTATTGTCACCATTTCAATATCTGATGATGGGATCTTGTAGAAATCGGGGAAACTTTTCAATAAATAACAGCAGATTAACCCGCGATTGATGCTATAGCATATCTAAGCATTGTTTACACCATCACACAACATAACATCACGCTCACTCAAGGGTTACACAGATGTATACAGTAGTATTTGATAATTTCTCATCCAAGTAATCGAAATCGCATATTCTGCTTTCTTATGACTTTTTAGTGGTGTCTCGTTAATTTTCACAACATTACAGTTTCTTCATGAATTTGGATGACAGGAAGTTGATACTAAAAAGCGAGAAATAAAAAACTTTTTTACAAAAATGACAACCGCCTTCAAAAACTAAAAAGAGAAAAATAACTTTAGCTTTGGAAGTCGGTGGCAATACAAACAGAACCAAAGCCGCCGACTTCTATATGCTAATAAGATCTGAAAATATCTTATTATGGACGCTTAGTAAATTATTCGAAACTAGATTCTGCCCACGAGTTCTTAAGCGTGTTTATATTAGTTACTTTTTTTGTTATAAAAAACAAGGTTACAGCTTCTTCTAAGACCACATAGTAATACTAATAATTGAACGTTTTTATTTTAATATCAATAAGGGTCTTTTTTGTAATATGTGTGATATTTTTTAATAAAACACAGTTTACCATTGGTGATTCTTTTTCATGTTTTATTTTTGCATTTTGGAACTGAAGTCCAACTGTTTAGTTCGTAGCTGATGAAATTAGCGGTCAGTAACCCGTGTCGGCGCATCGACTGAGCGCAATTGCTGTTGATACCTACCTACCGCGCCACTTTCGCTCGCCGACGGCGGTGAGTGCCCATAAAATAAGTGTCAACTAGGCATCTTTTGTAAACAATAACTTAACTTTTATTACTAAACCATATCATATATATGGAGGAGCTCGTGGCTAAATAATTACAGCCGCATAGACAGATCTTCCGAGTTAGGCCACGCTTGCCGAGGTCGGTCTATGGATGGGTGACCATTTACCATAGCGAGTTTCCTCCGTGCCTCGGAAAGCACGTAAAGCCGTTGGTCCCGGCTATCATTTGTAGATCTTTGACAGTCGTTACGGATAGTCAGACAGAAGCCAAGAAGTCTGACAACCAGTCTAACCAAGGGGTATCGTGTTGCCCAGTTACTGGGTTGTGGAGGTCCGATAGGCAGTCGCTCCATGTAAAACACTGGTATTCAGCTGCATCCGGTTAGACTGGAAAGCCGACCCCAACATAGTTGGGAAAAGGTTAAGCAGATGATGATATTACTAAACCATATCAAAATAAAACATAAGCATTTATTACAACACCTCTAAGTTTATATGTATTTAGTCAAAGTTTACACACAGATAAAAACTTTTCCTGTTTATAAAAATGTTATTTAAATGTATTATGTTATTGTGTTATATGTTGTTGTTTATGTTTAAGTTGATTTTTAAATGTACTAATCTATATCGATTTGTATTTTTTAAATTTTGGATGTAACGAATAAACTCAAACAATGCGGGACCGATTTCAAATTTTTTTTTTGGATTGAAAGCTACGTTATCGCTGAGTAACATTAGACTATACATATATATATATATATATATAGCTAATATCACGCCATCCACGGAAGCGGAGCATTGACCAAAGGCGTAACTTCTGGCGGGTGAAATAAGTCACGTGGATGAAATCGCGGGCCGTTCACTGATAATATTATAAAGAGGTAAAGTTTGTGAGGTTGTAGGAGATAATAAGTGGATCTATTAAACCAATTTTGAAAATTGTTTTACCCATAGAAAGCTTGCCGGGGCTGCGGGTTGTTCGAAAGAGATACCGCGCCCCCGGAACGCAAAGGGCACATGAAAGAACATAGACGGGTTTTAGTCAGTAAAAGTCTGACACTCCCTCCCGCCCCGCCGAGGGCGGGGGAAGTTATTTGATGATTTCCCGTCTTAAAAAAAAAACCCATACAAAGCTACGTTTTTTGTACTCACAAATAACGTGGGGCATGACACTCGTCATTGCCTATATAACATCGCGCTACGACTCACAGGAGCGGAGCAGTATCCAAAGACGTAACTTAACGCAAGTAAAATAAACCACGCGTACGAAGTCACGGGCAGTTCACTAGTATGATATAAACAAGGGAAATAATAATTAAATCCGTTAATTTCATGAAACTGTTATGAAAACTTCTTGACATTTCCGCGAAGTTCCTTACATTGTGTAAAGTCGTTGTAACCCGGTAAGAATGGCGACGCTAAGCGTTAAACCCGAGCACAAACTCCGCTTTCACAAACAAAACGACGCTTGTAAGGAATTGTTCTGGTTTTATGAAGTGGGCGGCTCGCCTTGCTCTGTCGTTTTAATCTACGAATGAATAAGAAACAAGTATTTTTATACAGACATAGTTTTTTTTCAAATGACACTAGACATTTCTTGTGGGACCTGGGTGCTTTTACGAACATATAAACTCACATACACAAACAGCCAGACCCGGAACAACTATCTGTAAGCCATAAAAATATTTAGTTCGTGCGGGAAACGAACCCGCGACACGTAGCGCAGCAGCCAATAGCTCAGGCACGGCTACGAGACAGCTAGAATCCCTTGAAAAATCCAACCGTTAGCTGCCAGCGCGCCGCCTGCGTGCCTTCACCTTTTTTATTTTGTCACGATAAAAAATATTTTAACGCACTAGATTAAAGTTCTAACTTGAATGGCAAATAATTTGCTGTGGCGGAGCGGTGCTGTTATAGTGAGCTATGACCTTAAGGCTGGTTAGCGCGGCCGCGGTCATATTCTTCAGTAGCATGTTGGACGACGGGTGCCCGCGCTCTTGTGGGCACAAATCCTACCGCAACAATTGACACGCTATTTCATTGCTTGTTCTTCTTTTTTATCGTGTGGGTAGTAAGGTCTAATGACCCGACATTTCCTAGTGTCAGAGTTTCTAAACCGTCTCAAGGACCTCTGACATGGTTACCAATGTCAGTGATGTCCAAGATAAACTTAGAAAGTACATATGAAATAGAAAAAGTCACATTGGTACTTGCCCGTGCCCGGTTGTGAACCCACAACCTCGTGCATTTGAGACGGGCGCCTTAACCACTAGGTCATCACGACACACATTGCTTGCTCATTGCTTGTTGAAACGTTAAGAGTGGTCGTCCATAGTTCTAACTCCTTTATTAATGTAGTTGTCTGTTTATTGAAACATTTTTTGTAGTCACCGCCATTCTACGTAATCCTGTGGCGAGGTTGTTACCGTCATGATAAAATTAACTTTTACAAACACAAATAATAAAAATCCGCGAATGCGGCCGGCGGGACGAACTGAATGCATTTAATAGTCATATAATAAAAACATGAATAGCTAGCCAGAACTTTTAGTTTGCAAAAACATTTCATGACAATATTATTCTCTCATTGAAATTCATTGATACATCGCTAATGGCGTTGACAACCTATGAACATGAAAAGGTCTGAAATGTACTTGAAATTGTTTATAGTTGCGGGCTTGATGCCACATTATATAATATTTCCCCTTATTAACTTAAACAACGTCACGGTAAACACATTACGCCCGTCTCGCTGCGGTCTGGCGCTTTTGTTTTCACTCATATTTTACGCGTCACCCACTATAATATCTGGTTCATTTTAAGTTTATAGTTTTATTACAATATGAAATTTTGTTATGTGAAAACTAGTGTAAAACTGCTTTATTGAAAAACAGTTTCTTTGGTATTGCTGCAAATATTTATAATAAAATACCTGACATTATTAAATTTTGCATTGATTGCATTTGATTGACACTTCTCGTGACCCAAAGGCTGGATTTTACCTTGGCCAGAGGTTAACGCCATTTTTTCTACAACTAATTTTGTACGTCATACGTGACAAAACATGTGATATATTTTTAAATAACTTCTGCCTAAAAAATATATGAAAAATATCATACGTGTTAGATTAGGATTAGGTCAATATTTATTAGTTAATTCAGCCGTATAAACGTGAAAGAGTAACAGACATCCATTCAGCCATCCATCCATCTTCACAAACTTTCACATTTATATTATCAAATACATAGTACTGAGAATTTCTGCTTGCCGTATGATTACACCGATTGAATCTTGACCATATTTTTAATACTGAAAATGGAAGTTCTTGGGATAGCATTTTCTGGATTTTTTGCCGGTGATACATTGAGTGTAGTTTCGTATAAAGCGCTTTTATCGCAATGAGTATAAGATCTAAACTTCCGTACTAACTCTTAAGAAGATTAATGTACTCGTAATGCAACTTGCAACGAAAAAAGATATCGTGCTTCTTTTTTTTTTCAAAGTAAACCATTTATCTCTATCACTTCTAACATAACTGCCCCGTTGTTCTCGTGGTTGCAAGCACGACTGTTGAGCGTGGGGTCCTAGGTTCGACTTGCAGGTCGAGCAAAAAGTGCTATTAGGTTTTTCCATTAGGAATTGCTCAGCCCGGAGTTTTATATTTTGATGGTGTGACACCCCCTGCCCCTGTAAGCGCGTAAAGACTTTAGTCCAGCGCCTGATCTCTCCTCGGTTGTATTGGGTTGCCGTCCCATCGGCAATCATCACAATGAGAGTAAGAAAAGAGGGAGTGCACCTGTGCACCTGTGTTTGCGCACACACTTGTGCACTATAATATCTCCTGCGTTCTTTGCTTGCCTGCATTAAGATTAGCCGCCGTGACCGCAACCGATCTGTAATACACTTCTAACATTTCTTGTTCTGCTACGACCGCGTAGCAGTGTGCTACGCCGTAGCAACCACGAATTCCAATGATCTTCGTGTGCATTCAGTCAGAACGAGAACGGCGCGCTTCGCGCGATTCTGAACGGGTGCTTACGAAATACCAGCAACATACATACATACATACATACATAAACTCACACCTTTTTCCCATGGGGGTAGGCAGAAACCACAGAACGCCACGTGCTACGATCCAGCAAAATTCATTTAATATTCTGCATTTCCAATTTACTATTCTGTTGAAAGGATTATAACTGTTACATTATTATTCTTTTACTCATAAATTTCCATTTCAGTAATAAGTAAGAGCTTTAAAGCGAATTCTCTTTTTGAAAGCTTGATTGAACAGTTTTTATCAGAATTATTTACTTTTTACTTTGAATTTTATGAATTGTGAATAACATTATTTAATCAACATTTTCATTTGATGTGATCTTTATGATATTTATTATTGAATTGAAGTTTATTTTTGTGTATCAATTTAATGGAGTTCAGTTGCCTGATAATAAAATTATTATTATTATTTATACCAAGGCTCTTCGCCTCCCCCACGTTTATACATCTCGTCATACAAGCACGCCGGTTACAAGTACAGCGCACCCGACCTTTCTGAAGAACCTCACCAACACTTTGCCTGACCTTACTTTTTCTTTTTACTTTGTCCGACCTAGAAATCTCATCTAGGACACGCAGTCATGCAAAATAATTTTTTTTTACCAAAACTGCCCCCTCAACCCTTCCTTTAAGATTAAATTAAATAATATATACCATCACGCCTGTATTCCCCGAAGGGTTAGGCAGAGGTGTACCAATGTACACCCACAGTTCGCCGGTATATTTAGGTCCCATGTAATAGGGGGCGAGCCTATTGCCATTAACCGGGCACAAATCCAAACTCCGAGCTGCTACTGAGAATTTCATAGAAAAACCCAATAACACTGTTTGCTCGACCTGGGAATCGAACCCGGGACCCCTTGCACAGCAGTCGCAATTGCTACCACGAGACCAACGGGGCAGTTAAATTCTATCTAATTATTCTGATTACTTCGATGTTAGTATACGCTTCGGATTAAATGTAGTTTCTATTTAATCTGAAGCTAACATCAGTTGCTTTGAGGTTTCAGTAGTTTCAATACCGAATCGTATGAGAACTTGCTCTTAATCAGATAAACTATCGAACACTCCATCAATAAAGTTAGTCGGCCAATGCTTCCTAAAGCCTTTAATTAATCCCTAGTTTGGATAGACTAACTAATTTATTCTGGGTACGTATGTAGATGTCGAGTAATTATGTCCATTTAGCTATTTTATTATGTTATTAGCTATTTTATTATGTTATATGGCTAGTTAGCCAAAGGTTTGAAACCCAATTCTGCTAATTAAAAACGTCACAAATCTAGTAGCAATCTCATCTCATTTTAGCGACAGTCAATGTCAAAAATAAAAGTAAATTAGAGGCATTTTTGGGAGACGGGCGTGTTGGTCTAGTGGTTAGTGGCCCTGACTGCTAAGCCGGAGGTCGTGGGTTCGATTCCCACCCAGGACAAACTTTGTGTGATGAGCATGATTGTTTGTTGTGTGTCTGGGTGTGATTTATCTATAATATGTATGTATTTATAAATTATATAAGTATGTATATCAGTTGTCTGGTTACCATAACACAAGCTCTGCTTAGCTTGGGATCAGATAGCCGTGTGTGAGTTGTCCCAAGATATTTTTTTTTTTGACAAATTAAAACTAAGATTAGATTGTGATCGTTCCTTAAAGCTAATGGGATTGCTCTCTAATGTTAAGTGGTCACCACTGCCTTAAAGACATACCATAGTGATGCCTCTGGTGTTGCAAGTGTCCATAGGCAGCGGTAACCGCTTAACATCAGGCGGGCCGTTAGCACGTTTGCCACCTACAGTGGTATAAAAAAAAACACGCCTGTATTCCCCGAAAGGTTAGGCAGAGGTGTAACCAATGTACACCCACAGTTTGCCGGTATGTTTAGGTCCCATGTAATAGGGAGCGAGCCTATTGCCATTAACCGGGCACAAATCCAAACTCCGAGCTGCTACTGAGAATTTCATAGAAAAACCAAATAACACTTTGCTCGACCTGGGAATCGAACCTAAGACCTCTAGCGTAGCAGGACCACTAGACTACCGAGGCAGTGCCTTATAGACATCTGCAATATTACATCAAAGGCTTTGCTGTTGCGTTGCAATGCTATAAACAAAGTTAATATGTGTCGCGGGCGTGTAATAACACCGGGACCTATGTCCTTCAAACACAAACACAGCAACGCTGCTTTGCTGCACAAACATTTATAGTGCCCCGGGCGAGCTCTTTTACGTAGTGCCCTGCTACTACCGGCTATTTGACTTATTTTTAATATGTTTTCGTAATACAACATTATAATTGCCCCGTGCCCCGCTGGTCTCGTGGTCGCAAGTGCGACTACTGTGCAAGGGGTCCCGGGTTCGATTCCCAGGTCGAGCAAAAAGTGTTATTAGGTTTTTCTATGAAATTTTCAGTAGCAGCTCGGAGTTTGGATTTGTGCCCGGTTTATGGCAATAGGCTCGCCCCCTATTACATGGGACTTAAATATACCGGCGAACTGTGGGTGTACATTGGTACACCTCTGCCTAACCCTTCGGGGAATACAGGCGTGATGGTAACATTATAATTCAGTCTGTTTGTTATATATTAATCATAAAGCGCTATCCACACATTTCCGGGTCAGGGCTATCCGTGTTTCAAGTTGTCCGTTTGTATATGAAATATTCGTTCCGGGACACTGACGCCTGACACGGAGCTGTGTGAACAAGTTCATACAATTTGTACACGGCCGGGACGAGTTCCCGGAAATGTGTGGTTAGCCCTTTATGGCCAGAAGAGTCTCCCACCTGAAGGATTTCCAAAATATAAGAAAACTAGCTTCTGACTGCAACTACGTCGACGTCAGTTTATATAAGGTAACCGTACATTTATCCACAATAAAGTAAGGTAAAAGTAGCCTATCTGCTATTTCAGGCTATAATCTATCCGTCTAATGGCAAATGGCATGGCATGGTTAATGGCAATAGACTCGCCCCTATTACATGGGACCTAAATATACCGGCGAACTTTGTGTGTGTATAAGTACACCTCTGCCTAACCCTTCGGGGAATACAGGCGTGATGGTGATGATATCTATCCCTCTACTAAATTTCATCCAGATCCGTTTTAACTGTTCGGGCGTGCATCCAAATTTTCGCTTTTAAATTAGTAGAAAGGCAATAACTTCCAATAACTTGTATTGAGCGCGGTCCATACTTAACGACATCCTTTTGGCTAATAAGTAATTAAACTCCAAAAATTTTTTTTAGATAGGAAAAATTGCCCTAACATCAGCAGTGGCATTCTATACGGTAATTCCACCGTCACTTCGACGCTCACTTCGCACTTCAAAGTGTCAAATAAAACAATGTCATTTGAATTTAATTAAATATTTGATGTCATTGAATAGCGACGTGAGATGCGAGTTCATGTCTGAATTTTACAGAATCGACGTACTGGACTTGCGGTTAGACAAATTTCCATCAAATAACTTATTCTCAAAATGATACGTAATTCAAAAACTCGAATACAAAAATAAACTACTTTTTTTTCGATTTTTATTACTCAATCACCAAATTATGAATTTTAATAGGCGTGTTAATTTTAAACTGGTGGGTGTTAAAGAGATTGCCCCTTAATACCCATTAGCGTTCAATTAATCGTCTGCTACGTGCTACGGCGTAGCAAGCGTAGCGCTTGCAGCTGGTAATTATTTCGGAAGCCAAACGGTGCGCTATGCATTTTTGCATTTTTTCATGATCGTACCATTAATCCCAATATTACCAGAGAGTACTCATGTATACAAAATATTGTTAAACATTTATTTTTAAAGAGTAGGTAAGGATAAAATTTCTTGCACATTTTTATCCATACAAAACTAAGTAACCACATAATCAAATTACCTTTTGGAAGAGGCAACTAGTTTCAATTCCTTTTTCTTGTATATGACGTTCAAAACTGTCTTTCAATGATTTAATTGAAATAAATAATTCGATTTTTTTGACATTGATTCAACATTGTTTAACATGAACATCAACCATTTTAAACATAAAGGTACATACACACAACAGGGGTTGTTAATTACGTAGGGAGTATAATTGAACACTACATAATTATTGGTAGGTTGTGAACCGTGTATGGCAGTGCCACAGCCGCCGGGAGCGATGTACGACAAGCTACCACAGACGCTTCCATGACAGTACACATCGCTTGTCATTGCGGTACGAAACCCACCCTCAGCCAATTATTAACCGTCTAACTTTATTCATAAATCAATTTTGAAATAGGAACAATGTTCATTGTTTTGTTCTTGAAAAATAAAATTATATATCTATTTGCAAGAATCTTAGGCCCACTTTCACCAAAACACTAAATGCATTTAGTGTCTAAACGTATTTAGAACACCATTGTATCCCTGTCATATTGTTAGAATGTGACAGAGACAGAATGATAATTTAGACACAATACATATTGGTTTCGATTCTGTTATGCACAAGCTAAACTTAATTTAGACTATTTTTATCTTTTTCTCTCCAATAAAACAAAAAAGGGACGGACATAAATAAGAATTGTCAATTTTAGTTGATCTAAAACCTTTATACAATTATAGTTGACATGTCAGAACGCATTGATTAAAAACACGGAAAAGTTCAAGGCAAAACTAATTTGACATCTCTAACTTACTTCTAAGGTACTGTATGTTAGTAAGAGATGTCAATTCTCTAATTTTAATTATAGCGCTAAATATGTTTATTGATTGTGGTGGAAGTGGGCCTTATAATGATAGTAAACCAAAAACATAGTACCAGCTTATAATTATCCGTCTATAGGGTAAATGTCTCTTCTCGTACAGAAAGAGCAAAGAGAAAACACGAGCATTGATCACCACCCTTGCTCAAGTATTTTCAATATAAACAAGACAGGATAAACAACATTCATTATTTTTCTTTGATTTCCATGAAGGTAGGTAAATTAAATAAATGTATCAACATTTTCTTATTTTATTTTACAGCAAAGCAACTTCTGCGAAGAAAGAAACAACATTATAAGTTTATTTCTCCTTTCTTCGCAATTTATTTCTTTTCACAATTAACTTCTACACGTTTTTATGTCAACGTCAGAAAGTAACTCAATAAAAATAAATAAGACCGTTTAAAACAATATAAATGACTTAAAGAAATACAACAATGTATTTTCTGTAGTTATCATGATTTGTTTTATACTTTGCCCCATGTTATCATTATTTTATAAATAATTATAAATCATAAATCATTTATTTCCTTAATTCTTTCTTTTATTTGTAATATTCTGCCTTTTAATTAGAACGCCCGTAATAGTTTTTAATTTTTACTTATTTTTTTAATGTGTTTAACGCACGTAGCATTAACCTCTTATTGTATAATAGTGATCAGTGGATAATAGTGTTGGTTGTACAATAAGTGCTATAATTTAAGTCATTAGTGTATAACATGCCATTGTACTACTGTTTTTTATCCCTAATAAATAAATAAATAAATAAATAAATAAAATAAATAAATAAATAACCAACGAAAAATATCTACGCTTGAGGTCTAGAATCATGAACCGCATAGACAGAAAAATATTTCGTCACGACTCCTTGCACATAAAAGCAAGTTTATCCTAAAATCGAGTTTGAAAAAAATACTCGGAGCGATAGAAAAACCTTATTACTTTTCTTACAAAAACCAATGTTCAAAGCACGACAAGTATGTATGTTAACAAGCTTATTCAATTTAATACAACATCTGTATTGCACGGAATTCAATATCATCCGCCCACTTCACATATCGAATGAAATTAATGAACGGTTCAATTTACAGCAACCGACGAGATATTATTTTACCTCCAACCTACCCGTTCTGTGGTCAGGCACGACATAGTTAAGTACAGAAGGTTGGAATCATGACTTAAAATGTAATCCCCATTTGCTTAAAATTAACAAACACAGTAATTACAATTAAGTCGTAATTTGGTGATACTGTAATAAAAATCAAAAAAAAATTGTAGTTTTTATGTTTTCGAGAATTTTAATTACGTATCATTTTGAACATTTATGTTGTTTGATGGGTAATTGTTTAACGAAAAGTCTAGATTTTAGGGTAAATTTCCTAATATAGAAAATTTCATGGGTTTTTTTACGAATTTCTCAGAGCCATCTCGGAATTATTATTTGTGCCCGGCTCGCCCCCAATTACATGGGACCTAAACATTCCGGCGAACTGTGGGTGTACATTAGTACACCTCTACCTAACCCTTCGGGGAATACTGAATCCCATGCTTCCTATCCTACCAATAATATAAATGCAAAAGTTTGTGAGGAAAGATAGATGGATGGATGGTTGGATGTTTGTTACTTTTTTAAACTTAAACGGCTGAACGAAACTAAATAGATTGTAGTTTGGAATAACACGTACGTAGGATACTTTTACTCCTGGAAAATCGTACGGTTCCCGGGTGACGATATATCAAATTTGACGCGAACGAAGTCGCGGGCAGAAGCTAGTTAAAAATAAAACTCGAAAACCAGTTGCGAGCACACATGCACGAGCCGGCCCCACGTACAACCTCGCGTGTTCATGACCGCATTTATAGACCCAGACTTAAGCATTACTTAAAACAATTGTCAACCAATCAAATAGCTTGAATCTAATTTTAAGTATATGTAGTGTAGTGTGTAGTGTATTCTCCCTTCCATCTGAGACTTTGGCCTAGCAGTGGAATGAAACAGGTTGATACTAATTATGAGTTAAATTCTGTAATACCATCTAATGTATAAGTACGTATCCAAACTGGCCTTCTGTATTCATCTATTTTATGGTATAGAACGCTCAGATTAATTTTCAATCTGGTATTAAATTACATACTAGAATAGTACTAGCCTACGCCATTATACAAATTGTAGCCATTTTATTAAAATGATATTGAGATACGAGTAAACAGATTTTTTACATTATTTTAAACATGTTTCTCGCAACGATTTGATACAAAATTAGTCGGATGATTAGTATGAAAAGGATTGATAAATTGATAAACTTTTTAAGATTTCATACCAAATTGGTAGGTAAGGGTAGGGCCCTTATGGTGCAAATTCATCTGCTCATCCGTCACTGATTTTCTATTTCAGTAACTACTACCTAAAGTTACGGCACGGTATCTCATAGTATCTTCTAAGTCCAAATTCTTGGAAAGGAAAATCTGTGCTTAATCTCTTAAGCACAGATTTACAGCGATTTATATGATTCTATAGAAAAGTTATAATCTCATATCGCTAGAATTTAAAACTCTTTTTTTTAAATGTTTTCAACATACCTTTAATATTATAAAAAATACAAATACATTAAATGCACTCCCAGGTAAAAGTATTTTTCTCAGAAAAGTACCGAATCATTTCTGCTATTTTTAAAATAGAGAAGTTTTTATCGCGAAATAATTAAAACTACGTCAATTGTGCACTCTCTGTTGAACAGCGGAATCAAACGAAAGTTAAACCTAAACCAAGGCTTTTTAAAACGCAGTTGTAAATTATCGATAAACATAAAATAAACCGTCTATGTAATGGCTATACCGTCGCCTAAAATTAGGATAAGTAATTTAAAAAATAAACATTATTTAAGAACATAATTTTAGTAAAATTTCAGAGCTGCTGTGTGATTCTGTAATAATATTATACCTTATTAATATTAGCTGTGAGTTCATAGTGGTTTATACAAATATCTTTCTAAACTTCGAATCTGAATCCGCTGTGACTTTTTTGATTGGCATTCTAAAAACTCGGTTGATAATTCGAATTCACACTAGCGCCACTCTTGCGAGCGTGTCAGCGATTTGAACTAAATTGACGGGGAAATTTTAACAGATAAAGTATGAGATCACGTAAGAAGTGGCATTATATTCGGTAATTCCACCGTCACTTCGACGCTCACTTCGCACTTCAAAGTGTCAAATAAATCAATGACATTTTGAACCTTAAGCGAAGTGAGGGTGAAAAGCGACGTGTGATGCGAGTTCATGTCTGATTTTTACAGAATCGACGTACTCGTCCTATGATCGTAACTTAATTTTATTATTGGGGTGTTTGCGTTATTCTAGTTACATGTAAATGAAGTGTAAAGACACATCACGTAGCTAACTACACATACTGTCCATCAAACCACTGAGTAACATTGAGCAACAATTATTTCATATATGTAACGCATGCAAAACATTGTGCTTACCAGTCCATCTGATAGTACAGGGATTGTGGGAATACTTTAAGTTAGTAAGAATATTAAAAACATGTTTAAACTTTGATAGGCTCAATAGGCTCGCCCCCTATTACATGGGACCTAAATATACCGGCGATTTGTGGGTGTACATTGGTACACCTCTGCCTAACCCTTCGGGGAATACAGGCGTGATGGTATATGATGGTTAAACTTTGATCATCAATATCTCAGAACACAGTCACTCTGTTTTGCGGCAGAAATAGGTATGTTGAAACTACTTCCCAGGAACTACTTTGCTCTTACACAAAGAGTTCTACTATATTACTGTTCCGCGTAAATAATCTTAAGAATAAAATATGCTGTTTTACTTATATTCCAAGTAAGAAAAGAATTAATTTAAAAAGACGTCCTTTTTAAATATACACATACATACATACATACATACATACATAAACTCACGCCTTTTTCCCATGGGGGTAGGCAGAAACCACGGACCGCCACCTGCTACGATCCTTACACACTCCTTTCGCCTCATCCACATTCATACATCTGGTCATACAAGCACGCCGGTTACGAGTACTGCGCACCTGACCTTTCTGAAGAACCTCACCGATAAGGTCAAGGTAGGTCTTTCTAGGGCGTCCCCTCCCGGCATTGCCCCTCACATCTGCCATGTAAATCCCAATGTTGTTATGTTGTTGTTGTTGTGTTGTAATGTTTCTTTTTAAATATGTTTAAGAATATTTATTTTAAAATAAAACATAATGCCTAAGCAAGGAATCATTACAAACTTTATTCACAACGTCGCCGTGTCGTCAAGTCACAAAGATCCATTATGTCCTGCACAACCTTTTAATCACTCGTTTGTAGTAGAACAAAAAAGCTCTAAAACGAGTGAAGTCTGAACACCGGCGAGAGCACCTTCCCTCCGAGTTTCATTAATCCCTCAATATCCACGTTGCATTATTAATTTGTTCTCGATAAAGGGGTTATCGGAGAATAACTTAAACCGATAAAATAAATACGATTGAACGTTGTGAAATGTGAAATAAAAAGCGTTAAGTGTTTTGAATGCAATATAAAATGAAAAGTCAATATTTATTTATTACCTCTCGTATCGAGCTTTCTTTTACTTTGCGCAATAATATCAAATCAAGAATTATTAAGTAAGGAAGAAAAATATTTTCAACGACTTTCCATTTTCGACTTTTCTCTCCTTTTTCATTTGCTTGCAATGCTTATAAATAAAGATTTTCTTCTATCAATTTTGTATGAAATAAGTATAACTGCAACAGAACTAGATATATTTTGAAACCTGAGGTTTGAGGTTCCCAGTAGGAACCTAATTAAAATATGTTGACGACTGATCCAAACAATAAAGAATGATTTTCAGTTTTTCCCTTTTTATTTTTTTTCTTTCTCTTTAAACTTTATTCGAGCTATTAGTTAATTTAAATAAACTCATATAGGTCTAGACTTTCTCAATTACTTAAGAACGACCATAATCTTATTAATATACTTCTCAGGAATCTAAACTTGTGTATAGTTACACGTTCATGAATACAGTTTATTCGACATTTAAAAGTCAAATAATTTTATTTTTGAAGCAAAGGAATATTAAAGCGGTTTTTTTACAAACGGCCCGAATGAAAAGCGAGCATTTATGTTCATGTCTTTTCTTTTAAAACCCGTGTTTAAAACTCATTAAAAATAACATTTCTTGTTTAACAAGACCGACAAAAAATATTCATTCAGCGTAAATTTCTATTTGAGCAGACCCGCTAACGAAGTTATAACATTCGTTACCTTAATGACGTCGCCTGTTTCCGTCGCCGGATGAGCATGTGCGACCGCCCGGGGGCACGGTCAGCGGCGTGCAATTAATTCCACCAACGAAACTAATCCGTAGTGCAATAACGACGTCCATTATCGTCTCCCCCTTCCCTCGTCATATCGTCTCATCATGAATCATAAACCAGACGAATTCAGTTTCAAAACGCACATTCAAAGGTCAAATAAACTCAGTCACATAAAAAAAAAAACTACACAAATATGTCAGTTGCTGATGATTTTATTACCTGATACAAAAATGATGGAACATTTCCCGCGGGTGAAACGAAAAAAAAGAGAATTTTGTTTTAAAGAGTATTCGTTTATTGAGTTTCGGACATCAATCATTTCCAGTTCGCAGCCCAAACTATCGCTTCGCAACATCCACCCTTATTGGACGTGAACATCACAGAATAAGCATATTGAATATATATAACACATGAACGCGCGCAATGTCGACATTGCCGTTTAACCGTATAGTTCGGGAGCGCATCCAGTTGGACCCGTAAACAGAAACCTCCGCCGGCTCGGTAACGCGTCCACTTGGACCCGAGATTTGATATATCGCCATCCTAGTCAATAAGTGTAAATATTGATCATGCTAGTCATCGAATCTCACGAGTTAGCATTAAATTGGACGGGCGCTGCATAAAGCCTGAACCACCCCTTTTGCGAACTGTTATTTTTTTTACCTTTTTGTTCAGTTTTCATTTTGTCGAGAGGATAAATATTTGATTTACGTTCCTGAATTTATCAAACTGAATCAGTGAAAGGAAAATTTATTAGTTTATTGCTGTCAGGAAAAAATCAACCTTAGTTAAGAATTTTTAATTAAGTTATGAAATTTTACCGTATGCATTGTGAGTAGATATGTGAAGGGATCTCGGTACGTTTTATTGCATCAAGAAGTCGCAACATGCGTTAAAAAAATATACATCAAAGTATAAAAAGTGCCTCGTTAACCTAGTGATACTAAGCGCGTCTGGTAGGCTAGAGGGTCTTGGGTTCGATTCCCAGGTCGAGCAAAGTATTATTGGGTTTTTCTATGAAATTCTCAGTAGCAGCTAGGAGTTAGGATTTGTTCCGGGTTAATGGCATTAGGGCCTCCCCTATTAGGTACATAGGACCTAAAAACATACCGGCGTACTGTGGGTGTACATTGATACACCTCTGCCTAACCCTTCGGGGAATAAAGCGTGGCAGTTTATTATGTTTTTGATAGTTTTCAAAAAGTTAACATAATACCGTATAAAACTTTCAGCTTAACTGACGTAAACTAACAACAAACAGTTGTATCAGTTAGTTAGAAAAGTCTAATTAAAAATGTATGTCCCACTGCGCCTCTTGCATCCATTTTTGATGGCACGTCACTCACAGACGTCCGCAACACTTAGCAATTTATCAGATTAGCTTTCGGACTAATCACTGTGATTGTATTGTACTTTCATTGCAACAAATCAATGGCAACAAAAATAAATGTAATTATTTGAGTCAACATTGTTTTTTATGAATCCATCCCTTTGATATTGACGGGCCTGTTGGTCTAGTGGTTAGCGGCCCTGACTGCTAAGCCGGAGGTCGTGGGTTCGATTCCCACCCAGGACAAACTTTGTGTGATGAGCATGATTGTTTGTTCTGTGTCTGGGTGTGATTTATCTATAATAATTATGTATATATTTATAAATTATATAAGTATGTATATCAGTTGTCTGGTTACCATAACACAAGCTCTGCTTAGCTTGGGATCAGATTACCGTGTGTGAGTTGTCCCAAGATATTTATTTATTTTATTTTATTTATATAAAGGGGAGGTTAAAGGGGAGGAAGGCTGCAATATTTTTGATCTGCAGCGTGTTCCGAAAAGGGTACGTGTCACGAGAAATAAATGTAGTTTATCGATACCGATCAGCGGACTTAGTGTAGTGTTGTGTAGAATTCCATTTGATTTTGCACTTAAATGTTTCTTAACTTTATAATTTGTGAGTATCTTAGTACTAAATAAGTATTAAAAATTGTTGATACGTGGTTTGTTAACACAAACAGAATCCATGCCTTTGATATGTATATACCCTTTTGCGTAACACGCTGTATACCTAATCATAAAGAGATAAAGTCTGTTTGTTTTTAGTCTGGTAAGAGGTAATCTCTGAAAGTACCGCCTCTATTACAATGATTTTTTAACGCGGATAAAGTCGCAGGAAAAATCTAGTACTACAAAAACAATCTATGTGCATTTTTATACTAATCTAAATCACTTGAAGAAATTTATACCGAATAATAATTAATTGTGCATTTACTAAACATCGTCAAATGTATTCATATATGTGTTCAGCAATAAATACTTTGATTTGATGTGATTAATTAATGGAAAATGAGTGGGCTTTAATTTTGTATTTTTCACGAGCCTTCTATTTGTATTTTTTAAGGCAGCTGTAGTGCTTACCCAAATTAACAGTATCTCCAATCTTTTAATTAGCTTAGGTGCCAGCCAAGTTAATCCCTGCGATTGAAAGTACCTCATGGCAAAATAATAATATGTTGTTAATGAAATCAAATATCTGCATAACCTGAGGCTGTGATACGTTGCCGAATATTGGTTTCAATACAGCAATAATATAATTAATTTAACAAAGCAGTAATACCCGATTGGTGTATTATAATGGAAGCTTGCCTCGAGCATCAGACTATAGAGCAGACATTATTAACTAATGCATTCTCTACAATTTGCTCACAAATGGGAGTATTTCGAGAATACCCCGTCTACGTTGGATAATGGAGCAGGAATAGGTATCTAAATAGTCGTAATCTTGTCTAAGTCCCATTCAAATGTTAGTCAATTCAAACTACAAACTAGACTAAGTGCCACTAGCTACAATTGGTTGACGTATTCAGAGTCAGGTATTGTTCGCATATCTATTAGCCTTTGATCCGTTTAGACTGGAATGGTAAATGCTGAAACTATTACAGTTACATGGAAATTGATAAAGTGAGGCACATTTGCATTTCCGCTTTGATTAATGCCAATGCATAGGTACATTTCCTGATTTCAAAGGAACAGCTTTGTGTATGTTGTCTCTAAAGATGAAACAACAGTCTAATATTAAGCTCAGTAAAGCTAACCCAACATTCACATCAAAGTTCTCTCAGTAATTCAATTATATGTCTCAAAGTAATTCAATATCCAAAATTTATTCTTAGAATGGATTAGAAATTAATCAGCATCTAAAATCCAGACATCAATATATTTTCTTCAAATTACACAAAGTTTGACGTGTGTTAGTTCGTTATTGGCGAAACCCCATTAGGCCTCATTTCGCGCGTTCGTGTTCGTGTTCCACGCGCGCCTCAAACAGATGTTAGCAAACATTCGCAGGGGCCACTAAGGGCCGATGCCTGCCGGGGCTGCGAGTTGTTCGGAAGAGATACCGCGCCCCCGAAACGCAAAGGGCACATGAAGGAACATAGACGGGTTTTAGTCAGTAAAAGTCTGACACTCCCTCCCGCCCCGCCCAGGGCGGGGGAAGTAATTTCATGACTTCCCGTCCATAAAAAAAAGGCCTCATTTGGCAACAGGGCGCGCTTTGTGTGCAACGTTACCAACACGTCTTATGTAGCCTATTAATATATGTATCAACTAAAATTTTACACTGTCTAAATGATTAGGTATAAATTTCATGTGACTTTTCTATTCGGTGACATAAGTGCTCTGTGCCACTAACCACGGCCAACTATTTATCCGTGTGCACAACATCTAATGGAAACAAGAACGCATCAATGTAATATTAACACGTTCCCGCCACAATTAGGCTACGTCCGCGCTGAGCACTCAATTATTTATTTGCGCAGTGTACCGTAATGTACCGTATTGTTCATTTATACGTAAAATATATACACTGCCCTGCACACTTGCATTTTATGACCAATTAGAAGGAATTTTACATTTGTTTTCTTTAATTTTGTGTCAATTTCATGCCATGTCTAGTAACAAGTTACTAGATTTATATTCACGAAAACCTGAATGAAGCTAATAAATATATGTTTCGGGGCTGTGTTTGATAACTGTTTGCTTTGCTAGTCACAAGTGGTGAGAAATAGCACTACTCTCTCAAATTCAGTACGTACGTAGCCTTTGGAGTGACTTTTACCTTGATAATTGACTCGCTGGGCAAGGCGGTACATTTTAGGCGTTAAAGGCTTCGAGTTGTACTCTTTGTTTAATGGGCTGCTTCCGAAGACTTAGTCAGCAATCCGACGGTCTAACATCTGAAGCCAAGATAAACGCTATAAGTAAAAAGTTCCTTAAACTTCTCGCGTCTGCACTTTTAGAAGAAACAATAAATTACGGAAATAGTCAATCTATAATGTCGAATGTTTATTCAAATGTTCCTACAGAACCCCAAGTCTGAATTCCGTTTTCATTGCAGTTCCTATAGACGGAAATAAATCTCAATAAACTGAAATTGTGTAGAGACGTCAGACAGCACAGACTTGCAATGCCTGAATCACAAGTGCGGAAGAAACGTAATGAGTATTCGATCGATTTTCAAATTCGAAATACCCGTTCCGCACAAAATTCTTATTTAGTTTGACGGTTTTATTCAATGCAAATGGCTCATACTAAATGTGCTTGCCGTATTTATAAAATGGAACCCGAATGCTTTATGATAGTCGTATTTTCAATTCTAGAATCGACTTTTATTCACTCGTATCACTAGAAGCTCGATTCACTCAATTCACTTGAAGCTAATGAGATCCTACCAGGACATCATTAGCTTCAAGTGATGTCAAAGTTGTACAGCGGTCCACTTTAAGCTGAGCTCACTTGTTTGCCCTGCCAACACACTTACGAGTACTATGCACTATCTAGCATAATATATTATAACTGTGACCTTCGGTGTAAAAAGACACGTCATATAGCCGCTAATGTCGCATTCTGCCCATCAGATTCAGCAACATTGAGCAAAAGGTGTTGCATGGAAACGACTTATAGTTTTGGTGTAAAAAAACACTGTTCAAAAACAGTGCGCAATGGAAGGCAAGTGGAATATTGTGTTTCCAATATTATATGGTAATTAAAGTTTAAAAAACATTTTTTATGTTTGTTTTCGTAAAAAACTTAAGAAAATACAGAAAATTTGTCTTTTAATATCTCAGTTACCAGAAGATTCCCAGGCGGAAAATGGTGGAAAGAATATTCAGCTTTGTTAAATGTATTTTTTTACCCGTACAGGTACTCTTACTTCAATACGAAAATGGTTTCCACGCGATGTAAATATTACACACAGAAAAGCACAAGCATTACACAAGACTATTTAAATGCTAGTTTAGTGGAACTCTAGTAACCAAATTAAGATTTAAGTTGTGTTAAGGCCTTTGAACTTATTAATCTATAACAATATTACTTTTGTAAACTCGAAAACCATTATGATAACGAGTATAACAAAATTATAAAGTTATTTAGTAACCCCCGACAAAAAAATATAGCTCCTGCAGCAGCTAACAACCTAAGCCACCAAGAGCTGATAACCTAGAAAAAGGCTGAACCAAATTTTAATAAAACATTCCTAAGAACCATGGGTAGGAAAGTTGCATCCAAATAAAAAAATACCGCGTTAAAATCGGTTCACCCATTTAACAATGCCACAGACAGATACACGTCAAATTTATAGCATCACTCTTTTTGAAAGAAATGTCTTTTGTCGAAAGGTTAAAAAAACACACCTTCAAGAACTACAAAGTGTAAAATAACTTAAATGTCGGACATCAGCAACTTTACTTCTGTTCGTGGTTTTGTATTGTCGCCGACTGATCTGTTTCATTTGACCACTGGCAGGTAATCAACCGACTGACCAATTATCTCCGATGTTCAGTACAGCGACCAAACCACAATGTCTGTACTGTTAGCTATTGAGGCGTTCCATTGTTTACCCCCAAAACTCCGCATTAGATGTTCTCGAAATTCCACCCATTTAAATAAATAAATAAAAAATGTTTCAGCCGGACTGAAACATTTTTTATTTATTTATTTAAATGGGTACAATAGACGCATGATTTTTTTTTTATTTTAAAATAATATCCTCATTCATGTAATTAACAGTTTAGTAAAACTATTTTTTTGATAACCATGAAATTAAAAAAAGATATTAACTATAAGTTTCTATCTCTTTCTAGCAAAATGAAATTCGTAATACGTAGTTAGCATGTGACGTCACGTGTCATATCGGATCTCTCTGTCTAAACGGTGCGTAATTAATAGTTTTAAATACTTATACCTAACGGCCGTATTTCTTGGCCGATTTTAATTTCGCTTTTTGTCATCTCTACTCAGATATTTTAATATTTTGTAATTAAATGTGATTAAAAAAATTCATACTGTATTTCCTTTTGACGAAAATATCGATGACCATACAAAAAAATCGCAATAAAAAAAGTAAATCAATACTATTGGATATCTGGAGCTGTTACAATAGTTGTTACAAACTGCTGAACAATGTATGCAGACTATCGAACTCGGTCAGCAATGTGGTTCATTGTTAACCAGCAGATAGTTGAATATTTGTTCTTCTGAAGTATTTTAAACCATGTATCTTCTAAATATATGTAACTCAAAAGAGACTGACTGACTGACATAGTGATCTATCAACGCACAGTCCAAACCGCTGGACGAATCGGGCTGAAATTTGGCATGCAGGTAGATGTTATGACGTAGGCATCCGCTAAGAAAGGATTTTGATCAATTCTACCCCCAAGGCTAAGAAAAAGCTAGTTTGTATATTTTCGTTTTAGGTTCACACAAAAAGTTGTATTTGATACCTTAATTTGTATGCCATGGTCTATTTACTTATAACTACCGTAAAACGGGATGAATTAAAACGAAACTTTAAACGGGATTTCAGTTTCAAAATAAAATACTTTGTTGGCAAAAAGTACTCAATTTTTTTGATTGAATTATAATAATTAACTATTTAGTTTGAACCCGACCCCAACATAGTTGGGAAAAGGCTAAGCAGATGATGACGATGAATTAACGATTTAGTTTTGTTTTTAGCAACAAAATATAATACCCTATTCTAATGTTAAAACCGTGTTCCGAATCACCCGTATTTTCACAGAAGTAAGTATAAAAAATCCGTAGTTTACGTGTATTAACATTTTTTTTTAAACAAACTTCCACTGTTTTAAATCCATTCAAAAAAAACAACGCGAATTTCCTTCGCTACGCAAACGAACTTGTTTACGACTCCCGGAGTCCCCGCAAAAACTCTTTGAGGAATTTCACAAAACGAGCGCGCGTCGATGTGGAAAATTGTTGACGTTCTTCCCTTTGCCATTTTTAATCATTGAGATCGTTAAAACACCTGCTAAAGTGCTGAACAAAGGAACACGGACACTTTAGACTTTAGACTGGTGTACTGTACTTTTGAGCTTTAAGCCCTTTATAACATCTTATACACACATTATGGTATGCAAATAAAAGAATATGAATATGAACTTAGCTTGAAAAATAGTGGTAAGTTCACAATAATTTGGAACAACCTATAAATTTGTTTGTTGAGAATGCGGTCATAAACAATATGCGACAAGTCGCCATCGATCCTACATGTGCAAAACATATATTCAAGGTCAAAGCTAACAATTATGGCTTCTTTTTTCATCCAAACAGTCACTACACACTTTATCATAAAAAATGGTGAGACAAAATTTTTGCATTGTACAGTGGCGACCAAAAGTCCATACCCAATCTCAAAACGTATTAGGTTGACGTTTAGTTTGACTTACGACCTTTTACTTTCAAGAATAGACACATGTATCATCGTTGTGAATGTAGTTCATAATTTCAACGTTTCTACATGAGACAAGATGGTCTAGCGGTTAAGCGCGCCCAGTTGACGGCGTTAATCAATGAGCCGCGAGTTCGAATCTCACATTATTTTTGTCTTTTTGTTTTTACTCAATTTGAAGAAATGGACAGAAATATAATATTCTTCATCTTGTTCGCTTTGTTCACACATTTCGTAAATTTAAAAGGATAGTCATAGAAAACTAATATAGAATTTAGATTTCTGTGAGGTAGACATGAGTTTTGTGCATATTTAACTTGATTGGAATGAGCGTTGTCGTTTGGTTGTGGTTGTTGGTTAGTAACGAGTGATTTAATAGATACTCGTAGTGGTATTGTAATTATTCTCGAAACGCAGGCAAATAATATTACTGAGGCGAGGGCGACTATTATTGGGCTGCATAAAAGTGGTCCCAATTAATATCTTATGAAACCTGACTGAATGTGAGTATTATATTAACGAATTGTAAATTAAACTTTTATTTGAAATTTATACCTAAGATACCTAAAATTATTTGGTGGCATTTCGATTAATACTTATTATTGATTTTTAAATATATAATGACGCCAAAAAAAATGTGTTTATTATGGAATTTATAAATAAATAGTTTTAATATATTAAAATTTGTTATATTAAATAAATATTATTAAATTATAAAAAATTAAGTCACTTTAGTATTTTGTTATAAATGCCTAATATTACTTTTTTTGTTGTTTTAGAGGAATACTATTATTAGTCTCCGGAGCAAGAAATACGAGGAAGAGGATAGATAGCCTAGCCTACCTACTCAACAGCGAAGTGGATTAAGTTTGGTGGTTTCGCACTGGATAACATAGTGTTTACAACAACAGCTGCATGGCTTGCATCATAAACCAGAAAAAATACGTTTCGTTTTTAATATGTGGGGATGGCGTGCAACAGTGCTACTTATGAAGAAGTATTAGACTGTGTTATGCAACATTTAATAACCTGGATGTTTTAGTTTTAATAATTAAACGGTGTAACTAAATATTTAGTCATAATTATATTATATATTCGTAGATAGTTATTTAATGATCTTAAATTGAGGTTTAGTTTCAATCTTCTTTTCATCAAGAAAACGAATTATTAAACTATTACCTCACTAAGTTTATTGTGACGTTACATAAAAAAAACCTGTTCATAAAGTCTGAATTATAGTTTAGTTTTCAATTAACTCTGCTGAATACCAATTCAGAAACTTAATACGTGAGCATCACCAAATTTATTTGTGTTATTAAAATATCCTTCTCTTATTATGTTATTATGAATTTTATTGACTAAGTGGGTATTCAACAAAAAATCTTATGAACAGTTACAAGAGAACTTCTTTTATTTCGGTAGGAATGTGACGTTACAATTCTCCTAAGTTTGTTAATTTTAAAAATAAATTTTTGTTATCACACAGCACGCCTTTTTTTCCTACTTCCAATTACAAAAAGTTAAAATAAAATCACATAAAAAGTTAAATAAATAATACAATAACTAATATTTGCTTCTTATAAAAAATAAATAACAAGCATGAATACGTTATAATTCAACATAAACCTAAAAAGATTTTGCCTAACATTATTATGGTTTCAAGAAACAAAAAACAGCCACACATAGTATAAGATTTGAACTCGGAATTCAATGATCGTAAACCCTTTCTTATCCAAACCAGCTGCCAGGACATGTTATAATTATGCGAAATTTAGCAATGCAATGGTAAGAATACGTCGCGCGTCGGGTAGGGCTCGTACGGTAAACAGAAATATAATGCCATTTCGCGTAGTGCGACGATGGTTCATTAGTGTGTGTTATCTGTGGAATGTTGAGACATCACTCGTAAACACACATGCGCACGCGCTGACTGGATCGCGCCCGTGTTCATAGGAAAGTGAACCTTAGCGTGGGTATGCATTTCTGAGCGCTTACTGTACAATGTTTTCTATAGAATTGTTTTTATACTTTTATTCCACAAGAAAGAAGCGCTTTTTTAAAGAATTGTCATTTGTGAGATAAAGCGATTCTAAATATTTAAAAGTCGTGTTGCCCCTAATAAGCACTCGCTTCCACGCCATCTAAGAGGATTATTTAACGTTTTATTTAACGCGGTTTCTCCAGTAAGCCCTCATTCCTCTCATTGTAGGTAATAAGGTCGAGGTTCGTATCTATTTGAATAATTAACGTGTGATTAATTTATTCATGGAAACTTCTGCTACCTCCTTTTTACTGGTGAGTGCACAATTAGAGCAGTCACTATCGGTGTTACGTGTCAATAAGCTTCACGTGTAAAGCAAGGCTGCCCACATGCAGGCCCGCGGGCCATCATGTGCCTCGCGATTCGCGAGCCACACACATTAAAATCAGTAAAATAACTCCATAAGTCGGTATAATTCCAAAATGTCAAGATTTCATGAAATAGTCATTCTTTGGGTTTACCTGGCCCTATGGAGTTTTATTGCTGACTTAAATGGTTATAATTCTGAAAATACACAATTCTTACGCCCGCGAATTATTCTTTAATCAACATAAAACTTAATACTAACTTGCAAATTGCAAAAAACGTAAGCAAATTTGAACATCGCGGGCTACCGTGTAGGTTCCACCTTAAGTGGCCCGCGTAACTAGCAACATTTGACATGACGCCTAACGTAAGAATATTATTATAACAGAAACATTGTCAGAAATTACATTGATTGCATTGCATTGATACAATCAATTTAAAGTCTTACAATGCTTATGTCGCTTGATGCTCTGTGTTTTATCCTTTTTTTTATAACAACTATTCACATTTACATTTCATAATACCTTTGGTGTTTTTGCACAAGTCCCAAAAGTAACTGAAATAGGAATCGTTAGTGGCCCGCCGAAAAGTACTAAACAGACAGTTTGGCCCGATTGTTAAAAAAGTTGAGCACCCTTGGTGTAAAGCATTAGTCACTAATAAAAGCCTGATTTTTAAATTTCACAAATAAATAAAAGTATTTTTAGTAAAGCCAATACGTGAATAATAAATGACTACAGCGATAAGCTTTTTATGTACACTTGTTATTTAAAAGCTAACTTCTGTCTGAATGGAGGTATTCTGAGTAGTCGTAACTTGCCTCGTGTTACGCATGATTATCACCTAAGTGCTCATTTATAAAATAATAGGATGAATAGTTTCTGTGTGGGTAAATTTTCCAAAGGTGATGGCTAAATGACTGCCCCGGGCCAGATACATTCTGGAATGTATATGAATCTTACATAGCCTCATAATATTTAAAAAATCATTCATGAATTATGTAGTGTTTAATATTTTCCTAGCACTTTCGTGAACTATTAAACATAATAAAGTATCTAAAAAAAAAACTTTTTCATCACAAACATTCGCTTATAAATATACAACCTCATTTTCGTTTTTAGTTTTATTCTTTTTCGTTTTATTTTTTGTCAGTTGAAGAAAATTATATACTGTCACACACCTTTTTTTCCTTTTTAGGCAATATTATTTTACCATTATATTATTCCCAAAAAGTATCTGAATCTTTTTTACATGAAATACTAATATTTAGCCATTCAGCATTACATTGTACCTAGTACCATATTTATACATGGTACCTGGCACATGGGGCAGTGGTCTCTACTTCCATTTAGCCATCTCCTTTCTTTTTTTAACGGATTTCTATTATAACTTGTTCACCTACCTACATTGTAGACCGGTGTGTGTTTATTGATGCTTTACCTGAAAAAGATGAAAAAAATCATTAGATAAATGTCCAAAATCTACACTATAATAATTTAGTAAAACAACAAAACCTTTTAACTTTTAACTTGGACCACCACCTTATCGCAGGAATGCAGTGAACTCGCTTCTTACTTATAGTTGTTTTTTTTCTTCTACCCGCGCTGATTAAATATCATACCTATTTAAAGTAATTAGTTATAAGCTTTTATTCTTCTCATGTAAGTGACTGTATTGTCTTAATGAGAATAAAGTTCTTTAAACCGAAATCTACATCAACAAAAATGTAAATGTTTAATATTTCACGCCAGACGTCAGTCAGCCTGCCGGGGCTGCGGGTCCTGCCGGGGCTGCGGGTCGTTCGAAAGAGATACCGCGCCCCCGGAACGCAAAGGGCACATGAAGGAACATAGACGGGTTTTAGTCAGTAAAAGTCTGACACTTCCTCCCGCCCCGCCCAGGGCGGGGGAAGATATTTGATGATTCCCCGTTTATGAAAAAAAAAAAAGACGTCAGTCAGACAAAAAGGAATTTCTCGTTCGCGCCGCAAATTAGTTCAGTTAGTTATTCATCTAATACCGAGACTGGATTTGTACAGTACTAAGGCTTCTGCCGCCTTCCAGCGCGCTCACGGTAAACGAAACTTTGTAGGTACTTACTTCAACGGTGTACCTTTTATAGAGACTGTGATATTATAATATAATAAATAAGTAAACCACGCAAGTAAGTTAGTTAGTAAGTAATTAATTAAATGTGTTGTGTGTTTTTAGATATAAATAAGTTTAGTTAATAATTAGTAAGTAAGTAAGTAATTAAATAGGTTTTGGAGATGTTCTAATGCAGAATTATATTATTTTTTTGATTGTTTATCAAGGCAATAAATAAATAAATTATAAAAGTAGGTAATTAAAATTCTCGATCACACAATTACACCATAAATCCATAACACAAACCCTACTAAATAATTACCGTCCTTTAGTTTTTACCCGACTGTTATTCTTTGTTTTTGTTAATGAATGTCTTTTATTTTTATTTTTGAGTCTTTATTATTTGTTTTGTTCTACAATAATTGCTTAAAACTCGCAAGGACTCCACGAGACAGGCTAGACCTAGTGTGGAGTTCACAAGTTAAAATTATAACTATGTAATTTTTTTGTAACAATAAATATATTTCTATTTCTTATTAATTGTCCTAAAAATGACAGAACTTGAAGCCCTAAATTGGAAGGAAATTTTTCTGCATAGTAAGGTGCCTCATAATCATCATATTAGATAAAGATAATCCTCCCCCATAGATTTCTAAAAGGACGGTAGTTACAATTTGCAGTATAAGGAATTAAATTTATTATATCTATTTAGTTTCACTCACCGAGTACAATAAACCTATTTTCTAAAATAAACGGACACTGCGCTGACCATTATATTCGTTTCCATTCGAATAGGCAGAAAATATATTCAATACAAAAGAGTAAAAAGAGAAATAAACATTTGCAAAATGAATACAGAAATCTTTAAAAACTGCTGGAATACAAATACAGGCCGTACCGTATCGAATCCGCTTTGGACGTACACGCGGTGGAAACATTGGTTAGTTCAAACATTCTTTTTACAATTTTGCGAGTAAGAGAAATTACAAGTGCCTCCGGCGCCAGTCATCCGGCACACGCCATAAAATCAAAGCCGCGCATATTTTTTACCGACTAACAAAGTTTCCAATTCACACCTGTTTTATTAAAACACAACTCCGCCAATTTTTGTTATCAATCTATTTTTGTTGAAATTGTGTGGGGAAATGTTACTTTAAATTGCGTTATTGAGTGCTTCTGCCAATTTCTATAACAGAGCTTACATATACTATGTTCTAGTCTACAAACTGAGGTCGATTGCCCACCGTTTATTAGCCACTAATTATAGGTCGATTGAGGACTAATTACTACAGTTTGTGGATTAGGCAAGGCGTCTTATACAATAATTGGCGGATAATTTTGTCACGCGATTAATTAGGCAGTGGTTATGTATACTATCATTTGTGATACAGTCAATTAAATGCTTTAGTGCATCAAAAATAAGAAATGTGAACCACAAACACGTAAAGGTCTAAAAAGCACGAAGCAACAATTATTTCTTTTTACCTTCGTGAAAAAGCTCTTCACAGAAATTAGCTTCCGACGGTTCTCGAGGAAATTGCAACATTTTATAAAAATGTTTAGTTAGTAATTAGTCTGCTGTAGGGTTAAATTGCATACTTGTATTGTAAGGAGAGCTCATTGTGGAGGTACCGTCGTTGGAGGGTTAACTTGTTGCTCGTTTTGAATGAAGTTGCTGAACTGTAGTATGTGAAGGATGTCAAGGATAAAATGTTACGTAAACCGCTAATAGTGCCTCCGTTTTTGGGCTTTATATAATATTTAGTGAAAACACTTAGCGGAGCCGAAAGTTGCATCTTCATGCAACTTTCGGGTCCCGACAGCTACAATTTCAAGTGCAATCGGGTACAAAGACTTTCTTGTTTTAGAGATTTTTCATAAATACTCAGAAAAGCAGTCGAGTTTTTTAGTTTTTTAAATTACTGTTTTTTATTTTTTTATTTTGATATACCCAGTGTCGCTCTCACATTAAATACGAATCTAACGACACCTCTCAAGCTAAAATCCATCAAGCCGTTCAGGCTGCAGAGCGTGCCAAACAGTTATACATACATACATACTCTCGAAAAACATAACCCTCTTTCTGGCGCAGTCGGGTAAATACAACCTCGTCAACAGGTTGCTTATAAAATGTTGCTTATGTGTTCTTACGTCACTGTATTACACACACTCACAACAAATTACATGAAGCCTGTAGGTAGGTTGAATTAGGAGAAGAAATTGCCCATACAATTCAGGAGTGTAATAAAATTGATCAAGAAAAAGCTCTCTAATTAAAAGAAACTCCTAAATCGAACGACGGTAAATTTCTATGGGTAACTAACTACCTAAAGGTACCGCTGCAATAGCCCGACCGAAATCGCCTTGATAAATTCAACCATTAACTGTCAACGCACCGACCGAGGATCGTCACCTTTTTAATCTTCTGATTAAAAGAAGATTTTAACGCACACAATTCAAAACCCGGTATATGTGGAGATCTAAAGGGGAGGCCTATGTTCAGCAGTGGACGTCCTATGGCTGAGATGATGATGATGATGATGATGATGAATTCAAAACCCCGACTTGTATGGCAAATTTATTTGCTGTGTTGGAGACATGATATTATAATAAGCGATAGCTTTAAAGAGTCCTAAACTTCTGAACAAAGATACTGGTTGTTTTGCTCGTTGCAAATATATGATAACATATTTTAAACTGTTTTGAAGCTCATGGCTGGCAATCATTTTAAAAATCGCCAAAAAATTCACGATCATTTAAAAAGTTATAGGTCTATATATAAAAATGCATTGTAGATTTAGTAATCAGGATTCAAATGTAAACAAATATGTTGTTACTCAGCAAATATACGGACAGGCTACGCACGGACATCTTGACAGGGAGACTTAGCACAGAACACAACGCAAGTCAAAGCTCCTCTGACTACTATTGTGATAGGGATTTGCATAGTGAACGGGCCCGGCCAACCCTCCGATGTGATTTGATTAACCGCATCTCTCGGCATTAATATGTGTATCATCGAATGTAGTTATCCCGATAAGTAACTGACTCACCACGTCCATTCCCGAAACACTGTGAATACAACGTTAAGTTATTTAGTTCCGTGGCGTTACGCTTGGTTGGACCTAAATGGTAGATCGTGTAACAGGTTGAATGTTACTTAGCACTGCTATCAAAGCTCAAAGGATTTCTGGAATACCTTTAACGTTTAGTAGTCGAACGATAATTCGTTCGACTCGCGAGCCGGGTGCTGGGCACTGAAAGGGTTAATAGATCGATAAATTGGTACTGGGAACTGTTTGTGTGAGTGCAATCGATTGTTTTCGATTGCATTCACTCATACAGTTCTGAGTACAAACAGAAATATGTGCAATATTTCCCTGCCGGCGCGGGCGTGACAATGCTGCCTGTCCTTTGAGCCCTTTCCGGCGATGCGGAGGATTTTTTTTATGCAATGTATTTTCTTTTTTTTACTATCGGTTTTTACATGTGACCTAACTTTATTCTTGTATATAAATTGTACAACAATTACAGAAGAAGTAAGTTGCAAATAAGACAGGATATTCATGTAATAAAAAAGACAAACGAAAACTAAATGGTATCAAAAAAAACTCCCCATCGCGGTCAACTAAAAGTGTGCCCATGGCAATGCTAAATCTCTGGCCTAGGTAAAAGCCAGCCGTTTGGACAAATCCTTCAAAAGGCTGTGGGTACTCAAACCCCACGACCCGAGGCTGTCAACCTCAACCGTCTCGATAATATTCTAGCAAGTTCACTCTTCGTATCGACACACACAGCATCCCACACCTATCCGCCTTTCGAGAAAATAGAAACATGTCGCGTCCGGTCTCTTGCCCTCGTCGGATGTAGTCGGACCGGACGCCGACGGCGCCTATAGTACTTCGAATAATGTCGGTAAATAATTTATTTACAACTAAATAAAACTGAAGTGTATTAAATTTAAGTTTGTCGCTAGTGTGAATCTGTTTTAAGTAATTAGAAATTTGTATGTCAATGTACTGTGTTATCTAAGTGTTAAAAATGTTTTCAGGTAAATGAAATATTATAACTTCTTATCTATGCTGATAATATCTTAATACCCTCCTCACCGGTATAGAAGCAACAATAGTGTTCTTACGCGCTCGCATAATTAATTAACGATTTGGGAGGAATATATACGTATGACATCACACTAATATTATAAAGGCGAAAGTTTGTGTGTTTGTCTCTTCTTCACGCTCAAACGGCTGAACGGATCTGGATGAAATTTGGCACTGAAATAGATTGTGATGTAGATTAACACATAGAATACTGTTAATCCCGAAAAAAACGTACGGTACCCGTGGTACCCGTACGGTACCCGTACCCGTTGACGCGGATGAAGTCGCGGGTAATAGCTAGTATCTCATAAACGTATACCAAAGTGTAGCTAAGTGAACAAGCTTCATAGTGCACTAACCAGTGTATAAATCCGCCAAATGGTTAAAGAGTGAACATAATTTTAAACTATAATTATGTAATTTGTGCAAAAATAAATTATTCATTCTATATTAAGTGAAGTATCGGGGTCAACGACCGTCCTTCGTCATTCATCGGAGCTTCGAGGAAGCACGAACCGTAATCCTATGGTGCAGCGCATTCGAGTTCCACGCGCGCCTCAAAGAGATGTCAGCAAACTTGGAAGGGGCCACTGAGGGCCGATACCTGCCGGGGCTGCGGGTTGTTCGAAAGAGATACCGCGCTCCCGGAACGCAAAGGGCACATGAAGGAACATAGACGGGTTTTAGTCAGTAAAAGTCTGACACTCCCTCCCGCCCCGCCCAGTGCGGGGGAAGTTATTTGATGATTTCCCGTCTTAAAAAAAAAATGGTGCAGCGCAGACGACAGACTATCCGTGACGCACTTTTTAGTCTGTGAAAATAGAACCTATAAATAAATAAATATCTTGGGACAACTCACACACGGCTATCTGATCCCAAGCTAAGCAGAGCTTGTGTTATGGTAACCAGACAACTGATATACATACTTATATAATTTATAAATACATACATATTATAGATAAATCACACCCAGACACAGAACAAACAATCATGCTCATCACACAAAGTTTGTCCTGGGTGGGAATCGAACCCACGACCTCCGGCTTAGCAGTCAGGGCCGCTAACCACTAGACCAACAGGCCCGTCAATTATGCAATTATATGCAGTAACGCACACGACCCGCAAAAAGTCTGGCGCACAAAAAATCCGTGTAATTCGGGCAGACCGCACCGCGCCGCGCGGTGAAAAATCCGCGACCGATTTTTTGCGCGCCATGCAGTCTTTTTGTGGGCCGCAAACTCGATCGCACAAAAAGTGTGCTGTTTGCGCTGCACCTATTGGCTACATTATACTCTTCCGCGCACCGTACACAAGTTTGTAGCAAAATCACCCACAGTTTGTAGCAAAATTACGGCTACACATTCTGCTGGAGCTTGAATGGGATTGTTTATTAAAAGAAACAGACTCACCCCCAAATCTGCATAACAACCGAAAGAACTGAATCTAGATGAATTGAGAATTATGCAATGACTACCTGTTACGTTAATGCACAGAACGTTTACCTTAATTAAATTCCAAATGCATTCATTTCTTTGTACTATATACGTGCTTACTTAGAAATTTGTCCACAGATTTTATAAAACTGTCTTTAAATATCTAAGTAGTTAGATATTTAAAGACAGTTTTGATTGATCAAATATCACACAATCACTTCTTTATAACACTGGTTCACAATACTAACAAAACTATCGTAAACAATACACAATACACTAAAATTTTCACTATTACCTACATTACTCACAACAAACTGATTCTTAGGCAAAATTACTCAACTATTTTACTACAAGCAAACTATTACACAATTATACTCCCGAGACATAATATTACAGGTTATTTTTACCTACAAATGGAGAATTTAAAACTAATTCCACAGCTTTTGTCTTTCATTATTTACTCGCATAGATGCAACTTTAACGGCTACGGCGAAGCAAAAAGGAGGGTTATGAGGTTGACCGGTATGTATGTATGTATGCCATTAACCGGGCACAAATCCTAACTCCGAGCTGCTACTTAGAATTTCATTCTTTGCTTGACCTGGAATCGAGCCCT
Organism: Caradrina clavipalpis; assembly: GCA_932526535.1. Taxonomy (NCBI): domain Eukaryota; kingdom Metazoa; phylum Arthropoda; class Insecta; order Lepidoptera; family Noctuidae; genus Caradrina; species Caradrina clavipalpis. Next base: position 9,736,929 of record OW052087.1, read on the forward strand.
AGACCTCTAGCGTAATCGCGCTAGGACCACTAGGCTAACGAGGCAGTAGAGAAAATGCTTGAATAAATAAAACTTAATCAATAAGTTGGCAGTAAAATGATCCTTATGTCTGTTGCAGAACTCAAGGATAGCAGTTGGCTAAAGAATCTTGAGTTAACGCTGTTTATTAATGTCTCTGTTATGCTAAGCAATGCTGCCGCGGTCAATACTTAGCTGAGAAACGCGTGTTATAAATCCTGAATGCAAATCTTGTACAATTTTCTGGTTAGACGGGTGGCTTTTTAGAGGCTTGAAAAGATCTAATTATGTTTTTATTTGTTTTTGAAGTGAAAACTTCTTTTGCGGCGTTGTACACTTTTTTTGTAATGGGTAAAAAAAAAACTCGCGTCAGGACACGTGACCTGATCGAAAATCTTACGAATTTGTGTACGTTATCGCAATAAATAAATATTGTGTTATACCACATAAATGATAGTACTTTTACACTGATAATTAAAGCAATTCGTGCAAAATTATTCCCTAACCATTCCAAAATATCAAAAATGCACAACGTTAATATTCAAGTTTTCACTTCTGCCGGCACTCCTAGAGTGCAACCCGTCGTTTTTTTTTATATATATAAAAACGTAGCCCCTCACTTTTTCCGGTACGTTGGGTGCGTTTACAAACATATAAATACACATACATAAACAGCCAGACCCGTAACAACTATATGTAGATCATACAAATATTTGTTCTGTGCGGAATTCGAACCCGTTGTTCTTGCCATACTTTTTACCGCTATTGTCGACTAGCAGCAATCATCATACGGTCTACATAACGGCAAAAGGTAAAGAAGGTGAATCTTTTAAAATAACCATTGACCTTATATGACCTTCAGTGACCTTAAGAAGGCATACATTCAGATTACCACTCCACGAGAAACTTCCAAAGTTCGTATTTAATCCAGAGGTTAAAGGGGAAAAGTTGTTGAATAATTGAAACTTATCAACAGGTTGGCGGTAAAATGTTCCCTATCCTACCGCCTTGCGAGGTAGCCGGCGACGCTGTTATCTTTCTAATAACTTGTTGTTATCACTCACGTTTTATACCCGGATTCTCGATAGAAACATTTATGTGAAAAGATTGTTAAAGCTGTTGTAATTGGGTAGATGCCATTACTTATCAACTGACGTTCTTTTTATGAGCTGTCAAAACGCGACTCTTCCATAGATTTTGAGTGACAATACTAAACTATGACGTCACTTTTTTGACATTTCAGTTTACTAACTAGATATTTATTGATTTTAAAGTAATTAATATAAAATTTTATAGTTATTTAAAAAAAAACGGTTTTCAGGGGTAAAATTAAGTGTTTTTTTTAGAGAAATATTGTTTAATGGAGTCTACTACCCAATTCGGTCGACTTCACATTATATTATGTAACATTTTTTTTCTAAAGATTAGGTGGATTAGGGTATGAAATATTGAATTAAGAATTCTTCAAGTTTTTTCGTGTAATACTTTATCTCCCATGGAGAGTCCTAAATCCTCGTGTGAACTAGATAAAGTAACGCAACCGAACGTTTTTCCAGGGCCTAAACTAAAACAAGATATACCACGAAATTCTTAAAACTATTACCTGTGCTAAAGAAGATCAGACCAAGATAAACCACAAAATTCTCAAAAATTCTAAAGAACATTTTCCTTCTAAAATATTCCTTTCAGGAATTTTCCTAGTTACGTATTAAAACAATCCGAAACCATACAAACGCTTTCAGGGTGACTCTCAACGATACAGTTTCAATGTCAATGAACTCTAGGAGTCTGAACGTTGGATCGTTAAACTCTTATTGCGGACTTGAATAAATATACGACAATGTTCCGGAAATACGAAGTGCTCAATATAAAGTATTATATTATGCTATTTCTGTGCGCCGTAGTATTGTGTCGCCGTATGTCAAGGCCGAGAGGGCGACGTCAATGAATGGAGCGCGTCGGTACGACTCCGCCAGTCAACGAATGAACACAGACTAACATAGAGTAGCGCAGAAGGGAAACTCCATAAAACAGACTAACTTTCATTTTGCGAAAACTTGGTATAGTTTGTGTGGTTGTAGGTGGTAGTGTCTCTGGATCTAATGAACAGATTTTGATTCTTTTACCCATAGAAAGCCACGTTATTTGTGAGTGTCATAGGCTTTAAAATATATCGCTACGACTCAGGGGAGCGGAGCAGTAACCAAAGACGTAACTAAACGCGAGTGATATGAGCCACGTGGACGAAGTCGCAGGTGGATGCTAGTGCAGTATACGTATGTAGTGTGCAGTGTAAGTTCATCGTTAATTTATAACAGCAGAACTCTAACACAGCAAATAATATGCCAATAAATTTAAAGCTTTAAATCGATTGCGTTAAAATTATATTTGTAATGACAGGATAAAATGGTTCGCGGTAAAGGATAGCAGGTGGCACGTGGTATGTAACAGTTCGGCCGGGACGTTGCCATGTCAGCAGTTGGTGCGGTGGTAATAAACGATGACCATTAAGTTGTATGTGGAATGTTCTTTAAGACAAGTGCTGTTTTCAAAAAGTTGGCAAAGCACAAAGCGCGCGTCGGCTTTTCCAGAACTAGCATTTGACCGCTTTTTGTTTGACCACTACACCATTCCTTCACGAAAATCGATCTCCAATAAAAATTACTCGCCCACCTTAATAAGTAAAATAATTGCAAACAGTCTGTACTAGAATTTAAAACACAACACTACAATACCTAGCTAAGTAGTATAAAAAAGTCTTACTTTCACTTATCCAACCCCTTCGATCGCCGGCGGCGAAACGAACAATGAACGTTCTAGATACGAGTAATTAAACACTTTAGGCAGTGGTCCGGCCGCCGGCCGGCGAGAAAACGACTAACTTTCGGCGATTTCTCTCTCAAGAAACGCACATTTAATGTACATTCCGTGTAAACGAAAGAGATGCATATATTTAAAGTTGCTCTCTGACTGTTCGCACTGCCGGCGACGACTCGCTTTACTAGTTTTTTCGCTGAGCGACGAGCTTTCAAAAATAAACTCGCTCAGCGATACTTGTTCAGCGATGCTCGCTCGCTTGATCATTTCTATGGATAGTAGACCGCGGGCGAGTGGCGCGAGTAATCGCTCGTCGCACTTGCACACTCGCTTATAGCCCGGCGACAAAACTATCAAAACTACACACTCGCTTTCCGCTGATCGCCAACTCTATATATAGTTTCTAGTTCTACTCATTTCTCGTTCATCGTCGGCAGTCGGACCACTGCCTTAAGCGCGGTGTTCATAAGATAATGTTGTTATTTTTTCCACAAGATATTAAAAGGAAATAAAATTATAAGAATAGCTGGGAAAGCTATTCTTATAATTTTATTACCGCACCAGGCAGGTTTCATGGAAACTTAATTAACGCTCATTGCTCGCGCTGTCGGTAAATACTCCTCGGTAAACTCCTAGCTAAGATTTTAATTTTAATCGGTATAATAGGACTGTGGTCTGTACTAACAGCTTACTTCAACTGTAAGAACAGACTCGATAACATTTTGCAGATAGTGTAAAGAACGCTATTGTTTAGGCTTGTAGTCCACTCGAAATTTTGTGTAACGTATCAATGTATCCCCACAAGACCGATAGTTGGACCAACTCCCGGCCTATTTTTGACATTTCTTCGTCGGTGAGAAGAAACTGTAAAAAATCGGCCCGATAATAGGTGCGGAGACGTTCAATGACCCTGTTCATAACTACAAAATTTCAACGCCTTTAATTAATGACTAAAATATTACTAACCTACATTTGCACTGTCGGAAAAGTGTTCTTAAAAAGAAGTTAGTACTTATAGAAACACTGGATTTTCGTCTCCTGTAGAACTCTGTCTCTACTGCGTAAATAATGATTGGAAAGGAAGACGGGATCGCAGGATGGTTACTCACCGATGTCAACAACCATCCTTAGTATGTATTCATAGATACTCTCTGAACGGGACACCCCACGTACTAGAAATATACGATTCTTGCACTATATTACGAGTAAATTGGAAAAATAATACTTACTATACTATTATATCTATATATTTTTTTTTACTATTTATGTAAGTATTTTATTCAAAAGTAAAGTGAGTAGACAAGATTTTTAAGATTTTTGTACGTTATCAAAATGAAGAAATATGTTTATTAAGGCCAGTTTTCATGATTACTTTTTCTTCATTTCGGATCGATTTTTGGTAAATCCTTTTTACATAAAGTACTGGCTAGTTACTTAGCCCCAGTACATGGCCACGTTTATAGCGTCATCATTTTTTTTGTTTTCTCTAAGTAGCTAGGGACACCTTGGGCACTGATGATGATTACTGAAAGTTTTTGATAAATATATGAAACGATCTTCTACCAGCGACTACATCTGCGAGGATTGACTATCACGCAAAATAACATATCCTGCGCCACTCGGTAATAGACAAACTTTTTACCAGCGAAAGATTTTTTGCCACTTTCAAAAATGACCTCTTACAAACTAAACAAAAAAAAAACAAATAAACGTTACCTTTTAGAAAAAAAATATGTAGAAGTAAGGATGAAGACGGAAAACGCTTCAGCGCCCACTTGCACTAGAAATCACTGAACATATTTAGCATTAAACGTACCAGTATCTAAAATACCAAACTGTCTCTCTCAACTTCAAATAATTAGAAAGAGATACAGTGATATTCTAAATACGTTTAGCTAAAAGTGCAGGCATCAATAGTAGAAGCAGTGCTTCTTTAAATTCGTTGTTACTTTGTTTGGAAGTACAAAGCAAATCCGATAACATTTACAAAAGGAAACAAACAAAATGGGTAAAAATATTGTGTGCTGAAAATATGCAGACATTGTTGAATGATTTTTATGTAGTGTACCTACCCCCATGCCTGCAGCACTGCCCGACGTTTATTAAACGGAAATTTGTAATCGAACAAAAAAAGTTAAAGCAACAATAAACAAAAATCACCGAAACATTTTAAATGGATGTGTAAAATCACTGTTGTTGGGGAAACGGAACAATGGTCACATATTCCTATTGTACGTTAGCCATTGGAGCGTGCTTACAAAGCGGAATGAAAACTGAAAGGAACTGTGCAATGAAATATACAATTTGAGTGTATCGCTCTGATAACTGGTAACATTGCACGAGGCGCACGTTACCAAATAATTTCCCCACTACAGAGAATTTAACAAAGATACCTCCCCCCGGACCCCCGCCTCTCCCACCTTCGAAATATTGTAAGGGGGAACGTACCCGGTCCCTGTATCACACAATAATTAATTAGTGCGAACTCTGAACGATACTCCGTTACGCAAATTGGAAGCTTGTGTGATTATTACTGTATTTCACGAAGCAGCATTTTACTTTCGTTGAAGCACAAATATTTTAATTGAAAAAAAAAGCAAATTTTGCATTCATTGTTTAAAACAAGGGTTTTAAACTGTGTGTCGCGACACCCTTGAGAGAGACCGGAGACTTGTAGAGCTATTCTAAAGGCGCCGCGCGACCGTCGCCGGCATGCGAGCATGCGACGCACTTCCCATTCATTGTAGTACAATCATTGCACTGTTACTACTAATTAAGAGTTTTCTTCAATTAAATTAATAAATAAAGTTATTTTAATGTTTGCTAGAACTACACAAATATACCTTCTATAGACGGGGATCGCGAAAGCATTAGAAACTTGAAAAGGGATTCTCAATATAGAAATGATTGTGAACTAGTTCAAAGTATTAAAGTATATCTTTTATGTTACGTAATACCGCTTTGCACTTATCCGATGCTCGATTTGTTACATTGTTCTCATATCGTACTCATAGATTCAACATGAACGTAGACCTACATAATTTGTACCTAATATTTTATTGATTTGAAAAGAGGTTCCTAGAGTTTCTTGCTCGTTCAACAAGCAACTAGCTTCTACTTTCCGATTGACTGGCTCCTTGACATTTAAAAAGTGTATTTGACACTAGAGAACTGCCCGCGACGTCGTTCGCGTAACTTATTTCACCCGCCATAAGTTACGAGTACGTCTTTGGTTAATGCTCCGCTCTCGTAGGTCGTAGCGTGGTTTTTTTATGTAACCTATGTTACTCAAGAAAAATGTGGATTACTGAATTACTCAAGAATAATATGTAAATCATTAGGCGAAAAAATGGTTAAAATCGGTCCACCAGTTTCGGAGCCTATTCGTAACTCATCATCATCTGCCTAGCCTTTTCCCAACTATGTTAGGGTCGGCTTCCAGTCGAACCGGATGCAGCTGAATATCAGTATTTTACAATTTTTTTTATCCTATTCGTAACTAACAAACAGAAATATCTTTCCTCTTAATATTAGTAATAGATAAACGGATTTGATTTGAAGCAATAGCGAAAGTATCGGAGAAATAACATATTAAAGGAAAAATACAAAATGTAAAATGTAAATACCTGAGTCGGTTTAACAATGTATTCTTTGTGAGGATAATCCCGATCAGACTACTGACGGTAGATACTGCAAATGGAAAATGTATTTCCACCTGTTTGTACAATATTTCATTCATCCCGTATTTATATAAAAACAATATCAAGCAACAAAAGCAACTGTTTTCATTCTTGTATTTTATAAAATTATGGTTGTTTTAAGCGCTTTATGTTCGCTTCAAAGGATGCTCTTTATTCCTCCTACAATCAGTACTAATATTATAGATGCGAAAGTAACTCTGTCTGTCTGTCCGTCTGTCTGTCTGTCTGTCTGTCTGTCTGTCTCTTCTTCACGCCTAAACCACTGAACCGATTTCAATGAAATTTGGTACAGATATAGTCTGGGACCCGAGAAAGGACATAGGATAGTTTTCATCCCGGAAATGGAACGGGAACTATTAATCCACGCGGACGAAGTCGCGGGAAAAAGCTAGTTTATTATAAATGTGAAAGTTTCTAAGGATGGCTAGAGGGATCATGTGTAAACAGCTAAATAGATCTGGCACAGAGATAGATCTTAGTATGGAATAACAGGATACTTTTATTTTGGAAAATGTACGTTCCCGTGGGATAATTTATCCAATTTGACGCAGAGAAAGTCGCGAACAGAATAATAATAATAATTTCTAATTGTTTTTATTTTTTATACTAATATTTAAAAATGTATTTAATATGTATATGTAACTAATAAATGAGAATAATAATATACCATCACGCCTGTATTCCCCGAAGGGTTAGGCAGAGGTGTACTGATGTACACCCACAGTTCGCCGGTATATTTAGGTCCCATGTAATAGGGGGCGAGCCTATTGCCATTAACCGGGCTCAATTCCTAACTCCGAGCTGCTACTGAGAATTTCATAGAAAAACCCAATAACACTTTTTGCTCGACCAGAAGCCGCGCGCGCGCTTTTTGTCGCGAACAGAAGTTAGTTTAATTAATAAAACATATGAATAGGGTGTAAAAGACATCTATAAAAACCTAAAGATGCATGTGCTTCCAGCATTGCGATAATATTTTTATTATGGACCTCCTAGTTACGGTCAAAGCTTCAACTTCTTTTTTACGTTATGTTACGAAAACATGAAATATTCTAATTTTACTTTAAATTCCGCCATGATTCCTATACATACATACCATCACTCCTGTATTCCCTGAGGGTTTAGGCAGAGGTGTACCGATGTACACCCACAATTTCTCTGGTATGTTTGGATCCCATGTAACAGGGGCTAGCTTATCGCCATTAACCGGCCTCAATTCCTAACTCCGAGCTTTTACAGAGAATAACACAGAAAAATCCAATAACACTTCTTGCTCGACCTGGGAATCGAACCTAAGACCTCTAGCGTAGCAGTCGCGCTTAGGACCGCAGCGAAACACGCGTAGGTCTTTGAATAGGGAGATTAATAAGCATCGCTTATTACAACAGTACCACAGTAACTCGCTGACATCGTCTCAAAAATGGCCAGCACGCGAGGTGTCACTTTTTTATCTTGCCACCATAAAATATATTCTAACGCACACAATATAAAGCCCTAACTTGAATGGCAAATTATTTGCTGTGTCGGAGACACGGCTAATAATTGGATTTTATTGGGGGATTTGGTGCTTGTGTGTATTGAGCAATGACCTTTGACGCTAGTCTGCAGTCACCTTCTTAGATAAACACACAAAAAGAATTTACTTTTGTGTGGGATTCAGACCGATTTTCAGATATAAAACTTGTTACAAATATTTACCGGCGAACTGTGGGTGTACATTGGTACACCTCTGCCTAACCCTTCGGGGAATACAGGCGTGATGGTATATATATTTTTTTTTACATATATTTGTAAGGTAGTATTTATTGTTGAACTGAATTAAATGACACGAACATGCTTCGTACGTATACATCTAAAGTGATATACACCTGAAATAAAAGAAAATAAAATAAACAGTTCTAAGTCTCTTAAAGTCACTTCTCAATTAGACTAGTAGAAAAAATAATTTGAATTTATTTGCCCTTCCAAAAAGGTAGTTTTGTATGGAGAAGAAACTTCATAATAACTATTTTAAAATAAATGTTTTGCAATAATTTATATCATACAGGATTATTGTTTGTAAGTGCAATGTGATGTGTATGCTTGTATTTTATTTTATTCTCATTTATTTATTTATAATACATATTATTTACATTTTTAAATATTTATTTAAAAAAGAACATTTAAAAATATATAAAATAGTAGCCCACCGGCGTCGGGAACAGGGTCCAAGCCACCGGCGGTCAGGGCTCCTGAGAAAGGAATCTCCTAACAATACGCGCCGTGTCTAGGAGTACCGCTCTCTGAATCAAGCCCTTGATCCAACTGCCCAACGAGAGCCTCCTCAGGTGTTGGTCGAGGCTCTTGGCTCTCTTATTTTATTAATTGTTACATCACTGATCCATTGTCTATATAAGCCTTCATTGTTTATACACCAGAATGAACCTACTAGTTAACGCCTATCATACGTGTGGTAATTGTTAGTCTAATAAGGAAATGGCCACTTCAATCTCTTGTTGCGATTGCCTCTGAATGACTAATCAAACGATATGTGTGCCTATATCTATCCGTCAAGCTGTAGGTGTATGGAATACGAAATTGCCTACAGAATACACCCAATTCAATTTCGTGCAGGATAGCTCATTCAATTACTGTGGTGGTGCATAATATTGCTGAATACACAAGGTAGCTAGGTTTATGAAAACGAGAAAATTTGCTGTGTGTGTTTACCACTATGGGTGGTAGTTAACAACTATGTGATGTATCTTTTAAACCCTAGGTAAGATAGTTTAGGGTAAAACCTCGATAGATGCCACATTTTTTTAAATCATTTAATATCTGCCAGTACAAAAATCTAAATATTTTATTTGCAAAACTAACAAGCACTTTAGTTCTTTATCTATTTTAGGAAAAGTAATAAACATTATCTTCAATATTTCCAGCGTATTAGCGATTTTTGCGGATCTAAATTTTTTTGGACATCTATCCCATATATGGGATAGTGGCCTACTCCATATAAATTACGTTTAGGATAGACGATACGCTGAAAAACAAGGCATCTATCCCGAAAAAACTTTAATCGCTCCTTGCTTTCCCATGCGATCGCACAGAGATATGCACAGAACAATAAAAGAGATATGAGACACGGTCTACTTAGTATTAGTTGGAAAGATAAATGAAATAGCACGCGATCCAGCCGCGAAACTAGAGTAATTACAATCGGGGCATCTATACTCCTGAGGCGTCTATCCCGGTTTTACCATAGATTGTCATAAAAAATACGAAACTTGGGTCAACAAATGACTTCTTTGAGTGAAAGGTCTTGAGTTCGACCTTTTGCGCTGTTACCATAACGTAAAAATACAGATAAAAGATACTACACTAAAACATTTAAAAACTCGACGAAAACAGCCCTATTTTTCTGTTTAACTATTTGTTGATGGGCTCAACAAATAAATTAATTTGCAAATAAAAGTAGTTCCGAAGTAGCGTTTGACTTCCATTTAAAATAGCCGTGTCACAAAATACCGCGGCATGCTGTGGCTCGCAACGTAATCGCATTGTGGACGCTCGGTGATCCCGACATATTTACATTGGCAGACGCAAGTAAATACGAGCTCGTATGTACCGGCCTGAGCAAACAGCCGGCGGTCAAGCGGTCCGCGAAACGCAGGAATGTGCTAATTGAACATGTGTTGAGGGCTGTCCTTCTGACTAACGTTACGTACTGTAGTATAATACGTACGTTAACAATGGTTCTAACAATATTTTATTTATTTATTCATAACAATAAGTACAACATGAATCGACTGACTGACTGCCTCGGTTGCCTAGTTGTCCTAAGCGCGACTGCTACACTAGAGGTCTTGGGTTCGATTCCCAGGTCGAGCAAAAAGTGTTATTGAATTTTTCATTTTCAGTAGCAGCTCGGAGTCAGGATTTGTGCCCGGTTAATGGCAATAGGCTCGCCCTCTATTACATGGGACCTAAACACACCGGCAAACTGTGGGTGTACATTGGTACAACTTTGCCTAACCCTTCGGGGGATTCCGGCGTGTTGGTATGTCATATTAAGACAGAAAGCATAACAGGGGTGCAATTCGACTTCTCGTTTATGAGCGATTGCAATCTAATGTCTGTTTCAATCTGTAAAAAAATTGTAAAATTAGATTTTTTGCATTTTTTTTAGACTAGATTTAGAAGGTTTTTGTTAAGTTGAATTAGCAAATAGAGCCAATACTATTTTGTTGCTGTAGACTGAAAAGTTTTGTATTTAAATATATGATACCTTTTGTTGTTTTTCAATAATGAAGTATCGTTAAATCTGTTTAAACCCTTTGTATAAAATACTGAACTGATTTTCGCAATATATTGCCGCCGGCATTTTGATAAACCATTGTTCTCTTTGATGTAAATTAAAAAGGATTTTTCCTCGAACTCTGTAAGAGGCCTGAACATTTTCCCAGAAGCCTTTAACACATATACACAAATATGGTTGACATCGACAATGCCTTCATTTTCATGTTTCATATTTCCAGCAATCCAACGTTAATCAACTTTATTATTATGCAATAAATTCAGTAACTAAAATTTTATTTCTTCTAGGGAAACGGGGTGCGCACCTCGGCCGTTGACCCCGTGGCAAACTGCAGTTTTTCACACGACTATGGCGCAACAAAGGAAGGGATACAACATGTGCAGTATGGTAAGGAAATGCATAATATTGTGCAGTATGGTAAGTAGACTGTGTGGTCACATTTTGTATAAAATCACCCTACTTCACCCTAAGCGTAATATCATAAGAAACCCATAATAATAGATTAAAAAACTTTTTTTTCCAGAAACTTGTTCAACTTATACTGTAAACCATGCGTATGCATAAAGCGGATAGTTTTGTTTACCGTTTGTTTCTAATTGTATCGATATCCTTGACTAATCGTTTATTAAGATTCTAGCAACATTTTGGACATAAGAAATATTTACAAAAATGAAGAATATAAACCTGGTTTCTTCTGTCATAGAAGTTTATTTTTCAGTTTATGTTAGTGTGGTTACATAAAAAAACGGTCGGTTAGTTATAGGAATCGGGCATAAGAGGATTCAATAATGGAAAAAGATAGTGAATGAATCTGTCGAAACATTCCAGGACAAACGCGACCTTCAGAAATAAAGAACACGAACAAAAATAAGTAATTCCTAGAAATTAAATCCAACATCTCCGTGTCAACAAAGCCAGTTAATATACCTAATACCTAGGAATATGTAAAACTGTATTGACACAAATAAATTTGTATAAATCAAGTACAGTTTATACTCGTAAAAAACATAAAAGACCTGTAAGTAAAACTTTGTTAAACAGCACAGCGCGATCTCTTTAATTAACAAAATTTAATTGAAATAAGCTAAGAGCATATAGTTAATGAAATGAATATATGGTACAGTCACACCAACGAACAGGACGACGTGAAACCAAGCTCAAGCGCACGGAGTAATCATAACATAAATTCAATCAAAGTCAATGTCAAAATCAAATCATTAACTTCAATTACATCATAAAAAGGCACTTCTGATCGTCATGTACAAGAAAAGTTAATTAAAAATATTTTCCCACTCCAAAATCGTTTATTCGGGCCATCGTTTTTCAGGCATCGTGACGCACTATTCCAAAAATTAGTTTCGTATGGAGAAGAATTTTACTTAGACTTTGATCGATTCTTTAATTGGAAATACCAGATTCACACTTACTGTTTTATTTAATTATAAGACTTGATGTATATCGATCAATGCTACTCATTGTGCTTGTCGTTTAAAATTAATTCAAAACTATTATTAAAAATATTTCAAATGCGAAAATCGACTCGAAGAGACTACTATTGCAACGGCCCGTGTGTATTCGAGTATTTACGACTTATTCTTTGTTTTGTTTAGAACTTGGGAGTAATGGGTTATACCAACACCTCCGCGTTTACCGCGATTACTATTACCTAAATTTAATTAACGCATATTTGCGCGCCTTCGCGACTTATGTTGATTCCGATAGTGCGGCCGTACCTTTAAAGCCTTCCCGCGTTCAAATGTTGTATAATTATAAAATTAAAACATTGCATCGCTCACACAATTATTAGCAAAAAGGTTTAATTTTCAATTAATTATTGAAAATTAAACCTTTTTGCTAATAATTATACCAGTCCAATTTCAATTTTCCAAATAAATTATTCCAATTCCAGGATTGAAACGCGAATAATGGTGAATAACAGTTTAACCTATTTTACAACATAGCCAATATGAATGCGGTTCTCCGAAAGCATAAAATTAACACGAAGTATTTTGTTTGTTTCCAAATAATTGATATGTTGTACCAAGTTAATTTTGTTAATTAAGTTCTGATATATCTGTGCTCAATTTATTTATTGTTTTTATTTAAAAACAACAAATACATTAAGCATGTATTTATATAAAGAATTATTTATTTTCATCCATTTTATTATCCCCTAGTCGATAAACCTACGTCATTTTATGACGGCTAAAATTTTGAGAATTGAACGAATATTATGCGTCCCTGCTTGCTTGCCTTCTTATCTACTCTATCTAGATACACAAGGTCACGTTACACACTTGCAGTCAAGTGTAACAGTTGGTTTTTAAATCATGTAGATGTAGATTCTTTCTTCTTTATCGTGTGGGCAGTAAGGTCTAACGACCCCTACACCCTAGTGTCAGAGTTTACAAACCGCCTTAAGGACCTCTGGCTTAGTTAGGTTGGATATATTAGGTATTTTATATAATATTATTGAAAACAAACCTAGGTACATTATTTTCAGTCAGTGGGCCATAACTTTAGCAAGACGCTTTAAAATACCAACTAATTAAAGCGACTGCCTATCTATTTTTAATTATTACAGTCACGGTTATATGAGTAAAGTCTGACGACTTTAGGATCCCACTCTATAATAGATGAAAGTAAATAAACACAAGACTGAGCCCCAAGTAGGAGCAAGCCAACTCAATAAGCCGATTTCCGTAATACAAATAAGACTATCCTACTATAACATTTTGTACGACAGGTTCAGTCACTAACACAAATTGATATCAAAAAAGCCTTCAAACTAAATAAATATTCGCTGCGAAACGAGCATTTTAAATTTAATAACTGATTGAATGTATTTTTTCTCCGCGCGCTCGTGACAGGCCGTCGACGCCGGGCACGAACTCTATTGATTGAATTATTTTATGTATAAAAGAAAACAAGTATTTAGTTAAAACGACACAAATAAAGCGCGAGCTTCTAGTTTGTGTTTTTCATCCGATTGCTATAAAATGTTATTCGTATTTACGTAAACATTCAACAAACCATATTAAAACATTCCATGGTTTTTAATATTTGTGGGCTATTTTCAGTTTAGTCCTGTTCGTTAAAATCACTGCACACACACACATTATCACAAGAATAGCGCAAAATTTTATCACAGTTGCAATTGAGGACATTCGCCACAGAATTCGCAAAATAGAAAAAATAATATAAAGAAAGGAGCAAAAGTTGAGGCTACGTTGCGAGGGGCAACGGGGACTGTGCAGACGGACGCTTTTAAAACGATTCAAATGAGCCGGAATCTCAATGGTGCCTTTCATATTGTTGTATGAGACGTGACAAGTTATAATAACGTGTCATCTTATTAATAACAAGTTATGAAACTGATTTCAATAGTTTCAAACTTGATGTTTTCTCATTACTTTTACCGTTTCCAGCTTCACTGTAATGCACTCCATTATACCAGGAAGCCGGAACGTAAACAACATGAAGTGGTGGGGACAGCGGCGCAAGCGCACGTTTGGACACTTCCCGGGAGAGTTCTGCGGCCTGAAACAGAGGGTGTTCTTGGTAAACTTACCTGAGTTTTACGGTGCCCCCATGAGTTAACAGGTGGCGTTTGCAACAAGTTCAAGTTAGTGCGTTCCACAGGTCGCGAGCGTGCGACAACGGCGACGGTCCAGAGTCGACACGCGGCTTTACGAACGCTTGACGCACGCGCGACCACGTAGCCCTAACGCTATTGATCGCGATGTTTGCCGCCTAAGGCGCGGTATTTACTAATGCAGACAACTGCCGACTGAGCTCCCCTTCATAATACTTTTCCCCAATTCACAGAAACCAGTGTCCCACACGCCACAACGCACGGAGAGCGCAAGCCGGAGGGCGCGGCACGCCGCACTCACTGCGCACCGCTACTGCCGAGCCACAAACATGCGCGAAGCTGCGCAGCCATTCATAATAAAAAGTTAAATATTCAAAGTTTTATCATGATAAACTTACCGAATGAAAAATACTATGTATTCTGTCCACGGTAAAAAAGTTAAATAAATTTCCGAATAAAATTGGTCATCACGAGAAGCCTGAGGCGGTCCTGCCGCCGGCGTAACTCGTGTAGACAGATTCCCGGAACGGGGAGCATGCCACGTGAGCCGGATCGATATCGTATACATTGTAAATGTAAGTACATGCCTCATGCAAAATAAAATGAAATTCAGAAAAAAAAAAAAAAAAAAAAACAAAGAACAGTCCTTAAAAAAATTTAATCAATGAAACAAAAACAAAATACATGGAACACGCTACAAGTCGAAAAACCTACCTGTTAGCGTCACCCCAAATGTTTTCCTGCATTTCTTTCATGTTCTACAGTAACTACTCACAAAACATACGTTTAAAACAATGCAATAATAGAATTGAAGAAAAGTCAATCAGTAAAAAAAAAACAGAATAATAACAATATTTTCGTACCAACTCGATCCTCCGTACAAAAGACATCTACGCAGCCCGCGCGACCGTTTCCCGCCAAATGCTGGCCAAACTTTGTGTTAGGCGACATCTTACGGAATTGTCCAAAACCACAGAGAAATACAACAAAAGACCAACCTCTCTCCACGGATGGTGAAACAAAAAAAAACTACCCCAAGAATTCATTAGCAGAACAAGGCCAAATCAAATTATGAATCTTACAATTATATCATCCCTTTTAACGGGTATTTGGAAATTCACGAAAATATTTTTGATAACAGTCCGGTGTAGTAGTAGAGCTGTTTGTGAACGAGTTCGCCCGTAAAAGTGCTTCCACTATACCTATTTCTGCCGCAAAGCAGCGTTGCTCTGTTCCGGTGTGAAGGGTATAGGCGCCAGTGTAATTACGGGCACATAAGAAATCACAACTTGATTTCTGCGATGGCAACGCATCTGCAAGGCCTCTGGTATTGCAGATGTCTGTATAGGCAGCGGTGATCACTTAACAACAAGGGACAATGCTACTAACTGAAATAATCACAATTTAGTCTTAGACTAAATCTGTAAAAATGCCTTTTTAATAAACACCTTCATTTTTTGGCATCAAATGTAGCTAAATTAGAACATTTTTAATTATTAAAATTGCTCTTTAGGTAACCCGTTGAAGCGCCACCCAATTCAACACATCTTCCTGCCCTTAACCCATGTTACTTAAGGTCAGCACTACACGTTTTGTTCTGGCATTCCGTCTTGTTAACCGTCATGATATCACTAACTCCCTTCTCTTTCATAGCATTCTTCACACAATCCATCCATGTTTTCTATGGCTTCCATCTTCCTCTTCATCCGTCCTCATTTATAGTCATAACTCTGTCGGTCACGTGCGTTTCATCCCTCCTCTTTATATAAACCAAGACAAAACTGCCTCGTTGGCCTAGTGGTCCTGAGCGCGACTGCTACGCTAGAGGTCCTGGGTTCGATTCCCCGGTCGAGCAAAAAGTGTTATTGGGTTTTTCTATGAAATTCTCAGTAGCAGCTCGGAGTTTGAATTTGTGCCCGGTTAATGGCAATAGGCTCGCCCCCTATTACATGGGACCTAAATATACCTACCGGCGAACTGTGGGTGTGCCTTGGTACACCTCTGCCTAACCCTTCGGGGAATACAGGCGTGATGGTATATAAAAAACAAAGTAGCGCCAGTGACAAAAAAGTTGTAAGGGAAGTGCCCTTTCAACTTTTCCGTCACTTGCACTACTTTCAAAGTTCCTCTAATATACTCATTCCTGACCTAATCAATCCTAGTTATACCACACATTCATCTTAAGAATTAAATCGCATCCATCTCAAATATTTTTTCAGCCGTCATCTTCACGCCCCAACATTCCGATCCAAACAGTACCTACTACAGATCTTAGCACGAACTTGGAGAATTTCCCCTTCAATTGAGATGCATCCGTGAGTCGCAAGTAATTCCAGTAACCTACCATCACGCCTGTATTCCCCGAAGGGTTAGGCAGAGGTATACCAATGTACACCCACAGTTCGCCGGTATATTTAGGTCCCATGTTATAGGGGGCGAGCCTATTGCCATTAACCGGGCACAGATCCAAACTCAGAGCTGCTACTGAGAATTTCATAGAAAAACCCAATAACACTTTTTGCTCGACCTGGGAATCGAACCCGGGACCCCTTGCACAGCAGTGGCACTCGCGACCACGAGATCATACGGGGCAGTAACCTGTCGATATTTTATCCAGGCTGGATTGATCCGGTGCGTTAGGTACGTGCCGGTCTACGACAGTTGATCATTCCCCTCAAAAGTAAGGCAGAATTGTAAAATCTAACGTCGCTTTAAAGCGATTTAATTTCGAGTCCCTCAATAGCGAATAATAATAATTGTGAAAATATAATTCTCCAGACCGAATCCGGCCACGGCGGCCAGTGTTAAAGCAGACTAGTCACGTTTGCAGGAGATATTATAGTGCACAAGTGTGTGCGCAAAGACAGGTGTACTCCCACTTCCCTAACGACCGGAGAGATATCAGGCGCAGGACCAACGGCTTTTCGTGCTTTCCGAGGCACGGGGATGTCACACCACCAACTTCCAAACTCCGAGCTGCTACTGAGATATTAGTTTTCCTAATGCAAAACCCAATAACACTTTGACCTGACCTGGGACTCGAATCCAGGACCCCTCGCTCAGCAGTAGCGCTTGAGACCACGAGAGCAACGGAGCAGTAAAAATATATGCCAAAAAGCATAGGCTAGTACATAAAAACACGAACCATGGCGCAAACTAACGTCAATACGAAAAAATAAATATTTGAACCAACACACGAACTTTATTTTCTCGACTACAATTTTATTACATTCTACAATTTTCCATATTTCTCTCTTACTTTTTCTTTCTTTCATTCGTTTTAGAGAATATCATATCCGACAATTTTATGATAATATTTCCAGAGATGTATTTTTCAACAAAATATTAAATAATAGAATATTATAGATGATTACTGTCCTTTATTGTTAACCTAATACAAAAACATAGAGGCCGATAACAACTAGAATACAAAAATCAAAACCGGTACACAACGTCCTGAAAATATTTTTCCACTTATTTTGCAAAAACTGGAGATTGTCAACAAAACTTTGTCGAATTCCTATCGCCGGCGTCCGGTTTGCACAGAAGTAAATAAAAAGAACGCGAGGACGGTCCAGTCTCGGGTTCAAAAACATTTCAAAGGGCGCGCTCAATCTGCAACTTGTACTTGCATTCATGACTTTCGTATCACACATAAATAACATTTTCATGAAAAAGGGGATGTAAATAAACCTGAACATTGAATAAACAAGTTATGTTTAACAATAAACAGACCTCACCTGCGGAGCATAAAGTTTATATTTACTGAAATAAATAAACGATTTCATTTTTCATTCATTTTTTGCACTAGCTTATGCCCGCAACTTGATCCGCGAAGGGCGCACATGAAGTCGCGGATTTATTAAGGTAAGATAACGTATTTTTCACAAATCAATAAAACTGACCATTGAATCGAAAGATAGTTTTGTTTTTTTTTTTAAATAACAATGGTCACGGTGTTGTTTTAATTAACAGATTTTATTAAATGTTAAACCTTTTAACATTATTTCACAGTTGAGAATTAAAAAAAAATTAACTAACTTCGACACAAAAACATGCAGCAGGAGCCTACGACGTAGCATAAGCTACTAGTCAGCTAAAGCCTACGCCGTAGCGGAAGATTAGAACTACTACTTCATGCTACAGCGAGCAGCGTAAAAAGCCTACAGCTCGTTGCAAAGCCTACGGCGTAGCGAGAGATATGCTACAGGTCTTATGAATCACAACTAAGGAATAATTTCTTGTTTTGAATCGAGTTCTAAGCCAGTAGAACAATATCAAAAGTGTTCCGTTGAAGTCTTCCTCTCAGGAATGCTTCCATGTATATTATACACAATTCAATTCACAATACAATATGTATTCAATTTACAATTCAATCGAGTGGAATAAAGGGAACATGTTAAACGTGATATCGCTAATTTGTCCTCTCCTATTTTATGATCCTCATCTTTTAAGGCAACAGATATAATGCGTTATTATATTGTGACAGCAAATTATTAAATTAAGTAAAACACTGCAATCGTCCCTTAATATTATAATTGCGGCAATAACTCTGTCCGTATTTCTGTCTGTTGCGCTTTCACGACAAACCACTTAACCGATTTTAATGAAATTTGGCACGGGGTCGGTTTGGACCCCAATAAAGGACATAGGCTACTTTCGTACCGCGACTTCGTCCGTGGAAACTGACATTTATGCGAGCAAAGTCGCGAGCAAAAGCTAGTTTAAATTAAGAACAAGAACCTTTGCGAGTACATTTTTTTAAGTCCATTGTTTCCGTTCAATTGTTAAAAAAAAAATTTTGCAGGAGCTTGAGGACTTTCCCACGAAGCCAGATTTCAAAGAACCCTCTCTAGGAATCCCCCGTTTTAAACAATAAGCTTTCTCAATGAACAGTTCTAATATTACAAAGAGGTACAGTTTGTTCATTTGTTGTCTGGCATACCGATTGTCTCTGGAAAGTCTAGACTAGTCTCTCTTAATATATTTAAAGAATTGAATATATTCAAGTATTGTAATGGTTGTGGTTTGTAGTGTTGTTGTGTGTTGTGTTGTTATTGTGTTGTTGGTTGTTATTGTAATATTGTGTAGCATGTGAGCTATATCTTATAGATCTGTCTAAAGGGTTGGTTGACACATCACGTGACCCAAAGGCTGGCTTTTACCTTGGCCAGAGGTTATCCAGCGTGGCAATGCCGCCAGTCTTTTGGGCACTTTTCCGGCTGACGGCAATGGAACGTTTTTATGCCTTATAGATTTAGTTACTTTTTTTATTATTAAGGTTTTTTTCTTAATTTTATTTTAAGGCTGTTAATATTCATCATCTGCTTAACCTTTTCCCAACTATGTTGGGGTCAGCTTCCAGTCTAACCGGATGCAGCTGAATACCAGTGTTTGACATGGAGCGACTGCCTATCGGACCACCACAAACCAGTAACAGTAAGGCTGTTAATATTAATTATCTTAAAAGAATAGACAAAAAGGCACCTTCTTGATTTGAGATAGTCCAAATACAAATATTATTTCACTGATCGAAAGCTGCACTACTGTCTAGTGCTACAGGCCACTTTATGAAATACTTAACTCCCAAGCGGACGAAGTCGCGGACAGAAGCTAGTACAGTCACGAGCATCAACATGAATACACTTAGCGACATTCTAAAGCAGTTTCTGCCCAAAGGATCGATTAAAATATAGTGGTGTTACGAATATCATATTCTGGATCCCATATTACTATGAAATCGATCTTATCTCAACGTTGCAATTGTTCATTCACGAGAAAATTGCTTTTCATTTTTGCCAAGTGTATACATGTTTTTGCTCGTGACAGTACATACCTACCTACATAAACTCACTACTTTTTTCCTAGTAATAAATAAACTAATGCTGTCTTTGTTTATAAAACACTAGAGAACTGCCCGCGCCTTCGACCGCGTTGTTTATTTCACCCGCCATAAGTTACGTCTTTGGTTAATGCTCCGCTCCCGTGGGTCGTAGCGTGATGTCAAATAGCCTATGTTACACGGGAATAATGTAGCTATATTGGTGAAAAAATGGTTAAAATCGATCCAACAGTTTAGGAGCCTATTCGTTACAGACGAACTAACAAATCTTACTTCTTTATAGTATTAGTATAGATAACTTACTTAGCAAATAAGTTGAGAGGGTGTCTTCCTTGACAGCGGGATCCGTGTTGCGGGTAGTCGCGGAGTGGGACGGTGAGTCCGCTTTAGTCCACGCACACATTCTGTGTGTTGGGATCATTTATTTATTTATTTAAACGTTATGCAACAAAAGTACAAAGGCGGACTTAATGCCTTAGGCATTCTCTACCAGTCAACCAAAGGTGGTGAAGAGATATCATGGCAGGTGCAAATTACTGTAAAAGATTAAAACAACATTTGATACTGCCTCGTTGGCCTAGTGGTCCTGAGTGCGACTGCTACGCTAGAGGTCCTGGGTTCGATTCCCAGGTCGAGCAAAAAGTGTTATTGGGTTTTTCTATGAAATTCTCAGTGGCAGCTCGGAGTTTGGATTTGTGCCCGGTTAATGGCAATAGGCTCGCCCCCTATTACATGGGACCCAGGGGCGTAGCTACCGCCGTATCTGCCGTATCAATTATACGGGGCCCCAGGGCTACGGGGGCCCCCAATGTGCGTAAGCAAAAATTAATAAAAACTTCCCAAATTTTTTGTTATTTCTCAAATGACAAAAGTCAAAACAAGCAATTCTTTTTTGCCCGCGCAAAGCGTGCGTTCAAAAGTTGGCAAAACCCTACATCGGTTATCGCGGTTATTATCCATAGAGGCAGTAAGTAGTAACTAAAGTCATCATCAGCTATAAATAATTGAATAAATCAGTTTGCCGAAAAAAAGGTAAGGAGGGTGTAGATATACCTATTTAATTTGTTTTTGGAAAAAGTGACAGATACGAGTACTTATACAGGATAAGTTTTTAACCAGTGCGTAAATTTTTTTTGGTAGTTCAGTGTCAGTAATAGAACACATTTCCGTGCTTAGTTAAAAAAAAAAATAAAAAAAATTTCATCCTTATCCGAGTTTGAAATCAGCAAAACATGGACATAATCTATTCGCCATACTATCAATGACAACTCTTGGCCGCCGCCCGGGCGCATGGCTGGGGTGAGGGGGTGGGGAATGCGCTAGCGCCGAGTGACAATAAAATATGGTTTTTAAGTATACATGTTTCGTAAGCGATAACTTTTTTTTTTAGTACTAAGACATATCAAAATAAAATATACGTGTATAATTAAACGTGTTGAAGTTTATTATGGCAAAATTTACGCACTGGTTAAAAATTTTTCCTGTATAATTATGATTTAAAAAATATTTCTTTTAATTTTATGCAATTTTTTTTTATTGTGAGAAATCTTTACCTTCCTAAGGGCCCCCAAACCAATGTTTATACGGGGCCCCGCCAAGCCACGCTACGCTTCTGATGGGACCTAAAGGCCGGGTCACACCGGATGCGTGGCGTGACGTGACGCGTGGCGTGACGTGCATACGCGCGTGCGAGCACTGTCACACCGGCCAAGACCGGTGCAGCACACGTCACGCACGCACGCATCACGTCACGCAGAACTGCTGCACGCAGACGTACTAACGCAAGATCATCCAAAAATGCAATAAACATTCGAGAAAAAATTGTTACATACTTTAACAATTGAAATTTTCTAATTTTTGTACTAATTTTAACTTACCATCTTTTTCCAGCGTATTCCCAATTCTCTCCCATAATACTTTTTTTGTACTCTTTATGTTTGGTGTTGTAGAGACATATTTGCGGACGATTTCTATTAGTTTTTCCTTTAAAATTGTCTCCATTGCGAAAAAAAACACTCGTAAACTGCTTTCTGTTTGTAAATAAATACAACTTTGCGTGCGTGCGTACGTGCAGCAATGACCGATGCGTATGCGTGCGTGCCCGGTGTGGCATCTAACAGGGAGCGCCATATAATAAATACAACGTCATCACTGCACGCGCGTGTGCGACGTTGCCGCTCCGCTACTCACGCGTACGGACTCGGTTTGTGACAAGATGCGGCTCTGCGTGCGTGAGTCACGCGCGTGCACACGTCACGCATCTGGTCTGACACCTTTCTTACAGTTTCATACATTACAACTGGTGCGTGCACGCCACGCATCACGCCACGCATTTGGTGTGCTTTGGCCTTTAATATACCGGCGAACTGTGGGTGTACATCGGTATACCTCTGCCTAACCCTTCGGGGAATACAGGCGTGATGGTATTTAACATTTGATACTTTAAACAGAAAAAAAAGAACTCAATGTAATTATATAGAAAAACTAATTGTACACAAGTACAAAACAACTAAAATTGTCCAAACGAAAATATATATACACACGTAAATATAAATACATACGTAAATATATATACTAGGGTGTCCCTTATATGGGTGAAAAAAAATTTTTTTTAGATATCGAAATGCATACCCTCTATTTCTTTTTATACTACCCAGACTTACTTAAATACAAAATTTCATCTTTCTACGTCAACGTTAACCCGTGCCGACAGGACCCTGAAGATTTTTGAAATTTCTATATTAACCCTTTCCGTTACATAGCTAAATCAAATGAAATATTTTTTTTTAAATTAAATATTTTGTAAAAGAAAATAAAATTACAGACCAGGCAGGATATTTTCTATTAAGGGTCTCTCTTTTACAGTCTTGACACAGATTTCTAGGCTCCTGAACACAGCGTAGCAAAAATATTTTTTTGCTCTTTCTTTGCAGTGATAAAATCGAACCATGAAAATCTTGCATAAGTTTTACAGCTCTGTATCATTAACTGCTCTTAAAAAAAGCACTTTCCTTTTCGCTTCTGAAAAGAAACATCTTCATCTCATGTAGACGCGGGTCTCTGAAGGAAATTCAGTTCAATTAATTTTTAATCGTGAAAATTTTGTGCTCTTGACAGACACAAAATCACTTAATGATTTTCTTGTAACAATAAATAAGGCTGTATTATTAACAATTTATTGAAAACAGTATAATAAATAGTATAATAATAAAATTAACAGTAAACAAAAAAACAGTATAATAATTAATAACTATTCATTGTACTCCTACTTACTATACAAATACTTATTGTCTTCGGATGGAATGTATGTCTTCCCAGAATCATACAAGCTCTCTCTTTGGAAATTCTCTACAATGTTCGTTTTGGTTTGTTCATTAACTTCATAATAAAACAGTAATAAAACGGCAACTTCTTATGACAAGTACCAAAGATGTTGACTAAACTTGCTCAGGGCTGCTTGGGAGATCAATTTGTCAACAGTTCCATATTCGACGATTGCTTTATCGGAAAATCACCACAGTAAAGATCTAGTGCTTCTACTACAGCCTGAAGTATATAGACAAAATCCCTTATGCTTAATTGGCATCTATCTAAAGCTGCAACTAACTTAGGCGTGATAAACTCTTTCCTTCCTCCTTTTTTAAGTAGCTTCAGAACTTACCATTTGGGAGGTGCATGCCAAGGGTTCCTTTAGGTTTTCATTAGAGCTGGTATGTTGATAGTGATATACTTGCATCTAAATAGAATCTTGCGCAGTAACAGATGACGATAAACCTTCTAAACACATTTGCTCACATCTTTTTTCCCTTCATTTAATTTCCTTTGTCTTGCCTTTTCTTCTTTTTCGGCTAAAGGTTTGTCTACATCCGCTAAACACCCTGGATGCCCTGGTTCTCTAGCCTGGTTCTCTAGCTTTTTCCAAGCATATAATACACTCCCGAATAACGAGATTAGCGCTTTCACTAAAAGTCAATTTAACTTTGCGAATGTTAAAAAAAAGTACTGAAAGAACTTGACGATTAGACGGTAACTTTGCGCCTGTTATTTGATCATTTACGTCACCAACTAAGAAAAATCATTTTTATAGCTTCTTAATTCCTCTGCCATCATTTAAATGCAAAACAATATGTGTTAATTGCGAGAATAAATAAGAACAAATAACAAATGCCGTGAATACGCACCGCTACTGCCGCGCAAATGTATGAAACATGATTCGATGCAAGTCGGCACGGGTTATCGTACTCCAAATAAGGTAAAAGTTTATTTCCGAGTGTTTCAGAGGCAAATGAACAAAACTAAGACCTATGCGTTAGAAATTTAAAACTTTGAAAAATAAGGGACACCCTAATATATACATACATAAAACATATCTATATACCTACATCATTCTATATAATTTAAAGGCCAGGTGAAATAAAAATAAACAACGCAAGCTATAATCAAGTAGTAATACAAAACATACACCATAAAAAAGTAATAAAAACCTAGTGCATGGACACCTTTATCGATCTTGCTATTTTTAATTAAAAACACTAGCATCCTCCCGCGCCCCGTCCTCGTGAAAGTAAATTATATCCTACGGGATCCGTACAATTTTTCGGGATAAAAAGTACCCTTTTTTTTAGAGATGAGATCCCCGTCCCGGGGAGGGAGTGTCAGACTTTTACTGACTAAAAACCATCTATGTTCCTTCGTGTGCCCTTTGCGTTCCGGGACCGCGGTATCTTTTTCAAACAACCCGCAGCCCCGGCAGGCTCCTTAGTGGCCCCTTCCAGATTGCTGACATCTGTGTGAGGCGCGCGTGGAACACGAACGCGACGTCGACACGGTCTGTCGTTAGTTAACGTACGGACGGCGAGCTACCCATTGCCCACCGTCCACAGACTCGCGATAAAAAGTACCCTACCCTATAGTCTGGTGCCAAATTTCATCCAGCTTCGTTTAACAGTTAAGAGTGAAAGAGTTACAAACATCTCTATCCATCCATTCATCCTCACAAACTTTCGTATTACAAAATTAGTATAATATTAAAAGGATTTATACAACGGTAGTCATGTTTACTATACTACCATCTGCCCTTGACTTGACCTTGAAGTTGGTGGTGTAACACCCCCGTGCCTCGGAAAGCACGTTAAGCCGTTGGTCCTGCGCCTGATCTCTCTCCGGTCGTGTCGGATTGCCGTCCCATCGGGCTATGAGAGTGAGGGAAGAGGGAGAGCACCTGTGTTTGCGCACACACTTGTGCACTATAATATCTCCTGCGTACGTGGCTAGTCTGCATTAAGATTAGCCGCCGTGGCCGGAATCGGTCTGGAGAATTACATATTACATTACATTACCATCTGCCCGCGACATCGATCGCGAACTTATTTCCATCCACGTTAAGTTACGTCTCAGCTTACCCCACCACCCCCGCGCGTCGCGATCTTTTAATAGCCTGTACTCCTCATGAATCTGGATATCATATACAAACAACATATTTTTCAAACCGACTGTAAGCTTCGACTGTAACTGTATAACGGTAAGTTTGCGGTAACTGCCTCGTTGGCCTAGTGGTCCTGAGCGTGACTGCTACGCTAGAGGTCCTGGGTTTGATTCCCGGGTCGAGCAAAAAGTGTTATTGGGTTTTTCTATGAAATTCTCATTAGCAGCTCGGAGTTTGGATTTGTGCCCGGTTAATGGCAATAGGCTCGCCCCCTATTACTTGGGACCTAAATATACCGGCGAACTGTGGGTGTGCCTTGGTACACTTCTGCCTAACCCAGCGGTCGGCAACCTTTTGGCAGGCAAGGGCCACATGGTGGCAAAATGAGGTAGTGGCGGGCCGCGCTTTCACATAATTTTTAACCGACTTTAAAAGGGAGGAGGTTCTCAATTCATCTGTATGTTTTTTTTTAATGTTTGTTCTGCGATATTTCCGCCAATTATGATTAGAATTTGACGATATTTATTTATTTGGTAGGTCATGCATCTGAAGTGGTCCCATATTTTTTTTATCGATATTTAATTTCTTGCAGGAAAATTTGAAATTTTCCTATTGCTTAATTTTAGCTAAAAAAGCAATAGGCCTAATTGGCCTATTGCTTTTTTAGTCGTCTCTAATGGCAATAACCATATTTTTTGATAGGTCAACAACAAGGGCAAAAGAATTTTTTTGCAGCCGCTGAGGACGATACAGAAGGAATAAGAGCGGATTTTTTAGCTGAAAAGGGTACACCTTTTAAAGCAGAACTTTTTGAGTCATAATTTTATTTTGCATAACAACTGATAGCATAAACCTCTTTTCGCAGAAAGTCATGTGGCATCACTTACTTGGCATACATTTATAACTCATAATTTTGTATGGCAGAATACTCATTTCGCATAAATTTCATTTCCATAATAATTAAAAAACAGAACCATCATATCGCAGAAAGTTCACAGGCAGAATCGTCTTTTGGCATACATTTCGTATCAAAGTCCCTAGAGATAGATCCAGAGCCCTCGAGGCTCAAAAAGCATAATCGGGGAGCCGCCAGCCACGCGGGGCTCAAGAGTTTACAAAAAAAATAACCACGAAGTGGATAGCGGGGTCTGTTCGCTCGCTTCGCTCGCTCTCTAGACTCCGCCATCCCCTTCTAACCTAACCTGTCCGAGTCGGGGTGCCCCAAGTCCCGAGATCGCTTCGCTCGCTCTTTATAAAAGTTATACTAAACGAAATTATACGAAATTATAAATATGCCAAAGGTAATTATGCCAAATAAAATTCTGCCATCTTAAAAGTATGCCATTTTAAATTCGGACATAAAAACGTTCTGCCAAAAAATAATTATGCTATAAAAATATTATGCCTTAAAAACGTTCGTCTAAAGAAGTTTATGCGAAGTGAGTAATCACGCCTGTATTCCCCGAAGGGTTAGGCAGAGGTGTACCAATGTACACCCACAGTTCACCGGTATATTTAGGTCCCATGTAATAGGGGGCGAGCCTATTGCCATTACCCGGGCACAAATCCAAACTCCGAGCTGCTACTGAGAATTTCATAGAAAAACCCAATAACACTGTTTGCTCGACCTGGGAATCGAACCCAGGACCTCTAGCGTAGCAGTCGTGCTTAGGACCACTAGGCTAACGAGGCAGTTGTCTGATACTCAGTCCAAAATAGAGTATTCATGGTTTTAGTTTAAGGATAAATGTCCCTTACACCCGATATGGGTATTATATGTGATGCACATACTTTTTTAAATGTAAATTTTATTAATGGGTACGTAGCACTACCTCAACGATACTATCGTCAACGATAAAGTAACAATAAATGAAAAAGAAATGTGAAGAAAATATATAAAACTTAAAAGCGAACTTCAAAGTTCTTATATAACCGTACTTATACACATTTCAGTGTAACGTTTGAGGCTGTATTTGAGTGACTATTTTCTTATACGCTAGCTTACGCGCCTAAAATCATTAATTTAGGTAAAATGTAAGAATTACAGTTTAATTTTCAAAACTGTCGCGGGCCGCAAGTCTGAGTGCCGCGGGCCGCATGCGGCCCGCGGGCCGCGGGTTGCCGACCGCTGGCCTAACCCTTCGGGGAATACAGGCGTGATGGTATACATACATGGATGGTAAGTTTGCTACGCTAGAGGTCCCGGGTTCGATTCCCTAGACAAGCAAAAAGTGTTATTGGATTCTATGAAATTCTCAGTAGCAGCTCGGAGTTTGGATTTGTGCCCGGTTAATGGCAATAGGCTCGCCCCCTATTATATTGGACCTAATTGGTACACCTCTGCCTATCCCTTCGGGGAATACAGGCGTGATGGTATATTATGTAAGCTTCAAAGATATGCGGGTTTAAATAAACACACAAACAAAAATACCATTCCTCTTTTCACCTTTCACTGTTCAGCTTTAGATAATTAGTTAGTAGTACACTTAGTAGTGCAGTTAGTAGTGACTGCCCCGTTGGTCTCGTGGTCGCAAGGGCGACTGCTGAGCAAGGGGTCCCGGGTTCGATTCCCAGGTCGGGCAAAAAGTGTTATTGGGTTTTTCCATTAGGAATTTCTCAGTAGCAGCCCGGAGTTTGGAAGTTGGTGGTGTGACACCCCTGTGCCTCGGAAAGCACGTAAAGCCGTTGGTCTTGCGCCTGATCTCTCTCCGGTCGTGTCGGATGGCCGTCCCATCGGGATATGAGAGTTAGGGAAGAGGGAGTGCACCTGTGTTTGCGTACACACTTGTGCACTATAATATCTCCTGCGTACGTGGCTAGTCTGCATTAAGGTTAGCCGCCGTGGCCAGAATCGGCCTGGAGAATTACATTTTACATAGTAGTACATAAGAGTAACTAGAATGGACAGGGGGATGTGTGCTGTTACAGATCAGGTTGAATCAATTACAATGATTTGTCAGCCCGAATTATTTCGTAGCGTGCCTCCCCTGGCCCGCACGCCATTGAATTACCTATTTTCTACTTTATTTGTACCAAATACGCTCCGACTCTTTTAGACCAACATCAACTATTTTTTAGACATATTTTTTTTTTAGATAGTAACATTATTCCTGAATGATATAGGCTATATATACAACATCACGCTACGACACACGGGAGCGGAGCAGTAACCAAAAACGTAACTTAATGCGGGGAAATAAGCTACGCGGACGAAGTCGCGGGCAATTCGCTAGTGTATAAAAAACCTGAAGCGTTGTTTTGCTTATCTGTTTATTTAAACGCGCTATCACTGGTACTAGCAGTCGACATGGAAAAAAAGTTATATAACTCTTTGTATACGATAGCTAGATTGCAAAGGAAAATCTAAATATATATATAACTCAAAGGTGACTGACTGATATAGTGATCTATCAACGCACAGCCCAAACCACTGGGCGGATCGGGCTGAAATTTGGCATGCAGGTAAGTGTTATGACGTAGGCATCCGCTAAGAAAGGATTTTGATCAATTCTACCCCTAAAGGGATAAAATAGGGGATGAAAGTTTGTATAAATGTTCTTAGATTTTCGACTGATTGAACTGAAATTAAAGATTGGAGCTACTATTATGAAGATGGCCGCTTAAATAGGATTTTGACAAATTCAACCCCCATAGGGATAAAATAAAGGACACGCGAGCGAAGCCGCGGGCAAAAGCTAGTTTACGTAATAAAAAATTACGCTACAAGCCACGGGAGCGGTGTAACAACCAAAGACGTAACATAATCATCATCTGCTTAGCCTTTTTCCCGACTGCGTTGGGGTGGACTTCCAGTCTAACCGGGTGCAGCTGAATATCAGTGTTTTACATGGAGCGACTGCCTATCTGACCTCCACAACCCAGTAACTGGGCAACACGATACCTCTTGGTTAGACTGGTTGTTGTGTTGAAAGACGTAACATAATGCGGGTAAAAAAGAAAGTAGTTGTTAGTACTAATCTACAGCGCGTTGCATAAATGGTATAAACATAGCAAAGGCACGGGTTCTCTTATGAACCGTACGGGACTCGGTTCTCTTGGTGTTAACAAACCACAGAGCAACATTTTTTTAATACTCACAAAATTAAAAACATAAGAAACATTTTAAAGATTGTTTCTCCTGCCACGTTTGTTATCATTAAAACTAAATAAATTGCCGATAAAAAAAATAATATACCATCACCATCACGCCTGTATTCCCCAAAGGGTTTCCCTTTCCCCACAGTTCGCCGGTATATTTAAAAAAAAATATATATAAAAAATAAATAAAATAAAATAAAAATTAATTCTATTAATATTATAATTAATTAAAAAATTAATATGCATTATTAATTATAATTAATTATAATATTAATAATATTTATATAATTAATATGCTTTTGAGCTGAAATTTTGTATAGAGATTCTTTACCATATACACTCTTCACCCCGTTTGTATGGATAAACCCTTTCAATGAAACGCTGTATAGTTATACGTTAGCGTGCATTACTAGTTAGTAATTCACGCTTTGAGAATCGATCGTTAAGTGGTCACCGCTGTCTATAGACATCTGCAATACCAGATATTATGTAATTATTTTTTTTGTAATTTTCCAGGCCGATTCCGGCCACGGCGGCTAACCTTAATGCAGACTAGCCACGTACGCAGGAGATATTATAGTGCACAAGTGTGTGCGCAAACACAGGTGCACTCCCTCTTCCCTAACTCTCATAGCCCGATGGGACGGCAATCCGACACGACCGGAGAGAGATCAGGCGCAGGACCAACGGCTTTACGTGCTTTCCGAGGCACGGGGGTGTCACACCACCAACTTCCAAACTCCGGGCTGCTACTGATAAATTCCTAATGGAAAAACCCAATAACACTTTTTGTCCGACCTGGGAATCGAACCCGGGACCCCTTGCTCCGCAGACGCCCTTGCGACCACGAGACCAACGGGGCAGTCAACCAGATATTAATAATAGATTGCAAATGCGTTGCCATCCCAGAAACAAGTTTGAAAAGTCTCATGTGCATGTAATTACACCGGCACCCAAACCCTTCAAATCGAAACACAGCAACGCTGGTTTGCGGCAGAAATAGGTATGGTGGTATAGTACTTGGACGTGCTCCTTCACAAAGAGCTCTACTACTACTAAAACGCTACTAATGACATCAAGCTCGTGGCTAAGTTCTGCGGCAACACATACAAGGTGTAAAAGGACAACAGCCGTAAACAACGCATACTGACCATCAAACTAAGTTCAAGCAAACACTTTTTGTTGGGAAACGACTTTTATTTTTAGTTTGAAAACTCACTGTGTAATGTAACGCATGTTTTATATTATAATCTGAAGTAAATTAAAAAAACTGAGCACAGTGCACTCTTGATGATATTTCAAGATTAGCTAAAACATTTATAACTGGTTCTTTTAAAGAAGCCTAGCAAAAAATTGGAACTTTGAGCTTCAATATCTTCGTAATCAGAAGGCCTCTCAGATCTCATGGTAGCAAGCGTAAATGTTGAACCAAGCTCAATACCTGGGTTCGATTCCCAGGTTTGGCAAAAAGTGTTATTGGATTTATCTATTAGGAATTTCTGAGCAACTCTGAGTTCGAAACTTGATGATGTGAAACCCCCGTGTCTCGGACAGCACATCAAGTCGTTAGCCGTGCACTTGATCTCCCCTCCTGGTCGTGTCGGATTACCG
Source organism: Caradrina clavipalpis (assembly GCA_932526535.1). Lineage (NCBI taxonomy): Eukaryota > Metazoa > Arthropoda > Insecta > Lepidoptera > Noctuidae > Caradrina > Caradrina clavipalpis. The sequence continues at coordinate 9,768,333 of OW052087.1, forward strand.
TCGGGCACGTTAGTACCTACATCTGTGTGCGCACACACTCATGCACTATAATATCTCCTGCGTACATATGGGTAGTCTCGATTGAGATTGACTGTCGTTACCAAAATCGGTCCGGAGAATATTAATCAGAAGGTTCCTAGGTTCTAGTTAGGCGTCACACGACGCCGAAGTTATGTGAACTTGTTTTTAAATAAGTATTTCATATTATTGTATGAAACTGAAATATGTATTTTCTATGAGCCCTGATTGCCTGGTTTAAATAAATAAGTCCCAGAACAAAATAAATCTCAGGTATGGAAAGAATTGCAGCGTCTTTGAGTGCCTTATTACACTCGTTAGAGATAAAGAGACTGCTATCAAAGACGCACCGAGACAGAAATAAGAATTACTGTTTGTATCTGGTTATCTTTCTTGAATGCAAAGATTTACTTTTTTATTTAAAATGGTTTTCTTCTTTACTCTACTGAGAGGTAACTGATACAAAGTTGACAATGGAGTGAGCTTACCCAGAAGAAGCCTCGCGCTTACTTTGAAGAGATTAGGGTTGAATGTATGAATAATATTAACGAGTACTTATGTAGTATGCTGCACACCCATAGCGCTGCGGGTTGTTCGAAAGAGATACCGCGCCCCCGGAACGCAAAGGGCACATGAAGGAACATAGACGGGTTTTAGTCAGTAAAAGTCTGACACTCCCTCCCGCCCCGCCCAGGGCGGGGGAAGTTATTTGATGATTTCCCGTCTATAAGAAAAAAAAAAAAAAAAAAACACCCATAGCGAGGACTCTATACAAATCGATCCCCACCGGCTTACCATCGGAAATTGAAACAATAGCTACTCTGCCGCCACGCGCTATTCAAATGGCACAGACTGTAGTGTCTACCGTTCGCCGGTGTGTTTAGCTTCTACGTAATAGGGGGCGAGCCCATAGCGATTAACCGGACACAAATCCTAACTCTGAGCTGCTACCGAGAATTTCCTAGAAGAACCCAATTGCACTTTTTGCTTGACCTGGCAATAAAGACCCAAGACCGCTAGCATAGCAGGCACGCTTAGGACCAGTAGGCTAACGAGGCAGTTAAGAAAGAATTTAAGCTATTTTTGCTTAGGCTTCCCTCTTACAAACATGTATCTTTCACTAAAGCTACACGATAGGTATGCATTCATGCATAGGTACTTTTTTTTTTTGGGACAAGCCCGCCACACTGTTCCCAAACCACTGCAACTTCTGTAAGCCAGAATCAACAGTGGCGACCACAAGAAAAGCGCCGAGACAATGAAGCTCGACGAGTCCCGGAGAAACGATTCAACTGTCTTGGATCCCGCAACGAAATTAATCAGAAAAGATTAGCGGAGGAGTAAGAAAAACATAATTTCCACTTCCCTCCAACAAGCAGGAGACAGAACAGAACTAGGCCAATAGGCACAAAGGGATGTGTCAACTGGGAGAAGCCCAGATTGCCAAGCACCACGGATTGCAATTATCATTAACTTAATGGGTCCTAATGTGAGCTGTTACATTTGGTTCCAGTAATAGGTATGGCAAAAACGCTTGAACGCACGGAAATTAGTTCTAGTTTCGACAAGGTCCGCGTAATAAACAACACCGGATGTTACCTGTACACTATCTAACATAATATTTCGCTCATTCTGCCAAAGAATACACTCCCATAAGATGTGATGAGCAGATTGTTCATATTCACAGTCAGATGTAGAACATTGACACAAAGGAGAAGCAACAAGCTTAAAAGAAAATAATTTACTCTTAAAGTTGCCATGACCTGTGAGAAATTGGGCATCATGCATAGGTACTGTATAATAATAATACCAGACTATTATTGTCCCAAATCCCAATGCAAGAAAAACGCGCTTTCTCTTACAGAGAAGGCATCAGCATTGATCACCACCCTTGCTTAAAACCGATTGTCGATTTCACACTTATATTAATGCTAGCTTCTATCTACCCGCGACGTCAACTGCGTGATGTTTTTACCCTCGAGATTTATCTTTAGTTACTACTCCGCTCCTGTAAGTCCTAGCGTGATAGCCTATGCTATTCCTCATTAATCTAGCTATCATACACAAAAAGATTTTTTCTAATCTGACCAGTAGTTCCAGAGATTAGTGAGTTTAAACAAACAAACAAAAATCTCTTCAGCTTTGTTATATTAGTATAGGTTATAACTCTAGGCTCCTCACGATATTTTGTTTCACCAATGTCAATGATGTCCAAGATAAACTTATTACTGTATGCAGAATTCAAAATTAAAACGGTTTGTGTTAATTTTCTGCACGCACTGGTTACGGCGGCGGCGGCGGTAAAACTTTTCTTAACTCTTTTTCTTATGAGATGAGCTTAGTTTTTACCAAAAGGAGCACCTACAATCTATCAATAATTAAGTTAACTATGTTTCTGAACTAATTGAATATGTGAAATGTTACCAACCATCCAGTAATAACAATTCAACATACATCGCAATCTTACGCTTATAAAAGATTATTTTTTTTTTTATACATACGCCTACTCAGTGTCCTTCCAGATATTCTTTTCTAGCACCACCTCGAACCAGCATACAGGGAGAAATTTTGACCCGTGTCGATTTTCGTTGAATTGAAATAGCGAATAAAGCTACAACCACACACTTCACCGAACAGACTGCATATGAAACCAATTCCTGAAGCAATCATGCAAACAACGCAACCTTGACAGTGCTCGTGCTGTCGCATGCCTGCCGTATCCTCCGGAAACCCATTCAGATGAGTTGTATGCCTACAGATAGATAGAGGAATGTGTCAAGCTCCGACGCTGTCTTCCAGGCGGATGAGCACCACCTTTAGTTTGTCTGTTTGTGAAATACTTATGCGACTTGTAACATTTTTTAGTACCGTACAAAAAGGTAAAGCGGGAACCTATTACTAAGACTGCTGTCCGTCTGTCTGTCCGTCTGTCACCAGGCTGTATCTCATGAACCGTGATAATTAGACTGTTGAAATCTTCACAGATGATGTAGTTCTGTTGCAGCTATAACAACAAATACTAAAATACAAAAGAAAATGGTATGGCAAATGGAGTTTTGTTAGTACCTATATCATGAAAGGAATCATTTTGTTCATGACATTAACACTTGTTTTGTTTTTATTACGATAAATATCATCCTTTATGTGCTCGCGCGTAATAAATCGAGTTTGGTGTTTTCACCCCTTGCGTCCAAGGGGTGAAAACACCAAACCCGATTAATTAACCCATCGTGCGTCTAGACCGCCCTGCCGACAAGGGGCAACGTCAAACTTAGTTACCTAACTGGTTGCCAATTTTAATTTTTGGTCTGGCCGTAATTAATGTTTTTACTGAATAAGTAAGTTAGCCATGGCTTTTATTATTGGAAAAAAATATAAAAAGAAGGCAAAACTTATCCTACTACTATTATAAAGGCGAAAGTTTGTATGTATGGATGTATGGATGTATGGATGTATGGATGTATGGATGTATGGATGTTTGTTACTCTTTCACGCTTAAACGGCTGAATGGATCTGGATGAAATTTGGCACAAAGATAGATTATAGTCTGGAATAACACATAGGCTACTTTTTATCCCGGGAAAATGTACGGTACCCGTAGGATAACACATCAACTGTGACGCGGACGAAGTCGCGGGCAGAAGCTAGTTTAAACAATAAAATATAGCTGTTCTTTTGTATCCCATAACTCTAGGGCATAAATGAGACTATCAAAGAATCAACTAGCATATGAATTATTTTTCAATTATCATTTCTTTTATATTTTCATTTTTCTTCTACACTAATATAATAAAAAGTTACGATTATGAATGTAAATCACCCACAACGTCGCATTTATTTAGCTCTAAATATGAATGAGTGGTTCGAATGAAAATGAATTACTCGTATTTATCAATGAAACTTAGATACCTACACACATCGAGCGTCTACGTCAGCAGTCGAGCGGCAACATCGCAAAAGTAAAGGATCGACATACGGGTGAAATTTTGTCACCTAAACTAATTATGATTGATATATTTCTTCGAAACTATGCATTTTTGGACCACATATTAGAAGATGTGATCCAAAAATGCATAGTTAAAGTCCTAGAGGACTTTTTGTATTATTTTTACTTTAAGAATATAATCCTTGAGTTATGGGATATAAAAAAAACCGGTTATGTAACGATACAAACGCATTTTACCCCCTTTTTGTAATAGACACAGCACTTAGCTAGTTAATGAACAGAACAAAATATTCAGGGAACGACGCAAAGAAGACTTATTTTGTTCAGGTCTGAGACATTTTTGCCCAGGGGGGTGAAATAAGCGTTACACTTATTGTGTGAATCGACGGGGTCCTTTGCATTAGCAGTCAGCTGAGAGGAATCACTTTTTTGCATGTTTGAGTTATAAATAGATTTGATAGTGTACCACAGCATTTTCGGATTGTTTTGGTTTTTGATGATGAGTTGATTGTTATAATTATTTTTAAGTTTGTGAAGTAAGTCGTTAAAAAAGTTTTTATACCTAATGTACCTACACATGACGGCGCATTTCATCATTGGGGTAAGATCTTAAGGCTAGGTGGAGGTTGTCGCGCTGTCTCATGCGTCTTATGTGTGCCGGGGTTATCCAGGGTTTAATATTGTATTTGCTACGACTGATTGTGACCCTTTTTTTTTGTTTTTTTATAGACGGGAAATCATCAAATAACTTCCCCCGCCCTGGGCGGGGCGGGAGGGAGTGTCAGACTTTTACTGACTAAAACCCGTCTATGTTCCTTCATGTGCCCTTTGCGTTCCGGGGGCGCGGTATCTCTTTCGAACAACCCGCAGCTGATTGTGACCCTACGCGAGTTATTAGCTATTGAGTTGGAAATAGTTTCAATAAGCATGTTAACGGATGAATTAGTGCAATTAGTACTTAAGACATTGGACCAATCAATATTATTTAACTCCACAGCGACGGCCTCTTCGTCAATTTTAATTTTATACCGGGGTCTAGACGCTTTCGTGATAGTATTTTTTTGTGCAATGGTAGCCATAATTATATCATGTTCTGTAATGGATGATTTTCCTATGATACCTACGGATTTGAAGTTTGACTTGACGAAAATAATTATGGTCGAGACAATTGCGACCTCTAATAGGCTCAGTGATCGCAGGCAGAAGACCGTGTGTGGCCATAAGACTTAGGTATTCTGAGTGCGTGTTGGATGTATTATAGATATCAATGTTAAAGTCCCCGGCTATTATAATAGTCGGGTACTTTTTCAACTGCGTGAGGACCGTGTCCAAGGATGTCGTAAAATTATCGAAATTTGGGAAGGATGGCGAGCGGTAAATTCCCAGAATGGCCGCTTGGTCGCTATCGGCTTCCGTGACTTTGGTTTCTAGAACGGAAGTATTCCAGGAAGTTTTAGTGTAGATGATGACGCCTCCGTGTTTGTTTAGCTGTGTGTAAGTGCGAGATGCGGAATACCCTGGTAATATATCTAGTACTGTCATGTCGCTTAACCAGCACTCAGTCAGAACTACTACATCAAATTCGGTGTCGAGGCGTGGGAAAGCTGTGTAGAAGTCGTTAAAATTGCGTTGGTAACTCCTTATGTTAAGTTAAAGAATTTTAAGATCATTCGTTTTGTTAAGTAATTTCCTACATTCTTCTAGTTGATCAAAAGTGTGACAGTCTATAGTAACTTTTTCGTCGATATCGTGTATTATGTCAAGTAAAGATATAACTGGTAAAGATATTGTTTTTTATAATACATTTATTGGATGTTGTCTTTGTTACTATAAGAATGTCGTGAACATGGGATTGTAGAAAAATATGAGTACAAAAATATGTGTTTAAGTGAGAACGGGGAGAGTTCGTGAGTGAGATAGTTGTAAAATATGTGTAAAAAGTAAAATGTGTGTTTAAGTGAGATCGGGAAGTGATCGTGAGTGAAATATGTGTAAAATATGTGTAAAAAGTAAAATATGTGTTTACGTAAGATCGGGGAGAGTTCGTGAGATAAAGTGGGGTATATGTGTTATACTTAATTATGGAACCGAAAACTGCAGAAAAAATTGTGTGAGTGTAGTTGTGAGTGTGAATATGTTCAAGTACATGTTTTGAAATGATCAGTGTGTGCGTTAGTTGCAAAGATAATTCAATAAAAAAAAATGTTTTAAAGACAAAATAAAATCTAAGAATATTATGAGCTCTAAAAGTAAAAATAAAATGAGATCTAAAAATAAGAGATCTATGAATAATAAAAATATTGTACTGTTTATTATCTGGTAAGGTTGTCGTTTCATTGAAGATCAGTGGTCGTAGAACCAAGGTGGTGTTCCAAATCTTCAGCGTTCCGTATGTGGATGGAGGGATTACCTTCTTGGGTTCTGGAGTACTCGTCGTGAGAGAAGACTCGTCAGAGAAGATAACTTTGGGAACCTCTGATCTAAGCATATCCTTTTGAACCTTTGTCACTACATTCTCTTTTAAGTCGCAACGTTCTCTTATCTCCTCACTCTATCGTTCAAAGATACACCACACATACTTCGCAAGGAACGCATCTCTACAGCATTAATCCTACTTTCATGCCTCGTTTGACATGTTTATTATATAATATAAAATAGCCAGCATAACAATATTCGCTTACTGAATAATTATGTACATTATTATTACATTCCAATTGGCACAAGCAATTATTTTATCGCAGAATCTAATAATTTTCGTCCGTCTACCCACTACTCCCAAGCCCTACAACTATAAAAGATTTGATTATTCATATATTTTATAGTTACTCAAGTACACGCGTGTAGTCTATGAGCTAACAGATATTGTGCCGACGGTCGTGTCCGCAAATGGTTTGTTAGCAAAAAGTTTGGCTCAACACCTAGAGAAAGTAACGCTCAACAGTTGGAATAAGAGTCAAAAGGGGAAGGAGTTTACCTTACACACGGCACTTATTGTAAAGAGGTATCTCACGCTGTACCCCTAAGTATCTCGTAGTAATACCCGCTTTGCCAGGTATAAATACCTCGCTGCAAGCCGAATATCATTTTCTTTCATATTTCATAAAAATAAACTTTAATTTGATTTCAAAACAATTTCTTTTTAACCGACTTCATAAAAAGGAGGTTATCAATTCGACCCGTGTGTATGTAATATTTCCAGAACTGCCCAGTTTTCGTATATGTTAGTCTCTATCAGCGTCTGAACAAATGTGCCAAATTTCAAAAGTGTATGTATGTATGTATGTTTTTATGTTTGTGTTCGCATATCTCCGTAACTACAAGTCCGATTTAAGTAATTTTTTTTTTGTTCTAGGTATTGCTCAACTTAGGGAATACTGCAAGTTTCATCAAAATCGGATCAGTCGTTTTTGAGATAGAGAATTTTAACCGACTTTTTATTATATTATGTTTGTTCGCGGATAACTTCATCGTTTATGAACCGATTTTGATGAATCTTTTATCCTCATTTTTATCTTTATTGGAAATGGTCTCCCCAAATGGTCCCGTTTAAATTTCATAAAGATCTGATGACGGATTCCGGAGACAGGCAACGGAACTCTTCAAAAAATTACAGCAAATCAACCGCAATTGCTGGTATCGCATAAATATGCATTGTTTACGCAATCACACAACATAACATCACGCCTCTACACTCAAAAAGATTAAACAGATGTATACAGTAGTATTTGAAAACGAAATCGCATATTCTGCTTTCTTATGACTTTTTAGTGGTGTCTCGTTAATTTACATAACATGACAGTTTCTTCGTGGATTTGGATGACAGGAAGTTGATACTAAAAAGCGAGAAATAAAAACTTTTTTACAAAAAAGACAACCGCGTTCAAAAACTAAAAGAGAAAAATAACTTTAGCTTTGGAAGTCGGTGGCAATTCAAAACAAGAAACAGAACCAAAGCCGCCGACTTCCAAAGCTAAAATTATTTTTAACCGCATTCAAAAAAAAGGAGGTTATTTCTCTTTTTAGATTTTGAAGGCGGTTGTCTTTTTTGTAAAAAAGGTTTTTTAAAATACAAAAAAAAAAACATAAAAACCTCCGTGATAAAAACGCACAGGATTCTCAACTTTTTATTTTAAAGGTAAAGAATTTCATTGAAAACAATTTATTGTTGTCAGGAATGAAATCGGAAAATTATAAAAGTCATAATTTAAATAAAACTCTCTGTAACAACATAGAAACAATTTCAATTGATAAAATATGTTTTGGGAACAAAACAAATAAAAAACATAGATATCTACTTACCTGAATCAAGCGCGAGTAAGACTGAAGCGATGAAACTTTTCTTCCTCTCGTTGATCCCACTAATAACTTTAAACAATACCTATTTAAAAAACTTCAATGTCTAAAGATTTAAGGTTTTTCACCGGCATTGTTACAACACTAATTGAATCCACTAATTTAATAATCTAATTGAATGCACTACAATTTTCTAATTTTCACTAAACTTTTCTAATTTAATCTACAAATTTAAGTTTTTCCACCGAAATTGTTTTTACACTAATTTAATTCACTAAACTCTTCAAATTTAATCTACAAATTTAAGTTTTTCCACCGAAATTGTTTTTACACTAATTTAATCCACTAAACTCTTCTAATTTAAGTTTTTCCACCGATATTGTTATAACACTCATTTAATGCACTAAACGTTTCTAATTTAATCTACAAATGTAAGTTTTTTCACCGAAATTGTTATTACGGTAATTTAATCCACTAAACTTTTCTAATTTAATCTACAGATTTAAGTTTTTTCACCGAAATTGTTTTTACACTAATTTAATCCACTAAACTCTTCTAATTTAATCTACAAATTTAAGTTTTTCCACCGAAATTGTTATAACACTAATTTAATCCACTAAACTTTTCTAATTTAATCTACAAATGTAAGTTTTTTCACCGAAATTGTTATTACACTAATTTAATCCACTAAACTTTTCTAATTGAATCTACAAATTTAAGTGTTTTCACCGAAATTGTTATTACACTAATTTAATCCACTAAACTTTTCTAATTTAATCTACAAATGTAAGTTTTTTCACCGAAATTGTTATTACACTAATTTAATCCACTAAACTTTTCTAATTGAATCTACAAATTTAAGTGTTTTCACCGAAATTGTTATTACACTAATTTAATCCACTAAACTTTTCTAATTGAATCTACAAATTTAAGTTTTTTCACTGAAATTGTTATTACACTAATTTAATCCACTAAAATCTTATAATGTAATCTACAAATTTAATCGACAAAAGTTTTTTAATTTAATCTACTAATTTAATTCACTAAATTAATCTTATTTATTTTAGTCCCAATAAATAGATAACTACAATAATTAAAGTTCAGTTTGTATGCTCTTTCACTTTGTGTCCATATCACAGTCACCAGACGCTGAAACCTTAGCAACTGGCGGGAAATGCACCAAACATCCTTTAAAAGATGGTTCAAAGAACCGAAAAAGTTTTTTGGCAGAAGAAAAAGAGAGCTGGTACGCTTTCACGTATCGCAGTACGCGCGCAAACTCTATTCACGCAAACACAGTTTCGAATGTTTCGTAACTAAAGTTCCGTGACGATTGCACATGGCACTGCGAACGAGCTGTAAACCAACTGAGTCCGTGCGTGTTGCATTACCTTGACCGAGACGCCCGCGCGCCTGCGCCCAAGACACTCCAACACATCCTCACTCGCGTATACAAGAAAAGTTTCAAAGTTGTGTAAAGTTGTTTTACAACAAATAATAATCGTTTAATTTTTTTATAGAAAATTGTGTTGAAGATATCGTATGGAAAACTTTGATTTTGTGCATTCGTGTCTTGAAAAAAACTTCGTCGTGTATAGGCGCGTTCATTTAAATATCTTAAAAAAAAATTAACGGTAATCCGCATTATAACGAGATAGTAGTTATACATTATTCAGCAGCGTCTGGTTCAACGGAAAATCAATCCTAATATAATTAGGTAAAGGTATCTAGTTAGGGAAAGTTAGGCGAGTGGTGATAATGACAATCGACCTCCCTCCTTTTTTCTTTGGTATATTTTGGTAGTTCATAAAACAATCGGTACAACAAAAAATACAAAAAAAAACTGTAATGTAAAAAATATACTTACGAGTACTAACGAAACTCGAAAACTCAGTTCGCCGTTGTACTCTGGTTCTATTTGCTGTTTTGTATTGCGCCGACTGCCGAAAGAAAAGTTATTTTTCACTCTGTAGTTTTGGCGATTATATTTTTTTTTGGGTTTTATTTTCCGCGTTTCTACCTGTACACGTTTGCTGCTGTAACTGCCGTAACTCCTAACCGGCAAATGTGTTTTATCTTCTTTAAAATAGGGCTCATTATGCATTGAAAACATGATAAAAGTACGTTTAAATTTATTTCCATTTGCATTTGAATACTAAAATATAGAGTTTTTCGCCTTGTGAGGGTCAGTTCACACCGAGACGAGACGCGACGCGACCATTACAAGGATACAAACGTTGTGACAAGGTGCAACGTGTTCTGAATTCAATAATGAAATGTGTATCATTTCGTGTAGTAAATAAAGTTATATTTTGAGTAGCTCTATTAAAAGGTCGAGGTTAAATTGCAGCGAATATTGTGTTGTAAGATCTTCAGCTTTTCAAAACAATACAAACAAGCTATTTCTTAGTATTGTTTTGGAAAGCTGAGGATCCGTCGAAGATTTTAATATAATTTGGGGTCATTGCCACCATTCTTTTGTATATATTTTGGGTGACTGAAAATATGAAACGAATATTATCGAGCAAAAGCTTTCTCTTTTGAGCTTAGTTCAGTAGCTCTAGTCTCTTCGGGTGATGATTAGACAGGCGGTTCTTGCCGGATTTTTAGGCGGATTCAGGCAGGATAGGCCGTACTTTTTAGCAATAATATTTTGGAAGAAATTTCTGAAAAATGCTACAGAAAATTATCAAAAACTGAAATCAGAAGGACTTCAGATTTTGTTAATTTTGTCCCCGTTTTTTATCAAAGAAATTTCGTGAAATTCTTAAATTCTACGAGAAATTATGTGTTCTGGGAAGTCTATAAAGAGAAGCTTTCAAAATATTCCTTTGAACGACTTTGTGTTTGCCACCTCTATATTCATTATATATATATATTATTGTTCCGCTGAATATTTCCGAAGGTCTACTCGGAAGCGCAATTCTTCTATGAACCTATAAAAGAATAAGAATATTGAAAGTAAATTAGAAGATGTTTTTACAGGTTAAATTGCGATCGTTCTTAAGTTAACAGAATTGCCCTCATGTTGTTAAGTGGTTAACTAACTTATAGACTGACATCTACAATATTATAGTTGCGTTGCCATGCTAGAAACCGTTTAAGCCGTTGGTCCCGGCTGTCATTTGTAGATCTTTGACAGTCGTTACTGTTAGTCAGAAGCCAGAAAGTCTGACAACCAGTCTTACCAAGAGTATCGTATTACCCATTACTGGGTTGTGGAGGTCTGATAGGCAGTCGCTCTATGTAAAATACTGATATTCACCTGCATCCGGTTCGACTGGAAGCCGACCCCAACATAGTTGAAAAAAGGCTAGGCAGATGATGTTGCCATGCTAGAAACAAAGTTAAAATGTCTCATGGGCTTGTAATTACATCGGGACCCATACCCCCCCAACACAGTCACAACAACGCTACTTTGCTGCACAAACAGGTATAGCGATAGTACCTACAGCCATGGGCAAGCTCCTTTTTAAAGAACTCTGCCACTAATGCCGTAAAATAGTGGCATTTTTGACAGATTGAAACTGAGACTAAAAGTTCTACTGAGAAATTCTATTAGGATACCGAGAGAAAAGATGGATGAACATGTATTCTATACATGTTCATCGACGGGTTGCACTCCGGGAGTGCCGGCAGAAGTGAAAACTTCAATATTAACGTTGGAACAATATTGATATTTTGATATTTTGGAATGGTTAGGGAATAATTTTGCACGAATTGCTATAATTATCATTATAAAAGTACTATCATTTATGTGGTAGAATACAATATTTATTTATTGCGCTATCGTACACAAACATGACAATTCGCGTCAGGACACGTGACCTGATCGAAAATCTTACGAAAGCGAGTTTCATTTTTTACCCATTACAAAAAATGTGTGCAACGCCGCTAAAGAAGTTTTCACTTCAAAAATAAAATTGAAATGTCTGTTTGTTGTTTCAAATAACAGCTTTTCACTATAAATGCATACGGTACTTACATAAAAAAAACTATTTTTAAAACTTTTGTCTGTCTGTTTGTTTGTTCCGGCTATTTTCTGAAACGGCTGGACCGATTATGACCGAACTTTCACTCGCATACAGCCAATGTTATAAGGAGTAACTAAGGCTACTTTTATTTTAGAACGCGGAACAATTCGGGCGGAACATCTCGTACGTACATAAAAAATCATACTGACGAACTTAGCAAGAAGTGCTAATTTTTTATGTTCTTTTTAGAAATCGGTAAAAAACAAGAAGAGGCTTTTTTCGTGTAGGTAAGTAGTTCCCTACTACAAAAGATGCAATGAAAATTACTATTATTTTTTCGACAGCGTTTAATTAGTTTGATTCTATTGGAGCTCTTATTACTGTCAACGAAGCTTTAAAAACAAACCTAAATACGAAGGGGATATTCGAACCTCATCTGTTTGAGTAAGGGTCAGTTTACATTGCACTGAGTCGCGCTGCGTCGCGTGGCTCCACGAGGCGCACGTAACGAGTACCGGCAATGTACCGCTGCGCCGCGAGGCACCTCGAGGCGTAGCGCTGCATGGTGCAACGTATTCAGAATTCTCACAATGAAATGTGTAGGTATATGTTCGTGTAGTGAATAAAGTTGTATTTTGAGTCGCTCTATTAAAAAGTCGCAGCGTCGCGTCTCGGTGTCAACTGACCCTTAGGCATTGTCCCTGGAAGGGGCCACTAAGGACCAATGCCTGCTGGGGCTGCGGGTTGCTCGAAAGAGATACCGCGCCCCCGGAACGCAAAGGGCACATGAAGGAACATAGATGGGTTTTAGTCAGTAAAAGTCTGACACTCACTCTCGTACCGCCCAGGGCGGGGGAAGTTATTTGATGATTTCCCAACTATAAAAAAGGCATTGTCCTAATAGAACGCGACTGTACGATCATCGCAAGTTCGCGTGAATTTTTGTCGTACGAACCCGCGATCAATCATACTGATGCCGAATAGGTGTTCTAATTGGCAACCGCACGATGCGATCGCGCGACTTTAATGTTGATCAGCTATTCGCGATAGTCGCATCGCTTACTCGCGCGATGATCGAGAAGTCGCGTTCTATTAGGACAACGCCTAAAGGTGGCCAAAGAACAGCACCTGTAGCCATGTAGCAAACGATAAACGCAAACACTGAGTAGGCTTTAATAGATCTTCAACTTTATGTGCTTGGTTTTAAGTTGAAGATCTAATGAAGATTGCATAGCGTTTTCGTTCTTTCCAGTCGCTAACGCTTAGAAATCTTTCATAGATTTTTAACTTAAGGCTCTGGGGTATTAAGTTGAAAATATATTGGTACCTATCGAGCGTTTACGATTATCTTACTGAACTTACTGAACTCTCTTTGTTCGTAATATTGCATTCTAGGAGCAGTTTCTCTTTTAAATTCGTAGACGGATACCCGACTCCTCGTAAGGTCAAGAGCGTCGCTCGCTTCTGCCTCCTAAGTAACAACTGTAGGTAGGTATTTTCTAGTTTAAATTTCCTTTTTAGGGGGGTAAAACGTACCGGTAAAACGGGACCCTATTACTAAGAGTCCGCTGTCTGTCTGTCCGTCTGGTCGTCACCAGGCTCTATTTTATGAACAGTAATAGTTAGACAGTTGAAATTTTCACAGATGATTTATTTCTGTTGCCGCTATAACAACAAATATTAAAAAAGGCACAATAAAATGAATATTTAAGAGGGCTCCCATACAACAGACGTTATTTTTTTGCCGTTTATAAGGTGGGTGTACCATGGAAGGCCACTCTAACAAATAAACAGTTATTATTCGTTCATTTACTGGATAAATGAAACGAACAAATATTTAAGTAATGCTTTGTTTTATTCCGAAAAATATAAACCACTTTTTTAAATTTCAGACTTGATCAATATTGATCAAACTTAAGTTTCATTGAACTCTTAAAAATGGCCTTGCTAGGAACAAGGCTCCTTAGAAGGCCATTATAATAAATCAGTCATTTAATACTAAACGTTAATAAATAGCCATTAAATCTACAATAAAAAGAAGTGGTTTATATATTACGTAATAAAACAAAGTATTTTTTTTTTTTATATGGGACAAGCCCGCCACACTGTTCCCAAACCACTGCAACTTCTGTAAGCCAGAATCAACAGTGGCGACCACAAGAAAAGCGCCGAGGCAATGAAGCTCGACGAGTCCCAGAGAAGCGATTCAACTGTCTTGGATCCCGCAACGAAATTAATCAGAAAAGATTAGCGGAGGAGTAAGAAAAATATAATTTCCACTTCCCCCCAAACAAGCAGGAGACAGAACAGAATTAGGCCAATAGGCACAAAGGGATTATTTACAACTGGGAGAAGCCCAGATTGCCAAGCACCACGGATTGCAATTATCATTAACTTAATGGGTCCTAATGTGAACTGTTACATTTGATTCCAGTAATAGGTATGGCAAAAACGCTTGAACGCACGGAAATTAGTTCTAGTTTCTACAAGGTCCGCGTAATAAACAACACCGGATATAGCCTGTACACTATCTAACATAATATTTCGCTCATTCTGCCAAAGAATACACTCCCATAAGATGTGATGAGCAGATTGTTCATATTCACAGTCAGATGTAGAACATTGACACAAAGGAGAGGCAACAAGCTTAAAAGAAAATAATTTACTCTTAAAGTTGCCATGACCTGTGAGAAATTGGGCAACACAGTGGTCCACCTCCAGCCATGTTCTGGCCAGCCGTTCGCGAACTGAAGGAAAGAACTGATGGAGGTGCCGGCCCTTGATGGAATTATCCCACCTACATTGCCATTCAGATAAAAGTTCCTCCCAGACATCAGTCTGCGGTTTAAATAATCTAGAGATCTTAGCACGGTCACGTTGAGTTAGAAAGTTTGCGTCCATGGTCTCTCGCGCGGAATAGTACATTGCAGCACGTCGCTGCACCTCGAGATCGACTGGAAGTACACCTGCAAGTACTGGTAGTGCTTCAGTACTAACGGTCCTATACGCTTTGCATAAAAATATTAAAGCTAACCGTTGGCTTTGAAGCAATTTACGTCGTACCGCCCCTATGGTGGCCCTATCGGCCCAAACAGGTGCACCGTAGCACATACAACCTAGGTAGGTAGCTGCATAAATAGTTTTCAGAGTTAAGAAAGACAGACCCCAAGTAGCTTTAGAAATTCTCGTTAGGGCATAAAAATTCTTTTTAGCTTTTTCTCCGACTATGTTAATGTGGTCAATAAAAGAAAAGTTCTTTTCTAAGACCATACCAAGGTAGCATACGGATTGTTTTCGTTTGACGGGAACGTTATTAAATTTAATACTAGGCCAAGATTTAAGATCACCTTTTAACATAAGTTGATACGTTTTTTGCGGTGCAAAGGTTAAACGGTTCCGATCGCCCCACTGTGATATTAAACGTAGGCATGTGTCAGCTAAATTCTCAAGTCCAGCCCGAGTACTCGACTGAATGAGCAGAAGGCCGTCGTCCGCGTAACCGGTTAAAGAACAGCCGCATGGTAGCGGAATTGCAAGAAAATCGTCAAAACCTAAATTCCATAGATAAGGACCGAGAACCGAACCTTGAGGACATCCCATGGTTAATGACTTCGATGCGGAATAGTGTCCTAGTTTGAGCTTCGCGGAGCCATTGAGAAAGTAAGAGGAAACAAGAGAATAGATGTTTTTATAGCAACCACGGGTTTTTATTTTAAGTAGTAGCATAGGCCACCATGCGTTATCAAAAGCCCCAGAAATATCGAGGAAGATCCCAAGTACATATTTATGTTCAGATGAGGTAACAGTTTCCCTTACAGAAAGTACCGCGTCGACGGTAGATTTACCTATTGTGAAACCGAATTGATTGCTGTGAAATTTCGGCCCGTCTGGCAGCAAGCGTGGAACGATAAGGCGCTCAAGCAGTTTCCCCAAAGATGGTAGTAGGGTTATGGGTCGATACGACTTTGGATCGTCCGGGGGCTTGTCGCCGCTCTTTGGAATTATTCGTATAAAGCCACGTCGCCAAATTTCAGGAAAAACGCCGTCCGCAATGCATCGGTTATACACTGTTAAAATTGCGTCACTCGCGGTTTTACACGCCTCTATAATCATTTTATTAGATATTTTATCTTCACCCGATGACTTATTGAGTGGTAGCCTCTTCACCACATTTAAGAACTCGTCAGTGGATGGTAAATCTGACGCTGGTGATTCAGGTGGCACAGCAGCCCACGCCCTGATCTGCTGGTGGTAATCGCTGTCGTTTACCGCTGAATCATCGGGTATAAGAGTATTGAGAAGTACTTCCGTTGTTTCTTCGATACCGGTTGTATGTTTATTATTTACTTTTATGTTTTCGATATATGCTAGATCGACCACAAACAAAGTATTACTTAAATATTTGTTAGTTTCATTTATCCAGTAAATAAACGAATAATAACTGTTTATTTGTTAGAGTGGCCTTCTATGGTACACCCACCTTATTTTAACGTCGCCGATTTCCGATATCAATGAAGCGAGGGACCGTACTGCCAAAATAGTGGCGCGAGCGATTCGCCGCCGCGTCTGTGATTTCTAGTTCGACGGATGTTTATGTAGATAGAAGGAATTTGTCATCACATGGCAATAACCACGAAATTTTAATAATTGGCTTTCGAAGGAGCATGGCCTTCCATGGTCCACCCACCTTACATATAGATAATGGTAATTGGCAGGGACCCCTTTGTGTGCGAGTCCGACTCGCTTTTTTTTTATGAAAACGTTGCTCCATTCTAGGATTTTTTCCTGTAACGCGGGTGCGTTTACAAATATATAAACTAACGAACACAGACAGCCAGATTCGGAACAACTATTTGTAAGCCATACAAACATTTGTTTCATGCGGGAATCGAACCCGCGACACACAGCGCAGCAGCCAATCGGGCAGCCACTGCGCCAACCGAGTACAAATCGTGTGTATGGATTGTGTACCTATATGTAAGTCTACGGAAGTAAATGTAATCCGTCTTTGTATATTTTAATGGAAAAGTATGCAATCTCTCATTGTATACAATTCCTAGGAAATGTGTAGATACTATCTATATACATAATATAGTTTTGGCAATGGCAAAAAAATGGCAAAAAAAAAACTTGTTCAAATTATCGGTAAGTAATAATTATGTATAACTAAAACACTTTTACTTATTATTAGCTTAATTCTCTGCATCATTGTTCTATCGAGGTTTTCTTGAAATAAAAAAAGAAAAACATTTTATTTGGTACACGCTCAGAGTACATTTAATTCGCAAAGAAAGAACGATTCGAAAGAAATTAAACACATTTGGGTAATATTCCCCCAATACCTACGTACTTACGATCTACACCTACGCCATAACTCAAATAGTAATAAGTATCGGTGAAAGGATTCAAAACCACCGTGTGACGGGGCCCGCCTTATGGTAGTGGCGGGCCAATACCTGCCGGGGTGCGGAAGAATGTTCAGAGCGATACCCGTGCCCCGGCCAACGGTAGTTGGAGGAACACCGTGGGGTTTTAGTCGGTAAGAGTCCGACACACCCCTCCGCCTTACCCCAGACGGAGGCAGTCCATGAAGGATTTCACCACGAGGAAAAAATAAAAAAAAGGATACCTACTTTCCTGGTTTGAACTTTTCTTACAACGTGTAGTTTCATTTTCTACGAACAAAGTTCCTTAGGCAACGTGATCAAAAGGGTGTTTCCAACGTGATCTCATATTTAGAAAGGTTTGATTTTCCTTAAACCTTCATAGGTCAAAGGGGAACTTGCAAACTTCTAAAAATAATAAACATTGTATTACTTACTGTACCTTGACATTTCCTATAGAATCCTATATTTAGTTTCAAAACAAAGGTGGTCACACTTTCGGTGCTGTGAAAAAAAGACAGGAAATTTCGCTGACGTCAAAACTATAACGAACAGGTAAAGTTTGTAAGATCGTAAGGGATAATAAAGATTCTGGATATACTGAACCGATTTTTGAAATTCTTTTACCCATAGAAAGCCACGTTATTTGTGAGTGTCATAGGCTATATTACACCACGCTTCGATACACAAGTGCAGACCAGTAACCAAAGACGCGGGCAGAAGCTATTTTTTAATAATTTGATGCCTTTTTTTGCAGGTTTCTCCAAGAGCTGTAGCTGCTATAACAAACAAAACAACAAATACATTTATTCAAATTTACAAGATATAAAATTAATACAATTTTGCTTAAATATAAATTATATTTCTAAGATTTACGTGCCTGAACTAGGTAAATCCTGTGTCTCAGGCGAGAAGAGCTAATATAGTCATATAAAGTAAATAAATAATCTTATTCTGAAAGAGTTCATGTTACGTAATAGTGTAAAGGTGTAAAAAAGTAATATTAGACAAATTATAACTATGCTGAATAATCATTTGACATAGGTACATAAATTATTATATCGTATTGACCGAGTTCTTCTGTACTGCTTGTTGTGCACTTTCGATTAGGTACAACATTCAACACTGCGGATTACCGGAATCGTAAAGTGGGTCAAAGACGAAATTGCATAATTATGACGTTCTCGTAATTAACGCCGGTCCTCGGCACCTCCATAATCAATAGAGTTAAATGTATCTTTTCTCAGCCATAATTTTAGCGGGACAATCAGTTGCACTGGTCTTATGGTTGCTCGGTTTATTAAAGTGCAAGCAGGTAGCGCATTTTGGTTCCTCAGCCGTCCTTGTGCACTCTTTAATGGAGTGGCCCTGATCACCACAGTGGCCACAGGTATGGGTGGTCTCCCTGCATGACTTGGCCGCATGTCCGTACTGCTGACACTTATAGCAGCGTGTGACTAGAGTAAAATCTCGCACTGGGCACGATGACCAATTTACAAATACTCTGTCTTTGCATATAAGGGCTTTGCGTATGTCTGCCGATACTTATATTATATAATTACAGGTATCGGCGTCCTTCTTACCTGACTTATGACTTAGCTTAACGTAGGTCAAAAAGGACTCGAGGCTGCAATCCTGAAGTTTATCGGCTAGATTTTGATGAAACAAACAGGTAAAAACTTCCTTCTCTTGCATAGATGAGGGCACTGCAATAACTACTACTCTTGGCTTTCTTTTTTGTGGCTCGTCAACGGTAAGGCCTGAATTTGATATCTGCATCGATTTTTTCACCTTCTCTATGTCGTCTTTTGTTTCAGTGCTGATAATGACACCGCCGTTTTTGGTCTTGCGTAGTCCTCTCACTTGCAGTTTCATTTGTTCGGGACATATAATTTTTTGGACAAGGGTTTTTGTCTCTTCACTGGACTTTAATTTGTCATTGGGGTATATGGCCAACGAGCTTACATTCTGCGGCTGTATAAAATTATTAGTACCTTTTTTGACCATATCAGCAAAGGAAGTTTCCGAAATAGGTTTCATTGAGGAACTGATTGTCAGCTTTAGATCTTGAAGTTGATGCGACAAATCAATTTGGTCTTCAAGTGTGCGGATGGTGGAGCTGGCAAGGAGGACTTTCTGCTTGACGGACTGATACTGAACGGCCATCTGCGATGTACCATTTCCAATTCTTCGGCACAGGGAACTGATACGCAGTTTTTGTTCGGAGTTTAACTTGCCCTCTGTTGCAATAGCGCACACCTCATTTAGGCACTGCTCAATGGATGACATCCAGTTCTGGATTTCAGAGGTTGGTATCACTTCCGTGGCATCATCTCTTTGGCTGGGCGGCTGCGGGTGAGGCGCGGGTGCGGGCTGGGCTGCAGGTGCTGATGTCGGAGCGGGCACAGGTGTAGGAGGTGGGCTCCGAGCGCATTTGCCCCCTCGGCTGAAGGGAGGGACTGCTTGCCATTGCGGTACAAGTTAATTACTTGTTATTGACTTATACTCATTTTCGCAAAAAATCTATTCACGTATGTCTGTAGGTATGACACAGTTAGCTTTACTGCCGGCTATTTCCAAACCAGGTCACAATTCAGCAAATAATTATTTATTTATTTTAATAATTCTTCGACACGTCTGTTCACAACAAAGGCTATAAAGGTGAAGAGCGGAGATAATTATCCAAGTATGGGAGTTGGTGGTGTAGCCTCGGCGCTTAGAAATCACGTAATTTCGCTGGTCGTGCGCCTGATCTCTTAATTTAAATTAAATTAACATTAAATAAAAATTAACGTTCCATCGGACTATGACAGAAAGGAAAGAGTGGGTGCACATATGATTGCGCAACTTATGCACTGCAATATCTTTTGAGTTAAATACTCTAGTTTTCATTGAGATTGGCTACCGCGATCTCAGTACAGACAAAAAAAAAATTTATTTTTTAAACATGAAACTTTATTTTATTAATTGTCATCTATCTATCTTCTAATCTACTATATAAAAATAAGTCGGGTTTTCCTTCCTGACGCTATAACTCCAGAACGCACGAACCGATTTCCACGGTTTTGCATTCGTTGGAAAGGTCTCGGGCTCCGTGAGGTTTATAGCAAAGAAGGTAGGTGGGTAGGTAGGTAGGTATGTAGGTAGGTATGTAGGCAGGTAGGTAGGGTAGGTAGGGGTAGAGTGGGTAGGTAGAGTAAGTATGTGGGTAGGTAGGTTGATGGAGTAGGTAGGCAGGTAGGTAGGGTAAATAAGTAGGTAGGTAGGTGGGGCACTTTCAGGACAGAACAACGTCTGCCGGGCCCGCTAGTCTATACATATAATAAAATCGTAGCGAAGTCAAAACTGTACATTTAATATTTTTGAAAAAAAGTAATTGCTATGAGGTCGGGGAATTATTCTAATGCCAAAAATATAGTTTTTAGAATTTTTGTCTGTTTGTCTGTGCGTTTGTGCACGCTAATCTCAGAGACGGCTCAACCGATTTGAATGCGGTTTTTGCTAACCTTAACTTATAACTTAGGCTATAAATTATCACGCTATTTGCTTTGAGGGATGAGCAATGTCGAATTACGTTCGTATTCTTCTACAAATTCTCACAGGATTGAAAAAGACGAGATATTATGTAAGAATGTCATAGATGGCTGCGGATTGAATTTCTAAAATGATATCATCACGCCATATGTTTAAGGAGCGAAGCAGTTAATCGTATGAAACTAGAACGACTATTTTGGAGTAATTGTCATCGAAATAATAAGTCTAACGGTTTATGGCAAATCGCTGATCCTGAGATCGGTCCCCAAAAACTGTTTTATTGTGTCCCATGATCGATTCCTCAGCTTGTGGGTTGTTTCTAGTTGTTTACTATTGTGCAAAGTGCTGGTATCGTAAGTTTTTATACGTGTTTGAGTCCATTATTACTGGTAATTAGTTAATTTTGTCAGCTATCGATGAGTACCTACATTTGTTTTCTTTAATGTGAAGGTATCGCGCAATAATGTAATCGTCCGTTATTTTACTGTATTTTTCTTCTCTTTATTATCAATCGCTTTTTTTTCGTGGGTAAATCCTCATGGCCTCCCTTCGCCTCGTTAAAGGCGGAATGGTGTGTCGGACTCCTACGGACTAAAACCACACGGTGTTCCTCCAACTACTATGGTAGTTAGAGGAACACGGGAAAGCGCGCGGGGGGACACCGGCCTGTCTCTGTTCGGGCGATGGACTGACCCCCAGTCCGCTGCCCGCAGGCCCTATTTCACGAAGGACGGCGCGCGGCGGCCCGCGCCCTCCGGCACAAAGCTCGCCGCCTGCAGCGACCTCTACTAATGCTAAACGATTGTTTAGAAACATATCTCCGAATGTCGCTGGAGGATAGATCCAAAAGCTTTCAAACAAAGAAATCTTTTGCAATGTTCTCGCCAATTTTAAGTTAGTATCAAGTAATGCGAGCAACTCGAT
Organism: Caradrina clavipalpis; assembly: GCA_932526535.1. Taxonomy (NCBI): domain Eukaryota; kingdom Metazoa; phylum Arthropoda; class Insecta; order Lepidoptera; family Noctuidae; genus Caradrina; species Caradrina clavipalpis. The sequence continues at coordinate 9,790,406 of OW052087.1, forward strand.
CAATAATAACGGTACCAAATAGTGTTATTAGTTTCCGAGGCATCATCATATTTACCATCGTGTAAATACATCGGCTATCACGGACATGACTCAGTGAGTCACGGCCATTGTTTCCAACAACATAATTGTGTCACGAAACTAAGTTACCCAATACGTAAGGTGAATTATATAAAATCAATAAAACACCGCGAAAACCAAGAAAACATATCCAGGTTTGCTAAAACTTCGCTTGCGTTTCGTGGCTCCAGCCCACTAAAGTGGCCCATGGAGCCGCGTGCGCCGCTGCCGTGTGTCATCGCGTATCCCACCGCTGAGCGCTCAGCTGATTACGTGTCACCTCGGCAACTAAACAAGCCCTTACGAAGGCGATTAAGAGCCGGCGCTGAATGACGTCGTGGCATGCCGCGGCATGGCAAAGGTTTTATTCAGTTCTGTGTAAAACAGCGGGTGACGCAAGCGTTTATAACTAATGCATTGCGGAAGGCATATTTACCATCGTTGGGGAAACTACTGGAGCGCCTTACTGCACCGGACTTGCTTGCTACCGGACGGGTTAAAGTTTCCTTACAATCAATTCGGTTTCACAGTAGATAAATCTATACTCTGGGTTCGATTCCCTGGTTGGGCAATAAAAAGAGATTTACTGGGAGATTTACTTAATTGGGATCTTATATTTCTCGATATTTCTGAGGATTTTGATAACGCATATATACTACTTACGAGTAAAATGAAAACCCGTGGTTGCTACAGAAACATCTAGATATTCATACGTATCGTATGTACTCATGTTTCCTGTTCCTTCCTAAATGGTTCCGCGAAGCTCAACTAGGACATTATCGTCATCCCATAGAAGTCACTAACTATGGGATGTCCTGTAGGTACGGTTTTCGGTCCTTATTTATGGAATTTAGTTTTTGTTGATTTCTTATATCATCATCTGCTTAGCCTTTTCCCAACTATGTTGGGGTCGGCTTACAGTCTATCCGGATGCAGCTGAATACCAGTGTTTGACATGGAGCGACTACCTATCTGACCTCCACAACCCAGTAATTGGGAAACACGATACCTCTTGGTTAAACTGGTTGTCAGACTTCTTGGCTTCTGACTATATCCGTAACGACTGCCAAAGATCTGCGAATGACAGCCGAAACCAACAGCTTTACGTGCTTTCCGAGGCACGGGGGTGTCACACCACCAACTTCCAAACTCCGGGTTGTTACTGAGAAATTCCTATATATGTCGATTTCTTATATAATGTAGGTACTAAAATCTAATGGCATTATTAAAAAGCAACAAATTTTGTTACTTTAATCCTATGTCAACTAGGTAGCTGATCCGGCAAACGTTGTGCCATATTTTTTTAGAGGTCAAAAAATAGATTACGAGCTTCTCTCAAACCTACCGAATATAGGGTACCTACTTACATATAAAATTTCATAAAAATCGGTCAAGCAGTTATGGTAACAAACACCGCGACACGAGAATTATATATATTAGTTAAAAGGGATAGTGATTGTCTAATAATAGAAACATAACTACTCCTTTAAAAAACTTCTTTATATTTGATTTTCACTGGCAAATAGCTAATGGTATAAGGAGAAACATAAACTACTGCTATTTCAGAAAAGTAAATTAGGGTTCCACGCAAAAAAGACAAATCCACGTGATAACCGGCGATCATGCAAACAAAGTCGCGGGCATAAACTAGTAAATAATAAAGAAGTATGGAAAGTAAAACACGATTGATTTATTTTTCATGAATATTTTATGTTCATTATACAACAGACAAAAATAAATCAAGATCGAAAGTCAATTTCCCCGGTACTGCATACTATTGTACAAAATTTGATGTACCTACCTTTTTGCCTTTTTGTAAATAAAGTTAAATAAAATCCCAGCTCTAAGTCCTTTATAGATTTTATATTTTACGTTGATAATTGTTACATCTAATCAGATGTAACAATTATCAACGTAAAATATAAAATCTCGTTATATAAATAAATCGTTAAATATAAAGTCTCTCGTTGGCATAATCATGCCAACGAGAGACTTAATAACAATTCTGATTGCAATTAACAAACGTGTTTTTTTTTTCATTTTGTTCACAAAGCAGTAGCTTTTACATATTTCCTAGTATCATCTCAGAATTGCATACAATTCCTAGGAAAAATGTAAGTACATTTCACAGAAAATGTGTGTATTAAAAAATCTTTGCAACTTTATTTTATTTTAACGGCACGGTTGGCACAGTGGCTGTGCAAATGGCTGCAGCGCTGCGTGTCGCGGGTTCGATCCCCGCACGGAGCAAATATTCAAATGACCTGCAGATACTTGATCCGGGTCCGGCGGTTTGTGAATGTGAGTCATAAGTAAGCTCAGAATTGCATACATTTCCTCGGAGTTGTGTACAATTTCGAAACATACATTGCTTTTAAAACATTTATTTTGTTCTAGCTTAAGAAATATAATATTTTCTATCCTGTGTTTGCATTCCCGTGGGATAAAGTAGGACGAAATCAACGCAGACGAAGTTGTAGGCAGAATCTAGTAACTTTATATGCGGACACACCAAATGATCGTATGGCTAACTTACGCAGACCTCATGCTCGGTGAGGGTTGAGACGGACGGGCCATCTCACCACAATTGAATGGAACTCCATTAACGCGCGCACTCCGTTTCTTAACCATATTGCATGATGTACGAACATATATGTCGTATTGGTATATGTCGTGATGGCCCAGTAGTTAAGGCGCCCGTCTCTCATGCTCCAAGGTTGTGGGTTCGCAACCAAGGTAGGGTACAGGCAAGTACCAATTTTTCTTATTCATATACATGTACTTTCTAACTTTATCTTGGACATCACTGACATTGGTAACGATGTCAGAGGCCCTTGAGGTGGTTTAGACACTCTGTCACTGCAGTAAGGTCTTACGACCACACACCATAGATATGTATATTTTGTTGTATTCTGAGTGAGTTCATAGTGCGAGCTCTCTTGGAGATAAGTTATTTTCCTATGTTTGTACTTGTGACATATATTTCGTGTTTTGTAGTAGCAATAAGGTCAAAAATTACACATACAATCACGCCTGTATTCCCCGAAGGGTTAGACAGAGGTGTACCAATACCAATGTACATCCACAGTTCGCCAGTATATTTTAGGTCTCATGTAATAGAGGGCGAGCCTATTGCCATTAAGCGGGAACAAATCCTAACTCCGAGCTTGCTACTGAGAATTTCATAGAAAACCTACTAAAACTTTTACACGACCTGGGAATCGAACCCAAGACCTCTGGCGTAGCAATCGCAGTTAGGACCACAAGGCTATCGAGGTAATAAAAAAATATTCGTTAGTAATTGTGTAACGGTAGTTTGAAATAAAAGTTGTCTACATTATCGCATTAGGATAACTTAATCTTTACAGGTTTAACCTGTTAAGATAATATTATTGTATGGTGAGAAATAAATAAATCATCCTACTACTATTATAAAGGCGAAAGTTTGTAAGTATGGATGTATGGATGTTTGTTACTCTTTCACGCTTAAACGGCTGAATGGATCTGGATGAAATTTGGCACAAAGATAGATTATAGTCTGGAATAACACATAGGCTACTTTTTATCCCGGGAATATGTACGGTACCCGTAGGATAACACATCAACTGTGACGCGGACGAAGTCGCGGGCAGAAGCTAGTCATATCATAAAGGCGAAAGTTTGTATGTTTGTCTCTTCTTCATGCTTAAACGGCTGGACGGATCTGGATGAAATTTGGCACAGCGATAGATTGCCGTGTGGAATAACAATTAGAATGCTTTTTATCCCGAAAAAATGTACGGCTCCCGTGGGATAATATATCTAGTTTGACGCGGAGGAAGTCGCGGGTAAAGGCTAGTGAATAATAAAATTATCGCTCCTGCGCAATTCGCCACGAGACTAACTTCCCCGAAAAACTCTGATTAAGCACAACAAACAAACATCGGGCAATCTAAGTAGAGTTTCACTTTTCTTAGCTAATATTTAATTAATAATGCAGCAAAACGCGGGTATGAAGGAAAGCCGAATCGTTTAAGGTTATTACATCGCCCGATGTCCTTGAGGATTTGACATCTGTACTATTATTTTTTTAAATAAGCGCCATCTACCGGTATCCAGTATGCTACGATAAACGGAACTTAACATTAAGCAAGAACACAGATGTGTCGCAGAGTTGTCATTGTTTTTGCCTATTTTATTCGCTCTCTGAGAGATTATATATATATATTACAGATACATTTTGTTCTTCTATTATTTATTATTTGGTACATCGTAATTTATATTTATTTTATTATACACTCTTACTTTTAGATCGTTCTGGAACCAAAAGCTATAAACTCTGTCATAGTAACAGAAACTATTGGCTATATTATTTTCAATAAATAACATGAAAATTTAATTTGAACTGCCTCATTAGCCTAGTGGTCCTAAGCACGACTGCTGCTCTAGAGGTCCTGGGTTCGATTCTTAGGTTGAGCAAAAGGTGTTATTGGCATTTTCTACAAAATTCTCAGTAGCAGCCCGGAGTTTGGATTTGTGCCTGATAAATGGCAATAGGCTCGCCCCTTTTACATGGGACCTAAATACCTATACCGGCGAACTGTGGATGTACAATGGTACACCTCTGCCTAGCCCTTCGAAACCATCATCATCACGCCTGTATTCCCATACAGGCGTGATGATGATGGTTTCATTCGTGAAATAGTGAGAACTCGAAGTGACGCTTCCTTGCAGTACATGCATAATATATTTGTGTGTAAACCTTATCGACTGCACATGCGAATGGTAGCCTTTGAAAAATCCATTCATCGATCAGGCAGAAACGCACTTACATCTCGAATGACAAAAAAAAGGTCACAAATTTTCAAATTCGTGAGACGTGTTAAAAAAACTAAGAACGCCAATAGTAATTTTACTTTACTGGAGTTCCTGTGTTTCGGCTCCCGAACGATGTAAAGGTAACCGTGTAAATAAAATATTCACTTTGCCTGCTGACCTAACTTTCAACAATTATCTAATTGAGTACGGAGTGTTCATGTGATATTTCTAAAGGTCTGATGATGGTCAGGTAAGTGCTTATCGGTTCTCGGAAACGAAAATAGTTAGGATGACCTAGCTTTCAATATCTATATTACTAAGCACGGCTGCTACTATGTATGTACTCGTTTTTGTAGTGCCTCTAGTATGTTTGCGGAAGCCGGGGCAGACGGTTTTCATGCCATCATGCGCAAGCGGCTCGCTTCTTTGTTAAGCAGAGTCCGGGGTAGCACTAACAGCATCCTACAGGTCATTGCGGTTAAACAGGACTCAAATATCCTGAAAACATTTATTCGTGCACAAAATAAACTTTTTGTAATTATTATAGACATGGTCTGAAATAAAGATTTTATTATTATTCTTTCATTTATTTATTCATTATATTTTTAAATATTACTATAATAAAAAAAGAACATTTAAAAATATAAAAAAATAGTAGCCCACCGGCGGCGTCGGGAACAGGGTTCAAGCCACCGGTGGTCAGGGCTCTTGAGAAAGAAAACTCCTAACAATACGCTTCGTGTATTCTTATTATTATGTGGTACATTCTAAAGGTCTGATGATGACCAAGTCAGTGCTTATCGGATCTCAGTAACGGAAATAGTTGTGCTCATACATGATACATTATGAAAGTTTGGTAAGCAAATTAAAAAAAAAAAAAAAACACCTAAATCTATGTTCTCCGTCAAACGAAATTCTTAAGGCTAAGAACAATTTAAAAAATAAACACCAAAGAAATAATGTATCTACTCAAAGAGTAGGTATTTACCAATAATCTTGGAGAGCTCGGACAAGCATTTGTTTTTATACATAGGCATAGTAGTCAGGCTTACTCTATGATAGATTCAAAAACTAAACGAAATTACAAATTTCTTTTTATTTATTTACGAACTTAATTTCAATTCTTATTTTGCTAAATATTTATATTTGTACTATTTAATATATTGCTTCATTCATAAATTATTAAAAAAATGAAGTTTTGGTTTTTATTTTGGAAAAAATAACATGCGTGTAGTCCACCCTTGACAACAGCCATCAAGGCACTGAAGTAGTGTTGGGTAGGACATACAAGAGGCACTTCAAATGTCCCATACAAAATGATTGAATGTCCCAACACCTCAAAAAAATATTTTGTACCGCTTCACTGTGATAAACAAATTAATCTCGAACTGTTTGATGAGTGAGTGAGTGAGTGAGTTACGCTTGGCGATGCTGACGCGAGGAATGTAGTATTATATTATCTGTGCGCGAGATGAGCGAGCGAGTGCAAGCGATTGTCTGTTGTCGTTGTCGGCTGAATTCGATTCAGCGGGTGGGAGGGAAAGAAGAGTGCCTATCCACGGTTATATGAAGTGGCTAAAAAACGACTGTGCATCTCTGCTACGAGTGTTCCTTCGGATATAATTTTTTCGAAGTCTGGTCAGGTTATCACCGAGAGACGGAACAGACTTAGTGGTAAAAAGGTGGCAATGCTTTTATTTTTAAACTACAATATGTAATTTTTTTTCTTGTTAATATATATTTTTTTCATTTGTCGTACGCTGTTTACATAATTTAAGACACAAATTTTATTCGTCATACTTCTGAAATACAACACGTTTGTTGCAGTCATGCATGTCTCAGATGACATTATCCCTCATATCCCATATTATCCCTCAAACTTCAAAGCTCAGCTCAAAGCCTCGTATGTGTTTTGTGTTAATTCATCAATTCAAATGAGATGGGACAATTTTACATTATTGTGAGTTGTGACAATGTTTCATGAATATGACTTTGTCCCACCTCATTTGAAGTGGTACAATGTACCACCTCATCAAGATGAATGAGTTACTCATACAAACTCATCGAAATTGCTTGTCCTACCCAACACTACACTGAAGTTTGGCGTCACAGGCATAGCGGGGGTGCCTCGTGGGGGGAATTGATGAAATTTCGAGTTTTTAGTTATTATTACAAATTCTTAACAGAAACAAGAAAAAGTAAACAATGCGAATTGTTTGATATGTCATTACATGTCTTTAGGTATAAAATTCATGCCGAACTATTCAGCTGTTTTACCAACAATTTGCAATTAAGATTGAAAAATGACCTGTTTAAATTTTTTTTTTCCGAAATTTGGGCAAGTTTATTACAATTCTAATCAATGCGATCTGTTAAGGATGACTTTAAGTATAACATATATTTTTTATACGAAAAACGTACGGAAGGATTCCTCAACAAATTTCTTTAAACATAAGGTGTTTTTAGGACTTGAGCGATAAAATACCCTTAAACATGCACATTGGGGATAAATATACAGGGTGGATTTTTGAGGTGGGACAGTAAGGGTAGGTACAATCAATAACAAAAGTAGATTAACATTTTAGATCCTTATTATTGAGCACAATATCAAAGGAAATACGAAATGGATCTAAAATTAAGATAAAATGAACACTTATGTATTCTCCAAAATTCCGAATAGCAGTGCTTTGTGTTATTTCGTGTCTATTTAAATAATACGAGAATGTAAAAGTAACATTGTTAATCCACTTTTGTTGCTGACCGTACCTTAACCGTTATAGTTACAGAAAAATATTCTTAGGAGACCTCGGTATGTATAAACATACATACATACACTTTTGAAATTTGGCACATTTGTTCAGACGCTGATATAGACTAACATATTCGAAAACTGGGCAGTTCTGAAAATATTACATACATACGGGTCGAATTGATAACCCCCTTTTTTTTGAAGTCGGTTAATAAATATGATTTCTGATAGCATCCATAGTGAAACCATCTAAATCTGTGACTGGCTTCATCTTCATCCGCTTATTGTTGGATGTTGATAATTTATTTTCCGACATCCCTTCTTGGCCGAATAAATGAATTTGAATTTGATTATATTCCCGACTTTCTAAAAAGTCCGTTTTGACATATCGCATCAAAATACTTCGTGTAGTGAGGGAAAAAAATCGTTTGCTTTAAAAAGCGATTAGAGATTTAAAATACTTAGGGTATGTAAACAATAAATGTTAGCTTGCTTGAAACTGATTTGTGAGGAATATTGTATTATTACTACATCTAGATACTAAAGTAATCGTGCAGCTTCACAACGAGTAGGTACGCCCTCTTTTAGAAATGTTGAAGACTTCGCAAGATAACACCAAAATCTCATAAAGCATAATCAAAGTCCGGAATGAGCAAGCAATGTATTTACTTAATAAATCCGTGTAATATCAAATTATATAATTAAATATCAAAATAAAGCTAAAAATATATGTGATTAGATTTTGTTTGTGTATGTCTAAATATTAAAAAATACAATATTATACATTTATTTGTTTTGTAAAAGTAAAATCGCTTTTATTCGGTCGAAAAACGGTTTTCAACCGTTCAACGACATGATATTGTAATGACGTTCTGTCAGAATAATTAATCAACGATTAATCAATTCGAATGCCCATTGACAAAAATTGAAATACCTTGCCATATATTGCCAATAAAATGCCATCTTGCATGCTAGACTGTATGTATACTCATGTTTGCACAAATAAAAAATTATCTTATCTTATCTTATCTTGCCATGCCGTCCCAGGTCTGCGTAGGCCTTAATGCGTTGTTCCACGCGTGCCTCAAAGAGATGTCAGCAAACTTGAAAGGGGCCACTAAGGGCCGATGCCTACCGGGGCTGCGGGTTGTTCGAAAGAGATACCGCGCACCCGGAACACAAAGGGCACATTAAGGAACATAGGGTTTTAGTCAGTAAAAGTCTGACACTCCCTCCCGTCCCGCCCAGGGCGGGGGCAGTCATTTGATGATTTAACATCTATAAAAAAAAAGACCATGCTCTTGGACATTTTCAAAACTCTATAAAGAAAGAAGCTAAGTACCTCGTTAGCCCAGTGGTCCTAAGCGCTACTGCTACCCTAGAGGTCCTGGGTTCGATTCCCAGGTCGAGCAAAAAGTGATACTGGGTTTTTCTATGAAATTCTCAGAAGCAGCTCGGAGTTGGGATTTGTGCCCGGTTAATGCCAATAGGCTCTCGCTCCCTATTACCTGGAACCTAAAACATACCGGCGAACTGTGGGTGTACATTGGTATACCTCTGCCTTAGCTTCGGGAATACAGGCGTAATGGTATGATGAAAGCAAAGTGGGTAGCTTTCCAAACTCTGGTGGAAATTCAGGGGGCCATAACAACATGAAAATTAAAATAAATTTTACTTTGATTTCGCATAAGTGCATATTGACGCGGTACAACTTACCGGTTTTTTTTTAAGGATTGTAAATCAATATACCGTGTCTAGAAATACATTTAAGTTTAGTAAAATTAGCGTTATGTTATGTTGTGTATAAATATTGTATCTACCTACTTGGTTGGGAAAATAAGCACCAAAGAGTATAAATAAATCAATTTATTGTCAATTTGATTTCTAGTCTTGAAAAGAAATGTCATATAGTACGTCACTCCATCTCCATTACAAACAAGGAACGTATTTTAACAGCATCTGCGTAGTAATAGTTTTCTAATTCAGTTTATTATTTTTAAATTCATCTTCTATTTATTGTATAAAATTCTCTGATTAATCTCCAGCGTTTGATGGTATATGGTACCTACGCAAAATCAGCAAAATTGTGGTGTCTGTTCCACAAAAGCTGCCCTATTGAAGAGTTGAAGTTAGTAAAGAACCTATTATTACTCTATGCAAGCATTACAAACCATTGCAGCTAGTAATTTCAAGTAATAACTAACTACAAGTCAAGTCAAGCATTGGAGTCGCTTTATCAGCAGTCGTTTATGGTTATATAGGTATTTTTGTTTAGAAACCTATTTAAGTAATTGGCACAAATTGAGATACAGCAATGGCAACCAAGAAAACAGGAAATAAAAAAAATGACACTAAACCTAAATCCTTGTATAAACCCTTCAACTCAACGGTTCCGAGGTTTGGCAAAATGGTGCACCATCCCTGTTTGGATCCTGTCGGGCTCTACGCGATTAAACCCAAAGCGTGCGACCCAGGCCTCTACCATCCTAGATCTATACAGAGGTTATGTGCAGCCACCAGTAAAAAAAATGATAAAGACCCATGGAAGTACAAGAATGATTTAGAGGAATGGACGAAAAACTTGGGTTACAGGAATCAAAAAATTCTAGAATATCGAAGATGGACGCAAAGTTTATTAGGTCCCGCCTGGCATGAAATTCATGAACCTTCCAAGTATGAACCGGCTTGCATGAACGTTGGATTCGGAAGAACCCGTTTATCGAAACCTCCGAGACAAAATGTACCCGATCCTGGAGCCTATTACAAAGCAGTACCTTTCAAAGTCCAGTACGGACCACACTCAACCCGACCTACTTTCGATAGGGAAGAACCATGTCGATTCAAGGACCCCACACACAAGTGGTCACTAGCCCCGAACCGCTACACGATTGTCGATAAAGATCAAATTGACCAAAAATCGAAGAAACTGGTTTCTCTTCGTGGTCCTTACGATTTGTTTACTGGTAAACGAGAGGCAAGTAATATCAAAAACCATTTTAACACTTCTCTAAGATGCTCGGCGGCCACGTGGCCTCTTGCTCTGCCGGGCAGTTTAGAACAATATAAGAAGTCCCACGTAGGACGAATGAATAAGACTGGCAGGGATAAAGTTTACAGAGGCCGAACTACGCTTGTAGACTTGTCGATGTGTCCGAGAAAACCAGAAGAGCCTGATCCTGCAACTTATGATGTTTTTAAACCGAGAACTTTCAAACAGTATAAATATGGGTTTAATAGTTCTTACGACAAGCCACCAGGCTACAAAAGAGTTATTGTATGGCCAGGCGTGGGTAGGTACAAGATGAGTACTAACAGACATTTGATGTGTGGTGGAATACCAGGAAACGGTCATAAACACGTGTTCCTGTGCAAAATAGAAAGGACGATTGGTGCCGTAATAGTGCCACCTATGAATTCATTCTAGTCGCTCTAGTAGGTACGTACGTTAAAAAAATTTTATAGTTTACAATAAAGCTATGTTTTCCAAGAGTATAAATTACATTGCACCTATCTACAGTGTTCCAGTTATTTATATTTGTACTAAGGTTTAAAAAAGCCATGCTTATTTACCTAAGTACCGCGGGCGGCAGTGATTTTATTCTGAATTTAAATATAATCTATACTAATCTATACTAATATTATAAAGCTGAAGAGTTTGTTTGTTTGTTTGAACGCGCTAATCTCCGAAACTACTGGTTCGAATTGAATCATTCTTTTTGTGTTGGATAGTCCAGTTATCGAGGAAGGCTATAGGCTATATAACATCACGCTACGGCCAATTGGAGCCGAGCAATCAATGAAAATGTGGCAAAAACGGGAGAAAACAAAAACCCTTTAAGGGCTTTCGTTGCGTGCGCTGCGTAAACGGTTTAAGTTACGCAAAAATAATGTATGAAAGAATTGTTCCTCTTAAAATATACTACAAAAAAGTCCGCGGTAGTACATGCCTAACTTTTAAGGTTGACTAACTATAGCCATTTTTAACCCCCGACGCAAAAAGAGGGGTGTTATAAGTTTGACGTGTCTGTCTGTCTGTCTGTCAGTCTGTGGCATCATAGCTGCCGAACGGATGAAGCGATTTCAATTAGGGATGCCCAATACGATGCGATATATCGAAATATCGATACAGCGCTATACGATATATCGATATTTAATACGACATTTCGCCATACGATGCGTCTCGATATATCGTATTCCAATAAAATATCGCATTAACGTATCGAATATTCAAATCAAAGTATAACTTTGATTAAAATGTACCGTGAAGATCCAATATTATTATCAACATTTCGATACAAGCACATTATTTACTTTATTTGTCTGTGGTAGCAACTTCGGTGCCTTCCGAACGTCTCTTTTCTTTAGCTGGATCCACACTATCAGAAAGCCGTAACAGGATAAATCCACAGCGGTTATCCAAATTATTAATTTTACGCAGTTTGAGTGCTGATAAGTGGCAACTGTAATTTTTTTTAATGAATAAACCAACCTTCCATACATATAAATTACTTTTTTTTATAACATACAATATTTATTGTAAGAATTAAATAATGGTATGTATTTCTTTAATTTTTACGATATATTTAGTGTTTTAATAATATTTTACCTACGAAATAACTTACCCAATCGATATACTCAAGCGATACGGTTACGATGCGATATATCGATACAAAGGTATGCGATAATATCGCGTATCGATACAAAGTCATTCGATTCGGTTACGATGCGATATATCGATACAATAGACTTTTTTGGGCATCCCTAATTTCAATTTATTTATTTTTTGTATTAAAGGTGACCTATGTGTAGAGTTCCCACATCGAAAAGTCGAAATTCCGGAGAAAATTCCGGACATTGGATGAAATTTCCGGATTTCCAAAAAAAAAAAAAAAGGTACGCAATCAAAGTGTGAGTGACAGGTGTCTTGTTAACTCGCAGGTGTCTTGATATTAAAAATCAATGTTAACAAACTTCAACAGACAAATCATTCAAAAAATTACTTATGACATTCTGTCACTATCATATCTTTCTTCCCATACACTGACCTCTCATCAAGTACTCAGTGCCGCCACAAATCAAATAAAAAGAAAATAACTACATTTATTACAGTTAACAAACAACAGTTACCTATACTTTTTACTTAAATTGTAGAAATTCCTGACGGCTTAGGATTCCCCCCGCATTCCGGACAAAGCACTAAATTTCCGGACATGTCCGGAAAATTCCTGACATATGGCAACCCTACCTATGTGCGAGTGTTCTTAGACATGTTTGATGAAAATCAGTTGAGCCGTTTAAAAGTTGTGGGGGTGAAAGTAGGGAAGAAAAACCGAATATCTGTAAATATACTCGAGTGGGGTCTCAAACTTAACAAAATCGACATTATAATAAGTAGGTACCTATAAAAAGTATAAAATAAAAAATTAAATAAAAAATTTAAAAAACCCCCAACACAAAAACCTAAGTTCCCTTTAAAAAGTAAAATAATAACAAAAAAATACGTCACGTTGGGGGACCGCTGTTGCATTTAGGATACGATCGTCCCGAGCGGTCGATTTATAATTTTTATGGCCAGAAAAGGAGATGGTCCAAAAATGTATGGACCAAAAACCCAGAGTCGATTTAGACAAATCTGGTATCAATAGCTTTATTAAAATGCACAATTTACCCCACCGAAAAAAATAGGTATGATATCCATGGGGTATAAAAGTTATAGGCTAACAAAGTATATTGGAAAAATCATGAATAACTGATTATTTTTACACTGGTAAAAATAATCAGTTATTCATGATTTTTCCCGTTTTGATTTTTGCCGTTGCAAAAACTGTTTTGCAACGGCAATAATATATTAATAATGAATAACTTGTTATTTTTATCGGTTTTTTCAACAGCAATATATTAATAATAATAATCATAGGACAATAATAAATATAAGTAGCGATTATATGAACCTATCAAGAATTAAATCTTATATTTCACAGCTTGTAAATCATATGTCAAGATACTTTTGTCGTGAAATCTTTTTACAGTTGAATGTGCCTATTTTGTCTCAGATTATTTATTTTTTCAGTCACTTATTTAAAAAAAAAACAAATACTGTGGGAAAAATATTTATTTCAATTATTTTCAAAGTCTATTAATATATCATCTAAGAACCCAGCAGATTGCAAGATGTGGTAAGATGAACGCATCATATTCTGAAGTATTTGTGTGTATTTGTTTAGCGAAAACAAAATAATGAATAACAAAGACAGGTAGGTAATTATGCTAGAGAACTTAAAAAATAGACGTAATCTCATTAATAAAGGACTTTGAACTTGATAGTTGCATAAATGATCACTAGTTATATTTATTATTGTCCTATGATTATTATTATTAATATAATGCTGTTGAAAAAACTGGTAAAAATAACAAGTTTCACGATTTTTCTATATACCTATACTTTGTTCGTCTATAACTCATATACCCCATGGATATGGGCAATTTTTTTTTCGGTGGGGTAAATTGTGCATTTTAATAAAGCTATTGATACCTGATTTGTCTGAATCGACTCTGGGTTTTTTTTGGACCATCTCCTTTGTTTTAAAATAATGCATTATTTGCGAATGTGTTTTTATGAAGATAGTATTAATCCTTATCAACATAAATACATTATTCATCACAAGTGTTTAATTTTGAACAAAATTGCCCTTTACATCATTTAATTTCAATGGATATCTTAGGAGATATCACAGTTTTAAAATAACTTCGCAGCAAAATAATGACTGCGTGACATTCCGTAGCTTAGTAGGACCTAAAAACATACAGGCGAACTGTGGGTGTACATTGGTACGCCTCTGCCTAACCCTTCGGGGAATACAGGCGTGATGGTATTTTATGGGTTATAATAAGAATACAGAAATTTTATTTACTATAGTAAAAAAAAGAAGGTTACCCGAAAAATAAATTGCATCCAATGAAATAGTGAACGCGAACGAAGTCGCGGGCAACAGCTAGTTAAATATATTTGTCCTCGGGATTTTGATAGGACTCACAGCTGAGTTCACAGCGGCACGGGTCGGTCAGTTCATTTAGCTCCGATTCTCGAGGACGGTGCGTGAATGGGTGACCATTCATATCATACCGAGGCCTCACTGTACCTTGAAAAGAGCGTTAAACCGTTGGTGTCGGATGCCTTACGCAATCCTTGAGGTTATTATAATTATACTGAAGCGAACTGTCCGCGTCGCTTATTTCACCCGCCGCGCTAAGTTACGTCTTGGGTTACTGCTCCGCTCCTTTGGCTCGTGGCGCGATGTTATATAACCTATAGCGTTGCTCGATAAATGGATTATCCAACCCAATAAGATTTTTTCAATTCAAACCCGTACATCCTGAGATTAGCGCGTTCAAACAAACAAACAAACTCTTCAGCTTTAGGTATGTATTATTATTAGTATAGATATTCAGAAGCCGAACGGCGGCTGTATCGGACGACCCCCGTGCCTCGGAAAGCCGTTAGTCCTGCGATTGATGTCTCCGGTTGTGTCGGATTGCTGCCCCATCGGATTTTGAGAGCTAGGGAATAGGGAGTGCACCTTGTGTTTGCGCACACACTTGTGCACTATCATATCTTCTGCGTTCTTGAATCTAGTTTAGTCTCCCTTAACATAAGTTGTCTAAAATCCCAAAAATAATAACATAAGTAATATGAAATTTTATTTTATGTCACTTTTTTGTTTTTTTACTAAAGCTTGTTTAAAAAAAAGATCAACGAGATTTCTTTTATTCTTTTAATGCTTCAGTTCAGTCCGCTACTAAATGAAATTAACTGGTTTGATATACACTTGCGTGCCAAAAAATCAAACCACCCCTTTAATTTCTATTCGAGAAACGATATCTTAAAACTTTTAATTAATTATATAATTATATACCATCACGCCTGTATTCCCCGAAGGGTTAGGCAGAGGTGTACCAATGTACACCCACAGTTCGCCGGTATATTTAGGTCCCATGTAATAGGGGGCGAGCCTATTGCCATTAACCGGGCACAAATCCAAACTCCGAGCTGCTACTGAGAATTTTGTAGAAAAACCCAATAACCCTTTTTGCTCGACCTGGGAATCGAACCCAGGACCTCTAGCATAGCAGTCGTGCTTAGGACCACTAGGCCAACGAGGCAGTTTTAATTAATTATTTAATATTATATGAAGAGAGGTAGTATTTTAGTTTATTTGCACATATCCTCTACTTTCATGAAAGCATTATTTTTGACAAGATCGACTATTCTGCAGATACGCTCATCAGCCACGTAGGCTAACGTGGATAAACTACGTGATTTCGTTTTGCCAGTGAAATGTATAAAATCTTTCTTTTACTCTTTTCTGTTAATTGAGTGAAAAGTGACTTTAAACTGTAAATTTAACTTTGCCCGGTTAATGGCAATAGGCTCGCCCCCATATCCCATGTAATAACATGGGACCTAAAAACATACCGGCGAACTGTCATAGGTACACCTCTGCCTAACCCTTCGGGGAATACAGGCGTGATGGTATGTATGTTTAAACTGTATTTGTTTTTAACCGACTTCAAAAAAAAGGAGGTTATCAATTCGACCCGTATGTATGTAATATTTCCAGAACTGCCCAGTTTTTGTTAATATTAGTCTATATCAGCGCCTGAACAACTGTGCCAAATTTCAAAAGTGTATGTATTTATGTATGTATGTATGTTTTTATGTTTGTATTCACATATCTCCGTAACTACAAGTCCGTTTTTTTTTTTTCTTGTACTAGGTATTGTTCAACTTGGGGAATACTGCAGTTTCATCAAAATCTGTTCAGTAGTTTTAGAGATACGGAATTTTTAGTGGTGTCTTGTTAATTTATGTAGTAGTATGACAGTTCCTTTAATGGATTTGGATGAAGGAAATTGATACTAAAAAGCGAGAAATAAAAAACTTTTTTACAAAAAAGATAACCGCCTTCAAAAACTTAAAAGAGAAAAATAACTTAAGCTTTGGAAGTCGGCGGCTTTGGTTCTTTTTGTTGTTTTGTATTGCCTTCGACTTCCAAAGCCAAAGTTATTTGTCTAGTATAGTTATATGGTTTTTTTTTATTATCTGATTTTTGAGATATCCTGTTCCAAATGGATAAGCACGGGGTGGGCCGATTTTTTTGCACGCAATTCTATTTACCTACCTTGGTTTTTAATACTACTGTTTAGGGTAAATTGAGTAGAAAAAAAAGAATGAATAGTTTTTTTTAATGGTACTTTCATTGAGGAACAAATCTAAAGGCATTTTATTAATCAACAATTATTACTTTTTTCAATTAACTATCAACATTTAATACATAATATTCAAATCACTGTTGAGTATAGGTACAATTAGTTTTGCTCCCCAATTTTCCATTAAACATTTATTTTAATGTCCACCGAGTGTTGTTTACAGTAGAGATTATATTTTAAATTAAATTACTCGTAGTGGGCATTTGGAAACAGCTATTTTGTTTCAGTGCTAAAAAAATAAGTCATAGTAATAGTTCCAAATGCGACTACACATGTCGACATAATCAAGTTTACTATATTTACAGCGAACAACAAAAATCTGAAGCAAAACATCGTAGCAGTAACGTAGGACTATTTATTTTTGTAATTAAATACGCAGTTTATTTCATATCTTTGATATAAACTCATTTCCCACATGGTACAATTTTTGCCTAAGTTGCTGTTATTGAAGATATACATCTTAACTTATAGTAAAAAACTAAATCTAATTCATTGATTTTTCTGCTACGGTAATAATCCCGTAAGGCCCGGCACCCAGTAGCAACTCGACATGCCAGGGGACTCCTTAACGTCATTTCATAATAGTTGAACTGACACGACATCCGATAACATATTTTTTTTAATGTACGGACATCATTGATATTTATTTTATTACTAGCAATTCGCCCTGACTTTGCACGGCATTTACTAAATGTCACAATTAAATTTACGTTTCCAGAGGATTTCTCAAACATTTTATTTCATACATACCTAAACAGGCAGGTCGGTCAAGTCATTCTTTAAAATAAAACGGCCTTTGGCCAGTTACATGCGACAATGAATTTTATTTGTATAGATTTGTCACCTAAAAGTCCCGTAACGTGTCGTATCGCCAGTAGGAATTGGACGCCGGGCCTAAGTGTGTAATTTGTAGACACGAGTTACTGTTGGGATTATTTGAATCTATAACTATGAACGAGTTTAAGTATCGCGTTTTGGGTTATACAATATTTAAGTAATTACTACGTCATTTTTATGTAAAATTATTATTTTAGATACAAAATAATCAAGTGTCGTTTCAAGAAATTTTGGCTTAAGTTTCATAAAGACCAGCAAACATAACGTAACTTAAAATTAACAGCTTTACATTGCACTTATATTACTTAATATGATGAAGTTGGCACTTAAAAGTACATCCCAATACAAATAATTTTAATTTATTTCCTAGACATTAAAGTTTGTATATAATCAAATGCGATACTAAACATGAATGTCGGTTTAAGGAAATATTACCAGATGTATTTGGAAGCTACGGTATCGTTGCCTATAAATATCAGGCCATAACACTAAAACAGACAATGACACGTTGTGCTAGTCCCTGCGACTGACTATCAATTTAACTAAAGTGAACTTACATCACTAGCCCTTCTTTCTGCAAAACCCCAAGCTCTATTTATAACAAGCTTTAATATCACACGCTTAACACACTGTGTCAGTGCCTTTACATCAAGTCATTCCATTTACAAGCTACATTTTACTTTAGTATAATAAATTCCACGGTCACCTGTCCAATGCCGCTATTGGAAACCGTAAGTAATAAGCTTATAAGTTATAATATTTCATTAATGTTGATGAAGAAATGGGGATTCGGAAGACCAGCTTCCATTATATGTTTTCGCCTCTCGGAATGACGTGTAGCTAGGAATGATTACTATGATGCCTTGAAATAGTATACAGAGCAGGAATAATTAGTTCCTTAACTTTCATAAACTAAGCCAAATTTCCAGATGCGGCTGTTAAACAACTTTTGTAAGTATATACAATATATGAAACTGTTATATTCATTAAAGAAAAAGTTATGTGACTATAAGAAAAATCCGCCCTTAATAACATTTTATCTTTAACATACATACATACATGGGCTTTATTTTTGGAAATGTGATATTAATAATATATTTTAGAAGATTTAGTATATCTGGATCGCGATCGATTGAAGAAATGGAGGGAGGCCTTTGCCCTGCAGTGGGTCAGTATGGCTGAGTTATACTACATATTATAGATATATATTATCATATCTGCTTGAGTTTACTTTTATGACTATACACTTGCTACAGAGAGATCAAAATATTCCCCAGAGCTTATCACTATTTACAAGCCTATAAGAAGAGTAATAAAAGGTTTATAAATTGGTTATGATAAAATAAACCTTTTTTACGACATTTTAATCTTAGTTTAATCAACATTGAATGAAGCAGAAACAAGTGTTGCCTAGTGTGACAAATCAGTTATTTTTAATACTTCTCATCCTCATATTCAGAAAACAAATATCCTGAAATATTACAATTACGAGCTCTATAACTACGACCTAAGGACACAGTAGACGTTATACCACGTTACAACCAATACCATTAGAGAAACGAATCTGGCGGCGATTATTCTCTCACTCGCTCTATATACTGTGTGAGTGAAACGGCATGATGATTTTATATTAACTATATATATTATACTTCCAATTTGGCATATATTTTGTTTTCAGCTTAAAATATCATGCGTGCATCTACGAACACAAACAATATCTTTCACAAATGGCGTACATTGAGTTGTAGAAACTATTTTATTTACAATTACACCATAATATTTATTTTGTTCCACATATTGAGAACAATTTTACCAGAAATGACTTCGATTGCAATCCTACTCTAATATGTCGCAATCATTTTAGGTGCTCATTATCGTAGTTGTGACCTATCTACATTATATTAACATTTATAAAGGTATTTGACAAATGTTTCCTATTTAACTACTAATTAATTAGTAGCTAGTGGTGAAAATACATATTTTTGGTTGAGTTTTTCTCAAGCATGCAATTTTTTGGCTATCACTATGTTTTGAAGTCAATAAAATACTATGTATTAATAATGGGACTCGAAGTTCAGAGATTTCATGAAACTAACTTTATCTTTGTTTTTATCACTAATTATGTAACGGCAGTTAAAATTTAATACTTTTTATATTTAGTGCATTTGCATTTTCTACACATTTCTAATGAATTAAATATTTGAATGCACACGTCACACAAGGTAATACATATTTAAAAGTGGCCTTCTATCGGTCGAAGTAGTACGAGTGTGTGTGTATGTAATTTATTATTCTATGAATTATATTATCTATTACAACGTTAGCAACGATTCGTATTTTTTTACTCTGTTTTTTTTTTGTTTTAGTGCCTATGGTTTATCCTACCTCGTATACCTATGGACTAAGGGTTCTTTCAATTTAAGCGTTCTATACCTGACTGCTGCGGCCCCGAAGCGGCGTCGTCCTGACGACAAAGTCACATCTTAACTTTATAGAAACCGACAACCAGCCATGTGCAGTGCGACGCCGCTTAATTTGAAAGAGCCCTCATTATCAATATATCTATTGGTTATAAGTAATCAAATGACAAAAACATTCACTGTTAGCATTATTAAATGTATGACTCTTTACACGGTACCAGTACTACGAGTTACTGTTCCTTCTAATAGTAAGAAATAGAAAGTCAAATTCCTACAAACTCCTGTCGATTTTATATTGATATACTGTATAATAGGTATCTCTAGATTATAGAACCACTAGATTACAGAATCGCTAGATTATATTTTGTCAAGAACAGCTGTTCATTTATAACGCGAGCTATTAATCGCGGTTTGAGTAGCTCAGTTAATTTGCGTGACGTTATATCTCAACCAAAACAGGCAATCTAACCCATTACATAAGTTTATTACATTGCCTTGCCTTCAGATCCTAAAAGCATCATAGTTATTCATATCAATGATACATATACTACACAGTCAATATTTAAAAATACACAAATTGTTCAAGTGTATATTGATACACCTGAAAGCTAAGTCCCATAATTAAAAACGTTCATAATGTAGTAGTATCATCAATATCATAATGTCAAAAACTTTTGACAACTATAAACTTTGAACAATTAAAAATATGTTGCAAGATTGGGCCTGAGATTTGAATGTGAATGTTCTTAAAAATACTGAAATGTCTGGGTAATGATTATCCAGACATGAGCATACAATACTAATATATAATAAAATAAAATAAGTAATACAATGTTCAAAAGTCCTTTGTAAGTATGACCGTGAGATATTTAACAAAAACTATGTTATTATAAAAATATACAATAGTAAATTACTTATTAATGTACCTACTTAAAGCAAAACAGTTTTTAAAAAATAAAAAATATTTTTAGTCAGTAAATCACAAAGATAAATTTTCACAATCGAAGCTCTGGCGCGAAAAAAACAATCACAAAGGTAAAGGAGAAGACTGATATTGCACATTATATTAATGACGCCCAGGTACAAGGGTACTTCGGAAAACAGGGTAGGTAATTGACTTATGGAGGGATTCGAGATATCGAATCCCTCTAAAGAAAATACATATATGGATAAAAAAAAGGGTTCAATGTTCTATTTATTAATTTAACTAATCTGTTAACTAAATTCACCATTGTTATAAGTATAACCTTTTTCTTTTGTTCATAAACTTGCGAATCATCCAGGTACAATACAATATGTAACATGTTAAATGCACACCCTGAAAGTAGTTTCGAAAATAGGTTGTTTTTTTTTTATCCTAAACTACGTAAATTGGTAATACGTAGATTGGTAATACGTAAAGCGAAATCCAAAGAAAGTTAAACTCAAATACTCTGAAACTAGTTTCTAAAATAAGTAAATAATTAAAACTATGTAAATTATAGTCACCTCCCCGTTGAACGTTGGAATCCAAAGAAAGTTTAACTCAAGTGAAGGCACTAAAGCTTTTTAACGCAGTTGTAAATCAAATCTATCAATAATCGTGACATAAAATTAGGATAACTACTTTTATAAATAAACAATATTAAAGCACATAAAAGTAAAATTCCATTCCTTGTGTTATGATTGTACTTTAAATTTCTAATTAGGGTGTTCAAGGGTGTGCATTATTCCAGTTACATGTTGTATAAACATGATTTTAAAATCGTTTTAAACAATGTTTCTTAATGTGGATGTGTTATATAACAAAAGCTTTATAATAAATTATAAGTAAAGTGACAAATTACACCAGATTTAGATCAATCTATCAAAACCAATTTATCAAAAACTTGTCTAAATTATAAATCAGTCACATTTTTGACAGATTGCGACTGACATTAGAATGCGAAAGATCTATAATAAATACGAGAATTGTCCCCCAGACACGACCTCTCAATAACGATGTTTTCCTTCACCAATATCGATATATCTGTACAAATAAATAAAATTGAGTCCAAGATAAAATTACAACACTACGGAGTCAACATAATTATTAGAACATTAAAATAATACACAATGTCAGTCCAGTCACATCTAACAAAATTTAAACATACAAAAAACACTATTAGCTACCCTATAATTTAGGTCCACTGTTCAGTTTGATATATGAAATCCTGTAGCATTCACACGGACACATGTTACATGGGGACACTTACTGGATCCAGTCCATATCCTGCTACAGTCGCTGTAAATTTCATCGTTGCGGGTTCCGGCGGACCGCTTTACGAACGCGTCGGACGGCGGGATTCGCGCCACTGCCCATGCTGAACTGAACTTGCGGCCCGCCGGCGGGAGCCCCACCGAAACTGTACACGCCTGTCTGCTGTGGGGTCGCCTGATGCTGCAGCTGCTGCTGCTGCTGCATCTGCTGCTGCTGCTGCATCTGCTGCTGCTGCTGTTGCATCTGCTGCTGCTGCTGCTGCTGCATTTGCTGCTGCTGTTGCAGCTGTTGCTGTAAGTTTATACAACAAAATAAGTTACAGAACTCAAGACATGGACCAGAATAGTATGCGTAAACACTGCGTATGTCACTGATAATTAGATGTCTGTCACCCAAACTTCACACATATTTATAGATTTTATTTGTCGATGCTAATGCGCAATAAGAGCATAACCACTCCCATTTGTCTACTACGTCATGGACTCTTTCAATACATAACACTAAGACGCAGTAATGACTGTGCCAATTATTTCAATTATAGATGGTCTGAAAGTTATGAATATCGTCCTTTGAATGTCTTTTGGTTTAGAAATATGTATGTAAATAATAGACTAAATATTATATTATTGTTGGATAGAAATACTTAGATAAAGCAAAACAATATAAAATATGTGCGTTATGAACAATAAAATGAAAACATAAGGCAGATTAGGCATTGATTAAATGAATAATAGACATCAAAGCTAATTAAACGAATGACAATTTAAAGGAAAACTGTACTCTGCTAATTATAGCCATAGCATAGTAGTGTAGTGCCTAAGACCCTTTACACATACACGGTTTCGGTTTAATACGGCGGCCATTTACGTGGCTGTAGTGCTTTCATAGACACACGGTTGCAGTTTGCCGATGCCCGTATATTGAGTCTAATATGACAAAATGACATGACCGTGTCGTGCGAAATAGTGTGTTTGAAAGGTTCATTATTTTGCAATAAGGCACTAAGCACCAGTGCCGTAACTAGGGCAGTGTCAGCGGTGCCCAGGCACAGGGAGCAGACCCTGGAAGGGCGCAGAAATTACCAAACCACGACCCATTTTTTTTTAAGGGCGCCGTCATAAAATCTCTCAGGGCGCCGTTATATAAGTTCGCAGAGGGCGCACAAAAGGCTAATTACGGTGCTGCTAAGCACACGCCGGCAAAACCGTGTCCGTAGGTTATATAGACAGCTACTACATCACAAACACGTTACGGTCACGGTGACGTGGAACATACAATTTATTCGGAACCGTGTGAGTATGAGAAAGCCTGCGGGGTTAGCAAGAAACCTAAATATATTTCATCAATCATCATAAAATATTACATTATAGTCACACATAGCTTTTTAAAGGAAAAATGGGCATATGGGTTCAATTTCAACATTATACTCTCAGGTATAATTTCGAAAAACAATCCTACGGGAACATACTTCCTGGTTTAAAAATTTGCTAGTCAATAGTCTAGCCAATCATTCAAACCCCTTCATCTTTTAAAGCGTATTTTTTTTAAATCGGTAAATTATTCTTTTAATATATTATATATTCGCCTATACTTCTCGAAGGGTCTCTATAATTTCCTTATAATTATAATAGTCCTATTTAAAAGAAAGCCTGTAGCTATTTACCAGGCAATATGAACAAAGTTTGTTTATAGTAAAATAAATGCTAAACATTCCGATTTTTTTATCATAGACACTATCTACAATTCACTAATTAACAATAAGCGATACAAGGAGCATACGCCTTCAGTACAAAATAAAAAATATGAGTCAGTTACGACAACGCAAGAAGAAAAGTAGGAAATAATCAGGATTTAAATTCTATCCCAACAATATAAACAAGATGGTATGGAAGATTTAATATTTAGAAGCAAGTTCCATGCAGCATTGAACATTGTACACTTCCAATCGGATCATACAGGGAAGACACATAAAGCGGGCATTGCAGAGCAAGATTGTAGGAGTTGCTTATTATCAATGAATTACTTGAGAATGGAGTTTTATTAAATTAAAGCCTTTACTTGAAACGCCTTTATTTATTGTATCAACAATTTGTAATATGTGCAACTAATTGTATTTAGTGAGTGATAGAATATAATTGCCTTTCAAGCACTCATTAAATTGCATTTCCTTTATTTCAATCAATAATAATTATAATTTATTAATTGCATATAAATCTGGATTGTCATGTGTCAGTATTACGTTTGTTTACATTTCCCTCAAATTATATAGAATAGAATAAGGGTACAATCTGCATCATTTTTGTTGCTGAGTTGCGAGCCCATCCCTATGATAACGATACTATAATTATATTTGTAATGCTTTAATGTTTTTGTTTGGCTTTTAATTTTGGCACTATCTTGCCATCAGTGGTATTTATATCAGACTGTCAATGTACAATTACCATGTAATTATTTTGACTTTCTATACATGAGTGATTAGTGCCAATTTTCCTTTCTTCATTGCGTTCCTGTAAGCATTGTCGCCAGTGCAGTAACATAAAGAATTTGAAATATATATTTACCTGTTGTCCGAAACCGAAAATGGCAGTTGACTGCGGAGCACCGAAGTTGAAGGCAGGCGCAGGAGCTGGCGTGAGCGTAGGCGCCTCAAACGAAGGAATAGATGGGTTCGCCGAGCCGAACGTAGGAGTCACACCAATGCTTGGCGTGCCGAACATAGGCATCGGTTGAGTTGGGTTACTTGCAGGTTGCGGCGAGCCGAACAAGTTTGCTGTGGGCTGAGTTTGAACAGTATTCGAGAACATAGGCGATGGAACATTGTTATTTTGGTTATTCATACCAAATATATTTTGTGGTGGTGCTGCTGTAGCCCCGAATGCCGGCGTGCTGCTAGCAGCGTTGAACGGTGTCGCCGCGCCAAACGTGAACGTGGGCGGCTTCTGCAGACTGTTCGATGCTGTGTTAGGCACAAACATATTGGGGGCCTGCGCGTTACTGCTAGCCGCCCACATGTTGTTGTCTTTCTGAACCGTGTTATTGAATATGTTCAGTGCAGCTCCTGCTAAAGTGCTTGTACTATGCAAGCTGCCCGTTGCTGACATCGGGGTTGCAGATGGACCATTGGTACCTTCTAGAGTAACGTCGTTTTCCATAGTTAATGTATTTGATGACAGTGAGCTTTCAGCCATCATGCCAAGTGAGTTTACTGGCATAGCATTTCCTAGAAGTCCATTAGCGCCCGTCAATCCATTGCTTCCTCCTAAATTATTGGTGGGTAAGTTATTGTTGGAACCTAATAAGGATCCTGTAGGCAGACTAAAGGCGTTCGTTTGAACGTTACTACTTTCAGGTGCCCCGAAAGGAGACTTAAATAATGCTCCCGAATCTGTTGACGGAGCTGGATTACTTCCGAATGTAAAAGAAAATTGAGGCTTTTCCGGAGCAGAGAGCATTGTTAATGCTGCTGGTGGAGCCGGATTAATTGGTGCATTATTGCCGCCAAAGGTAAACATTGGTGGTGGTACTGTTGTATTATTAGTTGGCTCACTATTCTGGAACATTGGTGCTGACATCGGCTTGTCAGATGAGCCAGGCTGCTGGAACAGCGATGTCGTAGAAGTGCTGGCCTCAGGCGGATTGAACAGTGATAAGGCTGGCGCACTAGTCGTCGGTACACTTGCTGTTTGCGGCTGTTCACTAAATACGTTCATTGGGGTGCTCGCTCTCGCCGGAGCATCAAACACCTTAGTATTGGACGTTACACCAAATGAGAACATTGGTTTTGGCTTCTCTGCATCAGACGATCCCGGTAAAGTGATCGAGTTGGGTGGTGCATCCGTATTCGTGTTTGTCGCAAGTGGATTAAGCAAAGTTCCAGATGTTAACGTCTTCTGTGAATCGCTCATCTGTGTTATTGTGGACATTATAAGTGGTGTGCTCTGCGCAGTTGCAGTCAAGTCAACTGATGGGACTTCTTGTAATTTCTCTTCTTCTAAATTTTTATTGGCCTCTAACACTTTGTTTATAGCCACTGTACTCGTTGGGATTTGTTTTGGAATACCAAATGTGAAATTCATTTTCGGAGCCTCATTTGCATTTCCTATGGAACTATCTGTTTTGTTTTCTATCTTATTTTTAGGTAATGTAAATGTGAATGTTGGTGTATCTGATAATATGTTGTTGTTTGTTTCAAATTGTGTTTTGAATGGCAAGCCAAAGTTCGAAACCGTTTCTGGTTTTTTAGCCTCTTGTGCTTTAGGATCAATGCCGAATTTAAAAGAAGTATTTGCGGTTTTCTCGAAGCAGAATTTTGATTGTGGAAGTTCCTTCTTTTCTTTTCCTGCGCCACAGCACACACATTTAACCTGGTCCTTCTCATTACGTACTAAACAGCTGGAGCATTCCCATGTCTCCGATTTTTGAGATTTTATTATATTTTTAAAACTGTCGTCACTGGTCCCGAAGAACGACCTCGTGTTAGGTAGTGCGTTGCTCTTGATCTGCTCGACGTCGGGCCGGGCACCGCCACACGCCACACATTTGTCTGCACTACTCTTATTTGAGACCCAACAGTCATCACATTTCCAATCAGCATCCGCTGTCGCTGTGACAGGCGCTGCTTTCAATGGTACTGGCCTGAAAATGATTGTGGAAGCCTGTGGAATGACCGTGTTCGTGAGCGAACTGACCGTGGCGGTCGCGGGCATGACGAACAATTTCCTCGGCCGAGTGGCGCCGCAGCAGGAGCAATTGGCCGCAGTGTCTTCATTTCTGATCCAGCAGTCCTCACACTTCCAGTTGGTCGACGGGGTTGTTGAGAGTGGGCTTACTACTGGTGATAGCGACATCTTCTCACAGTTTGCACACTTATCTTTTTGAGATTGACTATCAGCAAGCTTGCAAATAGAACATTTTGCAATTTGCGGGATTGGCTGTTTGTAGCCACAACAGACACATTTATTAACATCCGACTTGTTTGTGACCCAGCAGTCGGGACACGCCCAGTCTTTCGACTTAGTAATCGATTTTTCAGGTTCTTTTACAATACCTACAACAACAGAACAATCGTCACATTTGCTTTCAATTTTCTCATCTATGCGGCGCTCAGGAGAGCCAAATGTGAACATTGGAGGTGTAGTGCAAGTTTGTGGGGTGTCGCTTGACACTTTCACAGGTTTGGAAAAAGTGAAAACGCTATTAGTGACTGTTTCGTGCTTACTTGCAGATACTGCGGCAATGTTTGTATCAACTGTGGGGATAACCGGTTTAGGTGTAGAGGTAGCTGGTTGCTTTGAGATAGATGGTGTAGCAAACGAGAAGCGAGGGAGCTTATCATCGTCTAAGCGCAACACGCCTGTGGGCAGTTTCACTGGGGTGGCATCCTCATATTGATCTGGGATTCCTCGGTTGGTTCTTGTTACCCTTGCCTTAACTTTGGTCGTCATTTTGTGCGGTTGTTCCTTCTCAGGTTCTTTCCTAAAAGTGTACAGTATACTCTTTAAATAAAACATTAATTTATGATGACACAGAAAAAATAATTGTAACGGTGTACTACCGCTATCAGATTAACAATAATCATTCAACCTTAAGGTTATTACACCGCCCGATGTCCTTGAGGATCTGACCTCTGTACCTACTATTATTTTTTTAATTTAGCGCCATCTACCGAAAAACGATCAAGGGTACTTAAGATTAAGCAAGAACACAGATGTGTCGCAGAGTTGTCAATATTTTTGCCTATTAATTATTCGCTCTCTGAGAGATCTAATACATACATTTTGTTCTTGTATTATTTAATATTACATCGTAATTAATGTTTATTTTATTATACACGCTTACTTTCACATCGTTCTGAAACCGAAAGCTATAAGCTCTATCATAGTAACAGACACTATTGGCTATATTATTTACAATAAATAACAAAAAAAAACATGAAAACTTAATTTGTGAAATAGAGAGAACTCGAAGTAAAGCTACCTTGCAGTTAACGCATATTTGTGTCTAAACCTTATCGACTACACATGCGAACGGTATATAAGCCTTTGACAAATCCATTCATCGATCAGGCAGAAGTGCTAATAATATTTAACACGAATGACAAAAAAAATAGTCATAAATTTTCAAATTCTTAGGGACGTTTAAAAAAATTAATAACAACGCCATTAGTATTATAATTATACAAGCTGTTGATTTGCATCCTCGGCAAATTTTAGGAGCTTGTCATAGAAAAAAAGAAGTAATCAAATATAATTACGAGATCTGGCCAATATTTAATAAATGCTTGTTTTTTTTTTTGTTGCAACAGTATTCCAGTATACTCCTCTTGCAAAAATCAGCATCGCCCAGTTGCGTATGCGGAGTTGTCGCGCGGCTATATCAATGCGTGCATAGCGCCTAAACCCTCTGGCGAGATCTAGTTCGAATTGGAAAATCACGCCAAAAAATATAAATTTTAAAACAAATTTATTTTATTATTGATTCGTGTTAAGAGTCAAGAGCATAGTTAACTCCTTGAATTTGACGAGAATGCAAATCAACAGCTTGTATAGTTATTACTTGTTATTATTAGTTATTATAGTTATTACTTCCTGTGTTTCGGCTCCCGAACGATGTAAAAGTAACCGTGTATATAAAATATTCACTTTGCATGCTGACCTAACTTTCTACATTTATCTATTTGATTTGTTTTTTACCGACGGGAAATCATCAAATGACTTCGCCCCCTGGCGAGAGGGAGTGTCAGACTTTTACTGAATAACCTATCCATGTTCCTTCTTGTGTCCTTTGCGTTCCGTGGGCGCGGTATCTCTTTCGAACAACCCGCAGCCCCGGCAGGCATCGGCCTTTAGTGCCCCTCCAAAGGTTTGCTGACATCTCTCTGAGGCGCGCGTGGAACATGAACGCGCCGTGGACACGGTCTTTCGTTAGTTAACGTACGGACGGTGAGCTACCCATTGCTCACCGTTCACAGACCCGCGTCTACGGTGGCCGCACAGAGCGTCTCCCACAGCGTCTGCTGGGACGAGAGGTTCTGCGCCTCTCGCGTCCCGCCACCTCCTTCTCTAGCATAACTGTTTCGCAGGAGGTGACTGCATCCATTCCCTCTTGCTCCGAACCATGGCTTGAACCAAGGCCGGACGTATCTAAATGAGTATGGTGTATTCATGTGATATTTTTTAAGGTCTGGTGATGACCAGGTAAGTTATTCTCAAAAACGGAAATAGGAAGGCCTAGCTTTCAACGTTTATCTAATTGAGCACAGTAAGTAAATAATTAAAAAACAAATCACCTAAGTCTTTGTACTCCATCAGACGAAATTCTTAAGATGGATAAAAACAAAAAAAATAATCACCTAAGAAATAATGTATCAAGAGAGTAGGTATTTTTATCAATAATTTTGGAGAGCTCGGTCAAGCATTTGTTTTTATACATAGGCATAGTAGTCAGGCTTGCTCTATGATAGATTCAAAAACTAAACGAAATTACAAATTTATTTTTTTAAGCACTTCATCAATTCTTCATTTCAATTCTTATTTTACGAAATATTTATATCTGTACTATTTACAATATTGATTCATTTATAAATAATTATAAAAAAGTGAACTTTTGGTTTTTATTTTGGAAAAAATAACATGCGTGTAGTCCACCCTTGACAAGAGCCATCAAGGCACTGACGTTTGGCGTCTCAGGCACAGTGGGGGTGCCTCGTGGGGGGAATTAGTGAAATTTTGTCGATGTTTGATGTCTATTAAAATTCTTTTTTGTATATCCATCATAATATTTTAGACTGTAACCATTGAAATTTACTTTTTATCAATAATTTAATTTTTAATCAATAATTTAATTTTTAATCAATTACTTCATTTTTAATCTATAATTTAATTTTTAAATTACCAAGGAACAATGATCATATGAATACATCACTTTGTTCTTTGAATGCTTGTTGATCAACTCAAGGAGTTAAAATGATAGGTCAATTGATACATTCTTTCCCCATTGGGATAGCTCTTTTGATGCACTCAATCAGAAAGATATTCCGAGCCCATTAAGTGGTAAGTTTATATCAATAACAAGCACAATATCGATTCAATTGTGCAGTTCGAGGACAAATTGATAAAGTATTTAAACGATACTGTAAATATATTACACACATTATTGTACTTCTGTATAAACGAGTATGTTTGTTAAATGTGGCTACATACCCACCACGGTATTTAAAATATAACTAAGCTGCCAAGTTTAGGACCAGAATACGTTACCCTGTGGTCGCTTCAGATGGATAAGTAGGAAAACTGGAAGTGTTTGCAGTGCTGCTGTGCGAGGCAATAAGCTGGCGCGCGGCTCTAGTCGTGTCCATGAGGCGCGATTTCTTTTTCATCTGTAGTATAGATGCAATGCTCGGCACATGGAGCTCTTGGGTTTTGTAGGCTAAAACAGAAATAAACAAGTTTTAAAGACTGTGGGATTTTAACATACTTTAAAAAACAAATGCAAGCTCGGCTTCAGCCTGCCATTCTAGCACAGCATAGTTCATTTCAGCATGCATTCTGGCATACTGAAAACAAGCATGATGTATATTTAATGACAGGAATACTTACATAAACATTTATTTTTGTATGGAGAGTAAGCGTTATCAAACCCTTCGTTCTTAGGCTTGGTGTACAGTGGGATTCTCCTAGCTTCCATAGCTGGGGAGGAATAACTTTCTAACAGTTCCATGATCCGTTTTGCAGAATTACTGATGGCAGTGTCATCAGTGCTCTTAGATTCATTCACAACTGCCACAGACTGCCGTCGTATATTAGGCCGGTTTATGTAAGAGGAAGATGCTGCTCCACCATACATTGTTCTGCCTGGGTAGAACGGCGAACCAACAAGACTAGGTTTATAGCTTGGTTGCTTTGGGTCAATCATCAAGTTATTTAATGCTGCCTTAGCTGAAAACATATGTTCATAATAAGTGTCTAGTATAAATTAAATACAATAAAAATAAATGTTTAAGACTGAGTCACATGTTTGTTTTATTTTAAATTGATTTATTAATATGTATAATTGATATGTTCTCCATTTTCTCAAGTTATATCATGTTTAAAAGACATAAAATCAACACTTCATCAAGACCAATGTGATTCTGTAACAAGTGCCAACTTGTTACAGAATAGCGTTTCGACCTATTCCGTGCTTCGAAAAAACCCCAAAAGAACTAGAACTATGTAATAATTGTGAGCAGTAACACTAAACAGCAATAAGGCGCGATGTGAAGTACTGTGCACTAAGATGTGATTTAAAAATAAAACAGCGAACTACAGCCTGCCCTTGACACTTGTGAGTTACATGCACATATTATAGCCCTACACAACATAATATGGGTATCATGTGAATATATACAACACATTCAAATATAAAATAACTAAAGCAACGTAAGACATACTTTATGGTTTCTATATATGGCTCTTATAGTAAATATTGTTATGTTATGTAATGTAAATATTATAATATAAGTATACATTTTATAAACCTTTGTCATAGATATGCAGATGAAGTCATAGCCTATTCTGCAACTTTATACACAAATTTATTGGATTTATCCTTAAATTTAAATAATTCAGAAATACCCCATTGCTTTACAAAACCTCACATAATATGTGATTCCAACAAAGGAAATCAGCCTTAAAAATAGTGAATGCTGAATAATTTGCAATGAATTCAGAATCAGTGTAGACATACGCAGTGTTTCCCATAAATAATTTATATTTGAGTGACATGAGTTACCATACAAAGAATATCTGTGTGATTCGGTGTTTCAGTTATTTTTTCTTAACATTTAATTTTAATTTATTAATTTATGGAAATAGAATGTAAGATGGAACAACATCAAAATGAACTTGTTAAAATGAAATTAATAAATACCTGACTTACCAGCTGCTCTAACAGACTCTTCATAGGTGACTGTGTCGAAAATAGATTTCCTTTTAGTGGCAACTGACTGGCCAACGCTAGAAACTGTATGTGGAATTTTATACAAATGTGATGTGTCTCTGTGCATTGGCCCTAGTTCTTCATTTGGGGGCCGCATTGGCGTAGTAAAAGTGTTCCGGGTTGGTGGGGCATACTGTGGACCAGTAAAGACGGGACTGTAAGGCAGTTCCATCATTCCAACATCACCTGTGGAGCAGCTTGCCTGCAAAACATATAAGATATTTTTATATTTATTTTATTTAGAGAAAGCTAGTCAAAATTTTGTGAATGCTATTTTTTTGGCAATTGCACCTGTGTTGGTTTTGGGTAATTTTATTGAAATGAATTATTTTAAAATGGTCAAGTCCATATTGATAAAGGTACATTTACTGTCAATTTGTAATCACAGGTATTCAATTTTTTTGCCTAAACTTTAAGCAGGTACTGTCAAAAAGTAAAAAAATACACACATGATATCTTACATCTGCAGGACCATAGTGATTGTATGTTCCAGGGGAACTAAATCTCATACGTTTAGCTGGTGGCTGAGATACAATCGGGGTACTTGTTCCTTCATCTTCTGACGAATCTGACGCGTCGGCGGTGTTTGATGAACCATTTGTGTTTGATGAACTTGGACTACTGAACCACTTTGTGATGGTAGCAGGCAGTAACCCTGTCACTCTGGATGTTACATTCTTGACAAATGACTGCAAAGAAAATAAGAAGGTTATAGAAAAGCTAATATGTGGGTGCATCGGAAAGTTTTAGGCTTTTTAATATTATAAGTATGATCATTGTTTTGAAGATTAACTGGCAAGGTGTATACAGATATTACGCGCAACATACAAAGTGGTGCTGAGCACCAGAGCCCACGATGTTTTAGAATCCTCTAAGTGTTGGTTGTATAAGTAACAATTTCCACCTATGCCCAGCCAGGTTGTTAAAATCCTTTATACTTTAACATAGTGTTTTATATTACATTTTTTATTTATGCTTTGCCCCTCATTAGGAATTTCTCCTGAATCTTGGGTGAGTTTACATACACAAACAGCCAGACCCGGAACAAATATTATATGTACACCATACAAATATTTGTACCGTGTGGGAAAAAAAAACCACAGCTCAGCAGCCAATCGCACAGCCACTGCGCGTGCCGTGCCTACAAAATTATCAATAATTCATTAAAGAGCAAATTTATCAACAGTCGCAGGGAATTAAGATTTTTACAGCACAGTTGTCCATTTTGTTGATAAAGTTAATAATATAGAAAGGATAAACCTTCATATATATATTTCAACTGTGATTTGAAATGATATAGCCAGGCAAGTATACTGAATAAGCAAAAAAAAGGCAGATTAACACAGCCTTAGGTCCCTTAAAGTTCATTAATAACTTTCGATAACACTCACATTTGAGTATAAGAATGATAAATTTCGCATGAGAACTAAGCGCTCATAATGACTTTGCAAATATTTTGTTTAGCATGTACACAGCACAGTTGTTTTCGCTTTTAAGCTTTGTTCAGCTTTTTAGCAAGAATTATAGAACCTTAATAATGTTATTCACAATGGATATTTTACCTACTTATTGTTTTTTTTTTTTTAAGTTTCTGAATACCATATAAAGTTAGAGTTATACAGACTTTTGATATAGAATTATGATTGATTATTTTGTAAGTGGTGTAAGAAGGGTTGCCTAACGAGTTACAATTACAATTTAAGTGCTTAATAATTCATTCAATCAAATAAAGTGGTAATTGTTAAAGTAATTACTGAAAATCATTATGAGAATAAAGAAATAATAAAGTGGCTTCGGTGCTTTTCACAATTTGACCTAGGGTTGTTATTGGAAAGCTAAGTCAGCTTGTTCTCTGCTTGCTCTCACATTGTCTACTTGAAGATGCTATTGATCCATTTGAAAAAGTTACAAATGGTCTTTTTCACACATCAACTAATCAGACCTATGAAAAAATAATACTAAAGGTTAAGCCAACATCAACAATATGTAAGGAAATAAATAAAATATTAATGTTTTGTCAAAGTATTGCCTGTAAATTGGATTTTATCCAGTGTCAAAATGGTATAGCTAAAATAAACAAATTTCAAAACTTTGTGTAGAATATATTTTACTCATATTTATTGTACAGATAGAAGTTTTCTGATTATTGAAAAATCTGCTCTAATTCAACTCGACAATAAGTAAACCAGTGTTAAAATGTCACTACATAGGCCTGTTACAGTGAATAATCCATCTGGATTTGTATAATATTATTGGCAAGCAATCAAATCGCAGAACTATGCTTAAAATTTACACCCCTTCTGTCTTTATTTTTTTAATTGTAACATAACAGATGTATGTGAATCTGTTGCATTAGAATTCTAAAAATGAAGAAGGAAGTGGTGGAAAGTGGTGTACGGGCCATGAACACATTGAATATAGATTAAGGTGCAATTGTAAGAACCATCTTACAATTGCAAACACCCTACCAAACCCACACTTAAACACATTACCAAATGTGTTTTAGTTATGTTAGTGTCTTTTCCATGTAAAAAGCACAACTATACATTCAGCAACAACAATGTTACTTTTATATTTCAATTAAAGTGGCACGAAATATCACAATTCACTGCTATTCTGAATTTTAGGCATTAGGTATTGCCTTCAGTTGCAGAGTTTATTTTATCTTAATTTTAGATCCATTTCGTATTTCCTTCGATATTGTGCTCAAAAATAAGGATTTTAACATCTGAAATTAAACTACTTTTGTTGGTGATTGTACCAGGCATCCAATATTTGTTTTAGCCACTAGCCACAATAGCAAAATCAAAATATTCAGTTAGGCTCACTCTTGATGGTAACTGCTCATATACAGGTCTGCATTCGCATTTGCTTTTAATGAATGTTTTCAGTTTAATCCAGAATATTGTATAAAAAGGCTATATTGCAATATGGTGAAATACTTTTAATTACTCAATTCATTATTAGGGTAACGGCAAGACAAAATTCAATAGAAACGCATACTTAAAATGTGGTTATGGAAAAAGATGTTGTATTCCACAATGACGCCCATAGCAGAGCCGAACATCTTTGCATTACTACATCCAATTGAATAAGGACTATAAGAAATGGCAAAATAAAATGTGATTGATGGCTCTCAAAATCATACAATGATTTTGAAATAGAACAATTCCTAGGTCAGTGGTGGTCTTAGGGGCGGCGTTACAATACAATACAGCCAGAATAACACAGACCCAAACTACATTATTCTGATTAAACATAGTGGTATACATAGAGATCATCACCTATCACATCATTCCTTTAGGTAAAGAACTCAGTCTAGATAATTTGTGAAAAATATCCTTAATCATTAATCTAAAAGATTAAAATTGAGTCTCCATATAACACTCATGGTGGGGTTCTCCTGTACTGTATGTATTTTCATACCAAGTATCATAGGTAGAGTAGTAGCCAGGTTAATTAACGAAGGGTGGACTTTGGCAAACCAGGAACTTCGCAAAGGTTCGGAGCAGACTCTGATCCCGATTTATAAATGACAATAACGTATTTCAGAATCGCACACGAAACAAGATGTATAAATACATAAAACTACGCGTGAGGTACACCTTTTATGGAAAACCCAACGACATTGTCACCAAGAGCGGGAATTTACTTACACTCGATGCGCTCGATGTACGCGGCCGCTTCTCCTTCTTCTTCGGAAATATTTGGCTCATTTTGGAACTGGATCTGATTTCCAACACTGATCAATAACTACACGCAGTGACGCTACTGAAAATTCATTTTTTGGCTAAATATATTCACAACTGGCAAAAACGTGACAAACATGGCGTCAGTAAAATGTGTCAAAGAAATGCTAGGTGGGAGGTCACACCACTATCAATCGTTATTTTAATCACTTTTCACATATTATTAAACGAAACGAAAAAAAATATTTAACTTTACAGCAATATAGGTGATGTTAATCACAAGTTATCGGTTTTTAATGGATAAAATAAAAAAGATTTCACGTTAGCGTTCAACACGCAATTTCTCTTGATAGTCTGTGCACGAAGTGTTGCTAGTACTAATAAACATGCTCAAGTAGCAGGGTGTTAAATGTTATTATTATTAATATAAAAATTAAAATAAAATTATAAATGTAATAATTATAAATATTAATATATCTGAATTAAATATGAATCCCATATGACTCATTTTATTTAACTTTAAGCACTCGAGTTCAGTTTATTCGACCTATGCCCCTTTTACACGTTCAGCTCAGATTGCAGGTTGCAAAACTTGTTAGGATTGCTGAATTTGTTCGAAAAAGTCACCGCGGCCCTGAAATGCAAAGGGCTTTATGAGGAACACGGATGGGTTTTAGTCAGTAAAACTCCTAGTTCCCATCGTTCTTCTGATATCCCATGTTTAAAAAAAACAAAGGTCGCATAAACTGACAGGGAATCCATCCAGCAAATGGACACATTATGCGATTTCACTAGCTGCTGGATTCCAGCAGTAGTGTAATTTCTTTATTTTTCATTTTACTGGCGGATAGCTGATGATTAACAGTTGAGGGGCTATAATTTCTAAATATAGTTCAGTAGAAAGTAAACGCATTTTGCCCTTAATTTTGCCTAACTACAACAGACTGTCAAGATAATTTATAACAAAGTTATATAGATAGTAAAAAAGTTATTAGCTGGTCAATTCTACCTCAACCTACCAAAAAAAGCTTTAGGAGGTATGCCCTGAACCGATTTCGAAAATTCTTTTACCCATAGAAAGCCAAGTTATTTGTGAGTGTCATAGGCTATACAACATCGTGCTATGACCTACGGGAGCGATGCAGTAATCAGAGACGTAACTTCAATCACTCACAATCACACTGACGAAGTCGTGGACAGGTAGTTCGCTAGTTAGATAAATAAAATAGAATTCTTGATTAGGCATCACCAAATACTATTGTTATTGACCTGTCGTTTCTAATTTAATTGCAGTTGTACTATTTTTATAAATTATGCGTAACAGATCAATGTACGTGGGATGGATGTGTTGATTGTTTAAAGCGTCAATAATAGCTTATTACAAGGTATGGTCAGTGGGTCGTCTTAGGGGCGAGGGTTCTGATGATAAAGCCAGAAATTGGTCACAGAAACTCTCCTTACATCTCATTCCATCTGCCCATCTGATTTGCTATGGACTCTTTTGATTTGTTTATACAAGACCTAAATGATGCCTAGGTTCCTGTTAATGGAGCCGGAAGGTGGTGACAGGAACTCCGAACGAAACGACAGAACCTGATCAAAACGGTATTTTTTCTAGTTTAAATGGTGTACAGATGGTGGCCACGAGAACTACTAGAAACGGCATAAAATCATGGAGTTTAGGCCCATTCCTTTTACGAGGATCCCGCTTTGTATGAATTTTCTGTATTTTAGACGAAACTGAAATGATAGGTTACCAGATTACTGTACTTAGCCAGTATTATCTCCTTACGAGACATTCCTACATTCAGCGTCTTCCTGCGGTCTTCAGAATTGGGAATAGGTCTGCGCAATCAGGTCGTCCGTCCATCTTGCGGGTGGATGTCCTAAACTACGCTTTATATTTTTTCAATATTTACCTGAATCTTGGAATGTTCTCAAGTCCTATTACCTATAACCAATAAAAAAGTAGGTATTGAAAATTTTACTTTTCCACCAAAGGTTGTTTTTTAAGGATTTAGGCATTATATTTTGCTGTTGCCTTTTAAAGCAGTTTTCTTACACAGTAAACGATTCTACATGACTGGCTCATCATCATCATCATCATATTAGCCGATCGACGTCTGCTGCTGGACATAGGCCTCTCCTAAACATAGCCCCGCAATGACCTGTCTTGCATTGCCCGCATAGGCGAGGCGTAGTGATTTCCCCGCGGCCTTTACCAGGAGTCGGTCTTCCTCGTGTGGCGTCTTCTCACTTCCCACACTGTGCCTTCCTGTGCATGGTCGCCACTCGAGAGCCTTACGATCACACCGGCCTTTCGCTCCACGAGCTATGTGTTAGATATCGTATACCTACCTACAAAAATGAATGTTTCAATCTTCTTCTTTATCGTGTGGGCAGTAAGGTCTTATGAACCCACACCCTAGCGTCAGAGTAAAAAAAAAGGGTTGCACTCCGGGAGTGCCGGCAGAAGTGAAAACTTGAATATTAACGTTGTGCATTTTTGATATTTTGGAATGGTTAGGGAATAATTTTGCACGAATTGCTTTAATTATCAGTATAAAAGTACTATCATTTATATGGTATAATAAAATATTTATTTATTGCGCTATCGTACATCGAATTGTCATATTTGTGTACGATAAATTCGTAAGATTTTCGATCAGGTCACGTGTCCTGACGCGAGTTTAAAATTTTTTACCCATTACAAAAAAAAAGTGTACAACGCCGCTAAAGAAGTTTTCACTTCAAAAACAATAATAATGTGTGTGAAAGGGTGTGTGTGTGTAGTGTGAAGAATGATATTAAAGAGAAAGGAGTGAGTGATAGCATGACGGCTGACAGGATTGGTATGGAAGAAGAAAACGTGTTGCGCCGACCCCAAGTAACATGGGATAAGGGCGGGAAGATGATGATGATGAGAAGGTGTGTGTGTGTGTAATGTTTCAATTCAACCGATTATTAGAGAAACAAACATGCAAACCCTTCAGCTTCATTTTATTAGCAGGTATAAATAGTACATAGAGAGGTCTCCAAATAAACATCAAAATACCACAAACATTGGCGGGTTGGGCTGGTATAGAACTCGTTTTGTAATCATGCGGATTAGGTTTCACACTCATGCACAGTACTCGTAACCAGCGTACTTGTATGACCGTGGATGAGAGGAAAGGTAACCCTTTCCTAAGGTAAGGATCGTTCTGTCTCCTGCTTGTTTGGAGGGAAGTAGAAATTATGTTTTTCTTACTCCTCCACTAATCTTTTCTGATTAATTTCGTTGCGGGATCCAAGACAGTTGAATCGTTTTTCCGGGACTCGACGAGCTTCATTGTCTCACTCTCGTCGCTTTTCTTGTGGTCGCCGTTGATTCTGGCTTACAGGAGTAGCAGTGGTTTGGGAACAGCGTGTTGGGCGCAGATGTCCCATAAAAAAAAAGTTAAGGATTGTAGCAGTGGCGTTCTGTGGTTTCTTTCTACCTACCCCCATGGGACAAAGGTGTGTGTTTATGTATGTAGGTTTCATATTTCAACCTGGCGATAAGACGAGTTTAAGGTTTCATGTGTACGTGTTATGTTTATTTGAATTCAATTTCATGTTAATTTGAATGCAAGATTAATAATAAAAAGTTGTCCTTGATCATTCTGCTTCATTATTTACTAATACACGCTTGTATTCCCCGCAGAATTACACCGAGGTGTACACTCAAGGTTCGCCGGTATCAGAACTTCATAGAAAATCCCAATAAAACTTGCTCGCTCTGGGAATCGAACCCAAGACCTCTAGCGCAGCAGTCGCGCTTAGAAACACTAGGCTAACGAGGCAGTTAGAATTTATAGAATAAATACCGAATAAACGCTTAAAATAATTTGTAATTTATGTTATTATTCTGGATCATATTTGATTATTTTGTGCATAAAACTTATTTTATTTAATATCCACTTGCAGCGCCATCTCTTGGCAAACGGTGTAAACATTTTATTAAATAAATGTAATTTTTGTAAGTTTAGTTTATATGTTTATCTTACTAGATGCGGCTTTTTAACCGACTTCAAAAAAGGAGGAGGTTCTCAATTCGTCTGTATGTATAATATATTTTTTTTTATGTATGTTCACCGATATTTTCGTCAATTATAGACGGATTTCAAAAAATTTTTTTTGTTGGAAAGCGTAATCTTCCCAAATGGTCCCATTTAAATTTCATATAGATCTGATGATGGGTTCCGGAGACAGACAACGGAGCTCCTCAAAAAATTACAGCAAATCAACCGCGATTGATGCTATCGCATAAAAATATGCATTGTGTGCACTCGAAAGAGTTACACAGATGGATACAGTAATATTTGAAAATTTCTCATCTAAGTAAACGAAATCGCGTATTCTGCTTTCTTATGACTAGCGGTGTCATGTTAATTTACATGACATGACAGTTCCTTCATGGATTTGGATAGAAAAATTGATACTAAAAAGCGAGAACTAAAAAACTTTTTTACAAAAAAAGACAACCGCCTTCAAAAACTAAAAAGAGAAAAATAACTTTAGCTTTGGAAGTCGGCGGCTATACAAAACAATAAACAGAACCAAAGCCGCCGACTTCCAAAGCTAAAGTTTTTTTTCTCTTTTTAGTTTTTGAAGGCGGTTGTCTTTTTTTGTAAAAAAGTTTTTTTATATATTTGTGATGGAGCCTGAACGTGGAAACACTGGCCGATCGTTGACATGTACCACCAACTAGGTACTCCCATAACCAAGCGCCTTGTTAGGAAAGTTAAAAAAAAAACAAAATTTAATATAAAACACTGGTTTTATTAATTATATATCATATCATTAAATTAATTAATCCACTCCATAACTAAATAAAATTTACACAGTGGGATAAATATTTATATTTATACTTACATATAAAATCATTCATATTTGGAATTTAAGTCATCCAATTCGTATGTCACAATAATGTGATATGATGCTGCCTTTGCCCACATTTAGTTATTGCACTTCTGTAAAACTTTACTTGTACTCTCTTGGTATTGCTCATCAAATAATTTCAAACGAATAGTTTGATGCTTGTACATTTCATTTTTATGACATTAATTTGAACTTGATGTCCTAAATCTACAAATTCTAAAATATCTTCATATCCTTAACGGTACGTATTATAGAATAACGTAAATTTGATAACACGAGATGTTCTGAGGTCATAAATAGCACAAAGTAGTACAGAAAGTTGAGTGATAGCGTTCCTGCGACGTTACCAATACACGGGAACTCGCACTCGTAGCATGTTTGAAGCGACAGACAGAACGCATTTCGTAGCTAAGTAGTTACATTATTTGAGTCAATTAATTTTATACTTAGGCTACGCGCACACCGAAACAAGCGCAGAGCGGAGGATTTTCTGAGGATATTGATTGAACTTGAATAGTTATGTCATAAAGAGCAAGTGAGCGGTGTAGGCCATTCAAGAAATCCTGCCTCTATGACGATAACAATAAAGCGTATTATTGAAAATCAACAGAAGATCATCTGCTACGCGGCGACCGACTGCTATAGCTCGTAGGCATGTGTCCTGTCCATCGTAATTCACACTGTCGTAATCACTCCCTTTTCTTACCACACTCGTTCACAAATTTCTCTCACGGCTAACCTTGAATCATAGGTGGCCATAATAAGTCTTATTTGAATTACTAAATTCCAACGTATATAAACTGGAGTTTATCTATTGCTTTTCCATTTTGAGGTATCTACTTGTAGAGCATACGAAGCACTTTCGTTATATATCACTTATTTTAGGGAGGTATTTACTAACATTAATTTTTTCATCAATATACCAAACAATTGGAATTATTTTTGAAAAAATACAAACACATGACAATAG
Source organism: Caradrina clavipalpis (assembly GCA_932526535.1). Lineage (NCBI taxonomy): Eukaryota > Metazoa > Arthropoda > Insecta > Lepidoptera > Noctuidae > Caradrina > Caradrina clavipalpis. The sequence goes on from OW052087.1 coordinate 9,832,311, forward strand.
GATCAGAGAGTTACAAATTCTATTAGAAATGTTAAATGTATAAAAATTACGAACTCGAATAAATATCTACACGTCTTACAGGATATTAAAATTGCGTTATTACTAATGCAACATTTGAATCTTTAAACTGCGTTGTCATTTAAATAACAAAATTGACAATATCACGGTATCACACGCATGTGACGAAGCTGGGAACAGTTTTCAGTTATTACATGCAATCAATATATAACACTGACCATTGTAAAGTATATAACGACGGTTTATATAGCATTTGATATATATCATAAAAAATTTGTTCATCTTTACAGTTATTATTGCTTATAGATTGTAAAAGGCATAAAGTTTTGTTCTTAAAAATAACATGTTATATAACATCCTTGTATATGACATTCAAGTATACTATAGAATTGAGGATAATGTTCTTAACTTTATAATAGCTCGAGCGACAACACTAATCGTCGGAAGTCTACTTTACTTCAATAAACACACAATATTCGCTAAAATACGACGAATAAAGTACATTAACACACTACTAAATAGGTTCATTTGAGTCTGATTAAAAGAGAGAGTACAAAATTTACATTTAGTGATAGTTAACAATTAGTACAGAGCATTTGTTTTAAATTAAGGACATTCGTATGCATCTATCCACGTTAATCTTAAAAATACAGAGACGAACGTTCTGATAAGCGGATTCATTGGAGGATAACCAAATATATAATTATGTTAGTGTTAAACAGTAGATATTCTATTTATTACAACCACGTTAACTAATAGGTACATACTAAATAGGCGTAATGGAACATTAGATTATTTCTTAAGAGCGCGTATACAGAAAGTGGGCAACGTCGCAAACAGCTGTCAAATATTTCCCTGTTTTGATTAATTTGTCAATATTACTGTATGAAAATAAGAAATATGGCTAACTAATGAACTAGAATATTAACAATGAATTGCAATTAAAACACTGAATTTGATGTTGTACCCGTTTTAGGTGTAAAAAAGGCATTTGTGAAGTTTCCAAATACTTTTTTACATCTAAAACTAAATATTCGGTGTTACGATATTAATTATTGCATTTCATAATCAATATTTTAGTTCATTAGTTAGCCATATTTCTTATTTTCATACAGAAATATTGACAAATTGATTTAAATAGCGAAATATTTGACAGGTATTTGCGACGTTCCCCAGTTTCTGTATACACGCTCTTAAATCCCCAAACCCAGTAACACGATATATAACAGGTAAAACATGGAATTGAACTAACCACTCATAAGTCCGTGTGGCAGATAGGGAAGAACTATTTAAAGAGTTGTATTACGTTTATCATTGTTGATATAAGTCGTTGTTTTGCAGGCACGTATCATGTAAATGTCGAAACTACAATACACTGCTGCGGCATTAAAATCTAAAATTGTAAAAAAATATATTGATTGAACTTTATTAAGGGCCGCTTCACGTCTATGAGTTGAACTTATTTTAAACACATAGTTGAAATATCGGCGGTCGCCAAATAATCGCGTTTAATATAAGTTGGACGACATGGAAAAGAAATTCGAAGCATATTTTGTATAAATACCGAATCACCACGATGAGGTCACCAAAAGGCAATGAGGTCTAACATTTACTGGAGCTAGATTCAGTCTATAAGTTTTACTTGTCGACGAATTGTAGTTAACTGTTACATCTTTATACGATGAAAATATATTATTATATCAAATGTTTAACAACTTAACCTTAACTTACAATGCGCACATGAATATTTTCCAAAAGATATTTTCCTTTTTATAAACAACAAACATAATATATATTTGTACGTAAAATTTGAAGTACTTTGTCGCGAACGTTAACTTCAACCAGCTGTGGGCCATCCTATATCATAACACAATAAATAAGATAGTCCACTATGTGACCACTATGTAACTTTACACAAAAGTATGAAATCTACGTGCTTACTATCAAAGTCCTTACGCATATAGTAGGTCGTTATAGTGTGTAAACACCGTTCATTATATACAAATTCCAAATATCTTAACGTCCAAGGATTCCAATTTCGGAATAAGTAAGAAAATAGGTGCTTTACTGATGTATTAATAATATTATTTTAAAACTCATTCTGTCAACATTCACTAGAGGCACGCGTCGACATTTATGCATCACTTAAGTATATCGATAAATCTAACACAATGTATATAATATTATAAAATTACATATTCTATGATGTGACGATGCGCGCTTGATAATCTGATCGAAAACGTGTCACAACACATAATCTTAATTTAACAGTATTAAAGTTATATAAGTGCTCGTTTTAGGAAGACGTGTGTCCAAGGCCGTAGCCAGAAACATTATTGTTATCGGCAGCGATGTCTGGAGAGTTCAATTATTTTTAATTCTTAAGTACTTTTTTTATTTCTTTAATGTAATATTCATACAAATAGATTTATACTTCACAACCACATGTAAATACCTATTTTAAATTGAATTAGTCTTCGATTTTGAGGTCTGTTAAATTTAAGGGTCGGTTTACAACTACGGACAGTCAAATCGCATCGAAACGTCAGTAAAAGTTTACATAGGCAGGACATTAGCCTCTCACAAAGTAGTGTACTTAATAGTACAGAACCAGTCGAACCTCATGAGTATTGCGGCTAGAAATTCTAAAGGACGACACAAAACTGGAGTAGCGCGAATGCGCACGCAGACGCGCGAGGTCGCACGTACCTTAACTGTTGTAAAAGTTTGACGCTTCGGTCCTACTCAACTGTGCGTCAGTTTAAATCGAACCTTTATGTAAAATAAGATAAGCGCGGTGGGCGCGCGTGTGCGGGCACTGCTGGCTCTCACACCGTCTTAGCTACGGCCTGGCATGTAGGTACAATGGATTTCATGGATGGCTGGGTAGCAAAGCCTATGCCCATTATCACTAAGGCGACACCTAAATGCTTTCTCTAAATATAATTTTACTGTTCAATTTAAACTCGCGGCGCTGAGCCACGTGTTAAAGCGTTTTCATTTTGGCATTACATTTAGGTGTAGCCTAGTGTTATTGAAAAACGGCCATTAGACTCGCAACCCAACCACGGTTTCATACAACGAGCTGCGTATCGTATTAATTAAAGTCTTGGTATATAGCGTCTCTGTGGAAGAAAGAAGTTATTAAAGTCTAACAAACTCTGGCGGCAGTCGCGCTTACAACTATTGATTACTTTAATGAACAAACACAAATAGAAAATATAACAATAGCTGCGATTTAATTCCATATCACAGAAAACATAGTTTACAAAAATAAACGTGCTGCTCTATTAATTTCTCTTATTATGCACAATAAACGAAACCGGAACACTTAACAAAAGTTAAACTTACGTAGTTGGTAACGAACAAATATCACTACAACTTCAAATCCATATATGATAATATTATTTAAATGCTCCTTCAAGATTTTATTACACACAATATATTCTAAGAGGTAGGGATCAGGAGTCATGCTCGTGGCTTGAAAATTTATTCCGTTCAGTAACGACGCAAAGTCCAAGTATCAAACCCTTATTTCATCCAGCTCGATATCCCTAAACATTATACAACCATAATTATCAACAAATACATCAACGTGTACATTCGATTGCGGAGAAAGACAAACTGGATATGGTAAACTGACATTCAACACTTATAAGAATCTACATCTATAAAGCACATTTTTAGTTTATCTTCCTTGAAGCATGAAGTGAGAATAGCACACGTAATAAATAACAAGAATGGCAGTGAACAGCAATCATTTCCACAAGCAACAACTGTAGAATGATGTTCAAATCTGTATCAGGCGGAAATTGAACATGAATGAGCTCAATGAAATAAGGCATGTACTTCGTGTCTGGTCGCACTTACAGCTTGATATAATCGGGGGTGCCGATGTTGGCAAGCGTCTTCTTGATGCGGAGCGCGGTGAGGCGCGCGGCCGGGTTCTGGTACCAGCACTCCTTCATCACCTTCGATATCGAGGACAGCACCTGGAGCCGGGAGAACATTGCGTGATGCTAACATTCTATACACACTTATCGTCTATAATGCTAATCATGCTAAGAAGTGGTTCTGGTCTCTCTAAATTTCTTTCTGTGTGATGTGATTACATTTGGTTTGTGTTTCAAATCGATCATTCAAGATACCAATCAGCACTTTTTTAAAGATTGTGAATGACTGCCTCATTAGCCTAATGGTCCTAAGCGCAACTGCTACGCTATAGGTCTTGAATTCGATTCCCAGATCGATCAGTGTTGATGGGTTTTTCTATTAAATACTCAGTAGCAGCTCGGGGTTAGGATTTGTGACGGTTAATGGCAATAAGCTCGCCCCCTATTACATGGGAGCTAAACATGTCGGCAAACTGTAGGTGTATATTGGTACAGCTCTGCCTAACCCTTCGGGGAATACAGGCGTGATGGTATATTTGTGTACCAATGACCCTACACTGCTCCCGAATAATTAACCTATGAAGAAGTGGGTAACTAAGTGCCCAGGAACACATATCTACTCTACATAGTCCTAAGAACTTTTGATTCTGTGTAAACAATATGTCTCAGTGTGTATCCGCCTTTAGTATATAATAAATGAATAGCATACGGCACGTGTTGTTTTGATGAGAAGCGCATTAGGTATACTAGTTCACTGAAACCGATAACATATTATTGAATATGTGTACCACGTGTACACATATTCCACTATATTTTTGTTGTGTAATAATTTGTTTATGCGAGTTATGATTATGACTCACTGATAACAATGTAAGATAATCAGCTAACAAATCGATTTTTCACATAAATATGTCATGATTTGAACTTGAGGTGGCACGAATTTGGTTATTCAAAGCATACAGACGGTGTTTGTAGTCTACTTTTAGAATGAGCTAATTACTCGACATTCTGGACTCCAAAGAAGTCTAAAAAAAGTATCGTTCTCCAGACGCGCGGTATAAATGTAGCGACTAATACGAAGTAAGCAAGCTAACCAGTCTATACACGTATAACATTATAGGCTAACCGCTACTTGTCTCGCAGCACCTAAGTCAATAATGGCGTCTCACAATATATATAAAAAAAATGTACATAAATACATCTGAATTCGTATGACATCACCCGCCAGGTAAGTAAAGGGTAAGTAAAGGGCAACTTTACACGAGTCTCGAAATGACCCTGTATAAAATCAGATTATGTAAACAGTATATCACTTACTTCTGCTACGCTAGAGATCTTGGGTTTGATTCCCAGGTCGAGCAAAGTGTTATTGGGTTTTTCTATGACAGTCTCAGTAGGAGCTCGGAGTCAGGATTTATGCCTGGTAAATGGCAATAGGCTCGCCCCCTATTACATGGGACCTAAATATACCGGCGAACTGTGGGTGTACATTGGTACACCTCTGCCTAACCCTTCGGGGAATACAGGCGTACGTAATTGCATGTATGTATATTACTTACATGGTCCGAGTGCCATCTGTTCGGCACATTGGGTCTCCGCTTCTCAGTGCAGACCACCCGTCGCATGTCTTCCAGCGCTGGGTCCGGCGGCACGCAGTCATAGTAAGGAGGCTGGTATTCATCGGGCATCACGCCGCACCGCCGGGCCATCTCCCACAGGACGAGACCGAAGGAATACACGTCAGAACGTTTGTAGGGATCAAACTGCCGCGTATCCATTGTCTCGTCGAGCACCTACAAAGTTTAACTTAGTTACTGGAAAGTAGTTGAATACCTAATACCTACTTCGCGTCAGTATCAACCTGAGTTATCATAATACATATTATTATAATAATACATACATTTAATACCGGCCTATTATTGTCATAAGTTCATGGTGAAAACCATGTTTAGCTATCGACATGAAACGTGCCTACAAAATAATAATATACCAGCCTAATAACGTCCCACTGCAGGGTAAAGACCTCTCATAGAGAACGCACGAACATTGATCACTACGATTGCGAAGGCGGATTGGCAGACCAATATTCATTATAAGTCTAGGTTTCCTCCCGGTGTTTTTTACTTTTTTCGATGTCTGAGATATCTTAACTTGAACTTAGAAAGTACATTTAAATTGAAAACACTTATTCATCGCTATTGGAACTTGCACGGTATTGAGCCCACGAGCTCCTACCTGACTTACTTAATTAAAATGTCTAGACGGACTTCTAAGAATTCCTCAAAAGGCTTTTTAAATCTTGACTGCGAATTGAATAAAAGTAACCAGTTGTGGCTATTTCACCGAACTCCGAAGCCTTAGTAAACTGACTCGTCTGGTTTTATTATACAGGAAAAATTTTTAACCAGTGCGTAAATTTTGCCATAATAAACTTCAAGACGTTTTATTAAACACGTATATTTTATTTTGATATGTCTTAGTACTAAAAAAAAAAGTTATCGCTTACGAAACATGTTTACTTAAAAACCATATTTCATTGTCACTCGGCGCTAGCGCATTCCCCACCCCCTCACCCCAGCCATGCGCCCGGGCGGCGGCGGCGGCCGCGAGTTTTCATTGATAGTATGGCGAATAGATTATGTCCTGGATGTTTTGCTTATTTCAAACTCGGATAAGGATGAAAATTTTTTTATTTTTTTTTTTTAACTAAACACGGAAATGTGTTCTATTACTGACACTGAACTACCAAAAAAAATTTACGCACTGGTTAAAAACTTATCCTGTATTTGAGTGAAATTTTTCATAGTCTGCATTTCGGCAAGAGTTTCGAAACAATTTCAATACAACACGGTTGGCGCAGTGGTTAAGCGATAGGTTGCTGCGCTGCGTGTCAGAGGTTCAATTCTAACACGTAGCAAATATTTATGTGGCGTCTAATTACAAACATTAACGCTACAGAAGAAAGTAGAAAAAAAATGGTACTTGGCAAAATTAGGCAGGTTTTGACATCACACTGTATGCTCACCTCGGGTGCCATGTATCGCTTGGTGCCGACCCTGTTGGTGGTGGGCACGTCTACGGAGTCACTGGCCACATTGTGACGTACTGCGAGGCCCAGGTCACCGATCACACACGTCAGGTTGCTCTTCACTAGAATATTCTTTGATTTCAGGTCCCTGTGAGCTATAGCTGGCTTGCCTGCGAAATTACTTTTATGGTGAAGATACTTTCACGTTTATTTGGAAAACTTACAGCCCACGTAGAAAGGCCATGTCTTCCATATTTGTAAAATAAATAAATAAAATAATTAAAAATACATAAATAATGACAATAATGATGATTGGTTTAATGTCATACATATCATGGGTAATATCAAGAATCAACCATGATGCAGAACTTATAGTTTTCACTCATCATTATCATTTATATTATAGATAAGAGAACAACATATAATTATTTAAGACTCCAGAGTACTTCCAAAAGAGTGTAACAACTAGACAACTAGATGCTCTTTTATCCTGGATTATTACGCCTTTATTATTAAGATATAATTTATTTTCAAAAGGCCAAAATGTATCGTTCTTGTTTAATATTACGAAAGCCAAAAGATAGGTTACATAACAAAGTTACATATTCTTCCCATCATAAGTATTAAATTTTGTTGTTTTATTTACTTATGATTTGCACCTACCGTGTTATCTCTTCACCACCTTTGGTTGACTGGTAGAGAATGCCTAAGCATTGTGCCTAAGGCATTAAGTCCACCTTTGTACTTTTTGTTGCATAGAGTTTAAATAAATAAATAAATAACGATTCTATTCTTCCTCTGAAGCATATCTGGGAACCCTAATGTTACCAACATATTGCACGTCAAACTTCCAACTTTTTGTTACAAACATAAATTATAACATCACCCTCATGACCCCTTTACTGTTGTATGCATCAGCACGAAAGAAAAATTGAGATTTTCGCAATAGAAAAGAATTGTTTCCCCGAATTATTATTTCCGCAATGTTGCTTAGTTTGACGGGCATTATGCGTAGTTACGAGGAAACGTGGGAGGACCGGTTTTTAACAATTAGGTATTAGAAAACACTGTCGCTGTCGCTCTATAATTCCCGGCGTGCGAAAAGGATAACTGCAGATCCGAATTAAGCAAAAAATCACAATTAGGGATATGGCTCTCGCCTATTTCCTTCTCTAATATTGAACCAATATAAAATATCCGTACTAATATTATAAATGCGAAAGTAACTCTGTCTGTGTCTCTGTCTGTCTGTCTCTTTTTCACGCCTAAACCACTGAACCGATTTCAATGAAATTTGGTACAGATATAGTCTGGGACCCGAGAAAGGACATAGGATAGTTTTCATCCCGGAAATCCCCCGGGAACGGGAACTATTAATACACGCGGACGAAGTCGCGGGGAAAAGCTAGTATTTCATAAATTGAATTTGAAGGATGTTTACTGTGTCCCTACATTTCTTTTTTCATTAATAATTTTCAAACTTGTACACTAGGCCTCTGTTGACAGGAGTATAAATAGGCATTTTCTATCGGTGTTACTGCTTATAAAAATAATGTATTATTAAAAAGAAAAACAGGGGCATATAAACAGTTGATGGTTTACGTAACTGAAAAAAAAAATTGCATTAAAGTAAGAAACCTGAAAGAAAACAGGCGAGAGCGTTTCCATAGAGAAAAGACCACCCGCATTTCCTCTTAACGGGTATGCGATGTGTCTTTTTACACCATATTTAAACTATTTCAATTCACCACTTCAAATCTGACGCAATTAAAAACTAAAAGGAATGAAGGTATGAAGTGTAAACAATAAACATCTTTTCCAAACCACTTGTCCATATTCAAAACGAGTGGCGTGTTCAGACTGGAATCGGCCTCACCGTTGAGCATTTGAGTTGGTCATCAATCATCATTATCGTGTTAGTGGGTAAACGTCTCTGTTGAGTGTGAACGTATATTTACAGCTGACCAGATGAACCGAAGAAGCATTTACGCACTCCACGTATTTGAGATAAGATATTGTAACAGGATCATTGAGTCAGGAGGATAAATTATTGAATTAATGTTACCCATACAAATAATTGTAATTTTTTGTTGTTTAAAAAGACTAAGTATGGAGTTTTCCCATTCTTCTCTATACGAAACTACATTTTAGAAGAGGCAACCGGCAACAATTTTTCCTTATAAATGACGTTTAAAAGCTCCTTTCAATGGTGTATGTGAAATAAAAAAATTGACTTCGATTTTGATCATAAAATGAATTAAAGTGGGAGCAAAAAGCGAGGCGGCGTCCTGCCTACCCCATAGGGAAAGGAAATGATATTATGTACTGTACCCGGCTGATAATACGATACCCACGTCGAGTTCGTCACAAGAGACGCGATGCCATGTTAATAGAATTTTCCTTTACATAGAAGCTTTTTGAAACAAGTTTCTTGGAAAGGCACTAAGGGGGAAAGCAATCGCCAGACGCCACAAAAAAAGATTTATTACCTACTATAACTTTGCAGACTGGAAACGTCATTACGTTTACAAAGTTTAGTTTATTTTCGATTGTAGTCTCCATTTTTTTTTTCATACAAATTCGAGGAACGTTAATTAATTGGCCAATAAATACATAAGCTGCATAAAAATAAAACTCACAAATTCGTCTTGGAACTATGAAACCTGTCTGCACTTTGAACATCAGCACGGTATGTTTTATTGCAGGTACCTTTTATGGAATACTAAACGGTACTTTGTCCCATACCATTCTATTCTACCCGAACTATTCTATCAATTTTTGTACAAAATTAACATGTTTAAGGGACACAGCACACACGCTACTTATAGTAGCGCGAATCGGCGAATTTGCAACTGTATCGATACTGCATCGCGTTTTGGCGACTCTCTGCGTTCGATCGCAGCTGCCAAATCGCGCGATTTAGCGATGCTGTATCGCGTTTTGGCGACTAACTGCGTTCGGACGCAGTATCGGAATCCCGAACTGTTCCGATGTTAGATCGGGTCGGCTGTAGTGTTGCTGATCCATTGTCGATTATCGATAGTTTGCCGATTTGCAATGGTATTGTTTATCCCACTAATTTTATAAATGCGCATGTTTTAGGTTAGTTAGGTGATAGGTTAAGTGTTAGGTGGATGATGGATGGAAACATTCATCCATCCATGCTCAAAATGCATAAGTTTGTGAGGTCAGAAACTTCGCATTTTTTACATTACAATTACAATAAATGGATGGATGGATGTTTTCATCCATCCATTCATCATCCATCTATGCCTCCTCACAAACATTTGTATTTAAAATCCTACTTATATTATAAATGCAAACGTTTGTGTAAAGGGATATATGGATGATGGATGGAACCATCCATCCACCCATGCTCAAAATGCCAAAGATTGTGAGTTCAGAAGCTTTCGCATTTTTTATATTATGAATACAATAAAATGGATGGATGGATGTTTTCATCCTGGATGGATGAAAACATTCATCCATCCATCCATCCCTCCTCACAAATTTTCGCATTTAAAGTCCTATTAATATTATAAATGCGAAAGTTTGTGCGGTTGGATTAATGGATGGATGTTTGCGTAATGTAAGACGTGAACTGGTTATAGGATGTAACCAATACCGCCTCCGGAGCGATTGACATTTTCGGTTTATCAATATTGCAGGCAGCAGTGCAGCTTCATTAGAATCTATCGTAAGTGTGTAGCTTCGTCAAAATCACAACACAACACTAGTCGCATTATGTTCCACATAAAGGTCTGCCCCCACGACCGATAATCGGGCTGATTCTCGGTCGTTTTTTCTCGCCGGCAAAAAAGTCTGTAAAAAATCGGCCCGATAATCGGGCCGATTTTTGAAAGTTTTTTTGAGTACATACACCCTGACACACCCTCACACACACGCGGAACTGTGGGTAATGTCGTACCTTATAGTTTCGAGACAGCGACACGCCGGCTGACGCTGAAAACCAGCGCTGTGGTTCCGTGTCTCGTGCACGGGCCACGGCTTTATGCTGAACGTCAGCCTTTTCGCGCGGTAGTAGCGCATTATAGATTATTGTTTTTGTTATTTTTATTTTTGTGTTGTGCGTCGCTTTCGCGAGAATAAATGGTTTTTCTCTCTTTCTTTTTTACACACAGACAGCACAGACAGATTTTCAGTTTTTCAGTGGGACAGTTTTTTGTTAGTTTTGATTATCGGTCGTGGGGGCAGACCCTAATTATGTCAAAACGCTGCGATCGGCATCTTACAGTGTGCGGGGGGTAGCGATTAGTCGCTGAATCGCGCTTCCGAAAAGCGACTAAATCGCTGCGATTGGCGATTTCAAGTGTGCGGGGGGTAGCGATTAGTCGCTGAATCGCGCTTCCGAAAAGCGGCTGATCGCCGATTCGCGCTACTAAAAGTAGCGTGTGTGCTGTGTCCCTTAGTTGGCGCCTAAAAGAAAGAGATTCAACTATTCTAACACGCAATAATTTGTATTGAACCGACAAGTTAGGTAGTTCGTTACAAGTTATCTTTATTAATTTAGTGTCTCTTGTTGTTATGAAAGTATAAAAGGACTCATACAAATAACCCGTCAATACCTCATTACTATCTAAAGACGTCAGATTTGACCTTCGCCACATTAGATTAATAGGAAAATGTGATAGACATTTCTTGAATAGCCACATTAATGTATTAATTTTTATCTTATTCAGATTGTTGCTATGTAATTTCTAGTTCTTTTTACCTAACCCTTGGTTACCGAGTTGTTTCAATTAATATTATGCAACATTGTATACAGTAGACATAAGATTTGTTTATTTAATTGAAGAGTTTACGTGTAAATATTACTATTAAAGGCCAAGACAGATTAGCTTAACGATCGGTAGTCGCTTTTGAAACTTCGAGAAATTTGCCGCTGGCCACAGCTAAAATTACTTTGTTTGCTTCAACTTTTACAGACTAATATATGTTTAGAATTCAGGCTAGACTAGCCTGCTAAAAATTATCCTCCTGACCCTAATACCAATATAGGAAATAACAGGTCTTTACCTATGAAATTGCCGTTCTGCAGTACTGGGCATTTCAAATCAAAATATTTTTTGTTTAGGTTAGAATTCTAATTTCAAATTTGTTTTATTTTAAAAACATGGAATTCTTTTTTCGAAATTAGTCATTTTTTTAATTGATTAGCAGAGAGTAATATGGAATTGAGTACCGTCTTGGCAGCAACGCGGCACGCAACATCAAAAACGTTTACGGAGCTATTAATGAACACTACAAACGAACGCACCACCTGTTATTGGTTTGTGGATCTAACAAAAGAATTTTATTATTATATTATATTATATTTTATTATTTTTATTTATTTATTATAATAGAACTGCAATTTTATAGGTAAAGACCCACAGAGCACAACAACCAGTAGAGAGATCATTGACAAGTTTTTGTTCTAAATCAAAGTCACCTAATAAAGGCGGGGGGAGAGGTAAGACTCGCCGATGTGATTGGGTGGAGAATTGAAAAACAAATGACAACTGATTATCTAGTGATTCCAAAAATGTACTTCAAAAATATCGGTATCGATAATTGTTTGACTTACTACTATCTAGTATTAGAATTTGTTTGATACAGAGATTTCTGATTCGGTTTTGAAATAAAACAGATGTTTATTTGTAAGATTTAATTTATAAAACCAGAGATAACTTTCTTGTGTAGCTCTAATCCAAATTTCTTTTCGATGTTATCGTTGGGAAGTCAGCAAATTTTAATGCATATAAAATACTTTTTAAACTTATTACACTGGCGCTAACTACGCACGTGCGCAAAAAAATGGGGCCGCTAGCAAAGTATTCACATACTGACGACATTCAGCCCCTTCTAGTCGAAAAACAAACGAAATTAAGATATATACACTATTCTATTAAAAAAATAATCATTGAAATCAGACTACATTGTAAAAAGTAAATCGTAGTCAAACGTAAAAAAATAAGTGTCGTATTGAATACTTCCTTTTTTTGGAACCATCACGCCTGTATTCCCCGAAGGGTTAGGCAGAGGTGTACCAATGTACACCCACAGTTGTTTTTTGGAGTCGGTGAAAATACTTTTTTATTCATAATAATGATCTTAAACTAAATGTTGTGTGAAAGGCAGGCATAGGCATCATACGCTTACAGTTTTTTCTGTTATATACAAGTAAAGTTTGATACTAGTATTACGTATGTATTTCAACATAACATATTATTCAATTTCTGCACATTTGTGAACAAAGCCAAGGGCATAAGCATATTTTAAAATAAAGCAATAAAAATAAGAAAGGTTATGTCGATATATTTTAAATTAGATCGATATAATCGTCGCGATGTTGCGAACAGTACTATCGAGAGTTACTAGAAATAGCGTACGTTTGGTGACCGCGGTAGCCTCCGCATGCGCTCTCTACTGGTTGTTTTGCTCGTTGTAAAGACCTAATAATATCGTCACTTACTCGTACTAAACAAAATGTTAGTAGGCAAAAGGTAAGTACTAACAGTAGACGTCGTTCGGCTGATAGGTTGATGAGGGTGATGGTGATGTTCTATAACAAAACATGAGAAGAAAACAGCAATAAGATGTAAAATGTATGAAATTGTAGATTATCCTTTTGAGAATTAGAAAAGTGAAGAGATAGTATGTAGGGTGAGTAAGTAGGTGTTTACCTTTAGTGCCGACGATGTCCATATGAAGATGGGCTAGTCCAGTGGCGATGGACAACGACATCTTTACCAGCGTGATCGAGTCTATGGTCCGAGCACTCAGAAAGTCGAACAGTGATCCATTCTCATGATAATCCGTGATCAGCCACAACTGGGTCCAAGTGCCGTTATCTACGAAAAAGATATCAGAGTAAGTTTATGTGCTAATTGACGTAAGCAATATCTTTGTTTATAATTTATATACAATGTATTAGGTGCAGCCTGACGCAAGACTTTAATCTACCGATCTATCAATTGCTGCATAAAATAGAAACGGCATGCAACACAGCCATTAGTGTAATTAATGGACCACAATTCTTTAATCACTCAAGAGCATAGTTCAGATTGTGACGCATGCAAGTGTGCAATTTAATCCCTATAGTTTTGTATTCATTCCAGAAAAATATCGAGTTTTACGAGCAAAACACGGCTCTTATGCGTCACTTATGTGTTGTGTGGGACATCATTATACTTCATAATAAAGTTTTTCATACAAATGCAAATGTTACCCAGTTTTTATTTTATTCATTTAGGGCTATGCACTAACTATTAGTCTTTGTTTAGTACTTTATGGCATAAATAATTATCGGCTTTATGCAAAAAACCTCAATGTAAGAATGCAAATAACAAAATTCGCGTTTATTACACCTCTAGCGGCAATGATATAATAAAAGAATAATAATAATATTATAATAAATAGACCAGTGCAATAGGGGTTGAGGACCGTCGCGACCACTATATCTACGATCAGCTGTGCGATTCTCTAAAATGCAAGCTCGAAAAAGAGTCTCACTTCGATAACGAACCAACTTGTCATTGGCTTAGTATTCGTTCGCCGTGGTGACGTCACCACGGCGAACGAATTTAAACCAATGACAAGTTCACTCGATCACTTTAGTGAGACTCGTTTTCGAGTTTGCATTTTAGAGAATCGTACTACAGAATTATGCGGCACTGGGCATCGTCTTATGTCGCCGTGGGAATTTAAAACCTTAGATAACAGTGTCTCGTACGTCTGCGCATGAAACTTCCAACCGTGGCGTACACACCATCACGCCAATACAGGCGTGAATCGAAGGGTTAGGCAAAGGTATATCAATCTACATCTACAGTTCGCCGGTATGTTTTTAGTTCCCATGTAATAGGGGGCGGGCCTATTGCCATTAACCGGGCACAAATAACCTAACTCCGAGCTGCTACTGAGAATTTCATAGAAAAACTTAATAACACTTTTTGCTCGACCTGGGAATCGAACTCAAAACCCCTAGCGTAGCAGTCGCGCTTAGGACACCTTGGCTAACGAGGCAGTATGGATAGATACAGAACCTAATAATCTAATTTATAAACTCACCTTTGTTGTCAGCAGCAATGAAGCCAAGTATATTCTCGTGTCGTAACATTACCGTCTGGTATATTTCAGCTTCGCGGAACCACGAGGACTCTTCGCGAGAAGAGAATATCTTGACGGCGACGTTCTCGCCGCGCCACCGTCCACGCCACACTTCACCGAAGCGACCTTTGCCGATAATGTCCACCAACTGGATCTGACGAGCGATCGAACGCTGCACCAGGAGAGGCAACCCTACACACAATACATAATAAATGTATATTTTGATGTTTTTTATATAAGGCTGTTGTGAAGTCATGTTTATACAGCCGGCGCTTTAACTTAGCCATAAATATGTGGTCTACACACGGGCTTGGTAGGTTATTTTAATCATAATTGGCGAAGTTCTAATCATAATTTCGTCTTAAAAAACGACCCTTAAATAAAACCGGATACTGGTTGCACACAAAACTGTAGGTACGTAGAATCATGAGTGTGGTACCTTGTGCTTTTATCGTACATCTAATAATGACAATATGTCATCTTTTTGATTGCCTCATTCAATTCATTTGATGCATCAATGCAGATCGATTCAAGGCCACGATCGCTCACTTTGGCACTTAGTGATGTACGCATTTATGAATTCATTCAAGTGTAGCAGAATGTTTATGAAGAGTACAATAGCGTACGTGAATGTCAGGCGATGAGCCAGATTGTCGTTTAGAATATTGAACTGGACTCTTCCTCAATTTAAAGTGACGATTGGAACAAGATACGAGATTTGCTCGATCTTCATATCTTCTGAATAATGATTGTAGAACTTTACGACCTGTTTTTCTAAGTGAGGATAACATTAACAGATGAAGTGCCTGATTGAAATTTGTCTTAGTATTGTCAATGACCAACATAAATTAGGCATACGAAATACTCTTACTACAATAATATGAAACATAAACACGAAATGTATAAAGTAAAATACTTACCAGAGCCGGATCCAGAGGTGGTGAGCTCAATCATGTCTCGTATTGTGGTGGTTCTCATCATGGGGTGTCTAGCCTCACATACTGACTCATCGGCTGGGTATGGCGTTCTAGACGGAACCCTCTTCTTCGGCCCATGCGATCGCTTCGCCCACCAGAAGCTGATCGCAGCGCATATCCCAAGAACCATCAACCCCATCACCCATGGCAATACTTTCCATGCAGTCGCTGTGGTGCCCGTCTCTTTATTCAGAATTTGCGCATTAATATTTGTACTTAAAACGAGGGGATTAACAGCAATCATATCTTGAGAAACACAAATAATAATAAATTATACCCAAGTAAGTAGCTTTTTCAATGAAATTATAAAATACAAGCTGCGTGTAACTATGTAAGTGACTCTTCCATTTTTATGTTAATTAAACATTTCAGTATATTCAATAATAATTTCAATAATTCGTTTTGTAAACATGCATTCCTTAGCCAGTTACAGAACAATAATATTGAGGAAATATTGCACATAGGTACAACATAATAAAAACACCGTAAAATTAGATGCTGTTTATGGAATATCAACTCAAAGCCCAAGGTCTCAAAGCATGCATGCATGCATGCATGTGATGCTAAAATGTAGGATACCTATATAACATAATGTAAGGCACCCCACATTTTAGCATCTCATAATGCACTACCAAACGCATTCAAATTACCTACATGACCGTGCTTATAAAGTTTTGAATTAATAAGTGAGTAATACCTGGGGTGATAGATGTGTGTGGGTGGTACATAAATAAATGATTGAAACCTGAAACACGTGGTTGAGTGATTCCAATAAAAAACCAGAGCAATAATATCTCTTCAGAATTGCGGCACTCGTTTCAACAAGGAGTATCCTTCTCATCGCTCATATGCAACTTTAACGGTCGCCAATTGAGAGTAGTGATGCATAATATTCATAGTGCATTGACCTACATATCAATAACAAATATGAATGCTCAACTGGTTTCTTTTACGCATTTTCCTTTTTAAAGCTAGGAAGGTGATTTAAATAACACTAAACAATCATCAGTTGCATTTAACGCATTGATATTTTTCAGCTTCTAATAGAGTTTTGCTAATTATTTTAATTATGTTTGCGTTTAAATAATATAACTTTGTAACATTAACTACTTTAAAGCGATACTTTATCAGAAGCTGGAAAAAAATTAAAGTGGGCGGAAGCGCACGTAAATAAAATAAAAACAACACATCACACAAAAACGCACATGCAATAAGCGAACCAGTACACGTGTAAATATAACTTAATAAATAAAGAATATAAAAAAAGAATTGACGAAACTCGAGAACGGAAGAACCGATCTGCCTAATTTTTGTTTTGAAATGTTTGTAGAAATCCAAGGAAGGTTTAAAAGGTGAGAAAATTTTAGTGTAGTAGTAGTTCAGACAACTTTTACTGGCGGTACGAAGTTCGCCGGTTCAGCTAGTAACTAATAAATATAAATGATCTACAAATTGGACTAACATTATACCTAATACAAATAGCCATATAATGAGCCCTTTCGATATGAATTCTTATATAATGGTACAAGATTGTTACTTTGATGATGTTTTGATCAGTTAAGAAATTATTCGAGAATATCGTTAGAACTGAAGCACAAAGAGGCTTTTCAATACCTTGATTAGTTCTTGTTTCGAGGTTTCGAGCGAAAACTTATTAAATTATTAAAAAGATGGGTGAACAAAATAAAAGCTAAGTCTGTATAAACTATTCTATAATAATGGGTAAATAAGTAGCCTAGGCACCGTCCTCTCATCTATACTTAATCATAATCATAATCTCCCAAACTACAGGTCCCATTCTAAAAAATCAGTTTTCAAGAAGCTATGTTATCCCCAAGATATTTTATTACCAAAAAATTAGGGATTCGTAAGAGAAATTTCCCGGACGAAATCGCGTAAAAAACTATGTAGTTACATTATATTTATACCGTACAGCGGTTAGTTACATTACCCATTGCCAATTGTCAGTAAACTAAATCATAAAGTGCTTAAATGTTGTTAGCTAAAATAAATAATAATAAAATTATAGTTACTGCCATGCTATTAGTATAAAAAAATAATAATATCATGCTCAAACCAAGTGAAAAAACCGGCTTATGATCACTTACGGCTTTATTTTTCGCCTGTCGTAAAATTACTATACATTCCTCTTAACTTTCTGTAATCAAGACATTCAGTGTCGTATAATAATGGCACCAGTTCGATGCAACCCTGTCATGCCTTCTGTGCAAATGGCACCCCTTGCGTAACATAATATGCATGGCTATGTAATGATGGCCCGTTTAATGTTCGAACGGTACGTTTCAGTTTTTAAGGATACGTATTTTAGAAATACGATTTTTAACTTGCAATTACGAAACACGTGTCGACTGAAACAATAAGGACCGTCGGGAAATGTCCCTTTGCCAAAAGAATTATATGCAGAATTCGATGCAATTTTGCATGCACGATTGTAACCGAGCAGCTGATTATTATTTCAAGTTATATTATAAACCTCTTATGAACGTTACTGCAACATGGTCAGACTTAACAATACATTTGATGTGGACATCACAATGTAAGCTACCCAGACAGACCTGACAACACATTCCGAATGAATACTGTACCTGGGAATAGACCACGGTTACAGTAGTCCGTGGCGCAGCACGATATATTATTGTCTTCGCGGCACCATATAGGCATGTCCCCGGGAGGGAATATGTTTTGCTGGTCCCAACATCTACATTCATAAATGCTTAAATTAGTACAAAAAGAACGAATAAACCCTAAACGGTGATCAATGCCGGTCTACGGAAAAAACTTAGTCATATTAGAACAAAACGAAGAAAAAAATAAAATCTTTAGCCATGCAGTCTCGCACCATACACCAAGGCGCTGGAGCTGGGGCGCGGGGCGCTTGGCGTGTGGTATGCCGCGTCGTGTCAAGAGCGGGAAGCTAGGTGCAGTAGTTAGCGGGGCACATCGAGGGCACTACCTCCACGTCGCTCCTACCTGGCGGCTTCGGTTGCAGGTCCAGGCGCAGGTTTTCATTGCACATGTCTTCTGACTTACAACATTTTATCACCACTGATTCATTTTTAGTTTTCGTCGTAGAGCAACTGAAGGGATGCTCGATGGGTATCAGTGATTTGCGCTCGATACAGCTGCGCCGCAAGTGGAACCACCATACATTATGTTTAGTAGGTTAAAGCAAACAACGCACACTCGAAAAATAGAGTTGGTTAAGGAGTACGGCACATCATTCAAGTCATACTAATTATTTCTGTGGGCACCTGCGGCCGCTCGTTCTCTTTGCTTAGTAGGTACATATTCAAATCACTAATTCAAAAGCGATTGTTAGAGTATTGGCATCTCAACACAAAACTTATAGGAAATGACAATGCAATTATATGATTCTAATAGTACATCAAACAAACTCAAACTCTGCATCATCAAAATAGATACATGACACGCCCGCAAGTGCGCAGAACAGCTTACCCATTACTGAGGCATGAAGCACTTTGGACAATTTTTCTTGTATTATCACATCAGAATTGCAGAAATCGGTTTTACAGCAATACATTGTAGAGTTTTTGCATTTTACTGGGTTTTCAGGAGGAAATGCAACGTTCAAGTTCATACAGCTTAAGACCACCGCACTACACAGGTCAATCATTCGATAGAAATAGGTTAGAATTATACCTGCGAGCCACAGCATTATAACAGGTTTGTGTTGATTTGAGTTTGCCAATTCTTTTATTATTACTGTAATTGTCAACCAACATAATATTTGTGAAGTTTAAGTTGGAGGGAATAAAAATATGTACCTTTACAGATCAATGATAAATATTATAAATAAAATGTAATGCCCTACCATTATGGATCAATTTGGAAAAATTTAATGAGTAGGTAATTTTGAAAATTGAATGTAAAATTAAGTTCCAATTATATTCATAAAAATACTCACTGGTATGTATACTTCTGGACTCCATTCTCAATCTCTGAAGATGCAAAACAGTACCCATCTGTCTCACATGTTGAGTTTGGACATCTCTCACTATTGCAGTAACATTTTAAACCTACAATCAATGTGTAAATTAAGAATGGGAATATACACATCAAGTAATACTAATACAACCAAATAATATTATATACTTTATGGATTATTTTAGTATTGTAAGCAGTATTTGGTTAAATGCCAAAACAAAGTAGAATTATTATAAAGTATGTAGGTACTAAATAAAAGAAAGAAATTAAAAATAAATCTGATTATGTAAATAAAAAGAAACAATAATTAATGTTCAATGTTATTAGAACAATAATAATGTTTCGACTTACGCCTGTTTTTTGTAAATCCGCGATTATTATACTTTGGGTGAACTAAATCCATTTTACTATTAAATTTATTTGTGGCAAACTGAGCTTATTATACCTCTCAACCCTTTCTCTGTTTCTGTTCTATCTAATATTATTTAAACACACACAAAGTTCTCACTTCACGTAATTTTAAAGAATAACTTATCATTATTTTATCTCGTTTTGCATTGTTTGTCACAATGCTGGGCCTGAAAACTACATTCAATGCCTCGTATATTTTGATCCAAGTGCCTAACTAAGCGAGTTTACCAGATATAAGTAAACAGAACTGTTATTTTGTGATTAAACAATGTAAAATCATACGCAAATGGACAGTGATGAAAAGTACTCACCATCGACGGTGTCAAACCTCCTGTACGCAGTGAAAATCAAAAAGAGAAACCATTTGCGCCACTGAAAACTATTCATTATCACATTCCTTGATAAAAACATATCAATCTACAGTTCTGGAACAGCAAAACACTTATTATTGACACTGGAATGGTACGGCCATTGAATTCTTTGAGAAACATGACATTTTTGTTATAAAATTCCTTTTAGAAGACAGGTGTTTTTCTATCGAAATATTCGAATAAAATGTTGTCAAAAAAGTTGTACTAAGAAAATATATAAAATTAAATTCATTTTCAGATATTACAAAAACCTCGTCAGGTAAGTAAATAGCTAGCTTCGCATGAGTGAACTATGCACTATGCCACAGACTCGAAAAACTAAAGTCTGAAACAGATTACAAATGTAGCCTATGTTTTTTTTTACATATTATTGATCTATTTTTAATAATGATATTCTCGGTTACTTACGGAAATTAAAAAAAAAATGTTTTGCATCTGGTGACACGGCTATTCATCGAATTATAATAAATTACCTCTTGAAAAAACTGTCGAGTTTGTTCCTTCGAAATGAGAAAATTATGGAAAGACGATTTCGTGTATGAAGTGTATGTGGAGCCGGCCGCGTTCCGTCACCCGACACTTACCGTGCCCTCGTTCTGTAACGCGGCGCCACTGTCCACGTTCCAGCTATTTGACTTTTTTTTTTAAGGTGGAACCTCCACGGTATCCCGCGACATTCAAATTTGCTTACGTTTTTTGCAATTTGCAAGTCAGTATTAAGTTATATGTTGATTAAAGTATAATTCGCGGGCGTAAGAAGTATGTATTTTCAGAATTATAACCATGTAAGTCAGCAATAAAACTCCATAGGGCCAGGTAAACCCAAAGAATGACTATTTCATGAAATCTTGACATTTTGGAATTATACCGACTTATGGAGTTATTTTAATGGTTATGATTCTGAAAATACATACTTCTTACGCCCGCGAATCTTACTTTAACCAACATTAAACCTAATACTGACTTACAAATTGCAAAAAACGTTAGAATATTTGAATTTGGCGGGCCACTGTGGAGGTTGCGCCTTAAATTGATTGCTCTTTACATTAGTCTGTGATGTAAAGGTGAAATAAAAGATTTTCTAATATTTATAATTTATTTTAAATTTCCTCTACATCTTTGAACATTAATGCTATAGCCAAATCTGCATAACAAAAAAAAACACAAAAGGAAAAGCATAAGGGCGGCCATACACGAGCAGATCTGCTTCATTCATTATAAACGCGAAGGTAGTGTTGTTTGTTAGCTTTTCACGCTAAAACCACTAAACCGATTATCCTGAAATTTCGCATAGGTATTACCTATACTTATGCAAAATTTCAAGACAATTGATTCAAGTTCGTTTTCAAGCGTACAGAAACGGAAACCTTTCATCCCGAAAAAAACAACAATCACGTTTTTATGTTAATAGATGGCGCCACGTATCTTTGGAATCATGACTGAATTTTAAATATATCCGATGTCTACGCGAACGAAGTCGCAGGCAAAAGCTAGTTGTGTATATATTTTATTGCAAGTGCGATTGCATGTGGGTGTTTTGTCGTGCTGCACACATGACATGTTATCCGGCTATTAAATGCCCTACCCATGTATGACTACACTCAATAATAAATAACTTACTATAACATTATTATGTATACTTAACTGTATACATAAGTCAAAGCAACATGTACATAATAATGTTACAGTTTACAATATGTCTATCAGTAAATTCAAAGCAGTTTTAAATAACAGGTTATTTAAAAGTTACTTTGAATTACCTATAATTACATTAGCAACCAATCGTCAAGACGACATCAATACATTTAATATATTTTTATTGAATATTCGATATGTTAAAAATAACAGACTATTAGAGCACAATTATATAAGGTTTTCTCACATAGTCGATTATATTAATAAGCAGCCAAAGTGGTAAAACATAATGGCTAAATTTTATAGAATTTTATATATTTATACTTTATCTGGATATTAATCCTGATAACTGATAAGATTTAATTTATTATATAATAAATAATTCAATTCTTTATTATACCATTGCAACTGCAAAAGCCAGTGAAGTGACCCCAATAATTGGGGCACTCGTATTAGGTATAAAATTCGGTTCGAGCTTGATGGCGATATTCATCATCTCCGTATAAGGGTTTTTTTTTGTAGGCAAAAAAAACTATTTTACAAAAATGCAGAATATGCGATTTCGTTTACTTGTATGAGATATTTTCAAATACTACTGTATACATCTGTGTAACCCTTGAGTGTACAGGCGTGATGTTATGTTGTGTGATGGTGTAAATAATGCTTAGATATGCTATAGCAACAATCGCGGTTAATCTGCTGTTATTTATTGAAGAGTTCCCCCGATTTCTACAAGATTAAAAAAAATAGATTATTAAAATAGATTAGATTAGAATAGATTAGATTATTAAAATGGTGACAATGGAACCACAAGGGAAGCAGCAGCTTTCAAATAAAAAGAATCATGAAAATCGGTTCACCCAGGTGGTTAATTATAAGATAACAAACACAGTCGAAAAGACAACCTCCTCCTTTTTTTGAAGTCGGTTAAAAATAGGAGCCATCGTCATTACAGAAGATCTATTTCAAATGACTAAACTCAATTCGGTCATTTAGTGTATTCTAGCATGTTTGCAATGAATTGGATATTATCAACCACTTTGGCTGTAACTTACATAAAAATAGATATATTAATCAAAACTATAAAAATATAATACGATATGTGTACGAATCACCGCTGCCTATCCCTTCAGGAAAAACAGCGTTGTTATGAGATATGTTACGTAAATGCATAAAATAAGTAGATATAGTCTTAGAAAGCAAAATCTTAAAGTAAATTATATATCTCTAATTAGTCTGTAATTCTTAATAATTTTATATAATAATTGTTATATTATTATTTTAATTATTCTACTTGGCGGTTGCTTGCACGGGCGCTTTTTCGACGCAGTTTTTACCAGAGCACGGTAAAAAAAAAGTGCTACGTTTAAAAGTGCCCTTGCGAACAAGCACATAAACTTAAATACGTATAATATTTTAAACAAGACTGTAACGAGAGTGAGTTCTGTTATCTAATGTATGATTGATATTATTGCATAGTTGGCTAATAAATTCAAGACTCGGTCTCATCATAATGACACTCATTATTTCATCATTAATTTGAAATTTAAAACATGTAAAATTTCTTTTTTTTTTTTGCTAGTACCAGTTACGTTAACCTGAATTTAATGCACGCCACTTACGTAACGGAATACTTGTGCCAAAACTATAACTTGCACAAGTGTGCATTAATGTGTGTGGGATGAATTAGCGCAAGGATCTGGGCATTTTGTGAGCACAGCGGCGTCACGTTGACTTGTGCAAAGCTTGCACATGTATATCGTAACGTGTGCGAGGCATTTATTGTGGGAATGCTTCTTTCTCTGGAGTCTATATCACCGACAGCTCGGACTGTAGCCGATTAATAGCTTATTACATTTATAATTATTATAATATCACCACAACACTATTAAATGAACTCCCTCACGTTACAATCTGTTACAAAGTTTGGAATTATTTAATATAATTACTACAATAAATCCATCTTTGCGCATATTTTGCGATTCCGAATAATTTTAATTTTGACTACTAGTTATAACACTTAAGACTAAAAATGTGTACGTATAGTATTCGATTATAACAGTGTCAATACCTGTTGACATCGGTTAAATATTATGCTAAGGAGAAAATTAAAGTGTTTTATAACATCAATACATCGATACAGTAATTGGTTATATATGTAATTTAAAAGACAATATTGTAGGGAAATCCACGTCATGAAAGAAGCTAATGGATGCTCCTTACATATTATATAATCATAGATTTCATATCTGGTTATTTATAAACCCAAAAAAAAAACTCTTACGCGTCCGACCCGATTAAGACGTTGATAGAATTTTTAAAATCGATAAAATACGATACCCGATTTTTGGAACAAAAATGTATACAACAAATTGTCAAATGCATATTAACTGCTGTGATTAATTGATTAGTAGACATCATTAACCACAAATTCAAAGGAACAATTTAGTTGCTTTCAAATCGATAAATAGCTCAACAATCAAGTTGGCAAATTAGTGACGTCACAGTGTACAAAAAAAAACTTTACTTAACTTAAAATTTGACGCGACGAATATTTTAATTCCAGAAATCGGAAGAAGCGTGCTCCCGCTTCCACGTTTTATGACCACGCCTAACACGAACGTTGCTTTTTCGTATAACGAGTGTCTTTGAGTTTATAGTATACATCAATTTCAAATATTTTGATTTAAATCTTGTGATTTTTGAATACAATTTAAATGTCAATTTATCTTTTTCTGTTATTTTATTGTGTCTGGGGTTTTCGTCGTATAATTCGTATTTTTTTCTTGTTACCTTACAAGCATATCAGTCTAAGTAAGCTCGTATTATGCATCCGTAGTTTCCGTGAGCATTTACAAACATGGAACACAACCATTTTATGTTGAACAAGTAGTTTTGTCTGTAAAAATGTTTGGCCATAAAAGCCGAGGCTTTTTCTCTCTTTTGTTAGGTACGGGCAACAACAAAAGTCGATTAACATTTCAAATTTTGTAGTTCTTTTTATTGAGTTCAGAATCTAAAGAGAATAAACAAGATAAGATAAACCCGTAGCTAAATAGTGCATCATATAATTTCGTGTCTATTTAGAAGATATGTGAAAGTAAATGTTAAATGACTTTTGTCGCTGACAATGCTCCTAGGAAGTTTCAGGATGTTACGAACCAATCAAGATCAAATGAATAAGAGGGGTCAAGTTTGCATTTCTCTAATAATTTTCCAAGTTACTTCTTAGGCACTCCACTCACTTTACAGTAGATATTGAACACGACGGACTTGACTTGCCTTTACTAAGTAATACAAGAGTATAATATAAATATATATAAGTAATTGGAATACAATTTAAATCATGCAAAACGCATGACTTGTCGTAACGTTCATAAACTTTCTGTGGAAGATGTCATTCCGCGTATTAAGCACCTTCATATCACACCAATTTCCTTCATAACAGTTATCAGAGCGTTTACCAGCTGCCTATAATTTGCTCCCTTCTAAGTTGTTAATTCGTATTTCCTCGACATTCGAGGATAAAGGCTTGGTCTGGAAGACCTGGACCATTATCAATATAATTAATAGTTTAACAGATCATTCATTATTCGAGCAGTGTATAAATATTAATTTTAGATAGATATAGAAGAATAGTGTACAGTGGAGACAAGACTATCCGGTCCTCAGTTATACGGTTTCGCGACTATCCGGATTATCAATCGCGATTAGGGACGCGTTTTCAAATCTGTCACAAATAAGCAGATTTCCGATGCATTTTGCGATAAAATGAAACTAAAGCTAACTAACATTTCTCAAACAAGATTCCTTCGTCGCTATTATTGTATTAAAATTGTTAATTTTTAATATTGTAAAAACGATTTTCCATTGCACATTCCACGATATGGGGCTGAGTTGAGCATCACTTTTCTGCTATTCAATTTTTGTTTTTTTTTTAAAGGATAGGTTATATATTTATGAAAATATTACGAATAGTTAGCAAACTTCGTGAACGCCATCTTAGATTTTGATGTCGTGTAGAAGTTTCAGTAGCAGTCATCAAAGTATATTTTATATTCCATTAAGTGCAAAACATCCCAAAAATAAAGAGTATTACGTAGGTACTATAAAAATATAGAATACCAAAAAATTATCTAAGAAAAATATTCAAGCTTCTAAAGTATCAAAATTAGTTTAGTTACTATTATTCGCGCCTAACGCGATCACTCAAAAAGTTATGTCTAGTAAAAATAAATACACGTTTGAAACTAAATTAATTACAGAAATATTCAATTTGTTAGTAGTCATTTCATGATTGAGATTACAATATTTTAGTTATTTAAGAAATTATGTAGGTACATTCGTACGGACAAAAATATATGTCTAACCTCTGAATGGATTTTAATTTTGGTTGATAAGTTTATTTTGTTTTTATTGTCTTGAATATGGTAAAGTAAGTTATCTTTGTAGAGTTATAAATGACAAAATCGCTTTAGTTTAAAAAAAAAAACAGATTTTCGATTACTACAATAAGTCCGGTTAATTAAGTCTCCACTGTTTTAAGAAATTTTATACAGGATTGTAAAGATTTTGAAAATATATATTATTTTGCCTCTCCATTTATTCATCGTGTAGCTTTTTGGTTGGGTTAGTAGTTATTTACTAATTGATCTACTTGCTGTTTATAAAGGATATATGGACCATCAGGGAGGACAGTTCTAGTTCCTCGGAGTAGGCGTTGGTGAGTGGTACGCTCCGGTAGCCGGAGCGCAGGCAGGTGAGCGGGAACACGGCCTGGCCGATGAAGTTCCTGTCTCCAAACATGTCCTCGTCTTGGACTAGGAAGCGGATGAGAGCCAGCTCGGGGCTCGTCACCTCGAACTCGCAGATGTCATTCCAGATCGGGTTCAATCCATTGTCGGCTGAAATGTTTTTATTGCGTTTTAACATTTGGAAATAACACAACAACAATAATACATTTGATAACTTAATGTTGCTAATTTGACTGACGTGCGGCGGTCAACAGAAAAAAAGAGTACATGATGGGTTTCTATAGTTCCGCCTGGTCTGGGCGACCACTGACTGTGACTGTCACCATTCATAAATCAATGTTTGATACTCACCAACAGTTTTGGTGACGAGTTTAGTGCCGGAGTCATAATCAGCTCCAATCAGTTCGACTTCCACAGAAGGGCTGGTAGTCCCACGGCCCATCTTGATCAGGTGCCTGGCCCCGATCAAACGCAGCATCACTATTATAGGTTTCACTTTCTTGTCAACAATCTTCTTCAAATATGGGTTGTATGCCTCGTCGAACATGAAGTCGGGCTTCAGAACGTAGCCACATCCACCGTTTTGCTTGAACTTCCCCATATTAATCTGCATTGGCTTATCTGGAGTCTGGTAGTTCAAAGCTACCATCTGAGAGCCCGAGTTCCAGAACGGCACCGGATTGTAGTTGGATGAATCGATCCTCTGCCCCTTGGGGTAAACGCGACTCAGTTGCTTAGTGTGATACTTCAGGAAGAAGGCGGTCTCCTGTTGGCACATCAGCCTCTCTCCTTTAGTTTCAGGGAAGGAGGACATCTCGTTGTATATGAAGCCTTTGGCACGGATACGCTCTTGGTTGAAAGCTACGGAGCGGCAGTAGACGATTAAGTCTGACATTTCTTTGGCAATTCTCCATGTGCGTTCCATTTTGCGGTGTTGCAGGCTGCGGGCGCTGGCGCTGAAGGCGGCTTCTTTGATGGCGGAGAGCCACTCGAGCGCGATCTCGCGGGTGGGCGCGGCCACATCGAAGGTCTGGCACATGGTGGGGCTTTGGATGCGCACCAGCCAGCGCGCCGCGCCGCCCTCCTCGCCCACCACCAGCTCCACCACGGCGCCCAGCACGTCGATACACCCCTTCTGCAATGCGCCCAAAGCGGACTCGTTCTCGACACCCTATAATAATAAACAATATTAAAGAATATGAAGAGAACAAGGTACGCCATGTTTCTTGTACGCTTTTCAATTTGTAAAATTATTTTTATATCAAGAAACCGTGGGCTAACGTATATGGAAGAACAGATATTAAGTGGGATACAGATTTTTTATATCAACTGAAACTGTTTGGAGTTTTTAAATCTCGAGTGAATAACTAATATTAGTAAACGAGCACAATCATCAAGCATTAGTAAGGATAGCAGACAATGGTGAGCATGATAAAACATTTAATAAAATGATGACGATACTAACAGGGACATCCGAGATGTGCGGAGTCTCAATCTCTTGGACGTAGTTAGCTGGGAACCAGTGGTGTTTCTTGCCACCGTAGTCGCCGCGCCACCATCCCTCGTCAGGCTTATCCACGTTAGTGATGATGGCCTGCTTGCAGAACGACAGCTCATCTTCCTGGCGGGCGCGGTAGTCGTACAACGCCTTCACCGTCACCTGCCAACATCAGATGAGCGACATTACGGCATGTACGTTCTATACATGGTATAAATTATGAAAAACTTGCCAAGATACCACGTGACAAAAGCTTAATAAAACACTACTTAATAAAGAGGATTAACGTGTAGCAAATAGACTAAAAATATGTGTATTTAATTCTAATTACACATGTACATACCTAATATTTTCGATAAAAGAATATTTTCTACAAACTTATACTAAAATAGGTAAAAGTATCAAAACTGTAATTTTCTAATGGTACTTTCTAGAACTACTTATTAACTACACATAAACTAAAAACAAAAACGCATGGGTTAACCTGATCACCGATCCATAATCCTTTCCACGTCCTGAATCTATGTAAGGAAACATTAAAGCATACAGTAAACACCAAAGAGGAAAGGGAAACACAACATTGTTTATGGCATAGGATAGTTACATGCAGAGTGTGATATAATAACCTGTGAAAAGCCAGATGATGTTCTGTTTGAAAAATAATATTAAAAGAAGCATTTCAATATTCTTTGTTTCATTGGGTAGTTGACACCACCATCAATTGACATACTATTTATGAACTGTCAAAACGCGATTCTCCCGTAGATTTTGTATGGCAATAGCACGCTGTGACGTCACTTATCGGCCTACTCAATTGGCTAACTATTTGTTGATTTTAAAGTAAGAAAAATGTAACTTTACTATAAATTGAAAATTAATCGGTTTGCAAGGGTAAAATAAAGTGTTTCTTTTTTTAGAGAAGTTGTGACTTGAAATTATTGGTCAGTGGTGTCATCTACCCATTTGTATGTTTTCTTTTAAAGAACTTGTCATCTTCGTTAGGTATGTTCGTTTACACTCTTGCACTTTCATCTTTAAGTCTCAATTCATCCTGCGTTCTGGTATGCACTAATAAGGCCATCGGTCATTACAACAGCCCCGCACCGACACGGCAACGGGCCGGCCCGGAATCCCTTGAAAAATCCAACCGTTAGCAGACAGCGCGCCGCCCGCGTGCCGTCAACTTTTTTCATTTCATGATAAAAAAGTATTTCAACGCACACGATTTAAAATCTTAACTTGAATAGCAAATTATTTGCTGTATCGGCGCCGTGCTGTTGGAGTGAGCTATACATAACACACATGCCCCACAAAGACGCCAGTATAAGATAAAAGCACACCAGTGTGGATGTGGATATACTGTTTTTCAACTATGAAGCTGTTGACAGAAATATACCGATATCTATCATTGATTAAAGCAAGCCTATAAAAATAACTACCTACCATTTTGAACCTGACCTTTAAATGCGACTTAGTTCCAAAATAAAACAGAACGGGCCTTCGTTTAAATATTCAGCCACCCTATGACTTTTCAAACTGGCTCTATTCTAAGCGTTGAAATCTGTGACGCAAGCACTAGACACAAGGTATTTGCATCCATATTGCTTAGAAATTATGTTTTATTTTAAAATGAATATTATTAAATTAAAAAAGGCTTCTTATTTTAAATGTAATTTTTAATTTATTGCTTTAACTGTTATCCGATAACAAAAAGTCTTGCATAAAATGTAATGCAAATAATATGAAAGTCTTTGTTGAAAATTAAGGTTTTTAATTAACTGAATCTGTTGGTACTTTTTTTTTCTCGGAGTAATATTAATTATTTGTAGTAGTAGCTACTTTATGCGATATGATTTTGTTTTTGATTCTATATCTAGTACATTGTTGATTGAAGGTCAAAACAATGAATGTCAAAGTGCAGAATAAGCAAAAGTAACTGAGAAAAATAGTTTAAGTGGACTATCTTTACTTATTTGCACATTGATTGTATCTGCAGCCACTAACTACTCCAACGGGAACAAAAAAGCATCATGCCATTTAATTAAAAAAAAAACTTGAAAATCCTTATTTTCGTGCTGTCCTATACTGTGAGCAATAAGCATCGCATTCTTTTTAGCTGTGAATAAGTTACCTGCTTCCGCAAGCTATGGGTACACCTTAATAAATACATAATAACAGTAATGACATCCGATGGTATGTGCGACATGTTTACTCACATCGCAATTTTTTTCTATATCTATAATAAAAAGAGTTTCAAAATCATAGAAGGCTGGTCAATTTCTTGTTAGTAAACGAGAAATTAACCAGCCTAACTAAACAAACAATTAATTGTCTAAAGAAGATTGCTCACGGACAGTACTCTCGAAACATAGCTTGTGTCTCAAAAAGTTAAATGGTATAAAATATTTAAAATAAAAATATGTTTTTTGGAAAACACTTGATTACTAATGGTATCGTTTTTTGAATATTAATTAGTACTTTTAAGTTTCCGACCTTAAAATACACCATTTTTACTATCGTATGTCAATACTAGAGATGTCCTTTTTTATTGCGTATGATGGTCCTACATGAAATATAATGATATCTGACTGTGTTGAATTTTTTGAAGATGTATTTAGACATGTCATGGAGTATTTTAAAGAAAGGTGATTTGATAAAGACACAATAAGTTAAATTCTGTACATTTGTTCATAGTGCCGTGAGCATTCTCCTTTCTAAACAAAAACAACGCCAGACTACTCTTCTTGCCAAAATGTATGCAGATGAAATATTATAAAAATTTTAGAAAAATTATGGCAAGAAGTAGTCTGTCAGAATATACAAATTGCGTTGATATTATCATTAGTGTAGATATTACAGAATAATTAGTAATACACATGCATGGGGAAAGGAACCGATTTATACAGAGATTGTTGCCTTCTTGTAAATTTCCTGCTTCACTTGAAAGTATGATACATGTTACAGGCGTGATGGTATGTATGGTATCATACCATCACGCCTGTATTCCGCGAAGGGTTAGGCAGAGGTGTGCCAATGTACACCCACAATTCGCCGGTGTGTTTAGGTTCCATGTAATAGGGGGCGAGCCTATTGCCTGATGCATGTTACTGATGCATGTAAGTCATAATAATATTATATTTTTTTGCAATTATGTTATTATCGTACCTTTGAGGTGAAAGCAGTGGGGTCCATGTAACCAGGGGTCCCGTACACTGAGTTGTCGTCCGGTTCCTGAACAAACATGAAATGTGTGAATATCTAAACATAAATCAATCAGATTGATATCGGCCAAAGATAAAACTTCCATTTGGCAGTCGGCCTACCAGACCTGCATTTTTTGTGTCTATAGATATGAGGTTTACACAAAAACTGTTGTAGTCTTCTAATTCTTGATAGAAAATAACAAGGTTTAATATTACTGATTCGGAAAGTATTCGAGCATTCGATTTATGTCGAGAACCTTTAAGGCCTACGCAGACTGGGCCGGCATGGTAGGGTTTTTTTTTTTCTAATGGCCATTCAAACTTATCTCTACAGAAATACGACAACAATTGTTGAGGCAGATTTAGACAGGGTCAGTGACTGGCGCCGAAATCGAGACAAGTCAGCGCTGACCCGAAAAAAACCCAGTATAAATTATTTCAAGTCAGTACAGTGGCGGCAAGTCAGCGCTGACTTGTAAATTCGCACATGAATATTTAGAAGTCAGTCTAGGCGCGGGCACTGGCGCCGGTAACTGACCTGTGCATTGACCCTGTCTAAATGTGCCTTTATGCTTTAAAATGATGCCGTGGCGTTGAAAAGGATTTTACGATGCCACGGCATTATTTTAAAGCACAGCAATTTATGTCGTATTTTTGAGGCGATACGTTTGAATAAAAATTTACGAATTAGGTAGTCAGGCCGCAAACAAAGCCTTAAGATGTTCCCTTCCTCCCAGAATACTCACAGTAATGATACGCCTCACGATATCCTCGCTGATGGGGAACCACAGCTTGACCTTCTTGTACAAAGGGTTCTTCTCGTAGTAGTTCACCAGCTCCACCAGACTCTCGAACCGGACTGTGCCGATCGTGTAAAGCCTACCCTCGAGCTTGATTCTGCAATGTTTAATCTCCCTCTCAGTCCTGAAATAATTACGTCATGCAACTTTAGACCATATAGACAATAGATAATATACAGTACACGGTTGTAGGTACATACGTCAGAGCAGTGAACGATTCGCTTATTGTAAAGAATAAGGGTCAGTTTTCACTGAGACGTGCTGTGACGATGCCTTAAGAGGACTTGTGCCAAATGCATCACGACATTCAGGATCCCTTGATACGCATCGTGAAGAATCGAGTCGTATTCGAATTCTCTTACGGAAATATGTAGCTTATTGAGTAGCGAATAGAATTCTACGTTGTATCGCTCACTTGAAAAGTGCGCATCTTATCGCATCTCAATGTAGGTAAGCTACAACGACACAAATGTATTGATCTCAATACAAACTACGCATATATTCCGTAATAACGATTCGGTCTCGACTTCAAGGATACACTTGAAAAAAGTCCTTAACATTTTATCAGAATACGGTAACTAAGTAATTATGGAATTAAAATAATTATTCAGAAACGTATTCGAAATGAGGCAATAAAGTGGAATTAATTAGGAAAAGTATTGGAAAACGAATTACCAAAATTATTGGAAGACGAATTTGATAAATACATTTGGATTTCAACACTATAGGCATAACAGCCAGTAAAAACCACAAAAAAATCTTATAAAGATAATGTTGACTGTAGCAAGTGCCTTTACGAAACTGTCAATTTAAGACGATAAGAAGAAAACCTTTCAAGTCAGGAGTTAAGTTAAAAGGACAAAATAATCAAACAATCACGATAGATGCACAAAATTACGGCAATTTCAACGCATTTTCCAATTCAAGCATAACAATTTTCCTATTTGTTCTATGTGCCTGATGGCCACGGAGGGGCCAGAACGCAAAATATTTGATTACTGTGATTGTTCTACAGATCTCTGTTGACCGTTCATACTATGTACCTTTCGCGAGATTCACAACGCCTCAGTACGTACCTACTTTTTTGTCATTTTAAAGAATTGTATACGAAGTTATAAAGCTACTATGAGAATACATGATACATTATGCTGCTAACATAACACTTCACACCTAAAAACCTGTAAGAGATTAATATCATGCGGATATAAGCCTTTTTAAAACAAGGTTAAGGGCAAAATTGCCTGTAAAGCATCCTGAGCATAGACCTCCCCTTTGCAAACCTCTGCCTGCCGAAATGTCAATATCGGCACACCACGCTTCACTGCGCACTTGAATCTCGATGGCGACGTCCTCCTTCAAATGTCAAATGAGTGAGCATGTTGACACTCCGGTGCATTCGCGCGACGATTTCAGCCACTCCCACTTCAGCTTGCTTGCTTTTCCTCCAACATGCAAGTTTTATCAAATATGCAAGACACTAATACAAAGAAGGATACCTTAATCCAACTCCAATGTACGTAATATATAAAATTAAATGTTAGTAATAATAATAGCTTCTCATACTTATCGAGGTTAACATCAGTAGTAGCAGTTGAAGGGTTAGTACTTAATTGAATTCCGTTAAAATGTTAGTCATTCTGTAAAAATACTATTGATACGGTTCGTTTTACCTGAAACTGATAGCAAATGAAGAATGATCCTTATCGCTGGGGCGGACCAAGAAGGCGCCGTCGGTGTTGGCTTTACGCAACAACTCTTCGGCCTGAGCCCGCGTGCAAAATGGATGGAACCACTCCTTGTCCTCGTGTTTGTTTGGCTGAGGCACGGGTTCACGCAGCGTAATCAGAAATTCCTAAAAGAAAAACATTTTACTAACTGGGACTGCAAATAATTATTGTAAAATATTGTAATAATAATGGTGACTAACGTAAACAATATTCACATTGAGAAGTGTAAGATACAATGAAATAGTAGTGTGTTCATCAAGCACTCACCTGACTACGCAATGGATGTTGCCGGTAATGTGTAATCAGGCTGTAGAGACTGTCGAAGCACACTGTATCAATAAGATAATATTTTGTAATGCCTCGTTCTTGTTTCAATTTGATGCGGCAGTGGTTGACTTTACCCTGACGCCAAAAAGACAAACAGTAATCGCCCACAAAAGTGACGCTTTCTCGAACAAGAAACGTACCGTCACCAAGATGTGAGTGATTCTTCAGAAGTTCCTCGGCCTCCTGCCTGTTCCCGGCAAGCTTGCCGTGGAACCAGCACTCCCCGAAATGCAATTCGTCCTGAGGCACGACGGGTGCCTCGGCCTCAGTCTCCCCGTCACTTTCCGCGTCCGCCTCCGTCTGCGAGCTGTAATGCTCTGTGTAATAAAGTTTACTCTCTGTAAGCACAAAGGCGTGTGGATTCCAGTCTTTATCCACGGGATCTTCAAGTAGAAGAATACCGTTTTTGATAGAATTACGCAAATCAAGATCTTTTCCTTCTTCTTGAAGAACTGCAAACGAACTATCTTCAACACCATCTGGTAGCTTCTTGTGCTTCAGTATGATT
This sequence comes from Caradrina clavipalpis, assembly GCA_932526535.1. Classification (NCBI taxonomy): domain Eukaryota; kingdom Metazoa; phylum Arthropoda; class Insecta; order Lepidoptera; family Noctuidae; genus Caradrina; species Caradrina clavipalpis. The sequence goes on from OW052087.1 coordinate 9,867,539, forward strand.
TTTCGTCGCAAATTTTCAGGCGATGGGAGACACGTCTCGGTTTTATCATACGGCTGGACTACCAGCATATCTCCGAAAATTTCTTGGAAAGCTGTCGCCATACGACGTTGTTGCGGAAGTGCGCAGTTATCCTCAATGGACAGTATGAGAGGATAGTCAGATGCGACGAAAGCATGCTCTTTGATTGTGCGCAGGACATCCATGAACTTTATTTTGGTGGTTAGCGTGTGTCCGTGGTAGATGAAGGGCGATCCATCCGGCCCATCCCAGCAGTCCAGTTCAATGCAACGGCAGCCTGCCCTCAGGCATCGCACGTAGGCTTCCAGAGACGATTCGCTCGAAAATTGATCACCCGTTAAATACCTAAAAGTAATAGACCGGTTGTTGAGTAGTTACCAGTGGAATCCACGATACATGTGTAAATGTGACACATTAATTACATACTAACCAGTATTTGTAAGAGTTGAAAATGGGTACGTATGACTTAAAACTACTTACGTATTATGTGATGATGATATCCAGTAATGGGACAATGGACGAGTCATGTCCTGTGTCACAGTATCATTCTTACTATCCCAGATGGTGTTTTGCTTTGAGAATAGCATCTCAACGAACTGTAAGAGAAGAATCTGTAGCAGCTTGCTTTTTTATCGTTTAGTAAGCAGTAAGCTAAGCTAAATATAATAATAACAGATATGGTTAGCAACTGCTTAGCAAAAGTCGCTGAAAAAAAGTACTAAAGCGATCATTAAAAACAATCAAATACCCTTCCTACCTCATGCAACGTAAAATACGGCTCATATGTATCCCGTTGTGGATCACGCAGGTAATCCCTTATGAACTGGGAGGCAACCGCCTCATCATCCCCCAGCCTGTCATGTTGCTCAATGCGGAGGAAGCTTTGGAACTCCCGCAATGTGATCGTTGTGCCATTATTGCAGTACAGAGAGTATTTATCGAAGATGTCGTGGACATTCTGCGCAAAGTGTTGAATGTGAATATAGATTAAAAAAATATAGAAGTTTCTTTTTATTATTAGGCTGATTACTTAATCTTAGAGTTGCTATCAGGTGCAACCACACGGTTGCAACTGAGATTATTAATAAAATATTGTAAAAAAAAAATATCACTCAATCTAATGACGCAATACGCAATCACTCTACTTTTCAAGTCACTTGAGTGTACTCGTAATTTTTTTCACAAAATAACGTTTTAAAGTAAATACTTGCAAAAGATCATCAGTTATTTCAACTTCTATTTTGTTGAACGTTTAATTGAAACGTACAAAGGTACATTCAAATTATAGCGCATGTAAAAGACCGCCACTATTACATGGGACCTAAACATACCGGTGAACTGTGGGTGTACTTTGGTACACCTCTGCCGAACTCTTCTGGGAGTACAGGCGTGATGGTATGTAATATAACTTGTTATTTTTGACAGTTGATCGAGTCCTCCACGGTTTGAGCAGCCACACAAGAGTAAATGTTTCTTTCTACTCAAGTAAGAATTTACGAAGTTCACTCAAATGACTAAAAAGCAATTTATTCGAGTTGAATCATCGTGTCGATCAAAGAATAAAATTGACGTGAAAGATGCATTAAAATTTTGTTTTTATATAAATATTTCATCATTTTACCCAGCACATAAAACCAAACTAAATATGACTTACGTTTTCGTCAAAGATCAGTTTCTGGTACAGACACGAGAAATCATCAAAGCCTATTTCGCCCCTTCTGTCAGTGTCTACCTCTTGGAACAAATCCCGCAGCTTGTTCGTGGAGATCTTGCAATTTATCTTAGGCAGAAATCCCTTCACCTCCTTCAAGGTAATACTGAATAACAAAGCCCTTATGAGTCTGATTGTTCCAATAACTACTCAATAGTGTACATGTATACAATAAAAACATTAAAATAGACATAATACAACATGTAATACTGCAATACTATGGAGTTAAAGATGTTGAAGTAAGGCCAGCGCAAGCAATGTTTCCCTTATTTCAAGATATGCAAAAATACGCCATGGAGAGCCATATCCTAAATTTATTGTTCAGTGTGAAATTATTTATCAGCACAACACTGCTGTGTCTGCGCTAGCCCTAATTGAAACAAGATAATCACCTAAATTCTGTTTTATTGTTATATGGGGTGGCGATCTGCCCGAAACACGGAACGTACATCCGCCGAATATCTAAAACATCTGTAATACTAGAGGAAGCGCAGGTGCGTTCCCATTTCAGAGAGTGTCTGTAATTATGTAATAAGGTATCCATACTTTTGAAACCAAAACACAACAACGCTTCCCCGGCCGAACTCCTTAATAAAAAGCCCTACAACATGCTTATTTGGTATTCATAAAAAAGCGACTAAAGGGGAAATAAAACAACAACAACAACCAAAGCGATTCTATTAACAGCCTTTACTTATTTCTAATGCTTAAATAAATCAACACCAAGAAAAGACTGCATCCTAGGACTAGCTGAGCGTCGCATTGCGTTGCATCGCATCCGGCTCTGCATTTCGTCAAAACAATATGTGCTTATGTTTCGGCATAATTTGTGTTAAACGCGGTTTTTTCGCCGATGCGTGTCAACGCATTACTGACTGCTCAAAACACAAGACATCCAGCACTACTCAACCCTGCTAGGGATACTGCATTACTCCTCACGTTAGCCTCAAGTCTACACGCTTACCGTAGGTTTACCGATAACTTTCTTCGTTCACGACATGTGTAACACGACAAATGGCGAAGTAGAAGTATGAAGCATTGACGATGGGTTAGTCTTAAAATTAAATGAAAATCACAAAATAATTATTTGGCATATTTACATGTCGATTAATCTTTTTTGCGAAAGCATTTTAATAGTATGTGTTAAAGGCTTGTAAAAAGTAAGGAAAGCAAGAGAAAAAACGAATTTAAAGAAAATTATTGTGATGTTTTTTATAAAGCCCCTGTATTCAAGGTAAGCAAGAGTTATTCATCCTTGTTGCAGCAACATGATTTTGTGATAAAGGAAACATGTTGCACAGAAGTGCAATCTCATTTTATTGTAATAAATATTTGTTGAAGCTATGGTCTTCGAACTGCCATGCCACAGGCACTTGGCAATGTAATAGTGTAGCTTTCCATCAATTGGATCTGACTTCCATAGATTATTTCTTGTTTGCAGAGATTGAGTAAATTGTTAGCAACATGTTTACGGCAATACAAAAATATGTTACTGCAGCCGTGCTGCACTATAGCATGTAGCTGGAACATTGCACACCCGCAAACACCCCTATCTGACAATTTTTCGCCGACGACACGGTTGGCGCAGTGGTCGAGCGATCGACTGCCGCGCTGCGTGTCGCGGGTTCGAATCCCGCACGGAACAAATATTTGTATGATCTACAGATAGTTGTTCCTGGACTGGCTGTTTGTGTATGTGAGTTTATGTGTTTGTAAACGCACCCACGATACAGGAGAAATTCCTAGTTCCAAGAAAGTGTGGGGCAACGTTTTTTAAAAAAAAAAGAAAAAAAAAATTAAGTTACAATCATAATACAAGCACTGAATTTTTACTTATATATGCTTTAATATTCTTTATTTATAAAATATTCTTTATTTTAGGTGATACTATAGGCATACATGTAGTATTTATGTTGAACATTAGATTTTATTATCAGTGATATCATGATAGTTGACAGGATAGAATGAAAGAAGAAACCCTGTTGGCCCCAGCCCTCAAGTAACATGGCAGAAGAAAACATGCTGCCCCACCCCTCAAGTAACATGGCAGAAGAAGACGTGTCGTTCTTCCCACCCCTCAAGTAATATGGAAGAAGAAAATATGTTGCCCTGCCCCTTTAGTACCATGGAAGAAGACACGTTGCCCGCCCCACAAGTAACATGGCAGAAGAAAACATGTTGCCCCACCCCTCAAGTAACATGGCAGAAGAAGACGTGTGGCCCCCCCACCCCTCAAGTAACATGGCAGAAGAAGACGTGTGGCCACCCCCACCCCTCAGGTAACATGGCAGAAGAAAACATGTCGTTCTTCCCACCCCTCAAGTAATATGGAAGAAGAAAATATGTTGCCCCGCCCCTTTAGTACTATGGAAGAAGAAGACATGTTGCCCGCCCCACAAGTAACATGGCAGAAGAAAACATGTTGCCCCACCCCTCAAGTAACATGGCAGAAGAAAACATGTTGCCCCACCCCTCAAGTAACATGGCAGAAGAAGACGTGTGGGCCCCCCACCCCTCAAGTAACATGGCAGAAGAAGACGTGTGGCCCCCCCACCCCTCAAGTAACATGGCAGAAGAAGACGTGTGGCCACCCCCACCCCTCAGGTAACATGGCAGAAGAAAACATGTCGTTCTTCCCACCCCTCAAGTAATATGGAAGAAGAAAATATGTTGCCCCGCCCCTTTAGTACTATGGAAGAAGAAGACATGTTGCCCGCCCCACAAGTAACATGGCAGAAGAAAACATGCTGCCCCACCCCTCAAGTAACATGGCAGAAGAAGACGTGTCGTTCTTCCTACCCCTCAAGTAATATGGAAGAAGAAAATATGTTGCCCCGCCCCTTTAGTACTATGGAAGAAGAAGACATGTTCCCACCCCACAAGTAACATGGCAGAAGAAAACATGTTGCCCCACCCCTCAAGTAACATGGCAGAAGAAGACGTGTGGCCCCCCCACCCCTCAAGTAACATGGCAGAAGAAGACGTGTGGCCACCCCCACCCCTCAGGTAACATGGCAGAAGAAAACATGTCGTTCTTCCCACCCCTCAAGTAATATGGAAGAAGAAAATATGTTGCCCCGCCCCTTTAGTACTATGGAAGAAGAAGACATGTTGCCCGCCCCACAAGTAACATGGCAGAAAAAAACATGTTGCCCCACCCCTCAAGTAACATGGCAGAAGAAAACATGTTGCCCCACCCCTCAAGTAACACGGCAGAAGAAATGAGTGGCCCCACCCCTCAAGTAACAAGGCAGAAGAAGACGTGTGGCCCCCCCACCCCTCAAGTAACATGGCAGAAGAAGACGTGTGGCCCCCCCACCCCTCAAGTAACATGGCAGAAGAAAACATGTTGCCCCACCCCTCAAGTAACACGGCAGAAGAAATGAGTGGCCCCACCCCTCAAGTAACATGACAGAAGAAAACATGTTGCCCCACCCCTCAAGTAACACGGCAGAAGAAATGAGTTGCCCCACCCCTCAAGTAACATGGGATTAGGGCAGGAAGATGATAGTGATGATGATAGATTTTATTTACAACCGTGTTTTGAATTTTTAAATGAAATTTAAACCTGTATCAAGGCAATAAGGCTTCTTATTGCCTTGATACAGGTTTAAATTTCGTTGAATTCTACTGGTCAATAGGGAGATGTCTAAAATGTATGAATAAATATTGACCTAGTTTAGAAATAGATTCTGTAGCCGATTCTGAGGAAACTACTTTTAAGGTGTGTCGTTAATATGTTAGACATTTTAGATATTTTACAGACAGATACTCGGGGTCACTTGAATACGTAAAAACTCCAAATCATATTAACAGATAAAATTTGTGAAACAGATAAACCATGGTGGATTTCAGGTGCTCTATGATATTAGTGAATGGGATGGCTCTGTACATCATTTATTATTTTAGTGAATACACATTTTTTTTACTCATTTAATTCCTAATGTTTTTCATTGTTATATTATTATGCTTATGATGAGGTGCTTGGTGTTCTGCAATGAACTACCCGAAACAAAACACCTTTCTCAATGTAATATTGTGCATTTTATTATCCAGTGCTTGTACTTTTTAAATAAAGATAGTGAAATATAATCATTGCATTATATTTATAGTACACCCTACATCCAATATATTCTACAAGGTTCATTGGTTAGAAATTTAAAAACATTGAATTCTTTTTTTTCCGCTAACAGTAAACAAAGATTATTCACTATTCAGATTAGACAATAGTTTATCCTACTGAAGGTTAGGAATATTTTAATAAACATTTTATAAAATAAGCATGAATACTTACTTCTCATTTGCGTTTTCTATGGCGTAGAACTCTTTCCGCAGCCATCTCTCTATTTGTAATGGATATGAAGCATTGAGAGCCTCATCTAATAGAAACCTGGTTCCCTTTACCCAGGCTTCGCACTCCTTATCAGTTTGAGCTATGAAAAGGTTAATTCTGCACAATGACTCAAACTCAAAAATAATACACATTGCTTGAAGTGTGTTCATGCAGCAATCATAACAATAACTTGGCAAAGCAAGTTCTGTGAAACTCTCACAACCAACCAGGGATTTATGAGAAAATCTGATGGGTGCGGTATAATTAGACATGTTTACAAACTATTACCTGCAAATGAAGCTGCGCGTAGTTTGAATTCTGCTCCATAGTAGATGGTGAAACATTTGGAGTGTTCAAGCCTCTTCACCTCCTCCGGCCAGCGCTCGAAGTGCTTGGATGCCTTTCCCACCCTCACTTCCTTGATGTCTCTAATATCCAGAGCTCCTTCGTATGCATTCTTCTGCGGAACGCCTGTCCTGCTCCAAATAATTTGATGGGTCTCTCTTCTTACAGAGAGAGAACGACGCTCGGGTCGCTTCCTCGGATAAAATTTGAGGACTGTAGAGCCACGCTCGATGTGAGATATGAGCTGGTCAGCCTCATGTATGAGTCTTTCGTGGGCCCCCCCATTATAGCAGACTTGATTCATTGCACTGCCGCTGTCTCCGCCGGGTGTAATGAAACTGGCAGCAACACCAACTACATGGGTTAGTATGCTGAACGGATGCACTTATGTATGAGCAACTATTTTCAATTGAATAAACTAAACCCGTGTGGCCGTGTTTCACACACACACACACTTCGCGATATTTTGTTTGTTTGACATTTTCCCAAACCGATCGTACCAAATGCAAAATGCAAATGACTGACTTTACTATCTGAATGGAATATGAATGAGTGGCTGTCTGAAATGAATGAAGGTATACGGTTGCGTTCAGAATAAAATATTCTTGATTCTTCACTTTTTGAGGCTGGCAATCACAACTAAAAAGCTCTCTATTCACGTTTTTTCTAAGGTTCAACATTTCTATAACAATATCGTTTCCCCTCACGAACGAGAATCGGACCGATTATCGGACTGATTTTTAACAGTTTCTTCTCGCCGACGAATAAATCTGTCAAAAATCGGTTCGATAATCGGGCCGGCTTTCGGTCGTGTGGGCAGACCCTTGATCAAAATTTAACACTACAAATAAACAATTAACAAACGGTCTTTTTTGCTATAATCCTTCTTATTGATGTATAGTATTACTTCTTATTTTCTACAACTTGTACAAGGAATGTCGTAAAGGTAGGATGTTTCTTTAATAAGTACATACGTAAAGATCACGAGCTCGCTTTTTCAACAATGATAATATGATTGTGCCAAAATATTTTATTTTATAAGCTATTGTAGCTGAGCTCGGAGTCAGATAGGTAGAAAAGGCGAAGTTTTAGACACAATGGGCGGAGGATAAATACTCGGAAGATAAATACTCGAGTATTTATCCGAAATGGATAAATACTCGTTTTCAACCATTTTTATCAGATATTTACTCAAAATGATGGATATTTATATTTTTTTGCGAATCTGATGGTTATTTTCATAAATTTAATGACTATTATTATTTTTTGGGCTTTTCAAAATACTACACTATTACATTATTATACTTTTGATGTCAAAACGAAGCAATGTGGTTCTTACTATACCCTATACGGTTTCTTTTGTTTCGCTTATCTTACACCCTACCCCCGCACCGCAGTGTCCGAGCAGTGCCCAGGTTTGCGTCATAAAGAGCGCACGCGCAAGTATGAAAGATACTACGGGTTGATGGATTGTCGTGACTGGTTTAATTTTTCAATAAGTTGTTGCTGGAAGAAGCCATATCTGATGAATGGTGCAACAGTTCGCTGGTGCCCATCTTTAAAAACAAGGGTGATGTGCTGGAGTGCAACAACTATAGAGGAATAAAGCTGTCACATAATATGAAAGCTTGGGAGAAAGTCATTGAAAGGCGGCTGAGAGAAGAGAGTGAGATTTCACAAACCAATTCGGTTTTATGCCAGGTCGGGGTACAACGGATGCCATTTTCGCTATTCGCCAACTGTGCGAAAAATACAGAAATGCACGTAAAAACTTGCACATGGTGTTTGTTGACCTCGAAAAGGCATACGACAAGGCATACGACAGGGTGCCTCGTGCGCCATGGTATCTGGAGGCGCTGGTCCTCGCGCGCCTACACGAGTGGCGCGCGGAGGCACTGGGCCGGGGCGAAACTCCGCTGCCGCGGCAAATTGCCGCCCTGCGGACGGAACTCCGGCTCGATCTCATGGCGACATGGAGAGAACGACTGTCTCAACCTCGTGCAGGGCACGCCTCGATTGAGGCGGTAAGTCCCCTCTTTGAGGAGTGGCTGGAGCGGCGCCACGGCGCCCTCACCTACCGCCTGACGCAGGTCCTCACCGGACACGGATGTTTCGGGAGGTTCCTGCACCTCATCGGGCGGGAGGAAACGCCCGGATGTCATCATTGCGAGGATCGCCCCGAGGACACGGTGGAGCATACTCTGGCGGTGTGCCCTGCTTGGGCTGAGCACCGCCGAGTCCTCGAGGCGGCCATCGGCGGCGGCGCCCTCTCGCGTCCGGCACTGGTTCAGGCCATGGTCCGGAGCGAGGGGGAATGGGAAGCAGTCGCCTCCTTCTGCGAAGCTGTAATGCTAGAGAAGGAGGCGGCGGGACGGGAGAGGGAAAGGAGGGTCCCCCGTCCCAGCGGCCGCCGCGGTAGAAGATCCGGGCGTCGGGAGCCACGTGACGACTCCCGGCCACCGTAGACGCGGGTCTGTGGACGGTGAGCAATGGGTAGCTCACCGTCCGTACGTTCACTAGCGACAGACCGTGTCGACGGCGCGTTCGTGTTCCACGCGCGCCTCAAAGAGATGTCAGCAAAATTTGATGGGGCCACTGAGGGCCGATGCCTGCCGGGGCTGCGGGTTGTTCGAAAGAGATACCGCGCCCCCGGAACGCAAAGGGCACATGAAGGAACATAGACGGGTTTTAGTCAGTAAAAGTCTGACACTCCCTCCCGCCCCGCCCAGGGCGGGGGAAGTTATTTGATGATTTCCCGTCTATAAAAAAAAAAAAAAAAAAAAGGGTGCCTCGTGAGGTTTTGTGGTGGGCCCTTAAGGCGAAAGGTGTGCCTGGGAAGTATGTACAATTGATTCGTGCAATGTACAGTCCATGCAGTACACAAGTCCGATCTACAGTGGGGACTACTGGCGACTTCAATGTGGCTGTCGGCTTGCATCAAGGGTTGGCCCTCAGCCCTTACCTCTTCCTGATAATAATGGACGCTTTGAAGTCGGAAATCCAAGAAGAGGCTCCCTGGTACATGCTGTTTGCCGTGTGCTGGTTGCTGAGAGTGGTCTAGAGGTCCAGAGCAGATTAGAGGTATGGTGGCAAAGACTAGGGTGTGTCGGTCTGAAGTTAAGCAGAACTAAGACCGAATACTTGTTCTGCGACTTTGGCGGTCTCTCTATTCCTGTGCCAATATCTCTCGCCGGAACGTGCATACCGACCCGCTCCGACTTCGGTACCTCAGGTCGCTTGTCCAAGGAGATGGCGGAGCAGACCGCGATGTAACGCACCGGATCAACTCAGGGTGGATGAAATGGCGACAGGTCACTGGAGTAACTTGCGATCCGCAGATGCCTCTCAAGTACAAATCTGTGATAAGACCTGTCGTACTGTATGGATCCGAATGTTGGGCTGTGAAGAAGACGGATGAACAAAGATTGCATGTTGCGGAGATGAGAATGTTGAGATGGATGTGTGGTGTGATCAGAATGGATAAGGTAAGGAATGAGTATATTAAAGGAAGTTTGAAAGTAGCGCCAGTGACAGAAAAGTTGAAAGGGAATCGTTTGTCTTGGTATGGACATGTAAAGAGGAGGGATGAGACGCATGTGACCAAAAGAGTCATGAATATAAATGTGAATGAAGAGGGAGGCCAAAGATGGATGGATTGTGTGAAGAATGATATGAAAGAGAAGGGAGTCAGTGATAGATAGTATGACGGTTGACAGGTTGGCATGGAAGAAGAACATGTTTGCTTCGACCTCAAGTAAAATGGGATAAGAGCAGGAAGATGATGATGATCTAACTTTGACACTGCTTGACGAAAATACATATTAATGATTGAGTATTACAGGCTTTTTGTTATTTTTAAACTGATTAATACAGCACGGTACAAATCTATATTTTCAGATTTTCATTTATTTCAATCCTTTTGCTTGTAAAATAACAAAATTTACGATAGATAACGTAACCAAAACTGTAGGTAGTATTTATCCGCTTTTTGGATAAATACTCGAGTAAAAACGGACATTTATTGAGTATTTATCTATTTTGAGTATTTATCCGAATAAAATTCCAACACTCACAGTACTTAATGAGCTCAGGCAGGCAAACCTTTTTCGATTTTTATGTGTTTGTCAGAAAATAGTGTTTCTTTAACTACCTCTGGCCGAGGAGCTGGAGCTCTCATGCATCTCACCATCCCGCGAGGCAGGTTTTACTCTGCTAGTCTGATGTTCAGATGGATCTCGGCGTCACCATCACCTTTTGACTACGGCTTGTACAGTTTAAGATAAGAAATTCTCGTCAAAAATCGTCTCTCGCTGGATCCCTACCTTAGGTCATACCATCTTGGCCTGAAAGTAGTGTAAGTATTGTATAAGTATAATATAATTATATAAAAATACTTGTAATAAAAATAACAGTGAGCAACAGTTGGTGGGCACATAAATAAATTGTTTTGTCAGTGCCGTGAATGGGAATCCTATTAACAGTGGAATTTAATTTATTACTCGTGTAACATCTCCTTAATCTGAATGCATCGGCCGGAGGAGCAATGAACGATTACTGAACGAACTGGAGTTATCTGCTGAACTAGGAGTGGAGGCAGCCGTGGGTAGTGCATTTATTGATTTTTATAACCGGTGCGCCAGAAGCATAAAACATTTAAAGGTCATGGCGCAGGATATTTTTAAATCAAAAACACCCCCTCACCTTTCATTCTATTGATCCCCCACTTACCTGTAGGAGCATGCGTCACAAGTTAACAAAGAGCTTGCAACAGGCTATTTATATATTATTATTTTCAGCAGGTTTTCAAAGAAAAACAACCTTGCCTTGGGAGGGTATTTTCCTACAATTTCTATTCTTATAAGTAAACAACGGAACATAATATAGGGAAATCTTTTTTTAATAAAATCTTTTTAACTAGTCTGTAGGTAGTTATAATCTCATGTGGTCGTAATTGCGACTGTTGTGTGTGGGGCCCCAAAGGAGAATGGACAAAATGGTACCCGGCTCCAATAGATATGATGGTAGTGTCGTTTAAAAGGTCTTACCAAGAGGAACAATATTTACTATAGCCACCAGTCTCAAATCTTATTGCGTTTGGAGATAAACGACAGTCTTACTAACTAATAAAAACCTTGTTCCTTCGGTTGCCCTTTGCGTTCTAGGGCCACGGTAACCTTTTTAGACAGTCCCGTGGCCCCGGCAATAAACATACATATCATAGTATATTAGGTCCTACTTATCTAAGTATATTATGTTCTTCATTTTAAATAAACACAGGTGATGCCACTTAAGATGGTCATTACCAATAACAATAGATAACGGTTAGCAGTACAAACAAAAGGGCCTATCCTTTCTAACTCGATATTAGCTACCTGGACACTGTGCGCACGTGTGAATTCATCGGACCTTCGAAAGTCACTTCTATTATTGTAATGCGTTATTATTTTGTATTAGCGTTCCATAAGCTCTGTAAGTGCAAGCGAGATAGACATAGAGAAATGATTTATGGCCCGACGACTTTGTTGAATCCGCGCTTACTATAACAAAAATGTTGTTAGGTTAGGTTAGGCCTAGTGCCTCCGCGCGCCACTCATGTAGGCGCGCGAGGATCAGCGCCTCCAGATCCCACAACGGCAATATATCATCGTCTAAGTCTATCTTATTCCAGCTTTATTTTACTAATATAAGTAGTTTGTAGTAAATTCTCATTTATAAAACTTAGTGAGATTACTGCTTCCCAAACGTGAATAGGGACAGGCGCCATGGTAGACGTTTATCTGCATCAAAATATCTTTTCAATTATATATTAATGATGACTATTGGAGCGGGTACCACGTTCCATACATTTTTGCCCATTCTCCTTTGATTCCCAGATTATGGGATATTGGGTTTTCCCACTATGAAATCACAGAAAATCCCTGAGTTTAGAAGCACGTAAAGCTTTTGGGCCTGCACTCGATCTCTTCCTAGTCGTGTCATGTCAGATTGCTGTAGGTACCATCGAAATAGGAGAATGACAGATGGGAGAGTGCACCTGTGTTTGCGTACACACTACAGCACTTTATTATCTCCTTTATGCTTGGTTTGAAATTGGCCACAGTAACCGAAACTCGGTTCGACAAAAAACGGTATGGAATGAGAGAACGTTATAGCATGTAACCCTATTAAAGATCAAAAGTGGCGTCTTTGTTTCAGATTAACAGACAGCCTAGAAGCTCATTATTTAGCCAAGAATCGAAACCTATTTTTTTTTGTACAAACGCGCCAACTGTTTTTTATTATTGTACTAAACGTTAATGTAGATGTTAAATATATTCTTTATTACAGAGATTTATATTATTCTTTGTGTAATGCATCACTAAAACAAACAACGTCATAGAGTTGAACCACCTACACCTCCCCCTCCCCCCCATTTAGTTAGTTCGGTTGATTGCTTTCATTAAGTAAACATAACTTGAAGGTGTACCTACCAATATAGCGATGTACCTATATGTATTTTGGTCGTAACCTTTTACAGAAAAATCCACTATGCCTATTACTGATAGGCGAACCCACACACTGTGATTGCCTACGTAGGTAGTTCACATTATTTTGGTGGTCGCGTATTCGAGCAATATTATTTTACTTTAGGTACTGCCTCGTTAGCCTAGTGGTCTTAAGCGCAACTGCTACCCTGGAGGTCTTGGGTTCGATTGCCAGGTCGAGCAAAGTTTTATTGGGTTTTTATATGTAATTCTCGGAAGCAGCTCGGAGTTAGGATTTATGCCTGGTTAATGGCAATAGGCTCGCCCCCTATTAGATGGAACCTAAAGATACCGGCGCGGCGGACTGTGGGTGTACATTGGTAAACCTCTGCCTAACCTTCGGGGAATACAGGCTTGATGATACGTATGTATATTTTTTTGTATTTATTAAATTGACATGCTTGTAGTACAATTTATAGTCAAGATTGACCACTGGTTAACATACTGACCATCAAAAAAGAAAAATCTTGCCCTCAGCACCAAGCTACTGAATTTATCCAATTTAACCCCCGACTCAAAAAGAGGGGTGTTAGGTATAAGAGTGACGTGTCTGTATGGCACTGCGGCACCGTAGTTCTTAAACGAGTGAACCGATTTGAATGCGATTTTAAAACAGGTTTCCTAGCGATGGTTCTTAGATATATTTCTTGTCACATACAAAATAGTAGTAAGTTCGGAATTATATCGATGTTGTTTAAGAGTTTTGTTTACGTATAATAAAAAGTCTGTCGTACGTAAAAAAAAAAAATTAAAACACTGGTATTCAGCTGCATCCGGTTAGACTGGAAGCCAACACCAACATAGTTGGGAAAAGGCTAAGCAGATGATGATGGGAAATCATCAAATTACTTCTTTCGCCCTGCGAGGGAGAGAGTGTCCGACTTTACTTGACTAAAACCCATCCATGTTCCTTCTTGTGCCCTTTGCGTTCCGGGTGCTGGGAGTGGCGTGCTGGGCACATTTTGGTTTGTCTATACATGACTGTGACGGCACAAAGGTTATGGCGTCCGCCACCCAGCATGAGGTTGTGGGTTCAATTACAAGCAATTATCAATGTGACCTTTACGATTCATTCGTAGGTACTTTCTAAGTTTATCTAAAGACGTCACTTACATTGGTGAAGAAATTTAATACTAGCTGACCCGCCACGACTTCGTTCGCGTGGTATCCTACCCCTACCCTCACCCTACCGACATTTCCGACCTTTTTTTTCGTTTCATTGTTTTTAAGATGTATTCTGCTATTCGGGACGGAAACAAATCCAACAAATCAAAAACCATGGCAATCGGTCCAGCCGTTCTCGAGTTGTTGTAACAAACACGACTTTCTTTTATATATATAAATAGATATAAGTCTGAAACCGGCAATCCACCCTAAGCAGGAGTGGTGATCAATCTTCGTGCATGCCTATGAGAAGGGGCCCTTAACCAGCAATTGGATAATAATAGGCTGGTATATTTTTATTTCTTTGAAGTAGTTTTGAGACCTATTCTCTATCACTTTATAAGAGACTAGCGAACTGCCCGCGACTTCGTTCGCGTGGCTTATTTCATCCGCGTTGGTTACTGCTCCGTTCCCGTCGGTCGTAGCGTGATTTCGCCTATATAGCCTATCTTACTCAGGAATAATGTAGCTATTGGTGAAAAAATTTTAAAATCGTTTCAGTAGTTTCGGAGCTTATTAGGTACAAACAAAGTCTTTCATATTTATAATATTAAAATATAAAAAAAAATCTAGCGGTTTTTTTTTCAGATACTTACAAGTCAGGATTCGAGTCGAGTATATTTGTTGTAGTATTTACTCTGAAAAAATAAATACGTGCATAATTCTGGATAAAGAAAACCACATATTAATTAAAACATTTTATTTGTTAGAAAAAAATATACACTTATAGTTATCTCAAAATATTTTATTCTCAGTGTCCATCTCTACATAGATCGGAATTTGCAAATTCAACAATGGGATGCCTACGTTACATTTTATAAATAAATATCTGAACAGAACACCTAGGCAGCTACGTTCTAATAATTAATAAATCACCGAAGCCAAGTTGCCTAGATATAACCATATTATAGCTGTAAGTCTTTCATATTAAATAAATTAAATTATATCAAATTAACTTTTACCCAAATAAGGTAATTCTTTAATTATGCCTTGCCTTGCTTTGTTTTGTTATCCCTGAATCAACATGAGAGTCTAGAATATCCGCAGACAAACAGAACATCATTCCAAAAATACGTATTTTATATATTTTAACTTTATGAGTGATCACAATAATAGGATGGACGAATTGAGCGCGATATACTTAATTGCAAAAGTGCTTAGCAACATAACTATAACTGTTAAAAATTAGTCAAAGCTCTGTTCAACTTACCCTGATTAACAAATATATAATTAGCATTGACTAACTTTTAAATAATTAATTAACCATTTGATCGATAGAAATAATGTATTTACATAAATTCTATTAGGCTGACGCGCTGTCTGTCTGCGGAGTCCAACAATAAAACAAGCGAGCTCTTCAATGTCAGTATATAAAGACATTACTCGACACGGTAACGGGGAAGGGTAACCGGCAAGAAAACAACTATTATGTAAATAAAACTGTAACAACTTGATATAAACGAGGGTAAGGCAGGCACTGCGCAGCGTCCGTGGCCATACAAAAAGGTATTTATTGCCATTATTATCGAGATCTTTACAACCTTGCTAACATTAACAGACCCGGTCGTCGCACCGCCCCGCCCTCAACACATACAAATTCAGATCTACGCGACGTAACAGTAACTATACTAACAACGAGTACGCACGTGGTCTCCGATAATGACACACATCAACACGGCATGTTCTAAACATAAGCTTGTTCTAGATGAAATCACCATTATTAAGACAGATCAGTGTGTAAATACTGAAACCACGTGAGAATAGTTGCGTCTCGATACATTCAGAGGCGACGCAGCACTGGCGTCGCGCCGCGTCGCCCTGCACAGTACCAACTGCTCCATTATGAATTTAATAAAAACAGTCGTTTGATAGCTCTCACCATTGCTTGTTGTTAGTTTGGAATGTTTGTGGCGTTTGTTCAGGCGGCTGATCGTAACGGTACATCGATAAGGCCCTATCAAAACTATAATCGGACATTGAGGTTTAAGTGGACGCGATAGTAGAAATGTTCTAATGTCCACTCCAGATAGCTTACAAAAAATTACGCTTCGAAGTGGTTTAAATAACCGTGTAAAACCATTTATTTCAGATAAAGTAACAACAATAACCCAAATTTACAAAAATATCGAATCATTTGTTATGTGGCGCAGTTATGGAGAAGCGTTCTAGAGGCCTAGAGCGCTTCCGAAATGAGATCGCGTTACAACCCAGAGTTAGGAATAGTCCATGAAAAGCAATGTTACTCTGACGGCTCTATCGTGTGAGACTAAACTAGACGAGAGAGCTGGTGAAGGACCAAGTAAGGGGCGACAAGCGCCTTGTTCACTAAGAGTTTGCTATTTTTGGTAATCCCACAGTTGTGTTGTGCCCCAATAGGGGAAAAGTAACAATTGATATAGCCACTAGTTCAATAACTGCCATCAAATTATATAAGTTGTACGAAACCAGCACAAAAATCGCGATGCACCTACAAAAATATTATATACGCGGATGACAGAATTGAACACGAACCGACACGGCGGCTTCACATTACAATTATTTTAACATTTATAACTCCTTTACTGGACTACTAACATCGTTTAAAATGCACATGTAACGCATACTAACACTTAAGACGGATATTCTTGACATGCGACAGACTAAAGAGTCTATATATACTCAATACTACTTTATCAGTTCGTAATTAACGTCATGCGCTTAGTGGTGGCATGTGAAGAACTCCGGTACGTCTGACCACATGATGAAGGAAGCCATGGAACATTAATACTCGTTATATTGCAATGTGTAGTCGCTCGGAGTCGCGGTCGCTAGTGGCTAGGGCCCGGTGGCGGCCGCTTGCATCACCTCGTCGAAGGCCTGCTCGAGGCAATGCTTCAGCTCGGCATAGGACACAACGAGCACGCTTTGTTCGTCGCGCGACATAAGCTCCACCTGGGGGAAGAGTATTGATGACAACAAATACATACAACAGTACAATATGAAAGAGTCTTCAAATGATTTTATTTTAGGTACCCTATGAATGCATGCGAATCAGATTTTAGTAAAAGAGGTACGTTTCCCTTAAGAGGCTAATCGAACACAGGACACCGAAAATACTCATTTTTTTGTCGCCCAGTCTGGACCATTGATACATTATATACAAGGCTGAAAAAAATTGAGTGTTTAGTCAACGGTTCAAAGAAAGACTTATCTATAAATATTTCACAAAAATATAGTGGTATCGTTTTTTCGGTTTGAACTAATTCAAATATCCAACATTAAAATCCAAAGTTACTCATAGACATACCTTAGCAGAGGTGCCTCCATCGAGCTGGTTGAGGCAGTGCGCCAGATGAGCCTGGTCAAGCCAGGGCCTTCCGTCGGCAGACACCGAGTGGAACAAGTAGTCTCGGAACAGTTTCAGCATGTACCGGTCCCCAGTCTCCGACCAAGATGCGTCTAGATTCAACCTAAAATCAGTCTGGGAGTTTTACATTTATTTACGATTTCTCGAACAATATGCAGATATAAGTTAAAAGTGCTTTCATCTTCTCCTACTGTGAAATGCAAAGTCTATTTGCGCCTTTCGCCTGTCAGTATTATTACCACATTAATCGAAACCACTTTTCAGATTTAGGTGATGAGTTTTATTTAACTTTATACTAAAGAATAAGGCAAATGTTCACTGGCTATATTTTAGTTTATGTGAGCCAATGGTAATCTTTTCATTAAACTGTATAATCTTTAACCTTCATTAATATTGATCGAAAACATTTATTCTATATTATCAAACTAATTTATCGCTCATTATTACAACAAGGCTCTGACACGGCAATGGCCCGGCCGGTTTCACCTAAAAATTCAATTGTTACCTGCTGGTGCACCGCCCGCAAGCCGTCAACTTTTTATCTTGTCCTTAAAAACATATTTTAAGCACACGACTAAAACTTGTGATTTGAATGGAAAATTATTTGCAGTGACGGATCTGTATTGTTATCGTGAGCGACGACCTTAACAACCAGTTAAGGGAGCAATTTAGAAATCAAATAGAATAGGTCCAATTTGATTTCTAAATTGCACTATGCAGATCGTTAGCTCATCGCCGCAGATCGCAGTAATTGCTTCCTGTGCTCGATTGGATGCACGTGATATGCAAGCTCGTGGGAATAAGTGGGTTCTTTAGTAAGGCGAGGCGACCTATAGTACATCACCTTGGATATTTTGTGTATGAGACATGGAGAATGTGTATTTTACGGACACAAAAAAAAGTATTTATTGTACAGTAATGTGAGTGTATGAGGGTGTGTTTGTGTGTGTGGAGTGTCACGAGTTAACTGGAAGGGTCCGATTAAACACAATTTACTTAAAAATGTCATTTTCGCATTAAAAATATTCTGTGTTTTTCTCGGACATAGGCACATAGTTCATTCCAGTACGCCAGACTACACTGTCACTCACTCGGGCCTCTCGTTAACGACTCCTAACTTGATAAGAATGCGGAGCAGTCGTCCATTGTCAATCTCGCGAGCCAGTTGGTCCTCGAAAACATCTGCACGTCGCTCCAAGGCCTCCACCTATAACCACATTAGTATTATGCTACTGTCTTTTGCAAAATTGAATTATTTTCCCTCTGTCTACTTCAACTCGTGTCTGCTAGTTTTAGTATCCCCTATTTGATCAGCAAAACATGAATAATAATGTGTCATCCTGTGAGGGTAAACACAATAATTAACTGCCTATAATGACATAAACATCGTCAAATACAAAAATAAATAGCAGCAGGTTGCAACATAAAATATGTCAAACTATTTCTGACTAAATACGATAAACACTATTTTAATAAAAGCAGATGCATGCCCATTACATATATATATATATATTTCAGTCAGTCTAACTACATACAAATGAACGGCTGCGATAACAACACAAAAATGCATTGTATCATCCAGAAACTGATAGTTATTACCTGTTAGTAAATACTACTTTCACTTCTTTTACTAATATGCGCACATATGAGTACATAATAAAGAACAAATAAATTTACCTGTGTGTAAAACCTTGCACCTATCATCGGCATGAGATCAGTGACGGAGCGGCGAGCAGTCGACGACGATAATAAATACCTAAGTGGAATTTAACATAATACAGAAATAACAATCTTAAATGTTGATCTCGAAACAGGTGAACGTCAAAAAGGTAATGATTTGACACAGAGGGACGCATACTGGGCACATAATGAGGTTGAAACATCGAAAGCTGAAGCGGTACCTATCAAGTTTAGGAATATATGTAACACCGACGACTAGCGGACAAATAAATAATAATCTACATCCATTCAGTATTAGACATAACATTATAATATCTGTAAGGTTACTCCAAAGACATACGTAATAGAGTGTTCTGTGCCAGGTGCACTGTTTGAATGCAAAAATCTTTGTTATAAGAGCATTAGTTCTTCATCTTCGGCCTCGAGTTGCTTTACTAAAAGCTACTACAGCTATGAAACCAGTTGTTGCAGACTTCGGAGCGAATGATGTCCGATCCCGCGACACGTGGATAGATCTGGTTTCTGATATTAACCCTGCCAATGTTAAACGATGATAACCTTTCTATTTACCTCATACTAAAACACAAATTATAGAGTCGATTGTTATTAAGGGACTGTGGCCAAAATTATAAGCAAAAGTCTTTTAGTTAAATAAGTATTGTCGTTTGCATGTATCCTATAAAATAAAATCTCGTTACTACATTTTTCTTTGGCAAGATATTTATTTTTATAATACCCGACAAGACTTGATTAACTTTACCGGATCCACACGACAGTAGCAAATCAAAGGAACTTAATTGGAATGATTGATGTTATTAAATAGCAATTTAAACTATAACTTATTATCGAAATAATTTAAAGCTCGCTCGCGACTTCTCACTTAATACATTCAACGCTAACTAACTATAGTATTATTATAATAATCGTTCGCTGTTGACAAAAAAAATAATGTTGAATCGCTTGAGTTATGTTATATGTTGAATCGTTAAATCATGAGTGTTTTGTCGTGTAAGTGAGCCTCAATAGTTAACTTGAAACTAAGCAAGAAAAAAAAAAGAAGACAAATAAACCATTTTTAGATCAAGTTAAGTAAACTAGTGGAGATTATTTCGCAGTCTTGTTGTTGGAGCGATTGTCACATGAATTGAATAAATAAATGTCGTGATAAACGTTCCATATAAGCTTTGTGACTTTAAAGTTATTTATAAGTACACTGTTCTGCGACGTTCGTAATAATTCATGAACGCGAAGATTTCTGAAGCGTATACTCTTTCTAAAGTTATCTTTACATAAATAATATTTGCTGTGTAAGTTACCTTTTATCTGTGAAAAGGAAAGTAATGTGTGTAGGTTTCTGTGTGTCTTTTTAAATAAAAGAGAATATGAAAAAAAAACGAATAATCTCCAAAATTGGGTAGTGTCTACCACCATCAGTTGACGTACTTTTTATGAACTGTCAAAATGCGATTCTCCCATAGATTTTGTATGGCAATAGCACAATGTGACGTCACTACGTGGCCTACTCAATTGACTTACTATTTATTATTTATTAATTTTAAAGTAAGTAAAAATCTAATTTTACAATAAATTTAAAATTAATCAGTTTTTAATGGCAAAATGCTTTTTTAGAGAAGTTGTGGCTTGAAATTATTGGTTAGTGGTGTCAACTACCCAATTATGATAAGAACCGAAAGTAATGCTGTAAGCTAAGACGATAGCGTAGTAAGGTAACGATTGTTTCATACAGTATAAGGTTCTTGAGGTCGGCGGAGTAGGTCCGCGCGACGAGCTCCATGGAGGCGGCGAGGTTGTCGCAGTGGATGGTGCGGCAGGCCAGCGCGAGAGCGAGGCGCCCCAGGGCCGTCAAGTCGTCTTGTTGAGCCTGTCACAACATTGTGTGCTTTGGTTGGCTCTTAAGTCCAAAATACTTGAGAAATAAGGACATATTATTGCATGTACAGTTAACAAAGCTATTTGGTATACAGGCAGCTTACATGTGACTACTTTTAAACAATGTTGTGAGTGTGCTGAGCAGTCAATTTCTTTAAATAACTCTCATGTGTGTCATAAGCTTAAAAAGTAATTTACGCATACAATAATAAATAATAATTATTGGCAGTGCAGTAGAAAGATAAATAATTTAGCCTGTATACCAAATAGTTTTGTTGACTCTACGTGTCTCGCACGACGACTTTTTTGCCTACATACGTCCCTAAATTTTGCGCACTTATGTACGATTTCCAACCATCGGGGGGCGCAGGCGTGCATTTCACTTTGTGCTAAATAAAATTAATAATAATAATAATAAAATTCGTTTATTGGGAACAGAAAACAATACAGTATTAAACAGATATAAACGATGGCAGTTGCAAAAGTTAAAAACTGTGGCGCAACTGCCAACGCCCGTCTCCTAGCAAGAGGATAAGTGTTCCTGATTAAGTGAAGGGTACTAGAAAAGGTTCGAGAAAATTTACTTAATACTAAGATTAAAAATAAAATAAAATGCAAGTATCAAATCGTAGGGTATGCCGTGTGTTTGTAGGTATGCGTGGGGGTGTGTGACTGTGTGAGAGTTTGTGGGTGTGTGAGGGTGTCTGTACAAACAAGGGTGTGTGCGTGTGTTGCTTTGTGCTAAAAAGTTAGACCTTCATGAGAGTTTCTGTTGAGTCGTAGGTTTGAGATTTCAACCAGAGGCAAAGTGTTTTCTTACATTGACTAAAGGTATTGGGGTAAATATTTATATTTTTATTAATTTTATTGTAAAGTTTTGAACTTAGGTATGCAAAATGGTGACGAGCTAGGGCTGTTCTGCGAGGTTCAGTATTGCATACACGATCAGATCGCCGTGTACTGGTACACTTGTCAGGATCATAATTAAGGTGTGAATGCGTACGTATTATTGTCCTAAAAATAAATAATTGTCTCACAGTTAGGACCTGGCAAAGAGAGTAGAGTGACGCTGTGGGATATAGGATCGGTTTTTTAGCAAGGACCTTCAAAACTGCTCTCTGTGCTCTTTCGAGCCGCAACATCACTGACTTATGCGCCCCTCCCCATACTGTGATGCAGTATCCCATTACTGATTGGGCAAGGGCAAAGTAAATATTAATTAGGGTATTAAAGTTGGCTGCACCTCTGAGTTTCTTAAAAACATATAAGAGTTTTCTTAGGCGACTTACTACAGAGTTGATTTGTTGGTGCCATTTGAGGTGACAGTCAACTATAACACCAAGGTATTTAATTGACTGAGTGGCTTCAAGTAGAGGGCAGTCACAGACAGTGTCTGCAGTTTGGTTCAGACAAGAGTGCGCGCGAAGTGAGATCGGAATTAGGGGTTGCCCAGACTTATTTGCGGAAAAAGTAATGAACTTGGTTTTGCTAATGTTTATAGTCAAGAGATTTAGACTCAACCATTTCATAACAGTACTCAAGGCCAGCTCAGCATTTAAGGTCGCCTCATTCCAACTACGCCCGTGAATAATTAGAGCTGTGTCGTCTGCATAAGTTACAATTTTACAGTTGGGGACTGACAATCGGCACAGCTCATTCACGTATATAAGAAAAAGGCTAGGCCCAAGCACGCTACCCTGGGGAACACCAAATTTGAGAAGTTTCTTTGAACTAAGGTGATTTTCAATTCTTGTGTGCTGTCCACGGCCCGTCAAGTAACTTTTAAAGATATCCAGGGCAACGCCACGAACACCAACGTCCTCCAGCTTTGAGAGAAGAATCGGGACAGAGACAGTGTCAAAAGCCTTAGAGAGGTCTAGAAATATTGTTAGACATTTGTTTTTATTCTCAAGGTTATCAATTACAGTATTTGTTAGTTCCAAAACGGCATCGTCTGTGGCTTTGCCACTTCGAAAGCCAAATTGGTTACTAGCTAAGATATTATGTTTTGAAAGAAATTTAATTAACCTAGCGTTCATAAGTTTTTCGAGAATTTTTGAGAGGGTTGTTAGAACCGATATTGGTCTGTAATTTGTGACACTGTCCCTGCCACCACATTTATAAATGGGACGGACAACCGCAGTCTTAAAGATGTCGGGGAAGACACCTAGTGTAAGGCATAAATTAAATATGTGAACTAGCACTGGAGTGATGATGAACCTAGTAGCTTTTACAATAGAAGTAGGAATGCCGTCAATTCCCACGGCAGACTTGTCCTTTAGACTAACAATGATGTTGTGAACCTCAGAGTCGTCAGTGAGGTATAGAGCCATAGAGTGAGACGGCTGGGAATTAGAGGGAGTGTCACACTTTGTGACTAACTCATTCGGGGTGGATATTTCGAAGGGCCGCGGCTGAGATATTTTTGAGGCAAGAAGGCTACCTACGTTTGCGAAGTAATCGTTTATCTTGTCAACTGATTGGGAGGGATTGTCACCTAGTTTTAATAGATCAGAGGATGGAATTTTGCTTTGATTTAGGTTAGCTAGCTGTTTAATAAGAGCCCATGTTGCTTTTGGGTTGTTACGAGCTTTGTAAAACTCTTCACGCTCATATTCAGTTTTAATTTTTTTTAAGAGATTATTACAATGGTTCCGGTAACGACAGAAAATTAACTTATGTGTTTCATTATCTGGATGTTTTTTGGACTTTCGATACAAATTGTCTCTATGCCGGATACACCTTAAAAGGCCTGGGGTAATCCACGGCTTTAAAATGCGTCGTTTACTGGGAGTTACAGAGAAATGAGAGTTAGATTTTATAACTGTAGACACTAAAGAGGTAAAAGACTCAGCAGCTACATTCGGATCATTGCAGTTAAGGATTTGACTAAAATCAGCGTTCGTGATAGACTCCACAACTTTTGGAACATCAACTTTTGGATTACTGTAACGGTGTTCAGATTTAGCTTTGATGTCCATATTACAAAAAAGAATCACAGGGGCATGGTCCGTTATAAGGGAATCGAGAACAAGGGTTGTAGTAATGGATGGACAGCGAATAATCACATGATCAAGACAGCTTGACAGTCTAGTTGGAAGAGTGTAAGCAGAGAGCATTCCATGGGACGCCGTTATATTGAGGTACTCGTCAGAGCTTGGGTCAGAACAATCTGGTGCTATGTTAATGTTCAGGTCCCCAATAATTGCAACAGATTTAAATTGTACAAGGGTTCCGAGTAAATTGTCCAGAGTGCAGAAAAACCGGCTCAAGTCTCTGCAAGCTGGAGAGCGGTATACAGCAACAAGAGCAAGCTTAGCAGAAAATTTAAGTAAGAGACAATTTGCATCACTGAGAGTGGGAATTTCGATGATAGCGTTAAAGATGTTTTTTACATAGACCACTACACCATCATTTTGACTTTCAAAGTTCGAAGCATGGCAGGTAAAACCGTCTAGAGGGGGGATAATATGACACTTGCTCAACCAGCATTCAGATAATATGATTACATCGGGTTGGTAAGTGAGCCTATGCAAAAATAAGACTAAGTTTTCAAAGTTACAGTTAAGACTACGTATGTTGGTGTGTAAGATTTTAAAGTCGTGTAAGGATTTGTTTAAAAAGTTTACACTATCTTCTGGTGATGAGGTAAAACCTTCTACACAATGTTTAAGGTTCATGTTTGCATGGAAGTCGGTTAAGTCCGCGCGTATGCGATCCGTATGCGTATATTATCCAAGCAGTATAAATTCCATTCAAACAGGAACCTTAACTATTATGTAGAAGCCTGAATTTTCAATAGCACGTGTGAAATGCGTGCCAGCGCCGCCCGTTACTTCGAAATCGTACATTAGGGTGAAAAATAGGTAAAAAAGATCAGTACTCAAACGTCCTTCACCCGCTTTACAAAGAGTGCGCTATAGTTTTGTTTCGTGTTTATTACCTGCGCAACATCGGTAGTGTTGGCATGCAGAGCGTCGGTTGCGCCGGACCATGAAATGCGCACGCGACAGCCATTCATCACCACCTTCGTGGGATCGAGGCTACGGGGAAAGGGTCTTTTTATTTAGATTCGATGATTATTTTTATAATGTTGAACTAGGTATTCATGTTGAATAAGGTGTCAACAACGCCCTATTATATAATTCGCTCGTACCATAAATTAAATCAATTTAAAAGAAAAGAGAATGGGAAAAAATAAAGAAGAAAAAAACCTTCAATTAACTTTATAATATACTTCGTTTTGTTAAATATTTCAACTAGAAAGCATAGTCGAAGGAGCGGTTTTCACTCGCATATTTACCTACACAAAAATATTATAAACAGGTAAAATTGCTTGTTTGTTTGATTATAAAAATGTTTCATAGTATACTTGACTTATACGCGTATAAAGCCGCGGGCAAAACAAAAGCTAGAGTTAAGATTAGCTATAGAAATTTTGCTCGATTAAAAAAAAAGTGAGCATTTAAGTTTCTACTGAAGATAATACGTACTTGATAGTGAGGTATTACGTCGGGTATATACCTGCAAGCCAGTCCGGCGGTATGTACGACTCTTAGTGCCGAAGTCAGCTGAACCAGGAGACTCCACAGTACCGCTTCAGGCAGTAGCGCTCCACTCGCCACCGCACGAAGCATCGCATTTTTCTGTACATACATATTTTTAGATGTGTAAAACTAGATTAGAATTGTATTTGTACTAGGACAGGGATGACGAACCTCTATCGGTGAACGTACCATTTAACAAAAATAATAATAATAATGTGAATACACCGTGCCATCAAAGAATCTTGATCTTAGCCAATTCAAAAAAAATAACTCTTTGTTTGCAACTCATTTCTACAAGAATCGTTATGATTACGACTTTACGTTTATTGGAATAAAAGGTTAATGTTATCTCTGCTGTTGCAAATTATTTCGATCAAACGCATTTGTCAAATATCCGGCGTGCCCGAATTATTTTGCCGTGCCACTACTAGCACGCGTGCCATTGGTTCGCACTCCCTGTACTAGGATATCTGTCGATACTTTTTACACTCAAATTAGCATGCATTATAATTATGACGATAAAGTGTAAAACGTTGTGAAAATTGTGACATAGAAACTGCTCGCAGCTTGGTTGATAATGATAGGCAATTAGAACTAGTTATAAAGGACAGTTTTTTTTTTAATTAAAATCCCTTTACTGGCGTAGGCTGTTAATCTGTAGGTACAATTGTGAAGGTTTCACCCCATCAATAAGCAATTTTTATGTTAATGTCGAAGTTGCACTTTTTTTTCAATTGAATTTCAATTCATGCAAAACTAAAAAATGCGCATTTTTTGAGTGCAGAAACCCTAATAACAAAGTAAAATAGGCAGCACGTCATTCAACGCAGGTAAATTATACATTATGTTCCGAAGTAAATTATACATTAATTTTCTTTAGAATGACATACAGCAGTGGTCAAATATGGTTCACTCAATTCTCAGAATGAACTATGTAGGTACTTCATTTTGAATAGGTAGCTTTTTCCGTTATGGCGTCATTTGCCGTGATGGTTTTTAACCAGGCAATCTTTTTATGCCCCGTGTACTGGGCAAACTAAGTCTTTTCATTGGCGAAATTTGTAAGTACAATTCGCACTCTTTATACCCAAACGCTGTATAATCCTCCAAACCGATTCCGGCCACGGCGGCTAATCTTAATGCAGACTAGCCTCGTACGCAGGTGATATTATAGTGCACAAGTGTGTGCGCAAACACAGATGCACTCCCTGTTCCCTAACTTTTATAGCCCGATGGGACGGCAATCCGACACGACCGGAGAGAGATCAGGCGCAGGACCAACGGCTTTACGTGCTTTCCGAGGCACGGGGGTGTCACACCACCAACTTCCAAACTCCGGGCTGCTACTGAGAAATTTCTAATGGAAAAACCCAATGACACTTTTTGCCCGACCCGGGAATCGAACCCGGGACCCCTTGCTCAGCAGTCGCGCTTGCGACCACGAGACCAACGACTGACGTATTAAAATCTATAAAACTATGAAAGAAAATCGCTTCATACCTGATGAGTATACGGACGGGGTGCATCCGGGTCGGAAGAGAACGGGTCGTGAAAGGCGCCATTGGCGTCGTTGTTCGGGTTGCCGGCGCCACCGGACAAATATTTGTTCATCAAAGTGTTGCAGGCAGGGTGGTAGGTATAAACTAATACCATCGCTGTTGTACAAAGAAAAAATAAAACATTTAGAAAAAAAATACAATAGCTCATAGTATTTACGCACCGAATAAACAGACGAAGTTTAAAGGAGATGGCTAAATGGAAGTATCGACCACTGCCCCACTGCCCCATAGTAATATATAAATATGGTACCTAGCACAATGTAATGCTGAATGGCTAAATATTAGTATTTCATGTAAAACAAGTTTCAGGTACTTTTAGGGAATAATAATAAACTAGCTTCTGCCCGCGACTTCGTCCGCGTCACAGTTGATGTGTTATCCTACGGGTACCGTACATTTTCCCGGGATAAAAGTAGCCTATGTGTTATTCCAGACTATAATCTATCTTTGTGCCAAATTTCATCCAGATCCATTCAGCCGTTTAAGCGTGAAAGAGTAACAAACATCCATCCATACATACAAACTTTCGCCTTTATAATAGTAGTAGGAAAAAAAATACAATAGCTCATAGTATTTACGCACCGAATAAACAGACGAAGTTTAAAGGAGATGGCTAAATGGAAGTATCGACCACTGCCCCACTGCCCCATAGTAATATATAAATATGGTACCTAGCACAATGTAATGCTGAATGACTAAATATTAGTATTTCATGTAAAACAAGTTTCAGGTACTTTTAGGGAATAATAATAAACTAGCTTCTGCCCGCGACTTCGTCCGCGTCACAGTTGATGTGTTATCCTACGGGTACCGTACATTTTCCCGGGATAAAAAGTAGCCTATGTGTTATTCCAGACTATAATCTATCTTTGTGCCAAATTTCATCCAGATCCATTCAGCCGTTTAAGCGTGAAAGAGTAACAAACATCCATCCATACATACAAACTTTCGCCTTTATAATAGTAGTAGGATAGTAAAATAATATTGCCTAAAAAGGAAAGAAGCTGTGTGTGACAGTATATAATTTTCTCCAAATGACACTTTAACATTTTCGAAAAAGAATAAAATTAAAACGAAAATGAGGTTGTATATCTATAAGCGAATGGTTGTGATGAAAAAGTTTTGCATCACAAAATTCAGGTATCCACAACATATTTGCTAATTAAGATTTTCTTCTCAATTAAAATCGATATAAGTTATAATACAGCATACTTCATGTTAATTTACTTTTTAAATCAATCGCGTGTTATGTGTGTTAATGTGTTATTATAATGCTATTAAGTATGGAAGACCCACGTTTTGTTTCATCAAGTCAACATACAAAAATGCTTTTTATTTTTTTTACTTGCAATATAACTTAAGATTTGTTTTTAAGATTATTGCATTATGCTTTTTACACAATTCTGTGTGTTATAGTTTTAAAAAAAGCAAGATTTTTTCTTTTCTTTTCCTAACGAAACGAGGCTATATAATTAGGTCGAGTTATACGGTTCCAACGGCTTTTCCTTCATAACATAACCTGATAAAGTAACAACCAAACAAACTCGCATTTAGAGCACGTACTAGCTATGTTAGGTTTAATAATGTATATGGAAATAACACATGACTGGAAAAGGTTGTTTACAACTGCCTCTAACTGCCAAAAAATCAGTTGCCTGGCAACGGTTTGTTTATTCTTTTTCCAATGTGGAGAAATGTCAAACATGGTCTGTCAAACAAAAATAGCTTAAAAAGCAATTGAGATACTTTATTATGTTTAATAGTTCACGAAAGTGCTAGGAAAGTATTAAACACTACATAATTTATGAATGATTTTTTAAATATCATGAGGTTATGTAAGATTCTTATACATTCCAAGTGCATGACTCCCCTGGGGCAGTCATTTAGCCATCACCTTTAAGATTTTATTGAACTTGCGGATTATTCTGAACTGTCACAATGTTTTGTCTCCTAATGGGGACAGATGGGGAAAAATGTTTGATCTGTCACTCTGTTAGCAAATCAGGGACTCCCGAGGGTAATTCACTCCTATAGGAGTGAATAAAGTTCGAACTGCCCCCTCGTTGATCTGACCCTGGAGACAAAGCGGGGTGTCAGATCGGAATAAATCCAACTTTCCTGTCACAAGAATTCACCTTTAGTAACGTAAATTCTCTTGTTCACCAAAAATTAGAGAATTACTAGCTTTTATTAGCGGACAGCCCGAGAAAACGACTGTAGGACTGTAACCCGCCATGAATTTCAGTGATTTTTAATCGATACATGTGATGTCTATTCATACCCTTTTACCCAACTGTGGGACGATGTGGTTATCCAGCCAATGTATCTATGTTTGCTCGACTATGGCACACTAGAGACCAAACGCGTAAGACGATTTTGACCTTACGTCTATCGATTCAACTTAATCTGCGAGTGTCACTAAAGACATGACAGTAATCAAAATATAATATTGCGACTACCAGACGCTATATTGTAAAACATTCAATGGACAAACTATGTTAAAAGGCGACATGTAACAGTCAAGCTCAAGACCCATTAAAAATCTGGGTTGCCAATAATGGGTCCCGGATATTAAAATCACTATGCTCCATATTAGAATGTATTTTTTTTTATGCGCGAATGGATCATGAAATTATTTCAAAATAAAGTAATAAAGTTATTCCATATTACTTAAGAAGTCTATATTACCGAAAGTAATTAAATGCTTTTCTTTTCAGTTTTTAATTAAAGTTATTTTTTTACGCAGGCAGGGCTTTTGATGTTGCTTAGTTTTGTTTTTAGTTAGCTCAGTAATTCATCTAAGTTTGACAGCTCTTATTTTCGTCAATTTCTAATTTTATTAAGGATAAACAGATGTTCATATTCATTTACTTTATTTATTTATAGATAGCAATAGTTTAAATAATTCCCGTGTTTTTATAAGAACGTTCAAATATCAAGTCTCAATCTGCCAATAAATGTTATTTGTATTATGTTTAGCTTATTTACAAAACAACAGAGACTTAATAGAGTTGCATATCCAGTATTCGATGTCATGATAAAATATTTTCTTTTGCATCAACGCAAATGCTTGGACATGTAAAAATGATTTAAACATAACATGCTAAGTACATAAATGTAAGTTGCAACAGCTCTGAAACTGGTACCTACTCATGCACAATTTATTTAAGCAAATGAGATGAAATCAATTCAGTGCATCGTTTTTTTCCTGCATGTTCAATTCTGTTTTTCTGTATGACAAGATTGCATAATGTTAAGAATTTGAAATTGTAATAATTTTTTTCATCTTTATTTGCATCAAAATAAATCATTTTATTGTCAGGCTACTGAAATATTTATGAAGCCCATAAATAAATTCTTAAGCATAAGGTAATACCTACATATTAAAAACCTTATTTAACTATAATTATACACCTAACGTTATCGGCGTGTGATATGAGTAATTATTGTGCCGAAAGTCGCGACGACCAATAACATAATAGCCAAGTGCCTCGACCAACTCCTAAGTAGGCTCTCATTGGGCGGTTGAATCAAGGGCTTGACTCAGAAAGCGATACTCCAAGACACGAGGCGTATTATTAGGAGATTACATTCTCAGGACTATTCTATTCTCAGGAGCCCTGATAGGTAACATGCACTTTGAGCAGGGACCAAGCCGGTAGCTTCGTCCCTGTTCCCGATACTGGTGGGCTACTATTTTTTTTTTTTCATATTACTATTTATTAATGTATTTCATATGTTTAATAAATAAATAAATGAATGAGAAAACATAATATTTTGTATTTGTTTCTCTCAAGAAGGTACAACCTAGGTTCATAGTAACAAAGTAGCTATTGCCAATCTATCCTTGGTGAGAGCTAGCTATAAACCTGGAGTCTATATTGGGTCGAGACCTGTGTGACAGATCTTCACTCACACACTCAGAATAACAATTACGATTGTTGAGTGCAGAAGACATAAGTACAAGAAAAAATATTTAGATGAGAGAAAAATTTAAAAGTTTGGTAAGTGTTGTGCCCGTGGGTGCAATAAGTGGGGAAGTCACTAGTCGGACATGCCTGCGGGCAAGTGTGCAGACATGCCCGCCAGAGCTCGCTACTATAGATCTGTATAATACTCTGCTGGTCCTACACTAGCAAATATTGGACAGACCTATAGTAGCGAGGTCCCGCGGGCATGTCTGCAGACTTCCCCGCTGGCATGTCCATCTAGTGAATTCCCCGCTGTATACTCAAGCCCCATCGTCTGCACAAAGGGCGGGGGTGAGCATCTACGTATTTTGAGAGTTTATGGGGGGTGCGTGCGTAGGGGTGTGTTGATTGTGAAATGGAAATTATTTCATTGATTAATTGGAAATGATAATAATATTTTCAGGCTCTGCATAATCTAATTTAAGAAGTTTAATTGTTTATTTTTTATATTTAGATTTTTTTCACACGCATATGATAAATATTTAATATTTTGTTGACAGTTATAGACATGACTGCAAAAAAATAGGAATCTACGTTGCGAAGAGCGACATTGTGTGCGAAGGGACACACCGTGTGTTTTCGTTGTTGGGTGCTAATAGAAGGAAAAGAGCTTGAGTGTTTAATTAACAAAACCCTCGTTAGCCTAGTGGTCCTAAGCGCGACTGTTACGCTAGAGGTGTAAAAAGTTTTATTTAGGTAGGTTTTAATATGAAATTCTCAGTAGCAGCTTCAAACTAGGACATGCGAACGGTAAAAAAAAAATCGGAATCATTCATTGAATTGTAAATTTCAAGAATTGGTAATTTATAGACTCTGTAGTCATTTCGCAAATTAGTCATTACTCGACTAAACCGAAAATAACTGTATATATGAATAGCGGCACTCTGCCTGTGAAACTACAGGCTAGTAGTAGTAGTAGTATATGCTAATTAATATATTTAACTAAATACTATAACACATCAACTCTCAGACACGGCATCAGGCAGTGTCGTGATGGCCCAGTGGTTAAGGCGCCCGCCTTCCATGCACGAGGTTGCGGGTTCGCAACCGGGCACGGGCAAGTACCAATGTGACTTTTTCTAATTCATATGTACTTTCTGAGCTTATCTTGGGCATCACTGACATCGGTAACCATGTCAGAGGCCCTTGAGGCGGTTTAGAAACTCTGACACTAGGGTGTGTGGGGTCGTTAGACCTTACTACCCATACGATAAGAAGAAGAAGAAGAAGACGGCATCAGGCGAAAGGATGACTCCGATTGATTTTTTTATATACTCGCTAATACCTACTTTTTGTGTGGTCTGTACATTTTTTAAATTATACTTAAATTTAAAAAAATGACATGAGGCCGAACCATTTGCATCTTTCAATATTCAATCAGCATGCAATTGTATAATTTATATTTTTTCAGGGTACAGTTAACACAAGCGGTGACGACCTCTTAATACCATCAATGTTTAATATCATCATAAAGGCAGATTTAGACAGGGTCAGTGCACAAGTCAGTTATCGGCGCCAGTGCCCGCGCCTAGACTCACTTCTAAATATTCTTGTGCGAAATTACAAGTGAGCGCTGACTTCCCGCCACTGTACTGACTTGAAATCAATTTATACGGGGATTTTTTCGGGCCAGCGCTGACTTGTCTCGATTTCGGCGCCAGTCACTGAACCTGTCTAAATCTGCCTTAAGATTTAAAAAAAAACACTGCACCATCCTTGTTGTAAAACATTTCTATCCTGTATTATTAAATTGCACACAACTGCAAACAAATATAAAGATACTGGATTATCTACATGTAATTGTTCCCTTATTAATCAGTAAAGCTTAGTTTTAAATTACACAGTACTGTGCAGTAAGAACAAATTGATAGTCAATTATTAACAAAGGTTTCCATTATGGCATGCACGGTTAGGGCATCCAATCTCGCAGCATTTTTGTGATCTCGGTATCTGCGGGATTGATATTTCTCAATCCCGCAGGATCTCGGTATTTGCGGGATCCCGCAAGTGTGTAAGTGGTACATTAAATTGTATATTAGTAAATGTAGTCTAAGGATATAAAGATACAAAAGAAATAAAAATCAACATAGCTTTTTTATTATACGAGTATTCAACCAAATTAAATGTTTAAATATTGACAAAAGTACGTTTATAATGTAAGACACAGGGGCGTAGCTACCGCCGTATCTGCCGTATCAATTATACGGGGCCCCAGGGCTACGGGGGCCCCCAATGTGCGTAAGCAAAAATTAATAAAAACTTCCCAAATTTTTTGTTATTTCACAAATGACAAAAGTCAAAACAAGCAATTCTTTTTTGCCCGCGCAAAGCGTGCGTTCAAAAGTTGGCAACACCGTACATCGGTTATCGCGGTTATTATCCATAGAGGTAGTAACTTTAGAAAACTAAAGTCATCATCAGCTATAAATAATTGAATAAATCAGTTTGCCGACAAAAAGGTAAGGAGGGTGTAGATATACCTATTTTTTTTTTTTTTTTTGGAAAAAGTGACAGATACGAGTATATTATAATTATGATTTAAAAAATATTTCTTTTAATTTTATGCAATTTTTTTTATTGTGAGAAATCTTTACCTTCCTAAGGGCCCCCAAACCAATGTTTATACGGGGCCCCGCCAAGCCACGCTACGCTTCTGGTAAGACATCACTGAATTTAATAACTTTACCGCTACTACAATATAACTTACGACTTTTGTCTGATCTCAATTGTATAAATCAACATAGCTTTATTAGTTTTAATCATCAACTCAAGTTTTATTAACAAATCAACATATTATTATCTTATATTACTTTAAATATTAAAAGAAAGAAGTAAGTTTATAATGACATTAATCATTTTTTTGATAATGTTTTCGTAAGGTACATAATGTATCTAACGTATCATCTGCCAGGCTGCTGCGAATATGTGAAGCTAAATATCCGGCAGCTGAAAAAGCCCTTTCGGCTTCTACACTAGTGGGCGGAATGCATTTGTCGTTGTTTGTCGTCGCGCGGCAGCGCGCGTATGAGGGTGTTTCTTTGCTGCTTGTCAGTCCCGCAAATCCCGCGGGATCCCGCGCACGTAATCTCGCATTGCGCGGGACTGGAAAATGATGCGGGATCTCGGAATAACGAGATCTCGGAATACCGAGATTGGATGCCCTATGCACGGTTAAACTACAGTGTAATTAAGGACTGAATACGAACACAATGGCATAGAATTTACTGAACTATGTACAGTGCAATTATGTAATTGATATCTTGCAGTCTGCTTTGTAGTTCTAATTATATATTGTAGGCAGCAATATTTATGTTTCTGTAGGAAGCGTTGACATTTGACGATTGTAGACAAAAATGCCTGCATTATTTAGCACTAAGGAACTATTCGCGACTTCACCCGCGTTAAGTTACGTCTTTGGTTACTACTCCACTCCCGTGGGTCGTTGGGTGATGTTCTATAGCAGGGATGGCGAACCTTTATCGGTGATAGTGCCATTTTTTATAGAAAAATAATAATGTGACTATGACGTGCCATCAAAGAATCTTGGCTTAGTCATTGAATGGAGAAAAATACAACTAGAAGCTGTTAACACTCTTTGTTTGCAACTAGTTTGTACAAGAATCGTAATATTTACTATTTTATGTTTATTTTAATAAAAGGTTAGTGTGATTTCTGCTGTTGTAAATTGTTTTCGATCAAATACATATACAGTTGTCATATTGGCGTGCCCGAATTATTTTGTCGCGTGCCACTACTGGCACGCGTGCCATTGGTTCGCCATCCCTGTTCTATAGCCTATTTTAATCAGAGATAATATAGCCTTCTAATGGTGAAAGAATTTTTTCAATCGGTCCAGTATTTTTTGAGTTTTTTCGTTACTTACATACATACATACATACAAATCTTTCCTCTTTATGATAGTAATATACAAATAGGAGCATAGATGAATATCGTACTTTTTTTTTAAGGATGGGAAATCTTCCGCCATGTGAGTAGCGGAAGGAAGTGTCCCTAGAAGAAGTCCTGGAAGTGTTCCTGTGTGTTGGAAATGTAGACCCTTACTGACTAACACCCATCCGTGTTGCTCCTAATGCCCTTTGCGTTCCAGGGCCACGGTAACTCTTTCAAACAAATTCCGCAACCCTGACAGGGATTTTTGTCATCTCTACTACGGTTTAAAAAAAAACATGCATATTCCCTGTTATCTGGTAATTCTTAGAGTTTCGTCAGGTGATGAAAACTAGTCTTCTTTTTAAACGTACTGACCAGTCTTCAATTTAGCAGCTAGTGTGTTTACATACTCACAGTGATCTCCGAAGGCTTTGGTGGTAAACCAATCGAGTAGCCTAACAACGTTCGGATGGTCAATCTGCTTCCACATCTCCAGACGCTTGGTGACGGAGGTGGTGTAGGAGTGCAGCCGCCGAAGGGCGTAGTGCTCACCACTCTGCCTGTGCGTCGCGCGAAAAGACGTCGCGATAGCGTGTGGCGCCGCACTTTCGAGCGGAGTCAGTTCGGAGTACATCTCCACGTTTTCGGGTAAGTCTGGACAGGAAGAGTATGTATGTAACTGCTAAGATATAAATGTGAGACATATTTATTAAATTTGCTTCTGATTTTGTCGAT
The DNA here is from genome assembly GCA_932526535.1 of Caradrina clavipalpis. NCBI lineage: Eukaryota > Metazoa > Arthropoda > Insecta > Lepidoptera > Noctuidae > Caradrina > Caradrina clavipalpis. The sequence goes on from OW052087.1 coordinate 9,903,253, forward strand.
TTTCTTAAACATTGTCCCACTCTAGGGACTTCTCCTGTATCGTGGGTACGTTTACAAACATATAAACTCACATACACAAACAACCAGACCCGCAACTATAGATCACACAAATATTTGTTCCGTGTGGGAATCGAACCCGCGACACGCAGCGCTGCAGCCAATTGCTCAGCCATTGCGCCAACCGTGTCGTTAAGCTAGCAATTATATAGCTACAATTGGTTGAAGATTGACACTTCTAAACCTGGTACTTTTATGTAGAGATACATCATAATAGAAGGTTAATTTATACCTGGATACTGGCGTAGATCGGTCTGCAGAAAAATATCATCGTTTCTCTCGTAAATCTCTGAACGGATCGTCTCGGGCAGGTAGAAAGATGGGGCAAGACCTTTACACAAGAGAGAAAACAGTTATAACACGTTCTTTTAATTAAATATTTTGAAAGGCATCGGACATGGCATCACTTTACCTACCCTAATTACCTACTATAAAAAAGTGTATCGCTAAAAGAAAAATACAGTGAAACGCACTTTTACTGCATTTTAAGCAATTTTGTAGTTGTAAATACTATTGATGCCAAACTTTGAACCTTAACGCAAGCACAACACAGCATACCTAATGCTAAGTTAAAAAAATTGCAGGATCACATTCGCCGTTATATGCAAGGATCACAATTCTTAAAACACTATTTTGCAATTATTGGATACTGGTTGAGGCAGGAAACTTATCTAGTACACACGATAACACTTATTTTCAGTATTATTATTCGCATTGTATCTGCTTTACGTGTAACGAGAGTTATAAGTCTATTTTTAAAGCTGTGTCATTTTTAAGCTCGTATACTGTACATCAATCAGAACATTCAAAATGTCGTTGAATCTCAAAAGTCTCATCTCCACGACAATCTATGTTTAAAATGAATATGAATAAAAAATCGCTAATTCGGAAATTCGTGGCATTTTTGGCTAATTGAGAATGTCGCAAAAATACGACATCACGCTAGCATTGAAAACCTACATTTTGTTTTTATTTCATGAAAACAAAACAGTTTGTTTATGTCCTTATCTTGTATACTGTTTATAGATTTATGCAAAACATTTTAACTAAGTAATAATTTACAACTCAGCACAATAGCAGTTGTATGTGTAATCGCATTCTTAAGTAAACACTGAGCAGGTGCAATTTGATACATCGCAGACGTAATACGTTAATTACTCATTATAACTATTTGTCCGCTAAGCACTTTATACACTGCTATTAAAAAATTGACAAGGGTACTCTCGGTGGTTAATAAAAAAATATAAAAATCGGTACAAAATGAACTCTATGTAAAAATAAACATAGTTAAACTGATTTTGAGTCATAAATGTACATGATTGATTTATAATATTAAAATTAAAAATTGATATTTTTAATCTGTATATCACGTGACTAAAAACACGAGCCGCCATGCTGTGACGTCATATTGGCAATAATAATTTGCTGTCACCTGTCAACCCAGTCGTAAACTTTATATTTTCGATTCGTCAGTGCTCTTCGTCAAAATTATTCAGTTGATAAATACTAAATTAAAAGAAGCTAAATACTATTTAAAACACGAAATGGAAGCCGGTTTCGTAAAAGCAGATAGTACGAACTTACCAAAAATCGACACGATGATGGTTGCAAAGTTCTTTGCATGTAATACAGATTTCTGTTCTGCCGAATTCCGGAATGTGAAAACATCTTTGTAAGTATTACCTTTATTATGTTGTTTTTAATGAAATAACAGCTAATTTGTAGAAAAATATCGGAAAGTTATAGGTTATGTTTTGTTTTTCAAATGTTTTTATTAAGACTTCATTATCCACAGATCTGCAAGAGAATCGTACGGCGACGATCCTATCGGATACGTGCAACTACAAAGGACCCAAACTATATGTACTATAAAGTGTACAATATGTCCGGAACATAAAGTTCATTCCAAACCATATTCTGTAACTCTCATTGTAGATGAGCAAGAAGATGATGTGCTACAGGTGACATGCCATGATTGTCCTGCGTCTACTGGTGGATGTAAGCATGCTGTAGCATTTTTAATGTGGTGTCATCGTAGAAGTGAAGAGCCATCATGCACTTCAGTTCAATGTTATTGGAAAAAATCAACACTATCAAAGGTTGGATCTTCAATAAAGATTATGACCACAAAAGAAATGACGAAAAAGAAGGTAAAAAGTGCTGAAACTAGTATAGGTGACAGTGTAGTTGAAGATTTTTTAATTGAATGTAAAAAAAGAAAAAATACTTCCTGTCAATATTTAAAGCATGAAAATGATTATGTTTGCAAAAAACGAATGCACTGTCACTGCATTACCTGATGTGTAGTAACAACACCAATGAATGTGATGATTTCTTAAACCAAATAGCTAAAGTTTTTAATGATATAAATATCAGAAATGTTGAGAAAGAAACCAGAAACCAACATAAGAGTGGATTATGGCATGAGTTACGTTATGGGAGAATCACGGCTTCAAAATGCTTTGAAGTCAGTAGGTGCAAAACTACTGATGGTTCTTTGGTTGCCACCATTCTTGGAGGAAGAACCATCGAAACTACTGCAATAAAGCGAGGCAGAATGTTGGAAGACAGTGTGCGAAAAAGTGTGGAGAAAAAATTGGGGAAAAAAATTGAAAAATGTGGATTATTTATTTCTGAAGAGAATCCTATGATTGCAGGTTCGCCAGATGGCTTTTAATTTTGTGAAAAAAATCCTACAATAGAAATTAAGTGCCCAAGTACCAACAAAACTGAAAATAAATATATTAAAGACGGTGCTATCACTAAACAATACTATGCTCAAGTGCAAGTACAAATGTATTGTGCAAATGTGAATAAAAGTTATTTCTGTGTCGCAAGTAGTGGTTTCGAAAAGGACAATAAAGTGAATATTATAGAGATTGCATATGATCAAAAATATGTGTCAAAACTGCTCCACAGTGTTATTTCATTTTGGAAAAGAAATATTTTTCCCATTTTATATGAAACTGTACAAATATAATAAAAAAATACTTTGAATAATAAGCAAGTCTTTTATTTTACTCTTAAAATACCTAAATGTTAGTTAAAACTACAACAAGTACTCATTCATTTACAAAGTATCAGTAGTGTTCATTAATAGATAAAAGGTGATGGCTAAATGACTGCCCCCGGGCCAGATACATTCTGGAATGTATATGAATCTTACATAACCTCATAATATTTAAACAATCATTCATGAATTATGTAGTGTTTAATATTTTCCTAGCACTTTCGTGAACTATTAAACATAATAAAGTATCTTAAAAAAAAAAAGAAAAACTTTTCATCACAAACATTCGCTTATAAATATACAACCTCATTTTCGTATTTAGTTTTATTATTTTTCGAAAGTGTCAGTTGAAGAAAATTATATACTGTCAAACACACCTTTTTTTCCTTTTTAGGCAATATTATTTTACCATTATATTATTCCCAAAAATATCTAAAACTTTTTTTTACATGAAATACTAATATTTAGCCATTCAGCATTCATTGTGCTAGGTACCATATTTATACATGGTACCTGGCACATGGGGCAGTGGTCTATACTTCCATTTAGCCATCTCCTTTGAATAGTTTACAATATACATATGTAGGTATACAGGTGCTCCCATACTGTTGTTAAAAAAAAATACTAACATTAGCAAACATTGCCAAAATTATGACTACAATATTAAGAAAATACTTGATGAAAATATTTGTAGATGAAAACTATAAAATAAACATAATTACAAATAAATTATTTAATTAGGGAATCTTGTATATTTATCAGAGCACAAGCTGTGTGACAAACATTGGTCTCTTATTTTGAATGTGCACTGGGTAGCTTTACTTCTGTAATGAGGCACTATATTTGCTTGTATTAATTTGCTTTCTTGAGATAGTACTTGCACCTGGATTGACTTGTCAGTGGTCAGTGTTTGCACTTGAATCGACTTGTCCTCATTGTTTTTTGTAGTAAGAAATATTGGTACATCTGGAAGCATAAAAAATAATATAATAAGTACTCATTAATGATACTTACTTTTTGGATTACAATGCTTTTAATATGTACTAACATATTAATGGAATACCTATTACCAATGAGAATAGTAAGTATGTACAAGATTACACTCTTTATTATACTCAGACTATAATACCTGACTTAGACGATGATGCTACTGGTTCCATGTAGTCTTCAACCAGCTTGCTTTCTTCAGCTCCTTGTATAAAATCCACCTTTTGTATTTTTGTAACAGTTGACCGACTTGGTGACAGCTTCCGTTTTCTCTCACTATGACAACATAATCGGGATGGGCTGATGTTGGCTTTCATTTTCACATGTTTCACGGATCCCATAATCTTGTACTCCATAAAATTTTCCATGTCTTGTTCCAACTGCAATGATATGAATCATTATATGAATTTTCTTGGTTGCTTTCAAAGTAATTTTAGGTTATGTTATCTTACTTACAGAAAAATATAATTCAAATCAAGAAGAAGTTGTACTCACAAATTATAAAGAATATGGGTTGTACTTACATTGAAATGATCTTCGCATATAATCTACTTTTAGTTGACAATGTCATAGGATCACGTTTAGCGAGTTCCAACCAAACATTTCTCATTTTATGGTCGTCCGGCACTTGGATAAACAGTTTTTTCCGGGGATTTTACGCTAGTATTTTTACAACTAGACACTACACACCACCGATAGCGAGTGTAATTCATATTTTTTTTTCAAAAAACAACAATATAAATATGGAATGTAAACTTTTTGTGTAGATACAACAACTCGTACCTACAACAAACTTTAAACGTCAAGCTTTGTTTACATGCCGAAATGACGTCATAAACATGGCGGACAGCGCAGAAGCCTGTTTTCGCGGGAATAAATATATTTAAAATTTTGAAGTATTTTTATGGCATGAAAGCGGGTTTATTTCGCCGAAATATTTTTTTTGGTGTCTTTTAACGACGAAACGAACATATTATAGTACTTTGCCAAACAGAGTAGAATACCCTATTGCGTGACGTATAACTCTCGAGATAAGAATTTTCCTTGCATATAAAGCCATGTTATAGAAGCCTTCATTTCCTTCATTCGACTTTGAAATGCATGCAGTGATAAGCAACTTTTATATGTTGGTAATTTTATTGCATAAAATAACGAATTAAGCAGTACAATTTTTGTGCTCTTCACTGATTTCCACTTAATAAATTATCTGTTTTGTCTATTTGAACGAGATTATAATGTGAGACTGTATTCTTAATTTACAATAGAAAAATAACTACTTATTATCCTTTACGACTTTTGCTAGTACAAAAATGCAATCAACTCGTTGCATCATACACTAGGTAGTAAATTCTAAAAAATCATTGATAAAATCGATGCCAACCTCATAAAGTTCGTAGTTAGCAATATAAACCATGGCCTACCACAATTCAATATGGCGTATGTCTAGACTGCTATATGATATTACTGGTTACATAATGTGATTTAAAATGTGACCGCTAGAATAATCGCGACCTTGAATTTCTATGTTTTGTAATTCAGGGAAACTCACATTAACCATACGTCCTGTGATACGTGTCTCTAGAAAAGTTAGTCACGGCCAGGCGGTTGCCACTCTGCCTTTGGTATTTCTATGGTACATTTTTTTTTTTTAAATATAAGACAGCTGATTTGACAGAATTTTGTCGCCTCAGCCACGGATAAGTGAGAGTACTTTTATTCATTGTTCAGTTTGCAAATACATTACTGTAATATAACTGATAATGGTTTCCCGATACGCCCGGCTGCAACGTGTCTCGTAGATTGATTCGAACAATCCTACTTCCTACTAATATTACAAATGCGAAAGTTTAAGAGGATGGTTGTATGGATGTTACTCTTTCACGCTTAAACGGCTGAACGGATCTGGATTTTCATCCAGATCAGACATTTAGCAGTGAGGTAAATTGTAGTGTGGAGTAACACATAGGATACTTTTTATCTCGGAAAAATGAACAGTTCTTTGGTCATATCAAATTTGACGCGACCTCTTCTAATATAAGTGTGCTATTTCTAAAAGCAGTGCAGTACTAAACTGTTCCCATGGTTCAATTACCAACGCGAGGCCGAACGGAAGACTTCTTCAGACTTGACACGTAAATGAATACATGTCACCGGTTCACAAGACCACTACGTCAATTTGCATTTGATTCGCACCCGACGTACCTAACAGCGCCTATCAAGAGCAATTTTCCAATTGCCGGCGGTCGTACGTACTAACAAGCTTCAATGCGCTTGATTTCCTCTGTCGTGCGACTGCTGTTATCAGTTTGAGGTGCATCACTTGTTACTTATAAGTGTTTGATGAGTTTATCTAAAATACTCGTTTATTTAAAACCTAGAATATATTTATGTATTATCATTGGCGATCATGTGGTCGTGTACCCTTTACTACTGTGTGCCTTATGGTATGTAGAAACAAATAAACTGAAATTGCATCATAGTTTTATACTTCTTAGGCATTGTTCTACTGTTATTTTTCCTAGGGCCTAGCAGTACCGACCCTACCTGCCTAGATCGTAGTCGCCTCGGAGGGCGCAATTGCCAGACTAACGTAAATCGTGACTATATCCGAGTATAAAACTATTCTTTATTACAGAAAGCAAAGTTCGCTCAGGAAATCTATGAATAAAGTATGAAAAGCATTGACGCGCAAGACAAACAAAAACAACTGTTTACATTAATATTAACACAATCTTTCGCACTATAATGTAAAGTGCATACGGGAATAATAGCGGTAAAATTGAACACCAGCTATAAAATATAATTATGCATTCAAGTTTAGAGTGCAAGCGAACATTTAACGTTGTGATTAAATTGACGCTTGACCGTTCTGCATATCGGAATGTGATTGACCCGAGTCGCACAGCGCTACTCAATTAATTTGAGCTAGTTGTATTGAGCAGCCATAGTAGCTGTATTATTGAGTGATGGCACAAGTATTGCTAAGGTCAATACCGCTAGTTTCAGGAACATCTACCTATTAAACAATAGCACCACATTGCTTATTTGCAAGACGAAATAAAATAAATTAATACAATAATTACTTTAAGTTCGACATTCGCTGTATGATAAAGCTTGTTTATTTTTGCATGTATTACCTATGATAAACAAATTAGCGTAGGTTATTTTATACTTAACTGATTCAGTTATTCGCAATTATAGTAATATAACAACAGCCAGTATCATAAAGATATTTATTATATTAAAGAGTATCTAGTGTTGCTCAATTGTTGTTGTTGATGTGCGTACGTATATGTGCGTTTCTAAGAGTAAATGCGTATCTATAACGAAAGAACTCATCAACACATGGGTAATGTGATTTTAATGGTATGTGATATGTGCATGTGGTTTTATGATCCGTAAGCTGAATTCCAAAAGGTTCGATGGTCTTTCACGTTGATGTGCATTAAACAATAGACGTTATGTTCATGTAAAAATGTGTTTGGATAATTGAGTATTTGACACCACCATTGACATACTTTTTATGATCTGTCATAAACGTGATTCCCTCATTGATTTTGTATAGTAAAATTAACTGTGCCTACACATTTTTGCCAACTCAATTGATAAACTATTTATTGTTTTCAAAGCAACTAACTATAAGTCTAATTACGCTGTTAATGAAAAATTAATCGGGTTTTTAGAGCTAAAATTAAGTGATTTTTTTTACGTAGTTTTTTGGTTAACGGTGTCAAATACCCAATTAGTAAGATTTACTTAATTGATTTAATGCATTACCTGTTTTCGAAGTCATAGGGCCGATGTGTGTCGGCGTTACAGAGTATATTTGTGTAGCGTACGGCGACGCAGCGCCGGCGCCCACGGCACCGCTCATGCATGACTCCGGAGCCCCTGAAACAAGCCAAAATAGTTTCCATTTTTAAAAGGGCACATGACATACCGACTTGTCTGATAGTCTGACAACACTAAACGCTAAGACTCGCGACTGTTGTGGATTTCACACGTGCGAGTAGGACACCAGTGAATCCTTATTAGGGTATAAAACCACGGATCGTCTCGTGTCGTCTCGCTCTTATTATGACCAATTTTGTGATGATTACGACTTATTATGACCGTGCCTGCCGCGTCTTGTAGTAGTAGAGTAATAGAGTGTCATTTTTTTTTAAATAAACGAATGCCTCTTGTTTCTTTTGTTGATACTCATGACTTAAGATGGCAATCGATATTTACGTAGATATTGCAACCTACAATATCATAAACAGTCATCCAGGAATACATTACACACATCAACAGAATCTAGGGATATTTTATATTTCATCAAATATCTAAAAATCTATGAAGAATTTTCGGATATACTAAATGGGAGAATGATAGGTTATTTTAAGGTCTTTAATAAAAACTAAAAAGACATTTCCTTTTTTTGTTGTTTTGATAGAATTTTTTTTTTATTCGCCGTAGATAATTTGTATGAAAAAAAAATTATGTTTCTTCTTATAAAACTATTAACTTTAATTAAAATGTAATAAAAATAATAAAATCTGTTTATTAATAATCTTTGTTGCTACCTCTCACATTAATTACACATCGACATCGTATGTTAATACTTAAAATTAAATTGTCAATGTCTTGCTGCGGTATGAGGTTGAGGTCCCATATTCTTCACAAATGATCGAAAAGTTGTTCCGTCGTCAAATTTTGCGGGAAATCATGCAACCTCCTTCGCTAGGGTAGGGGTAGGGTAGTGGTAGGGTAGGGGAGGGGTAGGGTAGGGGTAGGGTAGTGGTAGGGTAGGGGAGGGGTACGGTAGGGGTAGGGGTAGGGTAGGGTAGGGTAGGGGTAGGGTACGGATAAGGTAGGGGTAGGGTACGGGTAGGGGTAGGGTAGGGGCAGGGTAGGGTAGGGGTAGGGTAGGGGTAGGGTAGGGGTAGGGTAGGGGTAGGGTAGGGGTAGGGTAGGGGTAGGGTAGGGGTAGGGTAGGGGTAGGGTAGGGGTAGGGTAGGGGTAGGGTAGGGGTAGGGTAGGGGTAGGGTAGGGGTAGGGTAGGGGTAGGGTAGGGGTAGGGTAGGGGTAGGGTAGGGTAGGGGTAGGATAGGGTAGGGGTAGGATACCACGCGAACGAAGTCGTTGCGGGTCAGCTAGTTAATTAATATTAATAAAACAATTTTAATTTTCCATAACGCAACGAATTACTAGCAATTTTGCCGCCGTATTTTGTTTTTACTTTTGTTATTTACTCGACCTGAGACGCATTAGGTCTGATGTGGAATTTTACAAGTTTAGAGGAGAGCCAAAAGAAAAATATTGACAAAATCGTGTCAAAACTTTTGTTTATTATCGAGTAGGCTAACAAAAGTAGTATAATATTTTAGATAAGTCATCTACATTTGTATTAATATGGTAATAAAACCAGTCACAGTAAAATAAAAACATTCTATTAGTAAAAAAAAAATTTTTGGTGACATCCAACCTTATGCTTGTACAGAGTTATTAAACGACGAATTCTTCTTCATATAGGCATTTCTGTACAACGATAAAGTAGCACTTTTTAAAGGCATAAGGACTAATTATGTTTGTAGACCTTAACCAAACAAATAAAATTTTCGGGGCATAACACTATATCTCATGGTACGACATCTGATTATTTAATTTTAAGAGGCATAAAGTTATATCTGACAATACGTATTATTTTTACCAACAATCCTTGTAGGATAAAGTCGAATGACAAAATAATCCCTTCGTTGCGCATAAAATAATTTAAAAGCATAAAAGCTGAAGTCAATGTTCGACCTTCTAATTAAACCAAAATTTTAAGCATAAATACTGTAGTTGCTATTAAGCCTTATTCCACAATATGAATTTGGAAATTCGACAGATTCGACCTTATGCATTTGTATTTTTATCAGAACAAAAAGAGATAGAATTATGATTGTTATATGCATAGAAAGAGCGCGAGATACTGGTTTCAGCTGACTATTAAAGTGATTTTACTCTGATGTCGACATTCGACCTTATGCATCTCAGGTCGAGATTTAATTTACATTTTTAAATTTTGAAAATAGAATACATGAGGTTTCAATCTGTGTATAAACTTTTCATAGAAAACTAGAAAGATTTTAAACTATAAAGTCGTAAATAGTTTAGGATTAAGGTATCCCTAGATTCTGTTGATGTGTGTATTTCTGCATTTGTCCCAAACGAAACCATTGCTCATTTTGACCCATCAGACTTCTTATGGTAACATGAGGAACCGTGGGGTTTTAGTGTTAAAAGTCCGAAATAACTGTCCGTTTACCCCAAACGGAGGGCATCCATGAGGATTTCCCGACGGAAAAAAGTCTAATAAAAAAGAAAACAGATTTAGCATATACATAATAGTTAAAAAGCAGAAAAAATTGACCGCGAAAAATGCAATTTGCAGATGTGGTTATCTGAGGAGAACTTCGTCGGTAGGCACCGTCAGGTCAATGTCGGACATTAGACATAGTGGTAAATTGTTTGATAAGTCACGGCTCATGCATATCGAAATAACAACTACTATTTTACGCATCACGTTGTTGAGCAGTTATCAGAGGAAATAATAGATTGTAAACTTGATAAGGTGTGGCTTCAGATTTGAAAAGTTGCTTTCTCTCTGTAAATTAAATAAATTCAAGATTTTACTCAGCTCCACATTCTTTTTTATTTTATTAATATAGTAAATTTAAATACATCGACATTTCGTAATATATTCATTCTTATTTTTAATTAACTTTGAAGTGACAATGCCAGAGGATGTTCTTACTAAATAACAATTTATCGACATGAGTGTTGCAACACTCGTCTCTCGAAAGTCTTGACGCAATAAAAGCGGAAATAAAAAGATTTTCGAGCTGATAATAAGTAGATAAAGAAAGACAAGCATTGTTTGCCCAATACACTGCCTCGACTATCGATAGATTGCCATCCACATACATATGCATATATGTACAAGTACATGAACACATACGGTGTAATCAACATATGATTCACGCCATTTTACTTTCTATTTGACATGGCAAAAGCGCCTTATACGCATTCAGGGGTGACCGATTTTCACAAACAGCAACACTTTTCTCTTACTATATTATAGCTGTTTGAAAGTTTTATCTTTGGGAAGGCAGGTACAGTGAAAACTCGATAGCTTTCCAGTTTTCGAGTTACCAAACAATCAAGTTTCTTTCAAATTGGTTTAGTAGTTTAGTGGCCATTGGTAAAAATGACAGGCATTATATTTTCACACTATTTGTATGTACATGTATACATCCTTGGTGACAAACTGTGAATTTAAAGTCAACTCTGATAAGAAAACACAGTACTTCCTTCTACTTTGGTAAAGTACAAATTGCAACCATATCATAAACATGGTTGGTTAAAAGATAAGAAACTTGTACTGAAAAATTACTGATAACTGACCATAGTTAATGTTCACTGCAGTAACCATTGCATTTACAGAGGAATTATTTGTCTATCGTTTTTTATACAAAATGTTTCCACTTACCAATTGAAGCAGAGGAATTCAATGCTCCAGATGTGTTCAGGCTGTCAGAGTTTGTAGAGTAAAAATATGTTGTGCCACCGACATTCTCCTGTAACAAAACAATACTTGTTTGTTCAGATTGTCTAATAGTTATTCAACAATGGACTTCACTGCCTCATAAACCTTGTAACTGCTCAAAGCTTGAACAGACATGGAATTGTATAAAAACTTTATTTACCCATTTTAAATTAGGGTAAACCAAGAATTATCCTTCTGTACAATTATGTTTATTAAAATATAATGATACAGGATGTCAGTTGTTTTATTTGAAGAGAACCAGTAAGCCAGTTGTTTTGAGATTCAGATCAAGTTTTGAAAGTTGGTCATGTGTAACTGGTTGAAAACTTTAAAGCTGTACTTTAATGTTATGGATATTGAACCTTTACAATAATGCTGTTAATTTAACTATATTTCAATAACATAAAAGCAACCATAGATGCAGTTCCCTGTAACACTTACTAAATGTCTCATTATCATACATTGATTTTCAAATTGATTTGCAAATGAGACATCTCATTTGCATAGCATCTTAAACCTCCAGCAAAGTCATTGCAAACATAATTAAACATTCTAATGTATAAACATTTCAGTTAAGTTGCAGAGACATGACCTTTCTCTTGTTATTTTACATCTGAAAGATAAAGGAAGGTAGTAAAATTTACCTGATGCACTTGTGATGTGTTGGGAACAGCTGCCATTGTAGAGGGTGATGGACTTTCGGGAGAGTCCGGCTGCATGATGTTAGGTTGGGTGAAGTAATTCATTGGAACAAACTCTGTTATCACCACCTGGGACAACAAAATTGAATTTGAATCTTAGCCATTATAGCCCCAATGCTGGGCAAAGTCCCCAAAAACAGTAACCACAGAAAATGTTTACAAAAATATAATACAATATCAAAAGTTGAATATCGGTAAAACCTATTCTTACCTTCTTAATGGCAGTGGGTGAGGACTCAAGACTGAGTTTTCCAAGTGCCTGGTTCAGGGATCTTGTAGGCGTCGAAGTGGAGCGATTCTGAAACATGGAAACATTATGAGTCACCACAGAGCACAAAGGCAGACATCAACACAAAAGAATCAAAGTATTCTTACCATGTAGGTCGCCAACTTCGACTCCTGCGGCAGCCCATTCGGAGGGGAGGGCGAATACTGGAGGAAGATCGAGGGATCCATCGTTTCAAGTTCACGGTGCAGCCAACTCATGATGATTAACGAAAAAGGCTTGTGTAAATAAAACGGGCCGACAGCGAGTATCGGTAGCACGGCTTGAAATTTCGGTGCAGCTACGCGATCTGAACTTCGCTCACCTGGCTGAGCATCAACAACCCATCTTTCTCATCTGTTACTCTTAGCTTACTGATCTCAAACATCACAACGGGTGACCGTCATCTCGGACATTTTCGCTTTCTTTTCTATTTTTTATGTAGGCACTTGATGCACTATTAACACCCGTGACAGAAGATCAAGCCATACACAAATATATGAATAAGATTACTAAGCTCATTGTCACAAGAATTATGTGTAAAACATTCGCTCTTGAATCGATCAATTCATGCGGGATCTAAGAGTATTTAACGAGTTTACAACATTTAAAATTTCTAAATAAAAAAACAGAGCATAGGGACACGAAGACAAATACACATTAAAATTACGCTACACATACAACATCATACGTATACAACTCCGTAAACGTATTCTGAATAAAATAACGTAGGATATCAGTGACCATAGATTATAGATGCTACCCTACTAAATAGAAATGTTCGTATATTTGGTAAAACACAATGATGGCTAATTGTTATTGCATTTAGCAAGATAGCAATTGTCTATGAAAGACTTTTTGATTTAAGGGTGGATCCGCCGTTATGATTCTTTCTTATTTATTATGTTTTTTTTTTAACTGGTCGGAAATGCGTGCTAATAGCAATACATTAATACATATTTTTAATAACATTTACAAAATCACTGAAGGCACTAAAACCCGACAAGAGAATCAGATCGAGAATCGATTTTCAAAGTTATCTGGTTGAAATGGTAACGACGACTATAGCACGGTAATGACTTTTCTGACACGGTAATGACGATGAGAAAACGGTAAATAACACATGTGCTTTGAATCGCTACATTATATCTTATTGCTAGCCTATGTTACTCAGGAATAATGTAGCTATTTTTCTATTGGTAAAAAAATGGAATGGAATAAAGGTAACTTTAAAAAATCCTAACAATATCACATGAACATGATTTTTGGATAATTCTTTGGAAATGAAGTCATTCGAACATCTACTTTATTTTCACTACTATATCGACTAATGTTATCGGACGAGCATGTAATTCATTTTTCACCTGGTGTCTGGCATGAATGCATGATTGACGACCAGAGCTTCCTACGGATACTTGATGAGATGCTCTACGCAATAGACGGTGCCAAGTACTTTTAAATTCTGAAAAATCTTATGGAAATCCCAAAAAATATGGCCTTTCCCAGGAAAGTCTTCTGGCGCCAATTCTCCTTAACTTCTACTACCCATGAACAACCTTTTATTGAACATTGCGGGGGGATCCTTTGTAGCGATGTCTTACGCTGGCAAGCACAGGATTCTTGTACTTGCACTTTTCGAGTCAGCACTAAGAGAAATCTCGGAGACAAATACTGAATAAGACTTCAATGGCTGCTGTTAGATTTATATTTCTATTTTGCAAAGAAGGTAATACATACACGGAGAAATATAGTTAAATGTTGTGCGATTAAATATTTGAATTTTTTCTCGCCCATATTTGGTGTGAAAGAAAAGTCTGATTACGCAAGGATAACGAAAATCGAAAACAGGCCAATTTCGTTTCAATCTACTCGTCGCCTCACTGGATTAAAACTCTACCTTTATGGCGCTAGTAGTTATAATTTAGTCGAGTTATACAAAATAATGCAATAGCGAAACATGTACACCTAGCCTAAATGACTAATAAATGACAGGTGCACATACGTATGAAAAAAATTAGAATTGACACTGGGCTGACTATTGCTGTACGTTGGAGTTCTTTATTCGCTCGATTTATCTTGTTAAACCTCTTCAAAAAAGATCAAAAGGTCTCGTGTTTTATTATTGTTTGGTACGCTTTTCTATCTTGTTTATTACGCTTAACTTTCTGTGCTTAGTACTATTATAAACTGGTAGCAATTGTACTTGGAGTCGTTGTTTTTTGTGATAGGAAAACAACGCACGTCACAATTGAATAATTTCTAGTTTAACTTGATTAGTCGTAGGATACTCCAGAAGCAAAATAATCTTTCTATTAATTTTAAGGGTTGAGTAGTCTTAGGTGTGTTAATCAAGTGTTACTCTTGTAGGTATCAAAGTATCAAAGTCAGGATGGATGCCTCATACCAGGGAGGTCTGCCTTACGAAGACAGTACTAGCAATTTCCAGCGGCTATCGCAAACTATCGCCAGCAATATAAAGAAGATATCACAAAATGGTAAGTAGTTGTAAGGGCTTCGTTATCAATGTTTTATCATTATTATTATCTTTTGGGCTTACCTTAAATTTGTTTATTCTTAGTCATACATGTGTTTTTGTGATTCTTTTGTCTTTTTGAAGAGGCATAAGCCTCTTATTATTCACTGACTAACTGGAGATGCTAACACATAGAAATTCTAAGTGTTATTGCATCATGGCATGTTTGATTTAACTTAATAAAATGATGACAGATCTCTATATATACCAATTATTCAGTTGCCTATAATTTTTAAATATTGGTATAATTATAAAAAACATTTAGAAATAACCATCCCCCCTGTATGTATGTGGAAGGGTCAGGCGGAGGTGTAGCAATGCACACCCACATGTTTTAAGTCCCATGTAATAGATGCCGAGCCTATTGGTATTGACCGGGCACAAATCCTAAATCCGAGTTGCTACTCAGAATTTCATAGAAAAACTCGAAAATAGTTTTTGCTTGACCTAGTTATCATATTATGCAGTGAAATTAATAGCAAACTATCCTATTAACAGTATTTTGTAAATTTCTGGCATGATACATGCTTGCACATATTTGAGCCTACTTGCCATGTTGAAAGCCTGTAGGTCAAGCAAGTGTGCTATATTAAAGTAGTCCCTATGTCAACTGGCTATTCTATACGATTTGCTGGACAATGTAGGACTACTACATTACACTAACATCATCTGGAGCCCCAGATAATGTTATTGCAATGTAGTAGATCTTCTAATGACAGCCGTCTTTTGAAGATCTTTAACAGTTGTTACGGGAAGTCTGAACCCACCTTTCACATAGTGTAAAAGATTGCTAATTGTGTCATTCACTATGAATCATCATGAATTCAACAACGTTGGATAGTTTACACTTGATTCTTTTTCTTTTATATAATTGATTCTAACTAATAATTGAATTCATTTTTTTTTGTACCGTTTGTGAAGTGAATTCTTGCAGTAATAATGAGTTTCTGTTGTCAGTGTCCTCTATGTCGAAGATGGTCAACCAGTTGCAGACCCCACAAGACTCGCAAGAGCTTAGGAACCAACTGTGAGTGCTGTCATGGTCAATATACAATTTTATTAAACATTACAGTATACATACCTGTTAACAATAACAATTGTAATGTTATAATAGTGAAACTTAAAATTACACGTTTTTTTAAAACAGTATTTTGTATGTAATCCTTAACAGTGGTTTTTCATTATTAATTTATTATAATGAGGGAATTGACAAGCATACTAACAAGGCATTATTTTATAGGCGTCAGATACAAAACTACACACAGAAACTGGCCAAGGACACGTCATCACTCATCATGGAGCTGATGAAGCTGCCAACAGACCAGCCGGCCAACAAATTGACGAAAGAGCGGCTCAGTGACGAGTACATGATCACACTCAACTCCTTCCAGGTTTGTCATTTTATTATAAACTTGCAAACTATCCGCGACTTCAACCACGTGGCTTATTTCACCCGCGGTATGTTACGTTTGTGGTTACTACTCCGCTCCCGTGAGTAGTAGCGTGATGTTATATAGCCTATGTTACTTAGGGTTAATGTAGCTGTCTAACAACAAAAGAATTTTTGAAATTGGTCTAGTAGTTTTTAAGTTTATTTGTTGCATACAAAAATACAAATCTTTTCTCTTTATAATATTAGACTGTAGACAAAGCTATAGTTGTTGCGTTTTAGAATGATAATAGCAGTCATTGACCTATCCACATTTATTGATAGATTTTAGCATGATTCATAATTTCAAAAGTCTGTAAATATTCTGAAGCGGTATCCTTTGTATAACACAACATGATTGTGAAAAACTATACACTGATAAACTAATTACTGTGTTATGTATATAGTTTTATAGTGAAATACTTGGATTCCTACGATTACAAAGAGATATTATGGAAATGGCAATGACCGCTATTGACAAGCTAAAACCCACTTACTTTAGCAGTCTCACAGTTTGCAGCAGTGAATAATGATTTTAATCTCGCAGGCTGCTTATTGAATGTATTCTGAACCAGCATTTATCTATTTGATTGTGCTACTAGTTTGATATCATGATATATTACATTGTTTTGTTCAATGAAGAGGTATTGAGAGATTATTTTTCTTTGGGTGTCAAACGCACAACTATAAAATATTTTTGAAAGTAAGAAACAAACAAACAGGAAAAACAAAATACTGTTTAGAAAGTTTCATGTTCATTGTATTATTTATACAAAAGTACTTTTGTTTTTGTATTTGATGATAAAGCATTCTTAACGAAACTCTGGGTAAGCAATTTGTTTAATGAGGCCAATACTAGAAGTCTATTGAATATTATTTCGTGTTCATGTCTAACGCTTGTATTATATTAATATTTTGATTCCATTCGTCATTGTTAACCTTGCGGTACTGTAGTATTTCTAAGGAAAACTACTACTTGAAACAATACAATGGATAATGGCTACTTGTATAATATTTGCTTTTAGATTAATAGCAGTTGGTTAAATACTGAGGATGGGTCATGATGTTATACTCCACTATACATCCGGTACGCGAACAGTACCCATTCTTTCTGTTTTATATGTCCTACAATTTTATAAAACCTCTTCTCATTGCTCTAAAGGTCAAATGAAGTCAATCAGCATAATTATTTGAGGGGTCTTTGACGACACGGGGTCATTATCGCGATATTATTATAATATGTATTGTTTCAAAAAGCTAGTAATCGCCAATAGTTTGTTTTACAGTAAATCTGAAAAATGGTTAACAAACGGTAATTACAATTGTATTAAGTATCGAAAATACCACGAAACTACGCAATGTTCTATGACCTAACTTATCGTATGGGATTAGTCATCGTGGATTGTATTCATGAGTGTCGTATTTGTAAACAAGTACAGAAATGCGAACTATTGCTCTCGGATTCACGAGAATAGAGACTACTTCCAAGAAGATTTGTATTTACGAATTATTGAAACTCTTACAATTGTCTCGAATCTGATCTCAAACAACATGAGGGCTCTTAAACGTCGAATTATAGCTTTACAGTCTTGAATATGACAGTTTAATAACATTAGTATACTTATTCAGATAAACAGTAAACATCGTGTATGTTGTCCTTTTAATAATAAAACAATAGTTTACCCCGTTTGTTTCCAAAGCTAAGCTTATGTTACAAACGTACTTATTCAGTCAGTAGATACAGGTCAACATAAGAAAAATCTTGTAAATTAAAAAGCGACCGGTGAAATTTGATCTCTTGAGTGAGCATCATTTCAACGTCATGTCATAACTTTTTTGTACATCGTAAGCAACGAAATAAATCTACATTTGCTTGAATTTTTACTAAATCTTAAATTGGATTTACCCAATACTGCTACTTGCAACTACTGTGTAAGTAATCTTCTCATCATCTAAATCTTGGTTAAACATTATTCAATTCAGTTGATTCAAATCATAAGTCCATTTAAAATTAAACCTGCTGTTCCAAACTCTAAATCGTCTATTGAATGTTTGAAATATTTATAACGAATCAATTTTAATTATTCGTTGATAACAGCATTCGATACAACTTTGTCTGATGATAAAAAAAATTTGGTCGTTACTTTTGCGTGCGGAACAATTATTTAAATAAAATATGCTGCTTGCACACGTAGCATTGAGTGCTAGTAACCTCTTAACCTTATGATACTAATAATAGCATCAGGCCAAAAAAGCAATGGGTGAGCATCGGTAGCTCCCGAGGGAGATAATCCTTTATTGTCATCTGGATTTAGTATTCAGTACAACAATGTATGCAAAATGAAGGCCAAACAATTCTGTACCTATTTGAGATTCTTGCTTTTACAGCGTTTCGGTATTTTTGTACAAATAATACAAGTTTCCCCTTTAGCCCTTATTTTATTTTCGTCAGAGAAGATTGTTATAGAAATTGTACCTTTATTTGGTTAAGCTTAATGTAGGTTCAATCATAAAACATCAGTTTAGTATCCTCAAAGTTATAGGTTGAAATAGCTTCATAAAGACAATTCGTAAGAAACATTTTGTTTAAAAAATTGTACGGTGTGTATAGTTAATGAAGTTTTAATTGTTGCTACAAGTATGATGTAAAAGAAGTGAAGTTTGAAGCAATAAGGTATAACTTCTTATTGCTATAACATACAGCTTATACCTACTTATTTTCAGCTGAAACCACAAACTCGTAAAAGGCCATAGCATTCAAATATTTTGAATCCTAACAAAAGAGAAATTATTATAAACCTCGTTTTAAACGCTATGACTATTTTTGGATACCTAAACAACCAAAGGCACATTACATATTTTGGGCCATACGAGACTAGTAATCAAATGTTCGTTATGCAACAACTTTTTTTCAACAGATTTTAATTTTAACTGGTTCATTAAAGATGGTGGTAATGACTTATTTCGTTTTACTTGTATTCGCCAGGCGACGCAGAGGCTGGCCGCCCAGAAAACCAAAGAAGATGTCAAGAAGTCGAAAGCGCAGTCCGTCACCATCGGCGATCCCTTCACAATGGGCAGTGAGTACTTTCGTACCTACCTGTGTTAAGGGAGAGGCATAGATATGCCTCATATATTCTTAGCAATGAGTTGAATAAGACTGGGAAGTATTTAAGAATTCAAGTATACATGTCAACCGTAATTCCACCTAAATATATAATATACCATCACGCCTGTATTCCCCGAACGTTTAGGTAGAGGTGTACCAATGTACACCCACAGTTCGCCGGTATATTTAGGTCCCATGTAATAGGAGGTGAGTCTATTGCCATTAATCGGGCACAAATCCAAACTCCGAGCTGCTACTGAGAATTTCATAGAAGAATCCAATAACACTTTGCTCGACTAGAGGTCCTCTAGCGTAGCAGCCGTGCTTAGGACCACTAGGCCAACGAGGTAGCTAAATATAGTGGAGTAAAAAGTGGAAGTGGTGTATAATCTGTATGTTCTGAAGTTTCATTTTCAAAGAATAAAATTCATGACATAAGTGACGTTTCATCGCAGTAGAAGGCTTGTTATTCTGTGATTCAATACGCTTGATATAGTTTTTGTAGTCATGTGCGCTTATCCTATAAGTGTACTCACTGTCACCGCGGATGAGGATAGTAAAGTAAAAATAATTGGAAATAAATTAAAATGATACTATTATAATCATTCGACATACGACATTCGTTATAGTTTGAGTATATACTTATATGTTTTGTATATCGATCAGCAGATTTGAACCAGAGCAAGGAGCTGATGGAGATGGGCGAGCCGAACCTGCGCAAACAGGAGCAGATCAACATGCAGACGGAGCGCTCGCTCGTCGAGCTGGAGGAGCGGGAGAGGGACATCCAGCAACTTGAGGTAGGCTCCTCAGAGATACGACCCGAGAGGTCACTTCTTGGAGAAACCGATCCTAGAGGTCACTTGGCAAACGCACCAACATCACTTTAGATGATCGTCCAAGGGTCACTTAACACCTAGACCCGACGGGACGCGACGCTGCGCGCACCTTTTAATAGAACGACTTAAAATATAACTTTATTTACTACACGAAAAGATATACATAGATATATTGTTTTAATTCAGCTGAATGCTACCTTCTCACAATGAAATGTGTATCTTTCCGCGTAGTAAATAAAGTTATATTTTGCGTAGCCCTTTTTAAAGGTGCGCGCGAGGTCGCGTTGCGTCTGGTCTCGGTGTGAACGCGAGACTATCAAGTATGAAAAGAAGATCCACAATTTGTTACTCAGCAACTTGTGTATATAAACCAAACCTGTCCTATTATAGGAGACTAAATAATATTAAAAGTTCTCATTACAATTGTACGTAGAAACAAATAAGCAAATGTTAATGAAAGCATAATTTCATCTCAAATAAAATTCTATGTTTTAAAACCGCATACAATGCTTATCAGAGAACGAATTAGCAGCACGAAACGAATCGATAAGATGTAACAGTTCAACTAATGGCGTTCCTATACGTAGCTAAAGTTAGAACGATACATACACCAATCTGTTACGTTATTATCCTCAACACACAATTTGTTCATTTTAATTAACAACTGGTTTAGATAAAATCTCTGAAAAGGAAAAATACATTTGTACGCTTTCATGGTATTTTATACCGTACTACAATATCAGTTACCACAGAGATAAATACCTATTTATCTAAATACCTACATTTTATAAAACATCACAATTATATTTGGAATGATGCATACACAATCTATTTATCTATTTATATAAAAAAGAGAGAGCGTATTCATTCGTCTGAACACGAAATCTCTAAAACTACTTGACCTAAGCTGAAATTCGGCAGGTGGAGTATTTATAGTTAGAAGGCATCAGCTACGATAAGATGTATTTTATCTTAAATAAAACGGTCTTATTTAGAGGTTCTATGATAGGACGTAGTCGCGGTTAAAATCTAGCTCATCATTAGGTCATCTAAAGCACGATATATTTTTGACATTTAAGCACAAAAATTTAAAATTCTTTAATTTCAGAATAATTTTAAATTGATTAATGGTTATTGCAATACGGTACGACCGTGCTAATCTACATAGGTACTATTGTAACTACGTCGTAAAATTAGCACGATTCTCCTTCCAAACGACCTCGGAAACCTAGACAGACATTATAACAAGATTTCTATTAACTAGAATAGGTGTATTACGTCGTGAAAGGTTTCATAACAGTTCTAACTAATGGAATAATAATATTTTGTCTATAATCCCACTTTATTTTGCCTTCGCAATTTTCACTGCAAAACAATTCTAGTATGCAAAGACAAGTTATTCTTTTATGTACTAAAACGTACAATAGCGTTGTCATTGTGTATGCACTATATAATATTATGGATTGTTTTATAGGGTACAAGCTAAGCTTCAAAATAAATACATTTGCCAAAATTATATAGAAACGTATGTATTTATATGCAAAGAGATTTTCAGTCATTTATTCAGCTGTATTTTTCAAATGTTTGGTCCACAAGTACCAGGGCCAGGGTTGCGGAGCTTGTTCGAAAGAGGTAACGAGACCCTGGAATGCAAAGGGCATTAGGGAGGAACATGGAGGGGTTTTAGTCAGTGAGAGTCGGACATTCCCTTCTACCGCTCCGCACAGAGCGGAAGAGGCTACTTGATGATTTCCCATCCTTAAAAAAGGTCAACAAGTACCAAGAGGTGCCTAAGAAGTTTAAGAAAACAAAATCTAATCTTTAAATAACAATTGAATGTGACATAATGCTACATATTTATTTACTCACATCTGTCAAACAGTCGATATCGACCGCTATCTCTTAGCGCCTTAATAGCCATAGGAACCCTGACCAGCTCTTCAGTAACTTCGATTCCATTTGTTTATTTCCAGAGCGACATAATGGATGTAAACCAGATCTTCAAGGAGCTCGGCACAATGATTCACTCGCAGGGCGAGGTGGTGAACTCCATTGAGACCAGCGTAGAATACGCGTCTGTGAACGTAGAGAGTGCCACGCAAGAACTTAGGGAGGCGGCCAATTACAAGGTACTCACTACTTACCATAGATTTTTTTATTTGGGACAAACCCGCCACTCTTCACTCCACTGCAACTCCTGCAAGGCAGAATCAGCAGTGGGGACCGCCCGAAAAGCGACGAGGCAATGAAGCTCGACTATTACCGGACCAACGTCTTGGATCCCGCAATGAAATTAACTTACTTTATTACCACAGTTATTAGGTAGAGCTCTTTGTGAAGCAGCTCGTCTGGAGAAGTATATTCCATCTATTTGATCCGGTTCGTAAGATACGAGTCCCGGTAGTCACATGGGAGATTTAAGTTCTGTCTCTGGAAGGGCAACGCATAGGGGATTATTTATTTATTTAAACTTTATGCACAAAAACAAGTACAAAGGCGGACTTAATGCCTTAGGCATTCTCTACCAGTCAACCAAAGGTGGTGAAGAGATAACATGGCAGGTGCCTCTGGTGTTGCAGGTGTTCATAGGCGACTGTGGCCACCTGGTTGATGGCCACCCAAAAACATAAAACTTACACAAACTCACGGTCTCCAACCTAAAGTGATGGCAATATCGCCCCTTGAGCCCCTGAACAGTAAAAAAGCTCTATCACCTGTCAACTCAACTGGGTGGTTATTGCTTTACAAAAAATTCAACTCAGCACTGCAAGCATATTTGTATTCATAGTGATGTCTTCTCGTTTTCAGAATAAGCTGAGGAAGAAGAAGGTTTACCTGTTCATCGCTCTCATCATCATCGTGTCCATCATACTTATCATCGTATTCCGCAAATGAACGTGCACACTATCACCCAAATATCAGTCAGCGTACGTTACACGAAAGGCAAGAGGAACTTAGTAATTCACAAAATATATTTATAACGTTGCTTCTTAGCTCTTGGTTCTAAGTTCCCCTAACAATGTAAGGGTGACGTCTTCTAGCAATAAATTGTAAATAAAATCGTATTATATCATGTATAGAGAGGCGAATCGGTATCCGTTTAAAAACACTCTGTATATGCAGCAGAAGTGATATTTATATCTTTAATCTGTTGCCAATTGTATTAATTAATTATAGAATTACCTAAAATATATCAGTTAATTCATTTTTGTAGCGCATTAAATAAGCGACTGTATACATACTTCCATTCGCGGAACGAAAATATTATGCACTTTTGCTTGCAAGTTTTAAACACTGTAGAAGTAATATTATTATTGAAT
This sequence comes from Caradrina clavipalpis, assembly GCA_932526535.1. Lineage (NCBI taxonomy): Eukaryota > Metazoa > Arthropoda > Insecta > Lepidoptera > Noctuidae > Caradrina > Caradrina clavipalpis. The sequence continues at coordinate 9,927,076 of OW052087.1, forward strand.
TGGAAAAGCAATATATTCATGGAATGAGGAATTAGAAAGTGTTTAGCGTTTTCGTTTCGCGAGTGTACATCTTAAATATTTATTGTTCATTTCACAGTGATATTTCTACATTATTTTCAATATAAGCCTTATTTTGTGATAAAAACACATCACGGGTCAGCATGGTATGTTTATTTTTAGCTAGCGTATGCCTATTGGCCATCTTTGCTAAAGCGACAGGAACAAGTTATATATTTAACTGTGTTAGGATATAATGAATACTATGTATATTTGTATAATCACGATTGCCACAGTACTCATACACGTGACAAGAGTGCGCGATTTCTCTAACGCTTAAAAAATGTTACTGTTGTAAGTTGTTTACCAGTTACTAATGCAATAAATCGTGAGAGAGTATTTCTACCAAGGTAGTACTATACAACAGCAATATGTATTAGTGTAAACGTTAAGTAGAGGGCCCGTAATGGTATATTTAATAGATGTTAACTTACGTGATACTGATGTGTTAAAATTTAACTAATATATCCAAGTAAAAAAAAATATCTAATGAATGTTTTCCACGGCGATAAAAAAAAATTTGCACGTTCCTCCTGAAAATAACTTTATAAATAACTGAATATAACACGTTATGTTTAAATGCATATTGTTATCATGTTAGGTAGTGGTTAGTTAGGGGCGGTCGTCACAATTTGTGAATAGTACCTGCAATAGATACTGATTCTAAATAGATATAAGATCTGTGTCGCTAATTCAGTAATACAATTGTGTTGTTCATGTTTGCGTTACGCCCGCCATTATATCTATAAAGTAACTTCAGATTAATAGAATGTATTATTTTTTTAATTAGGAACAATGTGCTGTTATTTTATATATGAGATTATATGCTATAATGTTTAAATTTCCGTCTGTTATAAGATGTCGTATCCACACAACGAGCTGTAGTTTGATAGTTGTCACTGTGCTTAATAGCGATGGGCGTTACGGCGTTTTTCTGGAGACTCCATTTTACAGTTTTTGACAATAGAGAAATATATATACACACTAATACCGCCCGACTATGGTGCGTTTTTGTTATTCGGTGCATATGTTGGGGGTAAAATTGGGGTATGTTAATTTTTCACATTTCAAAGGAAATTTAGTTAAAATTTTAACCAAATTGCTTTTACATGTGAAAAATTAAAATAGCTCAATTTTTTTATAAAATTTTCGTTACTAAGCAAGTACACGAAATTGCTATAGTTGATATTTTAACACCTTATATACTATCTTACTTAGTTAACTTTTGTCATTTTATTCGTTAACAGTTTTTGACGTGATCAGCAGTTAGGTATTCTGTAAAAATCTTCTGTAGTACGATTCTCTAAAATGCAAACTCGAAAACGAGTCTCACTAAAGTGATCGAGTGAACTTGTCATTGGTTTATATTCGTTCGCCGTGGTGACGTCACCACGGCGAACGAATACTAAGCCAATGACAAGTTGGTTCGTTATCGAAGTGAGACTCGTTTTTGAGCTTGCATTTTAGAGAATCGCACAGCTGGACTTTTGGTGAAGTGGGGTTGCCGTGAGCGACTAATCTCAATTAATAGCATCGGCGGTATCCGTAGCTCACTTTACTAAAGCGAAAGAGACTTTATAGAATTCTCTATTCTGCCTCAGTTTGCGTTAGAAATAGTAAAATCAACTTTATAAAACTATTGGCAATGTATTTCATGCCATTGTAACTTGTTTTTTATTAAGAAATCCGTTTTTCTGTTATTTGCTTTTTATATTATGCTTAACTATAAGTATTCATGTATAGATAGTTTAAAATTTGCAATATATAATATCTAAATGTAAAGTTGTCCATGTTTTATATTAAACACAATTTGTTGATATCTTTTACTTTAAAATATATGAATTAAAGATTTTATTGATATTTTATTTGAGGATTGATTTACCTGCATTTTTCAAGCTTCTGCTTTTTCTTCTTTTCGAGTCGATGATAATCTTATAACTTTTTGGGCCCAGTAGGTGGCTACATGTTTATCGTGGAATCAGTAGCGTTGTCCTCTAAAGTTACATTTTAAGCTAATGTGTATTCTCCAGGCACGTTAACTAACCAATAACTGCCTCGATAGCCTAGTAGCAGAATAGTATCTTGGAACAACTCACACACGGCTATCTGATCCCAAGCTAAGCAGAGCTTGTGTTATGGTAACCAGACAACTGATATACATACTTATATAATTTTATAAATACATACATATTATAGATAAATCACACCCAGACACAGAACAAACAATCATGCTCATCACACAAAGTTTGTCCTGGGTGGGAATCGAACCCACGACCTCCGGCTTAGCAGTCAGGGCCGCTAACCACTAGACCAACAGGCCCGTCAGTAGTTCTAAGCGCGACTGCTACGCTAAATATTTGGGTCCGATTCCCAGGTCAAGCAAAGTTATTATTTTCTTTGAAATTCTCAGTACCAACTAGCAGCTAGGATTGTGCCCGGTTAACTGCAATAGGCACGGCCCCAATGTCATGGGACCCAAACACACCAGCAAACTGTGGGTGAACATTGGTACACCTGTGCCTAACCCTTCGGGGAATACAGGCCTGATGGTATGTATGTATTTGACACACAATTTTCATTAATATTTTGACACGTTTATAAGACAACGTTTTTTAAAAACGACTACTAAAAAAATTTAACCTAACCTAACTCCGATCTGCTACTGAGAATTTTATAGAAAAACTCAATAACACTGCTCGACCAGTTAATCGAACCCAAGACTTATAGCGTAGCAGTAGTGCTTAGGACAACTAGGCTAGGCGGACCGTGAATTTGTGGGGCCCTGGACTAACACCACTTGGGGGGGACCTAAACCTAACCAATGAAACTAATTGCCATTTCGTAAAAAAAACTGTATATTTTTGTATACGGTATCAATTGAAAAGAAATTAGGACAATGGTTCATTATGACTGTAGTTGACTAAGTTTGTCATTACATTCAGGGCTGAATGGGCCCTTTATATTATCGGGGCTCAGGGCTGGAGCCCAAAAAGTCAGTATATAGATCCAGGCAGTCAGTGCATTTTTAATATAATTATACAATCTCCATAAACTGTTATACATAACACTACACTGCTAATTGATACGAGCTGCGCTAGTTAAACTAAATGAAATTAGCATTGATTAGGTTAGCTCGCGTGTGGCCTGCTTTACAATTGCTTTCAATAAACCTCGTAAATAATTTAAAGTACCATTTAGTGTCCATTTGTGTAAATGCTGTGTAATGAATAGGATCTAACGAATTATAGAACACTTATTAATTGAGTAATGCCTCTATTATAACCGCAACTGCTAAGTATGCTGTCCCGGGACATATTCCCAGGTCAGGCAATGTTATTGGGTTTTCCCGTTTGGAATTTATGAGTAACCCGGTGTTTGTAAATTGGTTATGTGACACTTCCGTGCTTTGGAAAGCACGTAAAAGCCTTTGGTCCTGCACCTGATCTCCTCCCGGTGCTGTGGAGTAGCTGTCCTACGAGAGTGAAGGATATTACAGTGCAATATGATAATATCTCTTGCGTGCATGATTAGGTTAGGCTCTTCACTGAAATTGGAAGCCGTGATTAAAATTTGGTCGGGAAGAATACAAATAAAACAATAGGCTATTTATATAAAAACACTTTTAATAGACCCATAATAAATTCACACAAATACCATGGTGAACAAAAATGTATCTAAATTGAACATCATCTACACTTGAAACAGAAGAATGTTGAAGTCTATAAACTAAATATTTAATTGATTGTCTACAAAGCTTAGAGGCGACCTCGAGTGTGACGTATGACGCGTGTACCTGCCTTGCGTGCCTCTATGTGCCGCGCCATACCGTGGAGGTGGAACAAACAGATCTACTGAGATTCCGCTACAGATCAAGAGTCTAACTATTAAGAGAAATCGTAAACATTGATTCGAACAATCTATGTATGCATGGCCGTCCTCCTTCCATTTAATCAACACAACCGGCTGGTAATGACCTTCGAGTACTCCTAAGTAATCAGACAATCATCCACTAAAGGTACACGGTGGCAGAACATCGTAACAGAACGTATTGCCATGGACTCCGACGATTCTAAGTCAATCAAGAGCTGAAATTTCTTGTTGGTAGAAAAAAAAAATGTCTGTTGTTTTATAAGTGAACCAATAAAGAACAAATTTCTGTTTTTATTTTTTTTAATGTTTTATCTCTTAGCCTTTTTGTATGTGGTGTATGTATTCCTGACAAACAGGACTTTTTTTAATTAGTAAAAAAATGACAACTTTGTATTATCTTAAGTTCTGAGTTCATGATAAGTGTCCGTTGAGATGTGACTTCCACCGTGTATATTCAAATAGAAGTGCCGGCTAAAGATAGTAAATAACCGGCGTAAGTCTTCCATGAATCACGCGTTAAAATGTACGATAAATTCGAAGTGTATATGATACGCGCATGTTATATCTTCACATTAAAACATGTTATTTCTTCAATCGTAATCTCACCGGTTTAAAACTAAGCACATTTCTTTTCTCTAATATACTCGTAAAGTTACAATTATTAATACTAAATAAATACTTAACTTAAAGAAAATAAATATAAGCTGTTGCACGATTATTAATTTTATTATCCTATAATATTATTTAGGTCAACTACTAGAAGCAGTGATAAATACCTACTTATTATTATTTTCCTTTATACCTACTAGGTCCGGCTTATATCCGAAACGGCTGAATCGATTTTGACGGGACTTTTATTTGCAAATAGTTGATGTTATGGGGAGTAACTTAAGCTAATTTTATGTTAGAAAAAGAATTAGGGTTCTGCGCCAAAAAGCTAAATAGGTTTTTGGTATAAGTACCGTGTAAAAACATTCATAATTATGCATTTAGTAAAAGCTGATATTTTCACGTTATAAACAGTCACTTAATAAATTAGATAAGAAATTAAGATTAGATTTATATTATTCAGAAATCCTGTTATCTAAAGGATATTTATTACCAATTTAATAAAAATAGAAGCCATTAGCTTTACTTTGATTACTTGTACGTTGAAATCCTGCGATTGTGCCAAATTTCACTGAATAGTTTTTAATTATTTTTGTAAAATATTGAAACAGTGGCACTTAGGTATTATAGGTGCATAGCGTAGTTGGATTCACTTTATCGCCATTGTTTGTTTTATTGTTATTTAAACACAGAAATAAAGTGTCTGTTTGTCATGTCAAAATATCAGCTACTTTTTACATTTTTTAAAAGTAAAACCATTTGTAAAAAAATTGTTTGTATGACGCCCATCTGTCAGTTCGTTTCAGTTAATATCGAAACAGCTGATGTTACAAGGAGTAACTTAAGCTACTTTTATTTTAGAAAAAAAAATAGGGTCCCATTTAAAAAGAATTAAATCCCACAGATTACCGGTATTCACCAGGACGAAGTCAAAAGCTAGTTACTAAATATAAAAAAACATCGTACAACTCGTAAAAAAATAATACTGATAATAAACATGATAAAAACATGGTAACAATTTAACAAAATAAATAGGTTAAAATAAACTGCCCCGTTAGATACAAGGTCTTAAAAATAAACAACGAAATTAAAGGTTACAACATGCAACATTGTTCATGCCAACGAAGCTAAAATTGTTCCAAAATGCCTGTCATCAAATGATCAAGTTCAAAATCTATCTTGGTCTTAGCATAGCACCCAGCGGCGTGTTAGCGCGCGTGCGGCACCGCTGCCGGCTCAGGCACTACCGCCCCGCCTCCTTGCAAGTACCTACATGTGTTTCCTTGCTCGCAATACCCAGTAAACACTAAAATACATTGTGACACTCATTTACAAGTGCCTGACTTAGAAAGTTGTTTGGTATATTTGAGAGTTGTATCAGGTACGTACAATGAGTAAGGAGCCCATGTACTATGCAACAAGTGGAGCGCCTTACCTCGCCGACCCAGCGCCGCTCTCACAGCAGCCCCTCGTGTCCAATTTACCACTAAATTACAAAATAACCACGCTAACTAACTCCCTTACACAGTCGCGTAAATAAATACGTATAGATACGTGTGACGATAGCCTAACTAAATGATATAACGCTCGATAGTGGTACATTTAATTATGTATAATATCAGTGGGTTCTAATAAAATTCTCCTTAAATGATAAATGATATATAACTTCAACAGTGCGACTCACGAGATGTGAGGAACTTAGCTAGATGTTACCGCTCCCGGCCGGCTCGAGCACGCGGCCCCACGAATCATGCTACTAAATAAGATCGAGCCGAGTGATGGTCAAATTGGGAAGTAACAATCGAATGCGTCCGCATAATAAATTATAAAGGACGCATTCGATTGTTACTTGTATAAGTTGTTCAAAAAGAATCACCGGCTGTTACAAGTTTTTACAAATTAGCTGGTCGTGTATGTCATTCGTGAGGTGTCCCCCTGCGAGCGAGGCGATGCGTGGTTGTTTAGCAGACGACCGCCTCCGAGATGGGGTTCTCGGTGATGCGGATGACGGGCGAGTGGCGGCACGGGCGGCGGCGCCCGGCGTCCGACAGCCGCCGGTATGCCGTGATCTTGGTCGGCGACAACGGCGCCACTGGAACATACAACCATATTCAGATATGTAACTTGTACACAACTTATGGAAATCTTTTTTTCTTATCACTTTAAAAACTTTTTTTAAATCTGATTTAATGGCAAATAAGCCGACAGCCCACCAGATGTTAAGTGGTCACCGCTGCCTATAGACTTCTACCATACCAGAGGCCTTGCAAATGCACTGCCATCATAGAGACAAAGTTGAAATGTCTCATGTGCCTGTAATTACACCGGCACCCATGCCCTTCAAACCGGAATGCAGCTACATTGCTTTGCGGCAGGAATAGGTGTCGTGGTATTACTTCCCTGGACTAGTTCCTTTACAAAGAGCTATGCTACTATAACTTTCCCAGTGCAGGGCAGAAATAGCTCAGCTCACACAGAGAAGGAACGAGAACATACAATTTATTGGCAGAGGTTACCATTAAAAATTTTAGGCAGCATGTAACGTAACTATTGACTAACTTTAAAATACATTTACCTTTTTTCTATATCACAAATATTACATTCTATATTTAAATATCTAATTGCAGCTACATAAAGTGAAAAAGAAGCGTAGTGAAATAAAAAATTTAAAAAATCGTGCAACTATTTTATACATTAATAAAAAAATGTAGTTCTAAAAACATCAATTACTTACATCATAAAAAGACTATCACACAAATAATACTATTGAATTGAATAAAAATAATGCTTAATAGACTGCAACTTTTTAACCAAGCTGCGTTTTGTGTGGAAATCCTTATAAATATTTACAAAAGGAGCGGAAGCTATCAAAATTGATTAAAAGTACACGTAGTTACGCCCTTTGAATATGGGCGAGCCAGCACTTAAAATTGTAGCAGTCGGGACCCATTCTAGAAATGGAGGCTTAGTGTATTGAGAGCACATACCTATATTACATTGCTGATGGTTTAGAATGGGTCCCGACTGCTACAATTTTAAGTGCAATTGGGTACAACGACTTTCTTGTTTTAGGGCTTTTTCATAAATACTTAAAAAAGCAGTCGGGTTTTTTAGTTATTTAAATTACCGTTTTTTTTAGTTAAAAAAATATAAATTTTAAAACAAATTTATTTTATTATTGATTCGTGTTAAGAATCATGAGCATAGTTAACACCTTCAATTTGACGAGAAAGCAAATCAACAGTTTGTATATTAGGTAATGATTATATGCATAGGTACGTGGAAATGTGCATAATAGGACACACCCACTTAACCCTTCAAACGTCGTATGATCAAACCTTGATCATAAGGGTATTGTTTAACTATTGTGTCTATATATAGTATCGTGCGGGTTAAATTAAGATAGCTTCCGCTCACCGTATACAAATGTTTCAAATAAACACTTACTTTTTCTACGGAAGCTGGATATTATGTGTAACTGGTGAAATGTTCTTTAGGCTCGAACGTGCCGCAGTTCTAGCATGCCAGAATGACTTGTTCAGTGGTAACACAGCTACGAGTGTGGACAAACAAATGTAATTTAAAAAATAAATAGTTAACACAGGCATTGTTTAGTGCATCGCTGTATATTGCGTCAGATCAAGTGAATAAGTTATTTGTGCATATAGACATAATACGGACGTTTTCTTTAGCCCACTTTCACCAAAATCAGTGAATACATTTACTGCCTAAACGTATATAGAACATCATTGCATCCCAGTCACATTGATAGAAGGTGTCAGAGTCAAAATGATAATTTAAACACATTTAGCGCTAAATATATTTAGCCCCGAACTGCCCCGTTGGTCTCGTGGTCGCAAATGCGACTACTGTGCAAGGGGTCCCGGGTTCGATTCCCAGGTCGAGCAAAAAGTATTATTGGGTTTTTCTATGAAATTCTCAGTAGGTGCTCGGAGTTTGGATTTGTGCCCAGTTAATGGCAATAGGCTCGCCCCCTATTACATGGGACCTAAATATACCGGCGAACTGTGGGTGTACATTAGTACACCTCTGCCTAACCCTTCGGGGAATACAGGCGTGATGGTATATTTATTTTATATTTATTATATATTTAGCGATTTTGGTAAAAGAGGACCTTTGCGTCAGTAAGCAAAAGTAAAATTATTATTAACCAATTGTACTAAGTGCAAAGTATATCTTCAAATATACCGGCTAAACACTCAGAAAGAAAAGAGCTTGTTTTGGATTGAAATGCAAATTTCTTTTTACATATATTATATTCACGTGAATATCGCAAGATACAACGAGCTTCATAAACAAGTCTACATCTACGAAATAAAATACAAATCTAAGACAGCAAGTATAAAATGTTATGAAATGTGCCCTATAGGAATTTAATAAAATTGTATATTCTTTAACATTTTTACTAGTGTCATGGACACAAATGTCGGTTTTTATTTTTACTGATATTTATACAGACAATTATAGTATGTACTTAGAAATCTATTAATTTTGTACTGGATGATAACTGTACGAATCTTTATCATGCATATTGAATAAATGGTCAACAATAACCAATAAAATGTAATTTAAATTGTTCAAAACTGATATTAAAAGGCCTCACCAAGAATTTTCCTGAAAGCATCTAAGTGTTTTTCGATCAGAAAAATACAAGCAAAATAATAAAGACGAATAATAAACGACTATTTGCATCCCAATATAAAATATTCTTAATGGATGCGTCGATGAAAAACGACCTTTAATCAAGCACGCTTTAGTCACTAAAATGGACTACTGGAATGGTTCAGATCTCAAATGATTTATTAATTATCTTTTTTACGACTCATTATTTCCCAATTGTAGCGATAAATACAAATGTCCCTCAGCAAAATACTAACACAATCACAATGTATCAAGTTTTATAAAAAAACGAACGAACTACGTAAACTAAGTAATTAATGAAAGGACTAACTACAGACTTTACCACAAGTACCACAGCTCATCTAGCTCTACAGGAGGAAAGCTCCCTTCAGTACATACCAATTGTTAGGGACTGCATAACGCTATCGCATATCCAGGCTCAAACATAAACAGGACAATAAAAATAAACTTTCAGGCTTCAGACGTACAAAATATAATTTAGCTTACCATTATCATTAGTAAAGCGTATAATCATATTCATATCATATTTTTACATTATAACACAGTTAGAAAGGGCAGCAGTTCGTCGGATAGAAAGTAGAGAGGTAAACACCTTGCGAAGGAAACGCATTTCAATAAAATAAACGTATATCTAGTAGTAAAATATGCAAAGAACTATCAATATTTAAGATTATTTGGTCAATATTTTTACGTTTAGAATGAATAACATTAATCATATCAAACATATTTACATAAGCTGCAGAATAGATGCAATACGATGTTGGAATTATGTTATATAACTTGGCACCTCTATTCCTGAAAGTACATCTTATATTTTGTTCAGATGTATTTTTTTGGATGGAAATCATCTTATTGGTGTTTACTTTAAGTAAGTTGTGATTTTTGTTTTTGCAATATTGCATCTATTGAGCGTGGCGTGTTGAGTGCAATTGTTAAACATTCGAACTGCAATGCAAAGCTAAGCTTGCATCGGTACGCCTACAGAGTCGGTCGTTCGGGTGATGTGCTACACTTACCGTAGCCCTCGCCTTGCAAGAACAGGCGGAAGGCCTCGGATATCTTAGCTGGTTGCTCCTCCAGCACCATTCCCGAATCCGAGATCTGAAATTATCGTATTAGAAAATTTATTATAGGAAGGTGCATACGAAGTGTAAAAATACACACATATCTACTCATACTTAACTGCCCATAAAACTAAGTGACATTGCACAAAAAATATTCTGGGAAAAGCCTTTTTGGTTTAAAAGTTAACTGGTAGGTAGAGCACCATTACGCATAACATTATATTTATGGGTGTTTGCAACACTGCATGAGTCGCAAACTTAAAATGCTTAAATAGTATTTTAAGTTTTGTTAAAATAATGAAATATTTTCGCCGAGGCCGGGCCAGGAAGACCAGGACGCTCAAGATGCCAAGAGGCCAAGATGACCTAGACTCGCACCAAGAAGGCTGGTTCAAGGTAGAACAAAAAAAATATCAGAAGGACATGGGAAAGGCCTTTGCCCAGTAGTGGGACATTATAGGCTAGAAAACAGAAAAATACATTGTTTTCACGTAATAATAAGTTGGATTTGTACTTCAATATCTCTGTAGTCAGAAGTTTCTGGTTACTTAACAAAAAAAGGTCGCAATGATGGGCAAAACATGAGATTTTAACTAGCGGCTTTGTTAAGTGTCTTTCTAAGTTTATCTTGGACATCACTGACATCGGTAACCATGTCAGAGGCCCTTGAGGCGGTTTAGAAACCATGACACTACGATGTGTGGGGTCGTTAGACCTTACTGCCCACACGATAAAGAAGAAGTTAAGTATCTTTGTACATCGTACGTCCGCTACTTTTCACATGTATATGTGAAGACCTTCCTGCGGCTTGTGTATCCTAATATGTTCAGTTCAGTGGTCTAAACCGAATGGGACATATCCGCTGAACAATCGGATAAATATAGATTTGATAATTTTTAGACTATTACTTAGTAAAAGTCTTGAAGGGTGGATAGCAGGTGCTACATGTTTTGTGAAGAGACTTATGCCCCTTTACAGAACGTGTTGGTACACCAAATTTCTCCTAACATTACATGTACTTTATCCGTGAGGCAAGTAAGTATTTTATTACGTCAGAAATATCCAGACTCCGCATTGGTACTGGTTCGAATATGAAACTATGCCACATTTAAGCTCAGCTCAATGTTCCTCAACAATAAGCTCCAGAAGTGGGTCATGGTCAATGTCACAACTGCCGCACAATCGCATTTAGTATTATTTCCATGAACTTCGCCACTATTGTGAACGCTGCGCTGACAAGTAGATTAACTTGTTTCCAAGTGCAGCTCTCGGCAAAATCTCGGGCTTCAAAACTTTCCCTCTGCCGCATATTTAGGAAAATGATGCATTTCGTTTCGGATTAATAATTGTGGTTCAATTTATATTTAGCTTAAAATTTTAGTTTTCTTTGTACACGGACACAAATTAGCAATGGTAATAAATACCTAGTAGAATTTTTGAGGTTTCTCTAACAAAACAATGTTATCTTCTAACATTTGCAAAGTTTCGTTACTAAAAGGTGAGTAAGCGGGTTACCTATAATCACCTCTGTTTATAACGACATCAAGGTTTCTGAAAGCAACGCACAGATGGCGGTAAGAACCCCATCGGTGCAAACTGCACCGGTCCGCCGCCGCGCCGTCGCGTATCGTCGTAAAAGTTTACAAAAGTTTTTCACTTTCGCGTTTATAGGTTTGTCATAGGAAAAACCATGGTAACTATTTTTATTTTATCTATTGACTACGTGTATTGGTGCAGTACATCATTCGGCTCAGAAGTGTGTACTTGCCTTCTTTGCCTGAGCGTTATAATATGAGTTACTCTTAGTGTCGCGCATAAAGCGGTCTTCTAATTTAATGACCTTAGTATTCCGGCGTGACTATTCTTATTTAAACGCCAATATTTATTGTGTTCAGTTTAATATTCGAAGCGAAATACAAAAGAAAATGATTGTGACGCTGACGATCGAGATGTCGCAGTCATTTTCTCCCGAGTAGAAACCTCATTGACAAATATATTTTAGGTAAAACGAAGACAAAGGAGCCCAAACAAGAAGATATGAGAAAACAAATGTATTTTTCTGCGACATAATGACTTCCGGTGTTGTGACAATTAAGTTCTTAATAAGCTATGCTATTCTTAAATAGGTAATTCACTTCGAAAGTCATCTCGATAGTCACGTTTGCTTCGCAGAATATCCAATGTTATTGAAAAACGTCAAAATACACACTCGATATAATACTTCTCTCACTTACGTCTGGCGCTAGAGTGTCAAACTCACTCATTCTAAGAGTACGAAACTAAAATCTCACCGCGGATTCAGAAGTGATTTCACAATTAACTTTTTAGAATAGCACTATTGATAGGGAAATGTTACCTTCATCCAAGTAGAGTTGTTCGGGTTGAGACGTCCATTGAAAGTGACGGTGTCTTCGACATGCGGAGACAGCGCCCCGGTGATGTTCAGCACGGGCACCTTAATGGTGTCGTTGTCCCTCGCGATGCCGAGGTCGGTGCGGCGCACGTACGAGTCCATGAAGAGGGACAGATTGGTCGAGTTCACGTTGCGAGTGAAGTACATGCGGTACATCTGTGCCAGGTCGTGGTTGCGCTGCTCCGGGAACTGAAGCAAATCACCATTATTCATTCAAACTTCGAACGTAGCTCCGAATTCTTAATGCGGTTATGAACGGGAAGAGAACAAAGCTTTTGAAAGTACGACATCGGCGTTCTGAATAGTGTATGCTTATCTTTTATTACCACTGCGATTATTATAGGTTTTTTTAGGTGATTTTACTTATCTCGGGGTTAATAAGTTAATAAAACCATCAAATAATTTAGAGACTATCGATAAAACAATAGAGAGTAACGTTGTTTTAAGGCTCTATATCGCGTCCAAAATGGCCACACATATAGCTAAAAATCACATAATTTGCCAAGAAATAAAAGGAGACAAATATGTACTTTGTGTCTTTGTCCAAACATTTATCGTCTTGTGGAGTACAAGGGAAATTCTGCTTTGATTGTGAATAGTTGGAGTTTAGTTTTCTCTACAAGGTTGTGAGTTACGTGATAATTGATCCGTTTTGCATTCATTACGGGTAAGGGCACGGAGCATCGTAAAGGAATCGGTCACGGTCACAGTCATTTCTGTATGAAATATTAAATGTCAGTATCGCGTTTACACGCAGCACGTAAAGTTCGCCACGCGATCGCAAGCGCATAGCGAGCAACTTAAACACTAGATTGATTTGTGATATAAATGTCTAACTTTTATGGGAATGTTTGATGAACGCATGAACGTATTTCCTTTAAGAATATTTCAAGCAGCAAAAATAGATTTTATTCTATTTGCCGCCGTTTATTTAAAAATCTGATTAAGTTTCTTAAGAAACATATAGAAAGATTGAATGGTGGAAATCTAAATGAAGGTTTCATCAGTTGTTTATGTTATGAATGTTTCCCCTGTGAATTTAAAAACGCAGTTAGTCTCGTTTTATCGTCGCGTGGCCAATTGGTTATTTAAGCTTGTGTTTTCACTGTCACACTGAGATAAACACTCAGAAAGTAATAAATCAAATATTACAACGATTCGCATTGGCTAGCATCACAAAATTTTGAAAACACGCAAACCCTGCGTACCTTAGTTCACGAATAGAAAACACAAATGAATTACACATATGTACTAAAACAGATACACCGAATACGTAATCTCCTCTTTACTTTCAATTCCGTTAAAGACAAACATGAAATCGAATCTGAAAAGGAATACCTTTCGCGCCATTTTCCTGGAAACATTCACAGAACTACACAATACAATAACGTACGTGAAATAACCCAGCCGTTGACATGGCTTATTAAGTTTAGAAAGAAAATATTTAGTTATAGAGTGAGTGAGTTGTCTTGTGACTGTGTAACAGACAATTTCTAAAGCTCAATGTGCCATGTAACCGGTCGGGTACTGTATCAAAGTGCATACCCGTCCAAAATGATGCCACATGAGATAATCCAGCACGCCCTGGGTCATGCCGCGGTTCTTCAGCGAACGAGAGTTCATCTTCTGGGAAGCCCACTCGATCCATCCCGATTGAGTTGAAGTGCAGTTGATAAGGGCCAAGGCATCCACCTGGAATTTATTGGTGCATCTAAACTTTACGTCACTGACTCCCAAGTCACAAACTACTTATAAAGTTAGTTTACGACCTAGCGGGGTGCAAAGTAACGAACATGTCACTAGATTTTGGAAAATCACTGCTTTAATTCGAAAAATTTAAAAAGAGGGTTTTTAAACCTTGCCCTATTTGAAAAGTTGCCAGACATCTACATTATACCCATGACGGCTACTATTTATTATTTGGTGGCACATAATGGTTTACCATCACGCATATATAAGTTGAGGCGTAATTTCTTTACACTTTATACTTATCTGTACATACGAGTAAACTGTACGTACCGCCAGTGCGTCCTGCGTCGTGCTCAATTCGTCCATATTCATCGTCAATTAACTATTATGAGCAGACTGAACCAATTTATGCGCAAATGTGTACAAAGTGCGTCTGGATTTGCATAATCCATGTTGATTTAGCCTTTAGGCTATACAGGTAATCATGCAAACAGTGGGCTATGTCGTCACGTAAGGTAAACTAATACCTACCGGAGGGTACTATGTGTACTTTCCGAATCTTGATTTATATGAATACTACTTGGAAAGAGAAATAAAACTTAATGCTGGATAATTAGAAAGGAAATGCAGTGTCATTTAAAAGGTCAACAATAATTATAGTTCATATTATTGATTGAAGTAATCGATACAGTATATTTATATAAGTGGTCACCTTGATACCAGACTTCGTGGCACCTTGGATTTAGTGGCCACCGTGTATGTATGTTTTCTACATAGATACCTAAATGGTTCGTTAACTGCAAGAGATAGTGTAGATAGCTGATGAATTTAAGCGATCATTGTTTCGGAACTTCATTGAGTAGGAGGATTACTCCTACTCTCATTTTAATGAGAACGATTGGGACTTTGTTTGATGCTCAGTTATGCTTTAACGGCAAACGGATTTGAGGAACATTCGGCACGCAGATAAACTAACAGGTTAAATTCTAATTTAATTCTAACTTATCTATAATAGGTTAATATTTTTAATCTAATTATACTTATATGGTGTTATTGCAACGTAGTTTCTGAGTTAAGGATGCTGTATCTTATATTCAGACTTACTTCTAGAGCGGTGTTAGTAACACCAAACGCGAAAACGATTTTAAGTTTCCTACGTGTTCTATGGTAATCTACCCATTGTTGACAGTACATATATATGTACTGTCAACAATGGGATCTGTTTGCATAGGAGGATGAGGATCAATATAGCTAGAGCACTCACTATGATAGACATGGTCTGAGCATATAACTAATTAGTCGCGATTAATCACATTTCGGAGATGTCTGCTACTGTTATATTACTTGCGAGCCGTGAGACATGTTCACATGTCACATCGAGTCTAGTACAATTACTGTGGTACTGTCACGATCAATAAGCGCTTAATAACGACTCAAACAGTCTACGTGTGAAAATATATAAGAAAAATAATATGCTCCATTGATAACATCTGTTATCTGTATTTTTGTGCGTGTGAAACACCACCTGTTCATTCGCTGCTAGCACTGGATATTTTGAACACTAAAATACCTACAACAATAAAATGTAGAATCAATACTAAGAGAAACTAACAATTTAATTAGTCAATTATAAATAAAATATGGAGTTCGATCCTTACGTAATTCATTGGAATAATGTTTAACAATTAATTAGAGACGCTGAAAAGACGAAAACTTGTTATGAAAGTTTGATTTAGGTTCGTTAAAGTTGTTAGTATCAGCCTTAAACATCTGGCAATCACCACAGTTTCTTGATATTATTTACCTATTTTCAGAAAATTGTGGACAGACGGCTTCCCACCTTGTATCGGTAAACCTAAACGAATTTAGGATTAACTCGAATAAATAATTCAGTGAGAGATTTTACCAATTTAAAATTTATCAATTTATAAACATGGCTTGTTTTGTTTAAAAAGCATCAGTACTTGTAGGTCTGTATTACAGTACTTATACTTAAAACTTTTTAATCAAGGCAAGATCAGTGCTAGTCTGTAGTACTATAATACGGGCTTCACACAACTACGGTGTATTCAATACTAATATAGAAAAGTAGCGTAAGTGTATAGACATAGGGCTTACAACTTGGTTAGATTTCTGCACCGGAGTAGTAAGCATCCGTATCCCAGTGAAACGGAACGGTGGAACGGAAAGGCACTTCAGAACAGCAGGATAAACAATGGCGGATTTGTGCCGCCAATTCTTTAACACCGGACGTGTTCTGTGCGCGACCCAGTTCTGTATGTGTGATTGTGTGATTAGCGATCACTCACCGCCTGTATCCGTCTCAACGAGGATCACCTTGGAGCGAGTATATCCACAGCTCTATGAGTAAGGCCACATTTGTAACCGTCTGGATTAGTTGCTCACCTATTTTCATCTTTTCCACGTCATATTTAAGGTACACAATAGGTATGATAAGGTAGGTATGGTTCTAGATGAAAAGGTGGTTTTATTTTACGAGTGGATGTGTAATATTTATATAAATAAGAAAATAATCGTAGTGCTAGAGTATCCTGGCTATGGTTATAAAGTAAGTACGCGAAATGTTTAGTGTTTTAAAATGTACTTTTGGCATTTGGAAAATCACGCTTACGGTAAACATTGTTAACGAAAAATTAACAGTAATAAGTAAAGCTAGATCAACGCAAAAATATTTTGTTTGCGCTCAAAACAATTTTGGGAGTGAAGCCTCATTTGTAAGGCTTATCTAGTGCTAGCACACATTAACGGAGTGACCTCGATACAATGAGTGGATGCAATGTGTAGGTTCAGTTGTGCACTCAGCGAGGCACCCTATCGGCACAATACACGCATATTTCCAATATCACTCCCGTGCGCGTCCATGCGTACATTCAAACGTGCAAGGCATCGTAGGAATTTGAATAACAAACCGTGAATTATTTTCTACGTATAACTTTAGCTTAAAAAATCAGAGTTACTAAGCGTAACTCAACATTTTTCCTCGGCGGCTTTCAAAAAGAATTTAAAATGAGAAATATGGAACAATGTTTAAGAAAGTATAAAAATGATGTTTTAACGTAGCAAATAAAGTACAATTTAGTAAGTGTCAAGTAAACAAGTTCGGTTTGCCCCCGCGCCGTATTACCACTTTCAGTATCAGCTCCTCAATCCAATTACCGAGCGAGAGCTTCTCAAGATGTTGACTGTAGTTCCTCGCACCGTTTACTGTCACCACTATCGGAACATCGCGGAAAACATCGCACAAATAATAGCTGCTTAGTTATTCTTGAACTTTATAATGGAACTGCGGAATTAAATAAAAAAGCAGCCGATGAGTGCTCTGGTTTGCATCTAGAAATAATAAAGTGCGGCTTCCGTCGAAGTAAAAGTGGCAAGTTTTCACTTAAGTTATAAGCGACGGGGAGTGCATTTGGTTTTACATCAAGAGCTTTTGTAAATGACTTATTCCGTCATGTCGTGTAAAGGGTAGGGCGTAGTTAGGAATGTGGAAGTGGCGGTGATAGCTATTCAAAAAAAGGTGGAGGTTTAGCTAAGTTTAATAGTCCTAACAGACTGCAAACAAATGTAAAACACAAAGCTGCTTAGGTGTTCAACCTTCATCAATTTGCTATTAATTAATCATCATTTTGGTAATGTTTTCGGAAAGGATAAACCTTTCTGATAATACATTTATAATTAAGTTGGATATTTCACAATCGTTCTTTTCAAGTTGGCGTGTAATTATTTTATATATCATTTGATGCAATCCATGAGAAGCATGGACGGGTTGCTTTTAATTCGGTCAACATAAGAAGACACTGGGATGCAGGCCGCTTCCAACCGGTCCTATTGGAAATCTATGGAGGAGGCCTATGTGCCCTCTTGACAAAATCATCTGGTTGCTAATTTAAAGAAATAAGTCATTTGTTTTGATTAATTAGGTATCGTTTTTCTCTTTTGATATTATTTCTACACCTGGGTATGACTCACACACTGATTCATTGTCTTTGAAATATTAGAAAATTGATCATGTACGATCGCAATAGTGATAGTGGTATTAAACATTACAATTAATTTAGCTTTCATTTCTAATTTTTGGCACTGAGTAAGTAGGTAGGTACATATTGTAGTACTTTGAGTGACTTTTATGGAATTACTTTATTGTAAGACATTTTTTTTAAAGAGTATGTTTAGTCTTTCTTGGCCATTCTTCTCCATACGAAATTACCTTTTGGAATGGACAACTGAAAATAATTGAAATAAATGGTATGACTTTGACTACATTCAGGAGTGGACGTCCTGCTGCTGAAATGATTAAGATGATGAATAAACAGCATTGAGTTAAATAAGCACAGTCTCTCAACGGTATTGCTACCTTACCTTCTGGGGATGCACAAGAGCAAATCTAGCGAGAATGTTGGCGCCGGCGCCGACTCCGAACCCGATGAACGACTTGATCCCGAAGTGGCCGAGCACGTAGTTCAGCTGGTTGGCCAGCTCGTCCATGGTGGGGTACAGGTAGCTGCAACAACAGGGACGATATTAACATTTCTACAACAATCACAATACACTCACTCACAATACACTCCCCGAAGGATTAGGCATTGGTGTAGTTTGGTACACCTCTGAACCACCGGCGAACTGTGAGTGTACATTGGTAAACTTACAGTTCGCGGGTATGTTTAGGTTCCATGTAATAGGGGGCAGGCCTATTACCATTAACCGGGCACAAATCCTAACTGAATTTCAGAGAAAAACCCAATAACACTTTGTTCGACCTGGGAATCGAACCCAATTAGGCTAACGAGGCATTTAGCATTTCTATAAGTTTCAAACATTAATAGATCTTATTCTGCCTTTTCGCAATTATGTTGGAGTCGGCTTCTAGTCTAATTGGATGCAACTGAATACTAGTATTTAACATGGAGCGCCTGGTTATCTAACCTGAGGAACTTCTTGGCAAGACCGGTTATCAGACTTTCGGGCTACTGACTACCTGTAACTACTGCCAAAGATCTTCGAATGATAGCTAGCACCAACGACCAAAGGTGCGTTCCGAGAAAAGGGGGTGTCACACCACCAACTTTCAAACTTTGGGATGCTAATGAGAAATTCTTAATGGGAAAACTTAATAACACTTTGCCCGACCTGTGTGAAGTGCTATTGACCTGAATCGAACCCACGACCCCACGCTCAGTCAGCAGCCGCACTTAGGACCACAAGACCAACCGGGCTGTAGCCATATTTATTAAATTATGAATGTAAAATGGTGAAATGATGTTCTGTGACAAAGTTGAAAAACCAAATATAAAACAGTATGATACTAACAGCAGCGAACAGCATTACATAACACTGCGGCAGGGAATTAAATATATCTACGAACTGCACGTAGGCCCAGAGACCTGGTCCCCGCCGACACAAACAAATCGATAAAACTTTAAAATAAACGTTTCACTAGTAGCCACACAAACCACAAAGCGCAGCACTGATCGCTATCATTATAAATGTATCACATTACATTATGTTCCCAAAATGTTACCGTGCCAACCACAACACTATCTAAGTTATCTCCCAAGTTTAAGATACACTATGAGACAACCACGTTGCTCAAACCACTCCTAAGTAAGTTAAGCGGTCTTCACTCTGCAGTGTTTGCAAAACGTAATCTAAGACTTGCAGACCTCCTCTTCTAGAAATAATACCCACTTAACTATACAGTATAACATTTTCAAAAGTGGAACCGCGTGTTTGACAGAGATTGATGAAAGTATATTGTAGCGAATGTAAAATACCCGCCATATGCGCCGGCCGTGCGGTGAATTGCTACTTACACCACTATTAGTTCGGCCAAATTTTAATATAATGTATTGTATTTTTGATCAGCTGTTGACTTAAGCGCTGCTAAATTTAGTATTTTTGATAATTAACTCCGATGATTATAGGCGAGTCATCGATACGAGTTCGACGAATGTAAAATTTGATCAATTTTGTAAGATTTAAGAAGTGATACGTAAGTGAAATTATTATAATTATCACTAGATTTGCAGATCTGAATTGTTCCACATCATTACCGAAGACACGTGTACAAAATCAATCATGATACAGCCAGTCGGCTGATCTTTATGAACGTATCCTCGAAGGCTTAAGTATCAAATAGAATACGTTAATGTTTGAAGGAACATAGAGCGTCACGCACAAGTGGGCCAAGAAACGACAGTTGAAATTCTTTGTCGTTTGAAACAATATTTGCAGTATTGAGACAAATTGACATACAGACATACAGTCTACTTTACCTAGGTACTACCTACATAACGTGACACCTCTTTTATGTACCTTATGATAAACAACGTAAGAACAAAAGGAAAAGTGTTGGAAATAATGGTTTGAAAAAAAAAAACGAGGATTGCCGTGTAGTGTAACGGATAAAATCGCAGCACATGCAACACTGGAATTAAACGCTAATGAATGGCTATTAACATTGGAAGTTCATGACGTCAGCTGAGGTACGTTACTATCGTAACAGAAGCATAAAGGACTGGATTAAAGCTTTAATTCGATGTTATAAATCAGAAATTAGGCGGAATGTAGGACAGTTAGAGGGAGCAATGTGGGGGAGCGGGCCCGCGCCTTAAAATGCCTAAATGTCGTGGCGATACAATTTTCCAGTGAGTGATTTCTCAAAGTCCCGGAGGATAACAACCGGCATGACCAGACGTCGTCAGCCGGTAGCCATCGCGCCGCCGTCATGTAGTAGGTACAGTCTATATCGAGCGGCAGTCTGTTACATAACACTGCGGTACGAGACCCACTGCCGATTCTATTCCGCCTTATAAATAACCGAACCTTATTCGAATATGTCATGTGCCTGCCTACTCATGTGGAATATTACCTACGTATTTTGCAAATTTTTAAGCTCATTCCAAATGGCTTAGCTTCGTTCCTTCGTTCCCCAAACTGTTTTCAATGAAAGAGAAAACTTAGGCGAACGAAAACGAATGGCTAACACTTCCAGATGAACTTTTAAATAAATTAATAAGTTAAACGTAGTTTTCTTAGCGGCAAACAATACGACTGTAATGACTATTGTAACAGCATTCCTTTTTGTTTAGAAAATTGTATTGTTCTGAAAAGCGCAAAGCAATTAAGATTGACTAGAAACAATAGGAAGGAAACTAATTAGTGCTGTGGCTAAAACAAATTGAGAAGGTAAGTATCATGATTTGCCGAGACCCTACGTTGAGCGCTAAATAAGAGGCCTAAGTACCTACTTGGCCTCCAAATATGTATAGCACAGAAATAAATGTTTAATTAATGCGTAAGTTATTCATGTAAAACATTTGTTTGAGAGCAGATGTACTAGTTCACCTACGTACATTTGTTACGCGCGACATTGGCGCCTATGTGGCGCGACGCCCCATTAATGCAGTTTATTCACCTACCCTCCGCGGGGAAGACTGTTCATTGTCATTTCATTACTCATTCCTGTCCCTCATACCAGCCGCTGTCACTGTGAAGCTAGTTCAGTGATTTACTTCGGATTATCATGCAAGCTGCGTTAGGCAATGATTACTCACGCATGGATTAATTAGGAAGGTAGGAAACCAGTAGTTCTACAAACTTTTAGAAACAATTTCAAATCTCCTAATCTCAGGCTGAATCTTTTAAAAATGCCTCTAATTTACCTGTTTATTTGACATTGATTGTCGCTGAGATGAGATAGCGACTAGGTACGAACGTTTTTACTTAGTAGAATTGGCCTTCTGGTATTTCCATTTTCTTTAACTTCATCACGGTGTTGAAACTTAATTTTGAAAAGTACCGCCCCGTCCTTGCTACGCTCCGCTGCGTTCCATTGATATGGCGACATCGACGTGACAAAAAACATTGAGATTTATTTTTTTATTTTTAAGCATTCTGGAAAAAAACTCTTAATGATGGTAAGAACTCCATTAAAATACATTGTGTAGTTTATAAGAATCAAGCGGGCACACAGACAGACAAACACGAAAAGCAATTTATAATTGACTATTAAAACATTCCAAAAAAAAAAAAAAAATTTGCCTTTTTCTATCTGAACGTTAAGATGCTAATAAATTATTTCATTCCAATATAAACAACGCGTTACTGGCGGCGTCTACCGGTCTAGCGCTCCGTCTGGGATACATACGCTACAGACTGAGAAAACCCGCGTTTTTCTTCATCAAGGAACTCTAGCGTTTGCTTTAAAAGTGTGATTCATTCATTAATTAGGGAAAGTCTATTAAAAAAAACTGCTTTCTGGATGTATGTGGAGGATGTATATGGTTATATACCTACATCCTCTTGAGTATTTTGAATAACAAACAGATAATCCCTATATTTCCAAAGTTGAATTCAGACTGCATAATTATTATACTTAATTACTTAAATGAATAAATGTAACAAAGTACGGAAACTCCGTCTCGGGAGGAATCCGCTATCGGAAAACTCTCGGAGAATTCTTACTGCATTATTTATTATACGGTTTTCTGAATCCCTTTTACGAATAAGCATCTAAGTAAGACTTATTGCCGTTTGAGCGTTTATATATCGAGTGCTGTTGACGGATCCCGGAGGATTCCCGTCGATACTAAGCTCATACTGTTTTATTATCTGTCAATATAGCAACGATGTGACATTAATTGAGGTTTACGAGTTATCGCTATCAAAAAATAAGATACGCTCACGTGAAATAGCTAACGTTACATTTAATGGTTTTGGATAAAATACGAATAGTTATGACGAGTTCGAGCATTTGAATAAAGTTCTAAAGGCCTATCAACGGCCTTAAGTTTCGTGCCCGCCAGCAGAATATACACAATAGACAATAGTGTAGTTGTAATAACTAAAGAGAAAGTAAAATCTTGTCTCATCCAAGACATTCTATTATATAAAGGGCTGAACACGACGGCCCCTAATGCAAGGAGGGGTCGTTGTTTTCTAAAACCTTCTAATGTCGTCCCGACCTTTTTAAAGGTTGAACGCTCTTTTCCGTCAAAGATCGACGTTATATGGTTCTCCCTTCAGGAAGACGTATAATCGGTGGTGCAGCCACTGCAAAATTTGTTAGAGATTTATTAAACCAATAACGAACCATCAACAAACAAATGGCCTCGTTCACATCAATAGTTTCTTGAATTGATTTTTCTAGGCGCTAAGCTAGAGTTAGACGGCCTAGTGACCTGCTTCTTTAATTTATTAAAAATGTGGTTGGAAGTACAATGACGGCAGCCCTACTGCAGCATGTTAGAAATACAAAGAGTACACTGTCCTTTTGTTTCCTAGCAACGTCGATGTACACAAACCGCAATTAGTGTATATTATATTCATAGTTTTCGCGATTTTGCAGTAAAACATTATAACGCACACTCGTCAAAATATGTGCCTGTTTGTTTACAATATTGTTTGTTCAGTTGTTTCAGTATTTCATATATTGTAGGTGAGTAAAACACAAATGCAAAATACATACAGGTGTCGGGAAACGAATCGGGGGACATCTTTGTTTTTCGATCAAAGCGCTGCGTCCTTTGTCTATATTTTACATTTTTATAACATCCTTTGAACGTGAAAAAACGAACAGAAGGTATCCTAGTGGCTTTGAAGTCATGAATTTGAATGCCTATCTGTTAGTAGTCATTCATAGGCTTTCGTATAAAATGTTCCTGGAGAGAACTTGTGATTTTTTTAAGCGTAACTTATATTCAAGGTTCTTTCTGAAAGTGAAATTAAATTCAACACGGCTCGTAGTTTCATGACATTGAGAACCGCTGCAGTAGTTTGAAAAACTTAAACGAACAGTTTCTCAATAGTACCAGCTGGTACACAAGCATTCGTGTTGACCTCGAAACTTGCTCAAAGACAGCTCTCAAATACCTACTGGTACAGTTTGTGAAGGTACTCTTCTGTAATTGCGTCACGATCCCAAAGGAAATTAAGATCTATCAGTAAATTAGTTATGGCTTTTAGTTATCAAAGTAATAGAGCTTTTAAAGTAACTACTACATTTTAGTGAACCAGTGGAGACCGCGCTACAAACTTGCACGTAGGTTTCCTTTTTAAACCTAAGCTAAGTTTTCCTTTAAAAATGCATTTCATATTGATGAAAAAATAAACTACTTGAAATAGTTGAATCTATAAGCTTAAAGGTGAGCCAGAAACCGAAGTTATTCAGATATAAAATATCTGTACAGTCCATGGAATAACAAGTTTACTGTAATTCCTAAAAGGAACGGAACAAAGTGTAGTTGTTCTTTTCAATGTATAATTTATTAGAATCATTTTGAGTTTTAGTACCTACCTTCTCCGAACAGTCGAAACACAAAGAACTAAACTTATTTATGCATAAGAATGGTGTTTCAAAAAACTTCAAAGGCTAACAGGGATCACCAGTACTCGGAAAAAAGAGCTTTAAAGGTGATTTTTTTTGTGGTGCTATTGAGTCGGTCACAAAGTGGGTGTTTCAAATGTAGGGCAAGTTAAAAAACTATGCAAATACTTGTTTAATATTATACTCCATTAACATGTATATGCGTGACACAGTTTCAATAGGAACCTGTGAAGTTTCTTTTCATGTATGTCTATTCGCCGAGAGTTGCGTGCATTGGCAAATCTTTTCAGCCGTGTGTATGAAAAATATTTTCCATTTTTCGTTTAGCATGTTAATAGGACAGATTAGAGGTTGTGTATGTACTATGCTTGTGACCACATGTTTTGATCGTGTTGTGGGGAGTAAAGAATTCGGTAGGTAGAAATGGAGTTTTTTAAAGATTTCAGTAGAGAGTAGAGAAGAGAATAGTCTCTTCTTATTTGAGTCTTTGTCTATTGTGTTGTTACATAACAACACTGGAGAAAATTTTCGTTTGGGATATGCGGAAACCCAAGGCGACTTTCATCAACAAAATGTGGGGCAATAGGAAAATGCTGCGTTTTGATTTGTCGTAGTGAAGAACACTAACGAGCAACGCAGCTAGTATCTGTTGAGATTTCATCGAGCCCGGATGTCCCGGCGGCTGCGACTTAATGACTACTCCGCCAGGCGTCGCCGATAATAAGTCCATTTTAGCGCCCATGTAAACTCTAATAGGGACGCGATTTGTGGGTAATCATTTCCTCAATTTAGGTGAACGACACGTCATTTTTCTAAGTGAGGAACATTAAAAATGATGTGTATAGTAAAACGCAGCATACCCTTTTCGTTGTAACACATGAGGAGTAGAAGCGATATAATGTCTTGCGCCTCATTTTCCTCAATGAATTATCCATATAACCGCTGGGGTTGGCTCCTAAATACATCCTATCTATTCAATTTCTAATAACACTTGATATTTTGTGTTTCTTTTCTGTACTACGATTTCTCGTCCCTTGTGTTTTAAACACTGCTGAATACAACCTTGATGGTAAATTTAATGGTAAAATCGTTATTGTACCACTAATTGCTAGCGTTAATGTTGAATGTTTTAATTATTCAAACTTTGACACACGAAATTGGCGAATGAATAGAGCGGCTAAAATAGTTTAACCAAATTGAAATCTTTATAGTATGAGTCACATTATATACTAAATGATCCTTACATTGCGTGCAACATAGCCGTTACAAACGAATGGAATTAAAGAAAAACGTGTCTTGATTAACGAAGGCTTTATTTTACAAACTTTATGGGGAAAGTCAACTTAATACTAATTTAAAATCGGGAAACGGGTGTGGCCTTAAATCTATCAGGGCGGACAATAAAACTATTTCATTAGTTTTGAATTGGTGACGTTGCAGAATCAAGTCCAGGCACAAGATGGAATGATTAGCTTGTGAGAATGCACATAGAGTAGGCCAGTGAAAGGTTTTATCCTATGTTTGCTAAGTTTTGTGAGCTAAGGTTTATGTGAGCGCTAACGAGGTGTTAATAAAGCAGGAGAGGCCCGGGGGTCATCAATATACACAACTAATTGCGCTAATGGAATAGGAGTGACAACAAAGAGTACATCGAAATATCGATTGTATCCAAGACATAATTATGACGTATATCGCCGAAAGCCAACTCGCGAGGGTGCAGTAATAATTGTCGAACTTTGTTCCTAACCTTGGTCTGCATCTGAACCAAACTTAAGAGCCAATTGCTTTATGTAGTGCTCGATTGGCAGCATCACTTACGATATTAAAGTGACCTAAATTCGTCAATTAGGCAGGTACTTTAACCATTTGCGCTGGACCACCAGACAATTGATACGCAACGCATTTCTTCGAACAACTGAACCACTTAACTAAAGATTGACTAAACTTTGACAAGTAAATAATGTTACGCACCGTTTGGTCATAGAAGCAACACTTATGTGGATATTGCTTACGATCGATCCCTCAGGAACTAATAGGACCATTACGTATTACTCAAGGATACTACACGTCAAGTTACGTCATACTGTTAGGAACATAAAAATGTTGGGGAAGAAAAATCGCAGGCGGACGGTTTATACATTTCAAAGGAAAAGTTTTATTTTCACGTTAGGAGCGCAGTTTATCGGTGTTTGTATTATATCTCAAAACAGTAGGTTTTGTAGCAATTTGAGAATGAAATATAAAACGTGTTATACATATTTTTAAAATGTGTAGTTTTGCATCCTCGTCAATATTTACAAAAATGTTATTTCATGCCGCGCATACGATTGACGACCGTCACACGAATTTACCAGGAAACAATGTTTTTATGTTCAGTTTTTGTTCCTTTGACATGAGTGTGAAAGTTTTTGTTACAGCAAAATTCAACTGAAAATATCAAATCCAAACATTTCGCAACAACAAAAGGCTACTGCGTTTTGAAACCCATTCACTGTTCATTCTATTCATAAACATCATAACATGATATTTCGGAAGTAATATTTGGTTACGAAATTTCCAAGAACCGAAGCTGAAACTTATCCTATTGTGGTCTGGGTCTTTGTGGAATAGTGAATCTACAGACTGATTTGAAGATAACAAGAACGTGCATCTCTTTGCTAATTGAACTTCTAGCTAAGACAGTAGGTGATTTGAAAACAAACAGCGCCACAATAAGCCGATTACACTGCACTGTCTGGCCATTGCAGAATTAACAATAGCTTTAAGTGGAACTTGAACCGCATTTAGCTTAACGCTAGACGCAGCGGGTATTACCTAATGCAACTGTTTTTACATAATAAATCACCATTAAGAGCTGATTCACGCCTTTTCCAAATACGGTTCGAGTTTCAGGAAAAGTCCTTTTTAATTCTTCTAAAGTATAACAAAGTCTTCCTCTGAGAAAATTAGTAAATTTAAATCTGTTTGAGCACGATTAGATCTGATATCTAATAATATTTTTATGTACTATACCTTGGTCTTTGAAAAAACTGACTCAGTACAGACTAGGTGTGAATCATCAGCAGTGCATGGGTACTTGTGTGGCAGTCTGGCAGTGCGCGGAAGTGCCAACAAGACGAGTATAATGTGTACTATTTGTCGGTGTAGACTACACGCTTTCATGTCGCTCTTTTACAGTATGAACCGTGAATGAACACAGTACGAGTGCGAGGGTAATATTCTATGCGTAGTACACCATAGCGTACACCAGAAAACCATTTGAAAAGTGACTTGAGTAACTGTTGCTGTTTTAAATGTAATCTAATTACATAATAATAATGGCCACGTTGTTTGAGATCTTAAATAATAACGCTCTTAGCTCTAAGTATGTCTTGTACTGATGGTCAACACTAGACTTACATCCTTAAAATAAAAGATAAATATGATGTAACTTAAATGTAGCTTAAAGAATTTGGCCTGATTCAAGCCGGAGCCACAATTTTGCATAAAAATGGAAACAAGATTGTATAACATGAGCACCAGATTTTAAAATAACTTCATGAAACTATCCGGAGCACAGATATGAGAATAATGGAGGTTGGGCACGTCAGAGATATTTTGGCAGCAAGTAAAATAAAATAATAAATAAATAAATATCTTGGGACAACTCACACACGGCTATCTGATCCCAAGCTAATCAGAGCTTGTGTTATGGTAACCAGACAACTGATATACATACTTATATAATTTATAAATACATACATATTATAGATAAATCACACCCAGACACAGAACAAACAATCATGCTCATCACACAAAGTTTGTCATGGGTGATGAGCATGATTGTTTAAGTATTTAATTTATACAGTTTTCCTACACCTCTTTACATTACCTGGGTAGGTACGGTAATGTATGGGAAATGGAGTCTTTCAATCACTATAGCTAACTATAACAAACTATATACATACATATTATGTCTGTTGTTTATGATATAATCACTTGGGATTTGGGATATGTTTACATAGGGCATCTCCTCAAGCGTCCTGCCAGTATGTGTTTACTTTAAACGTTGTAAATTATTCGTGGTATGCTACAGGGTCGCTGCCAAATTGTTTGACTATTGTGACGCTAATTAGAACAATAAACTTTGCTAACATAAAGCCGACAAGAAGCGGGCCGGCCGCCACAACTTCAACTAAGTTGCGGATTGATCATGTCAGGAATGTCCACGCTTGACAAGATTCATAAGTTCATGACATCAATGTAAGTTACATACGAGTAGGTGGAAACATTGTTCACAAACTAGAAAGTATTAGCGTTCTACCGTCATGTAAGTCATGTACGAAACCGACTATTCGGGCCACGTTAAACTAGTTGCCAAAATAATGTTCATAAAAGCTTTGAGCACGCTGTCGCACTTTATGCGAGCACTCGTGATCTAAATTTGATAGGTGTCAATTTCTGCGAGGGGTGCGAACGTATCGCTAGTATTTTACGTTATTCATTTTACCCATTATGTTGTACTCCTATAAAATAAATAATGTAAGAAGTATAAAAATAGGAATTTGGTTAAAACATGGTGTGATTTAGACATCTTTGTGGAAATGCTAATTTCTACCACCGAGTCGAATACTAATGTAACGTCCCATATCGATTGCGAAAAGTGAACTTAAATTAGCGATCCTGGGGCAGGAATTCTTGAAAGGTTTTACACTGATCTCGAACAGCGATTTTCCGAAGCGACATTTAAATTAAAGACATTGCTTTTTGGCAAATCCGTGCGATTTAACACGTAATTTCTTAGTAGCAAGATGTAACACGTATTGTAGTTGGATTTGATAAAAGTAAAATTTTTGAACATTAAAGTAGGACCATTTTATGTAGCATTTAGTAGTATTTTATGTAGTATGTAGTGTGGGTTGGTTGTCGAGTCCGCGCCGCCCAAAAACCCAAGTTCCTAAGTTTCTGAAAGGTTACGCAGATTATAATTCCGCCAGCTTATGATATATGAAAATGAAAAAGACTGATAGCGGGACAAGAAGGCATTATTCAAATAGTATTACTTGGACGTAGTCGGTGGCGCGTGCCGTTCAAAAAAATCAATACAACCCGCACGCCCTGGCTCGCTCGCGCTCGCAAGGACACCGAATAAACGGTTAACTAACTAAATGTTACTACAACTTACGTCACTAAATTCATTATATCGAGTTCGGATTCGCACATCCCTGTTAAATCAAATCGCATTGTCGGCGGCCGGTCTCTTTCTCGAGCTAAACTCAACGACTCACCGCTCATCGACATTGAATTTATACGTTACGAGTACGTAATGAAGTCCATAACAGCTCGTATGCGTCTATTGCTGAATGTTATTACTCCCTGTGGGCCGGTACAATAAACTTGCGGGATATTAGTGTAATTACTACGTTTGATAGGTGTGTTTGAGATTTTAGTCTATTATCACGAGTTGAAGACAGCTTTTTGTAGAAAGTACCTAAGTCATAGCTAGCAACAGTAGGGGTCTAAAGGGCACGGGGTTGATGAACTTTTGCCAAGGACGTAGCTTCTATTCCTTTGTAACAGCGATTATTGAAATCCAACCAAATCAAAATAGAACTAGTTCACGTTTGGGAAATAAATCTTAATCCGAAGTTTACGATCGACGCCCACGTGGCTAAAAACTGCAGATACCGATTCGAATACATTTTGGTGTTGCTACTTATGACGTAACTTTTCCTTTTTGAACCAAAGTACGGTTATGTGACGGGAAAATATGATTTTCATATTAGGAGAGTCATGACAGCCGTTTATCTAGCGTAGCGGACGGAAGGGATATCGGCGAAGGGATGTACACGGTGTCCATTACCAGACGTAATACGGCACTTGCTGAAGAAGCTGGAAGTTTGTAATGTTGAGCTATATTAGTGTGGTTTACGTTGTTTGTCTCGCGGCGGGCGTCGGTAATACTTTGATCAGAAATGGCTTTCCCGACGCGGACGCTTCTAAAGTTCTGACGTATGAAGTCTTCGCGATGATTGATTAAAATGAATTAATATTGCTGAAGCTGTTTCGAAATTATTTCAAGAAATAAACGTGAGTTAAAAGTGTGCAACGTTTGCCTAACCATAAAATTATTTCGCCATGGCCAGTATGTGAAAAAGCCAAATGAATTCAAATCTGTATCTCATAAGCAAACACGCACTAATTCTTAGTTCCAGAGTTTGAATGTCGATTAGACCATAGTGACCAAGTCTCCCACCACATGCGACTCTGCTTCGCAGGTAGCTTTTTTGTTTTAAGTCAAAGTCAAATCATTTATTTCAATTAGACCATTAGAAGGCACTTTTGAAAGACAATTAGAGAAAAAAAAAACTAGTTGCCCATTCCAAAAGGTAGCTTCGTATGGAGAAGAACGGGCAAGAAACTCCATAAACACTCTTTTAAAAAAAAATGATTTTTTACAATATGTAGTTGTTACATTCATTCCATAAAAAAAATACAAATCGTCAGTGAAGTTCTAACAGTGCGTAAGTCATTTTATGAGTGTTTTGAGATTTTACTGACATTGGATAAAACTTAATGGCCCGCATCGCATCGACCAATCAAAATACCATATCCTGACCAATAATATGTATTATTTGTCAAGTAACGCCTTCGTATTGGTCTTAAGTATAAGTTACATTAATTTCATACAGTTTTTTCACTCTCCTGTCAAGTAGCCATTTTTGACTTACGTACTGTTAGAACTTCACTGACGAAATGTCAAAACGATCTATCAAAAATAAAAGACACTCAAAGTATTACAATACGTACTCAGTGCTACAAATTAGAAAATGAAAGCTTAATTAATTATAATATTTAATGCCATATGTGATTGTAGATGGTCACTTCTAACATTTCAAAAATAACGAATCAGTGTTTGACTCATACTCAAATGTAGAATTAATGTCGAAGAGAAAAACAATTACTAATCAAAACAAATTACTTATATGATTAAATTAGCAACCAGTTGATTTTGTCAAGACTTGAAGTTGTCCTATGGAGCAGGACCAACATGTTTCCAAGCATTATTATCTTGAATATAATCCTCTAGTTTGTATTAAGCTTGTTTACAAAGTGTGCTTTTAATACATTTTTTTTTTTCATTTACTTGTAATATATAGGTATTTTATTGTAACATTTAACACAGTACCCCATGAACGATGAGTGCACTTTAGACAATCTAAAAAATGGTTGCGCTATTTTGTCCTTATATCTAGTATTAAAATTATGTCTATCACTTCACTTATTTTATAAAAAGGCACTAAAACCGTTTAGTCATAAACTTAGTGTTAGGTTAAAAAATACAGGAGTAATTGAACTTGGATGGAATTATGAGCAACATACAAGATCAAATCGAGTTCCAGATCGACAAATTTTATATGAATGAATTATCTGTACCTACCTAGTCTTTTTATTGTTAAATCGAAACAAAAGTAACCGGATTTAGACTTACCTACTCATATTAAATGAACGAAAACTTTTCAATGTAAGGATAAAGTTTTGTATTAAGGTTAGGCAACATTCCATATTATTATTATAGGGTTGAAATGCGGATGAAAACCGGCCCGTGTAAGCTCAAGTTAAGCCCGGAAAAGGACTGACGGCTTATTATTGAAGAACTTTATACGATTTCAGTTTTCTGTAGGCACGATTACAGGTCGACAGTAATGGTGTAAAATATTTATTATAATTATATATATTTTATTACGGTACCAAAACTAAAATAAAAACCAGTTCTATCTAAATAATATTCACTTTCTGAAGGATTTTAAAAGTAATAAATGCCTTACTCATCATATTTCTCGTTTAGTAAGTCTAGCTTTAAAACACTAGTGTTATAAACGTTTTCTAAGAGCCTATTTAAACAAACGATTACGTACAACTACTTAATTTTTGACAACACCGTTTATTTCGCTTGGATGTGAAGAGCAAAAGCAACACAAAGCATTGTTTCGACATTTCCAAATGCATGGTTTGTTTGTCATTTCCCGCGTGTTACCGCCTAGTTTGCTGAACGAAGTTTGCGTGGATACGCGAATACACGCGGCGGGTCCGTGACAAAGAGGACATGTGTAGTGATGGCTTTAGCGAATAAAACCTTGTTTGCTTGTGGGCAGTTAGCAAACTTGGATGCGGGCTGAGTAGAAACTTAACAGCAAATTGAACCCAAAAGTGGACTTCTAAATAGGCAAAAACAGCCTATACTTCTAGAATGTTTATGGTCGACTACATCTTCAGTATTTAAACTTCTATTAATTTTTCGCACATAATTTTATACAGACTTCAATCATAATTTTTTTGATATTACGTATGCATATAAAGATAGGCAAATGCACAACATACCTACATACCATTTTAAATAAATCAAATCCCAAGTCGAAGAGAAAATTGCTGTTGAATATTAACGAGTATCCAAATTTTTTGCACTTAAGTGTACTTACCAGCATACTTAAAGTGAAACAAGCTACTTCTACTTGATGGCACAAATATCAATGTACATTTTTGTTGCCCACTTTAGCATTGATTTGCATTTTGGTACAGCTGTTTTGTGTGTAAAATCTGTCGAGTCCCGACCGTGTCGTTCCATCTCTGGAATTCTCTTGGCCCGCATCGCTGTCTTCCCCACGACGTTCAGACAGTCCTTCACTTGAGTTTCGCATCCGATCTTCTATATCCCGTGATGTGCGTAAGAGTAATCAACAGCTAAACAAGGATTGATGGCAACGCCGGCGGGAATCTTTCCACTGTTATTGACAGTAATAGTTCCATCCACAATACTATGTATATGAAACGAAACTCTTTTAGTGAAACACGGCTTTATACTTTCTCGCTAATTAAGATGGAAACGTTATATCTTGATTCAGAGTAAGGTACACTAATTTCTTTAGTAACAGAAAAAAACTAAAAACTCCTTAACGTCGCTTCGCTGAATATAAACGTACGCTACGTACATAAAACTTTTATTTTAGTTTAATTTAATTCAAGTTTTGATTCAAAAGGAAGACATGCGCTGGAAGCTTCAAAGGAAGCTTACAAGAAATATTAAATTCAGAAACTTGTATAATTTTGACCTCTGCAGTTTCTTCTGTATTAAAGTCTACTCTATTTGATGAAGTTTTATTAATTAGCTGGTACATACTTAGTTAATGCTGTGGCAACTATGGCAACTTGTTTATCTTACCAGTGTTTATTTGAACATCGTGTAAACATGTATAAAAAATAAACATGTTCCAAATGAAACTCAAAGGGTAGGAAAAATAATATGTTACGTTTGTATGTAAAAGTATTTCAAAGGTCACGCCGCAGATGAATAGCGTCGGCGGAAAACCGAGTAATTAAAAATAATAACCAAGTTTTGCCTTTCCACGAGTTAGCCGAGGGGCATCGGCGCTGAAATATAGACTTAGTTCATTGAGTGAGAATAATCTATACTCTATTAAATCTGTACTAATATTTAAGAGCTGAAGAATTTGTTTGTTTGAAAAAGCTTATCTCGATAAACTAGTCCTATTCCGAAAGTTATTTTGCTAATAGAAATCAACAGTATCCCTAAGTAATATACGATACTGATAATCATTACATCATCATCATTACATAGTATAAAACAAAGTCGCTTTCTCTGTTCCTATTCTCTTTGTACGCATAAATCTTTAAAACTACGCAACGGATTTTAATGCGGTTTTTTTAATAGATAGAGTGGTTGAAGAGGAAGGTTTATATAAATAATAACATCATTAAATAGTGGAGAAATACTGTTATTTTTGAGGTTTCTAATGTGATGTCGTAAATAATTTCATTTTTTCCGCTTACATTGCAAACGCAGGCTGAACCCTACGAGATTTATCAAAATAATGCACCAAGTATTGTACACATTGAAAAGGTCTACAGAAGACTCCGCGGTATATGTCTATCTCTTATGGATATCCCACAATATATTTTTTTTGTCATTTACTTTTTACGATAAATAATGGCTAATTTTCGAAGTGATTTTAACCAATTGTAATTGAAATAAAGCTGGTATTTTATGTTCTGGGCTTGTCTAAGGTTAATAACAATTCGCTTCGATAAACGGAATAGAGTTTAATTAGGCCAACTGACTTATTAAATAAATGCATTTCGGATCAAAGCAAGCTAGAAATTCTATCTCCAGCGAAACGAGACAAACGCTAGACAGCAATTCGTTATAAATTAATTTGCTGCAACTCTTCATTGAGCGTCTCGTATTAGGGCTGCGTAGCACTTAGAATCGTACTATACCCGGGTGTCGGGAATGCCCTGGATCCCCCGACCTGTTTGAAGTTATTGCGTTCCAGGGCGCTCATTACGGCGACGACGGGTCGCCAAGCCACTGCTCGGCCGTACAGCCTACGAAAATACAAAAAAGAATCCACTTCTTAGACCGCGCCGGGGGCGTAACTTGACCTATTCCGTTTTACCACACTTTTTAAAGTCGCATTTCATCTCCATCTTTTATTATTTCAATTTAGACGAGTCAAAGTGGATTGTTATAGCGATTATGAATTTAGAGTTATAAAATCTACAGGTATTCCAGGTAAATTCTATTTCACTTTGTGTTCAAGTCGGGTTTTGTTAATGGGCATTGTTCATTTTTTTTTATATGTTGTAATTGAAAACCCGTTTCGAGGAATAGCGTCACTGAGCATTATGGACTAAATTAATAATGAAAAATATTCATATTTTACTGATATTTTTGATAAAATACGATTGACCTTCATTGCCCTTCAAATTAGGTCAGCGCTGGCCATACAGTTTTGTATCGTTGCCTCAGAAAATAAAAAAAAGTAAGTGGCAAGTATTGTCAACCAGTTGCCAGGTGTCAAATTATAATGCAAATGTCAAAAGTTTATGAAACATAATAACAGTTTAAAGTTTTTCAAAAATAATATTATTCCTGCGACTTTCCTAATAATCTTGTTCCATTATTCCGACAGTCGACAATTTTTATAGTGTAAGAGTTATGGAATACAGGAAGTGATTTGTTCCAACTTGCAGTAATAATAGCAATAATAGTCCAAACAAAATTTTTGTCCGTATAGGGGAAGATTTACGACAAAAGTGGTGTCGTGATGTAGGCGCGGAATATTATAAGATTTATACAATGTATTGTTGCGAAGATCACTTTGATGTTTTCTTTTTTTTTTACTTTTTTCCAATTTTAGATTCGTTTATGTATGAGTTATGTTATGACGCCTATTGACGCTTGACAGACGTTGTGTTGACAGATTTTAACTTTTAATTATGTAAATAGTTGGGCAAAGACACAATCTTTTGAGCCAATGATGACGTCATCTATCTTAAAAAATATATATATTTAAATATTTTTTTATAAAATAACCATTGAGCCAATCATCAAAATATTCAAATTAGTTTCTCAAAATGGTCTAAATTTTTAAAAAATAATATAAAATGTAGTGGTTAAAATTTTTAAACAATCCCCATTCAGGCGGACGTTACTTCACCAAGAGGTTGTACGAGATAGCTGTCCGTAAAATATCATCGATGTTATACAGTGTGACTTTCGTGTTATTAATATATGTACTAGTGTACCTAGTGTGGATTAAAAAAGGGGTGATGACGTTTCAAATTTTGAATTAGCATCATAATAAATATTTATAAATTTTATATGTATGTAAAATAGAAATGGGGCTTCAAGTATTTCCATGCACCAGTAGCCATTACCTTCCTTCAGGCGTTTCAAGAACGTCTTATAAGTTCTACCGTCGAGTCTGAAAGGGAACTTGTTTGTCCGAGTTTTCGATGTCAATTATTAAACTAAAAATGCTCGTACGAGAACAGGTTGGTATTAGGCATATCAACTTATTCATCTCACACAAAAACTATTTCAGAAACTCAAGAGAACGGATTGAACTTCGTGTTCTAATAACCAAACTCTGACAAGAATTATAATTAGAGATAGTTACGTAATTTCAGCTTTAGCATCGGCAACACCCAAATAGTTTGGAAGTCTGACTACGTTCATTAATCATGAAGGTAGTGCCTGGTGATGGATACCAACACAAAACTATTGGGAGCGAACTGACCACTCACAGTAAGCTTGTAATATGTTACAGTCCGAGATCGGCATTAAAAATCATGAGGGTAATTTTTCAAAAGCAGGGAGGTAAAATTGGAAAGGTCCAATTTAAACGGCGTATTTTATTTCGCAACCATTTTGTCAGTTGTCTCATTATGAAAAAATGAATGTCAGTAGATGTGTATTGTTGTGCGGTTGTGCGTAGTTAAGGAGTGCCGCTATGGGTTGCCGTTTGTTGTTATCTAGCAACCCAGACGGAAATCCGGACCGAGTTGTTGTTTAGAAACCTTATACTATTTGTGCGGCGAATATCCGGATAAGCTTTGAATTGTAAGTTGTAATGAATCTTGTGCTTTCAATTATTGTTGACGAGGTTCTCTTTTGAGGCGGTAGAATTCAGTTACGACTTCAAATCAATTTATTTTTAGCATTAACTAAAAATAACATATAATAATAATTATTTTTTTGAACATTTTTCCATTGAGAAATTTAGTTAACCATGTTAATGAAGGTATGATAATTACTTTTTTTTTAGCTATTCTATCCTACTATTAAGTAGAAAGGTATAACATGAGTTTATTAAATCAATTGTTAGAAAATCAAAAGCACTGTTCCGTTGCTAATGGAATTTGCAGGAGTTGGACCCTGTAACATATGTGTAACTACACATGCTCGTAATGTTAGAGCCTCGGGAAGCGTAACATGATTTGCAACAACCACATGAATAAAGGCGCAGTTCCACTGTGGCGCGCAGGCACGTTGTACATGTTAACTTACCTTCGCAATCTATGAAAATGAATGTCATATTTGTAACGTCCATTGGAGCCCACAAATACACGACTTTGGTTTCAGTTCACGTGCGTCTTTTCTATATATATCTAACCACGCATCTGTACGTAGGCTGTGGGTTGTTGTGCTAGTATCGTGGGTCACCACGAATGCGGGGTGTAAGGGAAATCTCTTCTTAAACTTCACCAATGCACGCAGAACACTATTCTGATTTCAGAACAAGTGGAATTTCTTGCAGGTTCTTTTTTCCCCTTTTTTCGGCAGATCAAGTTTTCAAAACTGGCCTGTTGCTATTTTGTCGTTCCTAATGGTAATAACGATATCTGATGACCTAAACAAGGGCAACAGAAATCTTTTCCAGACGCTGAGGAGGATACAGAAGGAAAAAGAGCGAATTTTTACTTAGCGTAAAAGTATGAAATACCTCCATATCTCTTTACTTTATCTATAGAGTAATCTTGTCTCATACAACAAGATTCTTGATGCATGGTTTCAGTTTAAGGATAGATGCCGATATACGTGCATTCAATGTAGGTACTTCACTGGAAACGGAGAAACGTCATCTGAATTACGGACCTATGTAGCCTTACGTGGGTGTTCACATAGTGCACCGCATTCACCGCAGTGCAACAGCGCCTTGAGGCAGCCTCCACAATGAACCGCGGTCCATTCTAACGCAATATCGGCAGCTATGAATGGACGTGAAAGCGAATAGATCGAGTTACTCACGGACCTCAGTGAGCTCTAATGATGTAATTAAAATGGGGAATTTCTATCTTGTTTTCCTTTTTTTGTATGAAATATTCATAGATAATATCGGTTACACCTCATCTGCTGAGATTTTTTATTTGAGTTGTATTATAAAAATCAAGACTCACACACAAAAAATTGTACTTATAAAATAAAACTGACTTTTTAGGTCCCATGTAATAGGTGGCGAGCCTATTGCCATTAACCGGACACAAATCCAAACTCCGAGCTGCTACTGAGAATTTCATAGAAAAACCCAATAACACTTTTTACTCGACTTGGGAATCGAACCCAAGACCTCTAGCGTAGCAGTCGCACTTAGAACCACTAGGCCAACGAGACAGTTACTTTATCTCTGAATGCTATATGTTATATTTTGTTATCAAAATAATTGTTATCCATATAAAACTACGAGAGAACAAAGTAGCGGGCAAAAGCTTTTAAAAAAATTAAGGTAAGTACTCGTAGGTATGTATTGACATTTGTTGAATACTTCCGAATAGCGCATGATATTTTTTTTCAAATAGCACGTCCTTAGTATCTCAACTCCTTACAGGAGGAGTCTGATATTAGCACTTAAAATGGTTTATGAAACTTCGGTGTTTCCGACGGCTGCAACCAGAATAAGTAATCAAATATACGCCTGCACAAGTTGACTCGTGCATCTCCACAGAGCATAGTTTAAATTGCATTAGTATCTATGCAACGTGCTAAATGGCCAACTTGTACCCGTATGTGTTAAATGGTGTGAAACCGGCACGTTTTAAATTTACTCGTTTGAGTAAACGCAACACTATTCACAAAAAACGGCGCGGTTCGTTAAAGCAAAAATGGCAAATGCAAACAGCAAAATATTCGCTAAACATCGTAATATCTGCTACAGACAGGTCATTCAATTAAATTGCCCAGTCGGTAATAATAGGGGTGGAAATGGTGGAAATTCCGATTTCAACTTTATCTGTGTTGCTGGTGACTTTTTTCACATTGCAATGTGACGCCCAGGACTAGACATTTAATTATTTAGAGTGTTCGAATAGGGCACAAGCAAGAAAGAATTATAATTAAATTATATTTAAAATAATGACATTTATAATTTCACCAGCTTTTTTTACCTACGACTTGGTTTATCCGCGTGAATTGATTTTACGAATCCTTAATTTAATAAAATAAAATGAAATAAAACTTATAACACTCCGAGATAACGTAGGTTCTTATTAACGAATGAATTTTCAGAATCGGCCCTTAATTTTGGGGATTAACGCGTTTAAATAAGCAAACTTTTCAGTTTTATAATATTAATATAGATATTCCACAATGAACCAACTGTTAGAATGAGCTCATTGGGAC
Source organism: Caradrina clavipalpis (assembly GCA_932526535.1). Classification (NCBI taxonomy): domain Eukaryota; kingdom Metazoa; phylum Arthropoda; class Insecta; order Lepidoptera; family Noctuidae; genus Caradrina; species Caradrina clavipalpis. The sequence continues at coordinate 9,966,744 of OW052087.1, forward strand.
TTGAAAACGATGTGTTTCAGTCAACCACAATTAAATCTGCGAAGACACTGGTACGAAGGAATGGCAATAATACGTGAATTACATAGCAGCGTGCATCGTGTGGCACATTCCGATGTCGGGTAAACTGTGTAAACGCAATAGAATTAATGCGAAGTCCGTAGGTGTATGTACATAGTGTCGACTCGTGTTTGCGCATTTCATTTGCTGTTGTATAGACACTATAGACCATTTGTCCATGTATCTACTAAGAATCCACCTTAGTACATAGAAAACCAACCTTTATTTACAAAGGAAAAATCACGATGAATAATATACCCCCAAGTACTCAATTAAAAAGTGTAGAGGGAATATAACATTTTGAATTTAATTAGCTCAACATTTGTAGCGTAATCCGAAGTACCCACTTATCCTGATTTAAATTAAAGTGGTAATGTAGGTAGGTACTACATCGTTATCAGTGTTGGAATGTTTCGGGAGATCTGTCATTTAGCTCGTAGATAGGCGTATCGATCCCTGTGTTGTGGGCTGGGCCACTTAATCGCGCTGAACAGACATCAATAAAGTTAACTACCGCAGGAACTGTTCCTCAGCTCTTTATGCTGATGCCGGCTTGAAAGTTTCACCGTGCAGTTGTTAAATTAAACTAGGTACGTATACTAACATAAAAACACACACTAAGGCCGCGTGTGCACCACACTCGATTTAACAGTCTGGCGCGCGGCAGTTTTTTAAGTAAATGTCACGTGATTATCCGACCGGACTGTAGGATTCCGTGTAGTGCACAATCACCATTACAGTTGGCTTTACAAAGAAATATGAATAAAGTTGGTCGAACGAAAAACATGTTACGTAAACCGACAAAAACTTGGTTTCTACAGTTTTATCAGTACTTATGAAACTATATTGCTAACCCTAGACAGAGGCTAAGGTTAAGTACTCACTCTTCAGGTAGACTCGGAGCCCCGTCCTCTTGTCCCGGAGCATTCACGTGGTACACGCAGAAGTTTTCCAAAAGGGCCCTCATGTCCACGAAGTTGAAGAACGGTTGGAAGCAAACATCTGTGGACACACAAAACAAATTAGACTTTATGTCAGCGTCACAAGACTTAAAGTAAAGCGCGGATTGTTACCAAATATTTTGCATTTCTTGATTAATTAATAGGTCTTTTATTTTTGTCACACTTGCAGGAACAAATTTAACAAGATTGTACGACAGATACGATTACCACTCTGAATAGAAAGCACAAATACATTTAAGTTAGGAAACACTTAGACTTTCCTAAGTGGTAAGCTCGCTTGTATGTATCTCATCAAAGAGTTGTGTAAGCGCTGAAATTGCTGTTGTTATTAATTATCAAGAGGAACAAACAAAAAGTTTAGTTGGATTCATTGTGAAGTGTTTACATTTTACGTTTAATTTAAAGTTAATTGCAGTCGCTCAATGATAATTCCACTTTAATCGGAGCAGAGCTTATTGTTACGAAATCGCAATGCAGTATTCGTGCCTCGTCTTGTATTACAATGGTACGTATGTTCGCGATGCAGGTCGCTAGCATGCTGCTGGTGCTTTTGGGGCATTTTGGAGTGGCATTCTTCTACCACAATATAACTCAAATGGTTTTGGTACAAAACCGAAACAAACGTAATTATTTTTTCAAATTGGAATCGTAATGGACTCAATCGACAATTAAAGTTTTTAAATCGCGTTAAGAAGCTAGAAAAATTTTCAATGTGTTTATACGCCTGAATAGTAAAATTTACATAGATTAACTGAGTTTTGTCACTTTATATTGGATAACTATTTGACAGATTATGTTTTATTTATAGAGTACCTAATTGTTTAAATCTTATCCAAACTACAAACCTGTAGTTCTTTGGAGAGTAAATAATAGTAAGATCCACCTATTTAGTTCTTTTGTGGATTAATTCTTTACGAGACGCTCTTGTCTCGATAGTAAAGAAAATAAAATGGCTTTCTTAATTTATATTCCAAATAAAAGCAATCTCCACAGTATTATCCCCTATTCATAGCTTTGTAAAACCTTTTTCATACATTTGATGTTTAATTTCATTCAAATGAAAGAAACGAATTATGATAAACTGAAAAAAAAAACATTTATTAAATGGCAAAAAAAATGCGTATTGTGTTTTACTAACTTAACGAGTCTGCTGGCTTTTACTCGCGTTATTCAGACAGAGCCGGATAATTAAGAATAGCTGGAGGCATTTGGCTGATGTATTCATAAAATAAGAACTATATTTTCCTACGAGAACGGTTACTCGGTAGCTTGGACCGAATTCAAAGATCATTTCTTCGAACGGTTACACATGTCGTTACGTTCAGGCCGAACTGATCCCTATTATTTCCACTCAAAACGGCTTTTTACTCCAAATACGTTTACGTAGGTGCAGAGCACTGGAAGTTTTGTTCTTTGATTAGCTTTCCTTTCGATTGCCATTTGTTTCTTCAACAGGTACCTATAAATTCTTCAGTTTGTTTTGTAATTGGATTATATATAGGAGCCTTTCTTAGCTTCTTTGCTCGTTTTGTCTTCTCGACAATTAAGCGATAACTCGCAAGTCTAACTGTTTCACAAGTTTGTCAGCTATCTGAACGTCTCTGGCGACGTTATGTCTGTGACCTATTTGCAGGATATAGTGCAGAATACATATGAAAATGTAAGTAGGTAATGATTACGAACGTAAAGTTGGAAGAATTGAATTTATGAAAACACGAAGCTTTAAATGTTTCAGGTACACCTTTTCACACTTTTTAAAATGTCTAAATACAAATTAAAACCAAAAAGAAATGATGACAGTATTAAAATATCTATTCCTGCTTCTCTAAGTAGAGAATAATATAACAAAATTACTAAGGTATGAGCAAAGATCAATGTATATTCAGTAATTGACGTGGCAAGGAAAAGCATTTTTTCATTTCATCAAAAGAAAATATCATAACTTGCTTTACATGTAAGTAACTTATCCAGGATTATTTTTAGACGTTTTAATGCATATAAAAGCATCAATTTCTACTTGGTGGTCGACGTGTAATGTGAAATGTATGGAGGCGAAGGAAGGCAGAAATGTAAATCACTACAAATCAATATGCATACAGGTGAAATTGGAAACACGACAAAGAGCTCTCCCATTTTGTAAGAGAGTTATATCTCATTCTGTTTCGTTAAGACGACACGTTTTTATTAGAAAGAGTATCATGATATCACCATCTTAGATTATATTATTCTTGTATGTATTAACATAAACATGGTCCATGTAGATACTACTTCATGTTGGTTTAAGAGATGTCTACACAATATACTGGGTGTACATACATAGCCGTTAACTACGCATACTGCCCATCAAATTAAGTTACATTTAGCAAAAATTATTGCTGAGAAACAACTATCATTTTTGGTGCGAAGAATCACTGTTTATGGGAACGCGTAATATAATGCTCGCAACACATTCTGCTTGTGGGGATATGTGACAGTATAGGGGTCGTGGGGGTATAAGAACGTTTAAAACTTGGTTCCGCAAACAACTTGAATCAATTATTAAAGTTGAATCTGAGACCTTCATTATCTCCGTAGGTCTATATCTAAAAAATAATTACAATAATAGGAACAATAATATGTCACTTTCAGCTTCATGACGTGTCTTTTACACTCGTTATAAGTCTATAACTCGACAAAAGGTCGGTACACTTACATGACACGGCGCTAGCATTGAATATTCTATTAATTACTATGGATTATGGTTAAGATAAAGGATGTACGTATTAACCTATACTGAGGGCCTAAGGACGACTTCTAGTCGTCCTTAAGTCCCATAATACAATGGTTCTAAACATACCTATTAACAATTAACACACATATAAATAAATTAAATGAAAAAAGAAGTGTGACTCGTGGAAAACGTTTTAAACAGAAACGCTTTATTGTTTCCTTTGAATCATCAATTTCACCGCCTACCCAGAAAAGTGACATGTCAGAAATTGATTCTGAAAACCTCCGCCGCATTCTATTTGAACAATTAATATTGAGGTTGAGTTAAACCGAAGTATCGATTTATTATGAAAATTGTGTCGGACGTCTATGTGGTCGGGCCATGCTTCCGATACCAATGCAATCAAATTACGTAAACGGGTAATATGTACATAGTATGGTCAACCGCAGACACATACTCATATAGATATCTACATAATAAGGCTATAATGGGTAGTTTGTCAACGCATTTAATTAACTGTCTGCAGATTTGAATAATTGCCTCCGTGGTGTAACAAAGATAGTTAAAGTACCATAAATGTTTTTACTTTAATTAAAAATTCACGCGCGATATTGTTCCCACAATTTTAATTATTTTCATGCTGACATTTCCGTTTTTTACAGTACCCTTGTAGTTTGTACCTGGCTCTTTGTTTCACATTGTCGTTGTTGCATAGATATTTTTATTACAAACAGGTATTCAGACTATTATTATGAGAGATTCTTTGCAGATTTATGTATATTTGAAGGTGAAGTACATGTTATCAAGCGCTTTCCTGCTTGTCTCTCATTCGCAGCTAATCGTAAAGCCGTAAAGTGCCATTTAGCTGTTTTATCCTTCGCTATAATATATCAAATGGCCGCTTTCGAGGTTTACAGAGATTTGCAAGTGTAAATGGTTCGAATATTTCTTTTATTTGTAATTTTAAGTTACGTGTTCTCGAAATCTCATTATTTTTTTAAAAAAATAGCTATATTTGAAAATATGTAGTAGTAGGTACTTGTAGGATTTGTATAAATCAAATTAAACCTTAAACTATTTGCTTGAAATTTCTAACACTAACGAAAATCTATAAAACAACTTAATAATAGGCAATTCAATAATAGTATCTCATAAAACTCTTCTATAACAAAACGTTTCTAACTCTCGTGTGAAACTGTATCAAACTTAACACTTAACTAGTGTTTCTACAGTTATCTAGTTAAATGCATTTTCATAGACCGCTTTATTTAAACACATTTACCTGCTTATAATGATGTGAATGTTGGATTACTTGGCTAACAAAGAGTACATAACGTCTCAGTGGAGAAAAGTTTATGAACGGAGAAACGAACATAAAGAAGGTTATACTTCATAAACTGCAGCGACACGGCAATTTAGCACAAAGCTGGCACAAATAAAAAAAAGCTACGCTTCAATAACGATAAAAACCATTTTCAGTAACAAAACCAATTCGGGGTAGTGACCCAAAAACCGAGCAAAGAAGGAGCATTCAGTATTCTCGACGCGTTTTAAAACTCGTGTAAACTTGTCACAGGGAGTCCTTTTCAACTATTCTTTGAAGTTGTTTAGAATGTCTCGAAGATGTGAACGAGTGAAAAGATCTCACTCACAACCAGAGGTACAGGTGTTTCAGCAAACATCGTATTTCAATATCACACGCTGATCACATGTTATCCTTTATAAATACCCGACAAATCTGTGTAACATGGCAAAATGATATTCAAAATGCGTACGCAATTTCCGTAAAGAAAACTAAGCGAGTTATTTTTGCTTTAGAAACATTGTATCTTGGGATAAACAATGTTTCTTGTGCAAAAATAACTAACGTCGGGTTTCAAAGACTAGTTTAATCTTCCTTGTTATCTCTGGATTTATCTGTATACGGAGTGTTCAAATCAGCTTATGTCATCAGGCGGGAAGCAGGATTTTATTGATTTCTGATCCTTATCTCTAGGTGGATCCCAAATAGATTATCGCACATTGTATTGTACTATCAGTTGTTGTTCAATAGGAATTTAAAAAAAAACTTAGACAAGTTCATAGGCGTGAACTAGAACATATTAAAGTTGAACATGAGCTCACATGACTAACTAGCAAACAACCCTCGTTTAATTGTAAGTTACTAACTCAAATGCATGAGCTGTAAATTGCGGATGTTTCACAGAACACAAATACCAACTAAGATAGGCTATCATTCCGGATAGTCGAACAAATTAGCTAAGAGGGGAAAGGGGTATCATGGCGATCTCTACTCAATGCAAGCAATCAACCGGTGTGTCAGCTTGATTACTCCAGCCAACACTGGTCGCTAGCTGGTTACAAAGGCACGCAAGAGGCAGACTTAAATATCTATATGTGGTCGGCCAGTAATTACTTGATTCAGTGGAGCGAGCTTTGCATGTAATAACCTGATCAACATAAAATGTTTCATTACATTATGCGCGTATGATATCCATTTTGAAAATTCCAATTTTGGCTTTTAGCGAATTTTGAACCTTTTACATAATATGAAGTGTATACAGGACAAAACGTATTAATCATCATCAATTGCTTATGCATACCAAATTTAATCAGAACGGCAAATTGGTGTTTATTTATATAACGCGTGATATTCTTTGAAATAATCAAATAACAATTAAACGATTCCGGACTTACACATTCGTTCATTAAGTAAGTATTTACATAATAATAAATAATTAAAGTGTTGTTTAAATAAATATCCTAGAAGATTAAAATATCCTAGAAAATATCCTGTAGTACAACTTGGGACAATGACTTTTCCAATATAATCAGACTAACTTGGTAGATATAATATAATTGTGTGCAACCACAGATGGCAAGATTTTGTTAGTTTTGCACTTTTACGGCTTCGTACAAAACTAACAATATAAAAAAACACGTGACCAAGTTTAGAGAAGCAGGCTCGACCGAGGTCGCCGTAAAGGAAAACTATACTTACGTAATTCGACGTTGGGGTTCAAATAGAAAATGTGGCTTTTAAAGATTTTTTCCCGTTACTTCCTAAATCGGGGAAAATTGTGTGGTGCCGTTAACAACTTTTTAACAGACGATGGGTATGTGGTATGATTTCATGGATTTGTTAGTTCTCATTAGTTTAGTAATTATCTTACGTAACTAAGGTATAGTTTACGACATGCAGAGCGAACTTTAAAATTCTCAAAAAAAAAAACAGGAAATAATTCAAGCTAGCCGAGTAATGACGCGCGAATTACATTCATATTATGAGAATCAGAGCCAGATAAAGCTACCCAGGTACAAAAACGTGCCGTAACTCGTAGTTTTGACACCTTGCCAGATTGTGAAGCGTATTTGTTAAACTTGCAATTACGTCCCTTTGTCACATTATAACCTAAAAGTGAGTAGTTTTTTATTAAGTGTTAATAAAAATTGTGGACATTGTAGATTTAGACTATACAGGATTTTTAAAAGGTAGAATGTAAATTAAGTTATTCATTCATTCAAACTTTTAGAGCGTTTCTTTCTTTGGTATGGAATTATGTAGCTAACTAAAGGTAAAAGGGCTGGGGTCTGACAAATATTATATGTAGCCTTTAAAAAAAGCCAACATAAAAATATTTTCCAAGACTTCTTCTCTTTTATCGCTTCGTTACGTCACCCGTTGCTCATTTCACGACGGGGTAATAATTTATACACAACAGACTACAGCAGTTCTTTTAGAAGTTTCAAATAGAGGGCTTTTTAATTTTAGATCGCAGTCGGAGCTACGCGAAGGCAACACAATACCAACCTACATTAATGGAGTTCTTTCTGCAATAAGTAGAAGATTATTTATAGTTAAAAAGTAGCTGTATGCCTGTTTGAAAGAAACAAAATCTTTTGAAGTGATAACTTTAATAAAACTTTTGAATTCCGAGTGAAGTACCTACAAAAGAGCAACCCATTTTACAACAACTTTTTCATAATTTTAGAAAGTTGTGACGCAGTGTTTTATAATTACGAACCATTAGGAACATTACAATCAATTATTATTACAATCATTAAGTACGTTCGTTAACAAAGTGCTTCTGAATGTTTAAACATGTATACAGTACACGTTACTATCAATAACAGGAGAGGTGATGTTAATATTAAGCATATGATAATTTAATCACTTGCTTTACATAGTCAATGTGTTCTTCAGCTGAATGAACCGTACACGTAATTTTACCTTTAAGCTATAACCAACTTGAAGTATATATTGTTCTGTTATTCTAGGAGCAACTTTTTAGGAACAAAGTAGAAACAAAAAGGCAACGCAACAGTCAATCCTTGGATAAATAAATGGAACATATGAATTAATATGAGAGCTGTCCCTTTTTTAAAGCAAAACATTTTTAGCAGTATTGCTTACTTTCTTTTGATAACCGTGAGCACCATTGTTAAGCTTGGGCGTAAGTTATAGAAATTGGTTAAGAGACTTCACTAGAAGGCGGGGTAGGGAAACGCTCTAGCTGGTCTTTCCTGAAGTATTTAAGTGAGTAAGTATTTTTACTAAGTAAGCAACGGATTATGTTTACTAACCTCGGTTGCCTGTAAGACCTTTTATCTTAAGTCCCGTTTTATTTTAAACAGATAATTCTTTAACTTAACGTCGAAATGTTTTTTTTCGAGGCAAATAATTTTAATAATTCTTGAACTTAGTCCGTTCAGTTTTTATAAAATGTGTGGATTTCGATGTCAATTGTATTACAACATTAGATAGAAGCGGAACTCTAATTTGATTGTGATTCCTTTAAGAGGAGATGCAATCTTGTGCAAGTAATTGAATCTCCGTCAGGCTATCGCTTGCGGTTCTAGTCTGTAATATTTTTGTTTTTATTTTCCGTTTAAGTAAGAAAAAGCATCTTCGAGTGCACAGAGCCTATAATATTTTCTGGAACTGTTCGAAAAAATATAAACGATGTTCTTTCAGTAGGGTTAAGTTACACGCGTCTAATATGTATGTACCAAAATATTGAAGCTGTATGAAATATGAAAGTATGTCACGTACATTTTAATGAATGGCTAATTCTTTCAATTAAAAAGTTCAAAATATCAAATATCAAAATATAAAAGTCGCATTCTCATCTCAGCAACACTATGTCAAAATTTTTGTTAAAAAGAGGCCTTCTTGACAGATTGATACTGAGACTAGAATGCGAACGTTCCTAAAAGTTACGAGAATTGTTCCCCTTTTTACAGTTTTCCCGAAAGACAATTTGTGCACTCCGCTGTCGCTTTTAAAACACATCGCTTGGACCATACCGCGATTTCGTTTAGGATATAACAAGCCTTTTCAGTTTTCCAGTTCTACCAAGGTAGATATTTCAATGACTGCGTTCAGAAAGGAAAATGCTATTGTTGCCTCTCAATGTTGGGTGCTTAAACCTTTATTTAAAAAAGTACCATTAAAAAAGACAGAATTACAACATAATAATAAATAATGAAAACTTATTGTTATTTTATCCTCGTGTAAATGATGAGCCATGAATGACCCTAATTAACAAAAGCTCTACGGCTGCAGGTGGGGCGTAAGCTTTCAGGCCAAGTAATAACCACGTTCGAGCTACCGGTGACTCTAAAAAAGGGGCAGTAAAAGGTATTCTTTTTGTAAAATTAGTAGCATGTGATTGTATTTAGGTATTTTTTTAAAGGCTTTGAAGTCTCCTTGTGATATAGTTGACAATTGGATTTAGGAAAGCTGCAGTTGTTATATATAAACGGCATACGCTTTGTAATTCCCTGTTCTGTTTAAATTCAATTTCCTGTACGGAATCACATCTCCCACCGGAAACATTGAAATTAGTGGACCTTCAAACTTGGGAGACGAGGAACTCCTTTTTATAAAATTGAAGAGTGATGGTGCCAAAATGTTTTCGTTCATATTGTTGCCACTTTTTGTGGGTCAGGGTCTGATTGAATCACTTTATTCTCAGAGTTCACAAAGATTGCCCATTTCTCATCAGCTTTAAGCCTTCAAATATTCTCGTTCGGATTTTGTACAAAATTAAACTGTACGAACCATATATTTTTATTATAATTTGACATGTTATTTCAAAGTACTTAATTTATATTGCTTTTAATAACAAAACCTTAGCAAAATATCTGTGAGTATTTTGATTAATTTCAGAACGGTACCCGAGCCGCGAGGGATAGCTAGATCTGTTTAACGAACATCGACACGATGATAACGAAAATGTGTAAAAACTTACACGTGTTCTTTCATCTCGGTAAACTTGAAAGAACTAAATGTTTGTTGATAGATCATTTATTTAAATGTGGTGTAAGGGCATTTTCATTTTAAATGGCGCAGGTTAAAATAAATAGGCTTCAAAAACTACTACAATTACACACTACAACTAGTTACTAACAGGACGTGACGGATATAGATCGTTTTTAAAACTAAATTTAAATACTCAAACAATATTATCAGAAAGCTGTAAAATTGTACTTTTATGCTTTCAGCAGTGTATAAGTTATGTAAGTATACCTAAAAAAGAAAAAATGACAAACTTTATATTCATGAAAAAAACGTTACTAACTACAACAGTTCTTTTTTAACCATTTATTGTGCTGCAAAACTTACTGCACTAGCTGGACACCTAGCGCGACTAACTTCAAAATAACATTTTATACTTTGAAATTTGTACCCAGAGTTACCGTTAAAACCGAATTTTGATGATAAATGTGTGTATTTCATAGTAAAAACCGCGTGACTATCCGGACATGTCCGGTAGTCGCGAATTCGTGGGACAAGCTTTTTATTAAATTATTATATATTTTCTTCACTAACTGAGATGAAATGCTTAGTTTAAATGATAAATTAACTATCTAACAATAAAATGAAAGTGTCGCTACGTTAGCTGTCGTACAAAAAATAACGAAAAAATTGAATGCAATGATGCAAACTGTCATGGGGACATCATGATTTTACACGATTCCGCAACATTATTAATTTAAATAAAATTAAATACGTGCTCTATAAGGAACTAATAAATTAAATCCACATATTTATAAAAATACCTACAGGGTACAATAGATTTTTCTTAAAAAAATTGTTTGCAAATATTTTTTTCATCATATTTTAGTCATGGGACAACCGAAAAACAGCCTGCGCCATTTAAAATGAAAATGCCCGTAAACCGATTGACTCAATCATTTCGAGTTATTTATTCCAATTGCACAATTACCCATATTGACCAATAACTTCCTACAAAACAGAAAAATTATAATTTCCCAAACGCCACATTGGGTGTTGTATAAAAAACGAGAGCAAAATATTAATTAATATCGCGGCGGAAGGGGCGGAAGGCGGCAACAGGCTGTACTGTGGAGGATAAGCCGCCAAGCTGAAACTTTTACAAACTTTAGATATATAAATGACTCGCTCTAGCAAGCGTTGAAGATTTATCGATATTCTGTAATTTACCGTTTACTAGGAGCGTCACGGTCTACTGGACACCGGGCCCACTAACACTAAAATATCAAGACGAGGGTTAAGCGTGTGCTTTCTGAAGCGTTGGTAAATAAATTAGCGTCTGTGGTGCAATGAAGCGCAGTGACATCAGCGCCGTCTCCGCGGAGGGTGGGCAAACAGCTGTTTACGTAACACTGGGGTACGTTGCCTTCTGACGTCATCCGAATACCGCTGTACGCACGCAATCCAAAAATTTTGGGTACAAAAGTATTGTGCTATTAATTTTACCTAAAATGGTTTTCAATCGGACCTTAAACCTCCGGGAGGCTTCCTTAACAAAGCCTTGTACTTTGTGAGGGACAATAGGGAGGTTCCCAGGGACTCGTGTCGTGTCAGAATAAGCAAAAACGGTGGTTTCATCTTGAAATACTTCGAGGCGGAAGTAGCCATTATCCAGGTAGCAGTTAGCTGTATTCGCGTCTTATGTTATCTTTTGTATCGTAAGCTCTCCAATAAATCTATGCACCTTTCACAATATTATGTGAAAAAGGAATCGATAATAATATCGAAAAAATACAACCAACTCAGGCTTTCATATCAATAGTAAAATGATAATGATGACTGATGGACAACGGATATTGTGAACCAGAGCTTTGTAGAAGTTGATTGATTATATCGATTTGATGAATTTCCTTTCATAATTTTGTAATATAATCATTTTATTTTTTCTGTAAGTGCGTATGAATTTCCCTACGCCATATTAAAACTTACACGTTATAATTATAGCTACAGATATTTTGTTGCATAGTAACTTTTTAATATTCATGATTTGCCACAAGCTAAAGCTTAAGTCTGCGGGGAAATTTTAACAAAAACATCTTCGTTGTTTACTGTAAACATGAAGTTTACATCTGAAGGGTTAATGTTATAAAACTTCGTTATAATTAGCCGTTAATAGGCACTTGATGCCGCCGCCGCACTGGCAGCGGCAGAGGAACTAACTCCATAATGTAATATTAAACATCATTAAAGGCGGCCACTGCCGCAGGCTGCCTGATATTAGGTACCTGTAATATATTATAGGGAACACAACACCCGCCTGCAATAGCACCTATTTTACGCTGTGGGTACTAAATACCGCGCCGACCTGAATTACTGTAGCGAAATACGAGTGATGGAACATCGTAATTAACCTATGTTTCTGACAACTTTGATGATGTTATGTTTTAATAAAATATATTCGAAAATACTAAAATATAATAAAAATACATTCGGAAAGAATTTTTCAGGTTTTTTTTTTAGAAGAGCTTGCATAATAATTTTCTTTAACTTTTGAGCTCGGTTTATATTAAGCTATAAAAAAAACTCTCCACAGTAATTGAGAAAGACTACCATTAAATAAGGAATTCAAGTAAAGCGCCATTTTTAACAATTTCCGCCGAAATCCCTTGATGGTGTCGCTTTCAGTTTCAAATATCATTATAACTTTTAAACTATTGAATGGATTTTAATAAAATTGAAATGACTGGCGATGGCGGTGGCGTGCCAAATTCGCAAAAGACGGACTGACGCCTATTGAAATATTTCTAAGATTACACCAAAAGTTATATGGGTTATACAAAGATACGAGATCGTGTAAAAGGGTAAAAGTAATTTACAAAGATTTAGATGGTGACAAATGTTCCTACAGAGTAAACTATCTTCCAATGAGTAAAAAAAAAAAAAATGTAAATAAAATTAACAAAACAAGGCAACCTACTATCTATTGTCCTTAAACAATATATTTATAAATAAATATCTTCTAAAAGTTGTAAACAGGTACCTAGTCTATTGTTAGAAACGATACATTATTTCTATTGTAAGCGTGAATAAAGACATGGTATTACTGTACATAATGTTATAGATAGCAAATCGATGTTTCCACACAAATGTACAAATCAATAACAGGCTCATGAATTCATGATATTTTAAGTAGTAGGTATTGTGGTTCTGGAAACGTACCGTAGGCACATCGATGTAAACACATTTACTTCTGATTTATTAACACGGTTGTTGGGCTCGTGAAAAGCTTATCAACCCGGAGGCAATGAACGAATGGACAAGGGATCGCCTTCAAATAGATAAAGTTACAGGGGAATTGTCATACCGAACTTAATTACCTAATGCGTTGCGGAGGTCTAAGCGACAACGATCATTTAACAAGGTTACTACTTGTATCAACACATTTATATATTAAACTTTTCCTCTTATAAAGGCGTACTTTGACTGAATTTTAACACCAGTGAGTAATTCGTCGCGAAATGCTGAATGACAGCTAGCAAGACCACACACCGCAGCCGCAGCCTCGACTGGCTGCTTCTCGGTGCTAAATGGAATACTTATTATTTAAACTTACTCATAAAATGCAATAATATTTCACGAATCATCTACAATTCTACAGTGGCTACCATTATATTACAAAGCAAAGTCGGAATTTATTAATGATAATGTATTGTTCTGTAATTAAGCGCAAAGTACAAATTAATGAGCTTACAGAATCGTATAATGATTGATATTTATTTAGTTGAAATGATAGGTTGGGCGCAGCATCCGCGTTTTAATTTGTGCCGACATCTGTGACAGTCTGGCTCTTCGAATATAATGAAAATGGTGGTTGGAAATAGTTTGACTGATATCAGGCCAATTAATTGGTTTAACTCAGCAACCGCACTAATTAATTTCCAATTATATCGTCACCCTGTCACCATGGCATGCCGTGATATTAAACTGAACTTAAATCATGCGTATAAACGTGTTCCACTCGATTCATGGTTTTTAAAATGAAAATACTTTACTAGCTTTCGCCCGCGACTTAGTGTGGATTTTCTTTTTCTGATTCCTGATTTTTCCGATAGTAAAAGCACTTAGTGATAATGTAGCTTCCTGTTAGCAATACAATTTTCAGAATGGGCTGAAGTAGTTCTGGAGATTAGAGCGTTCTTACAAAATACAAACAATATCTTCAGCTTTATAGTATAGATTTATAATAACTATGTAGTAATATAATTAATTTACTATGTAGTGAATCTAGTAAGCGGACTCCATAGCCGACGAAGAACAGCCACGCCAGAGACTAACCATGACTTGTGTCTTTTGTTTATCTGCCTATTGTGCTCACTCAAATGGCGAGTCGGGAAACCATTTTGAAAGGAATTAAAGTGAGCAATTTACAATCTCTCATTGTGGTTACGGAAAAAAACAGATACAGATTTAAGGCTGGAAGACTGACATCAGTGAAAGGAAATAAATGCTAAACGATGAAGTGTTTATTCTTTTTCTAGTGACTTAAGAAAACTTACGACTTGTTTTGGTCCTGATGTTTATTGGCGGTAGCTGTACTGAGAATGGTAGCCCCGTGGTCTGTGGCCGGAAATTTCAATTACTATTACATACATATTTGTACATAGTACTAGACTAGAACTATAGTATAGGTCAACACAGACACACACACTATTATAGTCTTTGCCAAGACAGACATGGATATTACTTTGTGTAATTTATTTTACCTTTACTGCTTGCAAAGTGGAGATTGGAAATCAACGGGAGAGGACCGGCATGTCCTAGAACGAACCCCTAATGGGCCTGCATGGTGGAATACGTCTTATTCCCTTTCAGTTGTACAGTTAGGTAGTACACCTGGTCCTTGTGTTGTCATCTGACAATAGGCTATGGCCTTTTTGGCATTATAATTATTGTCGTCTTTCTTTATAGTTTTAAGTTTTATTAATTTTGCTGTAATGCCAATAAACTCATTTTCTTTCTTTCTGAGATACATAGGCAGTGTCCCAGCTATGGGAAGAATATAAGACTAATGTCTATTTTACTCGAAGGTTTTAACGTAAATTCCAAAATTGATTTTCAAACGTTATTTGTGAGGGCAAGTATCCCAATAACAGTTAAAGCGATTACATGTACGTCGTCGACTGTTATTTCTAGAGTCATGAAGGCTTATTTTTCCTATGCATTATATAGTGCAGTGTGTATTGTACTTGAGTTTTATTGCGGAAGCTGAAAGACACAGCCAAGATGGCAAGCGGCTTACACAATATTACACGGAAACTGTTTCTAATAAGAACTAAAATTGGTTTGAAATATCAAAACCATTTATTTTCTCATACAAGTATCGCAGTGGGTGAAGATATGACGCTTCTAAGATAGGAAAAGACTTCAAACTGTAATTTAAAATGGTGAACGATGGTACAAAACTAAAAATAGATACAGGTAAACATAAAGGCAAAGGACTACACCATAGTAGTACTATACGTCTGCGGGTTGTTCGAAAGAGATACCGCGCCCCCGGAACGCAAAGGGCACATGAAGGAACATAGATGGGTTTTAGTCAGTAAAAGTCTGACACTCCCTCCCGATATTCCCTGATTTCCCATCTATTAAAAAAAAAGTAGTACTATACGTATGTATGTTGTAAGCTAAATAAATTCTAAAAATTATAAATGCCAAAGTGGCATTTTTTAACGCTTAAACGCAAAACGGGCTGACGGCTAAACGGAATTAGCCGAACCTTGGCCCACATACAGACATTGATCTAGTTTAGCATAAGATAATTTATATCCCGTTTTGTGCTCGCGTGGGTTAAATTAAGACTTTGGTTTAGATTTGAAGTTTACGCAGAAGAAGTCAAGAAATTATTGTACGTAACTAAGTATAAATTACACGGAATACTACAAAAAAAAAAATGTATTCTCCAGACCGATTTCGGTGGCTAATTTCAATGAAAACTAGCCAAGTACGCAGGAGATATTTTAGTGCACAAGTGTGTGCGCAAACACAGGTGCATTCCCTCTTCCCTATCTCTCATAGTCCGCTGGGACGGCAATCCGACACAAGAGGGAAGAGATCAGACGCAGGACCAACGGCTTTACGAACTTTTCAAAGCACGGGCTTCGAAACTCCGGGCTGCTACTGAGAAATCCGTAATGGAAGAACCCAATAACTCTTTTCGCCCGACCTGGGAATCGAACCCAGGACCCCACGTCCGACAGACGCGCTTGCGAACAGACGAAACGAACGGAGCAGCAGTATTTAATTGGGTAGATGACACCACTAATCAATTGACGTACTTTTTACGAGCTGTCAAAACGCCATTCCCCCAAAGATTTTCTATGACAATACTCAACTATGACGTCACTTTTTTGTCATCTCAATTCACTAACTATTTATTGATTTCAAAGCAACTAAAAATCGATTTTTATAGTTATTTAAAAAATCATCTGGTTTTTAGTGCTAAAATTAAATGGTTTTTAGTGAAGTTGTTTCTTGAAATTATTAGTTAGTGGTGTCATCTACCCAATTACCGAGGTGCTGAATTGATCTTCATCCACGGAGTAAAGGTAATTGAACACATTTAAAGAATGTATTATTAAACAAAATCACATGGAAGGAAGTGAGAGTCATGTATATATGTCACCGGAAAATAACAAGATCCGTAAGTTTATCAATTTACTAGGAAGTTTATAAACTTTCGTAAGATTCTAAACGGGAGATAAATTGTAATATTTTACGTCCACATTTTCGTAAATTGATAAACTTACTGAACTCACTCGTAAAATAATAAGTAAGCAGTAACCAAACGCTACGCGCGATCTGATTGGTTGGCTGTCACGTGTCACTTCTCCTTCCTCCTATGGACACAAGCATTGCCACTATGAACATTGACCAATCAGAGAGCAGTGTGTTATTTTACGTATTTCAAAGATCGTATATTTAAAAGAGTTTCTGTGATTGGTCGAACCATATAAAATCTTACGAATAGATATTCGTTAGTTTATAAATTTACCGTATGATGTCGGAAATTGATAAATTTACGAAAATGTGGACGTAAAATATTACAATTTATCTCCCGTTTAGAATCTTACGAAAGTTTATAAACTTCCTAGTAAATTGATAAACTTACGGATCTTGTTATTTTCCGGTGACATATACATTACATATTCAAACAACAGAAATGTCCAGGAACCGCCTACGCAGGCAGTTAGCGAAGGTAAAAGGTGTAGGCGACACAATCATATTTCGTTTTTAGTTTTCGCTATAGGTACTTTGTGTTTACATACATACCATCACGCCTGTATTCCCAGAAGGGTTAGACAGAGGTGTACCAATGTACACCCACGGTTCGCTGATATGTTTTTAAGCCATGTAATTGGGGGCAAATCTATTGTCATTAACCGGGCACAAATCCTAACTCCAAGCATCTACTGAGAATTTCGTACAAAAACTCAGTAACACTTTGCTCGACGTGGAAATCGAACCCAAGACCTCGAGGGTAGCTGTCGCGCTTTGGCTAACGAGGCAAGATACTGTGTATGATTTTTTAATAACCCTTTCTCGTTGATGGCAACATTGTTTGATGTTGACAGTAAATGTTAATTACTGTCTTGTTCACCGTAATAATAATTACCTTGGGTCTCAAACTCATTAACCTGTTTCATTTACTCCATTATATTGTTCGAGGTATCTCTCCTGCATGGGAAGTAAATAAATGACCCCGATAAAAACTAAAGAGTACCTGGACTTGAGTAATAGACTCTATTTCTATAAAATATAATTAAACTAAAGAATGAAAAGGGGAAAAAATCGTATTAAAGAGTTCGCCCCAGAGTTACCCAGGTCGAGCAGTGTTATTGGTTTTTTCTATGAAATTCTCAGTAGCATCTCGGGGTTTGGATTTATGCCCGGTTAATGGTAATAGGCTCGCCCCCTATTACATGGGACTTCAACACATAACGGCAAACTGTGAGTGTACATTGCTACACCTCTGCCTAACCCTTCGGGGAATACAGGCGTGATAGTATGTATATAGAGTTCGCCCGAAATGTGTTCAAAATCCCATCAGTTGTTGGTTGTACGATATTTTCAGGATTTTACACAGTACGGGTACTGGTTGAATTGAACGTATCACGCGAACGCGTTCAAAATAATAGACTGAGGTCCCAGAGACGACAGACCTTTGTTATTTTAGCATCACTGCCATTTTAAAAACAGATATGCCCATAATCATTACAGGGCCATAATTTAAGTCAGACGTTTAAAAGTCGCGCCTTGGTAGAGGCCTATCTCCAGCAATGGACTGCGACAGGTTGATTATGATGTTTAAAAGTTATGACCGACTTTGAACTATTCTCTGGCAATAATGAATAATGTTTTTAACTATATCCTGTCAAGCCAACACACTAACGTAAGTGACTAAGCTAAAGTGCCCACCATTGAACCTAGCAAGTAGGCATACCTTCTGAACGACATAATCCACTATCTATCCTCATAATTTCTGTAGGTCGCACGGCTCTGGGATTCAGGACGGCATCGCTTCTAGCCTGTAGCTTCGGGGCGTACGAAGCTTTGTTTTTGTTTCTACACGGGACACTTTTATGCCTAAAGCTATTATTCTGCAAATCTAGGCTAATTTCATGGAAGGTATTTGTTTTTTGTTTGTAAGAGGTAATCATTGGAAGTACTGGATCCGATTACACAAAAATCTTCCATTGCCTATTGTAATAGGGTATGTTTTGTCATATTCCACAGCACCGATATCATCTTTATGAACTTTTACGTAGACGCAGCCGCGGGCAGAAACTAATATACTACCTATATAATGATATATATTTACAAAAAAGCTTCCGATATTAACAATTATTATGAGTTTCAAGTCAAGTTAATTTTGTTCATGGACCTGCAGGGCATTGTATAATTTCTTACAAAAAATTGTTATCAAAACGCCAGCTAAAATTATGACAGGTACAGAAGAGGAATTGTTGAATCGATCCGAGGACGTAACTTAGGTATCGGACAAAGGCTTGTTTAAACATAATTATCTCTTCGTGTTCAACGAATTTTATTCTCTTTGTAATACAATGAAAGCTTTGATGTTTCACAAACGTTTTGCATTCATTCCTACAGCTTAATTAACAGGGAATTTGTAATAAAGCATGCCCGATCCGAAACAAAGTCAAAGCTTTTATTTCAAAAAATTAAATTAAAAATTTAAAAAACCCCCAACACAAAAACCTAAGTTCCCTTTAAAAAGTAAAAAAATAACAAAAAAAATACGTCACGTTGGGGGACCGCTCGGGACGATCGTATCCTAAATGCAACATCGGTCCCCCAACGTGACGTATTTTTTTTGTTATTTTTTTACTTTTTAAAGGGAACTTAGGTTTTTGTGTTGGGGGTTTTTTAAATTTTTAATTTAATTTTTTATTTTATACTTTTTGTAGGTACCTTTTTATAGGTAGGTAGGTTATTATAATGTCAATTTTGTTAAGTTTGAGACCCCACTCGAGTATATTTACAGACATTCGGTTTTTCTTCCCTACTTTCACCCCCACAACTTTTAAACGGCTCAACCGATTTTCATCAAACAGGTCTAAGAACACTCGTACATAGGTCACCTTTAATACAAAAAAAAACTAAATTGAAATCGGTTCATCCGTTCGGCAGCTATGATGCCACAGACAGACACACAGACAGACAGACAGACACGTCAAACTTATAACACCCCTCTTTTTGCGTCGGGGGTTAATAAAAAAGTGTCATTTACATTCACTTTCGAATTGTCAAGGAGTCGGTCAGTTAGTCAGAAAGTTGGAGCTAGTTGCTCGATCCAAAACTTAGGTAGGCCTCTACGGAGAAGAACGAGCAAGAAACTCCACAGACGCTTTTCAACTTGCACTGGATCCTATCAATCAAATAATACAAGATATATTAACCTATATTAGGATTAACATGATTCTAGAACAAGAAAAGCGTTGTAAACTTGTAACTGCCTCGTTAGCCTACCGGTCCTGAGCTACGCTGCTACGCTAGAGCTCTTGGATTCGATTCCCAGTTCGAGCAAAAACTGTTATTGGGTTTTTCTATAAAATTCTCAGTAGCAGATCGGAGTAAAGATATTTGCCCGGTTAATGACAATAAGCTCGCCCCTTATTACATGGGATCTAAACATACAGCGAACCGTGGGTCTACATTGTTACACCTCTGCCGAACCCTTAGGGGAATACAGGCGCGATGGTATGAAAGTCTTGTTCCATAGCCAACAATGTAAATGTACACCACCTGAAAGCGGCGTCTTACATTCAAGCAGCACGCAAGTTACGTAACAAAACTTACGTAATCAATAAAAGCCTTATTACAATGAGGACCTAGATCCACGTTTTGATGATTTGCACACCATGTCATCGTACCTATTTCTATCCACTGTTTTATATATTCCAATTACTGGTCGATGAATAATGCGATAAGGTTGTAAAACGCCATAAAAACCTTACGAACAGAACTCGTCTCGAATATGATTTTCGATGTATTGGTCGATGTAGCGAACTCAATTTACATGCCTTTTCCATGTGACAATTTTGTTTAAGTAAATATTGATACACAAGAATGGGGGAAAATATGAATGATGTTATCATACAATACATTCTCGCTTTGGCGTGAATCTATTTATAGAACGAACCTGAAAAATTTCGTAGCTGCCGTAAAAATGTATCTCATTTTCCGAACGACCTCACCTCCCTTTTGTGAAGCAGACGTCCATAGCCGAAGCATAATAAAATCAAATATTTTGAATTTTCGTCACGAAGGAATGATTTTCACAAATTGTTAAGAATTGAACTTGAATTAAACCACCATCACGCCTGTATTCCCCGAAGGGTTAGGCAGAGGTGTACGGATGTACACCCACAGTTCGCCGGTATATTTAGGTCCCATATAATAGGGGGCGAGCCTATTAAAAAAAAATAAACTAAACAAATTGAAAATGAAAAAAACTGAATCTCCTGAATTGACTGACTGATTAAAATTTAATTAAACTTTCCTCTCAAAATATTGTATCTACACCTACAGGGTGAATTACATTTTTTCGCTGATTAATAATTAAGGGAGTATAAAATTAAAACAATAATGATTTTATTAGTAAACAAAATTTAAAACCTCTTACGCTTATACGGAACGTCTTAAGCTTAATGTGTACTTCTGTGGAAATCATAGGTCGAAAGATTAAGTTTTTTAAATTACATGAACCTAACGATGATGGGAAATTATTTTCGTGTCATAAAATAAATAAGCTTTCACCCACCTCGCCTTATCACAGCGCTTATGTTTTTCAATGAAAAATTCTCCGCTACCAAAATGAGATTGTATCGCGTTCAAAGTGAGAAAACTACATCATTTTATCATAATAATTCTAAACAAGTTTAGGAATTGTGTGAGTTTTTGGTTATGTTGAAATTTAGATTCGAATGACGTATTTTATTACTATTCAATATATGGTTATTAAGAATAAGTAATAAAGAAAGTTCTTCATAGGCAAAAACCACTGGCACAAAAACGAATAAAACATTTTAGTTATTTGACTACAAAAGTCAACGTGATGAAAAAATCTTAAAACGCGACCGTAATTGGTAATTTTAAGACCCCAACTCGATTTAAAAAAAGACCAGAAGATGGAAAATGACAATTTAAAAATTGCATCATTACTTCAGCACCGGTCAATTGCCCTCGACGTTTATTAAGGCAATTTTGTCATTTCGTACAACATAAAATGGCTAGCTATCCTCTTTTATTATTGTAGGTACTAGGTGCGGAATACATCGGCAATTCCAGGTGTTAGAGACTGATTTAATTAACCATTAAAGAGGTGTTTCTTAACTTATAAACGTGGAGGTGGAAAAAGCATTGGCATTTACTTTAATAAAAAAGTGATTTTTGTGGCACAAAGTGATTAAGTATGAAGATGTTTGGTCTCTATAAACATAGAGATTAGTCTTTTGGATTGTATGTAAGAATTTTCAAGAAAATTACAAAACACGTATTTAAAAACCACGTGTAGCCCACAATGTCATGCACTTATCCTCCGCATCCCGTACAAATGTTGCTCGCCGCGATCGTGCTGCTTATTTTCTCATCAAAGCTAGGAATTTACACTCACGCGGCCGAGCAATGCAATAACATGTTGATCAGATTGCACTGAAGGCTCGGGCGTGGATTTATTTATGCTCCGAATGCGGGAAATGCAAGGCCATTTTAATTCTAATGTGGATTTGTTTTGCATCTTTTAAAATTTCTATGATTTGCCAGTAAGGCATATTTGTTGAATGTAAATGTAAAAAGGCAAGCACCAGGACATTAAGGTCGCCTTTTTACGGTGTATTTTTGTGCATAAAGTTTTAATAAATTAATTAAAATGGACATAGACACCAGAAATGCACAAGATCAAAAGTCTACGATTTTGCAGTAACAGTTGGTCTTCTAATAAACGACAACAAAACTATACTTAATCACCGCCTTTTAACAATTCAGAAGCAGCAAAGGTCCAATCAGAAACCTAACTCTGGCATGACGCCAAAATAGCCCAAGAAAGAAGGAATAAATTATAGAAATACTCACAGTTGAGTCCAAGATCATGGTAAGTGATGATGGCTGGCTTAGAGCGATCGCCCTGCACGGCCACGACGATGTCGCCGCGGTCGGTGCGCACACGCACTTCAGCGCAACTCGCCTCGCCGTTGAGCCGAAGGGCACTCGGAAACTGGAGCTGAATGTTCTTTAGCTCGATGTCGTCCATGCTGTGGAGAAAACTTTGCTGTAGTTTTTTGAATAACTTTTAAAAGATTGACTAGCGTTTTAGGGTTTAGCGGGCAACTTTATTTGTAGGCGCATAAAGTTTGGCTCTAGCGAACGTTTTAAAATCACTCTAGCGATTATAAGATATTTTGGCCTAACCGTCTTCTATCTGTTTATGTAACTGATTTGTGAGTTTTGTTTTTCATTCCTTAATATTTCTTACTGAAATGTGTTTTGTCGTGGATAAAACAATAGGAAAAAACAGTTTTGTTGAAAATGTTTTTATAAAAGCATGTGTGCACGCTTGATCGAAAATGTCCTCGGCTTAGCTATTGACCGTTAACGTGCCGAGAAGGCTGGACCGCATTGCCACTTTGAATGGCAAATTGGCATTGCTTAGTCAAGGTAAAAGCCAGCCCTTGAATCACGGAAAGTGTCAGCCGACCCCTCGTAGGAAACGGAAAATGAATTTTATATTCGTTTTACAACAAAATTCCAAGCATTTAGTTATGTTCAGTAAAATCTTCAATCCGTCTTAAGTAATGTTGCCGCAAAAGTTTTAAGTTAAGCTTAACTTGACCACAGCGTTTTAAACTTGAAAGGTTTTTTTCAAAGAAACAGTCTTTATTTTAATCTTCCCTCGCACGTAGCTAACAAATCCCTTTTCTTTTGTTCCTTTGAGTACAAAAGAGTTTCTTCAAAGAATATATTATTAAAGGTCAAATTATAATAAAAAATATATAACCTATTAGGAACAAATGTTACTTTTTCAATTATAACTTTAAAATTTTTTGTTTTTTGATACTTCTCAAGAGGATATTATATGTTTAGCATAATGATAGTTAAATTATGCTTAACAAAAATGCAATTAATTCATAGCAATTAATTATGTTAAAAGGAAATTATAATAACGTATCTTTCGTTCTCAGATGTGCAACATATTCATTTTGTTTTAGTCCCCTGTCACATGGCCTACATCTATCCCCTTCGAGCGGATGCAAAACAATACGTGCTTTATATATCTATGCTTACGTGCAATAGCAATTCTATTAATAGGTACTTTTATGACGAGCTTAATTTCTTTATTACTCGTACATATAAACTCCGTATATGAATTTCCTGAAAAAATAGTTGTTAAATAGATGGAAGAGTATTAATGTATTATAGTAAAATATTGTTTGTATACAACGGAAGATCCGACCTACATTCCGTACCCACGAGACACGCGTATGCATCTCGGGAAATAGATAGCTCTTAACGTGATGACTAGAAACCCTAAGTGCATACTGGCAACTCAATAATTGGTCTATTTTCCTGAAAGACGTTAGTAAACAGACACTCGTTATGTACATTTCCTAGAAGCCGACGAACTGAAAAAAGCGTTTGGACTTTGGAGTAATTGTGTGTAATTTCAAAGAGATTTCGAGATCGATTTGCAGTGCAATTTTCTTTTTCTTCTTTTTCAAAAATAATTCTTCGTGTTCCCGTTTGTCCACAACACAATAGGGTGAGTAACGCTAGACACTAGCAGTAATTGGTTGCGAACAGAGAAGAAACCCGACCATCACCGTGCCGCCAAGACATGCAGTGCGATAAATTAACCGTGGTTTAATGACGCATGTTGTTAGAGCGCGTCTCAGCATAAACCTAGGTTTTCTCTAACACGTTTACTTGTTAGGGCTAACGAGATCACGGGTATCATGTTAGTCATGGTAAAATTACACCAATGTTGGAACACGATTATGATTAAATGGTAAGAAGCTCTTATACTCCATGGAGAAAGAACGCAGAGAGCGATGCTTCAAAAAGGCTCGTTGTAAGTGAAGGGTGTCGGGTGTCTTACCGATAAGCTAGGCAACAGGCAGGCGGCCATCTAACTTAAGAATAACCATTCATGTTGTTTACTTTATGTACATGGCATTATAATGTAAATTAAAATCTTTTTGCGAGTACGTAAACATCGCGATTCTACTGATTTATTACCCTCTTAGTGTTCACTCCAATAACATAGTCATTGATTTATCTCGTGCAATCAGAAACTGCAATACTTTAAACTTACTTTAATATAATCTTTCACGCTATACCTACAAATAAAAATAAAAGCTTTTAAAAAAATTGTTACGCACGTATTTTGAACCAAATACATTGGAAATTTACGACACTGCGGACAATGAAATGGTCCAATTGAGTATAAAATGTAACCTCTTTAGTTAATGTAACGTTTTATTAAGCTAAAAGCGGACTGCGCCGAGAGGCTAGACAGACTTACGTCTGTCAACGTCAGAGTAGGCAACCAATTCGGAAATCGAGGATGGGCAAGCACCCTAAAGGGAAAAGTTTGGTGAAACTGATAGCCGTGACGAGAAGCCTGTGGCGTGTAAACACACTAGATTATCTGTCTCCTTTGTGTCGGCTCGGATGGAACCAGCGTTGGCATGACTTTAAATTAAATTAATTTTGATGCTTTAACCATGTGGTTTTATTTTTAACAAACATTATCATTAAAGTCTAACAGTATCTACATAAATAAATCATATAGCCAATTTAAGTGCTTCTTCTATGTATAAATACAAACTACATTTTTAATAAAAAATCTTCCTTCTGGCGCAGTCGGGTAAAAAGGCGACAAAAATTGAAACGAATGAAAGATCGTAATCGTTCGACGAGAGAAGTTTACAAACATACCGGATGAGAATTCCCCGATTTTCTGACGTCTAAAGGCGCCTCCATTCAAGCAAAATTCAATCAAACTATAGGTTTTTGAAAAGCTTGAAAATATCATATTTTTTAGGATTTATTTAATATTGCAGCCAATAACAATCAATATACCATGGCACTGTCACCAAATTTCAAAGTTTTGAATAACATTGTTAGTAAACTTTCCAAAGAAAATAGTTATTTTTACCTAACTGCTAAAATCATATCTTACGGTGGGTTATGATTTTACCAGTGTATGTAAATGTTCCTCAGTGTGCGCATATGAGCACATTTTTTTAAAATGTGCTCATATACATTTTATATAAGTTATACCCCAAAATATGTTAAATAAGAAATGTTATAAACTAAAACCCAATGACGACTAAACATCCACCAAAAAATTATGAACAAGTCTTCAAGTTGATACCTTTGTGTGGTAAAATTCTATAAATCACACGTAATTAACCAGTTATTATGTCGAAGGCCGGTAGATTACACAAATGACGTGTGACTTACGACTTAAAAAAAACAAAAAGCTTTATTTAACCTATTATAATTGTTTAATAGTTTGTAATTAATACAATTTAAATACATTTAATGTATCAACTTAAATTCTTATTTATATCTTTATCTTAGGAAATAAAACAATGTCCTAAAAACTGGCCAATGCCTTGAATGTTAAAACTGTTTTTTTTATGATATATTAAAAGGCCGCCTAATGGTAAAATGTTCGAGAAAAACGCGAGGGTTAATATTATTTTTATAGATGTTCCAAAGAGACGCGTACACGAAAGGCAGAACAAATAACAAGAAAAGAAGTTATAGTTAATTATTAACTTGGTACTATTGTCTTGCAACTTGCCCGTGACTTCGGTCGCGTAGATTTCGTACTTTCCCCACAAACTCAACAACACTTAGACACCCTTTGTGAAGTAGTTAAAAACTAAAACCATCATTTTATTGTTTACTTAGGCTCGTATTCTTGTCAAGTTTCAAGATGATTAATCCAAGAAATAAGATTTTTGAAACCATTAAACTTTCACCTTTAAAGGGTTTTTAGACATTTATCCTCTATTTTCCGAAAATCCTATCTTATTTTTCGCCTACATCATAGAGGAAAGCCGTGTTCGAAATGTCGTTTCTACTTTCATTTGTTTTGGCTGTGCGCTGATGGCTGGCTGACGTCAGTCAGGTACTGTTATTCATGAACTTTTCTATAGAGATAGATTTTATACACATTCGCCTGCCCAGTGCTTTTACAGAAAAAAATGGATGCCGACGTGTTTTGAACATGCTGGTAGTGAAAAGAAATCAGGCATGATCGCGTGGGTACAGAATAATAACTTCTCAAGCTGGGGAGGCTTGACAACCAAATCCATCATAGCTTTTATTCCATAAAATTTTTAATGGCCGTTCTGAACCAAAAGCAAATAAATAGTTGACTTTAATAGCTTTTATACGTTGGAGGAATAGAAATAGCGACCACGCTTTTGATTGTTTTCATGCTTGTGCCTTAACTTCCAAACAAAACCAGCTTAGTGAATGCAGGGCTTTCCAATTGGATTCGTAACTAGAACTGAACAATCAGCGGAGAATTACGCGCTAAGACGGCCGAAGTGGCAAGCAATTATGTTCTGTAACGAGATATTGATGGCGGTAACTCCGGCTTAGTCCGAGTGGTGATCGATTCCGATCGACGGATGCAATCCGACCCTGGGCCTGATGAGCTCGGTAGAGACATTTCAATTTGGAACATGTTGTGTGATAGCCATCGAAACTGATCCCTATTGATGAACCCGACGAACTTGCCTACGTATGTATCGTTTATCTACGATTCCTTTAATTCTCTTAATAGGTTTTTTTTTTTAATCTTTTGTAAAAAAAGAACCACTCCACCCTTTATTTTAATTGAGTTCGGGTTTCAAACTGAAAGCCGTCTCAGCATTCTTAGTTATTAAATTAACTCATTTCAAGTCGGCAAATTATTAATCTGTCTAGTGAAATCTACTGTTGATAACAGTATTTCAGAACAATTCCCCCAATTTAGTAATCTATTTGTTTTAATTGGATTCAAGTAAAGGTCTGTTCACACATGCATTCGCTAGACGAAAGAGACTCGTTGTTACGTGAATGCGCTTAACGAGACTAGAGAATCTAACATAACAGTTATGAAACAGTATAACAGAGCAATCGAAGGTTAAAGACCTAGGTACAAAGGTGCTAAAATCTCGCGTGAATTTGTTGAGCCCATAAAACATGACACGTCGCAACGTGGTTGTGTTTTATGGGTTTTGCTGTTGGACATAAGATGCTCCTAAGATTTACCATAACAGCTATGTACATATGTGCAAAACTGCTGTTCTTCCCCATTTTTAGCCGTTTTCAGCCCTTTCGAATCTCTGCTCAAAAAGTCTTCTTGTCCTAATTTATGTCGAGAACGACCCGCTGAGAAGCATTTATTAAAGCTGTGCAGCACTTCCTCTTCCACCCCATCGATTTTGTGATTATGATGAGTCATTGGAGAAGCGAAAACACTGACCGAGAACAGCTTGTACGTGACGCCACTAAAAAGTGAAATGGCCCCGTGCTTCTGAAGCATGGTTTCGACCAACTTTGTTATGAAGAACCATTCTACTGCCATACCTTTTAACTATTGTTGAAGTGCCATGGATTATGATATCATAGGTGATTTTATGGCTTCCATATGACAAAAGCCGTATTTGAGTGAAATCTTCATTGACGAAGAGTCAATTGAAAACTTTATTTACATGAGACAGAAAATTGAATGGACATATATTTCTAAGCTTGCTCGGCTTACGTGACATATCGCGCCGGATGAAATAAATGTCGATGCGCTGCGCCAACAACTTCGTACGTGGCGCCCACGTCTATCTCCGAGTGTCT
This sequence comes from Caradrina clavipalpis, assembly GCA_932526535.1. Taxonomy (NCBI): domain Eukaryota; kingdom Metazoa; phylum Arthropoda; class Insecta; order Lepidoptera; family Noctuidae; genus Caradrina; species Caradrina clavipalpis. The sequence continues at coordinate 9,995,143 of OW052087.1, forward strand.
GACCCATCGGGAGTTTCACAATAAGTTGTTAAAACTTCAGAGCCCATAATGTAGGTACAAGTTATTATTACAAGGAACAAAGAACGTGTCAAGGAATGATAAATCTGTACCAGTTTAATCTCGATGTAGTTCGCGCCAGTGTTGTTCCATGTTCCAGTACAGCAGTGGTTATCTACCTAACTATGTTATGTTCCGAGACCTTCGTCAGGGTTTAAAGCCACATTAAAAGCGAAAGTAAGAAACATCCGTTTAGAAATAAGGTCGAGACATAGGATTCGGCTGGAGCCTTACCCAGGCGATGCCCTCGCCCCGCGCGCGAGGGGGCACCGAATCGACCGGGCTTCTTGGCAAGGGGCCAGGACGAGAGGTCGGGGACAACAGCGCCACTTTCAATTTGAGAACGACTACACCAAGCACGACCATCGCGACTCACCTTATCGCTTTTTCACTAATTATGTAGCAGAAGCCGTAAATCAAGACTTAACATTCAGCGGCGTCCAGAATAATGTGCCTAAGTATCCTCAACATTAACGATGAAGTTTAACGATCGACGATCTTCTTCTGTTATTTTATCTCCTACTAAGGAAAGACTCATATAAACCAGTAACTAGACCAATCACGTTTGACCCGTAGGAAGAAGACAACAAGTGCTGTAGAGTTAGTAGTAGAAAAATGTGGGAAAAATCTTATTTTATATTCAGCCTATGGTCTTGAAGTTAGAGGTTTGGTACCAAACGAGGGAAAAGTAGCAATCAGTGTTGAAAAAAAAAATTGAGCGTGTTTGGAACCTCGCGTGACCATTTCATATTGGTTCTTCACGAAAGGGCATCGCTATATTATGCAATTGCAGGGCCGTTGTTGTTGTAGACACATCGGCGACTCGCCACCGTTTATTTCTTTGAAATAAGTGCATTGAAGTTGTCATGTTATTAAAATAATGACCACCCGATCGATGTTTGCCTATGATTGGTTTCAAGAAGTCAAAATTACTGCTACCTGGGTGTAATGAAATAGCGATTTTAAGAGTTGGAAAGTTATACTTCAGTTTGCTATTATTGTACTTTTGAGGGACAATTCTCATTAATGGTAAGATAAAACACCATCAAGACTTATACGACTATTAATTAAGTAAAAGGTTATGTAGACTATGGAAAAAAGGAAAAGACAGAACACCAAAAATAACTTTCCACTATTTACATTGAATAATTTTTGGCAATTCGTAACTGATATTGGACAGTAATAATGTCTGTGGGTTAAACGTATTTTCTTGTAAGACATGACATGAATTGTTTAAATATTGATGGGAACATAAATAGAAGCAAACATTTTGGAAGAAAAGGAAACATACATACTATTATATACGTATATACCTAATTACCACACACCACCATACTAGATTATATATAGAAATCAAATATTGCTAGTTAGTATTTCGAAATTAAGTTTCTAAATATTGTAAAATGTTTTTTGTGGTGAGAAATAAACAATTTTATTATTTATCATTTATTTATTTAATTATGTAACATAAATCTATACTAATATTTTAAAGAGATAAGGGTTGTAATTTATGTTTTTTGTAGACACGTTATTTACTATAGTACAGGTGCGATTACAAAAAATCTTTTTTCGGATAAAGCTAAACTATTGCCAAGTATCATGTCATGTTGGAAGCTAGTAGGTATTGTAAATAAACGTGTACAAAATGTGATTGAATTTGTTTCGACAATGTTGATGCATACGCTCACGTCAATCTGGTGCATTACAGCCTGATTAGATTTGCTTCGGCTACGTTTATTCCAGAAAACTACGTTTATTTTAAAGTAAAAGCACTCTTTTAGTACCTACTTACATGTTAATGCAGCACGACAAATACGATTTCTTTTTGTATAAGTACAGGGTGTTTGGCAGAAAGTTGAACGTACGAAAATGATGGATAGGTGGGTTTATTTTAGTTTATAATATATATTTTTTTCAATATCCAGGGGGCCAGGGTAAAATAAATTGGGGCTGAGGAAGTAGCAGATGACCCTACCTATCCACCATTTTCGTATAATCAACGTTCGGCCAAACACCCTGTATGGGGATTCCTAGAGTGACAACTACAATCTTAAATAAACTTTCGGTGTTTTGTTAATAATGTGTGTTGTGCTATTGTATTTGTGTTTTGTTGATATTTAACAAAACATTAATAATAAGAATGCAGCTCGTAACAAGTTGTTGTTCGCGCGGGCTATGCTCACAAATTCAAGAGCGCTAAGTCAACCGACATATCTTGAGGAAACGCGCCACGTCGGAATTGTTCTTCGTGCCCGTCTCACCAAAATATTTGCCTACCTATGGTATTCCAGCTGAGGCAAGAATACCCGACCTGTGGCTAAATTGCCAACATTGGCATCTCTGCGGTGTTGCGAAACTACTCGGGGTGATAGCATTTTAACGTAGGTAACGTTCATGTTCACATTCAGATTGTCACATTTTGTATAAATACCCAGATTAGTAAACATATTGTGGAGTTTAAAATTTCATGAAGATCGAATCTTGCTTTTTTAAAATATAAAACGTATTCAGCTTCTGATCCCTGGGGGAGAGTTCGTGTTGAGAGCAGAATCATTTCGTAGGATATTCATGCAGGTACATTCGTGTACAGTTAGGATTTTACTAGAAGTCTGACCTTAGACCTTTGCTTAGCACTGAATAATGTGTAGGTATTATGATTATAGTTGCTATTTTTAAGTTGGAATAGACTTCTTAAGTTTAGTTAGTTTTATAAGAAAAAACTATTTGATATGCAACGGTATAACTCACTAGAAATAATGTAGTAACTACGACGCAGGAAGACACCGCATATCTGTACGTAATATTTATTTGTTTCCGAGATTTGCCCGAGAAAAATATTTATATAAACACAAATAATGTCACTAGTAAAATACTCACACGGCGGTATTCCTTTGAGACGCGGTCACGTGACCTTCAAGGTTCCTTCGCTTCACATGAGAAGACTTCTACATCCTTCCATCAGTTCTATCTTACAAGAACTTAGGACAAGCCACGAATCACCAATATTTTAATACGACTTTGAGTTTTCATAAAGGACTTGTAGATATAAACCAAATTATTTTTTTATTCGAATACGTTTTATGCGCAAACGCCGGCCATGACTAACGCCCGAACTGTCAAAACCAGTTCATTAATATTCATAGTAACGTTTTGTTTTTTAACGGCTAAGCTAGATACGAACTCAGTTCTGTTTAATAGCCTATGAGTTGCCATGACAAAAAAATTGTGTATGTAGATTTAAATGAATGATTGAACACAATACTTAATCAGCGGGATTATTCAAATTAACACACAAATAATCTACCAAAGGTATATTATATTATTAGATAATGCGCCGCAGAGACGATCATAATAAAAGTCAGTCATCCTCGTTATCCCTAAACGATATTTTCAGCACAGTGATGGACTACATTTCAGTCAGTCGGACGACCGTTAAATTACGAAGAATGGCCTGAACTATTTGTAATCCACAGGGAATTTTGTCCAGTATTTCATCTTATCCGTTGTAGAAAGTTATTAGGTGGCCCTAAAATAAGTCAAACGCATAATAATAGTGCCACAATTTAATACCTAAATCTATAAGTGTGTTAACCTACTATCTATATGAAATGTCCCCGAGATTCACAACAAGAATTTTCCATTAGAAGTAAGGAACAAAGAAGTGCCTGATTGGATGCTGGGAGCATTGTTAGATTCATTTTATAGCCTTAACTTCTACTCGTATTAAGAGAAAACTTGAGGAAATTTGACGAAACGCCGTTCATTTGTAACTAGGAATCCAGTTAGGAATAGAGCAAATAAGTTACGATAGTTTGTTAATTTGTACCGAATGAATCTAGTGTGATTTATTTACGTATGTGTAATAAAAAACCGGCCAAGTGCGAGTCGGAGTCGCGCACGATGGGTTCCTTACCATTATCTACGAAAACGGCAAAAAAAAAACACTTTTGTTGTATGGGAGCCCCCCTTAAATAATTGTTTTATTGTAATTTAATAATTTATTTTTAAAGTGAATTTAAAACCCTATATTCCGTGAATATTTCAAGCGTCTACCTGTTGCTGTTATCAATAGCAAGCAAAAAAAACACGTTTTTTTGTATGGGAGCCCCCCTAAATATTTACTGTAAGTAAGTATTCTAATTTTTAGTATTTGTTGTTATAGCGGCATCACAAATACATCATCTGTGAATTTTAGCTGTCTAACTATCACAGTTCATGAGATACAGCCTAGTAACAGATGGATAGACAGACAGACAGACGATAAGCGAAGTCTCAGTAACAGGTTCCCGTTTTACCCTTCGGGTACGGAACCCTAAAAACGGGAGTTCAGAAATGTTATTAGAATAATTGTGCCGAATCCCATTTATTTTTCTTCATGACTACATGTACGAGAAGTGGGTGAGCGTAATTATTCAAAAACCGTTGATTATTATAAGTAAAACTCCTCCTTAGCGGCTTCTCGCTGTTTTTATTACAGCTACAGTTAGGGAAAACTTGAATGTCTTAAATTAGAATATTAAAGTCCACTAACAATACAAAGACAAAAGCTTTGAAACAGTTACATTTAAATATCTTTCCAAACACCTGAAAGTATACCTAATTTTGTTTGAAAGTAATTAAATTCTAGTTTTAATAAAACAAGTAATGAACTGGTGTAATTAAATTATTTGATTCGTCAATTTTAGCGCTGTTTCGAAATAAAGGGATTAAATAATGTTTGGATTCCTCTTTTGAGGAAAATGTAGGGTAGCCTATCAAAATCTCCGCGACGACGCTGATGATGATACACACGACATGATTATAATAATAATACACATACTAAGTAATGCCTAGCTTTCCATAATATTAGTGATCAGCTTATATTGAAGATGTATAGGTTGATATATTATGTCGTGCGTACCTACATTATTTACCATTTTCAAATAACGTAATGCCGCATACAAGAGTCGTAGTTAGCGAACTCTAATGGTATTAGCGACTTATCTATTGTTCAACATGCCGCATCAGACTTCATTAGAACAAATCAATAATATTGTATTTAAAGTTTCCTAACAACACGTTTTGCGCTGTAACTAGACAGGATGGACTTTGTTTCAAATGGAACTGTAACGGCTTCACAACTAAGGTGAAATTTGAGTAAATGCAACACGATACGTGGAAAGCATTGCAGAAATCGGCTTTTACGGTAAGTACAAAACGTAATAGACTATTTTAACCACTCTGCTCGACAAGATTTTGACATTTGACACATCCGTTGACTCGGAGGGTTGTAACGGATCATGTCATGAAATTCAAGAAATTACATGAACTTTCAGCATTCAAATTTACACGATAAAAAAATGTTCGCAGCTATTTAATAGAATAAGTTGGTGGCAAATATCTTTAATTATGACTTGAGGTCAGTCAAACCGCTTCAAATCTCCGCCAAATTAGTGTAAATTAGGTATTACTACACCCTATCCAAAAGGTAGGCCACTTAGATTAGCTGAAAATAAGTACAAAAACAACATTCTTGCTTGCTAGAAAGATGCAAAAGAACAAAATAAAGATATTTTCATTCCAACTGCATTATTATTTTAGGCATTATCCATGCTTAGGCACTTAAAAACTACGAGCAAATCTTGACAAAATTTACACAAAATTGTGTTGCAACTTGACACTTCTTAGTGTTGACCGTCTACCTAAGTTTCTTATTTCGATTTCAAAGTTGCGTTCAGCCTAATCGATACTCGAAATAAAATCGAGGTTGGCAAAAAAGAGTAGGAAGTGTAGGAACTGAATAAAAACTCTTTGATTAATCAGGATTTATAATTAAAAATTTAATAAACGTAAATATAGTCCGGAGATTTAATTTACTTAGATAATTTTAACCGACTTGAAAAAGAAGGATGTATATAATTAAAAAAAAATATAATTATACATATATATCTGCCAAAATTTCAACAGAACCTTTTTTTTCGTTTTACTTAGTCCTACGAGTAACTTTTAAAATTTCCTCATGAAAAGCTGTTTGTCTGTCTGTCTCAACTCGTCAATTCTAGTTTAAGCTAATTTGGACCAGCTACGTTAGTGAGTTAACACGAATTTTGTAGGTAGGGAATTCGTACAGAAGCTGACACGGATAGCAGCACGGAGTTTACGTGACAAGCTGCTGTACTGCAGCTTGGGATATTTAACTGCAAGGACTGTCACTTTTTTGGGTTCCGTACCCTAATAGGGTCCCGTTTTACCCAAACGGGACCCTATTACTAAGACTTCGTTATCCGTCTGTCTGTCCGTCTGTCACCAGGCTGTATCTCATGAACCGTTATAGTTAGACAGCTGACATTTACACAGATGATATATTTATGTTGCTGCTATAACAACGAATACCTACTAAAAAGCAGAATAAAATAAGTAATTATGGGAGCCCCCATACAACAAACGTGACTTTTAGCTTGTTTTTGCTCGATATTGATATCGGCAACAGCTAGACGCTTGATATATTTAGTAATATATATTCACTTTAAAATGAAATACTTAATCAAATTGAAATAAATATATTTTTTTTCGTTTTCATAGATAATGGTACAGAACCCTTCGTGCGCGAGTCCGACTCGCACTTGGCCGGTTTTTTTCAAACTAGCTAAATAACGAGTATTTACTTGAACGAAGTCGCTGGCCTAACCGCGACTTCGTTCGCGCAAAGGTTCGTTATCTGCAAGGTTTTATTTAATAGCGCGGAACCCTATTTGTATTCTAAAATAAAGGTAGCCCAAGTTATTGCTTCTAACAACAGATATTTGCAAATCCAAGATGTATTTCCCATCAAAATCGTTTCAGACGTTTTGGAGATCGATTTATCCGTTTGTTCCGGCTAACAAACGGATAAATAAACAGACAGACAAAAAAAAGTTTAGTCTATGTACCGTGTATCAAACTTTCTTAAAGTAGGTAATGCATCAAAATTAAAATTTGCAATAAAATGTTACAATATTGAACAATGCACGCTAATGAAAAATTAGAAAAATAAAAAATTACTATGTGGTCTTACCACAGTCTTACGTCATTGGTCCTGTCCGCTGCGCCGTGTATAAATAATAAATAATTGCAATGGCTAACATATTTAATACTTATTTTTAATATACTAATATTAATTAATAATGTGATTTAAGCTTAAAATATAATTTATTATATTTTTTAAGAATAGATTTCTAATATTCGTAATTTTTAGTACCTACTCGAGTCGAACCAAAAACAAAAAAATCGATTGTCATAACAACAGTTTCACACCACTGCAATTTTAAAAAAAAACAACAATGGTCAACATTTCGACAATTTCTAACATAAATGAGTTGTGGTAATGAATATTCCGTGTAATTAGACCCGTGTTTGTAAATAACGTTAAAACCTGGGCATTTTCTTGTTGTTTACTATATTTTGAATGACATTTGTCATGTTTTTAATGTAAACTAAATGTTTTTATGTGATATTTGTGTAAAATAAAAAGTAAACACGCGCGATTGGCGCGAAGTTTCGACTTTGTATATCAAAAACTTTGTTACCATTACTGATTTATGTTGAAATACGGATGAAATCGACGTACAATTTAATGATTAATTATTTATATCTCCTGTAGAGGAGAATAGATGCCAGAAATCAGTCTTTTTCATGTTTTTTAGCCTCGACTTCCACAGTCATCAAAATGGCGGTAACTGTGTTTTCACACATATATTTTTAAGAGGTAAATTTATATAATCGCATGCTGAAACGAAAAGTTTGAATGCCGCTATCATGTAGGCTTTTTATCAAACCGCCTTAATTAATGCTAACTCATGAGTTTCGACGACTAGCATGATCAATATTTACGCTAATTGACTAGGATGGCGATATATCAATTCTCGGGTCCAAGTGGACGCGTTACCGAGCCGGCGGAGGTTTCTGTGTTCGGGTCCAATCGGATGCGCTCCCGAACTATACGGTTAACAAAGGGAGAAATAGCATTAACTTAGCTAAGTAGCAATATATTGCGTTCCTTTTAAGAGAGTGCAGAATAGCTATTGACTTTTATTAGTCCAACGGACGCAATTAAACAGTTCTTTACACAGGTGTTCTGGGTTCAATTCCCAAGTCGAGCAGAAAGTGTTATTGATTTTTTTTAAGAAATTCTCAGTAGCTCGAAGTTAGAATCTGTGCCCGGTTAATGGCAATAGGCTCGCCCCCTATTACATTGGACCTAAACATAGCGGCGAACGTTGGGTGTACATTGGTACACCCTCTGCCGAACCCTTCGGGAAATACATAACAGGCGTATTGTTATGTTTATATGGCCTAGTACATACCTATTGTTTTTTTTTAACTTAATGTTTTATTATTTTTTCGGATTATATTGTGACTTAACCTGTGACGATAAATTCACAGAAAAAGTTGTATTTTAATGTTACACAGGAAAAAAAAATACAAATATACAAGCAAATCTATTGGTGTTCCCTATAGGACTGGAACAAAATTTAGAGTTTAAAGAACGCCAGACGTTATGAGAACCAATAAATAACCTTGCATTTCGGACAGTCAGCTTACAACTTATATGAGAAATGCAGCAAGAATAAAGGTTGCATGTGGGTTTTATATCTAATAGTACGCTAGCTCAAATAAGCGTGGGTACAGTAATGTTTAGTAAAATGTTCGTGTGATTGTTTTATTAGCTTCTAGTTCTCATAAATAACGGAAGATACGTCTGTTGATCATCCATTTATATTATATACTTATCTATTGTAAGTTCCCTCGAACTCACGCGACTATAACAAAACAGGCGCTATTTTACAAACAAATGTTTTATAGAAAATCATCAATGATTGCCATCGATGTTCGTACTCGCAAAACATCTTTGTACCGAGGTTACTTAAACCGATGTGTTAAATCGATGTTTTATTTGTTTATTGTACCTATTCACAAATGTTATATTGTTTTTATACAAGACTAGGTCATCTATTTATAATGTCGGTAGAGATTTGTAAAACGTATAAAATATAGGAGGAGGAAGAAAGGAATGAACAAAAAAATATTACATTTCGTTCGTGTCTCATTTGTTGTGATTGGAAAATCATTAGAAATAAATCTAGTTGTACTGTTTTAGTGTGTGCTTGTGCACAGACTGCCAATTTCGCTCGTAATAGATACTTGAAAAATATCCGATTTTTCGATAGATCAACGTTTATGAAAGCGATGTTTACAACCCTAGCCGTGAGTAGGTATGAATAATAATATTGACTATATTAAACAGAGGACTTGCTAAATACAGCAGGAATCAAACTTTCTAAAGATATAGGTGCTTATATGGTGTATAAAATTTTATATCATAAATAGAAAGCTCACACAAATAAATACGAATGGTTGGTCTGAGATCGAAAGAAAACAAAAACGATTTATCTACAATAAAATGTTATGAATTATGAGTGTCCTCTACTTACCCAAGGAGGGCAGTCTCTTCAGCAGTGATAGGCATCTTCATGAGCGGCGCTTCTGGTGCTTCAGAGGTACTTCTGAAATAGTGCATGGTATGTAGCATACTGTATATGGGTATGAAGTGTTGCTGTTTAGTTCAGGCACATACCAAGAGAAAATAAGTTAAAAAAATAACCGTCAAATAACCCACCGCAGGAATAAAAAGACAATTAGGTAACGAATCTGAAAGTTTCATTCTTTTTTTTTTCCATAACTGTGATCTTTTTTTTTGGCCTAGGATCTATCTGGCTGTACAAGGCGTTAGTTTAAACAAGGGACATACTATAAGGGAATGGAGTGCTTATGAAAATAAACCACTATCACAATGAAATCAAACTTAAAATTGAGAAAAAAAATCAGGCGTTCCTTACATGTTGTTGAGTTATGTGAATATAAATGTATGGAGCAATTGGTTTTTTTTTCGCGATTTTACGGTTGGTCCTTTAGCAAGTCCTTCGTTTACCCTAACACCTTGTATAGATATAGAAGGTCAAAGTTAATACAGATTTTAATTGTACTAGCTTAACTTTCAATATCCGTACCGTATTTGCTTGCATCCTTAACCACAACGTTTTGCACGCGTTATTTTGCGCGCTACCATCAACCGTGAAATTTCACCCCAAAAATAAAAGTTGTCACTCAAAATTTTCTTTTTTAACACTTTGCCCCAATCTATGAATTTATCCTGTATCTTGGGTGCGTTTACAAACTTATAAACTTGATGTGACGATCTGGTCTTGTTTGCGGGGCGAGCATGGCCGGACATCGCACAGGACAGAGAGGTTTGGAAGGAGAAAGGGGAGGCCTTTGCCCAGCAGTGGGAAACATTATGAGCTACTAAAAAAAAACTGAACTGACTGAAAACTGTGGGTGTACATTGGTACACCTCTGCCTAACCCTTCGGGGAATAAAGGCGTGATGATGGTGATGGTAAAAAAAAAAAGTTTGATGGGTAGTATACCTAAGTAGTTAAAGGTTATATTATGATGTGTCGTTTTACACCCAATATAATCAGAACAAATGACTATAAGTTTTGAACTATGTTATTACAGAAATAACTAGGTATTTATTTAGTTATTTTTAGATGTCAATTATTTGCATATTAATAGTTTCAAATCATTACGGTAGTAACTAGGTAGGTACCAAATAAGCCGGCAGCGCGTGTGTAGCGTAGTATTAGTGATAAATATGATCGACATTTCAGTAAAAGTTTCATTACAAGGTAGTCCTAATTACTATTCGACTTGCTTCAATTGGTTAAAGACTCATTTGATAATTTTGTTTGACCTAGTTTAAACAAGTTAATACGTGCATTTTTTTTATCTAGCCAGTAACAACCCCCTACTAGGTAAAGGCCTCCCCCATGTCCTTTCAAATATTATTCACGACCCCCCCCCCCGCCCCCTTTTTTTTCTTTTCTTTATGAGGTGGATTTAAGAGAGCAAAAATCGAAATAGAAAAATAGAAACCAATGTCAATTTCACAGGTATGTCTAGAGTATGTGTATCTGTCTCTGTGTATGGGCTGAGAGATCCGCTGTCGTCCCACGAGCTACACACAAGGTCGGCAGTAAACTGGATGACGTAAAACGGTAACTCTACGCAGCATCGTATGACTTCTATGGAATCACTGAATACCTACTACTTTTGCAAAAAAGTTTTTTTTTTTTTCACTGATTACCTACTACTTTTGCAAAAAAAAAAAAACAATGAATACCTACTACTTTTGCAAAAAGATTATTTTTCTCTGATTACCTACTACTTTTGGAAAAGATTTTCTTTTTAACATGTGGGTATGTTGCACGTTCGGGCGAATGCTGAGCAAGGGGTCCCGGGTTCGATTCCCAGGTCGGGCAAAAAGTGTTATTGGGTTTTTCTATTAGGAATTTCTCAGTAGCAGCCCGGAGTTTGGAAGTTGGTGGTGTGACAGTGACACCCCCGTGCCTCGGAAAGCACGTAAAGCCGTTGGTCCTGCGCCTGATCTCTCTCCGGTCGTGTCGGATTGCCGTCCCATCGGGCTATGAGAGTTAGGGAAGAGGGAGTGCACCTATGTGTTTGCGCACACACTTGTGCACTATAATATCTCCTGCGTACGTGGCTAGTCTGCATTAAGGTTAGCCGCCGTGGCCGGAATCGGCCTGGAGAATTACATTTTTTTTTACATTACATGTTGCACGTTATTTTTTATGGGTTAATTTTTTTATCGTTAACACTTTTATCTGAAGAATAAACAATAATATGGCGGTTAGACGTATTTTCGATACAAAGGTCGTCAAACTTTATTCTACAAATAAAAGTTGTCTGATGGTTAAAAAGTTCGTCTTATTTCTGTAACTAATTCGGTTTATTATTATCTATTTCTAATGACAGATAGTTAGGTAAAATTTCGTAAACATCAATATTAAATGTTTTTTTTTAAACCATAAATTAAAGTTATAGTAGCTTGGACTACACTTGCCTCAAAAATGGTATACTTAATTTTTTTTGCTAAGTACCTACAACAATAATTAAGTTAAAAATCTCCCACACACTTGCTAGCTTATATATTTAATTTATTGAAAACTAGCGACCCGCCCCGGCTTCGCACGGGTGCAATGCTAATACTAAATACACTACAGAAAAACTGTGAACAGTGTATGCAAAAACATAGCGGCCCGCTCCGCCGCAAAAGCTACGTCCCGCAATTTTTAAATGTCTTCGAAAATATTCATTTAAATCATATGTTGTAAAAGGCCATAGAGATCTATATTAAATCAACAATGTATTTAAGGTATTTTATTGGATAAGTATTAATGCTGTATTGGTTAAAATCGCTTCGAAAATTAGCCATTATTTATCGTAAAAAGTAAATGTCAAAAAAATATTATTGTGGGAAATTCATAAGAGATAGACATATACCATCGCGGTGTTTTCTGTAGACCTTTTCAATGTGTACAATACTTGGTACATTATTTTGTTAAATCTCGTTTGAAATTATTTACGACATCACATTAGAAACCTCAAAAATAACAGTATTTCTCCACTATTTAATACACCACCATCACGCCTGTATTCCCCGAAGGATTAGGCAGAGGTGTACGAATGTACACCCACAGTTCGCCGGTAACCACCACCACCACCATCACTATTAAACCACCACCACCACCCACCACCACCACCACCACCACTACACTACCACCACTATTCCACTATTTAATGGATGTTATTATACATATAAACCTTCCTCTTGAATCACTTTATTTATTAAAAAAAAACGCATCAAAATCCGTTGCGTAGTTTTAAAGATTTATGCATACAAAGGGAATAGGGACAGAGAAAGCAACTTTGTTTTGTACTATGTAATGAAGGCATGTACCTATATTTTTATTTTTTCTAATTTTTATTTTTACCATTTTTATAAGGATGTTTTTATTGTAATTCCTGTAGAAAATTGATTTCTATAACTGAATTCTAAGAAAATTATTTATTAGTTGGGTGGTGTTATAACTAACTTTACTTTTCTTTTAGATATGTGCCTAGTTTTATATTGATACATGATGGATGTTTAGTGAATCTATAAATAAAAAATAAATTCTATGACTACAAAATGTTAATGTAATTTTGTACTACTTACTACTAAATATTTTACAACCCTTCCAATACAGTACATAATTATTATTTCTTGAAGTAAGAAATAATTAATCCATATTTCTTATGATAAGAAATAATTACACACTAATCCATACATGCAAAAAACAATAAATGTAGGTACTTTAACATTCTACACTAAGTTTGAAATGAATGTTCTAGAATATGAATTATAGTCAGAATGTGGGAAGCGTATGAAGCACATGCAAAGGGCAGGGTACTCACTCCATCAACACCTTATTAAAATCTGATGCACAATTTTCAAAATAAGGAGCTAATCTTCTCTTAGAATGGTAGAGGATTTTCTTAGTATTTTCCTTTTTTATGGGCATTGTTGTACCCCGGTACACTGGATTCCGGCACATGTTAGAGCCATCATTCAGCAAGCCCCGTTGCTGATGCATGCCAACTTAACATCAACAAAAAATAATAAAGAAAGTTTTAACAAAGCACTAAAATAATATCATGCGTATAAAAGCTTGCTAACAGTGATAAAAGGCAAATAATAAAACTTTAAACAGTTGCACTTTCGTAAAATCAAAACTTAATAGTTTGCTGTGAACTTTATTGCCTAGTTACGTGAACAGCTTAGTTTTAAAAGTAAGTAGAGGCCTGATAAAAAAAAAATAGTATACTTCGTGTTAACTTACCTTTTTAAAATAGTGTCGGTTTGAATGATAATTTATGGGTTTTCGACTAGTGGCCGTCAAGCAGCAAGTCGCGCACCCGGTCACACTGAGTACCGCCGTAGCAAAACGCCGACAACTGAATACTTGCTTTCTGCCGTTTGCCTGGAACCTGCTCGCACTTAGCGATACATGTAGACGTAGCTCACTTCGTGGCGTACTGAAAGCGCATGCGTATGTAAATTCGTCAATTATTCAATTTACAGCCCGGGAAATTACGATACTTTTGGCCGAATCTACTAATTTGTAATTTGTTTTAATCAAAGGAGATTGAAAACCTGACACTGTTGCCGAAAGACCGTTAAAAAGTGAGTGTCCAAATACTAGTTTTATGACCACCCTCCTGTGTTTCATTCTGTCAACTTTAATAACTTAAAAACAAAAGAAGTTCATTATTAAGCAAAAGGCTACAAACAAAAATAAACACTACGTACCTACAGATTTGACAGTAAATTATTTGTACAGAGTTATTTAGATTTTTTTGGCAACTGTTTTCTATACAGTTTTTTGTTGTATTATTGTTAAAACTTCTGGAACACAGTCTTTTGAGACATTTGAAAAATTGTGATCAATCCAAATTCGCACGGACGAAAATATATCTACTTACTTACTTATTTTTTTTTTTTACTTCAGCAGTATTTTATCTTAAGTAAGGCAAAACAGAAACAACTGAAAGTAACGGTTTGTTTTTCCCCAGATTGCAATAATATTAAAAAGACGTTTTTTTTTTCAATCTCTCTTGCTCACGCTATCAGTATGAAATCTCAAACACACTTGATAGTTCATTTACGAACACCTAAAGTTCTTCGTAAGTTCTTGTTTAGTTTTTAAGATTAACTTGTATTTCTCATAATAAGTAAATTGTATTACTTTTGAGTTGGTCTATAAATTTCAAATAATATTACTGACCTACACCGCCCGCCATCTACATATATTCCTTATACACAGTACACCGTCCCCTGCGTAACGCTATTTCCTTGAAAAGAAGTTCAATTGATGGAGGATAGATGTCGATTGTTGAATATAATACCTCAAGATGAAATCTAATGGTTAGTGACTGTAATAGACTGATTTTAGGAGGTATAATCGATGTACTTTATTAGAAAATAATGATAAGTCCCTTTTCTGCATACATGAATAATATAATGTGAAAGACAAACGTAATTTTTAATGATTTGGTCGTATTTTTCAAATCTTGCAACACTATGAGTTGACAGCGCCCTCTAGTTCAAAGTACGGTTTGGTTTTACACTTTACACCACTTCGCACAGATGTCGTTGACTACTACGTTCCTCATTCCTGTACTGATTCTCCGTAAGCTTATGGGCCTCTTCGCAATCGGCTCAAAACTCGTCATTGACAGGTTTCTTCCTAAATTATATTCCTTCGAATGTAAATACAATTATAATAATTAAAAACTGGCCAAGTGCGAGTCGAACTCGCGCACGAAGGGTTCCGTACCAATAACTATAACAACGGCAAAAAAAACACGTTTTTGGTATGGGAACCCCCTTAAATATTAATTGTATTCTGTTTTTATTAGTTGTTATAGCGACAACAGAATTACATCATCTGTGAAAATTTCAACTGTGTAACTATCACGGTTCGTGGTGAGATACACCCTGGTGACAGACGGATAGACGGACAGCGAAGTCTCACTAATAGGGTCTCGTTTTATCCTTTGGGTACGGAATTATAAAAATCGTGTAAGGTTTCAATGAAAAACCTTTCCCTATCGAATCTCTAAAATTACTTTTTTCGTAGGTGGGTAACTAAGTATTTTACCGTCCTACATCTCAACTTAATTAAATGGGTCTACAGTTGTAGTGGTTCAAATGTCAAGGCTCAAAATTAAGGAAAATATAACGAAAGCTAAAATTTGGGCTTTCTGTAGCTAAATTGAACTATATACATAGAACCAATAGATACTCATTGGCGTATCTAGAGTTAGTTTTCGGGGGGGGGGGGGGGCTGGCTCCTAAGATGCCATGGCTGATGCGATGCATGGCGGTCAGGTGGAAGGTGAGCCCTGCATGCAGCCTGGGGTAGGCACAAGACCATTCTGGGATGGGCACGGCACAACCTATATATGCCTATGTAGATACTGTTGCCTGCAACCTGACTTAAATAGTTTTAATCCAAACAGCCGAATTCCTTTTTGCGGGAATTTCAGACCCCACTTCCGGGGCCCAAGCTGTAAGGCACGCCTAGCATTGCTGGCGTCTGTATTTGGGAGTCATGGGATCGATAGCCCTGTACGGGGCCTGGATCTAAGCGGCTGATGTAACAGCCAGTAGTGGTTCAATTTTAAATCCAAGCGAATATTCCACCCCAGACCAAAAAAAGGTTAGAGGGTATGTACCTAGGTACCTATGTAAATACCGAGACCTTACTTGCTTTCGATAAGCGCGCACACACCTTTAAAAGTAAATTGTAAGTAGGTACTTGTAGGTACCTTTATGAAAACATAATAAATTTCCGCTTAAAAGCCTATTTTATTTAAATCTCATTTCAAGACAATTGTTGCAAATACCTATTTTAGTCAAGTTATAGCACAGCAGATTTTACAGCGTCTTATCAAACGTTCACAAATTAGACATGACGTATAATTTATAAAGCTAATAGAGTAGGTACATTTTGTGAATAAACATTTGTGGTCGTAGCTATTCAAAGATTGGAGTTAGATACTCACAAACCATAAACAGGTATGACAGCGCCGCAATACTCTTTGCAGGGACATAGCTGATCGGCGGGTTCGCAGCCACTCCTGTACACAGCCACACAACTCGCCTCATGATCTGTTCTTACACCACTTATCACTGGCAGCTTCTCATCCACCACAAAACCAATATTATCCATTGTTCGACAGGGCTTAAAACAAACCAATAAATAATTCTTTATTTGATTTACCCCTTTTGTCCGTTAAAATTATTTAGTCGAAGCACTCCGAAATGTTGTTCCACTATGTGGATGACAGCGGTCGCGTATGCAAGAGAATGAATAGCGAGTATTGATGAACACGCATTTTATAGGCTTGCATTGTTAATCCAGCATTTGGCAGTCATGTGGAAAATGCAGAGTTGTCGATAATGGCTATTATTATACGCCTAGTACATTTAAGTAAGTTCCTACTTATATCGATGACAAGCTTAATTAAATCGCTTCGACGTCTTTTAGGTGACGCTAATTTACTGGCTATTTTGTTGCTGATTAAACACTAATAAACCACATAAAAATGTCTTAGATACCTACTTATGAAGGTAACACTGTGGATAACAGTTTGGATTAACACTTTACCTATACCAATGGCAAGTATCGTCATGTATGACAATCCAGCTGGTCCCTAAAATACAGAGGCACCGCCTAGTTTGAGGAGCACGATTTTTATTAGAAGGCGTATAATAATGTTCCGGTTTTTTACATTATGTTAACCTTATTATAAGGAACCACTGTAACAGTGGTTGATAAACTTGACTTGCCTTACTGCTTTAATGCGGCCATGTCAG